>OV277856.1:61657857-64157857 GCA_922989275.2 Gari tellinella
AACCTTTATTTGAAACTGATTAGTGGTTAATGTTTGCGGACAAGTAAAAACTTACATTTTCTGTGATGGAATTTAAGGGGGTAGGTGCACCTTTGTAAAGTAATTACCAAATTCTTCAAACTTTGCATGAAGATAGTAAAATTAGTTTCTATGACAAAACTGGTGAAAAAAGTGAGGGTACCGGACCTTTTTTTCTTCACAATTTGAGATTTTTCAAGATTAAGTGTACCGTTTTCGAACGAGGTCATTGCTCTGGATCACTGGGATGCTTTCTTGTCAATTCGCCACCTCTAATTGGTCGTTCGATAATTAGGTCAATGTAAGCTCTGTCAGTATGTTTCATGAAACTTGAACATTTTTGAATGATTTTGAAATATTCCATTTTTTTAAAAGTAAATCATAACATTTACACTTTAACAATAAATATGTAACAAAGGAAAGCTAGAATTGAAATTACCAACATGTCTTTTGATTGGAAACTTTTTGTGAATTATTGTTGATTTATCTGTTTCTTTCGCATTTTCGGCGCTTGAAATCTTGCTGAATGAAACTGTCCTAGTATTCGGATATCCTCTGTAGTTTTCGGACATCCTCGGTAGCGTGCTCGTGACGGAATTCTAAGTTTTGTCTAGGTTGCGAATTTACAAGAAAGTGGCAAATTGACAAGAAGCAAGGATATGCTGTAAACCACATGTACTTGACACATAGATCTAGATCTATTACCCCCCCACCCCCCCCCCCCCCCCCCCCAAAAAAAAATCTACTATCTATAGTTTTTTTAATATATCTATATCTATGTGTCAAGTACCTGTGCTGTAAACTATGCATCGGACAAAAAAGTTCAAAAGTCTCGTACGGGACGAACACTCATTTTATTAGGCGAAAATAGTATTTAATGATCATATGCATTCACCCAAAATGAGTTTTGTTAATTATTATATTTTTCGCCATCTTAAAATTTTTCGGATATTTCATCTTGTCAAATCCTATTAAATTACTTCAGTTTGTAAAGGGCCCGTCACACCATGTACGTTCTGGCCAACGTTCTCTGGGCGTTTCAATCGTTCAATTTTCGAGCGTTCTAGAATGAAGATGACACTTCTGGCGTTTGATTAACGTGTGCCTAACGCATGAATAGCGTGTTTCTAACGAACGAGAAGCGTGTAACAGCGACCGAGTAAGATACCCACGAAAAGGTTGCAGGTCAAAACGCCCCCAAGTCAAAACGCCCCCAAATTGGTCAAAACGCCCCCATAATTGGTCAAAACGCCCCCCATACCCTGGTCAAAACGCCCCCAATTTTTTTTCCATATATATAATATGTAAAATATTTATATACATTTATATAAAAAAAATATGTTTATATATATAAAAATGTATCAGTATGGTTTTTTGTTCGATTTTATATAATTTTTAATATTTGCGTTCTTTTCACTTCTCTTTCAGGTGATTCCGTTAGCGGACATTGACGGTCGCCGAAAAATGGATTTTAAATTTACTGTATTAAAACTGATGGAGGTGTATTTACTGCAATAAACGTAGATGGAAATGCATGTTGTGTTGTTAAATTATGTGTTTGGTGTGTGCGAAAGGGTCCATTTGAGTGATAGTATAACATATTACAAAGAAACAAAACCTTATTATGAACCCCAGCGACGAGTATACTCGTCATGAACACAACAATCACCTATCAAGTGTACACTTGTCCTATGCAAACAGTGAAGACCCTGAACAGAGGCTAAACATAGTTAATACTAACAACGAGTTTACTTATCAAGAGTACATTTGTCCTATGCAAAAGGTGAAGACCCTGATCAGAGGCTTAATACATTGAGCAATAGCGACGAGTGTACTTATCAAGAGTATATTTGTCCTATTCAAACAGTAAATACCCAGATAAGAGTACGCTCGCCATGAACAAAACATAAATATTTCCAGAGTTTTTTCTGTAAACTCTCCAATTATAATTAACATCAAAGAAGTTTTTTTTAAAAGAATATTCAAAGATATTCAAAGAGAAAAATGAAATCTTTAATCTCCTTGGAAGTAATAGCGTTTTACCAATAATTAAATATATCACCAATTAGCACCTTGCTGTTGAGTTTTTCTGTTAATCCTGGAATCAGCATAAAGATCAAAGAAGTTTTGATTACAGATATTCAAAGATAACTGATCTCTTTAATCTCTTTGGAAATGATCGCGGATTACCAGTAATTAAAGCAATCAATTATTAGCACCTTGCTGTTGAGTTTAACTGTTAATCCTTGAATCAGCTGAACACTGGTATTGTGGCAATTGTTACAGTGGCGAAAACGTTATTCAAACTATTTGCCACTCATATCGAAACTAGAAGTCAGAAATTTAAAAAAGTTGCCATTTTGTACATTTCATTACGTTCTTGCATTTAAACGGGAAAGATTAACGCTTTCTCCACTGTATCTGTCCCTGATAATCTGTTATTGTCTCATTAACTCATTCACCCCTGAGCCTTTCAATGGTTCAAATCGAATTTCAAAATATGTCCAGTCAACTATGGACAATTAAGGGATGGGGTTTTAGGTTAATAATATACTTGAACATGACAACAGTGTAGACCCTGATCAGAGGGCTCTGAAGTAGCCCTCTGATCAGGGTCTACACTGTTTGCATGAGACAAATGTAATCCTCATAGATACACTGTTTGTAAACGACGAGTATACTAGTCGCTAGGGTTGAATGTGTTATTCATTGTAATTCCGTATTTATTATTTATTTAATTAATTCAATTTTATTTCCTCTATGACGCAGTCGATATTATAATCAAACAAATGAAATCTCAAGGCCTGACCAGGATCCAGTCATCCTACTGACACTGTAAATTAAAAAAAATTAAATGCGATTTTATATTTTATTACGTAAATCTATATTTATAAGATATAAAAATGTTTTGATTAAGAAAAAATATAAATAGAAAATGTTGAGGTATAATATGGAAATCTTTATGTAAATAAAAATAAACTGTCAGCTGTTTCCGTAATTTTTACAATCCAAAATCATTCAGCTGCTACAGATCACGAAGGTGTGTACAGGTAAACAAACAAAGAGCAGTGAACCATTAAGTCCACAGGCGATTTGATTGACACGTACACAAAGGATATCTTATCTGGCTTGCTGGCAGACATGCAGTCGCATATATATAGTGGAACGACCGACGATTAAAGTACCTTAAATATTCAAAGTTCTCGTATTCAACCTATTAATGATGGAAATATAGTTAAATTATGGAAATAAAAAAAAATAAAAAATGGGGGTGTTTTCAAAAAAAAATGGGGGCGTTTTGACCAGGCTATGGGGGCGTTTTGACCAAAATGGGGGCGTTTTGACTTGGGGGCGTTTTGACTTGGGGACGCCCCCATAATTGGTCAAAACGCCCCCATACCCTGGTCAAAACGCCCCCAATTTTTTTTCCATATATATAATATGTAAAATATTTATATACATTTATATAAAAAAAATATGTTTATATATATAAAAATGTATCAGTATGGTTTTTTGTTCGATTTTATATAATTTTTAATATTTGCGTTCTTTTCACTTCTCTTTCAGGTGATTCCGTTAGCGGACATTGACGGTCGCCGAAAAATGGATTTTAAATTTACTGTATTAAAACTGATGGAGGTGTATTTACTGCAATAAACGTAGATGGAAATGCATGTTGTGTTGTTAAATTATGTGTTTGGTGTGTGCGAAAGGGTCCATTTGAGTGATAGTATAACATATTACAAAGAAACAAAACCTTATTATGAACCCCAGCGACGAGTATACTCGTCATGAACACAACAATCACCTATCAAGTGTACACTTGTCCTATGCAAACAGTGAAGACCCTGAACAGAGGCTAAACATAGTTAATACTAACAACGAGTTTACTTATCAAGAGTACATTTGTCCTATGCAAAAGGTGAAGACCCTGATCAGAGGCTTAATACATTGAGCAATAGCAACGAGTGTACTTATCAAGAGTATATTTGTCCTATTCAAACAGTAAATACCCAGATAAGAGTACGCTCGCCATGAACAAAACATAAATATTTCCAGAGTTTTTTTCTGTAAACTCTCCAATTATAATTAACATCAAAGAAGTTTTTTTTTAAAGAATATTCAAAGATATTCAAAGAGAAAAATGAAATCTTTAATCTCCTTGGAAGTAATAGCGTTTTACCAATAATTAAATATATCACCAATTAGCACCTTGCTGTTGAGTTTTTCTGTTAATCCTGGAATCAGCATAAAGATCAAAGAAGTTTTGATTACAGATATTCAAAGATAACTGATCTCTTTAATCTCTTTGGAAATGATCGCGGATTACCAGTAATTAAAGCAATCAATTATTAGCACCTTGCTGTTGAGTTTAACTGTTAATCCTTGAATCAGCTGAACACTGGTATTGTGGCAATTGTTACAGTGGCGAAAACGTTATTCAAACTATTTGCCACTCATATCGAAACTAGAAGTCAGAAATTTAAAAAAAGTTGCCATTTTGTACATTTCATTACGTTCTTGCATTTAAACGGGAAATATTAACGCTTTCTCCACTGTATCTGTCCCTGATAATCTGTTATTGTCTCATTAACTCATTCACCCCTGAACCTTTCAATGGTTCAAATCGAATTTCAAAATATGTCCAGTCAACTATGGACAATTAAGGGATGGGGTTTTAGGTTAATAATATACTTGAACATGACAACAGTGTAGACCCTGATCAGAGGGCTCTGAAGTAGCCCTCTGATCAGGGTCTACACTGTTTGCATGAGACAAATGTAATCCTCATAGATACACTGTTTGTAAACGACGAGTATACTAGTCGCTAGGGTTGAATGTGTTATTCATTGTAATTCCGTATTTATTATTTATTTAATTAATTCAATTTTATGTCCTCTATGACGCAGTCGATATTATAATCAAACAAATGAAATCTCAAGGCCTGACCAGGATCCAGTCATCCTACTGACACTGTAAATTAAAAAAAATTAAATGCGATTTTATATTTTATTACGTAAATCTATATTTATAAGATATAAAAATGTTTTGATTAAGAAAAAATATAAATAGAAAATGTTGAGGTATAATATGGAAATCTTTATGTAAATAAAAATAAACTGTCAGCTGTTTCCGTAATTTTTACAATCCAAAATCATTCAGCTGCTACAGATCACGAAGGTGTGTACAGGTAAACAAACAAAGAGCAGTGAACCATTAAGTCCACAGGCGATTTGATTGACACGTACACAAAGGATATCTTATCTGGCTTGCTGGCAGACATGCAGTAGCATATATATAGTGGAACGACCGACGATTAAAGTACCTTAAATGTTCAAAGTTCTCGTATTCAACCTATTAATGATGGAAATATAGTTAAATTATGGAAATAAAAAAAAATAAAAAATGGGGGTGTTTTGAAAAAAAAAATGGGGGCGTTTTGACCAAAATGGGGGCGTTTTGACTTGGGGGCGTTTTGACTATAAATCCCACGAAAACCATTATCGTTTGCTAACGTGCCACTTGCGCGCGACGAACGATTTGCCAACGTTAGACGAGCGTGTTGAGCGTTCGACTAACGTGTGAAGAACGCTGGTCACAGAGAAAACTTGTGTGCATGTTCAAAACTTTTCTTTCGCACCAGCGTTCTCCGACGATTACCGACGATCACCGACGTTTACTAGCGTTTATTAGCGTTCACACAACGCTCTTCTGGCGCTATCCCAGCGACCATGGGCGACTACCAACGTTTCCTCAATCGTCAGAGAGTTATGGAGTGATGGGCCCATAAGGCTTTCAATTCTTTATTTTGATTGGTAAAAAGGATGATCAAATTTTAATATGGTCATAAAAATTGATAACATTACTATAAAACCGATTTAAATACATATATAAGTAGTAGATTGAAGCGGTTTTTTGTATTTTAATTGATTTGTTTTGATATTGGGTGAATAGACGGACCGGAAAAGATGTTTTCGTGAAACGACTTGTCCGCTTTTTAGTCACACCGAAATATGTCACGTGACAAACACGCGTCATTGTACACTTCCGCCGAAATTTGGCAATGACCTTTTGTTTAATTAGGTGAAGATAAAATCGTCTAAAGCTTCTTTGATAAAGGCTTACCGTTTGTAGAATAACAGTTTTTTGTCTTGATAAATGAAACTGCAAATTCAGACTTAATAACAATCATTAAGTGCTGAAAATGGCTCGGCTTTAGGGAAAATGTCGAGCAGCCATATTGGAACGAAAATGTGATGTCGACTACGCACCAAGATTAACGTTTCGATATCGTCGAACATATAGTAATTCAGAATGGCGGTGGTCCATTTCAAGTTTAAGAACAACAATGTGTATGACTCCCTTACCTTTGATGGGCTGTCGATCTCGCTGGCAGATTTGAAGAAGGGAATCATGCTAAAGAAGAGACTGCGATCTGACGACACAGATTTACAAGTCATAAATGCACAAACTGGCGAAGGTAAGACAATTTGAAGTCTTCGATTGGTACACAGTTTAAGATATATGAAAAAGGCACAGTTTATAAGCCAGGCAGCGCAGCTGTAAATTTTTGGGCAAATTCAGAATATGTCCGCACAAGAATCATTCCATTTATCGATGCTCTACATTGTAGATGCTCTCAATGTTACCAGGAGAGGTGCGATATACATAATCCTTTAATTTCTATAACTTACCTTTTTTTACAAAAACATCCAGACCTTTCACTTTATAAAATCAATTTATTATTTACCGTACAACTGGTCATTTACCGAACGCAGTGGCTATGTTTACGAGGACGAGTCGTAAACATAGCCACTGCGTTTACTGAAACGCCTGTAAATCCTGTGACATACTCCCCCCGACAACTTGAAAACTTGCAATTTTCTCTGTGCCTTACTTCTATGAACAATTTCTGTGTGGCCCATTCTGTCTTGGTCATTGTCTAGTTTACTTACTTACTTACTTAGTCCAGAGATGTTAAAAGCCAGAGATTCACGAAATAAAGTCAATATTTATAAGTCAACTGGTCGATATGTGTATTTTTTTTCCATTATCGCGACGCTGTCATTACCTGTGCTGGTCACGTGACCGCATCGACATACATCACTGCCTCTCAACGGACACCTGTTATATGGGGAAAGAAGGAAAATAAGGGAGTCGTGAATCTCTGGCTTTTAACATCTCTGCTTAGTCCTCTTCACCCCTGGCTGGACATAAGGCCGTCATCACAGTTCTCCATCGGACTCGGTCTGTTGCCACTCTCTTAGCCTCTCCCCATGACATGTTGATCTTAGAAAGCTCAGTATTCAGGGTTCTCCTCCAGGTTTAGACTGGTCAACCTCTCTTTTGTCTTCCCTACGGGTTCCACAGGGAGCTGGCTCATAGTCAAAGTGCTCTATAAGTAGGATAAAATAATTTAAAGGAAAATAACACAGATTTTCACCCACTACCAGTGATTCAGATTGGGCCCGGCCATTGACAAATTGCCGAAAGAAAATGAAAATGGCCGAGAAAAATCCTTTCGTCTGACATAAGGGCCGGTAGTTTTAAAGATTGGCAGACAAAATGGCCGGTACAATTTCTGCTGAATACGACAACAGAGACGCAGATAAGCTTTGTTTTGTCTTTTTAACTAATTAATTTCAGGAAAAACGAATTGATTTCAAATTCTCATGCGTCGTTGTAAGGATTGATTTCCGTGTGGTAAATATTTACTTGCGCACCGTTAGAAAAAGGGAGATTACTGTGCACTCACAAATATATGTATATCTACATTGATATATGAACGATAAAATCAAAGTTCTCCGAAAATAGTATTTGGTCGAAAAACTGTCAAAAAACTGTCAAAATCTAAGCGTGGAAGAGTCAGATAAATGATAGACAGTTGAAAATCATTGGTTGTCAGCTTTCGTATTTAAAAGGAAACAAACAAGGAAACAAACACCTAATGAAAATGTTGTCAGTTTGTTATACGATTTAATTTCAAACGCTGCTGCATTGGTGGAGAAAAAAACCGCAGAAGCGGCAAACTTTTTAGATTCTTGAAAATCGTAATTTCACATATCAGTACCAATTAGCAAGTTTCTGTTTTAACAAGATGATTTAGATTTAAATAAGATTTGAGTCGTTTGATTATGGCCTAGACTTTTTTTTCTTTGGGACAGAATGGCCGAAAAAAAGATTCATCATTTAGGACATGTGTCCTATAGTTAGTAGGCCCAATCTGAATCACTGCACCACGTTTGATCGCGATTTTTTTACAGTCATGCAAAGACTGGGGAAAAAGAAACCAACCCACATAAGCAACACTTATTTACGAACCGAGTGACACCAAATTTTTATATTTCCCTCGCCACAGTAAAGCGGGATGGACTCAAAAGACAAATGTTTCAGTTTTGCAGTGTTTTCTTGATCTCGGAAGAGAAGACGCAGGCGCAGCGGGCACGAATTGCCAAGACTAAAAGAGGGCACAACCGCATTTTGCACACAAATGATTTCCCTTTATTATATTATCCTATTTATAGAGCACTTTGATTATAAGCCGGTTCCCTGTGGTGGGTTCCAATCCAGGGAGTGCCGTGCTATGTTTGGCTTGTCCCTACGCAGTGTGTCCAATCCACCTCCATTTTCGCTGTTTGATAGCGTCTGTGATGGTGTCTGATTGGTTCGCTGCCATAGTTCCTTGTTGGATATTTTGTCCGGCCATCTGATGTGGAGGATTTGTCTAAGGCATGTGTTGATGAACACTTGTAGCTTGTTGTTCTAGTTTAAGTGCCAGTTATATGACTTTGAAAAGTTTTTGATATTTTTTGTTACAGAGTACACATCACCTACCATGATGATACCAAAGAACACATCACTTGTTGTGGCCAGGAAACCTGTGACAGGTGCAAGCAGAGCAGAAGTTACTCTACAGGCAAAGAAAAAAGAGTGGTAAGCACATTGCAACAAAAGCTTATGCTACCCTAGTAGCAGTCAGTTAAGTTATGAATCAAGACTTAAAATATTGGTTAGAAAGCTGTTTTCCTAAGAAGTTCTTAGCATTATACTGTGAACTTGTGAAGTGTAATATACAAATATTTCTCATTTTGTGGGGTTAAAATTTACATAATTTGGTCTTCAACATTCTTTTTTGTAAACAAGAGAACAACATCAAGTGCACAGTTAATTATGCTCCTCTTTAGCGGGGGAGCATATAGTCGCAGCTTTGTCATTCCGTCCGTCCGGGCTTACAGGAGCTACCTTATGGGGTCTGTTTCGGTCATTAACCTGGCCAGTTAGTGATTGTGGGGTTGAAAGAGAGTATTGTGGGGTTCAAAATCACGCATGTGGGGTTAGTTTTAGGGTTGGGGTTTATATAGCAAAAAACCCCACAACAACCGTCTCCTAAGAACGTCCGTGTTTCCGTCCGTCTGTCCGTCCGTCACGCTTTTTTGTCCAGAGCATATCTCTTGAACCGTACACCGTAGGTTGATGAAACTTGATACAGTGATAGAGAATGACAGGAGGAGGTGCAGTACACAAGAACCATAACTCTCTCATCTCCCAATTTTGAATTATCTCCCTTTTTCTCATAAAAAATTCAATTTTGTCCGGAGCATATCTCTGGACCCTTACACTGAAAGTTGATGAAACTTGTAACAGTGATAGAGGATGACTAAAGGAAGTGCATTACACAAGAACGGTAACTCTGTCATCTCCCAATATTGAATTATCTCCCTTTTTCTAAAAATACAACACAAATTTGTCCGGAGTATATCTCTTGACTGCTACACCGTAAGTTAATGGAACTTGATACAGTGATAGGTGATGACATAAGGAGGTGCAGTACACAAGAACCATGACTCTATCATCTCCCAATATTTAATTATCCCCCCTTTTCTATTTAAAAAAAATCAAATTTGTTCTGTAGCATATCTCCTGAGCATTGCATTGTAAGTTGATGAAACTTGATACAGTGATACAAGATGACAGAAAGAGTGCATTAGTCAAGAACCATAATTCTGCCATCTCCCAATATTGAATTATCTCCCTTTTTCTACATAGATTTAAAAAAAAATAAAAAAATTCTGCCGCACTGTAACTTGAATCTTGATACTGTGTTAGCGGATGACAAAACAAGTGTAGTACACAAGAATTATAACTCTGTCATCTCCAAATATTGAACTGCCTCCCTTTTTCATAATAAATTCATTTTTGTCCGAAGCATATCTCCTGAATGTTACATCGTAAGTTGATGAAACTTGTTACTGTGTTCACCTACTAAACATGCTATACCTTGGGCTTTTTCTTTGTGGGGAGCATCCATCGTTGGGAACGATATTCTTGTTACACATGATTAATGAGGTCACTTTTAGGTCAGAGGTAAAATGTTGACAAATCGAGTTCAAATTAGGACTGCAAACTTGACTAGGTATGAATCTCAACTATAGATACAAAATAATGCCTTCTATAACAAATGTTTGGAAAAGCTGAAAACCTGAAATCAATCTATGTACTTGATTTTTCAAACTTTAACCCTTGACTCGATACCTTGTTTCTAGTATTGAACTAATTTTTTATACGGGTGAGTTCGACAAAAGCTAGTTTGAAGTAATGAGTTTTAACGGTATAATAATCAATATATGTGCTGTTTTAGTTGGAGATGAATCTTGTACCAGCTGTTAATATTTTTTATGGTACAAAGATATAAAGACATCTATAGAATTAACAGTTGGTTCCAGTTTCACAACAATGTCTTCTCTTCAACCTATTACCCCATAGCCTATATCTAGTTTTGAAGACTGGTGACCAGTGACCACTTAAAGTAGGTTGAAAGTAATTAGTGCAGAATGTTCTTTAAGCTACCATCTGCTAAGATATGCAAACTACTCTATAAGGTGCATATTCATTACAGTTTTAAGTAGGACTATTTTCTTCTGTGGAGGAATAAATAAAATTTATGTAAAAAGGCATATGTATGGGGTAATGGGTTTAAGTTCAATGAGAATATGATCAGTCTTATTTACTAAATCTTTTAAAAAATGTAGATTGCAGAAAATATCATGATTGGTTATTTTGACTAACATGGATTATGAATTTTCTTTCAGGGCGGCTTTCAGAAAAGATGGGCAGCAGTCAGTATGTACACACTTTTCCATGTTTAGATATTGATTTTGAAATATAAGAGCTTGTTTAAAGAGAGCCCAGTGCCATTTGGGCCCAATTCTAACTTCAACAGATTTCATCATTTTTATGTTTCACAAAAATAGTGATGGGGGCATTAAATGTGCCTTACTGTCCCTATGTCTGTCTGTACAACAGTTTGGATAGATTTTGTTTTTAACTACATTTCTCTGGTTAGACTGTTTGTTAATCCGGGAGTATGTACGTTTTACAAACATTTTCTAGACAGTTCAGGGTTCCCATTCACGCACAGATGTACGTGATTCACGTATAATTTTAAAAAATCACGCATAAAATCAATGCCCTGAACGTGCATGCACGCACAGAATTATGTTGTAGATAATGCCGAAATCGGATGTAAGAAGACCATTTTTATTAACAAACTACAAAATACAAGTTAAACATCAAAGTCTGACGAGTTAATTTGGATTCCTTATAGTGTCTGTCAGACGCTTGACAATTCTTATCATTCTTAATACGTAAAGCGCCTGGTTCACCCGCATCGCGAATCCAATGATTAAGCGGTTTAAAACAGATTGTGGGATTTCCCGTCTCTGTGCCTAATAAAGTCGTTATTTGTTTAAAATAATTTTTGTTATTATAAGAATTCAATACTTATTTAGAGGAAGACGTGTTTGAAAAATGCTGACAAATGATTAAAAAAAAAAGTCCGGTCATAGGTCTATTTCGGGTCACTTTCGATTTCAAAACAGCGACGCCATTTTTTATGCGAAATCCGACAACACAGTCGAAAAACTGGTCGGGTTATCAGATGTATTTTATCCCGTCTATTAACAATGTTGGGGAAAATGCCTGATTTAATGAGACACAGTCTTAGCATAGGCCTACGCATTCGTGTAGTCTGCAAATATGTGGGCTAAGTCTCAATTGACGGCCTGGTTAAGAAATAATGTGAGATATGTGCAGTACACATTGAAACAAATGAAATAAAAATTTATCGGCGGAACTACAAATTTCCAAAGATCATTCCTGGTGCGTATCCATTGTTTGAATAACGGATTGCTACTTTGTAATAGCTGCAGTACTGGCTTGTTTAATTCCGATTTATTTGATATATAATTTTATGCACTTTAGAAATAATGAATAATAGAAAAATGAAGTTTTGTACAGGTGGTATCGATTTTTACCCAAATTCTTAAGTGGCTAGGCTTATCAGCTGGGGTTGCTAGTACTGCACCTCTAGACCACGGTCTAAATCCGCAATACAGTTACGGTATCGCAACTAACTTTGTAATAGAAGAAACAGAAAAACGTTTCATATGCAGCCTCTGAAATTTGTCTGCACCCCCAAAAATTCGCCCCAGAGGGTACATGCACCCTCAAAATTTAAAGCCTGTGGGAACCCTGCAGTTATTACATTCAGGAAATACATAGAAAGAATCAGTATGAGGCAGTGCTCCAGATAAGAGTGAGGAAATTGTTTAATCGCCTTTCCTGTATGTCTTCATAAACCATTCTGTTGTCTCTTTGAGACTAGTTTGAGTCTCAACATAGGCTTTTGGTTGAACAATAAGAATGTTATTTTAATCATGAAGGTATGAAAATGATTAAATATGTCAAGGTTAGAAATGTGCTGAAGTGTCTCTGGCTCTTGTTAACTCTTTCACAGCCAGTAATGAGTATTTCGTCTGTTTGAACCCTTTTACTGCCATGAAATCATATGCATCAATTTTCATTACTAAATTTCCAAAGCTGGTTTTAACCCTGATCCTGCGACGATGTCGTCTGCTTCGAAATTGTCGTCTGCAAAGTTTGTAAAATGTAGATATATACCTTTTCTAAGTAAGGAACCCTAAAGACGAGTGTAAAACAGTTTTGATCCAGATCAGACGCCGCATAACGCGGCGTCTGATCTGGATCTAAACTGTTTGCAAAAATCAATAAAGTCGCGACCAGCAGGCAAAGGGTTAATGCTTTTTGACTGAAGAAGTATCAATATGAGTGCCAAACAGTTTGTATCCTGATCAGATGCAGCATTATGCCGTATCTGATCTGGATACAAACTGTTTGCAAAGATGCCTTTTGGTGCCTCTGTTGGTGAAAGAGTTAATGTTAACAACTTGATATGTCGAAACTTTAATTAACCCATTTATGCCTGGATATTGCAATGAACTCTCCCTATGTGCTTGCTGGAAGATTGCATTTTAAATATGCATGGGTGATTCAAAGACACTGCAGTGTTTGCCCATACAGCTGAACAATTTATATGAAATAGCAAATAGTGCGGACGCCTGATGAGATGCAGCATTATCATTTATGTGGCATCTCATCAGGGTCGCACTATTTGCCAGTGTCTTCATTTAGTAGACACTAGACTTAAATGGGTTAAACATTTCTTATGCATCAGGTTTGATAAAGATATGACACATTTAATTAAAGTTTTTCAAATAACTTTCACTAATATTTTTATTGATTAATTCAGGAAAGTATTGTCTGTATTCACTTGTCACTTGTCAGTGTGTTTTGTTAATGTACCAATATCCATTTGCAAAGTTGCAAAGTTGATGAAGGTACTGTGGTAATATGGGTTTGTATGTAGATTTTGTGTACCATTTCTCGCTATTAAAAATTGAGGAATTGTACATTTGTGTACAACTTTGTCTGTGTTTGTAAAGTGTTATTTACAGCAGGTGTGTTGAGGATGGCATTTCATCATTTTCAAGAGACTTTGTTTCTATGATACACTAACATGTGTTCAACTGGGAAGTTTTTATCGCGCGGTTCAAGCAATGAAGAATTTGAAAAGACTAAGAATAATAAATTCTGGTGATAACGAGTCGTAAGTGGTGATGAAAGTGACAATGAAGTAGGAAAATTGCTATCGGAGACAAACATGAGGCTGTTCCGGTTGGATACTGGAATGAACAATTATTATTAATTCAGTGGAGTAGTTAGACATGGTTATATGCTTATATTCAAGGTTCTAGATAAGATAAGAGTATGTAAACTGACCATTTCAATATGTTCTCCTTTATGCCCCTACCCTTCTGTATGTTATGGTAACTCTTTAGAACCTGATCTAGATGATGATTCTAATGAGTGATCATAACATGGGGTTTGTGGAGAAATAAGGATGTATGGGTTTGAAAAACTTGCCTAATATGCAGCTCTGCTCATATTTGATCCCAGAGCCGACTGCGTTTCCAATACAAAAATACAGCTTTACCATGTTAGCTGTTACTGTCAATTGGTATTAAATACTAAATAGCCATTGTACGATAGGCAGCTTTTAAAACATGTGGCAGCTTAATGCAGGGCAAAACTTGTACAGTGTGCTCCTGCATTAAACAGTCACCTGTCATTTGAGAAACCAATTCCAAGAAAATGCAAAAAAATACAATTTAAAGTTCTGCTCCCCTTCGGTACTCTAAAAAATCAGATGTCTGTAAGGTATTTTCAGGTGCCATTCAATGTTTGGCCTTTTGGCTACTTTGAATCTGTATATGTGTAACAATTGTATGTTAATTATGTTTTCATTCAACATGAGCCTATTTGTTAAACTTAACCCTTTCACGACCATAAGTGGCTTAACTCTTTCCTCCCTGAAACTTTAAATGGACAATTCCAGTTTCCATTTAAGTCTAGTCCATTTCTGACTTTTAAGGGTTGTTTTTGTCAATGTTTGGCATTATAACAAACAGTGAAGACCCAGATCAGAGGGCTCCTAGGAGCCCTCTGATCTGGGTCTTCACTGTTTGCATAGGACAAGTGTACTATTCACGTGTTCACTGTTTGCAAAGGACGCCAATATGTGGGACTAGGGTTCAACGGGTTAAAGTCCTCTTTGCAAAAAGTTCGGATCATGATCAGAAGCTGTGTAACTTGGTTTCTGATCAGGATCTCACCTGTTTGGCATTTGTATCAATACTTTTGTCAGAACAAAAAAAAATGAAGACAGAATTCTGCGAAAGTTTTAAAGAAGGCAGTTTTATTGGACAGTGAAAGGATTAATGTGTATAAATATTGTGATTATTGGTTTGCATAAAGGTTGAATTGATATGAAAACCTGTCTCTTTTTATATGGAAGCAATAGGCAGATGTTTTATGTTGCTACACTGTATTTAAGAGTGAAATTATTTTTTGCTTTCATTGCAATTATATTCATGGATCATAAACCACATCAATATCCAGCATGAGACTGGCTCAGTACAATTTAATTGTTTCCTTCTTAGTCAAAGGTGCAAAACGATGTTTTAGGCAGGTGACAGCTTAAAGCAAGATGAGTGAAAAGCAGAATCTGTCTTTACTTTAATCCTGCTTTAATCTGCTGCCTGTATTCAACTGAATTTCAAGGTTCTTAAATGTTTGCTATAACTGATGACTTAGTTTTATACTGCTTTACCCGTCTGAGAGTCCACCATGTCATTTTGCCTGTCTAGCTCCTACAGCATTAACTATTCGAGCTACAACCTTATTATTTTACAAAATGTTTTCATATATACCACAGTTGAATTAATATCCTTATGATGTGCTTCAATATTTCAAAATATTAGGGCCAGTTTAATTTAGTAATTTTTCACATGTACAGTTCATACAGCTAGGGACACCCTGTGTCTTGCAGTTCTTCAATGTGTACTTTTTCTGAACAGTTTTATAACCTTGTTGTTCTTGAAATATAGTGTGAAATAAATATAAATTTGATATATTATTGATATGTGTGGACATACTTTGAAATATAATATTATCCAGAAAAGTTTCCTTGAAATGTTTGTTTTGGAAATGACAGGTATAGTTAGCTCAGGGTACAAAACATGTTTGCCCAAGGTGATATATAATACCAGATCTGATGGTATGTTATGGGCATAAATTGTTCTGCAATACGCCAATAGTAATATTTTTCAGTAAAAGAAAAATGATTCAAAGTAGATCTATGTGACATTGTCAGATTGTTATTTGTTGTTATAATTATTTTTTTCATCCTTTCCCTCATAGTTCGTATAAAGACAGGTGATTGCTTGAAACAGGCAATGTTTCATTGATTCTCAAGGGTATATCTATAAAGAATAATAAATGGAAGTTTAAGTAAGTGTTGCTATGAAGGGAAGGATACATTTAGTGAGCAATGTACACATTGTAAAACATGTTGAACATTTTTAGCTGTGGTTTATTTATTGTAACAACAGTATTTGTTCAAAGCTTACTTTCATATCGTAGTGCTAATATATCGTAAGAGATATGTTTTTAGCTCACCTGAGCTAGCTCAGGGTGAGCTTTTGCAATACTTGAATGTCCGGCGTCAACAATTTTAGTGTTTACACTCTAGAGGTCATAATATTTATCCAATCTTTCTCAAACTTGCTCAGATTGTATATTACCATAAGAGTGCGGATGACTTCGATTATGATTAAATCGGACAAATAGGTCAAGAGTTATCTACCTTTGAATTGCTGAAAATGCCATATTTAACAGTGTTTACACTCTAGAGGCCACAATATTTATCCAAGCTTTCTCAAACTTGGCCAGATTGTATATGACCATAAGAGTTCAAATGAGTTCGATTATCGTTGAAATCGGACCAATAGATCAAGAGTTATCAACCTTTGAACTGCTGAAAATACCATATTTTACAGTGTTTACACTCTAGAGGCCACAATTTTTATCCAATCTATCCCAAACTTGCTCAGATTGTATATGACTATAAGAGTTTGGACGAGTTCAATTATGGTTGAAATCAGACTAATAGGTTTAGAGTTATCTACCTTTGAAATGCTGAAAATGCCATATTTAAGGGTGTTTACACTCTAGAGGCCACAAATTTTATCTAATCTATCTCAAACTTGCTCAGATTGCATCTTACCATAAGAGTTCGAATAAGTTCAATTATGGTTGAAATCGAACTAATAGGTCAAGAGTTGTAAACCGTTGAATTGCTGAAAATGCCATATTTAACAGTGTTTGCACTCTAGAGGCCACAATATATTATCAAAGCTTTCTCAAAATTAGCCCAATTGTATAAAACTATAAGAGTTTGAAAAAAGTGTGATTATGGTTGAAATAGGATCAATAGATCAAGAGTTATCTACCTTTGAATTGCTGAAAATGCCATATTTTACAGCGTTTACACTCTTGCAACTACAGTTTTCAGTGGATTTTGATTTTACTTGCACACAAAGTATATAGCTATAAGTTCTCGAAGGAGTGCAATTATTGTTGAAATCTAATCATTGTGGCAATAGTTATCTGCCCTTGATATATTTTGAAATGCTAGAAAAGGCTTCATTTAAGTATTGTTTAGGCTCTAGTTATCTGCCCTTGATGTACTCTACTATACTAGAATTATGAGGTTGTATTCCAAAATTGTTTACATGCTATACTACAAATTTGAATGGATTTAGATTAAAACTGGTGAAACAGAAAGGCAAAGCTATCAGGCTTCAGTACAAGAGGTGAGCGATATCAGGGCCTTCAGGCCCTCTTGTTTATAGTCTCGGGCCAATGTCGGTCAATATCAGAAACTACAGAGAGCCTTCAGTCATTTTCGTCAACTGACCACATGTTCAAAACACAGCTAAGCATTGAAACAAAGCTTAGCATTGTTTTGAACGGGTCGGCAGTTGACGGAAAATGCCAGATTGCTGCATGTAGAGTACCTATTTTGGTCTGATCTCATTAGGGATCCTCAACCTTAAGGCACAATCTGCTGTCTTTCAGCCTGCTTTCAGCTACCATAAACAAAGATATAGAAATTTTGCTTATTCATGACTGATAAAAATGGAACTACTTCCTGAAGTGGAGGAATAGATTGGATTAATAGGCGTTAAGTAACCAAACGACTTTAAACACTCAAAATGCTTTAAGACAAGTGTACTGTTTAGCCTGTTTATTTTGTGATAAATGCGACTTAAAATTAAAATTAAATATCAGAATTACTAGAGACAACCTGTTTTGGCTTTCACAAACCTGTTTCATCAAAGAAAGTAGTCCTTTGAACAAAGAAAACCCCAGTCTTAATTTCACAGCTCTTGAGCTTAGTACAACTTCGGTAATAACAAGGATTTGTCATTGAAGGGCCAAATAGGCTGAAATTTACCTTGTCAATCATGAGGCAGACACATCTTGTTTACACATTATGTAATAAAAAGAACACAAAAATGAAAGTCGACTGTTTTGAAATTGTAGTTGTAATATGTAGAGTTCTTCAAAATAAAATTAACACTTCTTCCAGCTGATAATGTATATTGAAACGATGTAAATGGTGTAGAACCAGATCAAACTGCTCCCGGAGGGTCTTTACAATCAGTGTCTGCATTGTTTTCTTATAGGATCATCTGTCCGATATGATTGCTCTTTCCCCAAATGTCCTTGTAAGCCAGTAAAATAGTTCAGGAGACAGGTGATAGGTGCTCACAGTTGATGGTATTGTAATTTGTATATGAATATTAAGCAGGAGAAGGCTTAAAAGGTGTTTTTAAAGTGTTTTTGATGTACAATAAAACCTCTTTATTACCACCACTAAATTGTGTTACATATTAGGTGTTTACAACAGGTGACTGCTTAAAGCAATGTGACAATAAAACAGATAGCTTTCAGTTTTACTTTCACCTTGCTTTAAGCTGTCACCTGTCTTTTATACAATTAATTAACTTTCATTTTAGTGGTTGTATAAGAGGTTTTTACAGTATTATTTGTAACAGAAAGAAAATAATTGGCTTAGAAGAGGCCACTCTGAGAATGTCTGTGAGATTGGGTTTTTAGTAGAGAAACAAAGCACATAATTTCATGAAGTTGTCATTTTTTTCACAGTCTACGATGCAAACAATTTGATCTTAATCAGATAAATTCGGACTGAATATATTCTTTCAGTGGTGAAATGGACAATAATGTATAGTGGCAAAGCTAATTATTTAGAAAAGACTCTAGAAATGTGAAATATATAGACCATGATCAGGAAACTCCTGTGGGATCCCTTTGTTGAGGGCTTTCATTGTTTACAAATGATACAAATGATACAAATGATATATTCATACATTATAAGTCATATTCTGTAAGATAAAAGATGGTTTTACTGATATGTATACCTCAGCATTAGCTTCTAAAGGTTATTTCAATATTTTGTGGAATCAAAATAGAATGGACATGTCAAGTCACTAGTATTTACTCGTCGCTACAAAGGAGTGAAAGTGAGAATTGAGTATTGCATTTCCCTGAATGCCCAGAGCGGCACATTGGGATTTAACTCCCAATGTTAAACTTTGTTTACAAAATTTCTCACTGCAATGTTTTAGTCTCACTTATGCTTCTTTGTTTGGGAGAGACATCTAATTCCAGGGATTTTTTTCCCTGTTTGACACATTCAACCCTAGTGACGAGTATACAGTGTGCCTGTGAAGAGTACACTTTTCCTATACAAACAACGTAGACCATGATCAGAAGGTTCCTGCAAGAGCCCTCTGATCAAGGTCATCACTGTTTGTCATTTTGAAAGATATTGTTGACTAGACTTAATTCGAAATTGGAATTTTCAATTCAAAGTTTCTGGGGTGAACGATTCAAAATAGTAAGTCCAGTACTGTAGGTAGTATACTGTGATAACTTTTGCGATTATTTGCTGTTGTATTGTGAATACAGCTTTTACCAAAATGGTAGCAGTAATAATTAAAGTGAACATAATCAATATACTGAGGATAAACATGTAGTTTATATTCACTGACTGAATGTTGCTATGATGCTTTTACTTTGTTTTTGTGTAAGATTGTTTAAATATGTATAATGTTAATAAAGTTTGTTTTTTATATAAATAAATATATCTTTACAGTGCAGCTGGTCTGCAATTAATTATTTAGTGATAGTTTGTATTAAGTAAGGGCTAGATGCAATGTTACATTCAGTCCTAGATAAACTAGACTAAGAGTTATTTCTTATACTGAAAATCCTATGTCTGCACCAAATCCTATGATGTGACTTCTCAATCTCATTAAAATTAACAAACTACTTAGAATAGTTTCACCTTTATGCCTCCACCAAAGCCTATGGTATGACTAATTACATAAGATTAATTAATTGGCAAGCAATGCTTCTGAATTAAATTAACTAATGAGTACAGAGTGTCACTTTTAATAATAAGTTTTAGTAGAGAGATGAGGATTTTAGTGTTTGTAACAACTTCCTTATCTGGAGTTCTATAGTTTGAACACTTCAAGATAAGTGCTATAAGTGATAGACACTTGATCTTGATCAATGTTGAAATACTTGTCATCTGATCTTGATCTGAACTGTTTGTGAAAGCTTATTATCTCAATTGAAGAAAGTTATACAATTGTTACAGTGGAGAATCTGTTATTCTTTCCCGTTTAAACGCAAACGTACGCAAACACATTGCACTAAAACATAGAAAAGGACAACTTTTCGACAATTTTGACTATTCATGTTGATCTGAGTGGCAAACAGTTTGGAGCCTGAAACTGTTTGCAATGGAAAAAATGGTTTTAGCGTAAACGCGTTTATTGGGAAAGAATAACGTTTTCTCCACTGTAACTCTTTTGATACTGAACAAGTTTACTTTAAACCCTTTACCCCATAGTCTGTTTCTAGTTTGGAAAACGGGTTACCACTTAAAGCAGGTTGAAAGTAAAGCAGAATGCATATTAAGGTGCACTGCTTTATGCTCAGTGTGCTTTAAGCTGCCATCTGCTGGGATATAGAAAATATTTCTTATAGTGGATATTCATGAATGTTTACAGTGGAACTATTATCCGAGTGTCAAACAGTTTGGATCTAGGTGAAATGTTGAGTAACTTAGCCTCTCCTTCTAGAACCATACTGATATCTGGCATAATGCTATTTAATTTGAGAAGGGATGAATAAAGTCTCTCATCATCTGGAGACTATTACAACAATCACTAAGAGTGACAATGTTGGACAGCCAGCCTGTTGCCAATACAGTGGAGAATCTGTTATTCTTTCCCGTTTAAACGCAAACGCAAAGCACTATAACGTAGAAAAGAACAACTTTTGGACAATTCTGATAATTCTTGTTTATCTTGGTGGCCAACATTTTGGAGCCTGATCAGACGCCGGGTTACCCGGCGTCTGATCTGGCTCCAAACTGTTTGCACTGCAAATAACAGTTTTAGTGTCAACACGTTTATTGGGAAATAATAACAGATTCTCCACTGTACCTGTTATTGTTAACCCTTTACTCCATAGATACACTTGTGTACACATTTAATTCATTCCTCCATGGAAGAAATTAGTTCCATTTTATGAATGTGCAAGTTTCAACATAGAAGTATTTTCTACATACTAGCAGATGGTAGCTTAAAGCAGACTGAAAATAAAGCAGAATGGACCTTAAGGCACAGTCTGCTTTGTTTCCAACCTGCTTCAAGATTTCACCTGTTTTCCAGAACTATAGACAGGCTATGGAGTAGAGGTAAATGGCTGAAGGGAATATAAACATGTCAGCACAAGTTGGAAATGAACTATAGGGTATATGGTTGGTATAAGTTAAGATTAAACCTTCTCCTGCTTAGTATTCATATATAAAGCACTGCCCATTATGAGCATTAATTTTATTATCTGAAGAACTGCTACCTTGAAAATTTCCTGCAGAAAGATTGCAGTCTCATTGGCAGACCAATGCTATAAGAAGAAAAAAATGCAGACCCAGATCAGACAGCTCTTTCAGGATCTATCTGTTCAGGATCTGTACTGTTTATAAAATGTGTCAATATATGCTAAAAGCAGGAGGAGGACTAAGATACAGGCTGGCGAAATGTCAGAAATGGTTAAAACCAATGTTTGCTAATAAATTCCTAGAAAATGTGTACTTGGTTCAAGTTAAGATCAAGATAGCTGCAGAAATGTTAGTAAATGCCCAAACCATTGTTTGGTACCGTTAGAAAATACATGTATTCATGACTGTATAAAGTGGAACTACATGTATTTTCTTCGGTTAAGGTGTAAATTAAAGGCATATTTATGGTTTTATTGGTTATTTGCCTGAACCAAATATTTGTCAGTTAAATCACCAGTGCACTTGACAATTATCTCATGAATTGAAATTCAATAATGAGAATAAACTTTATGATTGAATGTGTTTGAGAAAGTTGATGTTCCTATTTTTGTCAAAATTTTATGAAGCATTCTCATGATTAGATTTTAAGTTGGGTGATAGTAAATGGTTTTGGCACATACTTATCAAAGTAACTCTGTATGCCTGTTGTTTCAAATATAGAGCATGTATTAATTGTAATTTGTATTGAAGTATTGAAAACCGTGATAAGATTGTTTGTTATTTATTTTATATATGTTACTTTACATTTTATACCATGAATTTTCTATGAAGAAATGCTTACTGTTGAAAATAAAACTCTGAAAGCACTCTGGCTTGTTCCTATGTGCCTGAAGTGTTTATCTGATTTGTGAGGCAGACAGTGTGAAAGGTACATGTATGGTTGGTGTGAATGCTGCGATCTGCTCAAATTATGATTAACTTTGTAAAGATAATGAAAGTTAGTACAAACTGCTGCTTCAACTTGAAAGTAAATCCTAAATAAAAATTGGAATGGGATTTGAATGCATTTGTTTAGGAATTGGGTAGAGAAATATAACAAAGACATAAACTATACAATACACATGCATAATATCTTTCTGAATTTACCAAAAAGAAAAGTATATATAAGAATTTAAAAGGTTGAGACTCAGATTTTATTATAAATACTCTTAAATAGCTCCCATGGTGAGAAATGGATAATTTAATCCATGGATTCAATTCTGGAAATCGTCACAAGGGCTCCAGATAAGCGATAAGAAACTATAGTTTTCCATAACTTTCTCATTCATGTGTGCACTATGGTGTAACTACTCACTAGAATTCTCATTTCGAGACGATGCTAATGAGAAGTTAAACCATAGGGACAGACAAAATAATACAGACAAAATGATCTTAATTTTTAGCTCGTTGGACAAATGTCCAGGAGAGCTTATGTTGTCACTAGGTCAATAACCACTTTCACCCTTGTACAACATATATTGCCTTGGGACAAGGCATTTATGACCATCTGACACTTTGGATCCCTGTGACCTTGACCTCAGTCTCTGCATTTAAGTTTGGAAATATGCATTTAACTTCTGAAAAGTGGTCCAAACTTATACAGTATATTCTTACATACAACTTTCATACTTGCACCACACATGTCTTAGGACAAGACACTTATGACCATGTGACAATTTGGATCCCCTTGACTTTGAACTCAGACTATGCGTTTTAGTTTCAAAATGGGCGTTTAGTTTATAACAGTTAAGTGCTCACAACTGTTGTACCCATTGACCTACAGCTTTCATATTTGTATCACACATGCCTGTTGACAAGACCATTTGTAGCACACAATTACCTGTTGACAAGACCTAAGCTTCCAATTGTGCGTATAAGTTCAGAGAAGTGCTCACAACTGCTATATCCTTTGATCTACTGTTAAGGCTTAAAAAAAAATGTGTGTTTCCGGTTTCCTGACCGACACTATTTTTTACCCCGACCCTAAAGATTTTTTTGATGTGTTGAAAAAGATACAAGAGGGGGAAGGGGCCAAAATTCGGCTTCTGTTACATAAGTTATAAAAGCCCTGTTAAGCAAACACACACAATTTCTTTAAATATAATATTTTTTGATGCAATGGTTATCAGATTGAAACTAGAAGTTCAGACACTTTCAATGTTGAATACAACAAGAGCAAGGTCATTATTTGTCATATAAACCCATCCTTTGATTTTAAAAAAAGTCCGCATATATACCCGATTTAAAAACTTTTCCCTACCGACCTACATACAATTTTGAGAGGGCGAAACCAGAAACACATTTTTTAGGCCTAAATTGGCTGAGCGGCTATTATTTGGTTAACTAGATTTTACCAATTTGTTTAGCATCAATACTAGTACACCGACCTAGACTACATCTTCTACAATTCTTTGATACTTTTACAGATATTCCTCAGACCATTACCAATCCATCCATATAACCTAAACCTTGGTCTTGACCTTATTTAGACTTAGAATATTTTAAATGGACTTTGTCCCTGTTAACTAGATTTAACCACATATTGGAAAAGTTATTGCTTTTAACCATTACAGATTCACCCATATCAACAAACCTCTAATTGACATTGAACTAATTTGGACTTAGATTCAGAATATATTGTCAAGGATATTTCTTTGAACACTGTTTCCGTCAACTCATAAGTGTGAGAGTTGATGGGACACCTGTGCCCCTTCCAATATGTTAATGCAATAGGATTGCACATTATTGTCTATTGCAGCTTTTATAACAATTCTTTTCATAGGAATTTGATATGAATAATAGTTTTTGATAAAATATGGGTCTCAAACTTTAACTATTTTGGCAAGTTAAGCCATTGCACCCAAATGATGCATTTACACATCCTTTACAATATACCATTGGATAGTACTCTTGTCCTATGTAAACAGTGTACATCCAGATCAGCGTGCTCGAGCAAACATCCTTTGACCAGTGTCTGCACTGTTTGCAATAAGAATCAAAATAATAAGAGGCTCGATTTAGTTGGAAACTTGAATTTTAGGGCTCAATGAGTTATTATGTTACTGGTTACAAGGCATAATGCACTATTCTAATTGCCATCACTATGTGGAATTTTAAGGGTCTAAGGGGGACAGGGATTATGTACAATCTGTGAATACAGTGGTATTAGACTTCAGTCTTAATGTCTGGCCATGTTATTTGACAACATCTAGATCAGACAAAGTTGAAGCAGCAAAATCATTTACCGATATAAGCAGAGGTTAAATAATGGATTATATTGTAAGCTAAATAAATTCCCAACCATGTATAGACACCAGCTATAACCAAAGCAGGCACCATCAGCAGAAAATCAGCAGAATGGAATCCTGAACCATTTCTACAAGAGAGATGCATTGGAGAGGTGTGTCCAAGCAGGCAGCATTAGACACAGCTTCACTCAAGAATCACACCAGGCATACAGGCAACTGATCTAGATGAAGAAATTTCACTAAATATAATATCATCTCCATTCTCAAGTACTTACTCATTTAAAGTCATTTTAAACAATTTCAAACAGTTTGGATCCTGATGATACCCCGAGTAACTCAGCATCTGATCTGGATCAAAACTATTTGCAAAGTTCCAATCTAGCTTTATCTGCTAAATCAGTAATTCGAGTTGTATGATAGGGTTTGTATAGGATTTGATACACATGGACATCTTTGGGAGTTCATGGAAGCATCACTGGATGTCTCGATAATCTAGTTTTTGTAACCGCTTTACACGAGCTGCCCTTGTTTTGAGTTGCAAAGACTTGTGCAGCACTTAGTTAAATGTCACTATTGAAAATTGATGGATGGAAGAGTTGAGTGTTTGCGTGAATGAACAGGAAATATTTTCTTTTGCAGGACATACTAAGATAAATATTTGAAAGAATTCCAGTTTGTGAAAAAGTGGTGTTAAAACTCTCGCAGTTGATGATAGTGTACCGTATGCATATTGGCAGATAGTGTAGACTCAGATCAGATGGCCTCTTTAGATGTCCTCTGATAAGGTTCTGTACTGTAATAGTATTATAATTATAACTTACAATTGTTTGATGGCAAACCTCACAAGAGTAGACTGATATTTTATCTTTATTTGATTCGCCTTGAAAGAGTTTCCTAGTGTTCGGGCTTCTCTCCTAACCCTTTACCCCTAAATGGTGTCATCGCTATACAGACTTTATTCCTATCAGAATATTACATTACTGCACACATGTGCCCACAAACATCACGACATCATCTCTTGTGCAACTAGCTTTAGAATACTCTAGTAGCTCAGAATTACCATCTTGACAAAATCTAGACCGAGTTCAGGTATGGGTTATGTGTATTCAAAAAGTAGGTCACTAGGTCAAATCTTACTTTAAGCTTGTGAACACTCTAGTAGCCCCAATTGGATCTCATCTTTTTCATACTTGGTCAGGGTGACCATCTTGGCAAAAAGTATGTCAATTTTGAGTATGGGTTATGTTGGGACAAAATGTAGGTCACTTGACCATATCTTAGCAAATAAACTTGTGAAAACCTTAGTAGCCACACTTTTGACCGAATCTTTGTCAGAATGACCATATGGACTAAATCTATGTCACATTCTAACAGGATCACAAGGGTTTAAAAAGTAGAACACTAGTCCAAATCTTAGAAAAAGCTTGTGAACACTCTTGTTACCACAATTTGACCCAATCTTTATCGAACTTTGTCAGAATGACCATCTTGACAAAATCAAGGTCAAATTTGGAAATGGGTCATGTGCCTGTGGGTTTAAAAGTAGGTCACTAGGTCAAATCTTAGAAAAAGTTTATGAGCACTCCAGTTGCCACAATTTGAGCTCTATTTTTATTTGATCAAACTCTGTCAGAATGACCATCTGAACAAATTCTAGGTAATGTTTGAATATATTTATGTATGGGGTCAAAAAGTAGGTCACTAGGTCAAATCATAGAAATATCTTGTTAACATTCTAGTAGCCTCGACTTTAGCACAATCTTTTTCAAAGTTGGTCAGAATGACCATCTTTACAAAATCTAGGTCAAGTTTGAATATGGGTTATGTAGGATAAAGAAATAGGCCACAAGGTCAAATCATAGAAAAACCATTGTAAACACTAAACACTCTAGAGGCTACACATCTCATTGGGTTTTAATGCAAATTGGTCAGAATGTTTGCCTAAGTGGTATATATGTCAAGTTTGAATATGGGTCGTGTTGGGTTAAAAAACAAGGTCAAATCAAAGAAAAACAGTGTTAACACTAGAGGCTACAAATTTCATTAGATCTGAATGAAATATAGTCCAAATGTTTTCCTACCTAAAATCTCGGTCAAGATCAACTGTAGATCATAGCCTGTCAAAATTTAGGTCACTTACTTGACTAAGTAAAATAAGAAAAACAACCTTGTTAACACTCTAGAGGCTATAAATCTCATTCAAATCTCAATACTTGGTCAAACTATTTGTCTCATTCAAATCTAGGTCGAAGTTTAAATGTGGGTCATGTAGGTAAAAAAACTAGGTCACTAGGTTAAATCATAGAAAAACCTTGTTAACACTTTAGAGACCACTCTTTTGCACTTTATCTGTAAATGAATTAGTTTGAATATTGCCCAGGATGAAATTTAGGTCAAGTTCAAATATAGGTCGCCAGCAATAAAAAATAAGTTCACTAGGTTAAATCATAGAAATATCTTGTTAACACTCTAAAGGCCACTCATCTCATTTGATCTTAACCCATTACCCCATAGCCTGTTTATAGTTTTGAAAATAGGTGACTACTTAAAGCAGGTTGAAAGTAAAGCAGAATGCGCCATATGGCGCATTCTGCTTTACTTTCAGCCTGCTTTAAGCTTTTACCAGCTAGAATAAGGAAGGTATTAAATATGACACATATTCATTACGGTTTATATTGGAACTATTTTCTTCAGCGGATGAATAAAATGCATGTGCTAAAAGTCGCTTCTATAAGGGAAAGGGTTAATGAATCTAGATCAAAACGTTTACTTCATTATGCCCCCACAAACGAGTTTGTGGTGTGGGGTATAAAAATCAGTCATCTGTCCATCCTACTAAGCACAACTCCTACACCGCTTATCGGATTTGGAAAAACTTCACATGTTGATAGAGCACCATGGAAAGATGTGCATGAAGAAATATATTTCCATTCCACCATTTGTAAGGGGAGATAATGCGAAGGGGGAGATAATTAACTTAATGCTTCATATGCAATATAGGTTATAAGCACTCTTAAGCACAACTCCTCCTACACTGTTCACTGGATTATAAAAAACTTCACAGCTTCATAGAGTACCATCTACAGATATGCATGAAGAAATATTTCTATATTCCGCCATTTCCTAGGGAAGATCATTCAAAGGGCAGATAATTTAACTTCATGTTTCATGCAATATAGGTTATAAGCGTGCTTAAGCACAACTCCTACTACACTGTTCATTGGATTTCACCATACCTTCACAGGTTAATAGATTACCATCTACAGATGTGCATGAAGAAATCTTCTTCCATTCCATTATTTCAAAAGAGATATAATTGAACTTTTAATTTTTCAGGTAGTATAGGTCAAAAGCACTCATATTTATTAGCTCAACTCCTCTTACACCTTTCATTGGATTTAAACAAAACTTCACAGATTGATAAGACTAACATCTACAGATATGCATGAAGAAATGTTTTTCTGTTCCGACATTTCCAAGGGGAAATAACTGAACTTTAATGTTTCATGCATTAAAGTATAGTTCATAATCCTCGTAAGCGGTATAGTTCATAATCCCCGTAAGCGTAACTTCTCCTACACTGTTCATCCGATTTTAACAAAACTTCACAGGTTAATAAAATAATCATATACAGATGTACATGAAGAAGCATTTTTTTATTCAATCATTTACAAGGGGAGATAATGTTTTTACATACGTGTGACGGGGGATGGCTAGTCACCCCCCCCAGGCGACAATTCTAGTTGATATTTAGGTCAAGATTGGTTATGTCAGGTCAAAAACTAAGTCACTAGGTAAAATTATAAAATATACCTTGTTAAAGAGGCTCGCAACCGGATTTAGCATAAAAATAGTAATATATGTCATATGCTTATATAAATGGGTAAGATTTAGTTAAGGATAATAAATTTTGTTAAAAAATGCATTTTAAAAAAAAAAGAAAAAAAGAAGCTCTGATGGGATTCGAACCCGTGACCCTCCATGCGGAGACAAACATGGAAAAAAGGAAACGCCTTTACCCAGTCCACGCAGCTACTGGCGCTCTCTATCTATATGGTAGCGAATTAACATACTTCACTGGTAGCGTTTGATAGTACATTATTCGGCTCGGGTTTATGTCTGAGCCCGTGTAGAGAAGCAACAACAACTATACTGTCTACTAACGCTATAGAAAAACGATGGAAAATATTTAAAAAAACTAAGATTCGGTGACGATTCTTGAGACTTTTTTTGGACTTATCATATTTTTTTAATGTCAGAAGCCAAATAATGCCGCAAATTTGCTTTATTTTATTTTGACAAGTACACCATCCGGTTGCGAGTCCCTTTAACAGCAAATCTCATTTGATCTGAATGCCTCATTTAAATCTAGTCCATGGTTGATTGTAGGTCGTATCGGGTCATAATCTAGGTCATTATAGGTAAAGTTATACATGGTGTATCAGGTGAGCAATTGAGAGCCATCTTGGCTCTCGTTTACTTCACCATTCTTCAAACGTCATACCTGATTTTCACAAACCTTCTGAGGGGTGTTAATAAGTAGCATATTCAATAGGAGTGCTGGTTTTGAATTGTGATTTAAAAAAAAATTAGGTCACTGCTCTTCTTGAAAACCTCCTGGCCAATTTCATTAAAACTTGATAGGATCTTGTTGACTTTTCAGCACACCTGAACCAAAGGATCAATGCTATTTTGATGGCCCTGTTTAGGTCATGGTGACATTGGTCCCTTGTTTGTCGTCAACAATTTCTGCAAATGACATATCCTCCTATAGATATTGCTTTACTAATTTCAACCAATCTTTACAGGAATGTTTTTGGGGTGAAACTTTACAAAATTTGTTCAAATAATTTGATTCCATTTTAGAAATCTGGATAAAATGGCAACCTACATTTACATAAGAGATATGTAATAAATCTGTAAACTTCAAACATCCTCTATAAAACTTATTTGGCCAGAGCTTTGTCATTTGATATGGTGTAAATATTAAAGGTCCTTTACTAATATTGTTGAAATGGTTCTGGTCTGTTGCATATTTGGGTCACAGGAGCTAAAAATAGAATTTTTCAATGAAAACTTCAAAAATCTCCTTGTCTGAAACCATAGTACACATAGCTTAGATTATTTAGAACATAGCATCATCTATAGGTCCTCTATCATGATTATGCCACTTGTGTGAAATGTTGCCACGCCCCAAAGTCACAGTTTACATAGAGTTGTAATAAAATATTCAAACATCTTCTGAAACTATGACTAAGGCGAGCGATATTGGGTCAATGACCCTCTTGTTCAGATATAGGTCATCCAGTTGAAATTGTGACACTGATTAGAGGGCTCATATAGGTCTCCCTTGTTAGCATAGGACAAGTGTACTTTTCATATTAGTACACTGTTCTTGGCAAATATACCTGTTAAAATTTAAAACAGCCACAAGAAAAATAAAGTTATGGTCCTGGTTATTATTTTCTTTTGGAAAAAACCAAACTGAAGGAAACATTCAAACATTTCAATCTTGTTTCACAGGGAAAGGGAATATAGAGAAAAACGAGTATACACATTTAGTTTTATTAGTTTTGTCGACTATTTCGAGTGAAAATGCTGTTCACTGACTGCTTGAGTGAATGACGTCACATAAAACAACAGAATTGCTGGACTTGTTCAGTATAATTTTCTCCCCTAAATATTATCCAATCGAAGTCTACAGGATTCTAAATTTGTTTTGCGATGGAATAGCTTAACCCATTACCCCATAGCCTGTTTCTAGACAGGTTGCTACTTGAAGCAGGTTGAAAGTAAAGCAATATGTACCTTAAGGAGGAAAATATTTCTTTTCAGTGCATATTCATGACTTTAAAACAGAACTTTTTAGCTCACCTGGCACGAAGTGCCAAGGTGAGCTTTTAGGATCGCTGGATGTCCTCCGTCTGTCAGTCCGTCCGTTCACAATTGGTTCGTTAACACTCTTGCGGCTACAAATTTCATCAGATCTTCATGAAACTTGATGACAATGTTTGTCTTGGAGAAATCTAGGTCAAGTTCGAATGTGGGTCATGTCGGGTCAAAAACTAGGTCACTAGGTCAAATCATAGATTAACTTTGTTAAAACTCTAGAGGCTAACAATCTTATTGGATCTTAATGAAACTTGGTCAAAATGTTTGCCTCATTGATATCTAAGTCAAGTTCGAATATAGGTCATGCCCCGTCAAAAACTAGGTCACTTGGTCAAATCATAGAAAAACCTTGTTAACACTCTAGAGGCTACAAATCTCATTGGATTTTAATGCATCCAGGTCAGAATGTTTGCCTAATGTATATCTAGGTCAAGTTCGAATATGGGTCATGTCAGGTCAAAAACTAGGTCACTAGGTCAAATCATAGGAAAACCTTGTAAATACTATATGCTACAAATCTCATTGGATCTTCATGAAACTTGGTCAAGGTAGAATATAGGTAATGTCCGGTCAAAAACTAGGTCAGTAGGTCAAATCATAGAAAAACTTGATTAACACTCTAGCGCCTTCAAATCTCATTGGATTTTAATGCAACTAGGTCTGAATGTTAGCCTAATAGATATCTAGGTCAAGTTCGAATATGGGTCATGTCGGATCAAAATCTAGGTCACTAAGTGAAATCAAAGAAAAACATTGTTAACCCTCTAGAGGCTACAAATGTCATTAGATCTGAATGAAATATTGCCAGAATGTTTGCCTACATCAAATCTAGGTCAAAATCAAATGTGGATTGTTCCTGGTCAGATACTAGGTCAAATCATAGAAAAATCTTGTTAACACTCTAAAAGTTGATTGTGGGTCATGTCCAATCGTAATCTAGGTCACTATAGGTCATGTTTTACATGGTGTACCAGGTGAGCGATTTAGGGCCATGGTGACCCTTGTTTATTGGAGGAGGAATAAATCAAAGGCATAAAAAGGTGTAGCTATAGGGTAATGGGTAAACATAACTTTTGTTTCATAAAAATCATTTAATTATTACCTTACATACAAAAGTTTACAGTTAAATCATAGTTCTTTGAATGTATGTTGAGACATTCAAGAAATTCAGAATAAAAAAGATTATGTAGGTTAACTTCTGTCATTTAAACCATTTTATGGGTGATACACTTTTAGGTGTACTTCTAGGCAAACAGTTTTGATCTAAGATGAGGGGCCTGATCTGAGATCAAAACTGTTTGCAGCTAAGTCAATATTCTGTCAGAAACTGCTAAAATATTTTGCAAATATTTGAGTTATACCCGCTGCAGACGACATTTTAAAATGGCCGCCAAATATTACCCAGCATACAGTAGGTTAAAAAGGTCATCAATAAGTATGCCACTGCCAGATCTAATCCAAGTTGTTACCTCAGCCATGGAGACAACACTGGAAGTTGCTGATATTGGAAGTGGCTACCATGACAAAGATTTCATCTCTTTTATGTTTACTACGTTTTCAGCTAAAGAATGAAGAACGTGGATTTAATACAGAAAAACTGAAGCAGGTATGTTATCCTTTTGTATCTGTTTTAAATATTTTCTTTAGTGTCTACTACTGTCTAGTATGATGAATTACCTTCCTTAATTTCTTCAGTTTCTTGTATACCTTTTCCTCCTTTAGGAGTCCAGTGACTGCTATATGCAATATGAAAGTAAATCAGAAAACAGCAGGGTGAAAGTAAAGCAGAAAGCTCCAGCTTAAAGCAGTATGAAAGTAAAGCTGAAAGCTCCTGTAGCAGTCAGATGACTGTTGAAATTAATTGTATTTTGAAAACAATCTGGAGATTACTCAAAAATCAAGAAATAGAAGTCCTTATACAGATTCTCTAAATCTTCGCCAGCTTTTGTCAACCTATTGAAATTATAGATTACTCTTACAAATAGTTAGGATTCATTTCAGGTCGCTCATAAGAAGGCCCTGGTTGATATCTTTACTTTCCTGGTGCTAAGATTTAATTTCTGAAAAACTAAGTTAAAAAAGAATATAATAAGATATCAAATCATGCGAAAGAGTTTTATGAGATAAGCCAATACATAGATGTTTGATGTTGCACGAAAGTCACACCATTCTTCTATAACAGTAAAAGTTTGTTTGCACTGCAAACTGGCTATAGTAGCTTATAGTTAAATTTAAAAAAAAATCAAGAGAAAATCATAATTTATAGTGATAAGAAAATATTGAAATCAGCTGTTATACATGAATAATTTGAGATACCCGGTTATATATCCTTTGTAAAATCTTGAATTCTGCGATTTCTGCATAGGATTTGGGTCTGAAATGAGTGAGCAAATGTTTGATTTGTTTTCTGTATGTTAAGTTGTTGATATCACTTGTGTTTTCTGTGTTTGCAGTCCTCAGACTTGGTGAATTCTCAAGCCTCGGAGATGGAAAAAATCCAGGCCATGATAAAACAGTCCACTAAAGATTTTGATCCTTCCAAGTGAGTAACTTACAGTTTATATTTTCTTAACCCATTGCATGCTGGGTAATATTTGGAAGTCATTTTAAACTTTCGTCTGCAGCGGGTATAACTCAAATATTTGCAAAAGATTTTTTATCAGTTTCTGATAGAATAATGACTTAGCTGCAAACAGTTTTGAACTCAGATCAGTCCCCACAATGTGGGGCCTGATCTGAGACCAAAATTGTTTGCCTAGAGGTACACCTAAAAGTGTATCACACATAAAATCGGTTAAATGGCGTCCAGGGAATACATAATAATGGTCATCAATATAGTGCATATGAATCGCCCATTCTCATAGATGACTAACCGCACAAACCACATATTTTCAACTGAGTTAGTATTTTAAGTAATCCTGTGTTTATTCTTTCTCAAAAACAGCCAATTTGCTTGAAGAATGGAACTCTTTGAATTACTTTTAATTTTCATGAAACCTATTACTCCATTAGACTATAGCCCGTATCTAGTTTTGAAAGCAGGTGACAACTTAAAGTTGGTTGAATGTAAAGCAGAAGGGGTTTGAAAGCACATTCTGCTTTACTTGCAGTCTGCTGTAAGCTACCACCTTCAAGGATATAGGGAAATATATTAATGTTGCACATTCATTACTGTTTAAATTGGAACTTTTTTCTTCAGTGTAGGAATGTATTAACTGTGAAAAAATGTGAATCTTTGGAGTAAAGGGTTAAGAAGTTATCTTGCATTGATTCTTGATTTAATAGCTGTTTGGTATAGCTTTAGTTAATTAATTGAATCAGCTTTTACCAAAACCTCTTGGTGATCTTGTATCTTTACATTATTTGATCAAATGCACTAGTATGTTAGGGCTGTAGATAAGGGTAGTCTTACTATTTTCCAGCTTCCTTCTTTATGCCTCTACCAAACCATATTGTGTCACTATTCAGTAGAATGATCTTTTTGAGAATGTTCTAATAAATATTCTAACACACCTCGCCCACGCCCCTATATAAGCGAAGAAGGACCGTCTCAGTGTACGAATTTTCAGTAGAACCATCATGCGCTAAACGTTCTAACGTGAAATCATTTGGCTTCGAAAATGCGAACACCAAGAAATGTAGCGCCGTTGCTTGGGTGCAAATTAAGGTTAAATGGAATTATGTGTTAGAATCGAAATAATAAATTAATACCAGTGTTTTATCTAACAATGGAACACGGGTAGTCGTTGAGATGCTTGTAATTAAACCACTCGGCCTAAAGGCCTCGTGATTAAATTACTACGCATCTCAACTCCTACCAGTGTTCAATTGCACGATAAAACACTGGTATGAATTTATTATTTCTTAAGTGACATCATAGAGTTTGGTTGTAATGTAAGGATGTTAGTATTTGAAACACTCACCTGTAGCTCTGAGGTTTGTATTGGACAGTTGTGAAAATATTCTGTACAAATCGGGGCACTTGTGCTTGACAAGATGTCAGTTGCAAACAGTTTTTAGCCTGTCAATTTGAAAACACTATTTAATACACTTAACCCATTATCCCATAGCCTATATTTAGTTTTGAAGACAGGTGACCACTTAAAGCAGGTTGAAAGTAAAGTAGAATGTGCCTTAAGGCACATTCTGCTTTACTTTCAGCCTGCTTTAAGCTACCATCTGCTAGAATATAGAAAATATTTCTTATGGTACATGTTCATGACATATATAAATTGGAACTATTTACTTGAGTTGAGGAATAAATTAAAGGCGTATTTATGGGGTAATGGGTTAAAATGATTGTCAATTTGAAAACACTATTATCTACACTTAAACTGATTTAATTGCACTGTTCAGATATTTAATGGGCATAGACCAATGTCATGCATGCTGTATCATGTCACTTGTTATTTCAGTTATACCTACAAGGTTCCGACTGGCACACCCAGTTCATCGTATATTTGCTTCCGCTGTAATAAGAGTGGTCACTTCATACAGAACTGTCCAGTTCAAAAGGTATGTTGAAAAATAGTTAGTTTTTAGCTCACCTACTTGAAGAATAGGGGTCTTTATGTATAATGTAGTCAACCTTATGGTGTCACTAATACTACATGAAATAATAGTACTGGGAAGCTGATATTTGGAGTGGAGGTTCTCTATGGGTTAGAATAGATGCAGTGAAGTTAAAAAAGAAAACATATTTTGAGTTTTCATCATAATTTGAATGTTGAGCTTCTTTAGCTGAACTTTACACGGTTATTGGGTTTGATGAAAGTGTTGAAGTATTCTTATACTGCATGAATGTTTGCACTAGGTCGATGATATTTGGAATGGAGGTTCCGTAACGATTAAGCATTCACCTGTCTTAAATCCAGTTCAGTTTCATAACAACTGTGCTACACTTTCTTAAATGAAAAATAGTTGAACCTTGATATCTCGATCCGGCTTGAGTCATAGTAACATGTATTTGTACAGTTTAATTTCATTACATTGAACTCGCTTAGTTGGAACATATCCATAGTTCAAAAGTCAATTGTTGCTTAGCCATATTTGAACTTCGAAATAGGGATAAGTTTGACTGATAAGTTTGACTGAAGAGAGTTTGAGATATTGAAATTTGAATCAATGTATCTTTACAAAATCAAAATTGCTGTTACAGGGAAGTCTTCCAGCCAGAGAAGATTTTAAGATCAAGAAGCCTACGGGGATTCCCCTGGATCACATGCTGATACTGAATGAGGCTCGAAGGGGGTCATACAAAACACATACTGGCCAGTATGCAGTACCCAAGATAGATGCGTAAGTGCTGTACCCTTTCCCACATAGAAGAGACATTTGACACCTGTACTCATTCCTAATTGGCAGTTTGTTCTTCTACCGTGACCTGTCAAAGAATCACCAGAATGTATTTTAACTTTGGGATACTTAAAGCAGGCTAAAACTAATAATAACTACTTAAGCAGAAAGCTTCATCAACTTTCTGCTTTAATTTCATCTTAATTTTAGGAGTCCTGCATTAAACACAATAACCATTACTGGTACTTAATTAAGTTGTTTTATAGGGGTTTTACTGTATTCACATGTCCTAGTAATACTGTATCTTCAGAGCAACAGATAAGGGTAGTTTTTCAAAACTTAAAATCTTTATTTCTGAATTAAACCCTATGGTGTCTCTACTCATTAGAATCGTCTCTTTGAGACGATTCTAATGAGTAGTAACAGTTAAACACCATAGGATTTGATGCTGAAATGAGTGATACAATGTTTGATTGGTTGAAATAACTACCTCTTATCTGGAGCCCTGATCTTGTGAGCTTGTTACCATTACAGAATAATATATATAATGGAGGTTCAAAAACAGTGAAACCTGTGTTGGACAACCATTGATTCAATGACTGAAGATGGATGATGATCTTCAAAGAGAAGTAACAGCTTAATGCTGGACAAAAGACCAAAAGTTTTTTTTTCTACATTTCTTTTGTTCAGCATTAAATTGCCACCTGTCAAAAATACTACAAATATATAATTTTCTGAATGCTTAACACATGTTTGAAGGTATTCTGTCCTATATAACAGGATGGCGTATGCGGAAGGGAAAAAGGAACGTCCTCCATTTCTGCCAGAACAGGAACAGAAGCAGGTGATGCCGAAGAAAGCCATTCCCAAAGAGTTGAAGTGTCCGTTGTGTGGTGATTTAGCCAAGGACGCAGTCGTCATCCCTTGCTGTGGCAATAGTTTCTGTGATGAGTGTAAGTCATGGTCTTTGGTTAACCCATTACCCCATAGCTTGTTTCTAGTTTCTAAAACTAGTTACTATTTTAAGAGGCTCGCAACCGGATTTAGCATTAAAAATAGTAATTTGTAAATATATGTCAAATGCTTATATAAATGGGTAAGATTTAGTTTAGGATAATAAATTTTGTTAAAAAATGCATTTCAAAAAAGAAAAGAAGAACCCTGGTGGGATTCGAACCCGTGACCCTCCATGCGGAGACAAACATGACAAATGAGGAAATGCCTTTACTACCTCGGCTACCAGCACTCTCTATATATATGGTAGCGAATTAATGTACTTCACTGGTAGCGATCGATAATACTTTATTCCGCTCGGGTTTATGTCTGAGCCCGTGTAGAGAAGCAACAACAACAACTATACCGTTAGCTAACGCTATAGAAAAACGATGGAAAATATCTAAAAAAAACCTAAGATTCGGTGACGATTCTTGAGACTTTTTTTGGACTGATCATATTTTTAGCTCACCTGAGCTATTGTGATACCATTCCGTCCGTCGTCCGGTGTCCGTCGTCCGTCGTACGTTCACATTTTCAAACAACATCTCCTCAGAAACCACTGACCCAATTGCAACCAAACTTTGTCAGAAGCATCAGTGGCAAGGGGGAACGAAATCTTGTTAAAAATTTTTGGCTAGAGTTATTCCCCTTGCTGTGGGACCAGATTTTCTAACATGACCCTATAGACAACTTTTAATGCATAAGAAAATCTTAAAAAATCTTCTTCTCAAAAACCCAAAGGCCCATACCTTTGATATTTGGCATGTATCATAACCTAATGATCTTCTACCAAGATTGTTCAAAGTTTGACCCTGGGGCCAAAAATGGCCCCGCCCTGGGGCTTATCAGTTTTTCTTAGGAAAACCTTTAAACATCTTCTCCTCAGAAACTGTATGGCCTAGATCATTAATATTTGACATGTAGCTTTGCCCTATGGTCCTCTACCAAGATTGTTCAAATTATGACCCCTTGGTCAAAATTGGCCCTGCCCCAGGGCTTATCAGTTTTACATAGACTTATATAGGAAAACCTTTAAAAATCTTCTTCTCTGAAACTGTAAGGCCCAGATCTTTAATATTTGACATATAGCTTTGCCTTGTGGTCCTCTACCAAGATTGTTCAAATTATGACCCCCGGGCCAAAAATGGCCCGCCCTTGGGCTTATCAGTTTTTCATAGGAAAACCTTTAAAAATCTTCTTCTCTGAAACTGTAAGGCCTAGATCATTTATATTTGACATGTAGCTTTGCCTAATAGTCCTCTACCAAAGTTGTTCAAATTATAACCCCTGGGTCAAAATTGGCTCTGCCCCGGGGCTTATCAGTTTTACATAGACTTATATAGGAAAACCTTTTAAAATATTTTTCTCTCAAACTGTATGGCCTAGATCTTTAATATTTGACATGTAGCTTTGCCTTGTGGTCCTCTACCAAGATTGTTCAAATTATGACCCCCGGGTCAAAAATTGCCACGCCCTCGGGCCTATTAGTTTTTCATAGGAAAACCTTTAAAAATCTTCTTCTCTGAAACCGTAAGGCCAAGATCATTTATATTTGACATGTAACTTTGCCCTATGGTACTCTACCAAGATTGTTCAAATTATGAACCTTGATCAAATTTGGCCCCGCCCCGGGGCTTATCAGTTTTACATAGACTTATATAGGAAAACCTTTAAAAAATCTTCTACTCTGAAACTGTAAGGCCCAGATTCTTAATATTTGGCATATAGCTTTGCCTTGTGGTTCTCTACCAAGTGTGTTAAAATTATGACACCCGGGCAAAAATTGGACCCACCCAGTTTTTATAGGAAAACCTTTAAAAATCTTGTCTTAAACCGTAAGGCCCAGATCATTAATATCTGACATGTAGCTTCGCATTGTGGTCCTCTACCAAGATCAAATTATGGGACCTGGGTCATAGCTATATCAAAATGTTGTCTTGCCCAGTCAGATTCTATGGTACAGTGTCCTCAGGTGAGCGAAATGTGACCCTCTGGGTCTCTTGTTTTAATGTCAGAAGCCAAATAATGCCACAAATTTGTTTTTATTTGAGTATTTTATTTTATTTTGACAAGTACACCATCCGGTTGCGAGTCCCTTTAAAGCAGGCTGAAAGTAAGGCACATTCTGCTTTACTTTAAGCCTGCTTTAAGCTACTACCTGAAAATAGATAATATTTCTTACGAAAAAATTTCATGTATGTATAAATTTGAACTATTTGCTTCAGTAGAAGAATACATTAGAGGAATTAAAAGGCGTATTTATGGGGGAATGGGTTCACTCACAGCTCCAGATAGGAGAGTATTGAGGATTTTAGATACAGTGGAGAATCTGTTATTCTTTCCCAATAAACGCGTTTACGCTAAAACTATTATTTGCAGTGCAAACAGTTTGGAGCCAGATCAGACGCCGGGTAACCCGGCGTCTGATCAGGCTCCAAACTTTTTGCCACCGAGATAAACAAGAATTATCAGAATTGTCCAAAAGTTGTTCTTTTCTACGTTTTAGTGCTTTGCGTTTGCGTGCGTTTGCGTACGTTTGCGTTTAAACGGGAAAGAATAACAGATTCTCCACTGTACAAACTTCTTAATATGGTTTGGCGGAGGCATAAAGTAGAAACTTAAAAATAATTGGATTATTCTCTTTAACCTGAAGCCTAGGGAAACTTAGCTAAAAGAAATGTAATAATTTTCAAGTAGAGGATCTGTTGCAAAATGTCTTTCAAGATCAAAAGTTCTTAAAACAAGCCTAAGAAAATGTTATGAAGTGAGCTTTTGGGGGGTTTAACAGTTTCTTGGCGAATTTAAGAACAGTTGATCTTAAAAGAAAACGACCATCAGATTCTTTTCTCTTTTTTTTCCAATAATCAAAACAGTGTGTTTTCGCTGTTTTAACTACATGTAAACATTGTACTATATTGGTTTCCCATGTTTAACTGAATCTTTAAGTTTCACTATCCACTCTCTGTTTATTATAGGTATTAGAAATGACTTGTTGAAGACTGATGATCACGTTTGTCCATCATGTGACAGTATGGAAGTTTCTCCTGATGGTCTCATAGCTAATCAGATGTTGCGAAGAGCGGTAACAAACTTTCAGAATGAAACAGGGTACACTAAGATAGCCACTAAGATGGCTAAAATTCAACAAGCCAAATCATCAGCTGAAGCTCTACAGAGACCAGCAGCAGTAGTCCCACGAGGTCCATCAGTCCTCGATTACAGACCTCCCCCGTCAGCAGCCATACCCAAAACACCAACCCCTAAAGTAGTGGAGCCTCCAAGACAACAGTTCTCTACTCCACAACCAGTAGAGAAACAGCTGTCTATACCAGAGCCACCAACACCCACACAGGATGAACCAAACAGACCTCCCCTTCACCATCAAACCTCTCCAGAGAATCCCCCAGTTGTAGTGAATCCATCTGCTGCAATGAATCCCCATGTTCCAGTAAATGACAGCGTCTCTCAGGTAAATACAAAATCTAACATTATTCCCATTTCTCTGCCTTTTTACGCCATTAATTTATCCATCCACTAGAGAAAATAGTTCAAATCTATACAGCAATGAATATGTATCATAAGAAATATTTTCTATGTTCTGGCAGATGGTAGCTTAAGCAGGCTGAAAGTAAAGCAGAATGTGCCTTAAGGCACAGTCTGCTTTACTTTCAACCTGCTTTAAGTGGTCACCTATCTTCAAATCTAGAAACAGGCTATGGGGTAATGGGTTAAGTAGAGGAATAATTCAAAGGCGTACAAAAGGAGTATTTATGGAGTAATTGATTAAAGCAGACTGAAAGGAAAGCAGAAAGTTCTTTCAGGAGTTTAATCATCAGCAAAGTCTTGATGTATTTTAAATGTTTATAGGATATAATCAATTTAACCCTTTATCTCGTAGCCTGTTTCAAGTTATACCCCCACAAAGTTTGAGGGGGATATACTGGAATCGGCCTTGCGATGGTTGCTCTGCAAAATCTTGAAGATGAACTCCTCCTTCAGTTTCAATCTGGTTTGGCTTAAATGTTAATCAGGATCCGTCTGCAAAATTGTGTATGGCGTTCCCCTCCTTCAGTTTCAACCTGATTCACTTGATACTTGGCATAAATGTTAATCAGAAGTAGTATGCAAGGCGCAAATTTCAGGTCTCTGTGACCTTAAACTCTGGCTGTGAAATCTTGATCGCTAGCCTTGAAATAATGACTTAAAAATTCTTGTGGCTAGAACTACTCAATTTTTGGGTGTACATGTACATTAACCCATTACCCCATAAATACACCTTTTTACGCCTTTAATTTATTCCTCTACTAAAGGAAATAATTCCAATTTATACTGTTACAAATAAGAATCATGAGAAATAGTTTCTATATTCTAGCAGATAATAGCTTAAAGCAGGCTGAAAGTAAAGCAGAATGCGCCCTAAGGCACATTCTGCTTTACTTTCAACCTGCTTTAAGTGGTCACCTGTCTTCATAACTAGAAACAGGCTATGGGGTAATGGGTTAATCAAGTGTAGATTGTTACATGGTAGGTGATGGGGTTAAAAGTCACTTCCAGTGATTGTTAGTTTTGATGACAGATGGCAACTTATGCAGGTTGAAAGTAAACTTAGGAGCATTTTGCTTTACTTTCAACCTGCTTTAAGCTACAATTTGGAAAGATACCGGAAATATCTTCTGTGTTTTATATTCATGACTTGCTAGGTGGGGACTATTTTGCTGAGTGTATTAATAGTAAAAGGGCATAAAAAGCTGTCTTTATGGAGAGATAGAAATGAATTAATTAAATAGTAAAATAGACAATTTGACTGTATGAAAATTATTATTTATTATTATTATACCAGATTTATATAGCGCTCTTTTCACACAGGGGTTGTGCGTTCAAAAGCGCTTCACATGAAGTTACACAAATGTACCTACAAACAAGAAAAGACAAAATAACTACAATATGATCTAAAATAAACATGAATAAACATATAAAAGACAGCCCCCAAAAATGGCGATCACATTACTCCCATCAATCAGCAATGAAGCAACTGGCTTCTGATTGTCGACCGATAGAAACAATAGTAGAGCGCCCAAATGCAGGCCGCCAGGAAAAGACAAATAACTACAATTAGATATAAAATAAACATAATAAACGTACAAAAGACAGCCCCCAAAATGGCGATCACGTTACCCCATCAATCAAGAGCAACGAAGCAAATGGCAAATTATTTATCTTTTCATACAGCAAGCCTTTAATATATCCTTGCTTACTATATGCTTAATATATAATTTACTTGCAGGGCGAGTCACTGAGCACAGTTGTTGGAATGGTGACAATTCCACCACAGCCAAGGTAATGTGAATACAGTCAAACTAGGGTAAAGTGGTCACTCGAAACATGGATTTGCATTCATATAATTATAGAGTGAAAGTTAATGCAGGATAAAAACAATTCTTAAAGTGCCTATTGGAACTTTATGTATGGTTTTTGTCCTATATTAAGCATTATTGTCTTTAATGGCAGTCCTGAATTCTAGTAGCATGGTCTGTGGGTCCTACTTAGTTGCAGAATTGTGCCTGAAACAGTGTAAAAGGGCTTCTAGGGTGTTCCTCCACCTGTTATTAGCTGGATGTTGTGATATGATTGAAGTACTGTTGTATTTACGTATGATAGAAGCAATCAAATCAAAAGCAATCAAATCACAATGTATCACCACCACCAGACCTATTGTTGTGACCACTCATTTGCAACAATGGTCTTGTACAGAGAATTCTAATGAACAGTATTGAAAAAGTAATTTAAATGAGAAGGGTTAATAAAGATGATTCTATTCAGTAGTCCAGGCATTGTAGAGACATAAAGGAGAAACTTTTGTTGGAAACATTGAGTTTACGTCATGTTATCTTTAACCCTTTAGCCCATAGTCTGTTTCAAGTTTGGAAGACAGATGACCCCTTAAAGCAGGTTGAAAGTAAAGCAGAATGTGCCTTCAGGCACATTCTGCTTTACTTTCAGCCTGCTTCAAGCTATCATCTGCTAGAATATAGAAAATATTTCTTATCGTAAATTTATGTTTTCATGACTGTATGAATTGGAACTATTTTCTTAAGTGACTGAATAAAGAAACGCACTAAAAGGCTTTCAAGGTGGGAAAGGGTTAACAAATTTGTAAACTTGAGAACAAATTCAGACTCAACTCAAAAGCTATATAACCTTGAACCCTGGTGTATATTGTTGATGTATGTATTTCAGGAGACAACAGGGTGCATTTGACATGCTATACCAGGCTGCTACAAGTGTTGCTCCACCTGCTGCACCTATGCCATACCCTCCTGTGTCCAGCTTTCCTCCCCCATCTGTGCCCCCACCATTCCTGCCTCCTGGACCAGGTTTAGGTAAGTGGTACAATTGTCATCAGGGTTCCAGATAAGGGGGAGTAAACTGAACAAATCCAGCATTTTCTCACTTATTTCAGCACCAAATCCTATGGTGTGACTACTCATTAGAATCGTCTCTTCGAGACGATTCTAATGAGTAGTGACACCATAGGGTTTAAAGCAGAAATAAAGATTTTAATTTTTGAAATACTCCCCTTATCTGGAACCCTGGTCATTGCATGAAAAAAACAGATAATAACTTGTGTTAACTTATTACTCCATAAATATGCCATTTTACACCATTTATTTATTCTTCTTTTGAAGAAATAAATTGCATTTTAACAGTTATGACATGCACCATAAGGAACAATTAATATATACTATCAGGTGATAGTTGATTTTGAAAGGATGTTGGTAGTAAACTCAATAGACTGTATTTTGACAATTTTTTTGTTAGAAGTATTCTGTTATACTTGATCTCTATGTTATAGTTAGAACATATTAAGTGAAATCTTAATGATTTCACTTAATATGTTCTAACTTACTTAGAATATACCCTATATTTTGATTGCCCATTCAAAAGCTTCTAGTAAACATTCTGGTTGTGATCTCGCCAGTGTTTACAATTATTAGCTACGAGCCGTAGCTATCTTATAGCGCGCGCAGACACCACGCGACGTCGAAAAACAACAAAATTCTTAATGATTAAGTGCCATACTTAATGGGTAGCAAAAGGCAGTTTGATTGGTTTAAAATGTAGGTTATGTTCTAAATATTACAGGTGCACCACCCCCAAGGATAGGACCACCACCCCCTTTCCCTCCAGCTGGCATGCCACCACGTCCTGGTATGCCCCCTCGACTCCCTGGCCCCAATATGCCACCAGTTGGTCCACCCCCTATCAACATCCCCAAACCTCTGTCAAAGGAAGAGTTCATGGAAGAAAAGATACGGCTATCAAAGGAAGAATTCATGGAAGAGAAGAAAAGGCTCTTGAGAGCTGAAATGAGGTAAGGGATTTGACTGTGGAATTGTCTCATACTTTAACCCTTTCACTGTATAGTGAGCTTTTTAACCCTTTGCCACCATATTGTTGTCTACGCCAATTGTTGTTGACTAGTTAGCAGAATTATGATTCACACAGTGAAATTCTATAACTTTACCAAGGTCTATCAGAGCACCAGATAAGGGTAGTTTTTCAAAAACTAAAATCTTTATTTCTGAATTAAACCCTATGGTGTCACTACTCATTAGAATCGTCTCGAAGAGACGATTCTAATGAGTAGTAACACCATAGGATTTGGTGCTAAAAAGAGTGAGAAAATGTTGGATTTGTTGAAATAACTACCTCTTATCTGGAGCCCTGGTCTATGCTACACATACTCTTGCGATTAGAATCAAATCAGATATTTACCATCAATAGTCTAGCACCTCATCCATCTGATATGATCATTATACAGCAAGGCAGAACTGACGAATAAAAGGTCTTGATTCTTAAAGTATGTTATTGAATTTCAGAGCCTTAGCTGATCCTCTGCTCAAAATAGCACCACGGTCGCAGTCTCGATCAAGATCAAAATCACCAAGACCAAGATCACGATCACTTACCCCTAGATCACGATCACCAAGACCAAGATCACGGTATGTTATATTCTCATTATAAATGTTATTTCAGTCCTCCTCCGACTGAATGTGTGAATTTCTTGAATGCCATACTTTGATACGAGAAAATGACTTTTGCTTCCATATTGCTACAATGGAAGTGCTGAGTATCAAACAGTTTGGATCAGGCCCAGTGCTTATAAAGTGTTTGAGTTGAGTCTGACTTAGTTCTCAATCATTTGATTGGTCAGATTTGAGCCTAGGCTCAAATCTGACTAATCAAATGCTTGAGAAAGATTTCAGACTCAACTCAAACGCTTTATAAGTATGGACCCAGGATGACTTGTCTCCTTGTCAGGATCCAATCTGTTTGCAAAAGACATTTATACACACTATTAGCTTTAGAAAGAGTAGAACATCCTGATATGACAAATATTTCAAATTGATATCTTATTAGGTATTGTCAAAGAATATTATAGTTAATTTCCACGCAATAAACTTTATATTCATAGACACCTGGAAAGGGGCCCACTGATGTGGATAATTGCCCCTGAACCTGCACGTTAATCAAAAATCAGTTGATGATGATAATGATGAATGTAAAATATCAGTGATGTCAGTTTACTTATTCTAAACCTGTGTTAAGCAACCATTCAATCAAGAAGCATGGAGATGGCTAATGACAGCTTTTTGCTTAATGAATACTGCATTAAACTGTCACCAATTTTGTAGAAATGCTAACTCATCTTTAGTTACAATATTTTATTAAAAAAAAAAAATTAGACAACAGGCAGTGTCTATAAGTATGAGTCCTCTCAAACGCGTCTTTTGAGTGGCCATTCACCCAATACCCAGTAGATATGCCGATTTATACATTTTACTATTTATTCCTGCACTTAACACAATAGTTTTGCTTCTATATTGAATATTTACCATAAAAATTATACATGTATTCTATATTGTAGCAGATAGAAGCTTAAAACAGGCTGGAAATAGAGCAGAATGCACCATTAGGCACATTTTGCTTTACTTTAATCTGCTTTTAAGTGGTCACCAGTATTAAAAAATAAGAGCTATAGGGTAAAGGGCTAACTACAGGTTTTACAGAAATAAAGGATTTCATTAGCATTGTTTAAAAATTTTCTTATGTATAGTTCCAGGTCAAGATTACGGTCAAGAAGTCGCACCAGATCACGAACAAGATCGAGGTCCAGACGTAGGAGTTTTTCAAGATCTTTAACCCCTCGCAGATATTCCCCAAGAAGATCCTTGTCCCCAAGAAGACGCTCTTTCTCTCCTAGACGATCATGGACACCTCGTAGATCAAAGTCTCGCTCAAGGTTTAGATCCTACTCCAGATCGCCCAGAAGGCGCAGGTCTTTCAGTCGATCAAGGTCAAGATCACGAAGAAGATCTCCATATAGATCTCCACTCAGGCGATCTTACTCCAGAAGTCCTAGACGAAGATCTCCTTTGAGACGGTCAAGATCAAGGGGGAAATTTTCCCCAAGAAGGTCGAGATCTCCATACAGACGCTCTCTTTCCCCTGCACCTAGAAAGCGAAGATCATTTTCAAGAGGAAGGTCTTTCTCGAGATCACCCATTAGAAAGTCCAGGTCACCCATTAGAAAGTTTTCACCCAAAAGGTCTCCACCACGGAGATCTCCGAGAAGGTCACCCGTCAGAAAAACTTCACCGTATAGAAAAGGTTCTCCTCCTAGGAGAATTTCACCAATCAGAAAAACTTCGCCCATCAGGAAGATTTCTCCCATCAGGAAAAGGTCGCCAGTAAAGGGTTCCAAAGACAAACCTATCCCTAAAGCAAAGTCTCCTACAAAAGTACCAAATAAAACAAACAATAAGCAACCCCAAAATAAAGTCATTATACCTGTGCAAACTCGGCCCATTAATGTGCAACCTGTACGTGAGAAAAACAAAGAAAATATCCCTGCTGCTAATACAAACAACATTGTGGTTAATCTTGTCTCTACCCCAGTGACACAAGTAAGTAAAGCAGAAACATCCACAAGTAACACTACTAAACAAAATATTGTGACAACTGGAAATGAGGTTGGTGAAAGAATCGAAACGAAGATCACCGGACGTAATGATGCCCCTCAGATAAAGGATGTCAAGCCAATCCCAACAACGATAACTTCCAAGCAGAAAGTTGTTACAGAGAAAACTGGCATAAAAAAAGCAGAAACAGCATCAGGTGAAAAGAAACCCTCTAACCGTTCTCAAACATCTCAGTCAGCTGCTGAGAAAAAGAAAGACTCTAAACCAGACAAAAAGACTAGATCAAGATCGCAGAGTAAGGAAAATTCCTCTGAAGCATCACAGAAAAGTTCAAAGAACAAAAAACGAAGCAGTCCACCAAGGAGAAGGCCAAGGGAAAAATCAGAATCTCAATCTCCACCGCGGGTTAAGGAGCCTTTGAGACTGAACGAGCCGCTTTATGACAGAGACAGAGGTTATAGTTCAAGAGGCAGGGGAAGGGGGTTTAGGCGAAATGATTATTGGGATAAAAGAGATTCCAATTACCAGGGACATGGAGATTGGAGTCAGGAGTTCAGGGGTCAAGATTATAGAGGGCGGGGCAGGGGAGATTTCAGAGGTAGGGGCAGAGAGTATAATATGGGCCAATCACAAACAGACTTTCGAGGACCTAGTTACAGACAACCAGATTTCAGAGCTCCGGAATTTCCTGCCTCGGATCGCCATGGTATGGATTATGGCCAGACCAGAGACTTTCCTCCACCCAGGAACCAGCAGAATTTCCCAGCTCCAGCTCCTTTTCCAGATTATTATCAGCAGTTTCCTCCTAGGGACCCAAGGGATGATCCAAACTACCCAAGGTTAGTTAACCCTTTCCTCCCTGAAACCTCAAATGGACACTTCTAGTTTTCAATATAGTCTAGTCCATTTTTGACTTTTTAGGGTTGGTTTTTAAAAAATTACAAACAGTGTAGACCCTGATCAGAGGGCTCTTTAGGAGCCCTCTGATCAGGGAATTCTGTTTGCATAGGACAAGTGTACTCCTCACAGGTACGCTGTTTGCAAATGACACATATATGTATGGCTAGGGTTCAAAGAGTTTACGTGCCAGGATCCTACAAGATCCCTCTGATCAGGGTCAACACCATTTGTCATTTTTCAGTATATTGCACAAAAAAACCCACAATCTTATTTACCCATTACCCCATAAATATATTTTTCATTTTTTCCACCTGAAGAAAATAGTTCCTATTTATACAGTCAAGAATATATACCAGAAGAAATATTTTCTTTATCCTAGCAGATGTAAGCTTAAAGCAGGCTGAAAATAAAGCAGAATATGCCTTAAGGCACATTGAGCTTACTTTCAACCTGCTTTAAGTGGTCACCTATATTCAAAACTAGAAACATGCTATGGGGTAATGGGTTAGGTCAAAATGGACTAGATTAAATCAGAAATTGGAATCTTCCATTTGAAGTTGAAAAAAGACTTGAAAGAAAGACTAAAATTTGATTTGTATATTTGTATCATAGCCAATTTTATTTTTGTCAGTTTATATAATAGTGATAATTGTTCATTTAAACTTGAAATTTTTATGGCCATTAAGTCACCACAAAATTGTCAGTCACTTATCTCCTTGGTCCCAGAAACTTTATATGACCCATCTCCGGCTTCCAATACAATCTAATCCATATTGATTTAATAGTGTTGTTTACAAAATATATTGCAAGAAGTCAGTGCAGGCCTTGATCAGGGAGCTCCAGAAGAAACCTTCTGATACTGGAGCTCTCTTATCTTAGTCGACAATATTTCTAAAGGGCACATGTATATCTCACAAGGTCTAAATGGTTTATATAGTCCTTGAATAGTCTTGTTCTCTGTCCTTTGAAGAGTTTCAGGTTTAGAGAGGTTATAGTTATACTGTATTTAACTCCTTCACTGCCTTACCCTGAGGCGCTTAATGCGGCTTCTGATGAGGATCTAAACAATTTTATATTTCTAAAGTCAAAGTTACGTACTAAAAATTTGAGAAATACAAGCAGACAACAGTTGTTTAAAGCTGATGACCTCATGGCATTGAAGGGGTTAAAGAAAGTATAAATAGCTCGCCTATTCGGAGAATGGGGGGGCTTATGGAATCACCCCGGCGTCGGCGTTGGTTTTTCATGGTTAAAGTTTTGGGGTAAGTGTTGTAATGCACTAATACATCATGAATTATTTGTATTAGGAAGCTGATATTTGGATTGGAGGTGCCCTGTGGGTTGAACATTGATGTTGCATAGTTTTTTAAATTAAGTCAAAATTTCACCTTTTGTGGACTTAGGTTTTTCGGCTGATTTCTCATTGTTAAAGTTTTAGGGTAAGTGTTGTGATGCACTAAAACTACATGCAATATTTGTATTAGGAAGCTGATATTTGGAATGGAGATGCCCTGTGAGTTGAACATTGGTGTATGGTAGTTAAAATTTAAAAAAAAAAAAAGTTTAAATTTAGTCAAAATTCTACCTTTTGTGGACTTAGTTTTTCGGCTGATTTCTCATGGTTAAAGTTTTGGGGTAAGTGTTGTGATGCACTAATACTACATGAAATATTTGTATTAGGAAGCTGATATTTGGAATGGAGGTGCCCTGTGGGCTGAACATTGATGTTGGGTAGTTATATTTTTTAAAAAAGTTTAAATTTAGTTAAAATTTCACCTGTTGAGGACTTAGAGTTTTGGGACTGAAATTTCAAAGTTAGTTATGCAGTAAGTGTTGGAATGCACTTATACTACATGACATATTTGCATTCGGAAGTTGATATTTTGAATGGATGTTCCCTGTGGCTTGAATATCAATGTACTGATACACTTTTCTTTTGATAGTTACCTATTTAAGAAAGGTTTAATTAGGCGAGCTTTGCTGTTCTCCGACAGCTTTTGTTTTGATTTAATTTAGGTTCTGATCTGATCATCAGTAAAAGTATCCTCTGTATGGCCATCATGGATCAGGGGTGACATATGTTTTATAACCATCTCTTCATTACAATTTCAGTCATTTGAGGGATGAGGCCATTTTGAAGTTCGAACAATACAAACAAATGTATGATCTCTACAGTCGAACATATGGGTTTCCTCCAGGCCAGACACCTGTTCCCAGTGGCCAGACACCACCCCAGGGACCGCCACCAGCCCCTCCGGGGACCACACCCCTTATTCCTCCACCAACTGGATCATACGACAGAGGAGTGTCACCAAAAAGGCACAGGTTTGTTCAGGTTCTACATCGACACTGCCCTACAGAATGACTTTTGGATGTATCTTACTCATTAGCTCACCTGGGCTAGCTCAGGGTGAGCTTTTGCAAGCCTTGAATGTCTGTGGTTCGTCATCAACAATTTTAGTGTTTACACTCTAGAGGCCACAATATTTATCCAATCTTTCTCAAACTTGCCCGGATTGTATATTACGATCAGAATTCAGATGAGTTTGATTATAGTTGAAATCTGACCAATAGATAAGAGTTATCTACCTTTGAATTGCTGAAAAATGCCATATTTAACAGTGTTTACACTCTAAAGGCCACAAATTTTATCCAATCTATCTCAAACTTGCTCAGATTGTATATAACTGTTAGAGTACATATGAATACGTTTATGGTTGAAATCAGACTAATAGGTCAAGAATTATCTACCTTTGAATTGCTGGAAATGCCATATTTAACGGTGTTTACACTCTAGAGGCCACAATTTCTATCCAATCTTTCTCATACTTGCTCAGATTGTATATGACCATAAGAGTTCAAATGAGTTTGATTATGGTTGAAATCTGACGAATAGGTCAAGAGTTGTCTACCTCTGAATTGCTAAAAATGCCATATCTAACAGTGTTTACACTCTTGCAACTACAAGATCAATAGATTTCTATTATACTTACACACAAAGTATATAGCTACAAGTTCTCGAAGGAGTGCAATTATTGTTGAAATCTAATCATTGTGGCAATAGTTGTCTGCCCTTGAAATGCTAGAAAAGGCTTCATTTCAGTATCGTTTAGGCTCTAGTTATCTGCCCTTGATGTATTCTACTATATTAGAATTATGAGGTTGTATTCCGAACTCGTTTACATGCTATATTACAAATTTGAATGGATTTAGATTAAAACAGGTGAAACTCAAACGTAAAGCTATCAGGCTTCATTACAACAGGTGAGCGATATCAGGACCTTCAAGGCCCTCTTGTTCACATAACCACCGCAAATAATTATTCATTGGTTGAATTAGATACAGGTGACAGCTTAAAAGCAAGATGAAATAAAAACATAAAGTTTGGAGCTCACTGCTTTACTTTAATCTCTTTAGCTCGTCTGTTTCGAAGAAAACAACAAGCTATTGTTATTTCTCCGGTGTCTGCGTGGTCATCATCTGAAATCTTAACGTTAGCCACAACTTTAGAACTACATGTGATACAGACTTTATATTCGGTATGTGTAGTCGCCTTAAGAAGCTCTTGAGCTTAGTAAGACTTGGGTCATGTTCGACAAAGGTCAAGGTAAATTAGGTTAATTTAACTTTGGTCGTAACTTTGGCACTGCATAATTATGATAGAAACTTTATATTTGGCAAATGTACTCTACTCAAGAAGCTTTTAAGCTCAATACAACACAGGTCATGTCTGACAAAGGTCAAGTAGGGTTAATTTAACATTGGCCATATCTCTGAAACAACATGTGATACAGCATTAATATTTGACATCTGTACTAAATGCAAGAAGTTCATGAGCTCAGTACAAAATGGGTCATGTCAGACAAAGGTTCAGGTCATTTAGAGGTAAAATAGGGTTAACTCAACATTGGCCATAACTCTGGAACTACATGTGAATTATGGACCAACTTTGACTATCTTAAACAGCTTTTATTGACTCTTTTGACCTAAGATTGTATCATGATAATTGGTATGACAGACTCTATTTATAAGACCGATTGCTATAAAAACTCTGGATTAGTGACTTTTTAAATTGTCAATTGTGCCAGTTTCATGCATTTATTTTGCAATAGAAACTTATCTTAATTATTGGATAAAACTAGGTTATGTTGTTTAGTCTCAACATGATTTAAGATAATCTTTGTGTACTTTAGGTCAAGAAGTCCAGGTAGAAGAAGTCCCAACAGGAGATCAAGAAGCCCTAGAAGATCTCGTAGTCCAAGTAAAAGAACCAAAAGTCCTACTAGAGGCAGTGATTCTCGCAGGGATAAGAGAGATTATGACAGGGATCGAGATCAGAGAGAATCTGACAGAGACAGAAGAGATAGGAGAAGTGATTATAGTAGAGATAGAAAGAGCCCAGATAGAAGAAGAAGTGCTGAAAGAAAGTATGATTCTGATAGAGACAGACATGACAGAGAAGTTGATAAGAGTGAACGTGATAGACATCATTCTAGTCCAGACAAGAAGCCAAAAGACAGCGATGATAAGTTTAGCAAAAAGGATAAGAGGGCAAAGAAAAGGAAAGAAAAGGCTGAAGGAGTGGAAAAGAAGAAGAAAAAGAAAAAGGACAAAACTAAAATTAAGAAAAAAACAAAGTTGGTGAAAAAAGTGAAAAAGGCCAAAGAAGAGAGCTCGGAGGACGAGGATGAAGATACGAAACAGAACAGCGAAGTTGAAAACGATTCTGACTCTTCTGAGGAAAGTCATGATGAAACCAAAAATACAAGGACAGATAACCGTGAGACTCGTCATTCAGAAACCTCAGAGCATGAGAGCTCAGATGAACAAAAACCTGCTGAGCAGGCTAAATTGGAAGAGAAAGCAGTGAAAGAAGAACAAGAAACAACAGTTAGTTCTTCAGTCAGTGAGCCAGACAAAGACAAGCCTGATGTAAGTGTGAAATCTGAAAACATGTCTGACACAGAAGAGCCACAAAATGCTGCAGAAAATATGAAACCTAAAGAAAAGCGAAAATCACTAAAAAGATCAAAATCTGATCAATCAGACTCTGAACATGTTCCAAAGGAGAGTAAAAAAGCCAGACTTGAAAATAAATCTGAAATCAGTGCTGCCAGCAAGAAAGAGGAAGATGATGATCTTGATGATATTCCAGCCCCTGAGGAGGTGCTGATGTTAGATCTGCCAGAGATCTCTAAATGGGAGAAAGAGGATGATCCATATGATTTGGAACCTGAGCCAACTAAAGTCAAGGAGAAATGGAAACCAGAAAAACAAACTTTCCTTCCCAGGTATGAAGTTAAGAAAAACTATGACTAGAATTCATACATACATGTATAGTTGTGTCAACTGTTAAGATGAAACAACAGTAAAGTTCCTTTATTAAGTATTATTAGCACTACATAAGGTCGAGTTTTCCAGTTTTAATCATCATTTTAAGTGGCTGTTTGAAACAAGATAAAGTAAAAGCAGAAAACTCCTGCAGGAGCTTTCTGCTTTACTTTAATTTTTAAGTTATTACATGTCTTTAACCAGGGCTCCAGATAAGAGGTAGTTTTTTCAACAAATCCCACATTTTCTCACTATTTTTAGCACCAAATCCTATGGTGTTACTACTCATTAGAATCGTCTCGAAGAGACGATTCTAATGAGTAGTGACACCATAGGGTTTAATTCAGAAATAAAGATTTTAGTTTTTGAAAAACTACCCTTATCTGGTGCTCTGGTCTTTAACACTATTGATGTCTTGTCAGTGGTCATACTATAGAGGGTTACTGGATTATTTATGTCATCAATTTGCCAGCAAAACAAAGGGCATTATTATTAAGGTTTTTTATGCCCCCTGAATCACAGAATATAGATTTTGCCCTCAAATAAGGATCGACTGATTGTTTGAACTCCAGCTGGTAGGTTGTCAAGATAAAGTAAAGCAGAAAGCTCATATAGAAATTGCACCCAGTAGACATGCCACTTTACACTTTAAATTTATTCCTCCAATGAAAAAACATAGTTCCACTTAATACACTTCATTATCTTAAATATGCACCATAAGGAATATTTCTATATGAGAGCAGATGGTAGCTTAATAAAGCAGATTGAATGTTAAGCAGAATTCTGCTTTACTTCCAGCCTGTTATTAGTAGTGACCTTTCTTTAAAACTAGAAACAGAGTATGGGGTACAGTGGAGAATCTGTTATTCTTTCCCAATAAACGTTTACGCTAAAACTATTATTTGCAGTGCAAACAGTTTGGAGCCAGATCAGACGCCGGGTAACCCGGCGTCTGATCAGGCTCCAAACTGTTTGCCACCAAGATAAACAAGAATTATCAGAATTGTCCAAAATTGTTCTTTTCTACGTTTTAGTGCTTTGCGTTTGCGTACGTTTGCGTTTAAACGGGAAAGAATAACAGATTCTCCACTGTAATAGGTTAAGCAACTGTTGAATCGATAAGCATGGCAATCTTTGAAGATAGGTTTACTGCTTCATACAAATGAAAGTTTTAGAACCTTTCTGCATTACTTTGATCCTGTATTAAGCTGCCACTTGTCCTAAAGGCTACATGTGTATCCTCCGTTGAGTGATCCATTTGCCTGTATAAAGATTCAGGGATATCTATTCTAGTTCCCACACTTTTACTTATTACATAAAGTACAGTAAAATCACAGAACAAAAGAAATACTGAAAGCTTTTTCTGAATTACCCTTTTCCTGCATTTAGCTGTCACTGTTATGACTTCTGTTTAGTAGTGGCTGTACACAGTTTTAATAATGTTGGTACTCAAAAAAAGTTTTTTTTGTTCACAGATCTGTCATAGAAAAAGCAGAAAAGGCCCTCTCACAGAAAGTAATGAAGCCTGCCAGTGTAGCATCAACTGTGACAGTGACACGTCCCAAAGAACCTGTGAAGAAGGAAGGGAACCAGCAGAAAGAAGAGGCACCCAGCAAGAAGGAGATCTCCCCAGTACCAGAACCTAAACGTAGAGTAGTGGTTGATACCGATTCCAGAGATGGTCAAAGGAAGGTGACCTCAAGACAAACCAGTATGAAAGTAACTGTGTCATCTAGTCAGGACAAACGAAAAGTCTCAACAGAGGGAGATCTTAGAAATAAGTTACAGGGTAAAAGACAGGTAGAAAAGACAAGAGATAGAGATAGGTCTGTGGAAAGAGATTTATCACGGGAAAGGTACATCGAGAAGAAGAGAAGAGATAGTGACAGGGATAGGGATAGGAGAGATAGGGAATACAGCCGACAGGACAGTAGAAGCTCAAAAAGATACTCAAGGAAAGACTCTGTAGATGAGTCTAAGTTTGTGCCTGATTATGACAGTGACTCAGATGATCAGGCCTCAGCAGACAGTAGTAGTGATAGTTCATCAGAGGAGGAAGTGGTGAGGAAGAAACACAAACACAAGAAAGCAAAGCACAAAAAGGAGAAAAAACAGAAGAAAGAAAAGAAGAAGGAAAAGAAGAGGAAGAAACATAAACTTGAAAAGGAAAGACATGTGAAATCAGCTGTGTCAAAGTGATTAATGTATTGCTACGAGTTGGCTCAATAAGATAGTAAAAAAATGCTTCTCCTACCATAAAAAAATGCTTCTCCTACCATTCACCCGTCTCCTGCTGTTAGGGTACATGGGTGACTTTTGAAAACAGTAGACCCAGATCAGACAGCTCCTAGAAGAGCAGTCTGATCAGGGTCTGCACTGTTTTCTTATACGATCAGTCTAACTTAAAATAGGCACTTTCCTGGTGAAAATTTTCCTAGCTTTTATTACCCAAATTTATAATTTAGATGATCATATTGATGGATGTTCATACTTCATAGTCAACTAAATGTCAAACCCTTTGAATCCTTATCAGATACATGACAAATCTGATCTGCATCTGATCAGGATCTAAGCTCTTTATGAATAAAAAACCCAAACCCACCCCTGATTGGTTAGAGAAGTGTTTCAGTGTCTTTGAGTCTTTCGTAGTGAGCATGTGTATGAGTGTCATAGTATAAGTTTTATAGGGACATGGAATGTTGCTGGGAAAATTCCACTTGTCTTTATTCCTTTATTCCTTCATGGATTGTGGTACTGAAAACAAAACTTAAAAGTTATTGAGTTAACCCTTTACTGCAAAGCCTCTAGTTTCTAGTTTTAAAGACAGATGACAACTTAAAGCAGGTTGAAAGTAAAACAGAATGTGCCTAAGGCACATTCTGCTTAATTTTCAGCCTGCTTTAAGCTACTGTTTTGTAGGATATAGAAAAAAAATCTTACTCTGCATATTCCTGGCTGTATAAAGTGTTACTATTTTCTTCAGTGGAGGAATAAATTAGTGGCATAATTATGGAGTAATGGGTTATTCATAGATTATCACTGTAAGAGATAGTCATAACTCTGCCACTATTGTCGTCATCAGATGTGTTCATCATTTGAAATAGTATTTGTTTTATGTAAAATTATGGGCATTTTAAATCGTGTTATAGCTTTGTACATGTATTCTGTTACATCTAATCAAAAGTAAAACTTGTGTTAAGGTGTCTTTTAAAAGAAGACAAAATATCAGTGCCTATGCAGATGACAGCTCAATGCAGGAAAAAAGTAAAGCAGAAAGCTGTTTTAACCCATTACCCAATAGCCTGTTTCTAATATTGAAGATAGGGTGACCACTTAAAGCAGGTTGAAAGTAAAGCAGAACATCCATTTTGCTTTACTTTCAGCTTGCTTTAAGGTACAATCTACTAGAATATAGAAAACATTTCTTATGGTTTGTATTCATGACTGTTTAAATTGTAATTATTTACTTCAGTGGAGGAATAAAATAAAGGCGTAAAAAGGTGTATTTATTGGGTAATGGGTTAAGAGATTCCTGCTTTACCCTTTTTTTCTCACATCAAGCATTTACTTTTCTTAAGAGATCTCAAAACAGTAATTCTTTAAGTTGTCAACTGTCTTCAAAACTATAAACAGCCTGTTAGGTTAATTACTTTTTCAGTGAGAAGCCATACAGTTATTGTTGTAAATAAAGTTTGCTTCAAGTGCTCTTGTGTTCAGATAGGCAAGTTAAAGTATATGATTCCTATTGAGATATTAAATGGTAAATTACATTAAATTATCCCCTAATTGGCATAGGGTATTTAAGTCCCCCCAAAACTAGGAAAAGCATATTGGGTAAAGGGCTAAGGCATGCTTATTTAATATGAAAAGTGTTTCATATTGCTACATAATTGAAAGTCTACCCATGCAACTTCGTATTATTGACTCAAATAGGTATGACTAGAAGAGGTTTTTTAGCTCACCTGAGCTAGCTCAGGGTGAGCTTTTGCAATCCTTGAATGTCTGGCGTTCGTTGTGCGTCGTCCGTCGTCCGGCGTTAACAATTTTAGTGTTTACACTCTAGAGGCCACAATATTTATCCAATCTTTCTCAAACTTGCTCAGCTGGTATATTGCCATAAGACTTCGGATGAGTTCGATTATGGTTGAAATCAGACAAATAGGTCATGAGTTATCTACCTTTGAACTGCTGAAAATGCCATATTTAACAGTGTTTACACTCTAGAGGCCACAGTATTTATCCAATCTTTCTAAAACTTGCCCAGATTGTATATGACCATAAGACTTTGGATGAGTTGACAAATTGATTGAGAGTTATCTACCTTTGAATTGCTGAACATGCCATATTTAACGGTGTTTACACTCTAGAGGCCACAGTATTTATCCAATCTTTCTAAAACTTGCCCAGATTGTAATTGACCATAAGAGTTCGGATGAGTTTGATTTTGGTTGAAATCGGACAAATAGATCAAGAGTTATTTACCTTTAAATTGCTGAAAATGCCATATTTAACAGTGTTTACACTCTAGAGGACACAATTTTTATCCAATCTATCTCAAACCTGCTTAGTTTGTAAATGACTATAAGAGTTCAGATGAGTTTGATTATGGTTGAAATCAGACCTATAGGTCGAGAGTTATCTACCTTTGAATTGCTGAAAATGCCATATTTAACGATGTTTACACTCTAGAGGTCACAAATTTTATCCAATCTTTCTCAAACTTACTCAGATTGTATATTACCATAAGACTTCGGATGAGTTCAATTATGGTTGTAATCGGATAAATAGGTCAAAAGTTATCTACCTTTAAATTGCTGAAAATGCCATATTTAACAGTGTTTATGCTCTAGAGGCCACACTATTTATGCAATCTCTCTCAAACTTGCCCAGATTGTATATGACCATAAGAGTTAGAAAAAGGGTGATTATGGTTGGAATCGGACAAACAGATCAAGAGATATCTACCTTTGAATTGCTGAAAATGCCATATTTTACAGCGTTTACACTGTTGCAACTACAGTTTTCAATGGATTTTGATTATACTTGTACACAAAGGATGTATATATACGTTCTGGAAGGAGTGCAATTATTGTTGAAATGTAATCATTGTGGCAATAGTTACCTGCCCTTGATATACTTTGAAATGCTAGAAAAAGGCTTAGTTTCAGTATTGTTTAGGCTTTAGTTATCTGCCTTTGATGTACTCTACTATATACTACAGTAGGTCGACAAACTTGAATGGATTTAGAATAAAACGGGTGAAATTCAAAGCTAAAGCTATCAGGCTTCATTACAAATGGTGAGCGATATCAGGGCCTTCAGGCCCTCTTGTATTCTCAACCCTTTTTGTGACTGCTAGTTTTCAGCGATTAAGACAGGTTGCCTCTTAAAGCAGGCTGAAAGTAAACTTTGCATTACTTTCAGCCTGTTTTAAGCATCCACCTGTTTGTAATAGACCATGGTATAAGCATGAACAGTCATTTGTACAGTGGAGAATCTGTTATTCTTTCCCGTTTAAACGCAAACAAACGCAAAGCACTAAAACGTAGAAAAGAACAACTTTTGGACAATTCTGATATTTCATGTTTATCTTGGAGGCAAACAGTTTGGAGCCTGATCAGACGCCAGGTTACCCGGTGTCTGATCTGGCTCCAAACTGTTTGCACTGCAAATAATAGTTTTAGCGTAAACGCGTTTATTGGGAAAGAATAACACATTCTCCACTGTATTAGGAAATGGTAAAGGCATAAAAAGGCTTTTGTTTGGGGGAGAATGGGTACAAGTGATAAAATACTAATAACTGTGTGGCATACTATTTGCCAGGATGTGTCGATGCAGAAGTTAGATCTACATGTATTAGTATTGTAGAAAGTTGAGAAATCAAAATACATTCAGTCTTGTATTACGCCACCATTTGATAGATCTTTATACAGTCATAAACATGTACTATAAGAAATATTATAGCTAATGGTAGCTTATCGCTGGCTGAAAGTAAAGCAGAATGTGCCTTAAGGTGTATTCTGCTTTATTTTCAACTTGCTTTAAGTAGTCACCTGTATCCAAAACTAGAAACAGGTTAACAGGTTAATGTAGAATAAAAATAATAAAGCAGAACGTTCCTATCCTGCATTGAACCAGTCTCCCCTTACCACACCTTTTCAGAGTGGTCGCTTAATACCACATTGAGTGAACAATAAAATGAAATATAGATCAGCCTGGATAACACTGCCAGGTAATTGGTAAAATTGTGTATATATGAATTGTACAGCAATATTTTTGTAAGAAAGCAGTCTTTCAGTTTGGCATTATTGTAGCAAGGATTGTCTATATATTGAATATTGTGCAAATTGTACATAGACTTAAAGTGTGAAGTTTTTGTATTACATATAAAGGAAAACGCGTGTGAAGTTGCCATTCAAAAGATGATCCAAGGCCAGAATTAAATCATTTACCCCAGAAACTTTTATTGGACAATTCCTGTTTCCAATGAAGGATAGTCTAGTTTTGGCTATTTAGGATTGCTTTTCCAATATAATGCAAAATGACAAATAGTGCAGACCCTGATCAGAGGGCTCCTATGGGAGCCCTCTGATCAGGGTTTACACTGTTTGCATAAGCCAAGTATACTCCATACATTTACACTGTATGTAAATTACGAGTATATTTGTCACTAGGGTTGAATGGGTTAAGAACTGATTGATGCAGAAAGAAAGTCATACAGAACATTCCCTGTAAGGAGCTTTCTGTATTATTTTTGTCCTGCACAAGACAAACCTGACTGAAGGGATCATGTAGAGTAGTTAAATGAAAACTTATCACATGTTTGACTTATATCACAAGAAAATATTCAGCGAATCTTTGTGTATGTGTTCAGCATTTTAGTTGTGACCCATGTGTGAGGTCATAGTTCAAATGATTGTAAATTGGTGTTTTTGATATGGGTTTTAAGAAACAGATATCATTGAAGTAAGATAAATATCTGTACATGGGGCTCATCTGTAGAATAATTTTAATATTTATAGTCTTATTTGTGTCAAGTAGCCATTCAGATGAAGATATCTGGAAAGCTTTGAAACCTTTACTCCTTAGCCTGTTTGTAGTTGTGAAGACAGGTTACCTCTTAAAGCAGGTTGAACATAAAGCAGAATGTGCCTTAAGGAACATTTTGCTTTACTTTCAACCTGCTTTAAGTTACCTACCATCTGCTAAGATATAGAATATATGGTGCATATTCGCAACCATAAATTGAAATTAATTTCTTCAGTGTAGGAATAAATTAGAGACGTAAAAAGGATGTATTAATGGGGTAATGGGTTAAAGTAGGTGGCAGTTTGGTGCACACCAAGAGTATTACCTTGGTTATGCATTAACAGGTCACATGTTTTCAGAAATATCTTCATTGAATGACTCTTTTAACACAAGTTTAATTGTAGAAAGCATTGAAAGTGCTGCACTGTTATCAAATGTCCAGATGTCTATATGATGCAGATTCGTGATCTGGAGACTGAATGCTTATAGTGTGGTAATTTCAATATGTCTCAAAGAGTTTGCATAATCATTTGCAGTGCTTGATGTACAAGCCACGATTGATATGCTGCCAAGCTTGTATAGCTACCACTGAAAAGAAGGCACTCTTTAAAACAATTAATTGCTTTAAAATGCATCATTATTGATAAAAATGAATTTCTGCATTATTTATACCCTGTATTGAGCAGGTTACCTGTATTAAAGATCTTAACATACAGTGGAGAATCTGTTATTCTTTCCCAATAAACGCGTTTACGCTAAAACTATTATTTGCAGTGCAAACAGTTTGGAGCCAGATCAGACGCCGGGTAACCCGGCGTCTGATCAGGCTCCAAACTGTTTGCCACCAAGATAAACATGAAATATCAGAATTGTCCAAAAGTTGTTCTTTTCTACGTTTTAGTGCTTTGCGTTTGCGTTTAAACGGGAAAGAATTACAGATTCTCCACTGTAAGTGTGAATGTAAAGGCAAACTTGTACAAAGTGACCACTCATAAAAGGGTTTTGTTGCCTTTTGAACAGGTGACAGCTAAGGTAGGACAAAAGTAACACATAAAACGCTTTAGTTTTTGCACAAACTCTTTCACTGCCATTGGCGCCAAAAGGCGACTATGCAAACAATTTGGATCCTGATCAGACGCCGCATAATGCGGCGTCTGATCAGGATCTAAACTGTTTGACACTCGTATCGACATTTCTAAGTCAAAACAGCCTTAAAGCCGACTTTAAGAATATTGCAGACAACAATACCAATGCATACATTATTTTGGCGGTAAGAGGGTTAAGTAGATGACAAAACTTGGCAGTAAAAATGTTAACCTGCTTAATTATGATATGTAGGATTCTTCATTCAGTGGTAGCTTAATACAAGTTTGTGTGTATTAGTAAATCATTGTGAAAATGTTTTTATTACCTAGGGGTCCAGGTAAAAGTGAGTGAAATGAACTTTATCAACATTTTATATCCCCATCAAGCCCTGTGTTGTCAACCCCATTAGAATCGTCTCTTCGAGACGACTCTAATGAGTGGTGACAATATAGGGTTTGGTGATGGCAGAAGTAAGTAATTGAATTACTCGCCTTATCTGGAGCCCTGAATTATCAAAGTATTGTTATTGACTGTATGATTTTAGTGTTTTGTGTACAGTAACTGTGTAACAGTGATCATGTAAATAATCAAACAAGTTGGGAGATTGAATGGGAAGATATAAGACCGGCAGTAAAATCCTTCAATATTAGCATTGCTCGAAAGAATGTTTAATTTCAGTTGACTGCCATAGCATGTTTCTGGTTTTGAAGACATGTGACCACTTAAAACAGCTTGAAAGTAAAGCAGAATGTGCCTTAAAGGCACATTCTGCTTTACATTCTGCCTGCTTTAAGCTACCATCTACTAGGATATAGAAAATGTTTCTTACTTTGTATATTCAAGACTGCATAAAGTGGTAAAATTTTCCTCAGTGGTGGAACAAATTCAAGGCTTAAAAAGGCGTATCTATGGATTAATAGCATAATCTGCTTGCTATCTGTTAAAAAATTTCATTGATTCTTCTATTGAGCGGTGTTAATAAATGTAGAATTTTACTGTTTGTCTAGTGGGTTTATATTAAAGTGATTGAATTGTTTGTAGAAGCAGTGCAAGTCTCGTCTGTAAAGACTATAGATGAGGTCTGTTGATCAACAATAAAAAATTCAAATGACAAAATAAGTATTGTGTGTTTATTTCTATTCCATCATATAAGTATCTTATTTCATATTTTATACTAAACCCTTTCCTCCACAGAAGCACTATTACACATGTAAGTGCTAAAAATGAATGTTTATTGATGGTGTTGAAAACCAGTGACAGCTGAAAGTAAAGAAGAAAGCTAATCAAGCTGCAGCACACTCGACTGCAGTACCAGTGGTCGTGAGTTCTATCCCCTGTCAGACCCAAAGGACTTAGTCCTTCAGATGGCACTTTATAAACCAAGGTCCAATGTATCAGTGCCTACACTGGGCATCTAAAAGAACCAGAGAACATGTTGATAATAAGAGCAAGGCATCACACCCAGGGTTTCTGTATCCGCTCCCCTCTCTGGGGAGTCCAGAAATGGATGTTTTAAACAAACAAATTCTAAACAAGCTGAAAGTAAAACAGAAAGCTCCTCAGGGAGCTTTCTGCTCTACTTTCACCATGCTTTAAGCAATAACCTGGATTAAACACACATTTAGCTGAACAATGGAGAATAGGATTAAGTCATTATACTGCAAGTCTGTAACCAATGATTTCAAACTACTGGGCATGGTCACACTTGGTTATTGACTAAATTAGACAATGAGTATAATAGATACAATGTACCAATAAACAATCATAACACTTTCAACCCTAGCGATCACAGTATACTTGTCATTACAAACATTGTACCTATGAAGAGTACACTTTCACATGCAAAATGTACCTTTTTAGCTAACCTGGCACGAAGTGCCAAAGTGAGCTATTGTGATCGCCCTGTGGCAGTCCGTCGTCAAACTTTTTTTTCAAAAATCTTCTTGGAAGCCACTGGGCCAATATTTCATCAAAACTTCATAGGATTGTTCCTTGTAGGGTACTCTCTCAGATTTTTTCAAATATAGGTCAACCAATTGAAATTGTGGTTGCCATGGCAACCAATTGAAAAAACTACTGGTCCGAATTGAAAATAATTTTACCCAAATGTGCTATTGGTGACCCTCTATCAGATTTCTTAAAATAATTTTCCTATCTTAAAAAACATGGCTGCTAGTGGGTGGGGCAGATTTTCCTTATATGGCTATATAGTGAAAACTTTAAAAATCTTTTTGCCTGAAACCGCTGGTCCGATTTGATAGTAATTTCACATGTATCCATGGGTGCCCCTCTACCAGATTTCCTAAAATAATTTTGATATCTAAAAAGCCATGGCCACCAGTGGGTGGGGCATGGTTTCCTTATGTTACTGCACAGTAAAAACTTTAAAAAGCGTCTTCTGTGAAACTACTGGTCCAAATTGAAAATAATTTTACACAAATGATCCATTGATGACACTCTACCAGATTTCTTAAAATAATTTTGAACATGGCCGCCAGTGGGTGGGACAAGTTTTCCTTGTATTTCTGTATAGAAAATCTTTTTCTCTGAAACTATTGACCTGGTTTAAGAATATTTTTACACAAAAAATGATTCATTGGTGACCATATGCCAGGTTTTTCCTTCTTCAAATAATCTTCCTAGTTCAAACAACATATACTGGCAAAATCAATAGTGGGCTTTTTTGGACCGGGTCGTAAAGTGGGCTGTTTTTGACCTGTCAAGCCAGTGGGTGGGGTGAATTTACGGATGATGGCTTATAGTGAAAACTTAATCAGTACTGGTCCATTACCATGACCATAACCATGGGTACAAGGTGCGCGATTTAGGGCCGCGTGCGGCTCTTGTTTTTTAGACCCATATGTTTGCAAAAGCGATCCAGATCGGGCTTAACTCTTTGTACACTGTATAACATTTTCGTTTACAAAAAGTGTCGTCTGTTGCTGTTATAAAAATAGAATGTTCACAATTTATTTTTAGAACAGAGTGTCAAACAGTTTTGATTTCACGGCGCCTCTCATTTAAAAGAGATCCGTTGAAGCTGCGTTTAAAACGAAATTATGAATGCTAACCAGAAGTTCATATGGCTGCTCTCTGCTTGAGTACTTATCCTGCTTTAAGCAGTCAAACTCTTTAAAACATCGACAAGTCTTCTTTTGAATGATTGTTATATCAGGAATATTGTAAGTAATATTGAACATACAACATATGAACATATATTGAGCCGTGTCATGACAAAACCTGTCTTAATGAGTTTCAAACAGTGTAGATCAAGGCCAGCCGCCGGGTCAAAGACGCGGCGGCTGGTCTTGATCTACACTGTTTGTCACCCACATGCATCTAAAGCATTTTATGAAGCTGTATTATATAATAAAATTATGGTATTTGGCAGTGTAGAACAAACTCAGATACAGCGCCTGAGATGACAACGGTGTTTGGTCTGTACAATGTTGCAATGCAACAAGGCTGGTTATGTCATGACACGGCTCAATATACGGATAAAGTTAAAATCTTGAAAGACTGAGTAATGTGTCCGTCCGCAACTATTGCCGCCTTTTACTGTTCTGAAATTTGTTTTCTAAAAAACAATTCAATAAACTCAAAGGGATGATGTTGATGTCTGTGTGGCGAAATAATTGTTGGACTTGTTAAAGTATATACATGTAGTACGTAAATTCAAACAATTTTTTTATCTATAAAAAATCCCACGTTAATGAAAACATTTGGGAATACTTTAACATTAGCTAGTCATACAATGTGAACATTTATTGTGTTTTAAATAACGGAAAGAAATTCCTAAATTAATTTACTTGTATTTGATACTTTTTATCGACAACTCAGAATATTAAGGTGAATGCATTATCTGATTCTTTGATACAGATGGAAGCCCAGTGCAGGAAAAGTGAGAGAAATAAGCTTTCTGCTTTATTATTGTCCTGAACTAAGCAGTCGCCTATCTTTGGAGAGCCTATATATTTTCAACGCCTTAACCCTTTACTTAATAAAAGCGCCTTTTAGCACATTCGGTTTAATCTTCCGCGGAAGAAAATAATTCCAATCTATACATTTATGAATATTTATCAGAAGGAATATTTTCTTAATTCTAGCAGGTGTACTAGGGGCGCATTCTGCTTTACTTTCAACCTGATTTAAGTAGTCACCTATTTTCAAAACTAGAAACCGGTTATGGGGTAAAGGGTTAACATAGAATAGTGACATGACATAGTTTGTTCATGTCTACACAGTAATAGAAAAATGTATTAATGTTCTACGACAACAGCTGGTATATGCATGTCGAAACACAATGATGATATTTGTTAACCTTAAAGTGCCAAGCACACATTGACACACACTTACAGGCAGTTTGGATCCAGACCAGACACTGCTTGAGACCCGTAACGATATTTCTTTTGTCAAAATGGCTAATATCGAGCTTGGAGAACTTAGAGCAGACCAGTTTGAAAGTCGACGATATTTCAGTATTCCTCTTGATAATTATATTAGCCTATTGTCACAGTCAATGTGGCAATATCATGTAGAACGAAGTCAATGTATAATTAGTTAATTACTATAGATTATTTCAACATTACTTTCGTCGTGCATTAATTTAGCAGTAACGGGTATTTAAAGATATCCATGTTTATGTATTCCGACATTAAATGTAGTTATATCACGGTCATACCTTAAAATCACCCAACCCTGAAAGTTCAAAGTAATAATTCAAGTTTCAAATAAGGTAGTTTATAGTTTAAACATATTTTATTTCCATATACATAAGGAAATGGGGTCGGGTCACAAGTTCTCACAGCATTAGATTCGAACCTTCCCCTACAGTGTATATAAACAATGGAACAATGGCAAACAAAATATGAAACATATTTGTATAGACAAACCAAGAACTATCAACACATGATATTAACACACTACTCAAATTAGGTCTAGTATACTTTGATTATTTCAGGTTGTTTTTACAATGTATTGCAAGATGGCCCTGATTATTGTATACCCTGATCAGAGGAACCTTTACGACGAATCCTCCAGTGCTGCCATAAGTTGATTCTGAAAAATCCTAAGATTTCTATTTTTCAAGCGCAATTACTTAAAGCAGGTTGAAAGTAAAACAGAAAGCGCCTTAAGGCACATTCTACTTTACTTTCAGCCTGCTTTAAGCTACCACCTACTAGGGTAAAATCCGAAGATTTCGGAAAAAATCGGAGATATGGCAGCCCTGATTCTCTGATTTAGGCCTGCACTGTTTGCATAGTACAATGCACTCATCACAGTTACACTATTTTTAAAGGACGCGTGTATACATACGCCACTTGGGTTAATTAGGTTGATGCCAACTGTTATCTGCACCCCTTGCTCGTCCATTAGCTACTGTTGATTGAGAACACATCTTTACGAAGAAGTTAACCAACCTATGAAAATCGGAAGTCATATCCTCGACGGAAAGCTCTAGACATTTCCTCACCACGTCATGTATATCTTCGTGCCTTATGTTTCTGTCTAAAAGCAAATTTTTGTTCTTATCAATCAAGCGCTTCTCTAAAAATGCGCGACTTATCTCATTTTTCTCAAACAATGCCGTCACGGCGTTTTCAATCTTTCCCGATTTAGAACCTTTCCCTTTGTGCTGTTTCCACATAAATATTCCGTGGTTCTCAAGAATTCCAACATCTTCCTTTAAGGCTGTGCATTCAGCAGTGGTCAACTTTACATTTAAAGCAATGCAGAATTTCTCTCCATCGGTCTTACCGCTGGTTCCCTTTGGAATGTTGTTGCATATAGCATCATAGTCAAGTAGAAGATAATGCTGAATTTGTAGCTTCTGGCACACACTGTTAAACTTGAATGCATTTGGTGCGCCATGCATAGGAATAATGCTAATTTCAGAGAACATGTATCGCACTTTGTCAAGTGTTACATGATATTTTCCATCACCCATGAACCTCAATAAAAGATCTTTGTCATCAAACAAAATCTGCATGAACTGATTCATAAACAACTCATCCGATTTGCCTTCAACGAACAGAATGGTTTTGGCAAAGAACAGTGTGGAGTAAGTACGCTCTGACATTAGCTGTACTGTTTTCTCTTCTATCTCGTTGGCACTCGTGGTTACACGCGAATTGCTACCACTTTCCTTGTCAAAAAGCGCTTTTAACGATTTTATTTCAAATCTTTCATCTACATTGTTTCCCATTCTTTGAAAAAGAAAGACTCTAAAAATGTTCCAACGGGCTAGATAACATTGGTTATGTGTGATTAAAAGGATTGTCTTGTTTTGTATCTTAGGAAGAATAAAGTCCCTTATTCTTTCTATCATCTGTGGGTGCATTCCCCTTTCAGCATCATCAATGCATACAGTCTTGAACTTTCCAACAGCCAGCATAACTGCGAGTACTTTAGCCTCGTATATGCCCTCTGGAATGTTTAACAATAGTGGGGCCGAATCAAGGTGTCGCTTTCGAAGAGTTTTGTTTTCAACAGAAATGATACCTCCATCGATTTTAAACCGAAAGCCCGAATTGGCGGTTATGATGTTAAAATAAGTTTCCTCTTTCTCGCGATCGTCTTGGTTCATTTTTTCTATATTTCGTAAATACCAGTTCAAAATATCGGCTTTCCATGATACTTTTCTTGCAATTTGCTGTCGGCGTTTCTTCGGTTTAGGAGCAGTTTCAGTTGACTGAAAGGGCCAAATGCTTCTGAAAGGAAAAATGATTACAGTACTCTGGTCAACGGTTGCTTTAAGTAGTTTTTCGCATTTTGTTTCAATGTACTCTTCCAAGTTCTCAGATTTAAGAAATTGCTCAATTTCGTCTATTGGTGTCTTGTTTTCTTTTATCAATAAAGGAATAATATTTGACGGGAAGTCGTCATCTTCATGCACATTCACACTCACGAGGCCTTCCGGGAGAGGACAGCAAACCAGCCGCCCTTCTTTGTTTTTCTTCACCAAATCTGCATATACCTTGTTTTGATGTCCTCTAGAAGTTTGCGCTATCTTAACAAAGCATTGGTCCATATTTCTATCACAAGGAGTTGGTGTTTTGATCATGGAAGATGGTATTCTGATCATGGTAGATGTAACGAATATACTGCCGCGCTCATCTTCAGATTTATCTTCAAACCGACACGTGATGAATGATAATTTGTCTGGATCATGAGCACCAGATACTCCATTACTCTTTGAGATACTCATACATCTTCTAATGGCTTCGTACAGACTGGTTTTACCCGAATTGTTCTCCCCGATAAGGAAATGAGCACCACATTGGTCAAAACTTAGTGAGTGTTTCTCCTCAAAATGAATAACATTTTGAAGTTCCACTCGCCGCAACATGATTTTTTTCTATATGTAGGAAACTGCTTTTCAGAACCTGCTAGTCACCGAATGTTGTCAGTCATGTTGGTATTTTGGGCGCATTAGGGGTTGTTCATGTTGCATACCTGAAAATGAGGACATGTCATGTTAGCTGTGACAGGTTTATATACAATCAAACACGAAAAACAGTTGGATTGGCAGTTTTAGGCAGATAACAGCTATACGCAGAACCAATGAATTGTTGTTGTTTATTATTATTATTTTACGTCGCTTTAACAATATTTCAGTCATATCGCGACGTCCATCTAGGTGAAGAAAGACCATAGCTGCCGTTCATACACACTTTCATGTACAAATCGGCAACTGGATTGAACCACAGCATGTGGCTATGATAGAAATACTGCAACCCGACCCTTTCTGCTATCCCCCAAACATCATATTTTGTAAGTGTGAATATGATATTATCGAAATACAATTTTGGGATTCGAACAAAAAATGTTCACACTTACAAAATATGTTTGGGGGATAGCAGATGAATGGGGTTGCAGTATTTCTATCATAGCCACACCTGGTGAAAAATCCGAACTCAGAACGAGATCAAACTCATAGCGGTGAGGAATTGAGTGACTTGACAGTGCAGAACCAAGGAAATATACAAATATGCCATATGGTGTTTTTGCTACACGTGTTCTGCAGTAACCCTTTAACCACCATATGCTACTACAGTCCACGTTTTAACCGTTTGGATCCTGATCGGAGTTTTCATATTATTCCGGGTTAAAGGAGTTCTGTTTTCTTAGCGTTCTGGGTTTAAAGACGTTTGCTTTTCATATGAAATGATTTTCTGTATTGACAGACAATGTACTGTCTTTAGATAACCCATATACATCTATAATGAAGGCTTCCAACAAGCACATTTGGAAGAGTTCATTATCGAGACATAAATGAGATACATGTAATCAGAAACATCGCGTGTTTAACCACTTAACAACCGCGCTAGGCCAGATGCATCAACATTTGCAAACAGTTTTGATCTAAATTAGACAACGAATTTGACTCTTACAAAATGTTTTCTTCAGTTTAAACTTGAATCTGAAATTTAAAAGCAGACGACAAATTTAAGTGGGCGCTATTAAATGCGAAGAATGGGTTACTATATTTGTGTACCAGGATTGGCTAGCAGCACTCCTGTAACAGGAAGTTACTATCTATATATAAATATATATACTCGACCCTCGGTATCTCGCATTCGTCTAAGTCGAAATTAAATATCTTCTTGTATTTCTACATTTGAATTCCATTATATTGAACAACACACTTATGTCAAACATATCTGTCCTTCAAAGTTCAAACGTGGCTCAACATGCACTGAGTACAGCCTGTAGGTTACTCAATACAATGTTCTTTATAATGTCAGCCGAACTTCGATATACAGTCGAACTTCAATATCTCAAATTATGTTAGCCATGTTTTAACTTTGAAATATAGGAATGTTCGACTTAACCGAGCACAAAAATGCATTTCATGTGTCGAAATATCGAACAGTTCGAGTTAAGCGGGTTCGATGTACGTGTATTTGTACATTAAAACCCCCAATAAGTTGAGCTCACTATTGAACCACTTTACTGCCTTACCCAGAGTAGTTCTACAATAGTTATATGCAAACTTTTGAATCCTGATCAGGAGCCAAACATTTTGACACTCATTTTTTTTTATGTCTTAAGTCAAAATACCAAACATTTAAATTTCAAAAATAAAAACAGACGGCTATTATTGTTAAAGTTGATGACGTCATGGCAGTGAAGGGATAAGTCGGACAGTTCTTCAAAGAATATTTACATTTACCCTGTAAAGTCTTATGTAATCGTATTAAAAATTTGAGGGTCATCCCTCGATGAACCTACAATTCGAAACTGGTTTTAGCCAGTTCGGATTTTCCCCGTGCTTTTCGTGGACTTCTTCAAATAGACTACATCGCGCACTTAACACTAAGCTCCCATTGGTCGACGGTCATAATGACACTAGCGGAGTGATACAGACCCATAGGTCGTTGCCATCGCGTTGCTATGTGTGTAAATGGGTTAAGAAAACAACCGCGACCTGTACTTTTAGAATGTGCTTTGGCAATAGATATTCAAGTTGCACTGTTATTTGTTTGCCTTGTAAGTCTTTTCCATGCACAGAGAGAAAGTTTACTGGAACAAATCCTGATTTTTTAATACAGTTACAGTACATGTAGTTGGGACTACTTTCTCACCATATTTAGAAACTGGAATGGCTATTACATCGACATTACATCTATCAAACCTCTTTGACCGGTATATGATAAATTCTTATAAAGAAAAACAAATCTGGCAAATAAACACATTTAATTGACAAGACAGAAAATATGAATATAAATATAAGGAATAAACAACATCTCTTTGCCGCTCATGACGGTATGACTACATTAGCTTCGGGGTGTAAATTAATCGTAAACGCCCTTCGGGCGTTTACGCAATTTACCCCCTGCGAAGCTAATGTAGTCATACCGTCATGAACGTCAAAAATATGTTGTTTATTCCTATACTGAGTCCGTGTTTTAACTTTTGACTTTTGACGTAATTACGGGTAAGTTAGATTTTAAAAAAAGTTGAATTATTGTGGTTTGACTGTACCGGATTTCATGCATGTAGATTCCAATCTCGGTAAAAACGGTATTAGATAATGTACAGTAACAACACAAGGTGTACAGCTATTAAACCCGACATTTTAAGGGTAGATCTAGGTCTAAAAATGCCTGACCATATTCATTAAAAACATAAGAACATGTTAACTTACTTTGTGTAAAAGTCTCACTTTGAGCTAGTCTTAATCCTGGATTTTCGTCAAGTTCAACACGTGAAAAACACGTGGCATTTTCTAGTTAGTAAGCCTTTATACTAAAAGTACGAACAAATATGTTGCGCATGTGCATAAGTATAACGACCTGACTTGTATACGACTAGCATAGTAACGTTACACCGGTTTGGATTACACTAGTTCTAAATTTAATCTTAAAATTACCCATTACTCTATAGATAGTAGTAGATACATGTACGCATTCTTTCAATTGAGACTCAGAGTTGTAACTATATGTACAGGTATTTTAATACACCATGTGCTATTTAATTATTCTGTGATAGAATTATAAGTTTGTATATTAAATTCTCATCTTTAATTCTTTTAAATATAATTTAAACTTTAACTTTATCTAGTCTTACAGTTCAGTAGCATGCTGTGATTTTGAATCTGATTGTGATACATAGCTTCTTATGTCATACAATGCTATATCTTAAGGACCACAATGGAAATAAGAGTATTTCTTACTCTTTTTTGTGTAATCCTTTGCATATAATGTTGAGTGACATGGCTGTATTAAATCATACATATTGTTGCTTATTGTTTACTGTGTATGTTTTTAATAACAGATTGCCATGTTATTGTACATTTTATGTTGAAATAAAGCTATCTATTTATCTACTCCTTTTTTCCACCTCAGCTACGGAAAATGAGTCCAATTTATACAGTCAAGAATATACTGAATAAGAAATATGTTTTAGACCTACATCCTAGTAGCGGATGGTAACTTAAACAGGATGAACGGTATAAAGCGCTTTTAGGCGCATTCTGCTTTACTTTCAACCTGCTTTAAGCGATCACATATCTTCAAAAATAGAAGCAGACTATTGGAAGATGGTTAACCGACATTAAGAAAAATTGTCAAAATTTAGCATTAGATACACCAAAACAGCTTTAACAGCATATATTGTGATTGAGATATGCGTCTGTCCGCACGCACGAAAGGTCCTTTGTTGGGTAGGGAGAACAAGATTCCATTCATTCCGTGATTGCCCTATTGTTATTGTTGGGTTTTTTGTTGCTATTGGGTACTTTTAAACAAAAGAAAAACCCAAAAAGTGCCCAAATGGAAGGACGTCCGTCCGCAGTTTTTTCTTCTTTTCCGGGCAGAATTGTATGTGAGTAGGTCTACTTCTTGGGATGCCGGAGCAACGTATACAATTTTCAGGGTCCAATGTTATAAAGCTTTTCAGTTGAGTCGTTCTCCAGCATTTGATTGGTCAGATTTGAGCCCAGGCTCAAATCTGACCAATCAAATGCTTGAGAACACACTAAGACTCAGCTCAAACGCTTTATAATCTTGGACCCTGATCACAACGAAATTGACCCGGTCTACTCAGTTACACTGTAACAGGGAAAAGAAACTTGCCCGGGGATATTTCCTATAGATGTACCACATCAGCTGGGGTTACAAAATGTGCTGTGTTAGTGCATCTTGGAAAGGAAGACTGCCCCGTAACATGTTCAGGTCACTATGACATAATCATTGACCTTTGACAATATTTTAACAAGAGGACCATGGTCCTCATTTCGCTCACCTGAGAATATTGTACCTAAGCTGACTGGGCAAGACAACCATATTCACACATGACCTAGATAGTGTCAAGGTGGTCATTCCAAGTAAGACTCTTCAAGCTTGGGTTTCCGTATGGCCTTCCGTGTGTGCAAAAGATTATCCTATGATTTGACCTAATGACACATTGTTTGACCTTACAAATCTATAAAATCATATTCCTAAATTACCCAGAATTTGTCTAAGTGATTAATCTGAACAAGTTTTGAATATGGAGCTAAAGTATAGCCCTTAAAGTGTTCAGATGACATTTTTTTTATTTGACCTTCTGATCCACTCTTCACTCCGACATGTCCCATATTCATACCCGACCTAGATTTTCTCAAGGTAATTATTCTCAGCTAGTTTCATGAAATGGTGGCCAATATGTGGGCCTTAGACTACTCTAAAGTTTTTTTCTCTATGATTTGGCCTACTGACCCACTTATTGGCCCAAACTCATTGCCTTGACTTTGCCAAGGTGATCATTCTGAGCAAGTAAATTTATGGCTAAAAAGTTGGCCCCTAGAGTGTTTAGAAACGTTTTAGCTCACCTGGCACGAAGTGCCAAGGTGAGCTATTAGGATCGCTGGATGTCTGTCGTCCGTCGTCTGTCCACAATTGTTCGTTAACACTCTAGTGGCTACAAATTTCATTGGATCTTCATGAAACTTAATGACAATGTTTGTCTTGATGAATGTAGGTCAAGTCCGGTCAAAAACTAGGTCACTAGGTCAAATCATAGAAAACCCTTGTAAACACTCTAGAGACTACAAATTTCATTAGATTTTCATGAAACTTGGTCAAAATATTTGCCTCATTGATATCTAGGTCAAGTTTTAATGTGGGTCATGTCCGGTCAAAAACTAGGTCACTAGGTCAAATCATAGAAAAACCTTGTTAACACTCTAGAGACTACAAATTTCATTAGATCTTAATGAAACTTAGTAAAAATATTTGTCATGATCAAATCTAGGTCAAATTTGAATGTAGGTCAAGTCCGGTCAAAAACTATGTCACTAGGTAAAATCATAGAAAAACATTGTTAACACTCTAGAGACTACAAATTTCATTAGATTTTCATAAAACTTGACAAAAGGTTTGCCTCATTGACATCTAGGTCAAGTTCGAATACATTGTTTACACTCTAGAAGCTACATTTATCATTTGATCTTGATGAAACTTGGTCAAAGTGTTTGCCTTATTGAAATCTAGGCCACGGTTGAATATTGGTCATGTTGGGTCAAAATCTAGGTCACTTTAGGTAAAGTTTTACATGGTGTACCAAATGAGCGATATAGGGCCATGGTGGCCCTTGTTCTATGTTTCGACCTACTGATCTGATTTTGAGCTTCTGACAACACAAGTACACCCAAATATTGGCATGTTCCTTTTCAATGTCTGATTATTTATACTGTGTGAAAATATTTTTAGCCAATGTGGTATAGTTATTGAGTATTACAACTTTTCATAGTTCAGTATTTTTTCTCGTACAGGCACTTTACATGAATCTTAAAGTACTTCGCATACGGAAGTCACTCTTCCGGGCGAGCGGAAATGCGTCTTGACGACATAGACTTTTTTCCGCACGTGCTTATACCAGAAAGTTTATATAAAGGAAATGTTGATACGATTGAGTGTAGTTCTTCATAGCACAGTCATTTGAGCGATTGCCTAGCAATTGAAAGGTCATAGGTTCGATTCCCATTCGATAAAAATATATTTTTTTAAATGAAGCGTCCGATTTATTTATAGACTTGTCCATCCATAACGCAGTGATCAAGGGACATACCATGTTTAGTCTTCGTTGATTAGAATTATTGATGTTATATACGGTCAAATTATATGTCCACTTTAGACATGTTGCCTGATGACTATATTGAAGATGAATGTTTACCTAGGGCATCTTGTGATACATGTGTAAATGAAAGTGGAAAGCATTTGTTAGATATGTGTAAAGCTACAGGCCTTAGAATATTGAATGGAAGACAGGATTTTGATAAAGAGGGAAACTTTACTTGTATAACTTCACAAGGAAGTAGTGTTATTGATTTAGTAATGTGTAGAACAGATTTTTTCAGCTCAATTTGTAACTTCGGGGTGCATGAACCCAACATTTTATCAGATCATGTGGTTGTAAGTTTTTGTATTAAAGCATTGAGTTATACTGTTACTAATTATTCAGAAGAAAGTCCTGATGTTAATAGTTCTTGTAATCTTGAGAAGGTTGATCACATGTATAAATGGGATAATGATAAAAAAGATTTGTTTTTAAATCATTTAAATGCCATTAGCTCTGAGGAAATAAGTAGAAGGATGGACAGTTTATGTTCTGAAATAAATGAGTCATGTTCTTCTGTTGATCTTAACACGAATGAATTATAATTATTTCGTGATCTTAATGAAAATTTAAATACATTTTATTCTTGTGTTGAAGATATTTGTGATCCTCTTTTTAAGAAAAATATATCATGTATGAATTGTGAAAAAAATAGCCAGTATAGTAAAGAAAAGCAGCCTTGGTATGATATTGAATGTAAGATGTGTCTGTCTGAATTTTACAAACATTTAAATAGCTATAGAATAGATAAATCTAATGAAAATAGAGAAAATATTATCACAAGTAGGAGTAGGTATAAAAGTTTGATAAGAAGTAAAAATACAGCTACGAGAAACAGCAGACGAGGAAGTTAGAAAACTTAAGATATAAGAATGCAAAAGAGTATTGGAAACTGTTAAAAAGTATGTGTGTTCAGAATACAAATAGTAATGTAAGTACAGAGGTTTTTGCAAGATATTTTAAATCAATTAATGATCCTGACTCTGCATTTTATCGGCCTGATGAAGAAATCCTATTATTTAATGAAAGATATGTAAAAGGGGATTTCCAATGCATGTTTAATGAACTTAATGTAAATATACAACTTAATGAGGTTTTGAAAGCTTGTAAAGTTTTTAAAAACAGGAAAGTCATCAGGGCCTGACTTGATGTTAAATGAATTTTTTATACATGGCACAAAGAATAGTAATTTTACAAAATGTTTAACCATGTTGTTTAATAAACTGTTTACAGTTGGTTACTTTCCTGATAGCTGGTCAGAAGGGTTTATCATCCCTTTGCATAAGAAAGGTAATGTAAATGAGCCTGAAAACTATAGAGGTATTACACTGTTAAGTACACTTGGTAAATTGTTTACCAAAATTTTAAATACTAGATTGACAGAGTGGGCAGAAATATATAATGTATATGTAGAAGCACAAGCAGGTTTTAGAAAAGGTATGAGTACAGTAGATAATGTGTTTATACTTCATGGGATTATTAATCATATGATAAATAGAAATAAAAAGTTGTTTGCAGTATTTGTAGATTATACAAAAGCCTTTGACTTTATTGTCCGAGACATTATATGGTACAAGTTGATAAAATTAGGTGTGCGTGGAAATATCTTAAATATTGTTAAATCTATGTATGATAATTTCAAAACTATATGTAGGGTAAAACATAATAATCAATTAAGTGATAGCTTTGTTAGCATGATGGGTGTTAGACAGGGCGAGAGTCTCTCGCCGTTCCTATTTTCCATGTATCTAAATGACATTGAAGAGTATTTTATTACAAAAGGATTTGAAGGTATTGATATTGGAATGTTGAAGCTATTTTTACTGTTGTATGCTGATGATATAGTATTAGTCTCTGAAAGTGAAGATGGACTACAGAATGGCTTAAATCTACTTGAGGAGTATTGTGACAAGTGGAGATTACAAGTAAATGTTAGTAAAACAAAGGTTATGATCCTATGTATCCTATGTTGAACGATGTGTTAAGTATTGGACAAAACTTATAACCATGCCAAATACAAGATACCCGAGCCAATGCTACAAAATGTTAAAGAGCCTTGACGATATTGGCCGCACAACCTGGGCAACACAAATAAAGACTATTTTGTACCAGTTTGGATTTGGATATGTTTGGATTGCCCAGGAGATTGGCAATACCAACAGATTCCTCGGTGATTTTAAACAGAGACTAAGAGACTGTGCTAAACAAGGTGTATTTGAAGATATTGGTACATCGTCTAAAGCATTAGCGTACAAACTTTTCAAGACCGCCCTCACACCGGAATCATATCTATCTATTCCATTAAGTTATGGTTTGAAGCGGACACTATCAAATTTTCGATGTTCAAGTCATAGTTTAATGATAGAGAAAGGGCGTCATGTACAGATTGAAAGAGACTTAAGATTTTGCAAGTACTGCCTACGTAATAGTATTTATGTTGTAGAAACAGAAATGCATTTCATATTGATATGCCCATTGTACGATCAGCTACGTCAAGTGCACTTTAGGGAAGAATGGTTGCATGCGCTTCCAACTGAGAGAACATTTACATGCATAATGTCAGACAGTAGACAAGATAGTATTTTTGCTCTAGCAAAATATATTGAGAAAGGACTCAAGCTACACCAAGAACTAAATGAGACATAAGAGTTAACGTGAAAACTTGTCTTAAATACAAACATTAAATGATATATACGCATACTCGATGACTTCAGGAGAGTTTTTGGTACATATCCTTTTATATGTGCTAACAACCCTCTTGAACAACATCATCGATTCATTGGTGAGAAAAAGCTTAAAATATCTGGTATCTAATTTGACCAGTGTTCTATATCTAACATAATCTGTATTGATTTGTTTTTATTTGAATTGATTATTACATTGAAATCACGTTGAATTTTATTTTTCAGAATGTGAAGAGGATCATGTTATTCTATGAGATTTCTGCGATCACATATCAGTATGTAAGTGATGGAGGGCTGTGTATGCATATACAGTGTATATCCAGAAACGACCTTTTACGCTAACATATTTATGCTATGTACTAATACGTGCTGGCAGACATTTCAAAGTGACATTCCCAAGACTTGATTATCATGCGCAATGAAATAGAAAAACATGTACATTTTCATATTTTTTAAAATATTTTGAAAATAATTGACACTACACATAATATGTTGGGATTCTTTTAATACTACTTTTGAAGCATTGCATGGCCAGGCATTGAAAGCTGTTTATAAACTTAAATCTTATTTGATAAAATTTCCAAGTATGTCAGTTAGTCACAAGTTAGATTTGTTTGACAAACTCATTGAGCCAATTCTCAGTTATGCTAGTGAAGTTTGGGGTATTAATGAGGCAGGAAAGTTAGAAATTATTCATATGCAATTTTGTAAGCAGGTACTTGGGGTAAGGACTCAAACACAGAACAGCTTTATTTATGGAGAACTGGGTAGATACCCATTAAGATTAAAAAGATTAGTAAGAGTAATTAAATATTGGTTCAAGATTATTAGATGTTCGGATGAAAAATATATAAAATGTGTTTACAATATGATGCTAAATGACCTAGATAGTCATCCTGGTAAAAACTCATGGGCAAACTCAGTAAAGTCATTATTAGAAAGTTTGGGTTTTAATGAAGTTTGGTTAAATCAAGGGGTTGAACACACTAACCTCTTTTTGTCAATGTTTAAGCAACGGCTGAAAGATAACTATCTACAAACATGGAATAATGATCTAGAAAATTCATCTAGGGCAAGGACATACAGATTATTTTGTGACTTTGCATTTCAGCCATATCTCAATATTGTTAAGACTGAACATTTTAGGATAGCCCTTAGCAGATTTCGTTTATCAGCACATAGATTGGTAGCTGTTGAATCCGGGAGATGGCACAAACCTATGAAAATTCCATTTAATGAAAGGAAATGTCAGGTATGCAACACAGTGGAGGATGAATTTCACTTTTTACTTGAATGCCCATTGTATTGTGAATTAAGAAAAGTTTTTATCAATAAGTATTACTGGAAACGTCCAAATATGATAAAATTCATAAATTTGCTTTAATCAGAAAATGAAAGCATACTGAAAAATTTAGCTATGTTCATTTATAAAGGTTTTGACAAGAGAAACAATTTATATTATCTTAACTAGTATAAAAGCTCATCTCTCATACAAGTATAAGTATATGAAAACAGAGATAGAGCAATATTTTGTATAAATGTATAAACTCTTCTCTCATATGTTCCTAACTATATATACATGTACTATGGAATACTTACTGTATTTAACCTGTTTCTAGTTTTGAAATTAGGTTACCACTTAAAGCAGATTGAAAGTAAAAGAGAATGAGCCGTAAGGTGCATTCTGTTTTACTTTTAGTCATCTTTATATTCTGATCTATATATCGAGGGTTGCCCGCTAAACTGTCGTAGCTACATTTTTTATCAAAAATGACTTTTTTACATTTTTCAAGTTATCTTCATACATTACTTATTCTGTATAAATTTTGTCCTTTAATTCCCATTTTTTACAAAGTTATGCCATTAGTGCCATAATGTCGTAACTCAAAACTACCTTAAAGTTGCCCGCTAAACTGCCGTAAGTCAAGTTACGACAGTTTAGCGGGCAACTTTAAAGCGACTCGCAACCAGATGGTGCATTAAAAATAGTAATTTGTAAATATGTGTCAAACGCTTATATAAATGGTAAAGAATTAGTTTAGGATAAGAAATTCTGTTTAAAAAAAATGTATTTCAATAAAAAAAAATATTGGTCTCTGGTGGGATTCGAACCCGGGGCCCGGCATTGGCGGACAGAAGGCAAAATAGGGGAAACCGCTTAGACCAATGGACCACGGAACTATCCGTTTATCTCGGATCGATTTAACGTATTTCAATGTGTAGCGATCGAAAGTGCATACAACTTCGTAATTCGGCTCGTGTTTATGTCTGAGCCCGTGTAGAGAAGCAACAACAACAACTATACCGTTAGCTAACGCTATAGAAAAACAATGGAAAATATCTTAAAAAACTAAGATTCGGTGACGATTCTTGAGACTTTTTTTGGACTGATCATATTTTTTTAATGTCAGAAGCCAAATAATGCCACAAATTTGCTTTTATTTGAGTATTTTATTTTATTTTGACAAGTACACCATCCGGTTGCGAAAAAAAAAGATTTTCTTTAATCTAAATTAGTTAAATCTTATATTCATACTTTCTAATGCCTCTGACTTCTGAAATTTAAGATTGGAGGTGGGTGGGGCATATTGGTTTTTTTCTGTGTGATTGTTGGTTTATCTGTCCACCTACAACATTAACTTTGGCCATAACTTTGTTGAAGAGTCTTCAGATGTTACATATGTACTACATCCAAGACCATTTTGAGCCCAGTACAACTTAAGTCATGTCAGACAAAGGTCAAGGTCATTCATTTAAAGGTCAAACAGACTGATTTTTACCAAGTTTAATCTTAGCCATATTTTTTAAACTAAATGTGATATAGACTTCATACTTGACATGTGTACTCCACTCAAGAAGCCCTTGTGTTCAGTACAGCTTTGCTGTTGTTGGATAAAGGTCAAGGTCATTTAGAGGTCAAATAGACTGGATTTAATCTAAATTTAACATTTGCCATACATTTGCAACCACATGCAATAGAGACTTCATACTTGACATGTGTGCTCCACCCAAGAAACCCTTGAGCTCAGTACAGGTTGGGTCATGTCTGACAGAGGTCAAGGTCATTTCAAGGTCAAAAAGACTAAAATTTAACCTTTACCTTTATTTTGAGGAATTGAGGAACTACATACCGGTATGATAGAGATTTCAGACTTGGTATGTGTACCTCTACCTAAGAAGTCAATGAGCTCAGATCAGCTCTGGTCATTTCAGAAAAAGGACATGGTCATTTTGAGGTCATGGCCACATCAAGATGCATATATTTACATGTGCTTCACAAACACATCTTGTTGCATGCATTCTTTTGCCAAAACATTGATAATCAGGTTAATAGTTTAAGTTTATTCTTTCTGTCAAAGTTGAGTTTATCTGCCAATTTAACCATTGCTGCAACTCTTTATTCAGTATATGAAATAGTCTTCATTAATTAAATACATGTTTTACACGAAGCTCTAACTTATGTATAGTGCAGAATGTTAGATTAAAGTGATGTTCATACCAAGAAGTCGAGATTTAAGAGAATGATGGTCTGGCCAAATTTTCTTCATTGTGTAATACGTCACACCCATATTTTGGCATACATGTGTATAATTTTCTTCTCTGATAAAATACATGTGGATAGTCAAAACAGAATGTATTTCCAAACAAGTTTCCATTCATAACATGTCATAGCCTTATTGAAGTCATACTCAGCAGACACAACATCTGTAGCAGACACATTGTTTCATTGGGACAATTTTGTTGCATTTGGTTTTTTTCTCCAATTTTGTCTTACATAAAATAAGAGAGTTCGTGTTATTTAATCACTAAGATACAAAATGTTCTTAAAATATGAAATTCAAAGTACTATTCATGCAGTGTTTCTGCGTAAGAGCAAAACATTTGTTTAATAGGAATACTATTTTTAACATTTTAAATTTTAGTTGTATTGGTGATGAGTTTGATGATGATATTGATGATTGCTTTAATATATAGAAAAACATTCTTGCAAGATATTGATGGTCTAATTAACCTTTCATTTCCTACAGTGTAACAAAATATAGATGTTTGCAAAGGCTACATGTATTAGCTTTAGTTGTTAAATGTATGAATTTAACCTCAAATATTACAAACCAAATTAAACAGTCTCAAAATGATGTCATGGCGTGGTTTAACCGTTTACATTTTATTTCATTCTTATGAATTCATAACTTGAATCATGCCTTGCACACTTATCAACAAAACACTGAGCTAAAATAAAAATGACCAGTGACACACACAATGTAGTTGAACCTTCACAATTGATTTATTGTAAATGAAAAGACAAACATGAAATTCTAAGAAAGTTTGATATGTAAGACTATACATGTATATTTCCAAGTTTGTCACTCTTTCAATGAATGATATTGATAGTTTCTGATATCAAAATGTGCATAGGCTCTCTGAATATGATATACTAGGACATGACTGATAAATAGGTAAACAGGAATAAATGTTTTATTCTTTAATCAGGCATCCATTATAATGAAAATACTATTTAGCTTTTTTAGTATATCCTGTAGCCTACAGTTGTTCACAATATTTAGGAATATTTTAAAATAAGAAAATATGTCAACACTTATCTGATTAGAAAACAAGCTGATACTTAAGCTTGTCTGTGACATCTTCATGTCTGGGAAAAATAAAATGCTAATGCTCAATATCTCTATACATCAGTATAATTATTTAAGATGTATGATCTTAAATGAGAATATGAGCTACAGACATTTGACAGATATTTTTTCTGTGGTTCAACATATCTTTATACAAACAAATCATATCAAGATGTCCCAGACTGTGGGGTTTGGATATAGAAGAACCCTCATTGTATGTCCAAAATAAGAGTCCAAATTTGGTCAAGGTCAAGGTAAAATTGATGTTGGGTAATATGGGTGAATTGGTAAGGCCCAAGGCAAAAACTGAATAAGTATTAAAGCTTTGTAGTTAATAGCGTTGATGATAGATGAAATGGTAAAATCTAGTTAACCAAGAAATAACCAATTTAAAATATTCTAAGTCAAAACTCGGTCAAGGTCAAAATCAAGGTTAGGTAACATGGGTGGATTGGTAGTGGTCCAAGGCAACAACCTGTATAAGTATTAAAGAATTGTAGTCAGTTGTGTTGACCCTAGAAGAAACAGTAAAATCTACTTCAAACATATTGATCATAATTAATTATGTCCATCTACAAAAACCAGCTATCTTGACCTCTAAATTATTTCCCTTGACCATAATAGGTATGGCAAGATGTTGCATAATATACAATTTAGGCTTCATTAGTGGAGAATGAATTGCAAATATGGGGGTTCTTTTCACTAGTCATGGGAGTTAAATAGATAAAACGTGTTAGTCTGGATAATTCTCTAAAACAGCCTATTTGGCATCTCAATATGACCTTTGACCTGACCTAGTTGAAACTTGTAGTCTGCATAATGTCTTATTTCTATGATAAGCAATGCAAATATGAAGGTTAGATTTAACAAGCCATATAATGTATAATGGAAGATAAAATGTCACAGTATGGATGATTCTCAAAAATCAGTCCATTTGACTTCTTGATAAAAAATATGGCTCATGTGACCTCTGAGTATGACCCTTGACCTTCAACTGGCATGCCTAGATGTTGCATGATGCACCAAATACTTCATTAGTTAGAATGCATTACAAATATGAAGGTTCTTTCACAAGTCATTTACCAGTAAATAAAGCATCAAAGTCTGGATAATTCTCTAAAACAGCCTATTGGACCTCTAAATATGACCTTTGACCTTGACCTGACATTTATATAAGTTGAAGTCTGCAGAGGGTCTTATTTATAGAGTAAGCATGTCAAATATAAAGTCTCTATCACATATAATTTTTAAAATTATGTGTGTTGTAAGTTTAATATTTCCCTGCTAAACTGTCGTAACTCAAGTTACGACAGTTTAGCAGGGAAACATTCCCAAGACTTCAGCCAAATATAGCGCTAAACTGTCGTAAGTCAACAGTTATCAAGTATCTCATTAAATATAAAGTTTACAACTTATTTAATCACTCTGAACTATTTTAAAAGTAATTTTAAGCAGTAGCCCTGAAAGGTTTGTGTTACATTTCATTTAAATGAAAATAATGTTGTTTTTTGTTGTTCCTGTAAAAAATGCTGAAATGTAGTTACGACAGTTTAGCGGGCAACCCTCGATATACTATGGAATACTTACTTTATTTAACCTGTTTCTAGTTTGAAAATAGGTTACCACTTAATGCAGATTGAAAGTAAAAAAGAATGAGCTCTAAGGTGCATTCTGTTTTACGTTTAGTCAGCTTTAAGCCAAAAGCATCAATGCATAGAGATATTTAGGATTTATTATCTATGGATAGTTATAGTTACAGTTTTTTTAGTGTAACCACTTTAGACTGGTTGAAAGTAAAGCAGAATACATCTTCATATATTTTCTGCTTTACTTTAACTCAGCCTGCTTTATGTTTAAAGCTTTAAAGTATAATTTTCAATTTTTGTATTACTTTTGATTTGTATAAATATGGAATAGTTATTGTATTGTTGCCTGTTTTAGTTTGAAAACAGGTTACAGCTAAAGGGAGGTAACTCACTCAGATGATTGTATAATACATGTATGTTGTTGGAACAGATAGTGGTAAGATTAACATATAGATGTGTCAGTTTGTAAGATTGTAAGAAATGAAGCTGCAAAGTATGTAAAAAACGACAAACGGAGCAGACCCTAATTAGAAGTCTGATGTGGGTCTGTACTGTTTGCAAATGTGCAAAAGTCCACATAGGAAGATCCTAGGCACGTATGGGTAATTGGGTATATCTGAAAGTGTGAATCAGAGTATTGGCTATACCAAGGGAAGTAATCAAACCGTTATGGTTTCTTGGTTCTGACATAGTTACCTCCCCTTTTGAATGCCATTGAGTATGATAAAAAGTGTGTATATATATATATTCACCATTGAACGGTCGTGAAAAACAATTTAAAATGTTAATGTTAGTTTACTGTGGTGATGGTGGGCAAATATTGCCTAGATTTCCTGAATAAAATCTATCATCTACATGTACGTTTTATTTTAATGTCTTCGAGTCAATAACATCGGTATGCATGTATAAGATTTCATCGAACTATAAAGCCACACATTGAAGCTTTTCAAGATCGATATTGCCCATTATTATGTTTAAACAATATGATTAACCTTGCATGCAAGTTTATGAATAAAAAATAATGCATTTTAATGACAGAATTTCAATTTTAAGGTAGGTAACTGTATTTCAACTACATGTAATAAGAACCAGAGTCATCGCAAGATGGCACGCTCGACTATTCCAGGTTTTTTTCGTTATTGGAAATTTGATAAGGGTATATAAATATATTGGATAAGCATGTTTGATGGTAGTCATTTGAACTCATGACTGTAAATGGATTTTGCAGACGATTATGAGAGAAGTTGGTAAACTAAAGTCCATCAAGGGCCACAACTAACACTAAATGCAAACTTGAGTTACCTGCCTTGATTGACTGCACTAGTGGCAAGGTTGTGGTGAAGTTATAATCCCATACAAACAGCAGTTGCAGAGATATAAGCTTATTTCTAGGTTGCACAAAAAACCTTAACCGAAATTTCTAAGTCAATCAAGGGCCATAACTCAAACAAAATCCAAACAAGAGTTTCCAGCCATGATTTGCTGCAGTAGTGGGGAGGCTGTGGTGAAGTTATAGTGCGATACAAGCACCAGTTCCAGAGATATAAGCTTATTTGTAGGTTGCACAAAAAACCTTAACCAAAATATCTAAGTCCATCAAAGGCCACAACTAACACTAAATGCAAACTTGAGTTACCTGCCTTGATTCACTGCACTAGTAGCAAGGTTGTGGTGAAGTTATAATCCCATGCAAGCAGCAGTTGCAGAGATATAAGCTTATTTGTAGGTTGCACAAAAAACCTTAACCAAAATATCTAAGTCCATCAAGGGCCACAACTCACACTAAATGCAAACTTGAGTTGCCTGTCTTGATTCACTGCACTAGTGGCAAGGTTGTGGTGAAGTTATAATCCCATACAAGCAGCAGTTGCAGAGATATAAGCTTATTCCTAGGTTGCACAAAAAACCATAACCAAAATTTCAAAGTCCATCAAGGGCCATAACTCACACTTAATGAAAACTAGAGTTACCTGCCTTGATTGACTGCACTAGTGGCAAGGTTGTGGTGAAGTTATAATCACATACAAGCAGCAGCTGCAGAGATATAAGCTTATTTCTAGGTTGCACAAAAACCTGGACCAAAATTTCTAAGTCAATCAAGGGCCATAACTCACACAAAATCCAAACCAGAGTTACCAGCCATGATTTGCTGCAGTACTGGGGAGGCTGTGGTGACGTTATAATGCAATACAAGTATTGGTTGTAGAAATACAAGCTTATTTATAGGTTGCACAAAAAACCTTAACCAGTGCAACGCCGACGGCGACTGTATTAGCCCTCCATATTCTTCGAATAGTCGAGCTAAAAACTGATATTACAACAAATCCTGACTGTAATATTTTTTAATTTTTTCTGACCAACTATTTCATTAACCATTCATTTTAATAAAATGATTTTTTTTTACATTGAATGAGTCAGTTTTTTGAAATTTAATTTTTTAGCATTTGCAAAATTTAAATAGCCGATAACACCTTTCTGAACACCTTCATTCTAAATGTTTTTAGCTTTTCTTGTAATGAATGTTGTGGGCTACTTTTTGGGCGAGATTTAAAGTCATTAGCTTTTTTTATTTTTGAGAAAAATAAAATCATCAAAATTCCAGGTTTTTGTCAGAAAACAAACCACACGATAAATTTTGCCTATATTTTCACACATTGTTTCTTTGGCTATCATCGTTCTTCAAGAAAAGTTTCATGACACCATGTATGGAAACTAAGCGTACCCGCGAAGTACCTTAAAGAAATTGTTGACAACGGCCGAACGACGACGGACATAGCACTTTGTGCCAGGTGAGCTAAAAATGGAGATAATGATTCATGTCCAGGACTGACCTAGATATGCAACAGACCGTAACCATTTGAACAAATTATGTAAAGGATATTCAAAAGTGTCACCGTGCCAAATATCAAAGCTCTGGCCATATTAGTTTTCGAGAAGACGACGTTTGAAAAGTTCACTATATAACTCTTATGTAAAACTGTGACCTCCGGGACGGAGCCAATTTTGACCCCAGGGGCATAATTTGAACAAACTTGATAGAGGACCTGTACGCAATGCTATGTGCGAAATATCTAAGCTCTGACCCTTGTAGTTTCAGTCAATTTTTTTAGCTCCTGTGACCTAGTTATGCAACCGACCAGAACCATTTGAACAATTTTGATGTATGACATCTAGAAGTGTCACCATACCAAATATCAAAGCTCTGGCCATATTAGTTTCAGAGAAGAAGACGTTTGAAAATTTCACTATATAATTCTATGTAAAATGTGACCCCCGGTGCGGGGCCAATTTTGACCCCAGGGGTATAATTTGAACAAACTTGATAGAGGACCGGTAGATGATGCTATGTGCCAAATATCTAAGCTCTGGCCTTTGTAGTTTCAGACAAGAAGATTTGCTTTTTTTTTCTATGGTTGCCATGGCAACCAGAGTTCTGCATTGTTTTTAATTCTTTGAACAAATTTTAAAGAACTTGACCTATGATATATTTCTGTAAAATTTGGTTGAATTCTGTCAAGCGGTATAGGAGCAGATGTCATTTGAAGCAATTGTTAACGACGACGCACAACGCCGGGCCATCCCAATAGCTCACCTTGATGATGACTAGGGGGAAATTTTGAATACAGTTGAATGAAAACCCTTCAAGAGGTAAAGGAGCTGATGGAGTGGTCATTTAGTACTTTACTTACTACAGCGCTCCCTCTCTTCAACGACACCCAATGGGAGACACAGATTGTGCGTGTTGTTCGGAGGGAGTCGTTACAGAGAGGAAAAATTAAGACTTAGTTTACATTTCCATACAGCTTGAATCTAGATTAGACGCCGCGTTACGCGGCATCTGATCTGGATTTAAGCTGTTTGTCATTATATTAATTCTATCAAAATCTCCATTTATATGTTATTTCGAGAAAAATCAGCAGACACAACTTGAGCAGACGATATTGCAGCAGTAAACGTTAGGCATAATTGTCACATTTAGGGAATTGCAGCAACGGTCGTTGAAAGGAGGTAGTCATTGTTGGGAGGGCCGTTGTAAAGAGGGAACGCTGTACCAACAGGGCCAAGATGAAGCACATGCAAATATAGTCTTAAAATTTGGCTGAAAAGGTTCAAAACTGTTCCCGTTACAGAGTGGACAGGGCTAAAATAGGCAATTTTAAATAATTGAAGGACCACAACTCCACGCCTTCGGTGATTTTGGAATTTATCAAATCAGAGACTTTACACACAAAAATATTTTCATCAAGTTCGGTGAAGATCCAATTTAAACCCAAGTATAAGAGAGTGAACAAGGCTGAAATAGGAAAATTTTAATAATTCAAGGGCAAGAACTCCACAATGACTTGTGCTATTTGGGGAGTTATCAAAGTGACCTAGATTTTATACCAATAAATATTTTCATAAAGTTTGGAGAAGATCCGATAAAAAGTGTGTGTGTTAGAGGGCAGTCAAGGCTGAAAGTCATTTTTTAATAGTTAAAGGGCAACAACTCCAACATGCCTTATGCCAATAAATGTTTTCATCAAGTTTAGTGAGATCCGATAAAAAGTGCGTTAGAGCAGACAAGGCTAAAGTCATTTCTTTAAAATATTAAAGGGCCATAACTCTTGACAAGCGGCTTGCCTTATGCTTATTGGGTAGTTATCGAGCTTGACCTAGTTTTTATACCTATTAACATTTTCATCAAGTTTGGCGAAGATCAGATAACGAGAGCACTGCAAGCGGTACATTATACGCCCACTGGCAAAGAAATATACTTTAAAGCCAAACTTCCAACGCAACATCCCGGATATTCCCATTACTTCCAATGTTAAACATGGCTTAAGTTAGAATGGTAAATTCTGTAATGTGTGCATATCCTGAATAGATTTCTCCTGCAATTCATAGAGTGATCAATGGACAATACTCTTGGTAAACAAAAACAAAATGAATTGGCATTTGGTCCCAAAAATATCAAATTTTGTGAAAACAAGTTTTCAGAAATCTCATTCCAATGCATTTTCAATAGGGAATGTTAACCAGAAATTAGCGATACGTTTGGATAGATGGTTATTATTCGTCAGAAGTGTCAATGAAAATTCGTTGCCAATATTAACAACTTTGAGTACAGTACATCAATTTAAAAACACAAATGAAAACATTTAAAAAATTTGTGTCAACTTTTCCATCGATTTAAAACACCCGCTCTGATATGAAAATAGAAGGGAACTCGGAGGTGTTGCGTTGGCAGTTTGGCCTAGTATATATAGTTTTATCAAAATTTATTCTTATCTGTCGACTCTTAGAGCTCCGAGAGCATAAGCAATACTGAAATTAAGTCTTTTCTAGCATATCTGAGTACACAAAGGGCAGATAACTCTACACAATGATCCGATTTCAATAATAATCAACCCTTTCATGGACTTTTACTTCTATCATTATACTGTGGGCAACGTAATCCAAATCCATTCAAAACTGTAGTTGCTAAGTGTGTCAACACTGTCAAAAAGGCCTTTTAAAGCATATTTGAGTACACCAAGGGCAGATAACTAACGAAATATCAAATAAAACTCAAACTTAACTCAGCTTCAGATTTTGATGCATATAACGTTTCTGTAGATTTTTTCATTAATATCCTTCCAATAGTTTTCCCAGAAAACTCTGGACAAGCTTTTTATAGCACATTTAAGTACACCAAGGGTAGATAACTGTAACGAAATATCGAATGAAACTCAAAACTCGATCAGCTTTAGATCTTGATGCATATAACATTTGTGTGAAGTTTCATTAATATCCCTCCAATAGTTTTCCCAGAAAACTCCGGACAAGCTTTTTATAGCATATTTGAGTACATCAACGACATAACTTTGTAACGAAAAAGCAAATGAACCTAACTCCACTCAGCTTTAGATCTTGAGGCATATAATATTTGTGTGAAGTTTCATTAATATCCCTCCAATAGTTTTCCCAGAAAACCCTGGACAAGCTTTTTATAGCATATTTAAAATTTTAAGTACATCAAGGGCAGATAACTCTGTAACGAAAAATCAAAGGAACCTCAAACTTAACTCAACTTTAGATCTTGATGCATATAACGTTTGTGTGAAGTTTCATTAAAGAGGCTCGCAACCGGATTTAGCATTAAAAATAGTAATTTGTAAATATATGTCAAATGCTTATATAAATGGGAAAGATTTAGTTTAGGATAATAAATTCTGCTAAAAAATGCATTTAAAAAACAAGAGGGCCTGAAGGCCCTGATATCGCTCACCATTTGTAATGAAGCCTGATAGCTTTACCTTTGAATTTCACATGTTTTATTCTAAATCCATTCAAGTTTGTCGACCTACTGTAGTATAGTAGAGTATATCAAAGGCAGATAACTAGAGCCTAAACAATGCTGAAATGAAGCCTTCTTCTAGCATTTCAAAGTATATCAAGGGCAGGTAACTATTGCCTCAATGATTACATTTCAACAATAATTGCACTCCTTCCAGAACATATAGCTACATCCTTTGTGTACAAGTATAATCAAAATCCATTGAAAACTGTAGTTGCAAGAGTGTAAACGCTGTAAAATATGGCATTTTCAGCAATTCAAAGGTAGATATCTCTTGATCTACCGTATGTGTCCGATTCCAACCATAATCACTTTTTTTCGAACTCTTAATGGTCATATACAATCTTGGCAAGTTTGAGAGAGCTTGGATAAATAGTGTGGCCTCCACAGCGTAAACACTGTTAAATATATCATTTTCGGCAATTCAAAGGTAGATAACTTTTGACCTATTGATCGGATTACAACCATAATTCAACTCATCCAAAGGCTTATGGTAATATACAATCTGAGTAAGTTAGAGAATTTTGGATAAAATTTGTGACCTCTAGAGTGTAAACATCGTTTAATATGGACATTTTCAGCAATTCAAAGGTAGATAACTCTCGACCTATGAGTCTGATTTCAACCATAATCAAACTAATCTGAACTCTTATAGTCATTGACAATCTGCGCAGGTTTGAGATAGATTGGATAAAAATTGTGGTCTCTAGAGTGTAAACACTGTTAAATATGGCATTTTCAGCAATTCAAAGGTATATAACTCTTGATCTTTTTGTCCGATTTCAACCAAAATCGAACTTATCTGAACTCTTATGGCCATATACAATCTGGGCAAGTTTTAGAAAGATTGGATAAATACTGTGGCCTCTAGAGTGTAAACACTGTTAAATATGGCATTTTCAGCAGTTCAAAGGTAGATAACTCATGACCTATTTCAACCATAATCGAACTCATCCGAACTCTTATGGCAATATACCATCTGAGCAAGTTTGAGAAAGATTGGATAAATATTGTGGCCTCTAGAGTGTAAACACTAAAATTGTTGACGACGGACATTCAAGGATTGCAAAAGCTCACCCTGAGCTAGCTCAGGTGAGCTAAAAACAAGAGGGCCTGAAGGCCCTGATATCGCTCACCATTTGTAATGAAGACCGATAGCTTTACCTTTGAATTTCACCAGTTTTATTCTAAATCCTTTCAAGTTTGTCGACCTACTGTAGTATAGTAGAGTACATCAAAGGCAAATAACTAGAGCCTAAACAATACTGATCGAAATGAAGCCTTTTTCTAGCATTTCAAAGTATACCAAGGGCAGGTAACTATTGCCACATTGATTACATTTCAACAATAGTTGCACTCCTTCGAGAACGTATAGCTACATCCTTTGTGTACAAGTATAATCAAAATCCATTGAAAACTGTGGTTGCAAGAGTGTAAACGCTGTAAAATATGGCATTTTCAGCAATTCAAAGGTAGATTTAGCACATGGCTTGGAGCTCTCGACCAATCAGGTGCCTCAAAAGCTGTTGACTATATCGCGTAAATTTTAAAAACCATGGACTATTTATCTGTCATCTGAAGGTAATTGACATCAACATCCTAGCAATCCTCCTAGCCAGCGACTTCAAAAACCTTTAGCCTGCTCTGTAGGCGTAACGATAAATAATCGAAAGTTAAGTGAAATAAAAAAAAATATCACGGATTTAAGCTGAAGAAATACAAGAATTTCACAGTAACAATAATATATCTAGGTCTTCACCGTCCCGCTAGACCTAGATATATGCATTTTTTAGCTTTAGATGTAAACAAGAGTTGTCAGAGAGACAACAAAGCTCGCCACCGGCACCTTTAGAAACTTAAAAGCACACTCAAGGTCACAGAGGTCAACCTTTTTGCCTGCATGGAAAGGTCTTGTCCATATACACTGGCAAATCAAATATGAAAATAACACCTCAAGGGACATAGGAATTATAAGCATTTTTTAAACCTAAACGCAGATTTCGAAACCTAAAACCTTTCGCGACCTTAGTTCAAAGTCAAGGACACTCGGCTAATTTTTTTGCATGCATGGAAAGGTCGTGCCCATATACACATGCATGCCAAATACGAAAGAAATATCACAGTGGATATATGAGTTAAAGAAATTTTGAGAAACCTAAACGCAGACTTTGAAACCTAAACGCCGGTCCTAAGTTCAAGGTCAAGGTCAGAGGGCTCAAACATTTTGCATGCAAGAAAAGATCTTGTCCATATACACATGCAAACTGAATATGAAAGGACTATTTCAATGGACATAGGAGTAATAAAAATTTTGAGAAACCAAAACACAGATTTCGAAACTAAACATGGGCCCTAAGTTCAAAGTCAAGGTCACAGGGGTCTAAATGTTGCTGTGCCTGGAAAGGTCTTGTCCATATACACACATAAACCAACTATGAAAGCAATACCTCAAGGGACATAGAAGTAAAAGGCATTTTTCAAAACCTAAACACAGGCCCTAAGTTCAAGGTCAATGTCACAAGGGTCCAAATTTATCTGTGCATGGAAAGGTCTTGTCCATATATACACACATACCAACTATGAAATCAATACCTCAAAGGATATAGAAGTTAAATGCATTTTTCGAAACCTAAACGCAGATTTCGAAACCTAAACACATGCTCTTGGTTCAAGGTCACACAGGTCTAAATGTTTCTGTGCATCGAAAGGTCATGTCCATATACACATACATACCAACTATGAAAGCAATAACTCAAAGGACAGAGAAGTTAAAGGCATTTTTCGACATCTAAACACACATTTCGAAACCTAAACACAGGCCCTAAGTTCAAGGTCAAGGTATCATGGGTCTGAATTTTTCTTTGCATGTAAAAGTCTTGCCCATATACACATACATACCAACTATGAAAGCAATACCTCAAGGGACATAGAAGTTAAAGGCATTTTTCCAAACTTAAACGCAGGCCCTAAGTTCAAGGTCAAGGTCACAGGAGTCTAAATTTTTCTGATCATGGAAAGGTCTTGTCCATATACACACACATACCAACGATGGAAGCAATACCTCAAGGGACATAGAAGTTAAAGGCATTTTTCGAAACCTAAACGCAGGCCCTAAGTTCAAGGTCAAGGTAACAGGGGTCTAAATTTTTCTGAGCTTGGAAAGGTCTTGTCTACATACACACACATACCGAATATGGAAGCAATACCTTAAGGGATATAGAAGTTAAAGGCATTTTTCAAAACCTAAACACAGGCCATAAGTTCAAGGTCAAGGTCACAGGGGTCAACATTTTTCTGTGCATGTAAAGGTCTTCTCCATATACACATACATACCAACTATGAAAGCAATACCTCAAAGGACATAGAAGTAAAAGGCATTTTTCTAGACCTAAACACAGATTTCGAAACCTAAACACAGGCCCGAAGTTCAAGGTCACACGGGTCTTATTTTTTTTTGCATGTAAAGGTCTTGCCCATATACACATACATTCCAACTATGAAAGCAATATCTCAGGGGACATAGAAGTTAAAGGCATTTTTCGAAACTTAAACACTGATTTCGAAACCTAAACGCAGGCCCTAAGTTCAAGGTCAAGGGGTCAAACATTTTCTGTGCATGGGAAGGTCTTGTCCATATACACACACATACCAACTATTGAAGCAATACCTCAAGGGACATAGAAGTTAAAGGCATTTTTCGAAACTTAAACACTGATTTCGAAACCTAAACGCAGGCCCTAAGTTCAAGGTCAAGGTCACAGGGGTCAAACATTTTCTGTGCATGGAAAGGTCTTGTCCATATACATACACATACCAACTATTGAAGCAATACCTCAAGGGACATAGAAGTTAAAGGCATTTTTCGAAACCTAAACGCAGGCCCTAAGTTCAAGGTCAAGGTCACAGGGGTCTAAATTTTTCTGAGCATGGAAAGGTCTTGTCTATATACACTCACATACCGACTATGGAAGCAATACCTTAATGGATATAGAAGTTAAAGGCATTTTTCAAAACCTTAACGCAGATTTCGAAACCTAAAACCTTTCGCGACCTTAGTTCAAAGTCAAGGACACTCGGCTAATTTTTTTGCATGCATGGAAAGGTCGTGCCCATATACACATGCATGCCAAATACGAAAGAAATATCACAGTGGATATATGAGTTAAAGAAATTTTGAGAAACCTAAACGCAGACTTTGAAACCTAAACGCCGGTCCTAAGTTCAAGGTCAAGGTCAGAGGGCTCAAACATTTTGCATGCAAGAAAAGATCTTGTCCATATACACATGCAAACTGAATATGAAAGGACTATTTCAATGGACATAGGAGTAATAAAAATTTTGAGAAACCAAAACACAGATTTCGAAACTAAACGCAGGCCCTAAGTTCAAGGTCAAGGGGTCAAACATTTTCTGTGCATGGGAAGGTCTTGTCCATATACACACACATACCAACTATTGAAGCAATACCTCAAGGGACATAGAAGTTAAAGGCATTTTTCGAAACTTAAACACTGATTTCGAAACCTAAACGCAGGCCCTAAGTTCAAGGTCAAGGTCACAGGGGTCAAACATTTTCTGTGCATGGAAAGGTCTTGTCCATATACATACACATACCAACTATTGAAGCAATACCTCAAGGGACATAGAAGTTAAAGGCATTTTTCGAAACCTAAACGCAGGCCCTAAGTTCAAGGTCAAGGTCACAGGGGTCTAAATTTTTCTGAGCATGGAAAGGTCTTGTCTATATACACTCACATACCGACTATGGAAGCAATACCTTAATGGATATAGAAGTTAAAGGCATTTTTCAAAACCTTAACGCAGATTTCGAAACCTAAACGCAGGCCCCAAGTTCAAGGTCACAGGGGTCTAAATTTTTCTGTGCATGTAAAGGTCTTGTCCATATACACACACATACCAACTATTGAAGCAATACCTCAAGGGACATAGAAGTTAAAGGCATTTTTCGAAACCTAAACGCAGATTTCGAAACCTAAACGCAGGCCCTAAGTTCAAGGTCAAGGTCACAGGGGTAAAAAAAATTCTGTGCATGGAAAGGTCTTGTCCATATACACACACATACCAACTATGGAAGCAATACCTTAACTCTTTGCGGCCTAACGCTAAATCTCGCCTTACAGTCGGTAGATTATTACGGGGTTGCAGTCGACCGGGTGTATATACCTATACACAGTATGTAAACTCCGGTGTATACCTTCCGGAAGCTGCGATCAGCGAAGCGAGATATTTACCGATAGTTTATCTGACAGATTGACTTCGACCACTTTGACAAGTAAGTTTGCCATAACAGAACACGCTAGCTTATATTAAATACACAATCTACGATGGTTATACAGTTTAAAAACATTCCACATAGCTCTTCCTGCAATGATATGATAAATAAACGTTAAATCTTTGATTGATCATCGCTGCGTATCAAGGGAAAACGAACAGGTGCTTCAAAAAGTATCATAAATTCTGTCAATTGAAGCATTTCCGCACCACACATGATAGAAATGGCAAAATGAATGATATACCTACCTGAAAAGGATAATATTCCGTGGGAAAATGTGAATTTTACACGAAAACTTCGTTACAAATAAATCTGACCTAATCTCATTTACTGTATGACCAGCTGCAATACGACTGTATAAATAGCTGCGATTTATAATGGAAAAAAAACTGTATGACTAGCTGAGATCACTGAATCCGTTACGAAACCAGTTCATAGTGTTGAATTGTTATATATGTGAATTTATCAAATGAAGGCAACGAATATTCTTCAATATGCTCTTTATACATTACAAAACCGATTATTCTGACGAGTGTCAAATGTTTAGACGGTGGTCAGACACGATATCTTGGTTTAATAAGTACCGTTTTTCGAATCCCAATTTTCTATTGACATTGATACATTCAAACCCCTTAAACCCTTTACTCCTCATAACTTCCTATTTATGTATTAGCAAACAGAGACGGTTTCAACAGTTCTCTTATCAGGGCGTACGTTTTTGACTTAAAGAAACGTGTTGAAATAGTCCTATAGTCCTACATTGTCCAAAACAATATTTTTTTCATATGATTTTTAAAAATATATATGAGACGTGTCATGACAACATAAGCCTTTTAACATTGCAAAATTGTACAGACCAGGCACCGATGTCATGACAGGCTCTGTACATGAGCACAACCTCACCACCCGATTGAGTAGGTGGTGGGCATTGGCGTAGCTTCCTATTAGGCAAGTAGGCACGTGCATACACTTTTTTCAGAAGTCCAAAAAATAAAAAAGGCTAAAAATGTAGAAAAAGCAATAAAATGGACGTCATGGGGGTTAGGGGTGAACCCCAATTGTTTTTAAATAGAATCATGTTAGTATTTTGCCTGTATCAAACGCGGGAAAAGACCTCAGAACGCATCTAGAGACTATCTAGGAATAATTTTTTCCCGGGGTGCATGCCCCCGGACCCACTAGTAAGAAAGTGTACCTTATTCATTGGTCTAGCCACTCCCTACCGCACGTCCATGTATAGCTGCCTTTATGCAAAACAATGCTACGGTGTGCACACTATCCTCATATTTGAAACAATTTAAAAGTAAAAAATAAATGATATAACATCGGAGTGGGTAGGTGTTAGAGATTAATGGAAGACGACCTGCCAATAATTACATTGTATTGACCTGGGGCCCGTTTCATAAAACTTCGTACGACAAATGTTGTCGTAAGTCAGATTATTAAAGTCACGATTTATATTTATTTCTCCATCTAATCCTCTATTGTGACATCTCTTTTGAATCGTCTTTTCAAGACGATCCCAAAGAGATATCACAAGACAGGATTAGATAGAGAAATGAGAAATTAAATGTACAATGTGTCTTAAAGTTCTGACTTACGATCGTTTTTGTCGTACGAAACGGGCCCCTGGAACAGACAATGTATGTTATTTTTAGCCGACTTTTACATAGATTTATGTCAGAATTGTACCTGTCTTGAACCAGGGACCATATATAACATATATGGCCCCTGCTTGAACGCGCGAAACGCCCTCAGAACAAACCAGAGGCCATCTAGGAATCAACCCCTAGTAACAGTGCGTTCCCTAAATTGGTATAGTTACTGGGACTTCCTACGGGCCTATAGTGTGCTCGATCAACTTGTCTCGACAAGAAAATTCCAAGTAGCGAGTTTGTTAATGAAAAACGTACATTATCAGACGCTATGATATGCTAATTGACGTGGGGGGGGGGGGGGGTTAAGAAAAGATGCAGACATCATCCGTTGCAAAAATGAAAGTTGTCTGGGTTTTTTAAGCGTTTTATTTCATTAATTCTTCATACAAATATCTCCCCAGACCCTCATTAAATGCATATCCAGCAGGCGCGTAGCTACCTGGACGCAAAAAAAACGCATCTGCGTACACATTGTCCTCAAAAATAGAAAAATTTAAAAGTCCAAAAATGCTATAAAAATCGTAGGGGGTAGGGGGTAGAGATAAAAGGCTGGAAGACAAGCTGTCAGGAAAAAAACATTATCCTAGAATCAATAATTTGTTATTCTGAGTCAAATTTTTACATAGTCTTTGAATGCGGGAAACGCCCTCAGAACGCACCAGAGACAATCTAGGATTAAAAATTTCCCGGGGGAGCATCCCCTGGACCCCTCTAGAGTAAGAGTGTTTAAACCAATCAGAGGGGGTAAAAATTATGTTATTGGGATTTTACATATACATTAAAAAAAGATGATGGTATTTTTCTGTTTAACCCGTTTTGATTGCTCAAAATGCCCTCAGAACTCACCAAAGCCCACCTAGGAATATTTTTTCCGGAGGAGCCTTCCGCATTCCCAGTAAGAGTGCGTTCGCCAATTGAATTAACTTTGCCCCTGACGTCGACATGTGCCCCCTCAATCACAATTTGCTTCCTACGGGGCTGCTTTATCATTTCATCAAAAACACCGTAAATGCAAATGGTTCTGTTGTAGATCTGAATGTTACTGATTGTCGGTTTGAAATTAGAATCCATGATTTCAGGAACGTACATTAGACATACATGTATATACGTTCCTGATGATTTTGTCGTCAATGTCGTTTGGTTTTTTTAATTAAATTTTTGCACAGATTTATGTTATTTTATCACCTGTTTTGAATGCGGGAAACGCCCTCAGAACGCACCTGAGACCATCTAGGAATGAAATTCTCCCGGGGGAGCATGCCCCCGGACCCCCCTAGTATAGGAGTACGTACACTTCCTAATTGGTCTAGTTACGCCCCTGTGGACCAGTGTTGTAGAACTCAAAATTTTCCCGGGGGAGCATGCCCCCGGACCCCCTCGAAAATGTATGCCGCCATCTTGTAAACGATTAGTTACCTGCGTGCGGTTATTTGTTGTGTAGGACACTGGGCACCAGTCGGTTTATGGAAAATTACTGTCCGTCCCAAGTACTGACGGTAGTATCTAGTATACACAATCTCATTACGCAGGCCTTACCTAAATCTTTATTCATGCTTGAAGGTCCGGGCCAAATTATTACGTAAAGTGATACAAGTTCTTTTTTTATCAACTTTTTCATCAAATAGATTCTGATTAATGGGATACAACGCCAAACATAGACTAATTAAGATCTATGCGACCACCTGTTGTGTGACCAGTGGTGTATGTTTCAGGTGTATTACCGTATTGCTAAGGTCTCGTTCATATAATGACATCTCAGGTATGCATACAATATCGGATTAAAATGAATCTTTGACATCCAAAACGTCTAAGGTAATATAGGGCTTAATATCTTAATCGCAGCTAACATACAGTGAAATCACGGCTGGTTATACAGTGAATTTTTATAAACAAGCAGCTAGTCATACACCATTTCAGTTTGTAGAAAACACATTATTTTGTGTTTTTTAGTTTATGTTTCAATAACAGACACCTCAGGTGCATTGATATATTCTCGCTGCGAGTGAAATGTAATAATGTGATGGCAGAAATTTACTATAGGTGTCACTGGAACAGTTTTAAATCACGCTTCCACGGCGCGACGGTAAGCGGTGCCAGTGATCAGAAGCTTATTTCAGAGAGATCTTGCTTCCGATTCGGAAGATATTTGGTGAACTGAAAATAATTTATCATGCAAGTGTACTGGACCATATATTACAATTGTTTGTATACAAAGGACTGTAAAATAAAGGTAAATCTTACCGGCTTCGATTGAGTGTGGCTTATTTCGCGACATTTTGTCGACTCGCTGATCGCAGCTTCCGGAAGGTACAGTTTGGTCGCCAATAACGAACCTTCCCCAATAACGAATCACTTTTTTACTAAACGTTTCCTGTAATCCTTACCTTTTGTGGAAATGAAATTAAAACTTCGCCGTTTTGAAACTTAATCATTCGTGATTCAGAATGCACATTGTTTACTAAAACTGATGACCTAATTTATTCCAGGTTATCAAAACGCTTTAACACGTTTCGGACATGTACACTATTTCAGCCTCGTTTTGAAAACTCATTCTTGGAAATCCGACGATTACGGTAAGTCAAGTTAGAAAACCCAAAAAAATCACTCGCCATTTCAATTATACGATATTCAAGACCTAGAAAAATAAAAATTGAGTTACGGTAATACTTTACAGTATATTTATTAGCCCTGTGATAAACGCTGGTACAGTTGCCAATAGCGGATCATGCAGACGCTCAATTAGCGGCAAATTGCGTACTATTTGGGGTCGTCTCAAACTTTTGCTGAACTGTCAAAAAACGTGTTTTGCCGGTTGGAAACACAAATGTATCATATTTTATGACAGAAAATGTTTCTTTTTAAAAACAAACTGTCTTTTATTTTATTTAATGGGTGTCAATAGTCAATTAGAGAATTGCCATGTGTACCTTTTCCTAACTCTTTAACACAGCGGACACACAAAATCAATTCAAAGTTGAAAGAACGTTGTGATGGCTGGTTCAATGTTGAATCAGTTTTGTTTGCCCACTGTGAATGTGCATTGAAATATACTGATTTCGTAAACAAGTTGAATCGTTTATTAGCATTTATATGTATTTAGTATATAAAGGGCTAACATGATAAAATGTAAGAAACTCCATACGACTACACCTCCGTAGTAAAATTTAGTAAACTTTTTTTTCAGACCATGGGTCCAAAAAGCAAAAAAGGTCCTAAAACCAAGGGTTCGTCACAAGGTTCAACACCAAACCAAAGAAAGGCACAGAAAATCAAGGAGAAATATGGGAAGAGAATGACTCCAGAGAAGAAAGAGAGGTTAAGGAAAGCTCTGTTTAGTGTAAGTTCAGAAAAGTCAGTATCACTAAGAAAGGCTGCAGCAGAAAATGGTTTATCATATTCATTTTTGTATAGGCGCTGGTCAGGGGAGGTTGATTTGTATAAAGTGAAAGGACCAAGCACAATTTTCAGTGAAGCAGAAGAGGAGAAAATGGCAGAGTGGCTTAGCGAAATGGCCCAGCGTGGACTTGGGCTTAGAATGTGTGAGTTCTTAGATTTTGTTGAAGACATTGTGAAGAGAGAGAAGCGGAAAACCCCCTTTAAGGATGGGAGACCAGGAAAGAAATGGTATTATGCATTCCTGAAAAGAAACAAGCATATTATAAGTTCAAGAATTGAAATAGACTTAGAAATGAAGCGGTCTAAGGTGACAAAGGAGAAAACTGATGTGTGGTACAAGTTCAGAGATTTTCTCATAGACAAAGACCTGATTAATTCACCAAGCAAGATCTGGAATGCTGATGAAGCAGGATTTAACCTGGGATCCAAAAAAAGCAAAGTGATTGGTCCATCAAGAAAGGACTTGAATGTTCCACATATCACAAGTGGTAAACAAAGACTAACAGTCATGTTCTGTGGAAATGCTGCAGGCCAAATGTTGCCCCCATATTTTATATACCCAGAACCAAAGGCCAAAGGATACAACCCATTGAATGGTGCAATAGAAGGAGCAGATATCGCATATACTAAAAAAGGCTGGATGAACAATATAACTTTCTCCAAGTTTATTGACCACTTTGACAAACATGCAGGAAAAGAACGTCCAGTGGTACTTTTATTTGACAGTGTCAGCAGCCACCTTGACCCTGACCTATTTTTAAGGGCTAAAGACAAAGGCATAGAAATGTATCGCATTGTACCGAATGCAACTCATTTAATGCAGCCGTTAGACAAAGGAGTCTTCGGACCATTGAAGACAAAGTGGCATATAGTATGCAGAAAGTTCACTAGAGAAAATCCTGGGAAATCAATTGGTAAAGAAAACTTTGCACAAAAGCTAACAGAAGCCTACCTTCAATTCTACAGACCACTAACTGTGATAAACGCATTCAAGGCTTCAGGAATCTATCCAGTTAATAGTATGGCCATCACTAGTGATATGTTAAAGCCAGCTTTAACATACAGTGACAGTCAATTTTCAGCCCCAAGTCCTATGACAGCAGAAGATCGAGAATGTACAGAAGTTTCTGAAGAGCAAATTAAAGCTAAAGGGGCACTTGAGGTGTTTGAAGAAACCCTTTCAACTCCAGCAAAGGAAAGGTATGCTGCAAGGATAGAAGAAGGATATGACATAACGGGGGTTTCTCCTTGTTTTGATGTGTACAGGAAAATTCACATGAAAGCCTATCGTTCACAAACAGAAACACCTACACAATCTGACAACTGTGGTCTTCAGATCCTAGCAGAAGCAGCACTGTTTCGCAGAGAACATGAGCAGCCAGGTCCGAGTTTAGTGGTATCTCCGGTAATAGCAGAAAGTCTGAAATTACCTAAAGCTTGTGAACAACCAAAGTCTGTCAGACAAACAATGACAAACATTCTACCTGACAATTTAACATCAAATGACAGCATTAGAAAATGCTCATTAAAACAGCTGGAAAGACTGAAACTTTTTGCTACGAAGGAAAAGAATGCCAAAGTGGCATATTTGAACAAGAAAAGAAAGGCACAGACTTCTAAGGGAAAGAAAGGCCCCAAGCCAAATTCCAAAAAAGGGAAAAGACCCTTGTCAGAGAGTGAAAAGCTTCAACAGAAAGTAGGATTCACAGAGGAAGAAGTTTGTTGTCAGGCTTGTGACATGACATTTATAGAAGATGAGGAAATGGGGTTAGGACGTGTATGGGTAGAGTGTGACACTTGCAATAAATGGATGCACGCTGAGTGCTTGAATTATGAAATTGACGACAAGGAACAGTTCTTATGCCCAGATTGTCATAAGTTAAAGTGCTGAGTGAACCATCTCTTTATTAACTTATAGGACAGGGTTCTATATAGTTTCTCACAGTGTATTCTTAGATTTATTTCCTATCCGCATTCTTATCCATTGTCTGATATTAAGTATATTAAACCAGTGTGATAAATAAAGCATTTGCTCCAAGTGATCTATTTATCACTATGATTTCATGTTATTAAATGGGTTCACCCATTTCCCTATTAATACGCCTTTTTACACATTTTAATTGAGTTCTCTACTGAAGAAAATAGCTCCGCTATATACAGTTTAACCCTTTCCCCAATAGATGCGCCTTTTAGCGGATATGATTTATTCATCCGCTGAAGAAAATAGTTCCAATTTAATCAGTAATGAATATGTATTCAGAGACCATACATACATGTATGTATGGTCTCTGAAAAACAGTATTATAGGAAATATTTTTCTATATTATAGCACATGATAGCTTAAAGCACGCTGAAAGTAAAGCAGAATGCGCCTTAAGGCACATTTTGCTTTACTTTAATTTCAACCTGCTTTAAGTAACCTATATTAAGTACTAGAAATAGACTATCGGGTAAAGGGTTAAGAGTTGTCTATATTCTAGAAGATTATAGCTTAAAGCAGGCTAAAAGTAAAGCAGAATGCTCTTTAATTTAATTCTGCCTTATTTTCAACCTGCTTTAAGTGGTCACATATATTCATCACTAGAAAAAAGCTATGGGGTCAAGAGTAAAGAAAGGTCGCAGCTTAATGCATAAAGCAATTAATGCATAAAACTTCATACTGAGGCTTTCTGCACTATTTCTTCATGCACAAAGCAGCCACCTGCCTTTACAACATTCTTTGCTTTGTTGGGTTTAAATCAATGCAAGAAAGGAAAGGGAAGGAGTTTAATAAATAATAAAAGTAAAATGTCTCATTTTGTCAATACATGACGTAACTCAAAGTAGAGTTGTTTTATTTCCATAAATGATTTAAATAAAATGGATAAAACTTCAAGATATTGTTTCAATTTTTTTTCAGTCCTCACGTAAAGATGGACCACATTTACCAACAGAACCCAGCTGTTCATCTGATGATCATGTTCGATCTAGATCGCCCTATAAACTGAAAAACTCTGTTATCAAAGGCACAGTATGTAAACTCCGGTGTATACCTTCCGGAAGCTGCGATCAGCGAGTCGACAACATGTCGCGAAATAAGCCACACTCAATCGAAGCCGGTAAGATTTACCTTTATTTTATAGCCCTTTGTATACAAACAATTGTAATATATGGTCCAGTACACTTGCATGATACATTATTTTCAGTTCACCAACTATCTTCCGAATCGGAAGCAAGATCTCTCTGAAATAAGCTTCTGATCACTGGCACCGCTTACCGTCGCGCCGTGGAAGCGTGATTTAAAACTGTTCCAGTGACACCTATAGCAAATTTCTGCCATCACATTATTAAATTTCACTCGCAGCGAGAATATATCAATGCACCTGAGGTGTCTGTTATTGAAACATAAACTGAAAAACACAAAATAATGTGTTTTCTACAAACTGAAATGGTGTATGACTAGCTGCTTGTTTATAAAAATTCACTGTATAACCAGCCGTGATTTCACTGTATGTTAGCTGCGATTAAGATATTATGCCCTAGATTACCATAGACGTTTTGGATGTCAAAGATTCATTTTAATCCGATATTGTATGCATACCCGAGATGTCATTATATGAATGTTACCCTAGCAATACAGTAACACACCTGAAACACACACCACTGGTCCCACAACAGGTGGTCGCATAGATCTTAATTAGTCTATGTTTGGCGTTTGTATCCTTATTAATCAGAATCTATATGATGAAAGTTGATAAAAAAAAGAACTTGTATCACTTTACGTAATAATTTGGCCCGGACCTTCAAGCATGAATAAAGATTTAGGTAAGGCCTGCGTAAGATTGTGTATACTAGATACTACCGTCAGTACTTTGGGACGGACAGTAATTTTTTATAAACCGACTGGTGCCCAGTGTCCTACACAACAAATAACCGCACGCAGGTAACTAATCGTTTACAAGATAGCGGCATACATTTTCGAGGGGGTCCGGGGGGATGCTCCCCCGGGAAAAATTTGAGTTCTACAACACTGGTCCACAGGGGCGTAAATAGACCAATTAGGAAGTGTACGCACTCCTATACTAGGGGGTCCGGCATGCTCCCCCAGGAGAATTTCATTCCTAGATGGTCTCAGGTGCGTTCTGAGGGCGTTTCCCGCATTCAAAACAGGTGATAAAATAACATAAATCTGTGCAAAAATTTGAATAAAAAAAAAGACATTGACGACAAAAACGTATATATGTCTAATGTACGTTCCTGAAATCATGGATTCTAATTTCAAACCGACAATCAGTAACATTCAGATCTACAACAGAACCATTTGCATTTACGGTCCGTTTTGATAAAATAATAAAGCAGCCCCATAGGCAGCAAACTGTGATTGAGGGGACACATGTCGACGTCAGGGGCAAAGCTAATTTAATTGGCGAACGCACTCTTACTGGGAATCCGGAAGCTCCTCCGGAAAAAATATTCCTAGATGGCCTTTGGTGAGTTCTAAGGGCATTTCGAGCAATCAAAAACAATCAAAACGGGTTAAGCAGAAAAATACCATCAATTTTTTTTTAATGTACATGTAAAATCCCAATAACATAATTTTTACCCCTTCTGATTGGTTTAAACACTCTTACTCTAGAGGGGTCCGGGGGCATGCTCCCCCGGGACATTTTTAATCCTAGATTGTCTCTGGTGCGTTCTGAGGGCGTTTCCCGCATTCAAAGACTATGTAAAAATTTGACTCAGAATAACAAATTATTGATTCTAGGATAATGTTTTTTTCCTGACAGCTTGTCTTCCAGCCTTTTATCTCTACCCCCTACGATTTTTATAGCATTTTTGGACTTTTAAATTTTTCTATTTTTGAGGACAATGTGTACGCAGTTGCGTTTTTTGCGTACAGGTAGCTACGCGCCTGCTGGATATGCATTTAATGAAGGTCTGGGGAGACATTTGTATGAAGAATTAATGAAATGAAACGCTTAAAAAAAACAGACAACTTTCATTTTTGCAACGGATGATGTCTGCATCTTTTCTTAAAAAAAAAACCCACGTCAATTAGCATATCATAGGGTCTGATACTGTAAGTTTTTCATTAACAAACTCGCTACTTGGAATTTTCTTGTCGAGACAAGTTGATCGAGCACACTATAGGCCCGTAGGAAGTCCCAGTAACTATACCAATTTAGGGAACGCACTCTTACTAGGGGTTGATTCCTAGATGGCCTCTGGTTTGTTCTGAGGGCGTTTCGCGCGTTCAAGCAGGGACCATATATGTTATATATGGTCCCTGGTTCAAGACAGGTAAAATTCTGACATAAATCTATGTAAAAGTCGGCTAAAAATAACATACATTGTCTGTTCCAGGGGCCCGTTTCATAAAGCTTCGTACAACAAAAACGATCGTAAGTCAGACCTTTAAGACACATTGTACATTTAATTTCTCATTTCTCTATCTAATCCTGTCTTGTGATATCTCTTTTGGATCGTCTTGAAAAGACGATTCAAAAGAGATGTCACAATAAAGGATTAGATGGAGAAATAAATATAAATCGTGACTTTAATAATCTGACTTACGACAACATTTGTCGTACGAAGTTTTATGAAACGGGCCCAGGCTAATACAATGTAATTATTGGCAGGGCGTCTTCCATTAATCTCTAACACCTACCCACTCCGATGTTATTTCATTTTTATTTTACTTTTAAATTGTTCCAAATATGAGGATAGTGTGCACACCGTAGCATTGTTTTGCATAAAGGCAGCTATACATGGACGTGCGGTAGGGAGTGGCTAGACCAATGAATAAGGTACACTTTCTTACTAGTGGGTCCGGGGGCATGCTCCCCGGGAAAAATTATTCCTAGATAGTCTCTAGATGCGTTCTGAGGTCTTTTCCCGCGTTTGATACAGGCAAAATACTAACATGATTCTATTTAAAAACAATTGGGGTTCACCCCTAACCCCCAATGACGTCCATTTTATTGCTTTTTCTGCATTTTTAGCCTTTTTATTTTTTGGACTTCTGAAAAAAAGTGTAGGCACGTGCCTACTTGCCTAATAGGAAGCTACGCCAATGCCCACCACCTACTCAATCGGGTGGTGAGGTTGTGATACTTAAATCAAACTCATGTACAGAGCCTGTCATGACAACGGTGTCTGGTCTGTACAATGTTGCAATGTAAAAAGGCTGATGTTGTCATGACACGTCTCATATATTTTTTAAAAATCATATGAAAAAATATTGTTTTAGACAATGTAGGACTATAGGACTATTTCAACACGTTTCTATAGGTCCAAAACGTACGGCCTGATAAGAGAACTGTTGAAACCGTCTCTGTTTGCTAATACATACATAGGAAGTTATGAGGAGTAAAGGGTTTAAGGGGTTTGAATGTATCAATGTCAATAGAAAATTAGGATTCGAAAAACGGTACTTATTAAACCAAGATATCGTGTCTGACCACCGTCTAAACATTTGACAATCGTCAGAATAATCTGTGTTGTAATGTATAAAGAGCATATTGAAGAATATTCGTTGCCTTCATTTGATAAATTCACATATATAACAATTTAACACTACGAACAGGTTTCGTAACGGATTCAGTGATCTCAGCTAGTCATACAGTTTTTCCATTATAAATCGCAGCTATTTATACAGTCGTATTGCAGCTGGTCATACAGTAAATGAAATTAGGTCAGATTTATTTGTAACGAAGTTTTCGTGTAAAATTCACATTTTCCCGCGGAATATTATACTTTTCAGGTAGGTATTTCATTCATTTTGCCATTTCTATCATGTGTGGTGCGGAAATGCTTCAATTGACAGAATTTATGATACTTTTTGAAGCACCTGTTCGTTTTCCCTTGATACGCAGCGATGATCAATCAAAGATTTAACGTTTATTTATCATATCATTGCAGAAAGAGTTATGTGGAATGTTTTTAAACTGTATCACCATCGTAGATTGTGTATTTAATATAAGCTAGCGTGTTCTGTTATGTCAAACTTACTTGTCAAAGTGGTCGGAGTCAATCTGTCAGACAAACTATCGGTAAATATCTCGCTTCGCTGATCGCAGCTTCCGGAAGGTATACACCGGAGTTTACATACTGTGAAAGGGTATCATGTGTTTCAAATTCGACCACCTAAAACCTCTCCACCAGCCCAGCTTATTGTTGATAGGGAATACACCAACACACATGATGAAAATGCGTCCCTTGTGTGGTTACCACCTTTGGATACATTTCCTGAAGAAATTCATAATCTTTTCACTGATGAAAAGAGGCAGTTGATGCTAAGTGATGTGGCTGGGTTACCCGTGGGCCATGTGCCTAAATGTCTGTCTGAATATTTCTGTGAAGTTATGGATAATGGTGGACTAATCCATGCAGAAGTTACAGGTGACCCTGTGCCAAGTTTCTCACCATGGCCAGCACCAGAACAGGAAGGTGGCGGTGTAGTTCTGCCATGTGACTACATATTCTCTAATTTAGATACTGATGTTTACCTCCCAAAGCTGAAAAAAATTCTCGAAAAAATCACTGAAGGGCAAAGCATGACACTTGAAAAAGTTATGTGAGAAACTAGTCTACACCTTGTGCAAAAAGTCATAAATATAGGTGTTTCTCTCGAGTCAAGTTTTGTTTTTTATAGATCTACTCTTATAGAATATAAAACCCATCTAGAGAGAACCAGCTAAGACTTCACTTTATCAAAATATGAGGTTTCCATTTCTTTATGATCTTTTTACAAATAAATCTGCTGACATCTGTCACTTTGTTGCGTTTTGACACGGTCCCCTACACAGGTACTTGACACATACTTTATTATCTATTAACCCCCCCCCCCCTTTTTTTTTAAAAAAATTTTTTTTTTTTTTTTTTTTTATTATACTTCTATTATAGATACAAGGTAAACAGCGCAATTCGACACCTAGTCTTTACTATCCACTTTTACTGATGCTAAAATAGACTCGATCGCCGATATTCTCTTGTGGTATCCTCGGGAAAGGATTAATTTATCAATATCTACTTTTTATTTCATCAAATTCCGTCAAATAACGCCACAGTACGTGAATTATTACGAAAATAAGCATAAAAAAGTTTTCTGTCGTTCTCTTGGTACAGAATTTATTGCCCAAAATAAGGGGTAATCTAGTCGGTTTGCACATTTAACGGCCTTTACGGCTGGAACTTTCACCTAATTTCATTAGAGCAAACGCGTTTGTGTCGGAACATGACCCTCTTCACTATCAGCTATATGAAATATACATGTAATTTGGCATGAAATTGACAAGTGAAAGACTCATTTCATTTTCAATGCCATTTTGAATACCGGAATGAATCGAATGAACGGAGCGATCTCATTGGTCAAAATTAAACAGGTAAAGTTTCTTTTAATTTTGCATTCTATGTAAATTATATAAAACTGATAATATTTCATTTAAAGATGATTTATAATATTTGGTGAAAGTTCCAGTGGCATAGGCCGTTTATTGTGGACAAATAACAGATCACCCCTACATGTACATTCGTTGCTATGTACAATTCTGTACCAAGAGAACGACAGAAAACTTTTTGAAGCTTATTTTCGTTATAATTCACGTACTGTGGCGTTATTTGACGGAATTTGATGAAATAAAAAGTAGATATTGATAAATTAATCATTTCCCGAGGGTGCCACAAGAGAATATCGGCGATCGAGTCTATTTTAGCATCAGTAAAAGTGGATAGTAAAGACTAGGTGTCGAATTGCGCTGTTTACCTTGTATCTATAATAGAAGTATAGTAAAAAAAAAAAAAAAATTTTTTTTTTTAAAGGGGGGGGGGGGGGGGGGGGGTGTTAATAGATAATAAAGTATGTGTCAAGTACCTGTGGTCCCCTACTAATTACGTCACGTGGTTCGGTAATGGCGAATATGGTCCTGTATTGGGGAAATTGGCGATGACATAAACATCCCTGAAACTCGTTAAAGAGAACGCTTTCCCGATAACATTTACCTTGATGAGTTAAGTCAGTAAACAAGTTATTTGCTTATAATGAGTGTTTATATTCTTTAACTCTGGGCATATAATAGGCACCGATTTATTCCAAAGTGATTCGTTATTGGCGACCAATCTGTACTGTGCTATATAGACTGACTGCTGACAGATTCGGGTGCATAACTATTATAACAATTACTTACATAATTTGTTGACTATTCGTCCATAAATGTACAGAATCTATCAAATATCTGAACAACCTCCTGAAATATCCGTCAGTTCGGTGTTTCAGTGATATTTTTCAGTTACAGTTTCGTCCACAACTTCAAATTTTCCTTCGACTCCGTTGTAAACAGGTCTCCAATTAGGTTCTGTTTCTCGGTCTATTAACTTGAAATTCATATTTATAATCGCACTTATGGTGAGATAAATATCATATTTTTCTATCCCGGCGTGTGTTTGTTTCTTGTGTTGCCTTTGTTTTCTCTCGCCCGTAAATTCTTGTCGAAATTTCCACGTTTCTTCGCATCAAGTATGGCGGCCATTTTTCTCACGTGTCAATTTCAAAAAATGACAGGTTTATTTTTAACGTCGTTTTATATGTCAATATCTCCGTTTAAAAACACAAAGTGTCTTACAAAATAGGAAAAGAAATAATGCTTTGTTAAACCGATAACGTTTTGGTGGCATATTTTTTTTATATGTAACTGTAAACACAAGGAATACACACAGGCATAATTATGTCAAAATCCGCCATTTTCTCGCATAGAGTTATATAGCGTTGAATATTTTCTTCGCAATTTCGACACATCTCTTTGTTCCCCTAACGGGATAATTCATAATGTTTTGTTGGAAAATCAATTCGAAAAGTTAACTTCCGATTTAGATACATATGAAATGTTTATTACATGGGTATTTACGGAGAAATTTATGCTTATCTCACGTCGCTGTTTACGCGACATAATTTTCCCCGTCCGTTCTATCGCACGTTAGATGGTCGGATTCGAAACGATTTTTCAAAGGTTTTAACTGTAAATTATTATCTGAATAACTATTTTCGAGGTAAGAAATACATTATTCTTCTACTGCTGTTAGTATTTTTGTATTTAATTGCTTTTCTTGAAGCTCATTTCTCCCAAATCATTCCGTATCGCTGGTAGAGTCTAACCATCTACCGCCATTGTCTACGTGCACAAATTAGAACATGTATGCGGTTTTTAAACGTGAATTACATGTTTATATGGCAAAAAGTCGAGAATATTTTTTCAGAATGGAATATTATTAGGTCTAATTTAAATGGATTTTAAACAAAGATGCTGTTAATCACTTTTTAGAGAACCAAATAAACACTTAAAAACAACTTGTCAACATCACGCATATATGCGTGATTCGACTTGATATTGATATCGATAAACAAAGGCGTAGGCGTGACCCGACTGCAAAGGGTATATTGCCATCACGCATATTCGCGGGACTCGACTGCAAAGAGTTAAGGGGCATAGAAGTTTAAAGGCATTTTTCGAAACCTAAACGCAGATTTCGAAACCTAAACGCAGGCCCTAAGTTCAAGGTCAAGGTCACAGGGGTCAAAATTTTTCTGTGCATGGAAAGCAATACCTCAAGGGACATAGAAGTTATAGACATTTTCTTAAAATTGTTTACGCAGTTCACGACGACTACACCGGGGGTAAAAACGGGATCTAAATGCCTAGATCGTCTTTTAAAAAAAATTGTTGAGATCAGAGGGGAACGACAGACGCTTAATGACTTCATATTTTATTTCTAAAATGAACAGTGAGACCTAGACTTTAAAGACAATTGCTAATGAAATGTGCCTATACATATAGTACTTCAATGAACTTCACATTGAAATAGCCTTTCAAAATTTGTTAAACATTGAAATTAAAATGGCTTTTTTCGTCTAAAAACAAAAAGAAGAAACGAAAGGTCATGTCATTTCTTTTTTTCCTCAAGCCCAAGCCAGTGCTAAATAAGTTATACCATGGTTGCGCGCGAATAAACATGTTTTAGGTCTCAAACTTCACATGTAAATAATCTTTCAATTTTTGTAAAATATTACAAATAAAATGACTTTTTCGTCTAAAACAAAAAAGCAGAAACTAAGATTACCGTTTGCCCTAGATTGCCAGCCAATGAAAGGGCTCCATTTCAGCGAGAAATGAAAAAATATATCGCATATTCGTTCAATTTTGTACTTGGGTATGGCAGAGAAATAAACAAGTCATGAACACGTCAAGGACACCGCGTGCTAAGGAGGAGCATAGCGCATCATTACGTCATACAGCAATCGCCCAGATGCGAATTACAGTATATAACGTATGTACTGCGGCCTTTCAATGACGAGGCCCGAATAAATCAAATATTTCTGTAGACAGGAGACTATAGTTAGTGCATAATGAAATTAATATGAAACGCATTCATCATGTCCTGCATTTACTCATTGAACCCTAGGTGACGAGTACACTCGTCATTTATAATGTACCCGTTACACTTGTCAACAGCAAACATTGTAGAAAGGGTTAAGCAACCGTAATATGTGGGTATTGTCTTCTTTTGTGTAATCGTTTTACAAATATTCGACTGTAAAACGCCTCGAAAGAAAACTGTTTACATGTATTTTCAATATTGTACTAAAATACGGTTGCTTTTTATCAATGCATAAGGCAAGCAATACAGAGGCTCCTATAAGCGTTTAATTCTTGCGTTAAACAGCCACCCGTCTTCAACCCCCTCGGTGCCATGGGCATTTTTGTCATTAATGCATTAAACAACACAGTCCAGATGAATGTCATTTAAAAACCAAGAATGCTATTGACTTAGGATGTTTTAACCCTATAATCTGTGGGACTTTTTTTCTAAACTGACTTTAAAACAATTATTGCTTGGCTCCATTAGTGGGTTAAAGGACTCGAATCTTGGTTGATCAGGTGCTGCTTAATGCTTGCTATTTTTAGCAAATAAATTGATCAAGCATTTTCATGTCACGCCAGTCCACAGCAGCTCGTTCACATTTGGGTGACTCGCTAGCTTTTGTTTCTAAATGGAAATGCCTACAGCGAGCCCTACACGCGTACAGGGTTCCCGGTCGATTTTCTAGTTTTTCGTGTGACGTCATATGTAAAAGTGAACTCGCCGGCTTCCGAAAATACATCTAGCACCGCCCTCCGAAATAAAGCCCTTTCATTGGCTAACAAACTAGGTCGAGCGGTAATTTGGGTTGAGCGATGACTTACTATAGGTAAAGTAGGTTGAACGGTAACTGCCATACACTAGCCTACGTGCCATATTTGAGGCAAACGGTAAATCAGTTATAGTTCATTTGTTTGAAAATTATACAACATAACCTGTTCGCTCCCTACGGTCGCTCCAGGTTATATTGCATAATTTTCAAAAAATGAACTATAACTAATACGTATTGTTATTTTTCTCGAGCCCAAGCCATGTGCTAAATAGCTCAGAGCATGTTAATTTCATACTACAGAATATAGTCCACTCGGCGCGTCCCGCGCCTCGTGGACTATATTCCGTAGTATGAAATAAACATGCTCTAACCTATACATCTCTTGATCTATTTGTCCGATTCCAACCATAATCACTCCTTTATGAAGTCTTATGGTCATATACAATCTGCCCAAGTTTGAGAGAGCTGGGATAAATAGTGTGGCCTCTAGAGCGTAAACACTGTTAAATATATCATTTTCAGCAATTTAAAGGTAGATAACTCTTGACCTATTGATCCGATTACAACCATAATGAAACTCATCTGAAGTCTTATGGTAATATACAATCTGAGTAAGTTTAAGAAAGATTGGATAAAATTTGTGGCCTCTAGAGTGTAAATATCGTTAAATGTGGAATTTTCAGCAATTCAAAGGTAGATAACTATCGACCTATAAATCTGATTTCAACCATAATCAAACTTATCTGAACTCTTATAGCCATATACAATCTGAGCAAGTTTGAGATGTATTGAATAAAAATTGCGAACTCTAGAATGTAAACACTGTTAAATATGGCATTTTCGGCAATTCAAAGGTAGATAACTCTTGATCTGTTTGTCCGAATTCAACCAAAATCAAACTTATCCAAACTCTTACCGTCAAATACAATCTGAACAAGTTTAAGAAAGATTGGATAAATACTGTGGCCTCTAGAGTGTAAACACCGTTAAATATGACATTTTCAGCAATTCAAAGGTAGATACTCTTGATCTATTTACCCCATTTCAACCAAAATTGAACTCTTCCGAACTCTTATGGTAATATACAATCTGGACAAGTTTTAGAAAGATTGGATAAATACTGTGGCCTCTAGAGTGAAAACACTGTTAAATATGGCATTTTCAGCAATTCAAAGGTAGATAACTCATGACCTATTTCAACCATAATCGAACTCATCCGAGCTTTGTAGTATAGCATGTACACAACATTGCAATATGACCAATTCTAGTATGTATAGTAGAGTACATCAAAGGCAGATAACTAGAGCCTAAATAATACTGAAATGAAGCCTTTTCTAGCATTTCAAAGTAAATCAAGGGCAGATAACTCTTGCCACTATGATCAGATTTCAACAATAATTGCACTCCCTCGAGAACTGATAGCTATAAACATTGTGTGCAATTATAATCAAAATCCATTGAAAATTGTGGCCTCTAGAGTGAAAACACTGTTAAATATGGCATTTTCAGCAATTCAAAGGTAGATAAGGCTTGACCTATAAATCCGATTCCAACCATAACCTAACTCATCCGAATTCTTACTGTTATATACAATCTGAGCAAGTTTAAGAAAGATTGGATTAAAATTGTGGCCTCTTGGAGTGTAAACACCATTAAATATGACATTTTCAGCAATTCAAAGGTAGATAGCTCTTGACCTACAAGTCTGATTGCAACCCTAATCAAACACATCTGAACTCTTATAGTCATATACCATCTGATGAAGTTTGAGAAAGATTGGATTAAAATTGTGGCCTCTAGAGTGTAAACAACCTTAAATATGGTATTTTCAGCAATTTAAAGGTAGATTACTCTTGACCTATCAATCCAATTCCAACCATAATTGAACTTATCTGAACTCTTGTGGTTCTATACAATCTGAGCAAGATTGAATTAATAGTGTGGCCTCTAGAGTGTAAACACTGTTAAATATTGCATTTTCAGCAATTCAAAGGTGGATTACTCTTGACCTATATGTCCAATATCAACCATAATCGAAATCATCCAAACTCTTATGGTAATATACAATCTGAGTAAGTGACAGAAAGATTGGATAAAAATTGTGGCCTCTAGAGTGTAAACACCAAAATTGTTGACGACGGACATTCAAAGATTGCAAAAGCTCACCCTGAGCTAAAAATCTATCCAGTAGTTTTGGAGATGTCGTTTAAAGAAATTGTTGACGACGAACGGACGACGGACAGAGGACCATCAAAATAGCTCACCTTGGCACTCGGTGCCAGGTGAGCTAAAAACTAAGATTTGGCGACGATTCTAGAGACTTTTTTTTTTGGACTGATCATATTTTTTTAATGTCAGAAGCCAAATAATACCACAAATTTGCTTTTATTTGAGTATTTTATTTTATTTTGACAAGTACACCATCCGGTTGCGAGTCCCTTTAATATCCCTCCAATAGTTTTCCCAGAAAACTTCGAACAAGATTTCAATAGCATATTTGAGTACATCAATAGCAGATAACTCTGTAATGAAAATTCGAATGAACCTCAAACTAGACTCGGCTTTAGATCTTGATGCATATAACATTTGTGTAAAGTTTCATTAATAACTCTGTAATAGTTTCCCGGAAAAACAAAATGTTGACTGACGAACGAACGGGGCGACGCCAATATATGACCACCTTTAGAGGTGGGCGTATAAAAACTGTTTAGACAGTGGACAAGGCTGAAAGTCAATTTTTTAAAAATAATTCTAGGGCAACCACTCCAACACGCCTTATGTGATTTGGGTAGTATTAAACTTAATCTATTATCTAGATTTTATACCAATAAACATTTTCTGCAAGTTTGGTGAAGATTCAATAAAAACTGTTTGTGTTAGAGAGGGGACACAGCTGAAACACCCATTTTTTAACAATTCAGGGCAACAATTCTAATATGCTGTATGTGATTTGGGTAGTTACCAAATTTGGCCTACATTTTATACCTATAAACATTTTCAGCAAGTTTGGTGAAGATTGGATAAAAACTATTCGAGTTGGAGAGCTGACGGGACGTATTATGTCGTGGCGCTGTCCGTCCCTCAACTTTTTCATGTCCGCTCTCAAACTCAATTATGGTCATACACGTTCTGACAGTTTCCAAAGGATTAAAATAAATTTGAGTTAGAGAGCGAACAAACTAAAATGCCTGTTTTTGACGAAAAAGGGGCATAACTTTTGAATGTCTGGGTCGATCTTGCTGGTTATCGAACTTGACCGAGATATTATGGCCATACACGTTCTGACCAAGTTTCAAAAGGATTGGACTCAATTTGTTCGAGTTAGAGAGCGGACATGAAAAAGTTAACGGACGGACAGCGCCACGACATAATACGTCCCATCTGAAGACAGGCATATAACAAGAGCACCGCAAGCCGGGCACATTATACGCCCGTCAAATCGATCTTAGAATGTAGTCGTACCAAAACCCTATCAAGGTAAAAACAAAAGGGGAAGAACCCTGAAAGTTAGGGGTCATATGCTGACCCAGTTTCAAAAGGATGGGAATAAATTTGTTTGAGAAAGAGAGCTACAAACAAAAAATGCCTGTTTTTGACGATAAAAGGGACATAACTCTTGAATGTCAGGGGCAATCTTGCTGGTTATGGAGCTTGACCAAGACATTATGGTCATACACATGCTGACAAAGTTTCAAAAGGATTGGAATAAATTTATTTGAGTTAGAGAGCGGACAAACTAAAAAATGCCCGTTTTTGACAAAATAAGGGGCATAACTCTTAAATGTCTGGGGCAATCCTGCCGGTTATAGAACATAACCTAGACATTATGGTAATACACATGCTGACAAAGTTTCAAAAGGATTGGAATATCTTTGTTTCAGTTAGAGAGCGGACAAACTAAAAAATGCCCGTTTTAGATGAAAAAAGGGGCATAACTCTTGACTGTCTGTGGCAATCTTGCTGGTTATGAAACATAACCGAGACATTATGGTCATACACATGCTTACCACGTTTCAAAAGGCCTTAAATAAATTTGTTTGAGTTAGAGAGCGGACAAACTAAAATATGCCCGTTTTTTACGAAAAAAGGGGCATCACTCCTGAATGCCTGGTGCAATCCTGCTTGTTATCAAACTTGACAGAGACATTATGGTCATACACATGCTGACCAAGTTTCAAAAGGATTAAAATAAATGTGTTTGAGTTATAGAGCAGACAAACTAAAATATGCCCGTTTTTTACAAAAAAGGGGCATAACTCTTGAATGCCTGGGACAATCCTGCTGGTTATCGAACTTGACCGAGATATTATGGTCATACACATGCTGACAAAGTTTGAAAAGGATTAAAATAAATTTGTTTGAGTTTGAGAGCGGACAAACTAAAATATGCCCGTTTTTTTACAAAAAAGGGGCATAACTCTTGAATGTCTGGGGGCAATCCTGCTGGTTATCGAACTTGACCGAGATATTATGGTCATACACATGCTGACAAAGTTTGAAAAGGATAAAAAAAACATTTGTTTGAGTTAGAGAGCGGACAAACTAATATGCCCGTTTTGACAAAAAAGGGGCATAACTCTTGAATGTATGGGTCAATCTTGCTGGTTATCGAACTTGACCCGAGATATTATGGTCATACACGTTCTGACCAAGTTTCAAAAGGATTAGACTAAATTTGTTTGAGTTAGAGAGCGGACATGAAAAAGTTAACGGACGGGACAGACAGACAGGACAGCGCCACGACATAATACGTCCCGTCTGAAGACGGGCGGGGCGTATAAAAAGTGTTACAGACTGACTGACGGTAAGAGAGACAGACAGGGCGATTACTATAGGGCACACCCTTTTCGGTAGGGCCCCAATTAATCCATGCATTCCTAGTATGCCATACATACAACTTGTTCTCATACCCAAGTGCAGGTTACAGACTGATTCTGCTCACCAAAGCCAGCTGTGATACATGTGCCTATATCTGCATCATCAGCTACTTTGATGAAAAGACCTCGTCTGTAGACTATTCTCCTGGAAATGAAACAACTCCCTAACAAGGGTTTAATATTAACCCTTTACCTTAAAACTCCTCCCTAGTTTGGAAGAAAGCTTACCAATTACAGCAGGTTACAATTAAAGCAGAATGCACCTTAACCATTTCACTCTCAATGACGTTTAAAAGCGTGTTTGCAAACAGTTTGGATCCTGATCAGAAGCTGTGTAACACGGCATCTGATCAGGATCTAAACTGTTCGACATCCGTATCTAAATTTTGTCAGCCATATTGCCTTAAACTAAAATTGAAGCTGACAACAATGAAAAGACGGAGGGTTTGTTGGTAAAATGTTGGTAGTGAAAGGGTTAAGGCGCATTCTGCTTTACTTCCAGTCTGCTTAAAAGTTAAGGCTACCATCTGCCAGGATATAGAAATTGTTTCTGTATAAATTAGAACGATTTAATATTTTGGTCAAATCCGACATTTTAAGAAAGCTGCTGCTCAACCCTGTTTTACTCCATTGCCCATTTCTTGTTTTGTTTTACCGCTTGCCATGATTACCCCATAGCCCGTTTCTAGTTTTGAAGACAGGCGACTACTTAAAGCAGGTTGAAAGTAAGAAGAATGTGCCTTAAGGCACATTCTGCTTTACTTTCAGCGTGCTATAAGCTACAATCTGCTAGAAGATAAAACATGCTTCTAAAGTAATAATGTATTAATTGAAACCAAAATATTTTTGTGAGGTGATCAGATCAAATGTATTTTAGGCGTAACAAGGGGTATCAAGTAATTGGTTTTTAATTTTACTCCTGCAGAAACTTAACTTTTAGCCGTCACTCGTGTTTCAAGACCATCATTTGTAAAAGATGTTTTACAGTACTGTATTTATTGAGAGTTCTATGTCCACTTATCATGAGTGCTAAAATCCTACTGCACTAAAATAGGATTGTCCTGCTGCTCTGTTCAGTATGATGAACTCCCCCAATAATTCCTGTGTAATGGGTGTCCATGTTTGTTTGGTCCTTGCTGTCATGTATGAAGTTTAAGCTCATCAAAGCAGGCTGTGATATGACCATATCAAAAGCACATCACAACATCTTTGATGGCCCACCTTCCCAATTCCTCATTTCTTGTCCTGGTTCATACAATCTTTGAAGCCATCTTGCTGTACCTAACATCCTCCAGTATCTGCATCCAACATCTTTACAACAAGTCCTCCACAGAATCCCAGCTAGATGCCTCCACTGCCCTGTTCTCTCTTGAGATTCACTGATGGTGTAAAGAAACTTGTGGTAGCTCAAAATTGCTAAAAGCGAGATGGAAGTGGAGTTGATAGTTTCTACACAAGCTTTCAGTTTTATTTTCAAACAAGCACTTTATATGCAAGATCAAGTGTACAGTAAAACCTCTCGATTACGTTAACTGAAAAGAAGGCCAATTGGCTGCATAACAGATAGGTAACAGCAAAATAGAAAGCTAAAGGGGCTTTGTTTTACTGGTGCCTTGCTTTAAGCAGTCTCCCATCTTAAACACCTACTTATACCTAAGAAGAGGATAGAGAGATTTTACTGTATAAAAGAAATTTGCCCCAATAGCCTTGTAGGAAAAAAGGACACTTCCAACTTCACAGATCAGTTTTTACATAAATATTTTCTATATCCTCGCAGACGGTAGCTTAAAACAGGTTGAAAGTAAAGCAGAATGATCCCTAAATAGTGTTCAGCGGTATTTTCAGTCTGTTTAAAGCTAAAAACAAGCTCTATGGGGACAGTTTAAAGAACTTGCTTTACATAATTTTGCAGATGAAGACAGAGTACCAATGCGACACTTTTAAGAAATATTAATTCATCAAAATTAAGCAAGAATACCCTATTTTTTATTTATCCTTTTCAGAGCAGTATTGCAAAGACTAATTCCTTTGTAGTTTTCTATCATTTATTCCCCCAACAGCACAATCAGTTACATGATTAGATTAGCAAGTATAACTAGTCCATTACTAATGTGCTCATCACAGTTTTTAGCACTTTCTGTTTGTAAATTATATACAATAGGGATCCAGACAAAGAGTGTAAACCACTTATTTCCAGTCTTTTTTCCATTGTGTCTCCACCTAACCCTATGATGCGACTACTCATTAGTATTGTACTTTTGACAATTCTAGGGAGTAGTTATATCACAAATTTCGTGGAGGCATCAGAAATTAATCTTTTGAAATACTAACCTTATCTGGAGCCCTGATACAGTAACAAGTACATACAAGAAGTTAAATTAACTCTTTCCTCCCTGAAACTTTAAATGGACAATTCCATTTTCCATTTTAGTCTAGTCCATTTCTGACTTTTAAGGGTTGTTTTTGTCAATGTTTGGCATTGTGACAAACAGTGAAGACCCTGATCAGAGGGCTCCTTTCGGAGCCCTCTGATCAGGGTCTTCACTGTTTGCATAGGACAAGTGTACTGTTCACATGTACAGTTTGAAAAGCATGCCTATATGCGGGACTAGGGTTCAAAGAGTTAATGTCCTTCGAGATGATTGTCGATGTGAGATTTTTACAGAGGATTTATCATGCCTAAGTAAGAGTCCTATTCCAGATCACAATGCTAATTTGTTCAATCATCAGCGTCTTCTATTTTGGGAGCCAGGTAGTATCTCAGATGTCCCATGTCTGCAACTTTATACTCCACCACTGAAAAATAACGGAATTATTTGAAACAAGAGGCCCATGCCGACCTAAATATCGCACACCTGGGATAATCCAGACAAGGGGCACATAACCCCTGGGATGGGATTATTTAAACCTCAATGACATAATTTAAAATATCTTGCTGATGAACCTGGCAATGAAGTGTTCTGTCTAATATCTTAATCTCATGGCTTTGTACATGGTTTCAGAGAGGAAGACTTTTCATTGAAAAATATTCTTTTTTGCTAATATGACCCAGATATGCAACTGGTCGGAATCATTTCAACAATTGGTAAAGGACCACTAGAAGCGTCATCAGGCCAAATATCAAAACTCTTGGCATATTAGTTTCAGAGAAAAAGATGTTTTGAAGATTTCACTATATAACTCTGAAACTGTGACCCCCAAGGTGGGTCATTTTTTACCCCAGGGACAGGGATGTAAAATTTTCAGAATTGTTACTCGCCCTGCTGGGTGATAAAGACATTTTGCTCATTAGTTTCTGTTGTAAATTATCAGAAATTCTACTTGCCCTGACAAAATGTTACTCGCCATGGCGAGCGGACGAGTAGAATTTTACACCCCGAGGGATATAATTTGAACAATCTTGATATAGGACCTGTAGATGATGTTTTTGTGCCAAATATCTAAGTTCAGGGTACTGTGGTGTCGGACAAATTTTTTTTTTTTTTTTTTAAATTTCATTGAAAAAATCTATTTCTAGCTCCTGTGACAGAGATATGCAACTGACTGGAACTGTTTCAACAACATCTGTAAAGGGCCTCTAGAAGTGTAACCATGCCAAATATCAAAGCTCTGGTCACATTAGCTTCAGAGAAGAATGATTGAAGATTTCACTATATAACGCTATGCAAAATGGTGACCACCCGGACGGACCAATTTTGACCCCAGGGGCAAAATTTAACAATCGACCTAAAGATGATGTCGTGTGCCAAATATCCAAGCTCTGGCTCTTGTGGTTTTTGACAAGATAAGTTTTCAATGAAAAATTCTATTTTGAGCTCCTGTGACCTAGAAATGAAATGGACCAAATCGGTTTCAATGAAGTTAGTTACGGGCCTCTAGGACTCGCACCATGCCACATATCAAAGCTCTGGCCACATTAGTTTCAGAGAAGGTGATTGAAGATTTCATTTTATACCGTCCATTGTCATGTATTATGCGCACTTTTATCATAAAATCTTTTTTCTGCAATTTGGGGGTGCGTACAATACAAGGGAACAAGCCTCTCAAGCCTACGTTGACCAACGGTTAGCCTTCGTAGGCTGATGTGTTAAGATTGCGCAATAGGCTGTAGGGCTTTAATTGACACCTCCGATAGTCAGGGATTAGGGCTGTTTATTGGAGATGACACGCTAGTGACCCCAATTATAATCGGTATTGATTGTTCGGGTTGATGTTGTGACACTTGATTGCTTATAAGTTATTACAATTAGTCTCTGACCTGAGAATGCAAGCCCTCATTATTCTAGCTTCTTAGGGAGCACGTTAGTCGTTACTTACAGTATCTAATACAATCTAAACTGAGAGACAATTAAAGTAAATAAGCAAGTTGTCATTCATAATTATTGCGTGAAATCCCTCAAAAGGAAGTAAACTTAGCTTTGGTTGCATCGTAGAAACAAAGCGTCACTGTTAAAACACCCGCCATTTCCGGGCCCCTTCTGCGCATAATCAAATTTACGATTTCCTGGTTATTCATTGGATATGCGGCATTCGATTTTTAGAGCGAAACTTTTTCAGAACATTCGTATTCTACCGTATTTTTTTTTATAATTCAATAAATACTAGTGATGAAATAATTCGATACAATAAATGTTTAGTATTTATCAATTTTAATCCTTATAAACGCATCTACAAACTTACACAGAATAATGTGGGGCGATTCTAATCAGGAACATATTCCGTTCCTGTTCTGATGTGACGCTAGAAATGAAAATTAAGTTTGCCCATAAAATATGTCTGGTTTCGTTTCCAGTCACGGTCGCACCTTATTTTTAAGAACTTCGAAGGGTGGATTTCACCCCTGACTATCAGAATACTTGTAATTATCACAGTAATAATTTTAGAACAAGAGGGCCTGAAGGCCCTGATATCGCTCACCATTTGTAATGAAGCCTGATTGCTTTACCTTTGAATTTCACCGGTTTTATTCTAAATCCATTCAAGTTTGTCGACCTATTGTAGTACAGTAGAGTACATCAAAGGCAGATAACTAGTGCCTAAACAATACTGAAATGAAGCCTTTTTCTAGCATTTCAAAGTATATCAAGGGCAGGTAACTGTTGCCACAATGATTACATTTCAACAATAATTGCACTCCTTCCAGAATGTATAGCTACATCCTTTGTGTACAAGTATAATCAAAATCCATTGAAAACTGTAGTTGCAAGAGTGTAAACGCTGTAAAATATGGCATTTTCAGCAATTCAAAGGTAGATATCTCTTGATCTATTTGTCCAATTCCAACCATAATCACCCTTTTTCGTACTGTTATGGTCATATACAATCTGGGCAAGTTTGAGAGAACTTGGATAAATATTGTGGCCTCTAGAGTGTAAACACTGTTAAATATTATCATTTTCAGCAATTCAAAGGTAGATCACTTTTGATCTATTGATCAGATTACAACCATAATTGAACTCATCCAAAGTCTTATGGCAATATACAATCTGAGTAAGTATGAGGAAGATTGGATAAATTTTTTGACCTCTAGAGTGTAAACATCGTTAAATATGGCATTTTCAGCAATTCAAAGGTAGATAACGCTCGACCTATAAGACTGATTTCAACCATAATCAAACTCATTTGAACTCTTATAGTCATTTACAATCTGAGCAGGTTTGAGATAGATTGGATAAAAATTGTGGCCTCTAGAGTGTAAACACTGTTAAATATGGCATTTTCAGCAATTCAAAGGTAAATAACTCTTGATCTATTTGTCTGATTTCAACCATAATCAAACTCATCCCAACTCTTATGGTCATATACAATCTGGGCAAGTTTTAGAAAAATTGGATAAATACTGTGGCCTCTAGAGTGTAAACACTGTTAAATATGGCATTTTCAGCAGTTCAAAGGTAGATAACTCATGACCTATATGTCAGATTTCAACCATAATCGAACTCATCCGAACTCTTATGGCAATATACCATCTGAGCAAGTTTGAGAAAGATTGGATAAATATTGTGGCCTCTAGAGTGTAAACACTAAAATTGTTGACGCCCGGACGACGGACAATCAAGGATTGCAATAGCTCACCCTGAGCTAGCTCAGGTGAGCTAAAAAGAGTGGCAATAAAACCGGTTTTCCAATATATTGCAATACGTTCTGAAAACAATACGTACCGGTACGGTTGATAGAAAAACCGGTTTTTTCCTCTATGATAAATTCCTTTTGTTTCACAAATAAAAATATTCACAATTTTGTTTTGTTCAAACTAAATAAGAAGCTTTCAGGGCAGAGGGATTTCCCCTTTGTTGTTTTTAGCACAGGGCATGGTATATTATCAATGAATCACTGCCTAATCAATGTGAATACCAGATTAAATATCTTTACCAAAGATGATAAAAGCTTACATATCTATTAATAAATATGTATCAAATACTGACATTGTCAGTCATTTTAGAAGAAAAAAATCTTCATTTTAAAAAAAAAGGTGATTTGAACTTTGTACGATACTGTCAACTGGCACTGTTATATGCCATACCCTGTCAGTTACCAGCATGGTGGACAATTTGGTTATGAAAATCCCGAAAGGAATGTCTGGGAGCATTTTAGAATTGAAAATACAACAACACACATTCATATACAAAATCATTACAACTTGCAATTTGTCTTAAATGTAACATGGTTGTTAAGATTCAAAGTGGTACAACTAATTTGTCTCCACATATTCACCCCAGATCCATTGCTTAAGTTCATTCTAATAACATGCAATACAGTGATGGAGTATCGCAATATATTGCAATACAAAATTTCTGGCAATACCCATCCCTAATGATGCCCCGCTGGCAAAAATTGACCAAGTTCCGCAGTGGTTTTTTACCTGCGAGTCCCGAGTCCTAGACTCATTTTGGTAATATAGATATAGCTGGGACTCATAAGTTTTGAAAGGCAGCGATTCTTTGGGACTCATAGTTTTGAATTTGTAAAAAAATCACTGACAGTTTCAACTGGCTGATATTGCTATTGTGTGAAAAATTAAAGCAGATCGAAATCCTGTTCACATAATTATCTATGCCTATGGTATATGTGTAAACACTCTGCCAAGTTACAAGGTTGTAGTTTGAAAACTAGGAAGAGTTAGCTGGACAAAGTATGTACTGTATGTCAGGCGGACAGAAGAAAAACAGTACAGGGGCATAAAACAGCATGCTCAGACAGTGCAGAGCATAAATTGTGTTATTCAATTTGGGTTTGAAGTATCCACTAGTCCTGATTTTTAATTTAGGTATTCATAATCAAACGGCTGGCAAATAATCGAGAATCAAATAAATTCAGAATCCTTGCATTCTTAGTTTCAAGTTAATTCTTGAAGAGCTGCAATGTGTGCCCAGTTGCCAATTTCCAAATCAATTCATTAATGTAGCATTAGGGTCATACATTAACCTTTCCCTTGATCAACTCAAGGAGTTCTGTAATACTTTTGATGAATTGAATATCAATCATTGATGGCTTGAATACCAAATCCACTTACCAAGGGGTACATCAGCCGACATGGAGAGTGTTACTTGTTGTGCTAGAGGGGTGGCCTTGGTGAAAAAGTTGAGGTATCTCAAAGCAAAGGTCAGAGTCACAGCTTCATTCATTTCAATTATCACAGCCTCTTCCTCCTTGTCTGAACTGCAGTTCTGAGCTAGTTTGATGTTACCTGTAAAACCCCAAAATGGTTAGTGTTAACTTTCAACACTTAGTAACTCTTGTGGGTTACAAGTTCCCTGGTGGAAATTTTTAATTACCAAAACATGAACCAGTCTTAGTACTTGAAATAATGGGTTGTTTAATAGTTGTCTAAATTAGTAATAGTATACTGTACAGACCCTGATCAGAGGCCCTCTGATCCGGGTTTACAGTTTTCAAATGTAATGAATATATTTTAACAGGTTCATGCCTGATTGTGTTGAAGAGTTACAGGGATCAACATTACCTTTTATTTTCACTAGCCCGATCGGGCTAATACTTGAAAAACCGAATAGTCGGGACCTAATTTTGTTGTGTCCTGATCCAAACTTTGAACTCCTTTTTTTAAAGCATGGTTAACCCGGATTAGGAAAGATTTCCAATATCTGATGTATGTTTACTTTGATGCCTTGAACATATGGAAAGATCATTTTTGCTGTCAAAATTATATTGCATGAGTTAAGTAAAACAATATGTAGATTTTATTTTGATGTGCCTGGTCGGGCTTGTTCCTGAAAAGTTTACTAGCCCTTAACCAAGAACCGGCAGTGAATTGTCTTCGTGCACAGCTTAATGTCAAACCCGAGTTAACCTGCTGATCATTCAATCCCAATTGTTTAAATAGTACTTTACTCGGTAACCATTTTCTAGTTTTGAAGACAGATGACCCCTTAAAGCAAGTCGAAAGTAAAGCACAATGTGCATTACAGCACATTCTTTCTTTTCAGTCTGCTTTAGTTACACAATCATCTGCTAGGATAAAACAAAAATCGACCAAAAAAGTGATGGACGTACAAAGTGGTGACTATATGCTCCCCCACCCCCCCCAAAGGGAAGCAAAACAATATTTCTCATGAATTGATACACATCCATGACTATATGAAGTAAATCTATTTTCTTCAGTGGAAGGATATAATGATCAACCAAAAGTTGTCACAAGACTACACTCGCGACTGGCACATTTTGAAATTTTACAGCATAGTTCAAGATCACAGGTGTCAAAATCTTCACAAGGATTGAAAGATAAAGTCTTAAGACATAATCGCTATAATATGAAAGCTATAGATCAAATAGGGCATATTTTTCAAAACTTTGAAACACACTTAGAAATTTAAATGCAAACCCCTTGTTTAAGTTCAGTATTCTATCAGAAACTGCTAAAATCTTTTGCAAATTTTGAGTTGTACCCACTGCAGACATTTTAAAATGGCCACCAAATATTACCCAGCATACAATGGGTTAAGGCATAAAAATTTACCTGTTCCTAGATCACCGCTAGCTGAAAATTTCACCCCTTCTTTTGTACAACAAATGATAACGGACTCTCCAATTTGACTCAGGTCTCTGCAGATTCTCTGGAACTCTCCTGATGGCATCTTTACCACACAGTTATATTCCGTGTCCTGAAGTTAAAGAGAAACAAATTAACTCTTTCCCCCATTGAAGCGCCTTTTAGCGCATTCAGTTTATTCCTCTGCTGAAGAAAATAGTGCCAGTTTATACAGTTATACATATGTTTCGTAGGGAATTTTTTCTTAATTTCAGCAGGTGGTACCTTAAAGGAGGCTGAAAGTAAAGCAGAATGTGCCTGAAGGCACATTCTGCTTTACTTTCAACCTGCTTTAAATAGTCACCTATTTTCAAAACTAGAAAAAGGCTATGGGGTAAAGGGTTAGGTTCTGCAAAATGTACACATCGCAGACAGCAAACTATACTAAGGCAAGTTCCAATATTGTAAGAATGTGCAGGGTTCTCACTAACTCATCATTAGAAGTTCTTGAACTGCAATTTTTGTCTTGGAACTGCAATTTTTCCAGCATTGGAGTCCTGAACTCCCTCTTTTTTTTACCCTAAATTCCCTAATAATCAATTTTTGCCATGGAACTCATACTTTTTTCAGGATTGGAGTCCTGAACTGCAACTTTCAAAATCCTAGTGAGAACCCTGAATGTGGTAACATAATTATACAGTGGCAAAACCAGTATATACATCCTTTGCAAAAAGTAGATCCAACCTCAGAGGCATCCTGAAGCAACTTCCTGACCAAGGTATGCACACCTCAAGTGGCAGAGTAAACTGTTATCATTTATCAGAAAATGGAATAGTCATTTTGAAACTCTATATTTGAAAGTGGTTATCTCTTCAAATTGCTCAAGTTAAAGGGAAGTCCCAGAACTTCTGCATGGACAATCATAACTAAAACAATCACTGAAGGGAATGAATACCCCCACCATGCAGTGACACAAGTGCACTACTCAACATTAGAGATAGTTCTTATTCAGGTAACAATATGCATATCATGGCAACCAACAATAAGTATACACATCAACAAGGGCCACTATGGCCCTTAATCGCTCACCTGGTAACCATGTACACCGTGCGACCTAGTTTTTGACCGGGCATGACCCTCATTCTAACTTGACCTCCATTTCAATGAGACAAACATTTTGTTCAAGTTTCATGAAGATTCAATGAATTTTGTAGTCTCTAGAGTGTTAACGAGATTTTTGGATGATTTGACCTAGTGACCTAGTTTTTGACAAGACATAAGCCACATTTGAACTTGACCTATATTTCATTGAGGCAAACCTTTTCATCAAGTTTTATGAAGATCAAATGAAATTTGTAGTCTCTAGAGTGTTAATAAGGTTTTTAATTGATTCGACCTAGTGACCTAGTTTTTGACTAGACATGACCCACATTTTAACTTGACCTAGATTTCATTGAGGCAAACATTTTGATGAAGTTTAATGAAGATCCAATGAAATTTGTAGTCTCTAGAGTGTTAGAAAGGTTTTCCGAAGATTTGACCTAGTGACCTAGTTTTTGACCGGACATGACCCACATTCGAACTTGGCCTAGATTTCATTGAGGCAATCATATTGATGAAGTTTCATGAAGATCCAATGAAATTTGTAGCCTCTAGAGTGTTAACAAGGTTTTTCGATAATTTGACCTAGTGACCTAGTTTTTGACCGGGCATGACCCACATTCGAACTTGAGCTAGATTTCATTATGGCAAACATTTTCATGAAGTTTAATGAAGATCCAATGAAATTTGTAGTCTCTAGAGTGTTAACAAGGTTTTTCGAAGATTCGACCTAGTGACCTAGTTTTTGACCGGACATGACCCACATTCGAACTTTGCCTATATTTCATTGAGGCAATCATATTGATGAAGTTTCATGAAGATCCAATGAAATTTGTAGCCTCTAGAGTGTTAACAAGGTTTTTCGATAATTTGACCTAGTGACCTAGTTTTTGACCGGACATGACCCACATTCAAACTTGACCTAGATTTCATTGAGGCAAACATTGTGACCAAGTTTCATCAAGATCAAATGAGATTTGAACCTGCTAGTGTTAACGAACAATTGTGGACGGACGACGGACATCCAGCGATCCTAAAAGCTCACCTTGGCACTACGTGCCAGGTGAGCTAAAAAGTAACAAATCATGTATACAAATGAAGAGAATCATGATAGTCACACCAATACCAAAGATAACACAAAAAAGATAAAATACTTTTCCTTTATAACCATCAGCAGTTTGTTTTTTTACCCGTTCCCAATTGAAAACAAGGCCCCTTTTCTCAAAATGAGCATTTCATGGCACGCTTTCCCCCCAAAATAAGCCTTTTACAACTCAATTTTATGCCAATTTAGAGCATATTTTTCCCAATTGAAGGGGTACCAACTAGTGGTGATAATCGGTTGCGAAAATGACCAACCGATTATCGGTTCTATCGGTTGGGTCTCAATCGATAACTTTCCGATTATTAATCGGTTGACCGAAAGGTGGACTTACAGCACAAATATTATGTTACAAAGGTGAAGTCACACATAAATGTAGCTTATTTTTGCAAATGTGAGGTACATTTGAGTAATTAACTAAACCCTTTGAGACTGTCTCCAACATTAGCATCCAGTACCTTTAAATTAAACACTGTAATAGTAGACCAACTCTTCATCAACACAATTTTAACATTTGGAAAATGAAAAAAAAAATGATTACATCACTTACTAACTACATAATCATAAAGTGAGATAAACATTTTCATTGAAAATACACTACTCCATTATGCTTAGTTTATGATACAAAAATGGTTTCAATACACATTGAGCACCTACGTTATGGCAATATGAAGCAAGAATGAATTAACGCTATACATGTACTATATGTTTATGCATGTGATTTGGTGCATACACAAACTGATGTTCCTTATTGTCCAGAAATACGACTGGCATGAATAAAATACATACACACGTAGAGTAAGCCATAATCATAGTTTCTAAAGACAGATCTAGCTTGCCTAGATGCATTTCTTGTTTTCTACGTTCACGGAATTGCGTTTTCCCGTGCTTTTATAATCATTTCCAACCAAGGCTAACTTCAGCTTATATGTTTAATAGCATGTCATTTGCTCCGTTTAAAGCAATAAATTAAGCAGGGATTTCCCCAGGATTTTCTGAAGGCATGTTGAATTTGGGGCGATTTTTTTTGCCCTTTAAACAATGAAATAGTGCATTTTTAGCAATACATATATGTAGTGTATAGTATAGTGTGTTTATATGGAAATGGCTGAAATAAGTATTATTCTGTTAATCTGTTTGCAAGAACCAGTTTGTGTAGGATTTTTGTTTTCAAGTTCAGCACCAATATTTAAGTTACACTTCGATCATAACTAAAGTTTACAATTGTACCTGCTGATCTCCCAGTTTAGTCGCTGACTGCAGCTTGCATTAACTAGTATTCCATTATTTTGCAACAAAGTATTACATTGTAAAGCCTTACTGGTTGTAAAAGCACAAAAATGATAAACAGCTGAAACACATTAATTCACTTATTTTATACATAAACTATACAAAAAAAATATCCTGAAACTATGAATGCCTGGACCTATGGAAAAAGTGTAGACCCAGTCTGATCTCCTGGGTGAGTCCTCTGATCAGTGTCAGTGCCATTTACAAGATTGTAAAAATGGAAAAATTGGAAAAATTACTTTTGACAGAAACCGCAAACAACATGTAGTCTTTTGACCAAAATGGAAAAGTCTCTTAATCAGTATTTGAAAGTTTAAAGCATGTGAAATGTACACACCTTTTCATTTTTCTCTGCCATACACACTACACTACTGTCACACTCAATCAGATAATACACACACATACTAGAAATGCTCACTTTTTTTTCTTCAAATAAATAAATTCTGAAACAGGAATGCAGAAACAAGTAGATTGGGCATGTGCTGCAAACAGTAGATCCAGAACAGGAAGCCCCTGATCAGGGTAGAACTGGTTGTCTTATGGAAAAACATTCATAAGTCTCTGACTCTCATAAACTTAATCAAAGAATTTATTTGAAAAAGTTTAACATTAACTTGTCACACACAGTCAAACACCTACCCTTACTTAGAATTAAGTACAGTGCATGTAGATCTATAATGTGATTTGAATGTATATTGTTTTAACTCTTATTCCTCATAGTCATTAGAGATAAGTTTTTATGCCTTTACTATTCCCTTGAAGTTAAAGTAAATATTTTTTTATTCTATCGAAGACAGATCTAGATCTAGATACGGGATAAAAAAAAAAGAGGTCTAGATCTAGTAAAAAAAAAAAAAGTTTTTTTTTTTTTTTTTTTATGTGTCAAGAACCTGTGGGTTAAGGGAGCATATAAAATTTCACTGCATCCCGACAGGCTGATGTCTAATGGAGGATTCATTTTACTTTAAGCCTGCTTTAAACAACCATCCATCATAAAAACAGAAAACAAATCTTAATTTTGTGAACAATTAATAAGACTGTATGACCGTGTCACGAGATAAATCCAGGTCTACTAAAATATTTGTTGTCACGATTTTCTTTTTCAATATTTCATCACCAAGTATTCAATTTCTATATATACCAAAAATGCCAGAATGCAGATTCCTCGTTTCCCGCGTGTAATGTTTTGCCTTTGTTCTTAAAAAAAAACTTATTTCCTGAAACTCCCACGAAAAACGTCTTCCGCGTCGCTAGCCATTTCATACGAATAAGTGCTAATTTTAACCATCGTAATTTATGTTAATTTCACTAGTATCAAAACAGTCTTTCTAAATGGAAGTATATAACGTCTAATCTAATTGGATGTTTTCAAAATGACGCTGGGAATTACCTTTTTGATAACCAATGAAACCAGTAAAGACATGTGTCAAAAGTTAAGCATGCCGCGCAATTGGATTTCATTTCGGAAGTTTGGAATACTGTTTGTGTCTGTTACGTGATTATTAATACGGAGTTGTCGAGGAAATCAATTCTTATAGGTAATTAATGTTCGTTTGTTCAATATTTTCGGAGAATTAGGCCCCGTATCGAGTGTATTTTTCCGAGGCGACAAGCGATTTCGCCGCTGTTACTCTCGTCTCAATAAACGCGGCGAATTTTCAGTCCGCAAAATGGTAAATCATCTTCTTAATGTTTAGATTCGGGAAAAATAATGTCTGAGATTCCGGTTTCGGCTAGTATTTTTTTTTCAGCGTAATTCGTAGCTTGTTTTCCGAAAATCATGTTCCAGAAAATCATGTTCCAGTACTCGCCATTGCTAACGGTTTTAGAAAACTTCAAAAAGTTGATCTTGGTGAAATAGAAATAATCCAAGACCCTGTCAATCACCGTTTAGATAGGGAAATTCGGCTTGTGATTGGTTGATGATGCTATGCTCACGCCCGACACGCGTGACGGCGTTTGACATATGAAACAATTTACTCGAGTACACAACACAGAGCCGTGATTAAGGCTAGTCGCTTTACAGATTCAGGCATGTCGGCAAGATCAAAGCATGTCGCGAAGAGACCGCCTGGAAGGAAGACATGTCGCCCGCGACAGGCGAAAACGGCCTGGGGAAATCCCTGAATTAAGCATTTGGTATAACAAACTTACACTCTTCAGCGACACAGTATCTAAGAAGTCAGTGTTTATGACAACATCAACTACCATGGAGGCTGCCATATTTATTTACGTCATAGCCGCTTACAACATACATAATTAACAACTCAACTACAGCGTGCTATAATGTGAACGTCACAAGATGTTTTAAAATATAATGGGACGTTGAGGATTTGCTCTTCCAGAGAAAAAAGTTAAGTTTCTATATTTTCAAAAACATTCTTGAAAATCTTTTCTATCTTTGAAAATTATAAATAGATTTGCGATGTCGCGAAAGAGAGAAAATGTCAATCGATTGTCGCTGTGTTTGAAGTTAACAACTGATTGTCGGCGACGTTGCGACAATCGGATCACCAACTCATTCCTTAAAGACTTTTCCTCAGTCTATTGAGAGACCACCACCCCACTGTTCTGGAGGAATCAATGTAACTTTAAAGCATGTGCATCACAATCTCAGTTTACCTGGTGAGGTCCAGATTATACTCATGCTCTAGTGATTTTCAATGGTTATTTCTAACCAAACTATCAAATATAAAGGCAGAGTCTCACATTTATGAGAAGATTCAATGGTACTTTGCTAGCGACATGTCCATAAAATCCATGATTTTTGCAAGGAAATTGTCTGGCAAGGCGTTATGATTGAAAGGTCATCTAGGGATGTCTTTAAGTGGTGAAAAAAACACTGACCATTGTGGTGGTCCCTTTTATATTACTCTGTAAATGAAGAGTATACTCATCACTATATATATCAAGTGTGGCAGCCAAAATACATTTAAAACGCATTGTGTTGGTTACTCACTGGGATCCCCAAGTGGTCTGTGTCCAATTCAATAAGCCTGACCTCAAAGTCTGACACTTTTTCGTTGTCTGTAAAATAAAATAAAACTTTACTCATTTTTAGTTTTGAGATGCTGACCTAGCCTGATTATCAATTCAATATGCTTCTTTATTTGAACTCAAAACAGATCGAAAGCTGATGACCTTGAATAAACCTGAAAGAGAAATACTTCTGCAGGGGTTTCCCCTGCGTTTTCAAACTTGAGTTCCTCTGGAATCCCGCCAAAAAGGATAAAGAACACCAATGGTTATTATCGAGATATAGTTTGTGAAAAATGGGGGCCCACTTCTATATACAATATGGGGTCGGGGAAAACCCTGCTTTTGAATTAAAATTTGTGATCAATGTTTGTATATAATAATCATCCTTTACAGTATCGCCATTAGTTAAATTAGTTATCCTTTGAAGCATTAGTTGAGCCATAACCAGTCCACATTGCGGGTTCAATCCCCGGCCAGGTCAAACCAAAGACTTGAAAATTGGTAGTATTACCCCCCCCCCCCCACCCTTCGGCGGTCAGGATTTAGGGTTAGACCCCGAGGACGGCACCTGTCGTCACAGGGGTTCATTGACGAGACTACTTGTATAAAGAACCGGTCATCCATTCTATACGACAGATTTTCTACCAAATATACTCCTTTCCGCCCTGAGAATACTTACTTGGAGATTCAAAAACAAATGTAACGGTGTCTGCATCATCCCCTGTTTTCAATGTAATGACATCATCATTTCCTGCACATTTGATAATTTTGGCCATGCTGAAAGAAAGATGAATAAAATATTCGAAGCTTCCTAAAGTTCTTGCGCCTTTCATATTTTTTTTAGGCTTTATTGAGAATGAACAATGGTTTTACATTCAAATAAAACATTTTTAATACCAAAGAAAGCAAATTCAATAAACGATGTACATATGCCCGAATTGACATCCTTGACAATATTCAGAATGGTTATGGCGACGAGGTGACAAGTGTCGAGTCATGAGGTGAAGAAGCCCATAGTGTTTTGGTTGAATATTATTTTGCTGAAAGAAAGATATTGCTGTATAGTTCTCCATCAATACTGATGATTATGAGATGGGGCACTTTTTAAGATTCACCATTGGGACACAGCCCGGCCGGTGGAACCAGTCGTAATGCCTTTTCTATTTCTATTTATCACTTCTACGCCATCAATTCTGATGATTATGAGAAGGGGTACTTTTTAGGTGCACCATCGGGACTGTACCCGGCCGGTCACTTTATCCTGACACCGACAAACCAGTTGTTATGCTAACCCCAAATCCTAAGCGTCAAGGAGGGAAGCCATTAGTACCAATTTTCAAGTCATTGGTTTGACCTGGCCGGGGATTGAACCCGCAACCTCCAGCACTGCAAGCGAACGCTCTACCACTGAGCTATAAAGGCGGTTTATGCACCATTGGGACCGAGCCTGGCCGGTGGAACCAGTCGTAATGCTTTTTCTATTTCTATTTATTACTTCTACGCCATCAAATCTGATGATTATGAGAAGGGGCACTTTTTAGGTGCACCATTGGGACTGTACCCGACCCGTCACTTCATCCTGACACTGACAAACCAGTGGTAATGCTAAGCCGAAATCCTATGCGCCAAAGAGGGAAGCCATTACTACCAAAGTCTTTGGTTTGACCCGGCTGGGGGTTTGAACCCGCAACCTCATGCAGGCCTGTAGGAAGCAGAATTGGATTGGGGGGGGGGGGCACACTCTATATTGGTTACTCAACATTGGAGGCTGGGCACCACCGATTTTTTTTTTTTTTTGGTTGTGCGGGATAAATTTTAGGTTATAACAAGCGTTTTTAGGCCTTTTTTAGTACAAAAATATAAAAATTTGCTTGGTTACTATAATTCGCAAAATTATTGGGGGGGGGGGGGGGGGGGGGGGGGGACATGGCCCACCCCTGTTCCTACGCGGTTACTAGAATAACCGGAATACACCGAAATATACCTAAATATACATAGTACTGATCATAAAACAGTTACAGAATGATGTATATATATATTTTATGGACTAATTTATTGTGGGTCACAAATGGTTTTCTGTTGAAATCATAACCGAAATACACTGAATTCTCACATGACACATTACAAAGTGTATTTCGGTTGTGATTTCAACAGAAAACCGTTTATAACACACAAATTGCATATTTCCTGTGCAAACTTAATATATTAATACACAAAATGGGTAAATACATCATCTGAATCTGTTTTATGATCTATAATAGGTATATTTAAGTGTATTTCGGTATATTCCGGTTATTCTAGTAACCCTTCCTACGGGCCTGTCATGCACTGCAAGCGGACGCTCTACCTAAATTGGGTAGTTTCTAACCTCCTAATCACATAGCAAATATTTTTAAACAAAGCGCCTGCTTGTAATAATCGATTACGATTGTAAAGCATTATAAATTTTAAAGTTGAAGTAGTTCAATTTGTCAAAGACCCAGTTTCTATATTCCAACATCTTATCCCACGGCCACCACTAAGACACAGGGTTATAGATAAGGCGCGTATTTGCGTAAATACGCAATTAAATACAATAGAAAAGCAAGTACTTTCAAATCCATGCGTACTGAAAATCAATTATTGAAAGGGTTTACGCAAAAGAATTCAAGCAGGCGCGTATCATACGCAATTAGTCGCATTTATCAAGTGTAATGACGGAATGTTTACTATGACACCGGGTGAATATTTTACCAATACACCGGTTAGACTGGTTATTTATTTCCAAGTAATAGCCTATAGGATTTATGCAGCGCCGCTTTTCGTTAGCCTTGTTTAATTAGTAAACCAGTCACATCGTCTGCCAGAATTTCTTCTGTCAAAATGGCATCGCGCGGACGGAAAAGCGAATCGCGCAACACAAAAAATATTATTCAATTACGTTCAGCCTTCCGCGAACGAACCAGAAATAATTTGTAACGGTGTCGTGAATGAAATTTTGAATTATTCGTGTAACAGCCAAAAAAGAGGTTGTTACCGATATAATCGACGATCTTTTGTTCCGAAACTGTTAGTCACCAAAGAAACACGACAGTGCTAAAGTTAACAAAGTTACGGTAGGCCTAAAGGAATCCTGGAATGGCTTTTAAAGTTTCAGTGGCTGAAAATTAATGAATCTTACACGAGCTGTTGCATTTGTGTTGAAATGAGATCGAAACTGAAATTATCGAGTGTGGGCAAAGGAGGTACAGTACATCAAACATTCAGCTTGTTTTGTATTAAATGAAAAAAAAAATAGAGTAAAAAGCAATTCATATCAAATTGATGGAGTGAAATTCAGAAAACCCTATTCTTAGAAAATAGAGGGAGTAAATACCCAATTAATGCAAAACCTTATCTATAACCCTGAAGACAAGTGCTCATAGTAGGCCTTAACTCAGTAAAATGTAAATATGATATTCATAATCAATAACATCGAGTTCGTCGTGATCGTAGATTGACGTGCTCTACTGACAAAGGCCAAAGCAATGGAAGCGGTGCGTCGGACAAACATAATAATCATACCCATTCAGAGTATTTTCAGTCGCTCCCTAAAAAACTCAACACAACAGAGCTTCTCAACATGCTCCGGGTACTATTGTACAGTGCCCCTCAAAAAGAAAGAATCAAACAGCCAACATTTGACAACCTGTGTACATTGTAACTATGCTTTGTTTACAAGAATATGGCGGGAAACAAAAGCCCAGTAAAGTTGCTTACCTTGGCAAATTTATACCCATAGACAAATTTCTGTCGCATCTGTACAAATCAAATCCCTCACATTTCAAGCTAAGCGACACCAAGCTGACGTGGGATCCATCCATAGCCTGAAGAGTGATTCCTGTTGTATTGCAATCAAATACTACATCAGTGAGTAAATCTTTCACAGCGTCGATTGTTTTCTTCCATATAGTACCCTGCGTTAATCGAGCTTCAAACATTTTGATTGTTTATTAGTATCGTTGAAAACAAAAAACGAAATATTTTGCTTTCGATTTCCTAAGTTAAATCCAAATTAGGCAGCCCAGGCGATCCGATGTTACAAGATTTTTACCACCACTGTTGAACCTGAAACTAGCTGATTCCGCGGAATATTATTCAATTCCCGCCAGATTACATCTACGCGCGAAATGGTTTCAACTGTTCTCATTGGCTAAAATGACCGAAATCTCGTCGGTACAAAAATAGATTATGGTTCCCTGTTAATTTATGCGGGAAACAGATTATGGATAGGACTAATTTAGCCGTAGTCCAATCGGAACTCTAGTGCTGTTGCGGTGAGTGTTTCTTGTTCACGGAATTATACAACACATGTATAATTCCGTGTAATATCTGTCTGCATGTGTCTGTTTCAAAACAGTAATATGGCAGTGAACAACCAAAAGCCTTTTTGGCGAAAAGTGAATTCTAGATGCCAAGACAACACCAGTGTAACGATAGCAAAGCAAAAGGCACAGATCTTAAAGAGGCTCACAACCGGATTTAGCCACAGAGTATAATTCCGTGATTTAGCATTAAAAATAATAATTTGTAAATATATGTCAAATGCTGATATAAATGGGTAAGATTTAGTTTAGGATAATAAATTCTGTTAAAAAATACATTTCCAAAAAAGAAAAAAGAAAAAAAGAAAAAGCTCTGGTGGGATTCGAACCCGTGACCCTCCATGCGGAGACGTACTTCACTGGTAGCGATTGATAGTACTTTATTCGGCTCGGGTTTATGTCTGAGCCCGTGTAGAGAAGCAACAACAACAACTATACCGTCTATTAACGCTATAGAAAAACGATGGAAAATATCTAAAAAAAAAATAAGATTCGGTGACGATTCTTGAGACTTTTTTTGGACTGATAATATTTTTTTAATGTCAGAAGCCAAATAATGCCACAAATTTGCTTTCATTTGAGTATTTTATTTTATTTTGACAAGTACACCATCCGGTTACGAGTCTCTTTAACAGCGAAGGGCGGTGAAAAGCTACTGAACAATATATACACAAATAAATCGTGAGGACTTGACATCATCCCGAATGTCATATTCTTTAAAATAAAAAAGATATAAATGTGTATAAATATTTCTTCCACATTTATTAGTGTTTTATCAATGTTAGTCCATTCAATAAGGGTGTGATGGCAATTATCTCAAACTGCAGATTGAATAGTTTCGACACAGATCAAAATCACGTTCTATTTTATAAATATTTTGATAATTTGTATTCACAAAAGTTCCATTAGGCCAGGAACGTACATTAGATATAGGTATTATCACTATATACGTTCCTGATTAGGGTTAAAAGCCCATGAGGAAAACACATTAATGGATATGCACACCTAAGTTTGTTTTTGCTTTCTTTTTTCAGAGTGTACATTTTACATAGCACATGTATTGAGTTAGTCACGTTGGCAAGATATGCTCCAGGAAAAGTACAGATTTAGATCGTATATAGAGCTGTTCAAATTAAAATTTAACTACACTTGTTTATAGATGGTGCGATGATTGAACTATTATGAAAAAATTGAAATAGATTTAGAATAAAAATAAATAACTTTGATATTTGATTTAATTTACTGTATTTTACAAATGGTGTACCTCTGACGAATATACTTGTTAATAGCTAACTGTCCAGGGACCCGTCTTACGAAACATAGTACGACAAAAACCGATCGTAAGTCAACACTTATGAATACATCTAGTTTCTGATTTCTTCATATAATCCTGCCCTGTGAAATATCTTAGGAATTGTCTTTTCAAGACAATTCCTAAGAGATGTCACACGACAGGATGAGATGGTGAAAAAAATCATTATTGAAAATTTTAGAATCTGACTTACGACAACATTTGTCGTACGACGTTTCGTAAGTCGGGCCCCATATCCTGTACAGAGAGCTTCTAATAAAGCCTTCTGCTCAGGGTCTACAGTATTTTTCAACTTTTGATTTTATTACATGTATATTGAATAGTTTCAGTTTTTGGAGTTGTCGTTACGTTTTTCATTCAATGATCATTATACACGTTTTCATAACCCAGCCGTTTCTCTAAACAAATTTTATGAATTTAATTTGAACAAATAATATTTATTTCAATGTTGCTTTTTGTATGCTAATGGTATGTCTTGTGTAATGTTTAAATGTAAGGCAAGCCTGCTATAAGTTGCCCCCCCCCCCCCCCCCCCCCACACACACACACAACCCCGCTTTATTTCAATACATTTAGAATATTTCGGGGGGAAACCCAACATGTTTGAAATCCGAATATTTCATAAAGTTACGGAGAATTAGCAGCCCTGGTAAGGTATATGTTAAATGTAGCTGGAAATATGTTTCTTGCCCTTGGGCACGCCAATGTATATCCATTGTGTTTTGTCAAATGTATGTGTGTTTTGAATATAAATGTACCGTTTCTGGTGTGTTAAAAGTTAAGACACTTAACAATATCAAATATGCCGAATACTGTTTTATTTTCAATCCATATATGCACAGTGTCTATACTACTTGCAAAATGGGGTAGGCCTATATCAAAACCCGAAGCACTTTAATATAGGTCTGTACTAAAATTCCCAGTAATTATACATAATAACGGTAAAGAAATTCTGATCAGGGTCTACACATTGAATTAACAAAAAGCACATAATGTACACTCTGTCAAGTTGGGTGCAATAAACAAATGCGGTGCTACATGCACCGCTCATGCGTCTACAAGTCACATAGTTTTATCTGAGCTAAAGGTAAATCATAAACACCTTTTTATGTCTAATAGAAGAGAGTTTTGAACACAATTGTATAGTTCACACAGATCGTATTCAGTGCCCCAAACCCCTCAAAACACAATTTAGGGCTCACCATTTCAGTTCTAATATCCATTCTTGTCTCCCGGACCCCCATCAGCATCTATCAATTTCCAGTTTCAGAAACTAAAGAACTTTGATCTATAAACTACAAAGCAACCCTTGCACATTAACCCTTTGTTCCAGAGCTGATTCCAGTAATGAAGATATATGACCACTGAATTGAGTTTAGAGTTAAGCAGACTCGCCTTAAGGAGGTGATATACGGTGGACAGTCACGTTACATAGATGGCCGCCTCCATCCTCCATACAAAAATCTGTGAATTTCTTGTTGGTTATAAAGATTCGAGAGGAAAGTAGATTTTATCGGTGCTAAAAGTGTATATCTATGCAACTTTATGACTGTCATCCTCGATATTGCCAGCTTAAAAAACGTAAAGTTGTAGCCATTGTTATATCAGCACAGGACGCACCCGTGTCCTTACGCCAGAATATCTTCCAATTCAGTGGGCAGAGGCAGTTATTGTTGCAATTGCACGATTAAAGTTGGTTTTATGTTATGTTTTTATGGAAGGATATTATGTTAGTTAGACAGAAATGCAACAAAAGTGTTGTTTCATCAATTATTATGACAAGTTTTGTTTAGGTAGGGCGAGAGTAAACTGAAAATCAGTTGTACCCCTTGTCTCTCTTGTATACCCTTTGTCATGAAAATCTATCGTGTCGGGTCCCTGTGCACCATGTCCGAGGAACGACTGTCGATATTGGGGATATAACAAAACGAGAAGTCGTTTGGTGAAGTTGGAGATAGGAGTTTCATGCATGCAGCTCCAAAGCTCTGGAACACTCTACCATCAGCCATCAGAGATGCGAGCTCAGTTGCAGTCTTCAAAAACGTCTGAAAACACACTTCTTTAATATTTGTTATTAGAACACAGTAGGAAATAGATGACTGCTATAAACGGGCTATGTTCTTGCTGTAGATGTTGTGGGATAAATGGGAGTTCTGGAGTTGTACCGTTTGCCCGTGCCTGTTTGGTAGATATCGATGGTAGGGATTGCCCCTGATCTCTTTGAAACCGACTGGCTGAGGGTCTGTGGTATAATTTTAGAACAGCTTCTTATCTTTATGTTTTATAAATTAAGGGTGTAATTTCAACCATGGATTATGTAGGTCCCGGGGTGTGCGGTGGAGAGGGTAGATGACTGCTACCCCAGGGCCGTGTTCATTCTGTAGATGTTGTGGGTCTAATTTGGAGTTCTGGGGTTGTACCGTCGACCAGTGCCTGCCTGGTGGATCTTGATGGTAGGGATAACGACTCTGATCTCTTTTGAAACCAGCTAGCGGAGGGTCTGTGGTATAATTCTTGGACAGCTTTCACCACTTTTAATCATGCCTTCGGCCTTCGTGGTCAATTCATGCGCACCACAACTCCCAACCGTTGTAAAATACCGTTTCACAACGGTAGAACATAGATTATTTCTTAAGTAGGAGCCTGCTATGACTCCGAGTTATTTTTCCGTTGATTTTAATCTTGATCTGTTGCATAAATACCCTCGTACAACCTATGTGCTGCAATTGTAGTGTGTGTGAATACAACGAGTCACACGGGCATCCAATGTACAGTGGAGAATCTGTTATTCTTTCCCGTTTAAACGCAAACGTACGCAAACGCAAAGCACTAAAACGTAGAAAAGTACAACTTTTGGACATTCTGATATTTCTTGTTTATCTTGGTGGCAAACAGTTTGGAGCCTGATCAGACGCCGGGTTACCCGGCGTCTGATCTGGCTCCAAACTATTTGCTCTGCAAATAATAGTTTTAGCGTAAACGCGTTTATTGGGAAAGAATAACGTTTTCTCCACTGTACATCAAATAAACCAAATACTTTTCCAACAGAATTTATCATTGGTCAATACATTAATGGTCGAGAACTCATTTTTTATTGCCTCCTGTTTAACCCCTTGACTGCCTTACCCCGTGTACACTAGTAATTTGAAAACAGTTTGGATCCTGATCAGACGATAATTGTTAAAATTTGATGACGTCATGGCAGTGAAGGGGTTAACTCACGAGCTCACTCACTCCCGGTCAACTATGTTACAACGAGGGGCGCGCTTGTCTGAAGTCATGTTAAGGTTTCCGTTCGAAAACTGTTACGGTGCCTGTCCAACCGGATTTAGCATTAAAAATAGTAATTTGTAAATATATGTCAAATGCTTATATAAAATGGGTAAGATTTAGTTTTGGATAATAAATTCTGTTAAAAAATGCATTTCAAAAAAAAAGGAAGAAGCTCTGGTGGGTTTCGAACCCGTGACCCTCCATGCGGAGACAAACGTGAAAACAAAGGCAAACGACTTAACCACGCGGCTACTGGGGCTTTCTATCTATATGGTAGCGAATTAACGTACTTCACTCAAGTTCACTGGTAGCGATTGATTTATACATATTCGGCTCGGGTTTATGTCCGAGCCCGTGTAGAGAAGCAACAACAACAACTATACCGTCAGCTGACGCTATTGAAAAACGATGGAAAATATCTAAAAAAAAACTAAGATTCGGTGACGATTCTTGAGACTTTTTTTGGACTGATCATATTTTTTTAATGTAAGAAGCCAAATAATGCCACAAATTTGCTTTTATTTGAGTATTTTATTTTATTTTGACAAGTATCCTTGCTTCTTGTCATTTCGCCACTTTCTTGTCAATTCGCCACCTAAGCAAAACTTGGAATTCCGTCACGAGCAGGCTACCGAGGATGTCCGAAAACTACAGAGGATATCCGAATACTAGGACAGTTTCACTAAGGAAGATTTCAAACGCCGAAAATGCGAAAGAAAAAGGTAAAATAACAATAATTCATAAAAAGTTTCAAATCAAAGGACTTGTTGGTAATTTTAACTCTATATGCCCGTTGTTACTTTTTATTGTAAAGTTGTAAAAGATATTATTTACTTTTAAAAAATTAAATATTTCAAAATCATTAAACAATGTTTCAAATTTCATGAAACAAACTATAACATACTGCCAGAGCCTACATTGACCTAATTATCGAACGACCAATCAGAGGTGGCGAATTGACAAGAAAGCATCCCGGTGATCCAGAGCAATGACCTCGTTCAAAAACGGTACAGTAATTTACATTTGTGTTTATTTCACAAGTTTTATTTGTATATATTCGTGTTATTGAAAGTTCAGTCCAGAATTAGATCCGTGAAAAAGTAAGAAATGTTACATCAGAAAGCGCATGCGCGAAAAATATAGCTAAGGGTGGCGAAAACACAGGTAAACAGGCTACACCATCTGGTTGCGAGTCCCTTTAAACATCAACACGCTGTGGGAGATAGTGTTTTATATGTATATTTACTGCAAACCTTTGGATGGAGATGACATTCCGAGTCAATCGGCGTCTCATTTTCATAAAAACTATCTAACAACCTGCTGATCATTGTCTAAAATGAAGTGGGCGTACAGTGCTAGCTCCTCCCTACAACGGCCCTCTGAACAACGAGTCCCTCCTAACAACAACGCTCGTCACTGTTCCCCAAACAAGACTTTTCCCCGTGAGCTGCAATATCGTCTGCTTATCAAAGTTCAATAAGAACCTGTTCTGTTTGTTCACTTTTATTGAAGTATGACAATGTTCACCATTGAATCTAAAAGTATACAAGGGTTACATTTACTATACTATTCTATATCTCCCCCCAAGTCTTTGGTATGTTAATTCTGAAGACTGATGTGATAAACTCAGTATAAAAGTGCAAACAATCAACATCTTGAACAAAACTGGAACAAATGTCAGTATGCTATTGGAAAACCCGTTAGTCTCGTACCATATTACTTCATCTCAAAATCATTGTGCCATTTGGGTTTCCTAACTTGACGGCTAGAACGACGTGGAGTGGAAGGCATAGGACCTTCAGGAGGTGAAGTGGGGATGTTAGATGTCGGTGGGTCAAAGTTAACCGTGGGCAGGGGAGGGACATCAGCAAGAGGTATTGGAGGGTTGCTCTTGTGACTGTCATTATCAGGAGTCGCCTGAGCATCTGGTGGGTGGCAACTTCCGGTTTCCTGTAAGGGCTGATCGTCAGTGGGAATGTTTTTGGGTGTTTGGCATTCAAGTTTGCTTGTAGGAACCTGATTTGGGGTGGTGGGCAAGTGGGTGAAATTGGCCTTGTATAAGGTGACAGGTGAAGGGTTCGGGTACACTGGTACATATTTCTTGAGGAATTTCCTGTTCCGTAATGTGACCCTGCCTGAGCCGTCCACTTTGATCACATATTGATTAAATTGTCTCACCTCTATGATGACCCCAGTTTTATCCCATTTAAGTGGGTTCTGACCGACCTGGTTTTGGATACGAACGTGATCACCTACAGATAGTTGGGGAAGTCTCTTGGTGTGTTCGGAGAGTCTCTCCGCTGATAGCATGTGTCGATTTCTAAGGGCCTCCTCTCTAGCTAGAAGGGTTTCACTCCAAGTGCTATGGGGCTTATATCTACCAGGGGGTATGGGAATGAAATCTCTTATCGGTCGACCAAAGACGCACGTAGCAGGTGACAACTTAGTGTCCCTGTCAGGCGTATTCCGATATTGAAGGATAGCGCGCTGAAACAGGTCAGTCACGAGGCTGCCATTAGGACTTGTGTTGTCCATTAGGATGCGCTTTACTGTCTTCACATCCACCTCTGCGCGACAGTTGCTGTGTGGAAATGCAACAGATGATAGGCGGTGGTTCACACCCCAGTCCTTTAGGAAGGTACGGGTTGTAGAAGATGTGAATTCTGGGCCACCATCGGAAGACAGCTCGTCAGGGATGCCAAACGTAACGAATATGCGGCGAAGGCAATCTATTAACCCTTGTGCTCCATGGCTTGCTCGTTCAACTATTGGCCAATTCGAATATCGATCTACTACTACCAAGTAATTGCAGCATTTATAGTGAAAGTAGTCCGCACAAATACATTGAAAAGGGTACTCTGGGTACATCAGTGGGGTAGGTGGTGCACTGGGATTAGATGGGGCTGTTCGGTTGCATTGTTGACAAGATGCTCGCATAGCAGAGATTGCAGGTGTGATACCTGGCCAGAACACAGAGGACTCTGCCCGAGAAGTCATAGCTGTGACCCATTGATGGGCAGAATGGAGAGAGGCTAGAATCTCTTGTCTGAGGATTGGTGGGATAACCACGCGGTCCTTGTAGAGGATAACACCATCACATGTGTGGAGATTCTCCCTGAATTGGAAGAATTCCTGCAGTTCTGCTGGGTGGCCCTCCCGAGTATCTGGTAGGCCAAATTCAATCATTTGCAAGAGGGTGTGCATAGTTTCATCACTGGATGTAGCTAGCCGTACTATGTCCCATGTAACAGACATGAGGCCTAAGGATTCAAGTGAAGCTGCGCTGTGCACAGGGACATTGGTGTCTAGGAGGGCCTCTGAATGAAACCGAAGTCCATCTAAGATAGAAGAACAGTGTAAAATCTGGGACAGGGAGATGTCATCAGTCAACCGCAGTATTTCAGGTTTACCGGTAGGATGGCGTGACAGACTGTCGGTTGCCAGATGTTTGGTACCTGGGATGTGGACCATGCGGAATTTGTATCTCAGGGTTTTTTCTTTTAAGTTTCTCAGGCGTGAGGATATGTTCTAAGGATCTATCACCAAGGAGCTTGAGAAGAGGTTTGTGATCGACGGCTACAATCAGGTCTGTGCAGCCCAAAACAAAATACCTTGCTTTTTCCAGAGCATCTGCAACAGCCAATGCTTGGCCTTCAATGGGCGCGTAGCGTGACTCAGCTGAATGTGTGAAGCGGCTACATACGAGCGTAACCTTCCAGCCATCTTTGCAACAGAAATGTTCAGAATTGGGGCAAGAGCAGTGTTTCTGTAATAGCCAGAACCCTATTCCGTCCTTAGACAAATCAGTTGCCAAGCAAGTGGGTTTGTTGGGGTAAAAAATTCGGACTCCTTTCTCGATTTCTTGTGCAATGATGCGTTTGGATTCCTCGAACGTTGACTCCAAATCAGCAGTCCAATGGAAGGGTGTGTTGGGTTTGAGGAGGGTGCGAAAAGGTAACATTTTTTTCAGTCATGCTAAACGCATATGCAACTTGATTTACCAATCCGAACCAAGAGCGAACATCAGTGATGTTCTTTGGAGTAGGAAAGTCTAGTATGGCACAGAGGTATTTCTGAGAGGGACGAACAGAGTCTAGAGTGATCTCAAAACCAGCAAATTCAACAGTTTCAGCAGTAAACAGGAACTTCATCCACGCACTTGGTTTTGTCCTTTATGTCTGAGACGAGCTCGTCGTATCTGCGGGTATACCCGTCACCTGAGGCAATGTATCCCTGTGGAGCTGTTTTGTAACGATATCTACCCCAGGGTGTGATGAAGGTTGTAAGATGCCTGTCCTCATCCCGGATGGGTACACTGTGATACCCATTCCAGGCGTCAAGGACCGTCTTCCTTTTACCATGTGGGACAGACCGGGCTTGGTGGAAGGGGGAGGGCGTATGGTGGGTTTCACGCACTGCATGGGCATTCAGTGCTTGAAAGTCGACGGTTCGTCGTGGCTCTCCATTCTTCTTCGCACAAACCACCATTCTGTGACACCAGGTAACTGGTTCTCCGATAGGGACTGGTTCAATGACACCTAGGCAGACATCCTGGTCTAACCCTGCCTTGACCTTGTCTCTCCAATGGATGGGGACAGGGATGGGTGTGTGGTGGGCCACTGGCTCAGCGTTAGGGTCAACCATGAGCTTCATCGGGGTAGTGTCCATGAGGGGAAGGGGTTGGTGTTCGCATGTATTAAATGAACTAGATCTGTAGTGGTCTAACAGAAAGTTTTTCAGGAGGGGTAGGTTGTCCTCTGTTGCTGGGTATGGTAGCCTCGTGGGAAGTGGGGGAGGGCTTTGGTGTGCGGGACAGTTGCAAGGGGAGGGTTGGGCATTCAAGGCAGAAGTGGTGTCTAGGGGAGGAGAGGACACTGCTGGGAAAGTCTCTGGGACAATACCCAGGGCAACACAAGCCTCTCTGCTGAGAAAGAATTTGTCTGCTGCATCAGTAACGTATGTCATTTGTCTGGTTGTGACCATTTCACCATCAGCATTATTTGCACTCCAAGGTCAGAACTGCAGCACCAAGAATCCTGATACCCAGATTTGCAACTGTGTGCATTTTCATAGTGACCGGGATAAGGTCATGTTCGCTGATACCTAAGCGACGAATGAATTGTAAACCTGTAAGACAACTCTGACACCCAGTATCAGCCATAGCAGAGAGGGAGATGGTGGGGAAGTTCCTGCGTCTGAGAGGGAAACCCAAAGCAGCATAATCATCTGCTGACACCCTAGCGGATACATTTATAAAGGGTTGCTCTTTCGACCTTCTTTTGACCCAAGTGTCTGTTAACGTGTCGTATACATGATGGTCGATCTGTACCGAGCGCTCTAAATCACCGGTCAGTACGCATGAACCATCAAGTACTTTAGCAACATCACTATTCACTGTACACAGCTGATCGAACACTGATGCACTGCTGTCAGGAGCTTTCTTGGTTGCTTTCCATTTACGGCACATAATGTCAAAATGATGAGGGCGACTGCAGTGTCCGCATACATGTCCGTAGGCTGAGCAATCACTTTTTCTTGTGTTGGCCGAAGAGTTCTTTCCGTGGCCCTTTTTTGCCGCAGTAACCACAGTTGGCACTTAGCTCGTTCCTGTCTGATTTGGCTTTTGTCCGGTATGCACTTGCAGCGTTGACTTGATTACCCGATTCTGATAATCTGGAAGCAGAACGTTTTCCTGATTCTTTAGTTTCGACGAAAGCGAATACTTCTTCCAGTGTCATGTTCTGATTTTTGTCCCCAAGCAGATCCTGCTGGATCTCACTATCAGCTATCCCTCTCGTGAGGACATCCCGTAGGACCTGGTCTGTGTAGTTCACATTCACATCACAAGAAGTACATTTCATTATGAATTTGCATACACTTGCTTGGCCCCTGATGCGCGCTCCAAAACTTCGAATAGTCTCGTCACGATCTTGGCGCATTTGGGCCAGCGCAACCCTTGCGACCATTGTATTTTCTTCCCTAACAGCTAGTCGCTTGATGATGGCCATAACATCTTCTTCAGTTTTTTCAGTCAGACTTTGACCGGAGGACTGAGTGATGTCTTTTCTTAGGGGCTCTTCACAACATTCTAACAACTGCACTATTTTGTCCTTCCCAGTGATCTGGGTGGCAGTCACATAGTCAGTCCATATTGATTGGAAGTAGTTCCACTCTTCACTAGTACCTGCTGTGCGGATTGCTGGCCTTTTAACCTTCTCTACTCTCGCTGCAGGAGGAGGAGTGGAAGGCACGGCGTGAATACTCGCGTGGGTTGTGATGAGGGCGGCTACAATCGATGCCTCCAGATCTGGGGTCTTATAATGACAGCCAGGAATTGGGCACTCTACCTCAGGCATGATGCTAGTTGTGGTGTTGCACTTCAATGGTGGACATCAATAAGAACCTGTTCTGTTTGTTCACTTTTATTGAAGTATGACAATTATGTTCACCATTGAATCTAAAAGTATACAAGGGTTACATTTACTATAGATCTACTATTCTATTAAAGTCAAACATTAGAATATATAAAAACGGACTTTTTGACAGAAAATAAAATAATGACGAGTGACAAGCAGCTTGAATCCAGATCAGACGTCTGATCTGGATTCAAGTTGTTTGCAAGTGTTAGCCAATTTCCCTCCCTATATATTTACAAGTCCCTCCGAACAACACACACACACAACCTTTGTTCAAGGAAATATATTTCCATGCTTTGTCTCCCATTGAGTGTCGTTGTAGAGAGGTAGCACTGTATATCGACGGAATTATACATGAGTGTATATTTCCGTGGTAGATATACAGTTGCTGGCCATAAATAAGTTTCCACCCTGGAAATAAGTCATAAAATGTTTATGTATTTGAGCTGTTTAAGGGTGTATCCAACCCATAAGCGATTTTTTCAAAGTATCAAACTTTTTTTCTATCATTGTTTTTTTTGGAAGGGCTATTTATGATGAATGAAAAAATGGAAAGAAAAATATATGGTGGTGTCCTTATTTTTTAGCTACAGCGATTTGAAAAAGGTATGTCAAATGTGGACTTTCTCTCTCAAATTTTACCCATTCAGAGTACAAGCTTCAGTAAAATCTATTTCAAAAGAAAACAAACATAGTAATTTGGGTTTTCATTATTTATTTGATGTCTATGGTGGTATTTTCACATATAGAAACCAAATTTAGACAAAGCAGGCACTAGGTTTGAACAATATGGATCCTCGAATATCAAAAATATGCTTTTTATAGGGCATGATTTTATTAGATTTTATTTTATGAAAAAAAGTTAAAAAGTTTGAAAATGAAATAGTTCTAGTATTAAACTTTTTCTTATATTCTACCAAATGAAAGCCAATGCTAAGGCAGTTCAAAATATGAAAAGAAATTGAAAGGTCAGTGTTGAAAATTTTGAGTTATTAAAGTAAAAAGAGTTATCTCCCCTCACAAAATTTACAAAAATGTACCATATCGATGATATTTAGAGCTTTATAAATTTCACATTTGGTGCCTGTTTTTTCTTAAATTAGTTTTTGTATGAAGAAATACTACCATAGGTAGGAAATAAATAACACAAAACCAAATTATCATATTTGTTTTCATTTAAAATGGATTTTTATTGAACCGGGCTGTTTGAAAAGGACAAAATAAGAGGAAGTGGGTGGGGTAAATTTTACATGGGCATGGAGCCAACTGTTGTTCACCAAAATGTACACTTTTTCTATTTTTTCATTTTTCTTAAATAGCTCGTCAATACAAAACCATCATAAAGTGTTTTCATATACTTTGAAAGTTTCTTAAATTCATGACATTGATACACCCTTAAAGTAAACTGGAACCTGTCGATTAACTTAACTCTTTCCTCCCTGAAACTTTAAATGGAAAATTCCAGTTTCCATTTTAGTCTAGTCCATTTCTGACTTTTAAGGGTTGTTTTTGTCAATGTTTGGCATTGTGACAAACAGTGAAGAACCTGATCAGAGGGCTCCTTTCAGAGCCCTCTGATCAGGGTCTTCACTGTTTGCATAGGACAAGTGTACTATTCACATGTACACTGTTTGAAAAGCACGCCTATATGCGGGACTAGGGTTCAAAGAGTTAAAAGTCAATAAAGGTCATTCACCACGTTTGTTGAACATGCATAGGAAATAGCGGACGGGACCGTTGGTACAAACAGTTTGGAGACAAACGACTAGGCGTTCATTCAAACTTCAGTCTGGTTTATTCAGGCCATATGTTTATGTCTACTTTATAAATACAAATTAAGGTCGTCCATGGGGAGGGTCGGCCATGTGACTATCCTACTCGGGTCCGTCGATTCACCCCACAAAACCCAATAGACACCAATAGTAACCAACAGATACCAATAAAACCAAATATGAGTTAAATCTACTACATATAGGCATTTTTATCAATTTATAAGTATTATATTATGAGTTTATGGATATATTTAAGTTATATTCATCATTTGGAGTAAAAAAATCGACCAAATATACATTAATACCGATCATAACCATACCGCTCCAAATCGACTATTCACCCAACAAAACTTTTGAGATGTGGTCACGTCGCAAAACGAGTTGAATGTACTACATGTAGGCATTTATATCAATTTATAAGTATTCTATTATGAGTTTATGGATATATTTAAGTTATATTTATCATTTGGAGTAAAAAAAATCGACCAAATATACATTAATACTGATCATAACCATACCGCTCCAAATCGACTATTCACCCAACAAAACTTTTGAGATGTGGTCACGTCGCAAAACGAGTTGAATGTACTACATGTAGGCATTTATATCAATTTATAAGTATTCTATTATGAGTTTATGGATATATTTAATTTATATTTATCATTTGGAGTAAAAAAAATCGACCAAATATACATTAATACCGATCATAACCATACCGCTCCAAATCGACTATTCACCCAACAAAACTTTTGAGATGTGGTCACGTCGCAAAACGAGTTGAATGTACTACCTGTAGGCATTTATATCAATTTATAAGTATTCTATTATGAGTTTATGGATATATTTAAGTTATATTTATCATTTGGAGTAAAAAAATCGACCAAATATACATTAATACCGATCATAACCATACCGCTCCAAATCGACTATTCACCCAACAAAACTTTTGAGATGTGGTCACGTCGCAAAACGAGTTGAATCTACTACATGTAGGCATTTATATCGATAAATGAGTATTATAATCAAGGTGTATGGTCATATTAAAGGTTTATGTATCATTTAATTTTAAAAAATCGATCATTTGATGCATTTATGGCAGTTATAACCCTAACGCTCAAAATCGACTATTCACCCAACAAAACTTTTGAGATGTGGCCATGGTCGCAAAACGAGTTGAATCTACTACATGTAGGCATTTATATCGATAAATGAGTATTATAATCAGTTTATTACTATATTGAAACCTGGACGATGAAAGAGTTGAAGCTACTACATGTAGCCATGTAAATTAATTGTATTTTATTTTATTGTAATTAAATGTTGAAGTATTTTGTAAATTTACATGCATAAATTAAAAAAAAATTGATAATCAGGGTACCTCCTGTTACTTAAAAATTGATCAAACAGTGTTTCACACTAAATCAATAGCTAACTGCCACAGTTTATCACCTTTAACGAGCTGTGCTTTATTGATAATTGGATTAACAATAACACCACCCGCTGATAGAAGCGTGCCTTTGATGTACCGCCAAGATCATGTTTGATCAAGATGCATACTACAAGCCAAAGTATTGTGGCTATGTAGACATGGCCGTTTTGGTATTTATAAATAATTATTGTCGCATGATTTTATCATTAGTTGTATCTAGTAGAATCTTAATGGTTACCAAAAACAATTTGGATGCTGATCCGATGAGATCTGTGTAGTAGTTTCACGAGTGACTGTAAGAATCGTACCTTTAATTAATTAAAAAAGAAGAACTATATCGCTTGGTCTGAAAAGGTTGTCTACAGAATATGTTTAGATTTATAAAGTGTGTATTGTTCAAGTGAACAAACGAGTGTAAAACATAGTGTCAAGCTATGAACGGGATCAGCGAAGTCAATAGTCAAATTAATATTTACAGTCTGGATACAGACTATTCCTAAAATCAACAACGTACCCGAAAGATCAAAAGTGCCCTGGTCCAAAGAACCGAAAAATATCCAGCTTTTGTGAAATATTACAACAACCACATAAAAACTAAACTTCTAAACAACGTTATTAATCCACAACGCGGAAACAAAGTGAAATCCTGGACGAACAATAATGCGGAATCAATCAACAACATAATCAAATTAACCACTAACTGGAGACCCAATGATACACCTGAGTTAGTTAAACAATTTTTCAGTATAACAGATCTACACTTCAAGGATTATAGGAGCGCACTTCACGATACGGGCAATTATAGCTTGATTGAAGCTTATAGGAAAAGACACATCGTGGCTGATGCGATATGGAGATGTAAAGATGAAACCGAAAAACAAGATCTCTTCCATGCTTTTTTAAAAGACAGCAGAAAGCGCGTGGTTAATTTAGTTTCTTCCGCAGACGGCAAGTACAGTGTTTCACAGAAGGCAGTGGGAGTGGCAAAAAAACCCGGACAGAGAAAAAGACCACTGAACGAAAGAGCACAAAAGAGACAACGCATAGAGTGAAAATTTCATATGACTTTAATACACATTACTGTTACCATTCATAATCTGTGTCTTTGCACATTTTTTGCTTAGGTTTCATTTTACCCCTCTGTCCCCCATAGAATAGGATCCATACTGCGTGTAGAGGGTTACGTAAAAATATTACATACTGATAGAGAGAGGGAGAAAGAGAGAGAAAGAGAGAGAATGGCGAAAGGGGAATGTTGATTTTGATGTACAGTGTAATTAAATAAAAAAAATGTACTTGAACTAAAACAGGATAGAAATAATGCAGATAGCAATTAGTTTGTTCATTTTGTTCAGTCTAACATCTATATCTCGAACTCGCGTAATTCGAACTACCCGGATTTATCTTAGCCATATGTTCGACCGAACCGAGTTCGAGGTATCGAAGTTTAACTGTACTTAAATGTAATCCTTATTCTAAACAGGGTAGAAAGCAACAAGTTCTTTATGTTTTTTAAAATGCATACATGTAACATATTTAATAAAGCTACAGCAATAGTTATATCGTATATTCAGTCTTCATTTCATATGTCATTCCTTCTTAACTGTACGTATCATATTCAATAAATCTATAGAAATATAGTTATATAGTATATTTAGTATTCATTTCATATGTCATCTCTTCTTAAATGTGTCCATGCTTTTTTCCAGGTTCTTTCTGCATGATCTGTAATTAAAACAGAATATAAATCTTGGGTATATCGACCACTCAATCATAACAGACAAATAATCAATTTCAAAATAAAGGCGCATTTAATATCTGACCTGACAAATTGCTTCCGATTTTTTAAAATGTATATTTCACGCGCATATTTGTTTATGTATTTTCATCATGGGCTTTTAGGCCTAACGGTACTACTGTTAATAAAGTTATAAAACTTATTTCAACTAAATTATAAATATTATTCGTTTTTACATATTAATATAATTATAAGGCATAATGGTCTGTATACATACTTTTCACAAATACACCGCATTTGGTGTGAATATCAAAGGGTTATTTGCTGATGTCAATAATAAAATAGGACTACCGTTAATCCCCTATTCACAAGTGGACAGTGTCATGCTGTGAGCGTTAATTGGATATACTCTCGTTTAATAGGTAGCTTAATGACAGGAGTGTGCCGGCAGCCTGTTAAATTGGTTAAATTTGGCCATCACCTGTATTGATGACTAACAAAAAGTTTCAGGATTAGTTTATGTTAATATTTTGTCGTCTGCTTATTTCTAACATTTTAATTTTAAAACATATCGATTTTATTATAATCGAACTACTACGGAGACTATACATTAAAACGTCAATCACAAATCATTGAGTGGCCGCTAAACACAAGATTTAAATATATTCATATGACTTCTTTAGACAATATACATAAATGGTTTTGGCTTATATTTGTTAAATAACTCTTTTTTTAAAAATTCAAAATTATGGGGCTCACGAAGGGAGGGTCCCCGTCCCGAGCCCTGGGCACATCTACTTATTCATGAATATGCTATATAAGATGATGTGGCAAATGCCTTCAATTACAGTCATTGTCTTTAAGCGAGCTTAAAGCACAGTCAATTAGCGGCACGTGTGCAACATCGTTATGTGATTACAAAAGCTGATAAATGTGGGAATCGTAGTCCGATATATCATGTAAGCGCGCCGCATCGCAAAGCTTTTATTGGGTGATAATTGGAGCAGTAGATCTATATCGGTTATAAATGAATGTATAGTCGAGTTTTTTTTAATTATAAGGTACCTGGTAGTTTAATGTAGTAACTAACTTGGATTCTAATAAATTTATCGATATAATTGCCTATATGTGGTAGCTTCAACTCATTTTGCGACCATGGCCACATCACAAAAGTTTTGTTGGGTGAATTCCAGATTTTGAGCGTTAGGGTTATAACTGCCATAAATGCATAAAATGATCGATTTTTTAAAATTAAATGATACATAAACCTTTAATATGACCATACACCTTGATTATAATACTCATTTATCGATATAAATTCCTACATGTAATAGATTCAACTCGTTTTGCGACGTGACCACATCTCAAAAGTTTTGTTGGGTGAATAGTCGATTTGGAGCGGTATGGTTATGATCGGTATTAATGTATATTTGGTCGATTTTTTTACTCCAAATGATAAATATAACTTAAATATATCCACAAACTCATAATAGAATACTTATAAATTGATATAAATGCCTACATGTAGTACATTCAACTCGTTTTGCGACGTGACCACATCTCAAAAGTTTTGTTGGGTGAATAGTCGATTTGGAGCGGTATGGTTATGATCGGTATTAATGTATATTTGGTCGATTTTTTAAACTCCAAATGATAAATATAACTTAAATATATCCATAAACTCATAATATAATACTTATAAATTGATATAAATGCCTACATGTAGTAGATTCAACTCGTTTGGGACGTGACCACATCTCAAAAGTTTTGTTGGGTGAATAGTCGATTTGGAGCGGTATGGTTATGATCGGTATTAATGTATATTTGGTCGATTTTTTTACTCCAAATGATAAATATAACTTAAATATATCCATAAACTCATAATAGAATACTTATAAATTGATATAAATGCCTACATGTAGTACATTCAACTCGTTTTGCGACGTGACCACATCTCAAAAGTTTTGTTGGGTGAATAGTCGATTTGGAGCGGTATGGTTATGATCGGTATTAATGTATATTAATTTGGTCGATTTTTTTACTCCAAATGATAAATATAACTTAAATATATCCATAAACTCGTAATATAATACTTATAAATTGATATAAATGCCTATATGTAGTAGATTTAACTCATATTTGGTTTTATTGGTATATGTTGGTTACTATTGGTGTCTATTGGGTTTTGTGGGGTGAATCGACGGACCGATCCTACTCTACGTGCCGACCCCCAAGTCTCGTTATTGGAACGTGATCGAATCGGAACGTTTTGTTTCGACCCTCAGCACAAAGTCGTCGTCGATGTTTATTTATGGATGACAGTAAATCTACAATGTTTTGGTAAGTTAAGATTTTGTGTAATGTTTCGGATATAATGCTAAAAGCATTGTACATAGTTACATGATCATAGTTTGTTGTGCCAGAGGTGAATGTTTCCTGTCTGTTATACTTGTGAATGTGCAGATATATCGATGTGTCTCAAATGAGTTTATTTCGGATAAATTTAGTACACGGACAGTAGGTTTATTATAATAATACGCAAGAGTAGTTTCTTTCAGTGAACATTACTTTATGCTAATAGGAATCAAAATGTTTTTTTATGCCCAACGAAACTTAGGCGGGGACATAATGACCCCCCTTCTTCTTCCCATTCAGATAAGTGCAAGTAGGGGGGGGGGGGGGGGTTCTGGAGCATCAACACTGTGACTGGACAAGGTAAATGTGGGGCGATGAACAAAGTGCAAATTAAAAACCGAAAAAAACTGTGGGTTGAGCGTCTAGTGCATAGAGGTCAGGCCTGCCTTGAAGCTGTCCAAGGTCTGGGCTGTGGCGATGGGTGCGGGTAGCTTGTTCCAAAGACGTACAGCTAGAGGGAAGAAGGACTGCCTGTATATGTCTGCGCGGCAGAATGGGACCAGGTAGCATACATTTCTCCCTCGCTGTAGTCGGCCGAACCTGGTCACAGCATCTTGGACAAACATAGTCAGGACTGAGGGTGAGTCTTCCTTTGATGCCACTGCGTTTCTTGTGCACCCACAGTTTGCACTGGGAGCACTCAATCGAGTTGACTCCAACTCCACTTCTACAGAATGCACAGGGAAATGCCCTGAGTTTGGAAGAAGATCCAGCCCAGGACCAGAGATCATGAGCTTAGTCTTCTTCATGTTGACTCTCAGGCCCCTGCCTTCCATCCCGATCTTCCATACCTTCAGCTTTGCAACACACTCCTCCAGTGAATCGCCCATCACAGCAAGGTCATCTGCATACAGAAGTTACCTCGGAACACCGGTGCAAAACTCGCGGGACAGAGCTTCCAGCACTATGATGAAAAGCAGGGCCCCGGGCCGAGGACAGATCCCTGATGTACACCAACTCTAACTCCAACTCCAAACTCCTCATTGAACTGCCTGTTGACATGTAGTGTCCGTGTACATTCTCTGGATGGGCACGCACAACCCATTCCTCAACTCCAAGAATCCTCAAGGCCCACCAGATGACTTTCCAATACAGTGGCTTGTTGCGGTGATATACTTCTCCTGAAGCTGGTGTATGGTGGGTGAAGATTGCATCAGTATCTCCTCTTCCAGGAACAAAGCCAAACTGCATTGAGTCAATTTAAACAGCAGCAGATGCAAGAAGATACCATTGTGCTATTGATCATTACTGCAGAAATCAGCATCTGCATGACACTCCGAAAGCAGGTTGAAAGTAAAGCAGAATGTGCATTGAGGCTTTATTTTCAGCTTGCTTTAAGCTACTCTCTGTCAGGATATAGAATATAATTCTTACAATAGATATTCATTACTGTATAAATTGGAACTATTTTCTTCAATAGAGAAACAAATGAGAGACATAAAAAAGCATATTTATGGGGTTATGGGTTAATTAACCTGGACTTTTACCTTTGTCATAACTTTGAAATTGAACTAATGTGACCTCCCTCATATTCCAACATGTCCACGCATGAAGCCTTTTCTTTTTGTGCAATTTGAAATAAGTTATTATCGTGATGCTTTTAAAAAGTTTTTGCTTATTGCAATACTATGAATCTATTAAGCTATTGGTACTAAGTTTTTCATTATTTTTCAGATCGTGCCTAGTTGAAGACAGCTCGTTGAAGAAAATATAAATCATGTCGTTGAGACATTTTGGAAGAACGACTGCAATTTTCTTTCCAAAGAACTTGAGTCCTATAGTTACAAAACTAGGTCATTCTGTGCAGTTGACATCCGTGAGAGCCAGTCATGCAGCAGTGCGAATAAACTATCTAGAAAATGGAAAAAACCAACATATTTTATTAACACCACCCGGATTAAACTTGATGGCTGCTGTATCATGCAGAGGCTGCACGAATCTTCCAAAAAAAGTATCATACACACACTTTGGTCACAAACCACCTCCAAAAAAGAACTGGAATAAATCATGGATGCTCATGGTGTTCGCAGCAACAGCAATTTTTACCATAAGTGGAATACAGTAAGTTTGCTCTATATTTAATCCGTTCTGTTACAGTGCTGAGTCCAAAAATAAACATCGTTTGCAGACTCAGAGTTGACAGAGGACTCCTGAAGGCAGTGTTTGTAATACTTTTAGATATTTTGGGATAAACTTCTCGAGATGTAATGCAAACTCGTCAATTTTCAGTTAACACTAACAGGGCTCCAGATAAGAGGGGGTAAACTGAACAAATCCAATGTTTTCTCACTCTTTTCAGCACCAAATCCTATTGTGTTACTACTCATTAGAATCGTCTCTTCGAGACGATTCTAATGAGTAGTGACTTCATAGGGTTTTATATAGAAATAAAGATTTTAGTTTTAGAAATACTCCTCTTATCTGGAGCCCTGAGTTAATGAATGAATTCATTTGAAACTTCAGTGTTTTAAGGGTTAAACTATACTCTATCCCTTTACTCCATAGATACACATTTTTACGCATTTAAAGTATTCCTCCATTGAGGAAAATAGTTTCAATTGATACAGTCACTAATACTGGTTACGGTTTGTATGATAAGCAATACTTTGAATGAAAAAGTTTGTAGCTTAAATCAGGATGAAAGTAAAGCAGAATGAATCTAAAGGCGCATTCTGCTTTACTTTCAACCTGCTTTAAGTCATAACCTTTCTTCAAAACTAGAAACAGGCTATGGGGTAAAAGGTTAACAGTGAAGAGTACTAAGTGCAGACCCAGATCAGAGGGCTTCTAAAGGAGCCCTCTGACCAGGGTCTGCATTGTTTGTCATATATATTACAATACATCAACCAAAAGAACTACATGTACTCTGAATAGTAAGAATGGACTGGACTAAATTAGCTTGTTTGCAGTGTCTAAGATGAGTGGTTGTTGTGTAATTTGAGATGGTAACGACTAAAGACTAGGATTTTAGCATTTGAACTCTTCTTATCTGGGGCCCGTTTCATAAAACTTCGTACAACAAAATTAATGTTGTTATAATTCAGATTATGAAAGTCTCAATTATTATTTATTTCTCCATCCAATCCTGTCTTGTGACATCTCTTTGGAATCGTCTTTTTAAGACGATTCAAAAGAAATGTCACAAAACAGGATTAGAATTTAGATAGAGAAATCAGAAGTTTAATGTATTTTAAAGTTTTGACTTACGACTGTTTTTGTTGTACAAAGTTTTATGAAACGGGCCCCTGGAGCTTTGGTAATCTGTTATGTAATATTCATATACTCTCAATCCTTTTCAACTCTTACTCATTTATTTGTAACCTTTACAAGGAAAGTGGACGCATCTTCTGAGGTGGAGGGGGACAGTTCTGTGGCTGAAGAAAAGGGCCAGGAAGATGAGACTGGAGAGAAGCCGAAACAGAAGAAGAAAAGAATTGGCTTCCATGATAAAAGGGTAAAAATGTCAAAATGAAATGAACAATTCATTTCCCAATTAAAGTTTAGTCCATTTTTTATGATTTAAGGGTTTGATTTACCCAAAATAAAGGTAAGTCCCTTTTTTTAGACGATGTATTGAAAATTGACAATTAGTGCAGGCCCTGATCAGAGGGCTCCTATAGGACTAGGAGCCTATGATCTGGTGCATTGGACACATGCACTTTTCACTGGTACACTGTTTATAAAGGAAGAATGATTTGTAAAATAAATATGAATACTAAATGCTTAAGAAAAGGAATGCTGATAATCTGATGAAAATAGTAAGGATACTGCAGAAGAAAAGCAGTTTCAGGGTTTTAGCTTGAATTAAATGTTATTATTATAGATTTACTATTCTTGTCATAAAAATGTCAAATTGACAGAAAATGCCCATATCCCTTTCTTAAATCCTGATTTTAGAACCCAAATGAGACATGATTGTTCTGATTTGAATTGATTTAACAAACTTGTAGTTATGCAAACAGATTGAATAAAATACAGTTACTGAAGTCATATAAAAAGTGTTTCTTGCAGCAGAAACCCATGTTATTTTTCTTACAGATTGTATGTCTTCACTCATTAATTTAAGGTTATGTAAAATGTGCACTGTTGTACCTCTGGCACACATTGAACCCTTTCCTATCACACTGATAAAATTTACTGTATTTCTTTATCTTTGACAGGTGGATGCTTAAAGCACACTTGAAAGTAAAGAAGAAAGTTCCTGTAGGAGCTTTCAACTTTACTCTCAACTGGCTTTCAGCTACCACTGTTATTAAAATACTATCACATTGTCCTTATTTGAATGTATATATCAGAACAAGGGAAATATTTAACCCATTATCCCATAAATATGCCTTTTATGCCATTAATTTATTCCTCCACTGATGAAAATAGTTGCAATTTATACAGTCATAAATATCTATGATAAAAATATTTCTATATTTTAGCAGATGTTAACTTAAAGCAGGTTGAAAGTGAAGCAGAATTTCTTTCAACTTTGCTTTACTTTCAACCTGCTTTAAGTGGTCACACATCTTCAAAACTAGAAACAGGCTATGCGGTAAAGGGTTAAGGAAAATGCAGAGTACTGGTACTAGCACACTTTTGTATAGGATAGGTTCAAAGAATGGATGAGGATTTGTTGCAATGCATGTACATTTGAATGATTTCAAATGATTAAGTGTATGTGTACATTTCAGATGATCGAGTACGAGAATCGTATTCGAGCCTACTCTACCCCAGATAAGATCTTTCGCTATTTTGCCACACTGAAGGTGTTGCAGGGCGGCAGTGATTGGGAGGTGTTTATGACGCCAGAGGATTTTGTGAGGTCTATTACCCCTGGATTGCTACAGCCAGAAGGTGGGTGCTATGTACGGTATATCTTGTATTAAGCAGTCACTTGAAAACTGAATTTGTAGTCTTGATAACAGGTTGCAGTTTAATGCAGATTAAAAGTAAAAAAAGGGTTGGTTCTATTTACAGTCAAACTGTTCAGGAGTCACTTATAATCAATTAACCAATAGATTGCAGCTTAACCCTTTCACTCTCAATGACGCCTTAGAGCGCATTTGCAAACAATTTGGGTCCTGATCAGACACCGCATTACGCAGCATCTGATCAGGACCCAAACTGTTTGACACTCTGACTCTTATTAAGGAAATCATACAACCTTAAATCTTACTTTGAAACCTGTCTTGCAGACAACAATACTGAAACAGACAGTGAGATGACGATAAAGCCTGCTTTGAATCCTAGTTGTGCATATACACATCCCTTGCAATCAGTTTACCTGTGAAGAGTACACTTGTACAATATGCAAACAGTGAAGGATCAGATCAGAGGGCTCTAAAAGGAGACTTCTGACCAGGGTCTGCAATATTTGTCATATTGCAATACCTTGACAAAATCAACTATAAATAGTCAACAATCGATTACTTTAATTACCAATTTTAAATTTCAGGGAGGATAGGATTAAGATACCATCTATTAGGATATATAAAACATTTCTTATGGTGCATATTCATGATTGTATAAAGTGGAACTATTTTCTTCAATGGAGACAATTTAAGAAACTAAAGGCATAAAAAGGTGTACCCACTAGGTAACTGGTTAAACATGAGTGGGCAGTATGATGAAATCAGTTGAAATAAGAATTTTATTTATTTGGAAATGTTTCTTTGTAGTATGATTTACTTGGACCTAGGTATAGACAGTTATTTGGACGTCATACAGCTAAATGTCATATTGCATTGACATGGTCAAAAAGCAAGCATGTTCCAGTACATAGCAAATAATTGTTGTTTTTTTTTCAGGTCTTGGACTGGATCAGTTCAAAAGATTTGACCCACAGGTTTGCACATTTTTTATCAACATGGTCATTCATTTGGACAGTATAAATATTTAAATAAAACCTGTGTTAGGCAGCCATTTGGAAGAAGGTGCATAAGTAGTCTTTAAACTATTAGGCAGCTAAATGTGGGACAAAGAACAGGAGAAAACTCCAATTCGAGTTAAGTACTTAGCAGCTACCTGTATTTAGAGATTCCATGTACCTTCACTAAATGGCACATTTATACAGGTTTGTCACTAGAAACACTGCAATAAATCAATGAATAATGTACAGTAGAACCGCTCTATTATGACTGCTGAATTGTGTTAATCATTAGGTGTTAAATGCAGGTGGCTTTCTGTTTTACTTTCACTTTGCTTTTAGCTGTCACCTGTCTTTTATACAATCAATTAGTTTTCTTTTTAGTCATGATCCTAACAGAGGGGTTATACTGTACATTTAGACATTAAAGTTAGATTTTGAAGGATATGCCAAACTGATATTGTTACATGTTTGACAGGTAATTTTCAGCATATTACAAGTAAGGTGCCTTTATAAAGAAAATTCTTGCAATGAATGTTTTGACAATGATCTTCATGCACATGTATACACTATAAGTGATGGGTTTACTTAAATATTTTAGTAGCCTATAGTGCATGTATAGATCTGTGTACATCTGGGTGTTGGTATATATTACATATAGCCTTCAGTACAATCTTCTATTTCAATACTACAGTTTAGCTTGTGTTTAGCAGCCGCTTGAAATATATAAATAAACATCCTATAATGCAGGTAGCAGCTTAATGCAGGATAAAGGTAAAGCAGAAAGCTCCTACAGGAGCTTTCTGCTTTACCTTTGTCCTGCATTTAGCAACCACTTGTCTTTAGATACCTTATTGTGTGTTCAAAGAGTGGGGGGGCTGAACACAATTATGACTGCCGTATCACACTTGTGTGCTATGAACAATTTGTTATCTGTAGTCTAGTTAAATGAATGATTTGATTCAATGGTATATCTAGATAATTTTTCGTGATGAAATATTATTTTATTGGATATAATTATACTACAAAGACACATAACATGTATAGGTAATGGTACATAAAATATTAAATCGTAGAACCCTGAGTAATAGTGTCCTACTGAAATTATCGTCATCTACTTTTCTAAAAATTATTTATCAAAAAAAGGTCAGAGTATCAAATTACTTGGATTTTTTGATGAGGTGCCTAGTTGTTTGGCATTTCATCTAGATGGCAATTATTTACAAATGTTATCACGTTTTCATTGGTGGCATGTGGCCATGTGTCACCTGACAATTACTTAGTTTCTTAACACTGAGGGTTCAAATCCCAGCCTGGGCTCTATGGATTGTTCATGTAGGGTAGTCTTCCAGCTAGCTTACAGAAGGTCTGCAGTTCTACCCAGTTACTGATTTTTGTCTGAAACAGTCCTTAAAGATTTCTGGGGGTCTTCCTCCACCTGTATATAGCTGGACACCGCGACATGACTGATATACTGTTAGCAGCAATGTAAAATCATAACAAATCAAATCAAATCATTGTTAGCCAGTCAATTATTAATGACAGAGCTCCAGATAAGGGGAGTATTCCAAAATCTAAAATCTATATTTCTGGATTAAACCCTATGCTGTCACTACTCATTGAGACGATTCTAATGAGTAGTAACACCATAGGGTTTGGTGCTGAAATGTGTGAGAGAATGTTGGATTTGTTCTGTTCACTCCCTCTTATCTTGAGCCCTGAATGAGACGATGGTTTTCTAGTATGACAGCTGGTACGGATATCCTTCATTAGCAGAGGTGTGGGAAAATTGTGCCCCTAACTGGGTGGCCGTGATTAATGCTCTTGCAAGTATTTCCCGTGAAACGTGATGTCACTATCGGTCACTCATACACTTACCAGTGTCACTCATTCCTTCATTTGTTCATACACAATCTTTTCTTATGGGACCACTGAAGTAAGACCCTTTGAAAATCTTAAATACAAGAAGCTGTCTGCATTATTTTTCTCCTGCATTAAACAGTCACATGTACAGAGATCTCCATTCTGCTCACTGTGGTTGCTTAATTCAAGATTTACTGCATTTTCATCCACATTCACTCACACACACTCACCCACTCACTCACTTAGTTTCTTTCATTTGACCCTTTTTTGCATTTTTATTTCAAAGTGGAATATTTCATTTTAAAAAATCAGCATCATAAGGGTTAAATAATTGTCTTCAATAATAGGGGTCTGCTTCTATTCTAAAGATAGAAGTTTTAAAAAATTTCTTTCTAAAAAATAGGGTCAGAGTGTCAAACAGTTTGGATCCTGTTGAGATGCTGTGTAACATGGCATCTCATCTAGATCCAAACTGTTTAGGTAATCACATTTTTTCCCGCTAGCCAGCAAAAATTAAACATGAAGATAATAGAGTAACTGATGTGAAAAATGAACCTTTAGAAAAATGAATATCTAGAACATGGAAAGGAATGATTTCAGAAAATTTCAAAGTACCTTTAATTTTGTTATTTCATATTGTAGATCAAGTGATTCAAATGCGTCAATGTCTATCTTTGTAAACTTGATTGATGTAAATTTAACATTAATCAACTATGATACAGAAATCAATAAGTCATTATAATGTTTTGTTGGTGTTGTTTTTTGTGGGTTTTCATTTCTCTAAAAACCTATGATTGCATGGTTTGGTGGTTGGTTGTTAAATACATGTGACTAGTCCATGTCTGTCTCAGTTTGTGTTCAGTGCCAATTGCCCGCAAATATAATGCCAAAATCTGAAGCAGTTATTAGAAGCACAGAATATATAGAATAGTGTTACTGTCCACGTTAGTAACAGGTCTATAAGTTCAATAGATCTTGCCTAAAATCACTGAACTTTTTATCTTAGGAAAGATAGATAATCAACCGGTTAATAGTAATTTCTGGCAATCTGGAGTCATGTACCTTTGATTATCAAAATATTTGATCTTTGGTTTGTTCATCAATCATCAATACAGTGAAACTTGTTGATGCTGAGAACTAAATAAAGAAACATTACAATCTTTAAAGATAGATTTGTGCTTATCCCTTTACCCCGTAGCCTGTTTCTAGTTTTGAAAGACAGGTGACAACTTAGAGCATGTTGAAAGTAAAGCAAAATGTGCCTTAAGGTGCACTGTGCTTACTTTCAGCCTGGTTTAAGCTACCATCTGCTAGGATTTAGAAAATATTTCTTATGGTTCATATTTATGACTGTACCATGTGAAACTATTTTCTTTAGTAGATGAATAAGTTAAGGCGTAAAAATGTGTAATTATGGGTTAATGGAATAAGGTTGAAATGCAGAAAGATCCAGTAGCTGCTGTCTGCGTTTTTGTCCTGCATTTGTAACTTGTAATCTTACAATTCAACTTCTGTGCATTCTCTCGTTTAACTCCAGATTGAAAACTAAAAAATATTTAAAAGAGATGTGTTTTGGAGATTCCTCTTTCAGTCAAAGCTGAAGATAAATAGTATGTACTATAATCATTTCAACTTTTAACTAACTTACATTATTGTATCTTTAGTTTGTGGAATGACTTAATATTAAGCGTACATGTTATATCAGGCAAATAAACAAATGGCCATGTTGGTAAGATGTTTTTACTGTTCACTGTTGCTGTCTTTAGTAGTGTTTGATCTTGGCATATGCTTACAACGATGACAGCAATGCTGTCTAACTTGTGAAGAGTGATGACCATCAGGGGGAGAAGCATGGCCATCTCCATAGGAAGATTACTTCAAAATGCATTGCAAAACTAATTATGCAAAAAGCTCTTCTATGAGTGAATTGCTTTACTTTTATCTTGTATTGACTCATTTAACCCTTTCCCACATAGCATATCTCTAGTATTGAATATAGGTGTCCACTTAAAGCAGGTTGAAAGTAAAGCAGAATGCGCTTTAAGCGCATTCTGCTTTACTTTCAGTCTGCTTTAAGCTATCATCTGCTAGAATATAGAAAATATTTTGTATGATACATATTTATGAATGTATAAATTGGAACTGTTTTCTTCAGGGCAAGAATAAACTGAATGCGCTAAAAGGCGCTTCTATGGGGGAAAGGGTTAAAACTACATGTAGCTACAAGTATATGCATCCTTTATAACCATTGTGCCTGTCGAGAGTGCTCTGGTCCTGTGCAAACAGTGTGTAGACCCAGAGGAGCCCTTTGATCAGGGTCTGCACTATTTGTCGTGTTTGCAATAAACTGAAAAATTACCCTAAACAGACAAAAATGTATTTAATTGATATAGCGGGAAACTGGAATTGTCCATTTAGCGTTTTAGAGGTGAATGAGTTTCCAGTGCTAAATACAGCCCATACCATTTTATTATAAACAGTCCTGCATCTTCTGAGTGATCACTCTATACAAGTTTGATAGTACTATTAAATTTGGCATGCACATATTGATTGATTTTTGGAGGACATTAATGAGTTATTGACTCTTTGTGAAATCATGAATTTTCGTGGCTATCATATTGTACATGAGTATGATCAGAAATTACTGCTTTTATAAGCCCTATACTGGTGAAACCAGAGGTGCTATTTACATGCAGATTTTTGTCTTCATCTGTCCAAACGTCTGTCTGTATATCTGTAAGTCCATCTGTTTGTCTGGTTAAAGTTTTGTAATGACTTTATGTTGCACTCGGTGCCTGACAAAAACTTACACACTTTCTTCTCTTCTCTTCTATTTGATTTGATAATAGTTTATAAATCATAACAACAATAATAGTAGAAAATAGCAACAGTACATGTAATGATAATAATAATAATGATGACTTAATGTATTGACAACACCAAGGCTAGCCAGACCTTCTATGTTCTTTTGTGATGTTAAATTGTTAATACAAATTACTGTTGAAAACTGATGATTTTGCAAAATGAGAATGATTAGTTAGTACACTATAAATAGATATTTGTTTGTAGAGCAGCGTTAAAAGCATGGATCAGAATGATAAAAGTGAAAGTATAATGTAGATTGAATGCCTGTTCTTCAGCATGGTTTCACATCATGAAAATGATGTTCTTAAAAAAAGTTGTATGTTTTGCCTGATTTAGAACTTTGCAATGAATCTTTACACTTTTATATTACCCAGTACCATCCATCATTTCCAGTCATTTTAACCCTTTACTCAATAGCCTGTTTCATATTTTGAAGACATGTGAAAAATGTTTTGCCTGATTTAGAACTTTGCAATGAATCTTTACACTTTTATATTACCCAGTACCATCCATCATTTCCAGTCATTTTAACCCTTTACTCAATAGCCTGTTTCATATTTTGAAGACATGTGAACACTTAAAGCAGGTTGAAAGTAAAGCAGAATGCGCCATAAGGCGCATTCTGCTTTACTTCCAACCTGCTTTAAGCTACCATCAGGTAGAATATAGGAAATATTTATAATGTTACACAGTCATTACTGTTTAAAATGGAACTTTTTCCTTCAGTGGAGGAATGAAAAAGGGTGTATGTATGGAGTAAAGGGTTAATCAATTTTACTCATGTAATGTTATCCTATGACTATGAGCATATTGGTTGATGTGTGATGAGTAGCGGAGAAGGACTACACTTTGGTTTGTTTGTTGGTATTGGTTCTGTCTGCTTTAGGTTACAGTCAAACTTACAAGAAACTACAGTAAAACATCACTTAATTGGGTTATCAGGCTTTTAAGGTAGGTGGCTGCTTAAAGCAAGAAGATGAAAGTAAACAGTTTTACTTTCATCTTGCTTTTAGTTGTCGCCTGTCTTTCATGCAATAAATTACCCTTTCTTTCAGTGGTCGTAATAGAGAGGGTTTACTGTATCCAATACAAGACACATGGTCAGTCTTTTAACCCTTTTCCTGCTGTAATATCTTCTAAATCATTGTCTGCCTTCATTTTTAGTTCACCTGGCACGAAGTGCCAAGGTGAGCTATTGTGATCGCCCTGTGTCCGTCGTCGTCATCCGTCCGTCGTCAAACTTTTTCTTTAAAGATCTTCTACTCAGAAACTACTGGGCCAATTTCACTGAAACTTCATAGGATTGTTCATTGTAGGGTTCTCTCTCAGATTTCTTCAAATATAGGTGATCCACTTGAAATTGTGGTTGCCATCGCAACCAATTAAAAAAACTTTAAAAATCTTCTTGTCCAAAACTACTGGTCCAAATTGAAAAGATTTTACTCAAATGCTCCATGGGTGACTGTCTATCAGATTTCTTGAAATAATTTTCCTATCTCAAAAAACATGGCCGCTAGTGGGTGGGGCAGAATTTCCTTATATGGCTATATAGTGAAAACTTTTAAATTGTTCTAGTCTGACACCACTGGTCCGATTTGAAAATAATTTTACACAAATGATCCATTGATGACCCTCTACCAGATTTCTTAAAATAATTTTTGTTATCTAACAAAACATGGCTGCCAGTGGGTGGGGCAAGTTTTCCTTTTATTGCTGTATAGGAAAAGTTTAAAAACCTTTCCTCTGAAACTATTGGTCCGATTTAAGAACAATTTGACAGAAATGATTCATGGGTTTCCCAAATCTCTTGTTCAATTTGACGTCACCATGACCGTAACCATGGGAACCAGGTGAGCGATTTAGGGCCGCATGCGGCTCTTGTATAAAGTTAGAGCTAAATAATTTGAAATGACGAAACATGGAAACAAACAGTTTGGATCACTGGTAGATGTGGTCTACAGGTAGCATGCTAGGCGTAATGAGTTTGATCCTCAGCCAGACCAAGTGCTTTGTATCAGTCCTATACACTGGGCATGTAAAATAACAGAACAGCTCTATCAAAAAAAAAGTCTGGGGCATTGTCCAGTTTCTTCTCTATCCTGTCCCCTCTCTCAGGGATGTTTAATTAGCCCAAAAATGTTGGAAATGGATTCAAACAAAAATATTAATACAAATAAACAAGGAAGTTAGAATCCTGATCAAAAGCTGTGTTACGCAACATTTGATCTGGATCCAAACTGTAAACATTAGTTACAATCAGCAGTCTAAAGGGTAATACAGTGTTCCCTCTCTACAACGGCCCTCCCAACAATGACTCCCTCCTTACAACGACCCTTGCCGCTGTTCCCCATAAAAGACAATTATATCCAACCTTTTCATGGCTGCTACTTAAATTTGGTGTCTCTGTTTTTCTCAAATGTACATGTAAGTGGACATTTTGATAGAATAAATATAATGACGAGTGACAAACAGCTTGAATCCAGATCAGACGCAGTGTAACGCGGCGTCTGATCTGGATTCAAACTGTTTGCAAATGAAAACCTTTTTTCCTCTCTATAACGACTCCCTCCGAACAACGAACATAATCTTTGTCTTCCATTGGATGTCGTTGTAGAGAGGGAACGTTGTATAGGTAAAGGTAGATGTTTTGTGCAGAATAGAAAATAATGCAACAGACTCCTTAACTTCTTAACCCTTTACCCCATAATCTGTTTCTAGTTTTGTAGAGAAATGACCACTTAAAGTAGGTTGAAAGTAAAGCAGAATTCACCATAAGGCCCAATTCTGCTTTACTTTCAGCCTGCTTTAAGCTACCTTCTGCTACAATACAGAAAATATTTCTTATGCTACATATTCATGACTGTATAATGTGGGACTATTTTCTTCGGTGGAATGATAAATTAAAGGTGTCAAATGGTGTATTTATTGGGTGATGGGTTAAATTATGGTCACTAAATGTTGACTGTGTTAATGCATATCTGTCAATCTCAGTTCTAAGAAGACTATGACAGAATTGAAGGATATTGAAACCATAGCTTAGCAAATTACCCTCTTTGAGATCCACAGGCTTTTGTGTTGAAGACAAGTGACCACTGAAAGCAGGTTGAAATTAAAGCAGAATGCTCCTTTAGGAGTATTCTGCTTTATTTTAAATCTGCAATAAGTGATCAAATGAAAAGAGACTAGTTGTGCCTTCTGTGTTTTATGTTCAGGACGACCTAGGTGGGGACTACTTTCCTCCGTAAATGTATAATTTGAAGTCTTTTAAGGCGTATGCATGGAGTAATGGGTTAAATATCTTCCTTGATGATCATGCTGCTTAAATAAATAGAGGTTGAATACTGAATAGTTTGGGAAATGGTGTTTAAACAGTTCCCCAAATGCAAAAGGATTGTATTATAAGTTGTAGAGTAAAGTCCCACTATTATGGCCACTCAAAGATAGCCATGTTGATAGTGTCAGAGACAGGTGGCAGCTTAACCCTTTGAACCCTAGTCCCGCATATAGGCGTTCTTTTCAAACAGTGTACATGTGAATAGTACACTTGTCCTATGCAAACAGTGAAGACCCAGATCAGAGGGCTCCTTAAGGAGCCCTCTGATCAGGGTCTTCACTGTTTGTTATAATGCCAACATTGACAAAAACAACCCTTAAAAGTCAGAAATGAACTAGACTAAAATGGAAACTGGAATTGTCCATTTAAAGTTTCAGGGAGGAAAGAGTTAAAATATGGAAAAAGGAACAGTAAAATGCTCCTAGTGAAACATTTTGCTTTACTTCTGTTTACTTTCATCAGGCATCTGCTATTAAAAGGAAGACATAGTGAAGGTGTTAAATATACTTTAAAGCAGTTTAAAGTAGATCTAAAGTAAAGCAGAAAGCTTTTATTGGAGCTTTTACTTTTAAGTTTGTCTTGTTTTAAGTAGCCACCTGCCTTAAGCACAGAAAACAAGTCTTTTTGAATGGTTCTTATAGCAGGACTTTACTATTGTAGCTATTTCTGCATGGTTTTGTTTGCTGTTCCTGGTTGGTTGGTTTACTGGTTGGTTTTAGTGTGAATGAGATAAAACGAATTGAATTCACGTTTTCTCTGCTGTGATTAAGTGTTCTATATTTCTTCCATTGGAAAGAGGAGAATGAATATTTCATAAGACATTGATATTTCCTATTTTGCATGTGTAACACAGAAAACATTTTGAAAAGATTCTTTTTATTAAGATACATGCATTAAACATGTAGTTGATCTTTGTGATTGTAAATATAAAGAGAAGAACATATTAGCTTGCAATTAGATTGATCAGTTGTTCCAGTACTTGGGTCCAAGGTTATAAAGCATTTGAGCTGAGTCTGATATCATTCTCAAGCATTTGATTGGTCAGATTTGAGCCTAGGCTCAAATCTGACCAATCAAATGCGTTGAGAATTAACTCAGGCTCAACTCAAATGCTTTATAACCATTGAACCATGGAGTCTACGTGATGCATGAGCTTTCAGTCAGGTTCTCACACAACGTACAACACTTGTCTATTGTATCATAACCATGTGCCTCTTGCCTTTCATGTCCTCTCATTAGAAGGATAGTCTTCTAGCACTGGTAAGTCTGTTTGCACTTTTCTTTCTCTACCATCAAAGTTTTCTATTCTCATTTTTCAGTGTTTTGTCTTCTCTTACAGCAAGCGCCTATGCAGACCCACATTTTTCCATGATTCCATCATGTTCCCCTCTAATTCTGTGATAAATACAGCCCCCCTGCTGCCTAACAGCTTGTCAGTGTTATTTTGGAATGATGTTTCTGCCTTGTTCAGAAGGCCCTTGCAGAGGTGGACAGACAAAAAGCTAATGTCTGGGTCCAAGGTTATAAAGCTTTCGAGTTGAGTCTAAAGTTGTTCTCAAGCATCTGATTGGTCAGATTTGAGCCTAGGCTCAAATCTGACCAATCAAATGCTTGAGAACAAGCTCAGACTCAACTGAAAAGCTTTATAACCTTGGACCCAGGGCTCTGGATCAGAGTGAGTAAGCAAACAAGTTTCAACATTTACTCAATTAAATATCTAATAAACCCTAAGTTGTGACCACTCATTAGAATTGCCTCTCTGAGACAATTCGAAAGAGTAGTCATGCCATAGGTAATGAAGTTTGGTAGAAAATGAAGTTGTGAGTACATGTACATGTATTTTAGTACTTCCCTTATCTGGAGCTCGGAACATATACAATTTCTAGTTGTATCAGATGTTGTTCTTTCTAACTTTATCAGCTTTGACTAAATATTTCTATCCAACTTCATCCTGCATGCCATTTCAGACAGTGGTACTTTACTCAAAACCGATCTTGTGACTGCAAACTGGAATCACTAGTGTCCTGGAAGATTTGACTCTTAATTTGTTTGAAATCTCAACTCTCATGTCAGATTGTAAGACACATCAATTAAAAATGTCCATTATACCTTTTCCTGTGACTGCTCATAAGAATCATCTCTTTTAACCCGGTAGCCCGTAGCCTATTATAGTTTTTAATACAGGTGATCACTTAAAGCAGGTTTAAAGTAAAGAAGAATGCGCCTTAGGCACATTCTGCTTTACTTTCAACCTACTCTAAGCTACCAATCTTCAAACTATTTCTTATGGATCATAATTTGTTCATGACTGTATCAAGTGGAACTATTTACATCAGTGGAGGAATAAATTAAAGGCGTAAAAAGGCTTATTTATGGGGAAATGGGTTAATGAGTAGTCACAACATGGGGTTAGGAAGAGACATAAGGACCGGATTATTTGAAATACTCCCTATTTCTGCATATTCAGGTTTATCTTAATATCTTTTGTCTAATTGTGTCTGAAATCAGGCATTTTGTTACTAGGTGTTGTCTTATTCTGAAACATATAAGTTTTCGTTGTTTATATAGAGTACAGGATTTTACTTCGGAGTGAGTGAGAGGGAGAGAACCAATGACAGACAGGCATACAGAGAGAGAGTGTGACAGACAGACAGACAGACAGAGATAGAGTGAAGCAGAGAGAGAGAGAGAGGGTGTGGGGTCATTTACTGGGTTTACTACAATTGGAATAAAATCATGACTTATGCCCACTGCATATCGAATATGCCAAATACCTAGATTAACCCTTTGAACCCTAGTCCCGCATATAGGCGTCTTTTTAAACAGTGTACATGTGAATAGTACACTTGTCCTGTGCAAACAGTGAAGGCCCAGATCAGAGGGCTCCGAAAGGAGCCCTCTGATCAGGGTCTTCACTGTTTGTCAGTAATGCCAAAATTGACCAAAACAACTCTTAAAAGCCAGAAATGGACTAGACAAAAATTGAAACTGGAATTGTCCATTTAAAGTTTCAGGGAGGAAAGAGTTAACCAGTCTAAAGGCATAGGGCGCTTGGAATAACTCTTCAGTACTGCCTTCTTTCTGATGTTCATGTGTATCATTATCATCACTGGTTAACCCTTACCATGCTAGAATTGTTCACAACAAAGAATTGAAAGAAAGAAAAAGAATTATCCATCTTACCTTTGGCAAATTGGGCAGTTTTGGGAGCAAACACACTAACCCATTACCCCATGTACAAGATACAAGATTGACTGTACTGGCGTACAGTTGTCTAGTGGTAACGCCTTAGGCTGCCTGAATCAACAGGTCGTGACTTTGATCCCTCTCAGGACCATGTCCTTTGCATAAGACATTAAACTGAGGTCCCATGTATCAGTGCTTATACACAAGGCATGCAAAACCAGAGGGCTCTATCAAAATAGAGTAGGGCATTGCTCAGGTACCTCTGTATTCACTTACCTCAATCTGGGACATCCAAAAGATTGGCAGAAACAGACATTATTCAAAACAAGCAAACAAGATTGACTGTTTGTGGGGCCTCATCTGGATAAAAAAAATGGTTCACAAATTTGCCCATAGCTTGCAAAAGGTAAATCTTAAAACAACATTACAATCCTGGTATCAAAAATGTGGATCCTTGTCAGGTGCCAATCTACTCTAGGTTCAGATCTTGTTAAAATACAAGTCAAGTTGCAATAAACATGTTATGGGTTTACCCATTACCTCATAGGTTGAAGGAAATAGTTGAAGTGAATGTGTGTACTGATAACACTGAGTTAAATCTCTTGTTAAAAGGTGTTTGGGGAATAAGGGTGTGTTTCTATGTCGATTTTGTGTTCACTTACAAAAGGTGTTGTTCTTTAATGAGGATTGAGGAAGATTTTATATGCACATTGATTGGAAAAAGGACATAATATATGGTTGTCCATCCATATGTCTGCTCTTTTGGTTTGTTTAAGGGATAATAGTTGTTCATGTAACTTGGTAGAATGCTTCCTTGCCTAAATAGTAAAGGCTAGCTTGACGAATGTTTGTGTTGTTTTGATACCTAGATGGGTTTTTTTTATGCTCGGCCACAAAGTGGTGCTTGGCATATAGTGTTACCCTTGTTTGTCAATATGTCAGAATTTCCCAATGGTTAATTGTTTGTGTTTAGGTCAGTTATGGACTAAATAGTAAATACTACAACTACACCATATATGCTCATGCTTCTTGATGAGTATAGTATGTTGCATTCAGTTTGATGACCTTGACCTTTGATACGACCTCTGTGACCTTGTTTAATTTTTTGCATTTAGGTCATTTCTGAACCAATGTGTTTATATTTATGGTCAAGCATGCTTAGGGACATCAATGTTTTACATACAATTACACATTTCTTATATTTATATACATGTATATTTTTTATTTTTTAAATATTTCAATTCATGTAATTACTATTATGTGTTGTTTTGTCTGACTTATACATGTATATTTAAACTTATTGTCTAAGTCTTGAATTTTTATTTTACAGTACATGTACATGTTTTATTATCTAAATGTTTTGTTGTTGTTTTTCAGTTTGAGAGTGTGGTAATAATTATTAAGTGCAGAAGTTTTAGATATGCAGTTTAGAACTATGATAGAATATAATTTAATAGTTTTGATCCTGATGAGACCTTGCTTAATGCAGCGTCTCATCTGGATTCAAACTATTTGTAAAGATAATCATGATTTCATCGCTAGCATGCACAGAGTTAAACATTAACCTTGGATAGAGATTTTAATACAGTATAACCTCTCTATTATGACCACTAAAACGAAGGTTAATTGATTGTGTAAAAGAGCAAGGTGACAGTAAAACAGAAAGCTCCTATAGGAGTTTTCTGTTTTACTGTCACCATACTTTAAGTAGTCAACTGTTGTTTCAACCTGATAATTAACACAATTAAGTGGTCATAGAGAGGTTTTACTGTATTTCTTCATTGACCAGTAGCATGACATAGGTTATAGTGTATCATCTATTGCACAGCGAAATAATTCTAGATGGATGTATTTTCTTTTCTTTAAATGATCATGTTTAATATAGAATTTCAATAGTTCAAATTATCAGAAAAAGGCTTCCCTAGTTTAGACAAAGTGACACAGTTGTAAATTCTGCAAATATTTATTTCTTGATGGTATTTGCTTTAACCCTTCTCATGCTAAATTACTACCGGTAGTCTTTTAAAGTGTACAGACTGACGAGAGTGGAAACTCTCTGAAGTCGACCCTTGTTATAGGGATGTATGGAGATCCAATGTGAGATCTGCTTTGTGTGTAGTTAGCCAGCTACCTCGGGGGGGGGGGGGGGGGGGGGGGGGGGGGGGGGGGGGGGGGGGGGGGGGGGACCCACGTTAATATAAATACTGATGATGATGATAGAGTTCACTATATACAATTTGATTTCTTGAAAAAAACACTGTCTTCTTATGTCTTCAAGTGATCTTTCCATCACCTATAGTATTTCTGTTGACAAGAAATCAGTTAAAATTGTAAAAGAGTACGATCCTGATCGAGAGAAAAAAAAGCATAGGATAGTTTGAACAGTGTTGACCCAGAGCAACAAAAATTACTAGAATACAGCATACAGCCAGGGTCTATATTAATAACTGTTGTCTCTACTTCTGCTGCAAATAAATGCAGACCCAGATCATATGGCTAATGCGGTCATGCCTGTAGGTCCCTTTGCTTGTGGCGCTGTCCATTTACATATTAAGACATTATGAAAGACTTCATTATATTTACAACAGTCTGTAGCTGCTTTATTGGCTTACCTGTAGGTTAGGGCTAAGCAGATAGATTATTAGTTGAAGAATTCAGAAAACATTCTCTGCTTCATTTCATAGAAGAGTTTTCAACATTTTTTCAAACATAATTCAGATTTTATAATAGAAGTGAATGCTGCGCAACTCAAACCTCACAAAGGGTTAGTATGCTTGATCTTCTTCCAGTCATAAGCTGCCTTTCTCCCCGCAATAAACCCTTATCCTGCTGTGATATTGTCTACAGTATGCGGCGTCTGATCTGGATCCAAACTGTTTGCAAATATCAGTAAAGTTGTGATCAGCAGGCAAAGGGTTAACCCTCTATAGAAGTGCCTAAGAACAGCTACCTACAACTCCATATATGTCAAATAAATGAACATTGAAATTGGTTGGCAGCTTAAAGCAAGATGACAGTAAAGCAGTCACATGCCCTGAACACAGGTGCATATAGGTAATTTGCACTTTGGGCTGTAGAGGAAAGGGTTAACTAAGTAATTCAAACTGATGTAAGCATTTTAGAGTGCAGCTGAAATTCTTGTAAGCAATTTATGAAAGGATGATTTCCAATCATGTGATAGATACTACTTGACATCACATCTAGTGATCTAAGTACCAAAACATGAAGTCATTGAAATGATTGATGTATAGTGTATGCAATTTAAATAAGACTTGTTCCAGATGAATAATAACTGTGCGAGATAATTTGGGACTTGTGGAAGATCTAATGGACTTGTGCATCTTGCATAGCAAAAAGCAAGATGTAAGCGCAGTTGACTCAACAAATGCCAGTCAAAAGGAGACATATTAAAAGACAGGTTGTAGATTAACCCATTGCTCCATAAAGGCACCTTTTTACGCCTTGAAGTTTTTCCTCCACTGAAGAAAATAGTTCAACTTTATACAGTAATGAATATGCAGAGCAGAATGGATCTTAAGGCTGATTCTGTTTTGCTTTCTGTCTGTTTTAAGCCATTTGCTACAGGATATAGAATATTTGATATTTCTTATGGTGCATATAATTATTCATGAATTGACTCTATAAAGGGTAATTATTTTTTTCAATGGAGGAAAAAAATAAATGGGTAAAAAGGCATCTCTATGATGGAAAGGGTTTAAGGTCCCTTTAAAATGGGTTTGGTTTAACTCATTGAGTTTTAATGCAGCATATATGCGTCTTTTACCAAAAGTGTACTTGTAAAGAGTACACTTGTCCTATGCAAACAGTGAAGTCTTTGATCAGAGGGCTCATGCAGGAGCCCTCTGATCAGGTTCTTCACTGTTTGTCATTTTGTAAAATATTATAAAAAAAACAACCCTAAATAGTTGAAAATGGACTAGCCTTTATTGCAAACTGGACTTGTTCATTGGAAGTTTCAGGGGATAATGAGTTATAATCTGTTGGTTGAGAGCAATGTACCATAACCAGGCCAATACATGCATTGCCAGTCCACACAACAACACAACCTACCTTTGCATGGCATAAGTTCTCTTCCTGGTTGACCATTTCCAGTGTGTGCTGATCCCAGTATAGGTAGTGAAGAAGATGCACTGTCCCTTCCCAGGAATGTTTAGTACAGGCCTTGCATAGAACAACAAAAATCAAGGGCATGCCAGAAAATCATCCACACACTCATAGATTTGACACACTCCAGAATAAATATTTTATACCTTATATTCTGTAAAGGCTTAGAATCAAACTACAGCAAAACCCATCTAGTATTTAATGACCATGATGATGATTATGTTTTTGAGGCAGGAGGCAGGCTTAAGTAAGGTTTAGGTAAAACAGAGAACATCTTTAGAAGCTTTCTGTTTTACTCCCACCTTAATTGCTTTAAGATATCTCCTGTTGTTCATACAATCAACTTACCTTCTTTTTAGTGGTCATAATAGAGGGGTTTTACTGTAATAAGAATGAGATTATTAATGAATATCAAGTACAGTTATGTATCTATTAACAAGTGCTATTTGTGATTTGTTACATGTATTTGACTATATCTTAACCCATTACCCCATAGCCTGTTTCTAGTTCTGAAGACAGGTGACCACTTAAAGCAGGTTGAAAGTAAAGCAGAATGCGCCTTAAGGCGTGTTCTGCTTTACTTTTAACCTGCTTTAACTACTATGTACTCGGATAAAGAAACCATTTCTTGTGATACATTTTTATAACTCTATAAATTGGGACTTATAATTTTCTTTGGTGAAAGAAAATAATAGAGGTGTTAAAAGGCGTATTTATGGGTTAATGGGTTAAGAACATGGTGAACTTAAGTCTTGGTGCTTATAACCATGGAAAGACTGAACTTGCAAAGTTGAAATATGTATGTAGTGTTTGCTGTTTGTTCTGAAAGGGTTATATATCATATTTGCTGTAAACCAATAGCAAATTGCCAGACCAGAGGACTACAAAAGGAGCCAGGATTTCATTGGTCTGAAGAAACTTTAGGGTGTTTTGAAAATTTGATAGGAGTCTGAGGTGTATCTATATTTTTCTTGCATATATTTCTTCATAAAAATATATAAATTGATGAGGAAAATGAAATGAGAAAAGGGTAACAAGAAACTTTTTCTTTTAATGGTTGACCATTTATTTTTATCTGAGTAGCAAACAGTTTGGAGCATGATTTAATTGGTGATAATTATTTTCGTATCTAACTCCAAACTGTTTGCATCATTGTCTGGGGCATTCATGACTATACTATAACCCCACTCTTCCAATAGATTTTAAACTAACTTGATTGAATATTGAAATGAACACATGAACTTAAAAAGTACCACCAATGTTTTATAGAATAACCGGTGCAAGGATATCTTTTTTTCATACTTCAAAGTCATAATCAGGTGCAAAGTACAGTGATTTAAATGTACTGGAGCTCTCGACTATTATCATAGCTCAGGGATCTAGATAAGGGGAGTATTACAAATATCAAAATCTTTATTTCTGCAATAAACCCTATGGTGTCACTACTCATTAGAATCGTCTCGAAGAGACGATTCTAATGAGTAGTAACACCGTAGGATTTGGTGCAATATGAGTGAGAAAATGTTGGATTTGTTCAGAATACTCCCCCTTATCTAGAACCCTGATAGCTCCATAGAAGAGGGAATAAGCTTAAATTACTAAAATGTTCTCTTATTATGTCTTAGCCAAATCATAATCATGTTTTGACTACTCATTAGAATGAACTTGAAATTATGATTCTTTTGAGTAGTCACAACATACAGTTTGAAGGAGACATAATGATTTTATAATATGAAATGCTCCCCCAACCATCAAACTTATCTTAGAATGCATATCTTATCTTCACCAGGTCCAAAGGTTATAAAGAGTTTGCAATGAGTCTGAGATTGTTCTCAAGCATTTGACTGATCAGATTTGAGCTTTTGCTAGCAAAAGCTCAAATCTTACCAGTCAAATCTTTTAGAACGATCTTAGACAAGCAAAAGGTCAAATCTGACCAGTCAAATGCATGAGAACTATCTCAGACTCAACTCAAACTCTTTATAATTATGGGACCAGGGCTAGTATTTGCAAACAATTTTCGTAACAGCTTTTCCTGACAATTACATATTGATGACTATTATAAGATTTCTGATAGTTGAGTTCGATGGTGTGTAATATGTACAGACTCGTTGATTCTATACTTGTTTCTTTTCTCCCTAATGTATCTTTCAGAAGAAACAAATGGTAGGTGAACTCTGGAGTTTGAATGGTTCTGTGACAAAGGTTGAAAAGACTAGAACACTGAAAAAATATTACAGCCAAGCTTGTGTTAAAGCCACCATTTAGATTTAAACAATTTCTTCCGCAGAAGGGCCTTAGAGTGCTTCAACCTACTCTTCCATAGAAGAGCCACAAATGCATAGTTTGAACTATGGTTTTGAATACAAGTGCCTGCTTAAAGCAAGATCAGGGTAAAGCAGAAAGCTCCTAAAGGAGCTTTCTGTTTTTCATTGATCTTGCTTTAAGCAGGATCCTGCTCAAAACACAGTTGGATATAGTTGATTAGCACTATTGTGTATGGAGGAAATGGTTAAGAGTAGATTATGGGCAGTCCATAGAGACATGATGTGTCAGATAATGCAGCATAAAAGTAATGCAGAAAGCGCTCTCTACATTACTTTTTATCCTGCATTTAGCTGCCACCTGCCTATTGAGATGTTTATGCTCTATCTATGAGTGGCTTTTTAAAACAGGCTTGACAGAATTATTGGAAACATTTTAGTATTTGCAAAATGTATGGTGAGATTTGGATCTAGACCAAGATAGCAAATGTGATGTTTTAATATTGCAATAGGGAGAGGTATTTTTCGGTATTGAAACGGAAATACCTAACTTTATCTTACGTGTTCTAGTCTCTGACCAACTTTGTAGCCTTTTATTTTTGCGGTGACGCTTAATTTTCAGTTGGTTATGTAGCTACATTTTGTTAGATTTAGGTTCAGTGTAAAATCTGTGAACATTCAATTACACTAGATAGTTAGAAGGTATGGTCTAAAACAGAGTTTATTTCAAGTTCAAGTATAATCACTAGTCGTTATAAATATGTAAAAACAAATAATTTGTTTGAATACTAGTTTCTTTGTACCGGTATTTAATGTTAAGAAATATTTAGAGGAACCCTCTAAACTGGAAATGTGTGGGGACAACATTAATATCCAGTTTAATGGGGTTTAAAGTTTAGAGGGGTTTTAAAATAAAGAAGGGTTGGAAATGAGACCAATGTTTTGTTCGGTTTAGAGAGAATTCCAGTATCTAGAGGTATCGGTTTGGAAGGGTTCAACTGTATAGCTAAATAGTAAATACCAAGGAAGAATAATGCATGCATTTAAGATAACATTTCTCAAAGTATAAAATGTATTGGTGGTGCATATTATCTTAGAATATTGAATGTTCAAAGGTTTTTTCACTGGATTGTAATTATAGAAAGTGGGTGACATGTTCATATAGAAGGTTTAGTACTAATGTACTGTGTAGTAACTCCTTCTGTCAATTCTGAACATCTAATGTCAGACTTGGTCATTTTATAAGGGAACTTTTCATAATCTTGCTCTCAGATGATGTCTTCCATGTTGAAAACATATGACTGCTTAACCTTTTTCTCCACAGCTTTGCCTTCGAGGTCATCTATCTATTCCTTCTCATAATTCTCCACATAAGTGCCTACATGTATATTTAGTAATGGTGTTGGTACTGTCAAATACATATGGCAGCTGAGGAAAGGGTTTAAGCAGTCTGAACAATAGGTAGAAAGGTCCTATAGGCAGTAGAACAGTTTTATGTGGTTCAATTATCATGACTGTAGAACCATGAATAAGCATTTCTTTAAAGAATAGTTAAAGCCTGGAAATTAATTTCTACAAGAGAATTTCTCAGAAATCTTTCAGCAAAAGGTTAGAGAATAATCTGTTGTTATTTTGTTTCTAAGAGAAAAGTGTTGTTCTGAATTTTTGTCTTGAAGCATATCTATAGTAATAGCTTTTAAAAGAGGGAACTCAAGTTGTCACTTTCAATCAATCTTACTGAACCAATTTCACTTGTTCAGGTTTATGAAAAACTGGACATGTACATCAATTAGAGTGAGTGCCAGTTGGCATCTAATATAGTTTATAGACAATTAGCTGGTAGATCTAGTAGATCAGCTTCTAACAATATGATGTTAGTTTTTTAAATATTTATACAATCAAACTTGTGTTAACTCTTTCAACGCTATGGACCTATTTGATTTTGTTTGAAAACAGTGTGGACCCAAATCAGAGGGCTCCCATAGGAGCCCTTTGATCAGGGTCTGCCCTGTTTTCTAATTTAGACCAGTATTTTTTAAACTACACAGAGTTCGAAGTAGACTGGTTCATGTTTTAGTAACTAAAATGATCTACAAGTTTAATACAAGTTTTATTGAATTCTGATTTTAGTTCTGTTTATGTTAAGTTTGAACTATTTTGGTGCTGCTGTTGTACTATATATAGTTTCAGTTAAGTTCCAAGTTGTGCATGTAGACTATGACTGCCCTGGTACGTATCAGAGACAGTTACTGCATGTTCCCACTTAACTCTTTCCTCCCTGAAACTTTAAATGGAAAATTCCAGTTTCCATTTTAGTCTGGTCCATTTCTGACTTTTAAGGGTTGTTTTTGTCAATGTTTTGAATTATGACAAACAGTGAAGACCCTGATCAGAGGGCTCCTTTCGGAGCCCTCTGATCTGGGTCTTCACTGTTTGCACAGGACAAGTGTACTTTTCACATATACACTGTTTGAAAACAACGCCAATATGCGGGACTAGGGTTCAAAGGGTTAAGACAGCCAATCATGTGTTAGGCAACCACTGAAACAAACAAGTTGTTGCAATCTTTAACCATTTCCTCCATAGCCAAAAGTGAAAATCACCTACATGTATATCCAAATGAGATTAACTTTTTGAAAGCAAAAAAAAATTGTCGCAACAATAAATTGTCCTCTGCTATTGTTCTAAATATAGAATTTTCTAAATTTCTTTTGAAAACAGATTCAGAGTGTCAAATAGTTTGGATCCTGATGGGACGCTTCATTATGCAGTGTCTCATCTGTATCAAAACTATTTGCAAAGGTAATCACTGTGGCAAATTCATCCGCCGCTATCATGCAAAGAGTTAGGGTAGGTGATTTAAAGCAAGATGAATGTATAGGAGCTTTCTTCTTTCCTTTCATCTTGCTTTAAGCTGCTATCTGTATTAAACATTAGCAATGGTTACCCACTGCTTATGTGGATTAGTAAATAAAAGCAATACTAAGGCACTTCTGGAGGTAAGGGTTAAAACAGGCTTCAGCTTAGTGCAAGAGTGATGCATCTGCTATAAGCAGGGCTGTTGTCCAGAGAAATTATCAGGCTTGTTCAATGTATGGTTGCGCAACACACATTGAAAGTGATAAAGGAGTTTATATTCAAATTCTTGTATATATAATTATGTAAAACAATTTTCAGGCCATAAGAACTCTTAAGGTATGTTAAGCTGGATATGTTTGATAGTGATGTTTTGTAAGATCAGAGTTGCTAAGTTAACCCTTTCCTTCATAGCCTGTTTCTAATATTGAAGATAGGTAACCACTTAAAGCAGGTTCAAAGTAAAGCAGAATGCGTCTTAACTCTTTGAACCCTGGTCACGCATATAGGCGTCCTTTTCAAACAGGGTAAATGTGAATAGTACACTTGTTCTATGCAAACAGTGAAGACCCAGATCAGAGGGCTCCGAAAGGAGCCCTCTGATCAGGGTCTTCACTGTTTGTAACAATGCCAAACATTGACAAAAACAACCCTTAAAAGTCAGAAATGGACTAGACTAAAATGGAAGCTGGAATTGTCCATTTAAAGTTTCAGGGAGGACAGAGTTAAGGTGCATTCTGCTTAATTTCAGCCTGCTTTAAGCTATAATCTGCTGGAATATAGAAATGATTTCTTATAATACATATCCATTACTATTAATAGAGGAACTGTTTTCTTCAGTGGAGGAATAAATTAAAGGGTGTAATGGGTTAATGATCAACTAATGAAAGCACTGGCTGTTTGCCATTAATGCTGTAACAAGTCAAACTATCTGTGATGATGTAGTTGTACTTGGGACACAATTATAACATACTATTTACAGGAATATGGTAACAAATTGCTTTATTATTATATGTTTAGTTTAAAGATTTTATGATAGTAAATCTTTCAGTATTACTGGAAGGAAGGATATATTTTAAATCACTATATACATTTCATCTTTTACAAAAGTGTACCTGCAAAAAATTCACTTGTCCTATGCAAACAATATATACTCAGATCAGAGGAACCCCTACAAGAGCTCTCTGGTCAGGGTCGGCACTGTTTGTAAATTGACAAAGTATTTTAAAAATGAATTTTAAAGTAAGAGTAGTTAAAATGTTATTCTTAAATGAAAATTAGAATTGTCCATCTAAAGTTTCAGGGTGGATGAATTCAAGGAGGGTGAGAGTTATAAAAATGCTCCTAAAGGAGAATTTAGCTCAAATGTTATTCTGCTTGAATCAGTCTCTTAGACTACAGTACTGAAAATGTAAATTCCTTTGAGTGGTTATAACTTATTAAATTTATTGCATAATATTATCAAAATAAAAGATTATATGCATTAACAATTTATGTTTTTAACATAAAATTAATTGATTAGCGATAGAATATTGTATGAAGCAGTGGCTACAATTATACCATTGACATTTGCAGTGTTAGTTTCTATACCCGAGTGTTCTGTAGACCTGATTACCTGCATATAAGAAGTCCCTTTATTTTGTTTTTTTTAATTGACCATAGGCAAAAAGAAGGAGAAGATCAGGGGTAATATGCAGCATTGCAAGCCAATATACAGGGTTCCAGATAAGAGGGAGTAAACTGAACAAATCCAATATTTTCTCACTAATTTCAGCACCAAATCCCATGGTGTTACTACTCATTAGAATCGTCTCGAAGAGACAATTCTAATGAGTTGTAACACCCCTATAGGGTTTAAATAAAACTTTAATGCAGAAATAAAGATTTTAGTTTTTGAAATACTTGTCTTATCTGGAACTCTGAATACACAGTCAAACCTAGCTGGCCATACTGCTGTGTAAACACTTCAATACTTCGTCCTAACCCTTCAGAGCTTCTCATATTAATAGCATATTAAGTTATATTAGTTAACACTTTTTAAAAAAAACAGTGTAGACCAAGATCAGACAGCTCCTGAAGAAGCTGTCTGATCAGGGTCTGCACTGTTTTCTTATTAAATCTCTCTGACATGAGTCTTGGTCTACACAGTTTGGGATTTTTATTAACTCGCCGGTTTAATGTCCAGGGCAGCTTGTTACCACTCAGTTGTTGACGTCAGCATTGCCACAACATCTATACTTTTTAACTTATAGCTTTCAGATTTGGATGACAAGACCTTTCCTTCTGTTTAAAATTTTTGACCTCTGTGACCTTGACCTCAGCTGTGTTTTAAGTTTCGGCCTGTTTGATTAAGTTTTGAAACGTGCTCGCAACTACTACATCCTTTTACCTAAAGCTTTCATAAATGCAGCACACATACCTTTGGATAAGAACTTTTCACTCCTTTGAATTTTTAGACCCCTTTGACCTTGACCTTGACCCCCAGACACTGAGTTTAAGTATCAAAATGATTGTTTAAGGTTTGGAAAGTGCTCACAACAACTATACCCTTTGATCTACAGCTCTCTTCATATTTGCAGAGTACATTATAATTTTATATGTAACCTTGGGGAAAAAACTTACCATCCATGACATTTACCAGGGCCTTTGCATTGAAGTTTCGAAATGTGCCACATGCAAGCTTTTGTACAACTGACAACTCATGTTCAAAAGTTGAATTGTCCATTTGCAAAAATCAGTATAAAAACTGGACTCCACATAAGAAGGAGAGAACTGAAAATTTCCCACATTTTTTCATTTCTGCACAAAATCCTATGGTGTTACTACTCATTAGAATAATCTCATAGGGTTTATTGCAGAAATAAAGATTTGGAAATACTTTTTGAAATACTCCCGTTATCTGGAGCTTAGTAAAAAGTGTTACAATTCATTGATTACAACAAAACAGCAGAAATGGCCAATGAATAATAGGTTTGACTGTTTTAGGTAGTTACAAATCATATATATCTATATAATTATACAAGTTTTGCATTCTATTAATTTTCTTCAAAGTTTATTAATTTCTGTTCCCCGTGTTCCTCTTATTTGCTTGTCAGTTTAGTTTTATGTTCTGATAATGCTTTTCATGTGCTTTCCATGTCTGTTTCACTTGCAGTGGTGGAATTGATCAAGTTAAACATGTAAACCATAAACAGTAAAATCAGCCATCATTGAACAATTATAGAGAAGTGTAAATATATGGTAATGCATAACAGGTCACACAATAGTCTGTTTCTAGTTAGACAGATGCTCACTCAATGCAGATTACAAGTAAAGCAGAATGCATCTGATTGTGCACCCTGCTTTACTTTCAGCCTGCTTTAAGCTACTAGATGTCTGCTAGGATATAGAAATTATTTCTTATGGTGCATATGCATGACTGCATAAAGTGGAACCATTTTCTTCTATGGAGGAATAAATTAAAGGCATAAACAGGCATACTTATGGAGTAACAGGTTAAGTAGCTGCTCAAAACTGATTTACTGTGCATATTTCAAATAAGTCAAGCATGGCGATCTATTAATAAACAGGTGTGGCCTAAGTTATAATGCATGACAAAAGTAATGCAGAAAGCTCCTAAGGAAGTTTTCTACATTACTGTTGTTAGGCATTAAAGTTGCCATCAGAGTCGTTAAGACATTTATTTGTTTAGGATGGATATTCAGCACAGATTAATTATAATTAGTTTATTTTATTTGTCATAGATAACTAAAACTTTGTCAACAAAGTTTCTGACATGTTTCTTGTCCTTGTCTATAGCGTAGTATAAAAATCAATTAGGTTCATATTTATTACATTCCTGTTTCAAGTTTTGGTAAAAGGTTTTCATTCTTTCCTGGTTTCCAATAGTATTTGATTTCTGTAGAAAATAATTCTTAAAAAGGTGTGGAAACTAACAGCTATAGATCAGGATAAAAAGGGTTAAAAAATTAGTCTTTCCAATATTTTCTCCTTGACCTATTTTCCCATTTCTTTTAGTTATGTAGAGAGGTAACCACTGAAAACAGGTTGAAAGTAAGAAGAACGTGTATTACTTTCAGCCTACTTTAAGTTACTTTCTGCTAGAATATAGAAAAAACATCTTGTGGTACATATTTTTATGACTATATAATTTTGAAATATTCTCTTCAGTGGCTGAATGAATCAAATATTTATGGAGTAATTGGTCAAAGTCACCTCCAAATCCTTTGTTTTACTAAGCATAATAAATAAAAAAAAAATTTTTTTTGAGACGTTTGATTTGATGGAAGATATGAGAAAATTTCATTTGCCCTTAACAGGGCAGATACTATTAAGACATTGAGCCCTAGTGACTGCTCATTACAAACATGGTATATGTGAAGAGTACACTTGTTGTATGCATGCAAACAGTGTAGACCAAGATCAGAGAGCTCCTGAAGAAGCTCTCCGATCAGGGGTCTGCTCTACTTGTCATTTTGCAATAAATTGTTAAAAATCAACCATAAATAGTCAAACATGGACTAGACTTAATTGGAAACTGGAATTATCCATTTGAAGTTTCAGGCTGATTGAGTTAACTCTTTCAACACCATGAACTTGTTTAAAATATTCTTATTACATTGCAAACAGTGTAAACCACTAGACCTGACAAGAGGGCTCTCTGATCTAAGATATACACTGTTCGATAATTTAGAGCAGTATTTGATAAACTACCCAGAATTCCAAATATTCTGATACATGTTTTGGTAACTGAGAAGAGCCATAAGGGAACAGAATAACTTACAAGAGTTACTGAGTGACGTTAATGTTGAAAGAGGTAAAAGAGTAAGTGAAAGTTATTGAGAATATTTTGACTGTTATACAAAAGATAGTGCGATAATATGAACATAAAATGAGTCTGGACATTATTTTAACATTAGGTCACAGTTTTGGATGAATTTGTAAACAATGTAGACTTTATTAAAATGGTTTTGCTGAATGAATTCATGCAATTATTAATTTGTTACTTAGTAGTAGCTTTGATTGCTGTGTTGTATCATAGGAGCTAACAAATTAGATTGACTGATTGATGCAGGCTGGATGGTATTAGAACTGTGATTTTCTCTACTGGGGCCCATTTTACTAAACTACTTATGCAAACAGTTTTTTTAATTTATATTTTTTATTATCACTTGCTACAAACAGCAAATAGCCAGATCAGAGGACGCGCTTTTAGCGCGTCATCTGATCTGGCTATTTGCTGTTTGCAAACGTTTATGATCGAAAAATAAGAGTTAAACAATTTTGACTTACGCAAAAAATTTGCGTAAGTTGTTTAGTAAAACGGGCCCCTGGTGTGTAAATGAGCCATGCCATGACAAAACCTGACTTAATGTTTTGCAACATTGTACAGACCAAGCACCGTTGTCATCCCTGGCTCTGTATCTGAGTTTGGTCTACACAAAATACTTTAGATGCATGTGCATGTCAAACAGTGTAGATCAAGACCAGCTGGTCTTGATCTACACTGTTTGCAATGCAATAAGGCAGGGTTTCTCATGACACAGCTCAAATATAGTCTGCTGAAAAACATAACAGAATATCTCTATAATATAATGAACTAAATACCATTGCTCAGTGTGTATTGTAGATAGCCAGTCAATGAATGTAAAACTAAAGACTTTGCATGCTGGGTAATGTTGTTGGCAGCAACAATTGCCGACTGCTACTGTTCTTAAAATAGAATTTTCCCAACTTTCTTTTCAAAACAGAGAGTGTCAAACAGTTTGGATCCTAATGAGATTCTGTGTTAAGCGGCATCTCATCAGGATCCAATCTGTTTGCAAAGGGTATCATGATTTCTGTGCTAAGAGTTTAAATTGTGAGACTTGATATGTCTTAAATTTCCTGTGCATTTTTCCCCCAAGTATTTTTCTTCAAATTTATCCATTACATTTTTATTAACATTTACAAATTGTTTTTTGATGCTTTATTTTTATTTTCCAAATACCATGTACAAGCTATATTTGATATGTTTTTAAGTGTAGCCTTTTTCACCAACAATATGCTTCCACTATATAACCAGACTTCTATATACATGTAGATATCTCAAAGTAAGAAAAGGTTAAAAGTACAGGTGTTCTACATTGTTGAGCTAGTTTCCTTGGATATTTATTACAGTTTACTTCTGCAGTACAACTTATATTAAGCGACCTCTGGTTGAAGAATCATTGCTGTCTTTAACGGCAGATGACTGCTTAATACAGGAGCTTTCTGCATTACTTTCATCCTGCATTAAGCTGTCACCTGTGCATTAGAGACCACCATGTTATCTACTTACAGTGGTCGCTGTAGTACAAGTATTAACTGTATTTTGTGTACTGGTGTGTGTTTCAGCTGGACAAGATAGAGCTGGACATTGAACCAGACAGTATCTTCAACAAGCTGGGAGAGTGTGGCCTCATTGGATTCTCAGACTATGTTTTCCTCCTCACAGTCCTCTCCAGTAAGTAACAGACCAGCAACCACCCAGTTGAAGGGGGCTGAGCCTGATGTGGCTTAATATTAGTTTTGTTGACTGATGGATGTTGGTTTAGTAGTAACCCACTAAACTGTTAACTCTTTCCTCCATATAACTTCAAATGGACAATCCCAGTTTCCATTTTAGTCTAGTCCATTTCTGACTTTTAAGGGTTGTTTATGTCAATGTTTTGCGTTATGACAAACAGTGAAGACCCAGATCAGAGGGCTCCTTTTGGTGCCCTCTGATCTGGGTCTTCACTGTTTGCATAGGACAAGTGTACTACTCACATATACACTGTTTGAAAAGGACGCCTATAGGGGGGACTAGGGTTCAAAGGATTAATCTAGGGGTTACGAGTTCCTTTTAGTGTTTGACAGAGGGAATAATCTCTATCAAATAAATACAGACATCCCCTATGACAATTTAACCCCAGAACCGCGGCAAGGAAGGTCTCTGATGGATGACCCACTTGACCAAGTCCTGTGGATGAGAATTTAAAGTGAGGTCCCATGTATCAGTGCCACACACACTGTACATGTAAATGAATCAGAGGGTTCTATTGAGAATGGGTAGGGCATCACCTGTGTTCCTCTGTATCCATGTCCCTCTGTCTGAGAAATAAGATTAAACCAAAGTTGGCAGAAATTGATTTAAATTAAAAAAACAACACCAACAATGATATTAGATGAATCTCAATCATAGGTACATACAGCTTTAGATTCTACCCAGATGATTTATCTGAAAACTTAACTTCACAGAATCACCAGGGGAGGCTTACACCATAAGCAAATTTTTGTTGACTGTGTTGAATACAAGTTGTAGCTTAAAAGTAAGATGAAACTAAAGCAGAAAGCTTATAAAAGAGCTGTCTGTTATACTTTCATCTGCTGAAAGCAGTGACCTGCCTGAAACACATTCTAAGTTGGATAAAGGTGATCTGCACTTTGGCCTATGAAGGAAGGGTCTGTATTTGTGTTTGTCAGGACACAAGTTATAATTGACTTAATTTTTGTTTTCTTTTTATTTTTTATAGCTCCTCCTCGCAACTTTGAGATAGCCTTCCAGATGTTTGACATAAATGGAGATGGGGAAGTGGACAGAGATGAGTTCTATAAAGTGAGTTGGTTAAATCTTACTGGTGGTTTTGTCAAACAGTTTGGATCAAGATGAGATGCTGTGAATTGCGGCATTTCATCTGGATCCAAACTGTTTGCAATGGTAATCACTGTGTCACAATTGTTAGCATGCAAGAGGTAATAATAGCACTACTGATGACAAATATACCAATCTTGCAATTGCCTTTAGTATAATCCAGAAATACCCACCATAACTGTGATTACTGTAATCTTCTAGGTGACCCAGATCATCCGGAACCAGACGAGTGTTGGCAAGCGCCACAGAGACCATGCAGTGACTGGCAATGTTGTCAAGGGGATGAGCTCCGCTCTCATGCTGTATTTCTTTGGTCCTGATGGCAAGAACAAGCTCACAGCCAAAGAGTTTATCAGGTTTCAACAAGAACTACAGACAGAAATACTCAAACTAGAGGTGAGTTGATTAACCCATTACTCCATAGCTTGTTTCTAGGTTTGAAACATGTGACTCCTTTATGCAGATTGAAAGTAAAGCAGTTTCCCTTAACCCATTACCCAATAAATAGGCCTTTTTACACCATTAATTTATTCCTCCACTGAAGAAAATAGTTCAATTTATACAGTCATGAAAATGCACCATTTCTTTATCCTAGTAGATGGTAGCTTAAAGCAGACTGAGAGTAAAGCAGAATGTACCTTAAGGCGCAATCAGCTTTACTTTCAACCTGCCTTAAGTGGTCACCTTCATTCAAAGCTAGAAATAGGTTATAAAGAAGGGTTAAGGGGCTACCATCTGCATGGATGTAGAACATATTTCTTATGGCTATTTATGGCTGTATAAATTGGATGAATAATAAAAGGCATAGACATTACTATCTTTGGAGTAGTGGGTTAACCTTTTCTTCCAAAGAAGTGCCTAAGGCCCCTGTCCTGTCTACATAAGCACCTTACATGAATAGTCATTGATGGTGTTGACTAGATGTGGCAGCTTTAGCATGATGAAAATGATATATCTGCTTTACTTTTATCTTGCTTTAAACTATCACATGCCTTAAAACATAGTTTGCTTATACATAATTTGAGATGGAGTATTTGGCTATGGAGAAAAACATTTCAAAATAGTAAATGTTCAACTTGTTTAGTTATAATTATTTATAGTCTTGTAAGTCAAAATAGTCTTAAAAGACAATCAATTGAAGACAGTCCATATTGTATGTTTGTTTGTTGATTTTTCACTAAATATTTCAACATGATTGACAAATAGTAGAGGGTCTGTACTGTTTGCATAGGACAAGTGTACTCCTCACATGTCATCACTAGGGTTGACTGTATTAACCCATTACCCCACAGACTGTTTCTAGTTTAAAAAAGCAGGTCACCACTTAAAGCAGGTTGAGAGTAAAGCAGAATGCGCCTTAAGGCGCATTCTGCTTTACTTCCAGCCTGCTTTTAGCTATTATCTGCTAAGATACAGTAATTATTTCTTATTATAAACATTCATACATGTATAAATTGGAATTATTTTCATCATAAGAGGAATAAATTAAAGGTGTAAAAAGGAGTATTTATGGGGTAATGGGTTAAATCCCTGTTATGCAGAAGTGAAGATTTATCTATTATAGTTTAACCGCTATGATCCTGATGATGGTAAGATCTCAGAGCGAGACTTTGCCTCTATGCTGCTGACTTATGCTGGTTTCCCAGACAAGAAGAAGGCCATCATGTTACGCAGGGTGAAGAAGATCTACAAGGAAGAGGGCAGGTCCAAGGTAGGTAGAGTTAAACAGTCATAATAAGCTGTATTGCATTTGTTACTATATTTATTAACATTTGACCCTATATCAGTGTCCTAGTAGGCCAATGACACCTAGCAGTGTGATACTCTGATCCTGTTGCAAAAAGAAATGTTGAAAAATCTATTTTTAGAACAGTAGAAGACAGCAATCGCTGCAAAAGAAAAAATTACTCAGCATGCAAAGAGTTAAGAAATCACCTGTCAGGAATGTCTCTTATTAGACAGGGTACAGTGGAGAATCTGTTATTCTTTCCCGTTTAAACGCAAACGTACGCAAACACAAAGCACTAAAACGTAGAAAAGAACAACTTTTGGACAATTCTGATAATTCTTGTTTATATTGGTGGCAAACAGTTTGGAGCCTGATCAGACGCCGGGTTACCCGGCGTCTGATCTGGCTCCAAACTGTTTGCACTGCAAATAATAGTTTTAGCGTAAACGCGTTTATTGGGAAAGAATAACAGATTCTCCACTGTAGCAGCACAAAAAGGCATTTTTGTGAGGAAAAGGTAAAACTTTTTCTGTGATTGAAATATAAAAAATCTAATACATGTACTTACTTTTCTCTTTTTCAGGGTGTTACGTTCCAGGAATATGAGAACTTTTGGAAGTTTTTACAGAACGTTGCTGATGTTGACACAGCTCTTAGCTTCTACAATCTAGCTGGCGTCTCGATAGATCAAGGTATTATTATGAACATCATGTGAAGATTCATATGGTCTCAACCTTATAAACGTTTCTTTAACAATAATTATTGAGCTTAGTGTATTCCTTTGCAGTATATGCATAGCTCTAGTTGAGAAGAGAATTACAGATGCTAAGATTTTTATGTCTCAATCTAACTTTAGGTTGTTATTATTTGGTAGAAATATCTGTTTCGAGATTTTTCTTATGAGTAGTCACTGAATAGGGCTTGATGAAGCCCTTAAAGAGGACAATGCTGAAAGTTCATAGTTTACTGCCTCCTATAGCCATCTATGTTATTCCAGATCACTTCCAATGAATCATTTAATCATAAAAGGAAATATTAATTGTTTGTTTGACACTTGGGTATTTATTTAGATAAAATGTTTTGCAAGGAATTGTATTAATTTTGTTGCATAGTCAAGATTCTGTGGTTTTCAGAATTGATTTACTTTGATATAATATTTTCTATGAGACTAGTACAGTGGAGAATCTGTTATTCTTTCCCGTTTAAACGCAAACGTACGCAAAACGCAAAGCACTAAAACGTAGAAAAGAACAACTTTTGGACAATTCTGATAATTCTTGTTTATCTTGGTGGCAAACAGTTTGGAGCCTGCTCCAAACTGTTTGCACTGCAAATAATATTTTTAGCGTAAACGCGTTTAATGGGAAAGAATAACAGATTCTCCACTGTATGGTCTCCTATAGTCAATGCAATGCCACCAAGCAAAGATCCTGTATCACTAGATCTGTTACATTAACATGATTTCAGAATTCCAGATAAAGTGAGTAATTAAAAAATTGATTGATATGACGACTCTTATAGACGATTTCAATGAGTTGTCACAATATAGGGTTTGATGGAAACATTAAAGGTAAAAATATTGAACATGTTATTTACCTACTCTTTTCTGGAGCATGGGTTATCATGTTTGAGAGTTTTGTGATACCTGAAGGAAAGAGTCAACAGGCTATGCTTACTTCTCATTATCTATACTATAATGTAAAATATTCTCATTAAACCATAATCCATTGATCCATACATACAGTGGAGAATCTGTTATTCTTTCCCGTTTAAACGCAAACGTACGCAAACGCAAAGCACTAAAACGTAGAAAAGAACAACTTTTGGACAATTCTGATCATTCTTGTTTATCTTGGTGGCAAACAGTTTGGAGCCTGATCAGACGCCGGGTTACCCGGTGTCTGATCTGGCTCCAAACTGTTTGCACTGCAAATAATAGTTTTAGCGTAAACGCGTTTATTGGGAAATTCTCCACTGTTTTGATTTATTACATTGATGAAGAAAATAGTTTCACTTTTAATAGTGATGAATGTGCACCATAAGATTTATTTTCTATGTTCTAGCAGATGGCAGCTCAAAGTAGGCCGAACGTAAATGAGAATGCTTTTTACTACTTCTTTTCCTGCATACGTATAGATGTTTATTTCCGCCATTTGATTGTTTCAGAGACTTTGAAGCATGTTGCCAAGACTGTAGCCTATGTTGAACTGACAAACCATGTGGTTGAGATAGTCTTCAACCTGTTTGATGAAAATGGTAGGTCACTGTAGCATTGGTAAATATTTATAAATAGACAGATAGAAATAGTTGTTAAGTTTGTACTATACTAATATTGAAAATGAAATAAACTGGCAGCCTTTGGGACTGCAAAACTTTGTCTTTTCAGTGATTCATCACTTTGTTTTAAAACTCTTGTTTATCTTTCATATTAAAAGATAGGCACTTGTAAACCATAAAACTTATAAGAAAAAAACAACTGACCTCGATACTATCAACTTAATTCTTGATTTGTAAAGTGGATTCTTGATAATTAAAAGTATTTGTATATCTGCATAACCAACTATTTTATTGGAGCTACAGCTATAGTTGAAGTGAAAACTGCCTTTTTCTGCATTTTCTCATAACCCATTGAGTCCAAGCAAAGAGTAAAAGAGTATACTTGTCGATTACAAACAATATATATGTGAAGAGTACACATGTCCTTGTCAAACAGTGTGGATCCAGATCAGATAACTCCTAAAGTTACCATTTGATTATGATCTGCACTGGTTGTCATTTGGCAGTAAATTGTAAAAATAAAAAAAATCCGAAATGATCATATATGGCATTGACTTTGAGTTGAGTTGTCCATTTGAAGCTTTAGAGGCCAGGGTCCATTTTCATAAAGTGTTTGAGTTGAGTCTGCGTGCGTTCGCAAGCATTTGATTGGTCAGATTTGAGCCTAGGCAAAAATCTGACCAATCAAATGCTTGAGAATGCACTCAGACTCAACTCAAATGCTTTATAAGCGCTGGGCCTGATTTGTGCCTCAGAGTGTTTATACAGTACAATTTGTGTGCAGCTTGAATAGATTTTAGTGTAATGCTCCCTTACCCAAAATTTGAGTGTAAAAACGTTATCAAATTTTTAGATGATGGACAGCTGAGTAACCGTGAGTTTGTGTCTGTGATGAAGAGGCGATTGATGCGAGGTCTAGAGAAACCCAAGGACACTGGATTTGCCAAGCTTATTAACTCTGTCTGGACCTGTACCAAATCTCAGACCAGAGCCATGTTTGAATAAACCCAGCACTGTTCACTAGACTTTAGTGTAATGTGATACATACAGTTAAACCTCGATAACTCGAGCTTGACGAAGTTGATCTGTACTGTTGAATTTCAAAAAATCAAGCTCACTAAGGTTGAATGTACCCATGTGTAAAAGTCAATATTTTAATGTTGAAACACGATCAAACTTGTATGAAGCAACCACTCATAGTCATTGATGTAGGATTGAGATCTTTTGAGACAGGTAATTGCTTAATGCAGGATAAAAATTCTGCATTATTGTTATCCTGCATTAATCAACCACCTCTACTAAAGGCAAACTACAATATATTGGTTTATTATTGAGTTTTAGCTGAATACAAGATTGACTGTATAGTAAAGTTGGATTTTATTTCTGACCTATGTTTTAACTTTGAAATATATTGGACTTGGACAAGCTCAAGTTAATGAGATTGGACTGCACATAACCTGTGAACCAAATACACTGTAGTTATCCATGGGAGTTTTTAAAGCTAGTAGATAGGACTTGTAGAAATAAATTATATATTTATCAGCTGAAGGGTAAAGGAACTGACATTGGATTGCATAAAATCTTTACTAAGAAAGGTTTGTCTTGAGTATGAGGTTAACCAATTAACTCTAATTGATGCATATTTCTACGTAATTTATAGTGTACTAGTAAAGAGTACACTTGTCTTATGCAAATTTAAATTGTTGTTTCAAGTTTCAGGGCTCAATGAGTGAAAAACAGTTAATCTTGTTATTACTAAAAAGAAGGCTTGTTTTTCGTGTTTTCGTAGGTGGCTGCTTAAAGCAAGATGAAAGTAAAGCAGAAAGCACCATCACTGAGTTCTTCCTTTAAGTGATTATAATAGCGGGACTTTACTGTATACAGAGATCTACAGACATTAATGAAAAGCTAACTCTGTCAAATATCTTAGTGAGTATTTGCAAGAGTGATCTCATACAGATTCTTATAACAGAATTCAAGATGCTTACCACAATACATAATACCATTATCTAGTAGATGTTATATCAATAAAGCAAATGGTATAAAAATTAGTGATTTAAGATATATAAAATTTGTAGTTATCAATAAATGAAATTTGCTCTATTCGTTTACAGTCAAACATATGTTCAGTGACCAATCTCAAAGAGGTATTGATACTCTTCCAATTCAGTAGCAGTTAGCAAATTACCCCATAAATACACCTTTTTACACTTTTTATTCCTCTGCTGAAAAAAAATAGATCTTCTTTACAGTTCTAGTCAAATATATGTACTCTAAGATATATTTTCTAAATCCAAACAGATAGTAGCTAAAAGAACGCTGAAAGTAAAGCAGAATGCATCTCAAGGCACATTCTGCTTTACTTTCAACCTGCTTTAAGTGGTCACTTATCTTAGTGTGAGTGGTTGCCTACCATAAGTTTGACTGTAACAAAGACATGTATTTCTGAACAGGCAATTATGTATGATTTAGAGAATCTTGTTTTACAGTTTAAGATTTGTATAAAGTTGTCATTGACAGTGCAATTAGTTTAACCCATTACATGTACACCACAATACGCCTATTTACACCTTTAATTTATTCCTCATATGGAGAAAATAGTTTCCTTTTATACAGTCATTAATGTGCACTATAAAAATATATATTCTATATCCTAGAAAATGGTAGCCTAAAGCAGGCTAAAAGTAAAGCAGAATGTGCCTTAAGGCACATTCTGCTTTACTTTCAACCTGCTTTAAGTGATTATCTGTCTTTAAAACTAGAAACAGGCTATGGGGTAATGGGTTAAGTTGCAGTTTCTTGTCTGGAAGGGGGCCCACCGATGTGGAAGACACTCCTACTCCTGCATGTTAATTTAAATATCTTTGATGATAATTGTGATACTTGGTTATACTAGGTGATAATGTACAAAATTAATATTGTTAAAATAAGTAAAAAACAATTGTAGATTTTCTTATTGCACAGTTTGTAATATTTGAAATATTAAAGTAGATAGTGATTTGGCTTAGGTTTTAGTTTAGCTTAACTCATTTAATTCTAGTGATTTATATACATATCCTTTACAAACAGTGTACCTGTGAAGAGAGCACTTGTTTCTATGCAAACAGTGTATACCTAGATCAGAGGGCTCCCATAGAACCCCCTGGCCAAGGTCTCTAATGTTGCTATTTTGCAATGCATTTGTACAGTAAAACCTCGCTATAACGACCACTAAATTATGTTAATTATTAGGGTGTTTACGGTAGGTGACCGCTTAAAACAAGGTGACAGTGAAACAGAAAGCTCCTGTAGGAGCTTTCTGTTTCACTGTCACCTTGCTTTAAGCTGTCACCTGTCTATTAAACAATCAATTAGCCTTCGTTTTAGTGGTCGTAATAGCGAGGTTTTACTGTATATTGAAAAGAAAAATTTCCAGTCATTAATAGTCAAAATTGGACTTTACTTTATTGGAAACTGGAATTGTCCATTTGAAGTTTCAGGACTTCAACATGTTAAATTGAGCAGCTAAATTGTTGAGTTCTAACAACAATATTTTGTTACTCAACGTTAGGAAAATGTAACTAGTTAGGTTTTAAAAAGTTGTTCTTGAGTACATATTACATGTATATATAAACAAATACATGTGTATACCAAAATGTTTTGTAAATTTTATTGTCTTTTTTTTAATAGTTTATGTATAGTTACATGCATTTCTATTGTTTATACAGACATGGCTCTTTTCTGATAGAACACCTGGAGTAACTCAAATACATGTTAACCTGTGTTTGAATGGGCATTCATTGAAAAACAACAATGTCGCTTTAAACAGGTGGCAGTCTATACAGGCAAAAGTAACTTGGAGGAACCGTCAGGAGGCGTGTGTTAAGGGGTCACTAAAATTACTATTGCTTGGCAGGCTTTAATACAGATTACAACAGCAGACACAGAAAGTGCCTGTAGATGCTTTCTGTTTCACTTTTGGTCTGCAGTATGAAGTACCGTTTCTATATAAATGAAAATGTTGGACAATAACTCAACTCACTCATTAATGTATGAAGTGTTAAATATGATTTTTCAAAGAGTGGCATTGGGGCTATATGACTTAAGCACTTGCTCATTCACTCAAAAAGTGGCCACTTAACACAAGTTCAGCTGAATTGAAATCTGGAATAGTACTTTGTAGTTTTCCAATCATGCCACAGTCAAACTTGTGTACCCTTTCCTTCACAACCTGTTTCGTGTGATTAAATAGATACCTGCTTAACCCATTACCCCATAGCCTGTTTCTAGTATTGAAAACAGGTGACCACTTAAAGCAGGTTGAAAGTAAAGCAGAATGCGCATTAAGGGTTGGAGCTACCATCTGCTATAATATAGAAAATATTTCTTCCAGTACTGCTTGTTGCAGGACCAAAAAAATGCAGAATGCTCCAAAATATGCTTCCTGTAAATTTATGTTCCACATAGAGCTGGTCATCTGTCTAAATCTCTTCACTGCTATGATGTCATGATACTCATCTGCTGTTAAAAGAAATTGTCTGTTTTATTTCTCAAATTCACTTCTAAGCTAAATTGATTTTAGTTACATTGTAATGAATGACAAAAGTATGGATCCTGATGAGACGCCGCGTTACGCGGCATCTGATCAGGATCCATACTTTTTGCAAATAACTGTTGTACTGTTGGATAAGGCAGTGAAGGGGTTGAATACTCTGATATTATTCTGTTGATTAGTTCTCTATTACAAGTTACACTGTAATTGTGTAATCATTCAGCCCAGGTCACCAACCCTTGTTGTTGGGCAAGGTTACTGTGTCAGGTGTTTGTTATTTTGTTATAGTGTCTTATTAAATTTTCACCTTTCAGAAATAAACAATTTACCTAGAAAATGACTCTGGTTTGTTTTCTACTCCGTTTGTGTGTTGATTATTTGTTTTTAGCTGGCTTATATGAAGATGAAAGCTCTACTCACTTATGTAGTTGCCATGGTGTTGGCTTGTTTGTTTGTTGACCCACTGAACCCTGGTGACAAGTATACTAGTCATTTACAGATAGTGTACCAATGAAATGTTTGCCTGTCCTAAGCAAACAGTGTAGCCCCATATCCTAAAGGAGCCCTGTGGTCAGGGTTTACAATGTTTGTCAATAGGCAGTATATTGTAAATATAGAATGTAGAATGGTGTCACAGTAAGTGACAAATGCCCCCAAGGTGTTTTGTCACTGCATTGTATTCATTTGGCTGTGAAATAAAATCTTACAGCAGGTATGGTACTCCTTGTTGTTATTGTGATGGAAATGAACAAAGAAACAAGCTGTTTCTAGATTTTAAACCAGAGTTATGGCCAATGTTATATCAACTCCATTTGACCTCTAAATGACCTTGACCTGTACTGAGCTAAAGAGCTTCTTGAGTTTAGTACACATACCAAATATGAAGTCTCTATCACATGTAGTTCCAGAGTTATTTGCAATGTTTAATTAACCATAATTGACCTCTAAATGACCTTAACCTTTGTTGGACATCAAAAAATGGACTAGACTCAATTGAAAACTGGAATTGTCCATTTTTAGCTCGACTTTTTCGAAAAGTCGAGCTATTGTCGTCACCCTGTCGTCTGCGTCTGCATCAGCGTCTGCGTCGGTTAAGTTTTTTGCTTAAGGTTTTTGTAAGAGTTGATTTCTCAATAACTATCAAAGGTATCCATTTGAAACTTGGAATAGTTGTTCAGTATCAAAAGGGCAACTCATTACAACAAGGCAGGTAACCCTGGGATTTGTCATTTCAGAGTAATTGCCCTTGTTTTATTTACTTAAAAATTAAAAATTAACATAACTCAATAACTATCAAAGGTATCCATTTGAAATTTGGAATACTTGTTAAGATTCAAAAGGGCAACTCATTACAAGGCAGATAACCATGGGATTTGTCATTTCATAGTTATTGCCCTTGTTTTATTAGCTCACCTGAGCTAGCTCAGGGTGAGCTTTTGCAATCCTTGAATGTCCGGCGTCCGTCGTGCGGCGTCAACAATTTTAGTGTTTACACTCTAGAGGCCACAATATTTATCCAATCTTTCTCAAACTTACTCAGATGGTATATTGCCATAAGAGTTCGGATGACTTCGATTATGGTTGAAATCGGACAAATAGGTCATGAGTTATCTACCTTTGAACTGCTGAAAATGCCATATTTAACAGTGTTTACACTCTAGAGGCCACAGTATTTATCCAATCTTTCAAAAACTTGCCCAGATGGTATATGACCATAAGAGTTTGAGAGAGTTCGATTTTGGTTGAAATCAGACAAATAGATCAAAAGTTATCTACCTTTGAATTGCTGAAAATGTCATATTTAACAGTGTTTACACTCTAGAGGCCACAGTATTTATCCAATCTTTCTAAATCTTGCCCAGGTTGTAGATGACCATAAGAGTTCAGATGAGTTCGATTTTGGTTGAAATCAGACAAATAGATTGAGAATTATTTACCTTTGAATTGCTGAAAATGCCATATTTATCCAATCTATCTCAAACCTGCTCAGATTGTAAATGACTATAAGAGTTCAGATGAGTTTGATTATGGTTGAAATCAGACTTATAGGTTGAGAGTTATCTACCTTTGAATTGCTGAAAATGCCATATTTAACGATGTTTACACTCTAGAGGTCACAAATTTTATCCAATCTTTCTCAAACTTACTCAGATTGTATATTACCATAAGACTTCGTATGAGTTCAATTATGGTTGTAATCGGAACAAAAGGTCAAAAGTTATCTACCTTTGAATTGCTGAAAATGATATATTTAACAGTGTTTACGCTCTAGAGGCGACAATATTTATCCAAGCTCTCTCAAACTTGTCAGATTGTATATGACCATAAGAGTTCGAAAAAGGGTGATTATGGTTTGAATCGGACAAATAAATCAAGAGATATCTACCTTTGAATTGCTGAAAATGCCATATTTTACAGCGTTTACAGTCTTGCAACTACAGTTTTCAATGGATTTTGATTATACTTGTACACAAAGGATGTAGCTATATGTTCTGGAAGAAGTGCAATTATTGTTGAAATGTAATCATTGTGGCTATAGTTACCTGCCCTTGGTATACTTTGAAATGCTAGAAAAAGGCTTCATTTCAGTATTGTTTAGGCTCTAGTTATCTGCCTTTGATGTACTCTACTATACTACAGTAGGTCGACAAACTTGAATGGATTTAGAATAAAACGGGTGAAATTCAAAGGTAAAGCTATCAGGCTTCATTACAAATGGTGAGCGATATCAGGGCCTTCAGGCCCTCTTGTTTACTTAAATATTGTAAATTAACATATCTAAATAACTATGAAAGATATTAACTTGAAACTTTGAATAGTTATTCAGTATCAAAAGGGCAACTCATTACAATAAGACAGGTAACCCTGAGGTTTGTGTATCCAGAGTTATTGCCCTTGTTTTATTTACTTAAAAGTTATAAATTAACATATCTAAATAACTATGAAAGATATTAACTTGAAACTTTGAATACTTGTTAAGTATCAAAAGGACAACTCATTACAACAAGGTAGGTTACTCTGTGATTGTAATTCTAGAGTAATTGCCCTTGATTTATTTACTTAAAACTTGTAAATTGCAATATCTTAATAACTGTCAAAGGTATCAACTTGAAACTTTAAATACTTGTGTTATATCAAAAGGGCAACTCATTCAAACAAGAAAGGTGATCGGGGATGTGCCATTCCAGAGTTAGTGCCCTTGTTTTTATTTACATAAAACTTGTAAATTGAAATTTCTCAATAATTACCATAGGTATTAACTTGAAACTTTGAATACTTGTTCAGTTTCAAAAGGGCATCACCTTTCAACAAAGCAGATAACCATGGGCTTTGTAAATGCAGAGTTATTGCCCTTGTTTGACTAAGAATTTGTATATGAAATTATTCAGTAACTGTAGAAAGTTATTAATTTCAAACTTCCAATATATTTGAATACAATGTACTTGTTTAGTTTCAAAAGGGCAACTCATTACAACAAGGCAGGTAAAGCAGGCAAAGATAGTGTCCTTCTTTTGACTTATAGTTTACTTTTAAATGGAATGTAGACTGTCCAAGTATGTTTAAGTTGTTGTTGCTTACACACTTCTATGATCAATAGGGCATTAAATACCCATACACATTCTTTAAGTTTGAAAAATGTAGCCGTCTCAAGTATATGAAAGTCGAGCGTCCAGCACCCGTTTGCGGTGCTCTCGTTAACTCACCAGTGCTCAATGTGAGCTTTTGTAATACCGCTCTGTCCGTCGTCCGTCCGTCTGTCCATCAACAATTGCAACCGATTTCTTCTCTGAAACCAATAGTCCTAGTGTAACTAAACTTGCTCAGATACATACTGTTGGTTCCATGCACAATATTTAAAAAAATCTTCTCCAAAACCACTGGTCCGATTTCAATTTGGTTCTCACCAAAATGCTTCTCAATTGATTGACTTTAAAAGTTGTTCAAAGAATTTTGTTCTGTCAAAAATATGGCCACCAGAGGGCTGGTCATTTTTTGTGTTCGGTAATATCGAATGAACATGAAAGAACCTTCTAGAAGTTGTAATTTTGGTTATATCTTAATGAGATTTAGGTCATACATGAATATAGATCATGTCAGGTCAGAAAGTAGGTCAGTAGGTCAAACCGCGGGAAAAACTTTTTGGCATGTTTTTAGCCGAATCTTCTTGAAACTTGCTTAGAATGACCACCTTGACAAAATCTAGGCAATGTATGAATGTGGATTGCATTTAATTCGCAGTAAAAAAAACTTTTGGCATATTTTAGCCCAATCTTCTTGAAACTTACTTAGAATTACCACCTTGACAAATCTAGGCAATGCTGCATGAATGTGGGTTACATTAAATTCAAAACATGAACGGTGTCACAGTACGTGACAAATGACCCGGTGTTTCGTCACTGCAATGTATTCATTTGGCTGTAAAATAAAAATCATACCACAGGTATTGCACTCCTTCAAGTTTTGTTTTTGTTTATTTGAAAAGGTTTAAAATATGTAAAACAAACATAACAACGTTTGTCATAATGAGGACTATTTTCTAAATTTAGAAATGATCACATGATTATGGGCAATGCGTAATTAAGCGTATTTGACCTCTAAATGGCATTGCCCTTTGTTGGGCATGACACAAGTTGTACCAAGCTTAAGAGCTTTTTGAGTTGAGTACACATTTCAAATATAATGTCTCTATCACATGCAGTTTCAAAGTTATGGCCATTGTTAAATTCACCCAACGTTACCTCTAAATGACATTGACCTTTGTCGGACATTACCAAATTTGTACTGAGCTCAAGAGCTTCTTGAGGTGAGTACACATACCAAATATTAAGTCTCTATCCCATGTAGTTCCAAAGTTATGGCCAAGGTTAATGTCAGACAGACAGACAGACCAAAAACAATATGCCCCCCCCGGGGGGGGGGGGGGGGGGGGTTAATAGGGTGAAAGCAGACGATAAATTTGGCAATGAAATAGTTAATTAAAAATGTATAAATGTTTACCACGAAGATAACAATATTCCAAATAGGGAATTCAATTAGATCTAGTAGATCTAGAGTAAATTACAAAATTTCTATATTCTTATATTTCGATTTCTATGGGCATTTATCAAGGAAAATCATGCCTTTCTTTGCAGGGCTACCATAAGATGCTCATAAAAATCCTAAGATTTTCAAGCGCGATTTTAGGAAACGTACCTTTAACTTTTTAGCTGCCAGGCTATATGACAATAATATAATTATGCAAACAGATTGGATCCAGATCAGAAGCCGCGTTACGCGGCGTCTGATCACGGCACGCGGCGTCTGATCTGGATCCAAACTGTTTGACACCCACATCCGGAGAAATCTTTAAAAAGATTTCGGAAAAATTCGGAGATCTGGCAGCCCTGTCTTTGATAAAGGCCCATAGAGGTCGGTATATTAGAATAGAGCAATTTAATAATCTAATATAGATCTAAATCTATAAATCTTAATTGATTATATTTTGCAGGTGACAATTACAAAGCAGACGCATAACTACAATGTAAAAGTTAATATCGAAAAAAGCTGACATGAAAATGGAAAATTATAAAATAAGCAACAGTCATGTCATATTTATACATTGAATGTAATTATGGAAAAAAAAAGATTCTTTCATAAAATATTGCAACAGTTGAACGTGTATTATTAAAAAGTCACTTTCGTGTGAATAGTTTCGTCACAAAGTTACAAAACCGTTTTCTGATTGTCTTCTCAGCTGTCTTTACTGGGTTCTGTACATCAAGTATTTCTAACTGTACATCAGCTACGTCAGTGTTTATTATTCTGTTATCTTTGACATCAATGAGCTTTTCTTCTGTGACCTCTTTCTTTACTCTGGTTTCTAATTCGTGCGTGTTTACTTCTGGATTTCTTCCCAGCTCGGCTATCTCATATAGAAAGTTGAGAGCTTCGTCAAAACGTTGCAGACAATCTTTGAGTGCCTCGTCTGTGGTACTGCTGACACTACTCTCTTGTGATAGTTTGGAATCACGGTCTTCACTTTCTCTATCTAGTTCTGCAATTCTCAGTAAATACTCGTTTGCTTCATTGACGTATCCCTGCATCACACCGCTAGTTCTTCCTGAACCGTTGTTTCCAATATGACTGCTTCTTCTAAACAAACGCCTTCTATCTTTCCTCGATACTGATTCTGACATAACTCACGGGTATTTTCTAAGACAATTCTTACGTGCGTCCTGTCTGTGAGTTTTATCTACACTGACTGCTAGATGTAACCAACGACGGCAACGTCATTATACGTGTTTATTGACGTCAATGACGTCAGGGTTACAGCCTCGTTCTTATTTGACATACAAGTATGCCCTGGTTTTACCGGCTTTGTGGACGTGGATGTCTAAACAAACGCCTTCTGTCTTTCCTTGATACTGATTCTGACATAACTCACGGGTATTTTCTTAGACAATGCTCACAGTATATTCCGTGCGTGCTGCTTGTGGCTGTTAGCTATACTGAGTCACTGACTGTCAGACGTAGCCATTAACGACGACGTCATATGACGCGTTTTAACGCCGATGACGTCAGAATAAACATTTCGCTCTAATTTGAAAAGACCATATAAAGTTAAAATTCATTTAGTTTTTTAAAGGAATAATATAAATAAGAGACGAAAAGTTTAGGCAGGTTCTGTGTTAGACGGATTACGACGAAAAAATGACACTGAAGGGGTAAACTACAGTTATGTTATTTGCAGTGCAAACCAGTTTGAACGCTGAGCAGATGTTGAGCAGGATAAGGTTAATTACTTCATAAATACGCATTTTACTTTAAGAACATAGATCTAGTTCTAGCTTAAACAGTCATTAATTCAATATGCACAATACGAAGTTTTTCTATATCCTAGCATATAGTAACTTAAAGCAGACTGGATGTAAAGAAGAAAGCGCATTAACTTGAGATGCTTTACTTTCAACATCCTTTAATTAAGTTTTTGACTAATCTGCCAAAATGAAGTTTATTTTTTTAAAAAGGGAAATCTACCTTTGGTTGGTTTTAAGGTTGTTTTTTTTTTGGTTTTTTTAAATCACTATCTTAAACCTGTTTACCTAACAATTATAGATGCAATGTGTTCTTATTGTGTCCCGTAAGGTGATGTTTTAGAAACAATCAAAACACACAGGCACTAGTCCCCTCGTCCGGGCATTGGCTTTTCCTGTTGTTTTCAGAATGGTTGTTAGATTGATTGGCACCATTAACACAAAAGTTAACCCTTTACCCTATATCATGTTTGTAGTTTTGAAGACATGTTTGCTTAAAGATGGTTGAAAGTAAAGCAGAATGCGCCTTAATGCGCATTCTGCTTTACTTTCAGCCTGCTTTAAGCTACCTTTTGCTAGGATATAGAAAATTGATACATTTGTACATGTTTACGACAATATGAATTTGATCTATTTTCTTCAGTGGAGGAATAAATTAAATTAGCTAAAAGGCGTTTCTCTGGGTGAATGTGTTTAAACAGTGTCTACTAAAAGGGAGGCTAAGTTTCTACTGAAGAAGACACTGGCAATGGTGTAGACCCTGTAGATGCATCAAAGTCCGCACTGTTTGCTATTTCATATAAAATCTTCTTCTGTATGCACAAACACAGCAATGTCTTTCTAATGCCATTGTATATCTCTAATGGACTCTTCCAGCAAGCACACACGGAAAGTTACTTCCAATATCTTGCGTAAGCGGACCAATAACGCTAATTTAGCATCACGAGAAAGCTAACTTAAAACACCGAAGCATATCGTTTTTCATCACATATTTCTCAAAACGGTCATAATTAGAGACTTTTAGTTAACCATGTCACGCACGGAGATGGTCTGGCATTAAAAAATAGATAGATACTTTATTTATACATAAGGCCAGCGGCCCACAGTACACAAGCATACAAATACCATGTCACGAACGGAGATGGTCTGGCATTGATACATGTATATCTCTAAAATTCATCAAAAAGATGTTTCTCTTTTTTTTCTTTTTTAAAACTTATATAAAAGCAATAAAGCAAGAAAATGACAGGTCCCTGCAAAGATAGACGATTTTTATCTGAGTGGCAAATACATATATATTGGAGCCTGATCAGGCGTCGAGTACTCTAAACTGTTTGCAATGGACTTAATAAATACATATTGTGTGAAAGAATAACAATTTTCTCCCCTGTAGCTAGTAATAAACGACACGATAAGACAATTTGGTGAGCGCCTATGAAATGGTGGACTATGGAAATTACACATTAAACAAAGTAAATGCCCTATGAAAATTATTCCTAAAATAAACCAATAATTAAAATCAGTCAATATCCGGTAAAATTGTTATGTTCATGCGTAAGGAGTGAAACTGGGGAATTTCAAAATGCCCTCAGCGACAGTTTTGGTTCCCTAAGTTTTGTAACGACGAACTGCATGTGCTGTGATAACGGCATTTACAGCAGTTCAACATGGTTATTAACCTTTTACTCCATAGCCTGTTCCTATTTCGGAAGACAGGTGACCACTTAAAGCAGGTTAAACGAAAAGCAGAATGCGCCTTAAGGCGCATTCTGCTTTTCTTTCAGCCTGCTTTAAGTTACCATCTACATGTACTAGGATTTAACAAATATTTCTTATGGTACATGTTCATGACTGTACAAATTCGAGCTATTTTCTCCAGTGGAGGAATGAATTTATTTCGTAAAAATGCGCATCTATGGAGTAAAATGTTAACTCATAGATTCATGAAACTGCTGGATCAGATAAGTAAATACTCCATTGAAAGCCCTATCTTCAAACGGATTGAACTCACTGCTTTAAATTTTGAACACTTATATAAAACATTTATAATAAAACCTAAAATTCCACAAGGAATTGTTTTTCTTCTTAGAAAATAAACACATTTGAGGTAGATTATTTTTTCATTTACTGTAGTGGAGCTAATTTTACATGTAATCGCTTTTTTCTAGCCAATTAAATCCACCTTGTTATAAGATATTTTAAACCTAAAGTAGTAATGGTTGAATATCATAGAAAATAATTGAATTTAAAAGTCCATAGTCAGCAATATACCAGACATTGGCAGACAACACCACAAAAACGTTAAAACGTATATCTAATCATTTTAGTCTCCCCATAGTATTGTCATGACTTTTTTATATAATAAAAAAAGTCACAGGTAAAACTAATAAAGTTATAAGCAAAACAAGCCTATCTGAAATTTCTTTTCAGAACACGACAGCTAACCCATTTCCGCATAGCTTGTTTTCAAAATTGAAGACATTAACGATTTCTTAAAGCAGACTGAAAGTAAAGCAGAAATCTCATTATGGAGCATTCTGCTTTACTTTCAGTCTGCTTTAAGGCACTATCTACTAGTTTATAGGAAATGTTTTTTCCTATAGTACATATTCATGACTGTATAAAGTGAAACTTTTTTATTTAGCGGAGGAATAAATAAAATACTTAATTTGGTAATGGTTTAACCCTCTTCTATATCTATCGTCCAAGCAAAGACATTGCCACAGAGTAAATGTCCAGATCACACGCAGCAAATAACAGTGTCGTACAGTGAAAAAACGTTATTCTTTCCCGTTTAAACGCAAACGTAACGCAAACGCAAAACACTAAAATGTAGAAAAACATTATTTTTTTTGTCAATTCTGACTATTCATTTTTTTCTGAACGGCAAACAGTTTGGAGTCTGATCTGGCTCCAAACTCTTTTCACATGATATAATAGTTTTATCGTAAACGCGTTTATTGGGAAAGAATAACGTTTTCTCCACTGTACCTGTGCCACCATTTTTTGCTGTACAATGCAGAATACTGTACCATTATGTTAAATGCCATATAAACACACAGTGACTAATATTTCATTCCCTCTGTTGAATTATTCTTGGTTTTAGTTTTGAGAGTGTATTTAGCAATGCCCATTACGATAAAGTTGTTACTAAATGGGAGATAATTTGAACTTTTGTGACATTGTCACTCTTCAAACCTATTCCAAATGTTAGTGTTATATTTCTTTACTTGAAAGTTGAGGCAGATTTGTAACTTTAAAGCAAAATTTAAATAAAATGAATTGTCTAGATTCAAAATTACAACAAAAATAAAAGAATTATCTCTCTTTCTAGGTAAATAACCCTAATAAAATTAAAATGTTGGGTATTTTACCAACATATGAATCGATGTTAGGTATTTACACCTAGTTTAGGTAAATATTTCATATTTGAACGTTTTTTTGTGTACATATTGTCATTTTGACATGTTTGGCATATTTAACTGGCGTTCATCTTGGAAAATGGCCGCCATAGCCACACATGAAATTTTTCGCGATGGCACTATAGCTAAAATTGTTTAAATTCTGTTATTCTATACATAAACAACAAGTGTTGTTTTCGCTATGTTGGGCATCTTTAGAAATATGACACCTTCTTACCCTGAATTTGGTGTAATTTGTCGCGTTTTTTCTAGGAAAAGCTTAATAAAAAGACCTCTGTATAAAATTAAAAATCACAATTGGTCCAAAATTAACTAGATCTGATTTGCAAAGCATATTTCTATCTGAAACAAGCAATTACATGCAGAAATCCCACTGATTTAGACCCTAAGGTCTTTTTAAAGCCACTCAATATTACAACCATGGCGGCCATTTTTAAAAATGGCCGCCAGGGAGGTCAGAGGTCAAATCGAGCTTGGCACTATAGCTATTTTTATTTCTTATGCTATGATATGCATGTGTGCCAAGTTTCATACTTTTACCACAAAGTGCACGATTTTTCATCTATCCACTGGACTATATGGTGGAAAATGTGCGCCAATAAACTGATATATATTTTACAACGACATTGTCAATTTAAAATAGTATTTTTTACTACTTTCCCCTTAAAAGATTTTTTTAGACTTTTAGTATGTTATTATTTAACACATATATTAGTAGTTATCGGTAAAATAGTTTCTGTTGCAATTTTTTGAAGGTCAAATCGCGTAATGACTGGACTACATGTATTGATAATATATAGAGATCTATTACAGTTAAACGTCTGAAATCTGGACACTTTTGTGGGTTGAAAGAGGGAATTAATGACGAACTATTGCGTTGTGGGCTATGATGGTGTTTCAGAGAGCTCTTATATGAGCTTTCTGTAATACCATCGTGCTGCTCTGGGCGTCAGCCTGTCGGGGAACCGCTGGTGTTGGTGTCCGGTTTTCAGATGTGTTACTGTATTTTAAACTATTTCTATATACGACCGTGGGAAATTTCTACATTCCATAGCGTCATCATTATGACGTCATATAACTACGATTATGTGATGTCATAATTGTGTACACATATGTCGCATGCTTGGCTTAGTCTGGTTCCCGTTGTGCCACGATAAATGGCGTTTTAACTTCTATATAATTATAGACTCGAACTCAGTTTGTAATAGATTTAGACTGAGTATTTAATTTTCTTTCTGGATCTAGATATTTTTCGCTTTTGCTGTTTTCAGGGGTTTCTAACCTGCCCTGGAATATCTGTTTAAGTTTTGGATATCTTGATGATTCTTCTGCTGTGGAAATCTCTCACTGCGTCATGTAGGGTTTATAATACTTTAGTATTTTAAAAGTATATGGTTCTTTAATCTGCTATTGAGCTGCTTTCGTCTGTACATATTTAACCCTTTACCGGCTAATCCCGATTTTTATTACAATCTGCAAACGGTTAAGATCCAGATAAGACGCTCAGTCAGGCAGCGTTTCATCTTGATACAAACTGTTTGACACTCGTTTTTGGTTTTCTATAATTAAAAATTGCATAAATCTGAATGTTACGAAATTTGTAAACGACATTTTCAAAGGAGTCGATATTATAGATCTAGCAGGATAAGGGTTAAAACTATAGAAAATGTATGTATGTAATACTTTAATGGAGGGCCTCATGGAGGATTAGTCATTAGACAAAATGGGCTACCCTCGGTAAATAAAGTCATTCATTCATTCATTCATTCATTCATTCATTCATTCACATATACAGTGGAGAATGTGTTATTCTTTCCCAATAAACGCGTTTATGCTAAAACTATTATTTGCAGTACAAACAGTTTGGAGTCAGATCAGACGCCGGGTAACCCGGCGTCTGATCAGGCTCCAAACTGTTTGCCACCAAGATAAACAAGAATTATCAGAATTGTCCAAAAGTTGTTCTTTTCTACGTTTTAGTGCTTTGCGTTTGCGTACGTTTGCGTTTAAACGGGAAAGAATAACAGATTCTCCACTGTAATACTGAGAATGTGTTATTCTTTCCCAATAAACGCGTTTATGCTAAAACTATTATTTGCAGTGCAAACAGTTTGGAGCCAGATCAGACGCCGGGTAACCCGGCGTCTGAACAGGCTCCAAACTGTTTGCCACCAAGATAAACATGAAATATCAGAATTGTCCAAAAGTTGTTCTTTTCTACGTTTTAGTGCTTTGCGTTTGCGTACGTTTGCGTTTAAACGGGAAAGAATAACAGATTCTCCACTGTAATACTGATTCTGGAATCTTCTAACGAGCCTGAGGGAATAATCCATTGAAATGTCTAGAGTCAAACATGGGTTAATTGTATTTCACTTGATAGAGAAGGCGTGTTAGTTTGTCCTTCGATATTCAAATCTCTCTTAGATCAGTAAATATATATAGAAAATTGTATTATTTGGAATTTGCTTTTAAATAATAAGTTAAAGGGCTAGGTTCTTAAAATACAGAGCAGATGTTTTTCTTCATTTTCCGATATGTAAAAAATGGCTAGCTAATTTTATCTTTTAATGAAACCGGAAAAAGTAATTGACTAAGCTATAAAATTTAGGATACCCTGTAGGTAAAGATTGTCGGCTAATTGCCATATAAAACGTATTGCACCGCAATATCAACCCATTATTTGCCAAAATGAAATGCCATTTGCAAATAGTTTGGAAACATGCCTGATAAGTCGCCGCGTCGGGATCAAACCTGTTTAGCATTCGTATCGAGGTTTCTGTGACTTCAGCTTGTCTGAAATATAAATTTGAGAAATACAAGCAGACGGCAATTGTTTAATGCAGATGATATTACAGCAGTGAAGCGGTTACTACAGTGGAGAATGTGTTATTCTTTCCCAATGAACGCGTTTACGCTAAAACTATTATTTGCAGTGCAAACAGTTTGGAGCCAGATCAGACGCCGGGTAACCCGGCGTCTGAACAGGCTCCAAACTGGTTGCCACCAAGATAAACATGACATATCAGAATTGTCCAAAAGTTGTTATTTTCTACGTTTTAGTGCTTTGCGTTTGCGTACGTTTGCGTTTAAACGGGAAAGAATAACAGATTCTCCACTGTAATACTGAGAATGTGTTATTCTTTCCCAATAAACGCGTTTACGCTAAAACTATTATTTGCAGTGCAAACAGTTTGGAGCCAGATCAGACGCCGGGTTACCAGGCGTCTGAACAGGCTCCAAACTGGTTGCCACCAAGATAAACATGACATATCAGAATTGTCCAAAAGTTGTTATTTTCTACGTTTTAGTGCTTTGCGTTTGCGTACGTTTGCGTTTAAACGGGAAAGAATAACAGATTCTCCACTGTAATACTGAGAATGTGTTATTCTTTCCCAATAAACGCGTTTACGCTAAAACTATTATTTGCAGTGCAAACAGTTTGGAGCCAGATCAGACGCCGGGTAACCCGGCGTCTGAACAGGCTCCAAACTGGTTGCCACCAAGATAAACATGACATATCAGAATTGTCCAAAAGTTGTTATTTTCTACGTTTTAGTGCTTTGCGTTTGCGTACGTTTGCGTTTAAACGGGAAAGAATAACAGATTCTCCACTGTAATACTGAGAATGTGTTATTCTTTCCCAATAAACGCGTTTACGCTAAAACTATTATTTGCAGTGCAAACAGTTTGGAGCCAGATCAGACGCCTGGTAACCCGGCGTCTGAACAGGCTCCAAACTGGTTGCCACCAAGATAAACATGACATATCAGAATTGTCCAAAAGTTGTTATTTTCTACGTTTTAGTGCTTTGCGTTTGCGTACGTTTGCGTTTAAACGGGAAAGAATAACAGATTCTCCACTGTAATACTGAGAATGTGTTATTCTTTCCCAATAAACGCGTTTACGCTAAAACTATTATTTGCAGTGCAAACAGTTTGGAGCCAGATCAGACGCCGGATAACCCGGCGTCTGAACAGGCTCCAAACTGGTTGCCACCAAGATAAACATGACATATCAGAATTGTCCAAAAGTTGTTATTTTCTACGTTTTAGTGCTTTGCGTTTGCGTACGTTTGCGTTTAAACGGGAAAGAATAACAGATTCTCCACTGTAATACTGAGAATGTGTTATTCTTTCCCAATAAACGCGTTTACGCTAAAACTATTATTTGCAGTGCAAACAGTTTGGAGCCAGATCAGACGCCGGGTAACCCGGCGTCTGAACAGGCTCCAAACTGGTTGCCACCAAGATAAACATGACATATCAGAATTGTCCAAAAGTTGTTATTTTCTACGTTTTAGTGCTTTGCGTTTGCGTACGTTTGCGTTTAAACGGGAAAGAATAACAGATTCTCCACTGTATACAGTGCTCTCTCTCTCTCTCTCTCTCTAAAACAACACCTAATGGGAATCACAGATTGTGTGTGTTGTTCGGATGGAGTCATTATAGGGAGGGAAAATAAAGACTTGGTTTACATTTGCAAACAGCTTGAATCCAGATCAGACGCCGCGTAACGACGCGGCGTCTGATCTGGATTCAAACTGTTTGTCACTCGTCAAAAAATGTATTCTATCAATTATATGTAACTTTCAGAAAAACAGAAGACGACAATTTTAAGCAGACGATATCGCAGCGGTAAAATCATTTTCCTGTTTAGGAAACTGCGACAAGGGTCGTTGTAAGGAGGGGGTCGTTGTTGGGAGGGCCGTTGTAGAGAGGGAACAGTGTATATTATTGTATATCATATTGTTTAGAACGCCTTCAAACCGTTCCCATGTGGAGAAAGCGTTATTGTTTATATTTTGTGCAATAACCATGTCCATTGTAACCAATAAAGAGCAGGATTGGACGCTGTGTAATTTGGCGTCTTTATAAATTTTTAGTCAATCATCAACACTGTCATAAACCTGTAATTTTCAACATTTATTGAATTGTTTTTACACATAGTATCTTTCAAACGAAAAAAAACCATATCGATAGTATAATTTGATGTAGTTTGCATTCTGTTAAGTAAATTGAGTCCTCTGATACAGTGGAGAATCTGTTATTCTTTCCCGTTTAAACGCAAACGTACGCAAACGCAAAGCACTAAAACGTAGAAAAGAACAACTTTTAGACAATTCTGATAATTCTTGTTTATCTTGGTGGCAAACAGTTTGAAGCCTGATCAGACGCCGGGTTACCCGGCGTCTGATCTGGCTCCAAACTATTTGCACTGCAAATAATAGTCTTAGTGTAAACGCGTTTATTGGGAAAGAATAACAGATTCTCCACTGTAGGTTCGTCAATGAACGTATTGAAGGAGTAATTTGGCGCTTTAATTACTTGTTTCTATTCCTAGGAATTACAGTATCTCTTTCAGAACAATGACAATAAAGAGTTCCTGCAGAATACGACCAACAGACTACTGAACTCACATACACCACGTGACGCCAACAGGGACACTAATTGGCAACGGCAGTTGTGCCATAAGTAGCACACAGGGAACACTCATTGAAGGGGAAAACGACAAGATAGCTCGCAGTGAAAATATGTTTGTAAAATAAACAAGACGGTCATGGGCCCTATATTTCTTAATTGAGTACTAGTACAAGTTAGTGATACATAGCCAGTAAGGTATATTAAGACAGATATACGAGTATAACCCCTTCACTGTCGTGACGTCATCAATTTTAAACAATTGTCGTCTGCTTTTATTTCTTAAATTTTAATTTTTGCTAATATTGAAACGAGTGTCAAACAGTTTGGATCTTAATCAGACGCCGCGTAACGCGGCGTCTGATCAGGATCTAAACTATTTGCAAAAAAATGTTGTGCTCGGGGTAAGGCAGGGAAGATGATAATTATTTATTGGTAAAAAATCACCAGAATTGCCGCCATACCAAATCGTAACGCTCTGGTCATATTAATTTCAGAGAAGAAGATGTTTGAAAATTTCACTATATAGATCTATGCAAATCACCAGGGCGGGCCAATCTTAATCTTAAGGGCATAATGTCATGTGTACAATAGAGGAACTGTAGATGATGCTATGTGCTAAATATCTAAGCTCTGTCCCTTGTAGGTTTTGACAAGAATATTTTTCTAAATAATAATAATAATAATAATAACGACTTTATTTCATGTGGATAACATATTTGGTATCTAACAAACAAACCAATTTTCAATATGGTCCACAAACAAAATTAACATATATACAACACGAAGGAACACAATTACAAATCAGTATTTTTAAACCTTTGCAAACAGAGTGGACCCTGAAAAGACAGTTCCTGTAGGAGCTCTCCCCAGGGACTACTCTGTTTACTTAAAGAATTTTAAAGATTAAGCTGAACATGATAATGCATAAGTGTCATTATGAGAATTCAAATTTTGTTATCTATACATGAATATTGAATAGGTAGAGACAATATAAAGCCAAAACAAAACGACGATTTAACAAATAGCAAAGATCTAGATCAATGAAATTTCATAACAAACGGGAATGAATATACCAAAGATACTTCAAACCCTTTACTCCATGGTATATTTCTAGTATTGAAGAAAGGTGATCACTTAAACAAGGTTGAAAGTAAATCAAAATGAGCCTTTAGAAATGTGCACCCTGTTTTACTTTAAACCCGCTTCAAGCCACCATCCACTAGAATACAAAAAACATTTTTCATGAAACATATCTATGTAGTAAAGGGTTAAAGCAACATGTAGGTTTTGATCAAGATGATAGATCCATATTTATATCATAACTTATATACATAGAAGCCCTTACAAGCAGCTAAGGCCTTGATCAGTCATTAACCCTTAGCTCATCGCATATTCAAAAAATTACCCTTCATTTTATGGATACTATTCAAACCATTTATTTAAAAGTAGAATATAATGTATTTGAAAACTTAGAATGTTGTCTATTTCAGAATAATTTCTCCTTCTAGCAAACAATGTATACTCTGATCAGAGAGCTTCTTAAGGAAGTATCTCATCTGGGTCTACACTTTCAGCAAAAACTACTATCGACATAATTAGCGGGCTAAAGGTTAATAGTGTAACAGCCGATCAGGGGTTAAGCAGCAAAAACAAAGCCTACATGAAACAATCGCAACATTAACCCCTTACCGCACATGGCATAGTTCTAGTTTTGAAGACAGGTGATCACTTAAAGCAGATTGAAAGTAAAGCAGAATGCGCCTTAAGATGCATTAAGCTTTTTCAGCCAGCCTTAAGTTGCTAAGGTATAGATCTAGCAAATATTCTTATTTAACTTTTTGTAAATAATTATGACTGCACAAATTGAATGCGCTTAAAGGCGCTTCGATGTGTGGTAATGGGTCAAGGAACGCGGTGGTTAGACTGGCACCTTAGGAATAGTGATATAAACCCATATTAAACGTAAAGAACAGCTTACTTCAGCTGCAAACTACAATATGCGGCGTATAGAAACCTTGGCGCCTTGTAATAAAGTCCATGTACAGTAATCTAACTTGTTTATATATATTTAAACTATAGTGGGAAATGAACTTTCACCCCTGAGCAGCAAATTTGCATCACAATGCATAACAAGTGACTACACTATCTGTCTAATTTAACCCATTTAAGGTATGAAGTTTTAAATGAGGCAAGTGAATGAGCATTTCTTATGCTCAAAGGCAAGTTATTCCAAACCATAGCTCCAGAATAGGCAAACGACCTCCTGAAAAATTCAGACTTTGGTTTGGGAGAATATAACTGAGAATTTGATGAAGACCTTACATTTCTATCATGCACATTTGACTTTAGTGTGAACAAATCATATAAATATACAGGTGTCAAACCTTTGAATACTTTGAACATTAGAGTAGCTTTGTGAAATGTAACTCTTTCCGGAAAAGTCATCCCCTTAAGTTCTTTAAAGAGATCAGCTGAATGGGCAGTTTTATCTTTATTAAGGATAAGCCTTGCTGCACGTTTTTGAAAACGAATGATTTTTTGTTCTTGCGATATTGAACAGTTTCCCCAAATAACGCAACAATAGTCGAGATGAGGTAAGATGTAGGAGTTAAAAAACATTTTTCTCAATGGTATAGTTAGAAACATTTTGATTCTTGAGAGGAGGTATAATAAGGAGTTACACTTTTTAAGTATGTTGTTGATATGGCTATCAAAAGATAAAAATACATCAAAAGTGACACCGAGTAACTTCTCCTCACGACTGCAATGGATTTCTTCATTTCCAAATGGGATTGGCAGAGCAATATTTTGAATGCCTGCGGATTTTGATCTTGATGTAATGTACATGGATTTAGTTTTTGCAACGTTAATTGACATTTTGTTCTTTTCACACCAATCATTAACATTAAATAGATCTTTACTCAACGAGTTTGCTACAAAGTTGAGAGAAGCATTATGTACTGACAGCGTTGTGTCGTCTGCAAAAATGTCTGCAACAGAATGTGTACATGCAGATGGTAGGTCATTTATGAATATCAAAAATAAAAGAGGACCTAAGACTGAGCCTTGGGATACACCAGATAAAACAGAAGTTAGCTGCGAGGTTACTCCAGATACATGCGTTTGTTGATATCTATTATGCAGGTATGAGGCAACCCATGAACATGTCTTTTGGTCAATATTGAAATGTTTTAACTTTTCCAAGAGTATTATGTGATCAACCAGGCCAACAGCCTTAGACAGATCTAAGAAGATTGAACCTACAATCTCATTACTATCGAAGGCTGCAATCCAGTCATCTATTAATTTTACTAAGGCAGTCTGGCAGGAATGATTGGACCTAAACCCTGATTGTCTAGAGTAGAATAAGTTGTTATTTTCTATGAATTGCTTTAAACAGGAACTAACATGTCTTTCAAAAATCAAGGAAATGATTGGTAAAACTGAAATTGGTCTGTAATTCGACTTTTCTTCCTTAGGACCTTTCTTGTAAATAGGAGTTACTTTAGCTTTCTTAAAAACTTGTGGATACACACTACATACTATACTTCGGTTAAATAATTGTGTGAGTGTTGGAGCTATTATGGATGCTGATATTTTTAAAAATCTAGCGCTAATTCCATCTGAACCTGTTGCTTTTTAACAATCTAACGAGGTGAGTTGTTGCTCAACAAACTGAAGAGATACAGATGGAATTGAGAAACTAGGACAGTTGTCATGATCGGCTGAAGCATTTAACACACAGTGACTATTCCTAGAGGAGTTACCCTGGAAACTCTTAAACACAGAAGCAAAATAGTCATTGAAGACATTTGCAGTGGTGTTCGGACATGTTATCGGTTTACCATCTGTATCGTTTATAAAACTAGTTTGAATTTTTGTCTTCATACCCGTTAGCGTGTTCAGACTATTCCAAAGAAGTTTCGGGTTGTGGGTATTAGAATTAATGGTATCATGATAAAATCGTGTTTTGGAATCAAGAATAAGGCGTTTAACAGTTTGTCTCCAGATTTTATAATTATCGATATCGGACTTTTTATTGTAGAAGTCACGCATTTTTATTGCCTGAAGTATTTCGTTGTTAAACCAGCCAGGTTGGTTATTCCTTTTCACGCGTTTATTCCGGAGAGGCGCATGTGAGTCTATGACCGACTTAAACATATCAATAAATCGTAACGCGACGTCTGATCAGGATCCAAACTGTTTGCAAATGTCAGTGTTGTCGGCATGGGCAGTAAAAGGGTTAACAATAAATCCGTTACAGCCAATGACCCAGGGCTGCCATAAGTTAGCCTGAAAAATCCTAGGATTTCCAAATTTGCATTTTTCAAGTGCGATTTTACGAATCGCACCTTTACCACATAGCCTGTTTCTAATTATGTTGACATGTGACTACTTAAAGCAGACTGGAAGTTAAGCAGAATGCGCCTTACGGCGCATTCTGCTTTACTTTCAGCCTGCTTTAAGCTACCAGAAAAAAATCTGAAGATTTAGGAAAAATCCGGAGAAATGGCAGCCCTGATGACCTGTTTTCAATAAAAAAAAAAAAACCCACAATAATACCAGATAGACAACTACATACGGTGGCTGTTGACATGCACTAGCTTTAAATATTGCGTGTAGACATTCATTTTGTAGAGTGGAGAATACGTCATTCTTTACGAACCGCAATGCAATGACAATTTCTGGTATATGTGGATGATTCCCTATAACGTCTTCTCCACTGTAGTTGTCTGGGTCCCGTTTCATAAAACTTCGTACGACAAATTTTGTCGTAAGTTAGATTATAAAAGTCTCAATAATTATGTATTTCTCCATCTGTTAATGTCTTGTGACATCTCTTTGGAACCGTCTTGAAAAGACAATCCCAAAGAGATGTCACAAGACAGGATTAGATAGAGAAATCAGATATTAAATGCATTTTAATGTTTTGACTTACGACGGGTTTTGTCGTAAGAAGTTTTATGAAACGGTCTCCAGTTACATAAATGTTTTCCTTGTTAAAAGTCATGCTGGCTGCACTGGTTAGATTATTATATTATAAAGTTATATTACTATTTATTGTTAACCCGGTAATATTATATGGGCTACAGAGAGCTTCTGGTGAATGATCTCGGCTTATATAGTTATACAGTGTCTGGCTTCAATCCGTATTGCCTGTAGATGGGTATTATAAATTAGGGACACTTTTGTTGCTTGAGGAATCCGACGAAATTGATCCTTAAGATCCACCGTCTGTGTTGATTGTACAGTGGGACGTTGTTATATTCACTCTATTCTGACGTGTTTGCGTGTATGTAAATATGAGACGCTTTAGATATACATGTACAGAACAAATAACACAGGGAATAGTACCTTAGTTCCCCTAGTTACGCGTTTGTGATAATAATTATATCAATGTACAGTGATCCCTCCCTACAACGGCCCTCCGAAAAAACGACTCCCTCCTTACAACGACACTAGCCGCAGTTTCCCAAACAAAACAATAACCTTAGACCCTGTCTTCAGTAACGGAATTAGCAGCTATGACGTTCGCCGAAAGTGAGATTGTGGGCGGCAAGAGCTGAGTTTTGACATTTCCAATTCCAATGTGCATTTTAACAGAGGATTAAGTAAGTCATAAATCATAGAGAATGCTGATATGACGATAGTGCCGTTGTGGTGATCATCAAGGCACATTAGCCATTGTCACAGTGCAAGGTTCAATGAACCTTTTCCCAGTAATGACATAGTCTGTTCTACAGTTTTGTCTGCTAAAATACTTAATTTTAGATAATGTAATGGCTCTCTAATTTTAGAAAGAAATATGCACAAATGTGAACCAGTTTAGATAGATCTACTGATCAAACGCAGCATCTGCTGAGGATCAAAACTATTTGACACTCGTACCAATATTGTTTAAGTTAAAAATTAGATTTAACATGAAATTGCAGTTCAAATAGTTGACATAAAAAAGACAGTTTTCCACCATGGTATTGTTCGATTTTTCTGACCTGTCGGAGTTATTTTTAGAACAGAATAGTTCATAATGGTAAATAGATAACAGTAACATCGGATTTATATAGTCTTACACTTTCCAACTTGAGATAACATGATCCTCGTGCAGCACGAGAACCTTGCGCTAACTTTACTGATATTTTATTCTTTCCCAACAAACGCATTTATGTAATAGATACACGACGGGTTTCGCCTTAAAAGTGTACGGTATGAATCGTAATCAGACTGTTTCGCTCGGACGAACAACAAATATGTCCTCGGCGAAGGCGAACAAGTCGCTGTATCTGACTTGTACGTAGATTTTAATAAATATCTTACACCGAGTCAATAATGATTGCGGTCAATGTAATATTGCAAATTAATATATCTATTTATAAAATATTGAAATTCACGTAAACCAACTATTATTTTCATTTGTCCTTTTTATACTTTGCACGAGCATTCCGTGCAGCCTGTGTGCTGGGTCATGCCGCAAAATAACTACGTACATGTATTTATTTATCTGCGCTCAGAATGAGTATTCAGCTAGTATAAGGTAAGCGCTGTATTTATCAATTTAGATGACATCTTTTTTTAAGCAATTAGCTTTAAAGCGACTCGCAACCAGATGGTGCATTAAAAATAGTAAATTGTAAATATGTGTCAAACGCTTATATAAATGGTAAAGAATTAGTTTAGGATAAGAAATTCTGTTTAAAAAAAATGTATTTCAATGAAAAAAAAAATTGGTCTCTGGTGGGATTCGAACCCGGGGCCCGGCATTGGCGGACAGAAGGCAAAATAGGGGAAACCGCTTAGACCAATGGACCACGGAACTATCTGTTTATCTCGGATCGATTTATCGTATTTCAATGTGTAGCAATCGAAAGTGCATAAAACTTCGTAATTCGGCTCGTGTTTATGTCTGAGCCCGTGTAGAGAAGCAACAACAACAACTATACCGTCTACTAGTCGGTATAGAAAAACGATGGAAAATATCTAAAAATCTAAGATTCGGTGACGATTCTTGAGACTTTTTTTGGACTGATCATATTTTTTTAATGTCAGAAGCCAAATAATGCCACAAATTTGCTTTTATTTGAGTATTTTATTTTATTTTGACAAGTACACCATCCGGTTGCGAGTCCCTTTAAGGTAAATAAATATTTTATCATTTTAGCCCGATATAATTCCTTTTCCGCTCCTTATAACCAAACCAAAGACCAGATATTTTTCTCCTGAACAGGCACACTATTAAATAGCGTCGTTTACTCTTGCACTGTCATATTGTCGTCGGCTTTGAAATTGCTGAATGCACTTATTTTCCAACGCAAAGTTTCGGGATTTGATTGCACGAATCAAGTGTCTATCAGTTTGGATCCTGTTCAAACGCTGAGTTACTGTGTGTTTGATATTGATCCAAACTATTTGCAAAAGTTCGTTATCCCTTATCGTGCTGAATTGCCGTCTGCATCAAACTTATCGTCTGCGGAGAATCTCAAAATCTTTCTTATGCTTTCCAAATTGAATCAAAAATGAAAATCAGTGCCAAACATTTGGATCCAGATCACATGCCGCGTTACATGGCGTCTTCTATGGATCTAAACTGTTTCCAAATGTTAGACAAGCGGTACTCACAGTGGAAAAACGTTATTCTTCCCCAATAAACGCGTTTGACGCTTAAACTATATTTTCCATTGCAAACATTTTGGAACCAGATCAGACGCCGGGGATCCAAATTGTGTGCCACTCAGATGAAAAAAGATGATGAAAAATGTAAAAAAAAAAAGTTATTATTTTCTAGAAATCTACATTTTGTGTTTTGCGTTTGCGTTTCGATTGCGTTTAAACGGGAAAGAATTACGTTTTCTCCACTGTAGCATAACAAGGGTTACCTCGTCAATTCCCGGGCAGTGCAAGAGCTAAACCGGTGACCGCATGCTCACCACGTGCACCACGCCCGTAAAAAGTATCCGGTAACAGAAATAAAACTGTCCGGTAACAGAAAAAAGTGTCCGGTATCAGACGTAAGAGGACACTTTTTGAATAGCTTTGCGGGGGGTATCTGTGTATAAATACTAAAACTATTATTTCCATTGCAAACAGGTTGGAGCCAGATCAGGCGCCGGGTTACCCGGCGTCTGATCAGGCTCCAACCTGTTTGCTACTCAGATTAAAAATATAATTAAAATTTCTTAAAGTAAATTGTCACAGTTAAGTGAATTGCGTTTGCGTTTAAACGGGAAAGAATAAGGTATCCTCTACTGTACACTGCGCACAAAAATTACAGCTATCCGTATCATTAACCGTATGTAGAGAAAAACTCATCCCTTTGAAAGTTTTAGAATGTTCCAATCTAAAAATAACTCCGACAGGTCACAAGAAAACACTAATACAATGCCGGGAATTTCTACATTATGATTGTTTTGAATTGAGCGGACGCTGGTGTTTGGGATTTCCCGGGAGTTTTCTTTGTTCGGATTTATTATTAGTGGTAGTATACCAGATTTATATAGCGCTCTTTTCACAAACATGAATTGTGCGTTCAAAAGCGCTTCTCATGAAATTACATACATGTACTTTCAAAGTGAGATAAGACAAATAACTATATTTACAATGAATAAGGATTTCTCTTACAGTATAAAAACTAAGATAATTATCACAAGTTTATCAAATCAATTTAAAATGCGTCAAATGTTTACAAGAAATAAAATCACATTATTGAAATAGTGACTGCATTATTGTATGTGTCTGAATTGTTAACCAAATAATTAAGCCATATATGAGACAGTAGTCAACTCATTAATTTAAATTGACCTAAGATCCAACAAGGACGTTTCATTAACATGTTAAAGAAATGTCCCTGGATTTAAATAGGACTATGTGCATATGGGTGAGTCTGGCGTGTCATGGCTGCATGGCCGAAGTCTAGGTTAAAAGTGAAAAACTTCACTTTAAGGTGGTTCGACAGCGGGCGGCCCGCATCTCGAGTTCCGGAAATGCTGATGACTTTCACCTGATCTTTGCGGCACGTGCTTATAGTAGAAACTTTACATAAAGAACAGTTTGATCGGCTTCAGTGTCTTCTCTGTTAGCGCAGTTGGTACGGTGATTGACTAGCAATCCAAATGTTCTAGGTTCGATTCCCACTCGCTTCAAAATTTTTTTTAAAAATAAATTGTCCGATTTTATTGACTAGTCAATCCATAACGCAGTGATCGAAGGACAGGCTTTGTTTAGTCACGTTATAATGAATAATATCAGATGCAAGTATAGTCAAGTGACAACTAAACTTTATGAGGATTTATAGCCTATATGACAGATGGCAGCTTAACACAGGACAAAAGTAATGCTAAAAGATAGATCCTAAAGGAGATTTTATGCATTACTTTTGTTCTGCATTAAGCAGTCACCTGTCTTTAAAGATCTACATGCTACCGTATTCAATGGTCCCTTATAAAGGGTTTGACTTATGGTACTATTTAGAGCTGACGGCATTTTAAAGTTGAACTCAAGGGAGGTTACTCGTTTTGTGTTAACATTTTGTCAGAATTTCTGGAAATCATGTATGAAATGTAAATTCCACTGTAGATTTTCATCAAACCTTTGCGACTAGTAGAACTAAGTAATATCTATCTAATAGGAGTAAAATTAGTGTATGTTAAACGACTAGATTTTTTTGTAATTTGAGATTTAGTGACTTTTTCCGAATTTGACTTTTTTAAAGCATTGATATTTCCAGAAAATATGTCATGAAATAATGTTTGTTTGCACAATATCTGTACAGTTTACTTGAAAATACAGAAACTATTGAGTTATATTAGTTTATAAAGAAAAGATTCCCGTTTATTAAAAAAGGAGCTTTTCTCGACAAAAGGTCCTGTCAGAAAAAAACGGTACTGTAATTTTTTTTCATTTTAACGAAATTTCACCCCCGATATGATATATTTCAATTTAATCAAGATTTCAAAGATTTCTGACACGGGATAAGCAGACCCGCGAACCACCTTAAGCATTTAAGAATATTCACTGTACTCACGGATTGTCAGCCATTGCCACTGAGGAGGATATTTCTGTGATAATCCATTTGTCAATAGGTTTAACTCCAAAAACACTTTATTAATCCACCAATGTTATGCACTTGTTCAACTGCTCAACTATTAGCACTACAAGATTATGTTTTCTTTAGGTCACGTGTAGGAAAAACCATGTCCGTCCGTGTGTAATTTAGCCCAACCAATCAAATCCAAGGTCAATTCCTGTCAACGCTCTAGTGCTGCATTCCAATCGTTTGTAATTTATAGTCTGTTTCAATGCAATTTAATCCGTAAATGTCAGCTGTCTGGACTAAGCTCGGGTTCCATGAAAGAGGCTCGATCTTAGATCCATGCAGTTTTATGATCCAAACGTTTCATGTATTGGAAAAATAATATTTGACTTGTTCGAGTTTCTAAAATTAATCTTCAAATACGATATAGATCTATCTAGATTTCTAATAACATTAACAAAAACAGTCTGGAACAGGCTCGACCCTGGTTCCAGGTAAGTATAGAAGTAGGAATTACAGTTTCTCAACAGTATATCTCTATAACATAGGCCTATCTCAAAGATGATTTTTTAAAGGCAAAGCCATATTTATATTTAAATTTAACTATAAAATTTTAAAAAGGTGACAATGTCGCTGTATGATAGCATAATACTATACATTAATACGCATTACGCTGAACAGATATCGGTAGTCGGGAGGTGGGAGCCTCCTTTGGTTCGCACCTTACGAATACCGATGTCTGGAAGAGTCTATTACCGGGCACAGCCCCCTCCCCCCCCCCCCCCCCCCAATCACCTTATTAGATATTAGTTAAGTGACAGTAATTACTCATACTCTTTTGTTGTACCTCATATATTCTATGTTATGTAGAATTCGAGAAAATAAAGTTCTGTTCTGTTCTGTTCTTCTGTAAACATATATGTAAATTGGAATCCTAATCTCTCTGTCTTTTTGATATCTAATAATCTATGAATATATACTTTTAAACACAAATTTGGCTGCTTTGTCAAAGAATATTTTCACTGGAAGCTGTCGTGACGTTCGCCTTTCAAAACGCCATCCCAGTATGCTATAGCAGAACTGCCAATGCCAATTACTGGTCTGATATTACTATTCTTTCCCGTTTAAACGCAAACGAAACGCAAAGCACTGAATTGTACACAATGACAACATTTTGACACTCCGTATGATTTATTATAATCTGAGCGGCAAACAATTTGGAACCTGATCAGACGCCGGGTTATCCGGCGTCTGATCTGGCTCCAAACTGTTTGCAATGGAAATAATAGTTTTAACGTTAACGCGTTTATACAACACGTACAACATAGAAGAAGATTAAACGAAACAGAACACAAACACGAGGCAACAAAATGCAACAAAACATTTGACATCTAATTGACATCTGAGTCGTAAATAGTTTTGACCCTGATCAGACGCCGGGTATCCGACGTCTGATCTGTCTCCAAACTATTTGTAATGGAAATGATTGTTTCATCATAAAAGTGTTTATTTGGAAAGAATACCGTTTTCCCATTGTGTCTGTTGTTTCATTAGTCTGTCGAGCTTATGCCACTTGAGCTCTTGTGCTCATTGTAACAGTCAGAGTGTCAAACCGTTCGAATTACAACGAAGCATGCGTTATTCTTTTCCATTTAAAAGAAACTAAATCAAATAAAAGACAAAAACCTTAAGAAAATGGTAAGTTCTAGAAAACAATGCAGATTTATTAATATTTTGAAAGACTCACAGATTTAACCCTAATCAGACGTCTCCAAACTGTTTACAATGTACTTTATAGCCTTCGCACAAACGCTTTCATTTGGAAAGAATAACATCTTTCCCACTGTAAGAATGATTTGAAAGTCTTGTACTAGATAATTTTTGTATAATTTGGAGCATGTTTACAATAATCTGTGCCAAGCAAAATTGCATGCCTAGTAAAAAACTTTATAATATTTTATTGCGTGCCTAGTTTGTAATATATGACAATTACCAGGCAATTATTACCTATGGGAAATTCTTATTTTGATTTTCTATCCAATTACATTTTCCTATATTATTAATCCTTTATTTGCCATGACGTAATCTGTTTTAAACAATTGTCGTCTGCTTTTATTTCTCAAATTAAAAATTTAGGTACTAGTAATTTGACTGAAGTTATATCGTGATAAGTTTAAAAAAGTTTTGATCCTGACCAGACGCCGCGTGACGCGGCGTCTGATCAGGATCCACATTGTTTGCAAATAACCAGTGTACACAGGATTCGACATTAACTGGTGTGCAATTATTGTCTATAAAACGGCAGATGAGGAAAACAGCTGCAATTCGTTTTGGGAAACTATCATATTTTACAAAGCTCTGCAACGTACTGTATACAGAAATCGGATAAATATGACCCGTGCCATGATAAAATAAGACGTATTGCATCGCAATATAGTGTAGATCAAGACAAAATGTAATCTAAAGCTTTGAATCCGATCACGGTACCTTCTTGCAGAAAGGTTGTAAACTACTGGCGTGTGTCAAACAGCGCATTCCATGACCAGACGCTGCAATTATACGACTAAGGTTTTCTCGTGGTATGGATCATATACAATAAAATCTCTCTATTACGATCACTAAAACGATGGCTAATTGATTGTATAAAACACAGGAGACAGCTTAAAGTAAGGTGACAGTAAAACAGGAAACTCCTAAAGGAGCTTTCTGTTTTACCGTCACATTGCTTAATTTGCTTTAAGCTGTCACCTGTCGTAAATACCTTATTATCAACACAAGTTTGTAGTATTTATAGAGAGGTTTTAATATTTTTGGATAAGAGAGCGGTATACGTATATGTATTTATTCATACAAAAAATGAGAAGCAAACGACAATAATTATAATGGAGTATTGAACAGCCGATTTTAAATGTTCAGTAACAAAGTACATGTAATTACGGGGTTAATCTGCTCGAAGTATCATTACCATTCAACTTAAGAACAATGTGAAGTTATTGAAACATGAGGTTACATAATGCAGTATTCAATACAGTGTTCCCTCTCTACAACGGCCCTCCCAACAACGATTCCCTCCTTACAACGACCCTTGTCGCTGTTCCCAAAACAAGACAATTATGTCCAATATTTTAACGTCTGCAATATGTTCTGATTACAATTGTCGTCTGCTACCTTTCTCAAAATTACATTTTTGACATTTTGACAGAAAATAACTTAATTACGCGGCATCTGATCTGGATTCAAGCTGTTTGCAAATGTAAGTCAATTTCCCTCCCTATAACGACTCCCTCCGAACAACGCACACAATTTCTTTCACCCAATGGGTGTCGTTGTAGAGAGGGAACACTGTAATGCAAACAGCTCCTTTACCGTCTTTTTACACTATTGTTATCATACAATAAGCAATATATTAAGCATTCCATGATTCTTCAACGATGTGGCAAACATTGAGTGTTTTAAAACCTTATATGGAAAGGAGACATAGTTCTTATCATTGTTCTTAATCATTCTAAATGAGCATATGCTAGAGCACTTATGTTTATTGCAAACAGTTTGAAGCCAGATTAACCCCTTCACTGCCTTACCTCGAGTGCCAGAGTAATTTTCAAATAGTTTGAATCCTGATCAGACGCAACGTAACGCGGTGTCTGATCAGGATCCAAACTGTTTGCGACTCATTTCAATATTTCTGATATCAAAATACCAAAAAGGTAAATTTTAGAAACAAAAGCTGACGACAATTGTTTTTCATTGATGACGTCACGGCAGCGAAGGGATTAACTGCCGAGTAGGTACTCGGCCTCTGATTACGTTCCAAACTGTTTTACTCTCGGGATAAATCCAATATTTCTACATTTTACTGCATTGTATTTAAATTCGTACTCATTATCCCCTGAAACTTTCAATGGACAATTCCAGTTTGCAATAAAGAATGGTCCATTTTAGACTATTTAGGATTGGTTTTTTTTATAATAAATTGCCAAATGACAAACAGTGACGTTCCTGATCAGCCTGCATGAGCCCTCTGATCAGAGACTTCACTTTTTGAATCGGACAAGTGTACTCTTTCACAAGTACACATTTGGTAAATGGCGCCTATATGCGTCACAAGGGCACAATGAGTTACATTGGCAATACAGTGGAGAATCTGTTATTCTTTCCCGTTTAAACGCAAACGTACGCAAACGCAAAGCACTAAAATGTAGAAAAGAACAACTTTTGGACAATTCTGATAATTCTTGTTTATCTTGGTGGCAAACAGTTTGGAGCCTGATCAGACGCCGGGTTACCTGGCGTCTGATCTGGCTCCAAACTGTTTGCACTGCAAATAATAGTTTTAGCGTAAACGCGTTTATTGGGAAAGAATAACAGATTCTCCACTGTAACTACTTCTTCCGAACTCACTATTAAAGCAAACAACACATTGGAAGCAGAACCGTCTCTGTAATGAGGAGTTCCTGTACATATTCGAAGCCATTTTGAAATGTGCCAGTCTCGTCTATAACGCACATACTTGAAATTTCCTTAGGCATCGTTTATAACAAGCTACTACAGAGATAAATAGATGCCAACCCACTCACTTGCGTGACGCTTTAAGCTACATGTAACAACTTCTAAGGTGTAACTACTTAACTCTTTGCCTACTGATCGCGACTTTTCTGATTGTTTGCAAACAGTTTGGATCCAGATGAGACACCGCGTAACGCGGCGTCTCATCTGGATCCAATCTGTTTGACATATGTCTTTAGGGTTCTTTTCTTAAAAAAATGTATAAATCTAAATTTTACACGTTTTTCAGACGACAATTTTATAGCAGACGATATCACAGCAGGATAAGGGTTAAAAGAAATATTCGTGAGATACATGTACCAGCAATACATTTTCCATAAAACACAGCAAGTACACTGACCTTTTGAAGTAAATAAAAAGGAACGCAAGTACACCGGCGTTCTACGTTAAGTTTGTAGGGTTATTAGATGCACAGTGCTCACTCCCTACAACGGCCCTTCCAACAACGACTCCCTCCTTACAACGACGCTTGCCGCACTTCCCTCAAACAAGACAATAATGTCCAACATATTCACGGCTGCAATATTGCCTGCTTAAATTTTTTTTTGTTGTCTGCTGTTTTTCTCAAAACTACATATTTTAAATAAACATTTTGACAGAAAAAAACCGTAATAACGAGTGACAAACAGTTTGAATCCAGATTTGACGCCGCGTTAAACGGCGTCTGATCTGGATTCAAGCTGTTTGCTAAAGAAGCCAATTTCCATCCCTATAACGACTTCCTCCGAACACAACGCACACACGTATTTTTCACCCACTGGGTGTCGTTGTTGAGAGAGAACGCTGTACTATAAATGTCCTCCGTCAATTTGACAAAGAAAGAAAGAAGTACATCTGAGTCTGTACAATTTCAAACTCGTTATACTTGAAAATATCAGTCAAAGCTAGAATATTGTTCAACCACGCGTTCGCTTTGAAATACTAGTAGATTCGACTTTAGCGAATTCGAATCAATAGTGTATTATTCTAGTGTATTATAAAGATCTAGATCAAATACAGATTATAGGTAAAGGATTATTTTTCTTCCTGTTACTGATCATAAATCAACTGTTCTTAACAATGTTTCAATAAAGATGTTTTTATGTCACACAGTTAAAATATATTGACTGTGTTTTTTTGTTCAATCTCGTTACCATGGCAACCGGTTTTTACAAGTAATAACCAAATACATCGATTTAGAAGCATCCTTACTATATTTGACTAGATATAAATACAACTGCCAGAAAAATGAAAACAGAGTTTCATGTGATGTCATTTCATATCAGTTGTCTGCTGTTACAGTGGAGAATCTGTTATTCTTTCCCAATAAACGCGTTTACGCTAAAACTATTATTTGCAGTGCAAACAGTTTGGAGCCAGGTCAGACGCCGGGTAACCCGGCGTCTGATCAGGCTCCAAACTGTTTGCCACCAAGATAAACAAGAATTATCAGAATTGTCCAAAAGTTGTTCTTTTCTACGTTTTAGTGCTTTGCGTTTGCGTACGTTTGCGTTTAAACGGGAAAGAATAACAGATTCTCCACTGTACTGGCAAAATGTGTTTTTATTTAAAAGGTGGTACATTGCTCCCTCCCTACAACGGCCTATCCAACAACGACTCCCTCCTTACAACAACCCTTGTCGCAGTTCTCTTAACAGTACAATTATGTCAAACGCTTATACTGCTGTGATATCGTCTGCTTAAAATGTCGTCTGATGTTTTTTTTAAAACTAACATATTGGACATTTTGACAGAAAAAACTTTACGACGAGTGACAAACAGCTTGAGTACAGATCAGACGCCGCGTTACGCGGCGTCTGATCTGGATTCAATCTGTTTGCAAATGTAAACCGATTTCCTTCCCTATAACGACTCCCTCCAAACAACGCACACAATGTTTGTCTCCCAGTGGGTGTCGTTGTAGAGAGGGAGCGCTGTTTTACAATAATGCGATTTCTCCGATAATGTAGCAGCAACAACAACAATATTTCGTCTATGAAAATTCAGTAAATACTGTTGCGTAAGAAAGCACTGGCATCGGTATTTGACCAAAAGCCCTTTTTCCTAGTGGCTTGTCACATATGTATATGAGTTGTCACTATTCGACTGTAGTTCAAAGCCCGAGTTGAGCGTGTTTCTCCTTTACTCCATTAAAACGCATTGTACGCCTTTAATAAAGTTATCCCCCCCCCACTGAACAAAATAGTTCCACTTTATACAGTCATGAATATGCACCATAATAAACATTTTCTATATATCCTAGTAGAAGGTTGCTGAAAACAGGTTGAAAGGGAAAGGGTCAAGTGTGTATAAATAAGCTATCAACATACGAAACAAAATAAAACTCAACACGTTAATGTTCGGTGTCTCGTGCATGATGCACATACAACATCAGGTTCATTTGCTATGTTTAGTAACGTTCATTATAGTTGATACAATCAAACGGTATGTTAAAAGGGCGATAGTTTTGTCTCTATTTGATATCATATGAAGAGGCATTGTTATATAACAATAGTACCTTTATTGTAACAGAAAAAAACAACAGTTAGTACAAACCACTTTAGAAACGTTGTGCGTAAAAGGCATTGCCCCTTACGACGGTTAAGTTCAATATGTATATGTGCAGAGAGTCTTCTAGGAATAACCAATGGGTCTTTAGCAGTTGTTAACCAAATTACAGGCTATTTGAGAAAAACCAGGACTGGTTTAGATAAAGGGAAAATAAACTAAATTTGATATTTGAAAATAATGTGTTGAAACGTTTTCATTGGCTTGCACTTCTAAATACAGACGATACGCTGCACGCCATTAATGGTATTAGCTTCGTTCCACCCGTCACAGCTTGTTTCGCTATCTCGATAGAGTGAAGCAGTATACAGTAAAACCTCTCTATTACGACCACTAAATTATGTTAATTATTAGGCGTTAAGAACAGGTGACTGCCTATAGCAAGATGACAGTAAAGCAGAAAGCTCCTGTTTTACTGTCACCTTGCTTTAACCCTTTACCGTATAGAAGCGCCTTTTAGCGCATTCCGTTTAATCCTACTCTGAAGAAAATAATTCCCATTTATACAGTCATGAATATGTATCAGAAGGAATATTTTCTTTATTCTAGCAGTAGATAGTTTAAAGCAGGCTGAAAGTAAAGCAGAATGCGCCCTAGGGCGCATTCTGCTTTACTTTCAGCCTGTTTTGAGTAGTCACCTATTTTCAAACCCAGAAACAGGCTATGGGGTAAAGGGTTAAGCTGTCACCTGTATTTTATTCAAACATTAAGCCTTATTGTTAGTGTCCGTAATAGAGAGGTTTTACTGTAGTTGACCAAACTGTACCCATTTGTGTATGACTTCCAGCTACTAGCGTCCTTCTGATCCACAGCTAGCTTGGGATTCTTTCCGCCACCATTTATTATTAAGAAATGAACTAAATTTAAAAAATAAATTCTTATATTTACATTATATTTGCTGTGCTTTCTAACATTAGGTGAACATTTTATTAGTATGCATGTAGGTTTAATCCATATTAGAGGTTGTTAACACGAATCAAGTGTACCCTGAAAGAAACAGCTATAACTGCATTACTGAAGCAACGCAACAAAATTATTCGCGGAGAGCAGTTCCATAAGAATTGAGTGGTGCGAATGTAAATTTTTCTGTTTGCTGGTTATTTTTGCTGTCCAACTATGCCCAACTCTTGCAGTAGTTTCCAGAAGAATGGTGCGGAAACCCTCGGCATCCTACGTTTACTCGGAATATTTATTCCCTCCGGCCAACATTTCTACATTCAATTCAATTCATTTTATTGTATAATAAGGCCTCCGGCCCACACACAAAATGTTACATAAATACACAATTACCATGCAGTGGACACTGGCAGTGTTACATATAAGCTTATAACCACAATATGTGCAAGACACAATTTAATATTGACACAATTAATCAAAGAAACAACGCTTCCTAGATAAATCTGCTAGCAGTAAGTTAAACCTTTCCGGTTACATATACGAATATACAGTGGAGAATCTGTTATTCTTTCCCGTTTAAACGCAAACGTACGCAAATGCAAAGCACTAAAACGTAGAAAAGAACAACTTTTGGACAATTCTGATAATTCTTGTTTATCTTGGTGGCAAACAGTTGGAGCCTGATCAGACGCCGGGTTACCCGGCGTCTGATCTGGCTCCAAACTGTTTGCACTGCAAATAATAGTTTTAGCGTAAACGCGTTTATTGGGAAAGAATAACAGATTCTCCACTGTATGTGCAAGACACAATTTGATATAGACACAATTAATCAAAATAACAACGCTTCCTAGATAAATCTGCTAGCAGTAAGTTAAACCTTTCCGGTTACATATACGAATATATATAGAATTACCAAAGCAGACAAACACGTAAGCATTTCTGCATTGCTGGGGGAAGTCATCGTACTTTAGTATTTTTATCTCATTTGCCTCTGTGCACTTCTCTGCCCAGGGAACAATCAACTCTACGATAAGATGTTTCATTGACCTTTGAGAACTAAGTATTATGTCTGGGTGTTGTGTTGTATTAACGAGATCAGGAAATTGAAACTACTACTTAAATAGAACTCTGTGAGTTCGGTAACATTTGGTGTTTTATTCCTCTTTTATACTTAATTATTATGTGATAATTAATTAGGATAAATTCGATTACATCTATTTTTGTAAGAACAACTTTTCTAAATAGATATAATATGTTCTACAATCTAATCCTGCCCTAACTAATTAGATTTGACAATAGTAACTGGACGAAAAAAATACGTGTACTTATCATATACACTGTTTACCATGTGTCAAATCTAGTTTGTATCACCAGAGTACCTCTATAATCCTTGTCTGGATATGTTATATAAAATCTGATTCTGCATTTTGTCAATGACTTTCAATGTTCATATCTTTTTCGTGAGATTATTACCCTTTCACCGTTTTATTTTCTTTCGCTTCAATTTTGTTGTCTGCAATGTCGTTTCAAAGTTAAAAAGCAAGGCAGTATGAGTGAAGAAATTTCAAAACGAGTGTCAAACAGTTTGGACCCTGATCAGACGCCGCGTAACGCGGCGTCTGATCAGGATCCAACCTGTTTGCAAACGCGTTTTTAAGCGTCATTGAGAGTGAAAGGTTTAAACAGTTCTGAAGTTAGTAACCAATGGCCAGGGCACAAGAAACACTTTTTACAACTCTTTTTCGGAGCATGGTAGAAGCATGAAAACGTATGTTGGATTGAATCGGTAAAGGCGTACAGTGGATAATCTGTTATTCTTTCCCAATAAACGCGTTTACGCTAAAACTATTATTTGCAGTGCAAACAGTTTGGAGCCAGATCAGACGCCGGGTAAACCGGCGTCTGATCAGGCTCCAAACTGTTTGCCACCAAGATAAACAAGAATTATCAGAATTGTCCAAAAGTTGATCTTTTCTACGTTGTAGTGCTTTGCGTTTGCGTACGTTTGCGTTTAAACGGGAAAGAATAACAGATTATCCACTGTAAAAGGACACGTCTAAAAGGAAGCGGTGATTCATGTAACTGTTGTAAACAGTTTAGATTCTGATGAGACAACGCGTAAAGCGGCGTTTCACAAGGATCAAAACTGTTTGACCCACTAACTCTGTTTGGAGAATGAAATTTGGAAGTTCTATTTTTAAAACAGTAGCAGACGACAATGGTTACAGACGGAACATTTACTCAGCATGCAAAGTTATAGTTATCAAGATTTTGCACATGTATTGCTGTTCTCATGTTCATAGTGCAATACGGTCACATCTCTCTTCTGTATTAAACATGATTAAGTTAGGAATCCTGTGTTCTTTTAATTTCCGTTTTCAGAAAAGATAAATTCGTCTATGTGGAATATTTTTGAAATAACTGGGAGGGTTATTTCACGAGCATGAAACAAAAACATCGATAGAAACATGGTACCGTTTTGTTTCTGTCTGAACCTTATCCTGCCGATCGCTTATAGACTTGTATTTGCAAACAGTTTGAATCCAGATCAGACACCGAGTAAGGCGGACTCTGATCTGGATCCACACTGTTTGACAACCGTCTTTAAATTTCGTCTGCTTAAAAAACAAAAAAGGTAATTTCATAATTTTAAGACGACGATTTCAAAGCAGGATAAGGGTTAATAACCATTTTACAGTGGAGAATCTGTTTATTCTTTCCCGTTTAAACGCAAACGTACGCAAACGCAAAGCACTAAAACGTAAAAAAGAACAACTTTTGGACAATTCTGATATTTCATGTTTATCTTGGTGGCAAATAGTTTGGAGCCTGATCAGACGCCGGGTTACCCGGCGTCTGATCTGGCTCCAAACTGTTTGCACTGCAAATAATAGTTTTAGCGTAAACGCGTTTATTGGGAAAGAATAACAGATTCTCCACTGTAATGTCCTCGGTGACCATTGTTGTTTTAACCCTTTCATGATCAAAATTGTCGTGAGATTTTACCCCTTCACCGCCATATTGTCGTCTGCTTCAATATTCTTGTCTGCAATATCGTTTCAAAGTTAGATTTTAGGAAGTAAAACTGACGTAGTTTCAAAACAAGTGGCAAACAGTTTTGATCCTGATCAGACGCCGCGTTACGAGGCGTCTGATCAGGATCAAAACTGTTTACAAATGCGCTTTATGACGTCATCGAGAGTGAAAGGGTTAATGCCCTCGATGAACACTATGTTGAATTTTTCATGAATGAGCAATTCAAATGCAGCCATTTCGAGGAATTATGTTACTGTTACCTGAAATAAGCAGAAACACTGCAGATAATATCAGTTTTGTATGAACGTTTAGCACGCTATGTAGATTCAAGTTGTCGTCTGCAATATTTAGTCTGCTACTATTCTCAAAACTAAAGTTCGCCCACCTTCTTTTCGAAAATATCAATAATATGCCAATCCGAGTTACTCGGAATTCCACCAGGATCCAAAATACATACAATAATTATCATAAAGTTGTCCCGCGATTGTAGTCTGCGATACGTTACGACTGCAAATATTCTCAGAACTGTTTTATGTTGCATTTTCTTTCAGAAAATTTCAACAGAGTTAGAAAATGGCAAGTTTCATCTATAACTTCGTACCACAAATGATGTCGTAAGTCAGATTATAAACGTCTCAATTATTATTTATTTCTCTATCAAATCCTGTCTTGTGTCATCTTTTTGGAATCGTTTTTTCAAGACGATTCCAAAGAGATGTCACATGATTAGATAGAGAAAGATCAGATTAAATGTGTTTTAAAGTTTTGACTTACGACCGTTTCTGTAGTACGAAGTTTTATGAAACCGGCCCAGCTCCATACAACTTTGTCTCTATCATTGAAGTCAAACGTCCAAGTCAAGGTCACAATTACAATGTACCTGAAAAGGGTTATGTGACACTCTGATAACCTAAGATGTACTTCAAAACCGATATTGGTATCCATTGATAATGTGATATAGGAAATACTGACATGAATCCTTTTCCCCCTAAAATTAAGGTCAGATGTCAAGGTCATGGTCAGAGTGACCTGAAATGATACGCTTTATTCATCAATCCCAAGATTTACTCACACAATTTGATATAGCTAGCTTACCGGTATTGTATATGTGGTATAGCAAATAAGCTCCGGACAAATACTTTTCAATAAATTAGGCCAAAGATCAAGGTCACGTTGACCTGAGAATTGTTTAAGACAAATCACCATCCTTAAGTGTACTTATACACAGAGCCTTGGTATTCCTAACAGATATTGTTTAGGAAATATGTTCTAAACAAAAAGTACACGGACCGACAGACGGATGGACACAGTTCAATCATTGTGAGCACACAAAGCAAGATTTGATGGCATAGAACTATTCTAGAGAAAAATATGTTTTAACCCTCTTTACTGCCAGTGGAAGAGAACTTGGTAAACAAATACCGTACCAATAATACCTACTTTCTCATGCAGTTGAAATAGTAATTGTTTTATATTTCGAATGAATCAATTTTTGCAAGAAATACATTGCTTTCTGTCATGACCTTTATTCGCTAATGTTTAGCTCAACTGAAATCATATGATTATATTTATCCGCATTTAACCATTTAACAATATAGCATGTGTCTAGTTTTAAAGATAGGTGATCACTTAAAGCAGTTTGAAAGTAAAAAGAATACGCATTCTGAGTTACTTTCAGTCTGCTTTAAGTGGCCACCTGTCTTATGATATACTCTTTTATATTCATGACTATGAAATGAAATATTTTCTTCAGTGTAGGTATAAAAGGCGTGGGTAAAACGTGCAATCAGATAGGATAAAGCACAAGGAGACTCAGAATTTGGAATCAGACATATGTAAGAACCTATTGAAGTGACGGTTAAGGACACAGCAATGGGACTTCCACCAGGCTCTCTTGATTAAATAATTTCTCATTGCTGTCCTATTTTCTGATTGAGTGAACCGTGCGTCCAAGCATTAGTAATATTAAATGAAGTTGTTACTCGATGTTGAGACAGTGGGAAAGATATTATGTCCTCCCTTTCGAAACGAACACAAATACAGTGGAGAATCTGTTATTCTTTCCCAATAAACGCGTTTACGCTAAAACTATTATTTGCAGTGCAAACAGTTTGGAACCAGATCATACGCCGGGTTACCCGGCGTATGATCAGGCTCCTAACTGTTTGCCACCAAGATAAACAAGAATTGTCCAAAAGTTGTTTTTTTCTACGTTTTAGTGCTTTGCGTTTGCGTACGTTTGCGTTTAAACGGGAAAGAATAACATAATCTCCACTGTCCAAATGCAATACAATACATGGTAGATTTTATTTTAATTCAGACACACAAAACGCTTGCGGCCTGATCAACCGCTTGGTTATTCAATGTCTGTTTTAGCCCCAAACTGTTCCCGATGAATAAACATGTAAATTTGTAGCACAAATGCGATAACTGAAGGAACATGACGTTATCTACTAGTGTAAGACTAAAATAATTAATTCAAGCCAACTCTTGAATTATGTATTTAGGTCAGAATGAAATTGAGAGTGTAAATTTGGTCAATGATGTCTTCAAACAGAGCAACAATACAGTGGAGAATGTGTTATTCTTTCCCAATAAAGGCGTTTACGCTAAAACTATTATTTGCAGTGCAAACAGTTTGGAGCCAGATCAGACGCCGGGTAACCCGGCGTCTGATCAGGCTCCAAACTGTTTGCCTCCAAGATAAACAAGAATTATCAGAATTGTCCAAAAGTTGTTCTTTTCTACGTTTTAGCGCTTTGCGTTTGCGTACGTTTGCGTTTAAACGGGAAAGAATAACAGATTCTCCACTGTACTCGATGTTGTGACAGTGGGAAAGATAGTACATGTATGTCCTCTCTTTCGAAACGAACACAAATACAAATGCAATACAATACATGGTAGATTTTATTTAATTCAGGGACACAAAACGCTTGCGGCCTGATCAAACGCTTGGTTATTCAGTGTCTGTTTTAGCCCAAAACTGTTCCCGATGAATAAACATGTAAATTTGTAGCACAAATGCGCTAACTGAAGGAACATGACGTATATACTAGTGTAAGACTAAAATAATTAATTTAAGCCAACTCTTGAATTATGTATTTAGGTCAGAACGAAATTGAGAGTGTAAATTTCGTCAATGATGTCTTTAAACAGAGCAACAATATACAGTGGAGAATCTGTTATTCTTTTCCAATAAACGCGTTTACGCTAAAACTATTATTTGCAGTGCAAACAGTTTGGAGCCAGATCAGACGCCGGGTAACCCGGCGTCTGATCAGGCTCCAAACTGTTTGCCACCAAGATAAACAAGAATTATCAGAATTGTCCCAAAGTTGTTCTTTTCTACGTTTTAGTGCTTTGCGTTTGCGTACGTTTGCGTTTAAACGGGAAAGAATAACAGATTCTCCACTGTAATCGATGTTAAGACAGTGGGAAAGATATTATGTCCTCCCTTTCGAAACGAACACAAATACAAATGCAATACAATACATGGTAGATTTTATTTAAATTCAGAGACACAAAACGCTTGCGGCCTGATCAACCGCTTGGTTATTCAGTGTCTGTTTTAGCCCCAAACTGTTCCCGATGAGTAAACATGTAAATTTGTAGCACAAATGCGCTAACTGAAGGAACATGACGTTATCTACTAGTGTAAGACTAAAATAATTAATTAAAGCCAACTCTTGAATTATGTATTTAGGTCAGAAGGAAAATGAAATTTGGTCAATGATGTCTTCAAACAGAGCAACAATATATTTCCCAAAAGACTAGTTGCTCTAAAGACTTTTGAAAGTATCAAATGCATGGTTAACCCTTTCCAACGTAGTTTGTTTCCAGTATTGAAACAAATTTGAGCAGATTCATGGTAAAGCTTTAAGGTGCAGTCTGCTTTACTTTCAATTTGCTTTAAGTAGTCACCTATCTTCAAAACTAGAAACAGGCTTTGCAGAAACGGATAATATTTCTTTATTTATTTCAGAAATAAGTAAGAATAGCTTTTATTAAACATTTTTGTTAACAGTGGCTAAATTGTTATCGGATCGAATTGAGTACGATTTTATCTCGCCTTAGTCTAACATATTGGTTATAATCTAGAATCTACTTTCTCATAATAGTTTTCTGATTGAAAACCAAAATAATGTCATGAGAAATCTATATGTAACTTCTCTTCTCAAATTAACATCTGCAAATATTATTAATGTAATAGAGAAACATTGATAAAGCGAACAACGTAGGTTCTATTATGACAAACATGTACTATTATTTTTGTCCCGATTGCTTCAAAGAGTGTCAACGGTGCTTATAGATCAAATAATGTTTCTTGTACTGATATGTACTGATAGGCTCGATATGTTACGTTCTAATAATTAGCCCTTTCCCTCTTATCCTATTTCTGGTTTTGAAGACACGTGACCACTTCACCCTTTCCCTTATAGAAGCGACCTTTAGCGCATTCATTTTTTATTAATCCGCCAAAGAAAATAGTTCCATTTTATACTGTCATGAATTTGTACCATACGAAATATTTTCTATATCCTAGCAGATAGTAACTTAAAGCAGGCTGAAAGTAAAGCAGAATGCGCCCTAGGGCGCATTCTGTGCTTTAATAGGTCACATATCTTAACTACTAGAAACAGGCTATGGGGTAATGGGTTAAAGTAGGTTGAAAGTAAAGTAGAATGCTCCTGAAGGAGCAAAAAATAAATTCTGCTTTACTTTCAATCAGTTTTAAGCTACCATCTTGAAAGGTACCTGAAATGCACTTTGTGCTTCCTAGGTGGTGCTTCCTTAGTGTAGAATAGATACAGACATAACATGTATATTTTGGAGTAATTGTTTAAATGATATGTAGTACATTCGATTGAAGCGATGTCAAAATGCAACTCTAGAAATACGGATACTTTCAATGTAAACTAGCTCGTGCTATTGCACCTTGATATTATGTGTAAACGATACTGGAATAAAGGAGCACAACTGGGCATTAACCTTTAACATTGATTTGCACATTAACTGACTTCGATTCTTATAACTGTTTTGGAAAAGGCCCAGAAGTTAATTGGACTATCGATTGAAGCAAAAAACCCAAATATCTCATTAATACGCATGAAACAATTGCAATAACCATTTCAGCACTCAAGAATATTTCTCCCATTATTTCATGTTTACAATGACCATATTAAGGGCAAAATTTGTTGTTTTTTTTATATTGCACTGTATAAATTTAAATTTAAAAGGGACTTCCAAAATGTGAACTAATCATTCTAGGAAAGCATTTCAATATTTTATAAACCAAATTTCAATATGAGTTGAATTTGGAAAACATTTGTGCTTCGATGTTTATTCCCAGAACAACCAGTTTGGATCATATCAGACGGCTAGTAACTCGCCGTCTCATCAGCTTTCAAACTGTTCCCCACTCTTGTTAAATTCAATCGTCATCATTTATAAATGACTGTAATTTTCTACATTTCTTTTTATTGAGTCTGCGTTTAATTTCATATTAACAAACGGGGAAAAAGAACGTAATCCAATGATGTCAGTTCGAATCGCTTTAAAATCATTTAAATCATTGAATTTCGTCCATACACATCGACCAAAATGTTGATCACAAGTCGTATAAGAAAACGACCTTTAGTAAATGTCAATAGCGATTACAATTTGGCCCCTTGAAGAGCTATAATTTATAATAAAATGGTTTATAAAGTTACATTGCCGAACTCAACAGAATCGAAGAGATTTTCAACTCTGTAGAAATCGTTCAAAGATCTCTAGAGAAGAAAATGCGACTGTTACAACAGGACTGCCATTTCTCCGGATTTTTCCTAAATATTCGGATTTTTATCCTAGCAGATCGTAGCTTAAAACAGGCTGAAAGTAAAGCAGAATGCGCCTTAAGGCGCATTCTGCTTTACATTCAACCTGTTTTCAGCAGTCATGTGTCCTCAAAACAAGAAACAGACTATGGGGTAAAGATATGATTAGTAAAATTGCGTCTGAAAAATTGAAAATTTGACATCTTAGAATTTTTAAGATCAACTTATGGCAGCCCTGTTACAGTGAGTGTCACTGACTTTAAATGTTGTTTTGCTCTTTCCAAGGCGTATGTACTTGCCTACATGTAACCCTTTCAATGTCAAATTTATCGTGAGATTGTTACGTCTTCTCAGCCATAGTGTCGTCAGTTTTAATATTGCTGTCTGAAATATCGTTTCAAAATTAAAGTTAAGGCAGTATGACTGAAGAAATTTCAATACTAGTGTCAAACAGTTTGTATTATGATCGGACGCCGCGTAACGCGATCCAAACTGTTTGCAAACTCGCCTTATAGCGTCATTGATAATGAAAGGGTTAAATCTGAGCACACTAGCGGGGAAACCATGTTAACTCATTCACCCCTGAATCTTTTAATGGACAATTCCAATTTCAAGATAAGTCTGGTAAACTTTTGACTATTTAGGGTTGATTTTCAAAATATTTCAAAGTGACAAACAGTGTACACCCTGATTAGAGGGCTCCTTAAAGAGCCCTCTGATCAGGGTCTACACTGTTTGCATAGGACAAGTGTATTCCTCGCAGGTACACTTTTTGTAAATGACGAGTATACTCGTCGCTAGGGTTAAATGTGTTAACCTTTGTAATTAGTTTTGATTCCGATGAGACGCTGCATATTGCGGCGTATTATCAGGACCAAAATTGTTTTGCACTCTGACCCTGTTTTAAAGCGACTCGCAACCAGATGGTGCATTAAAAATAGTAATTTGTAAATATGTGTCAAACGCTTATATAAATGGTAAAGAATTAGTTTAGGATAAGAAATTCTGTTTAAAAAAAATGTATTTCAATAAAAAAAAATATTGGTCTCTGGTGGGATTCGAACCCGGGGCCCGGCATTGGCGGACAGAAGGCAAAATTGGGGAAACCGCTTAGACCAATGGACCACGGAACTATCCGTTTATCTCGGATCGATTTAACGTATTTCAATGTGTAGCGATCGAAAGTGCATACAACTTCGTAATTCGGCTCGTGTTTATGTCTGAGCCCGTGTAGAGAAGCAACAACAACAACTATACCGTCTACTAGTCGGTATAGAAAAACGATGGAAAATATCTAAAAATCTAAGATTCCTAGACGATTCTTGAGACTTTTTTTGGACTGATCATATTTTTTTAATCTCAGAAGCCAAATAATGCCACAAATTTGCTTTTATTTGAGTATTTTATTTTATTTTGACAAGTACACCATCCGGTTGCGAGTCCCTTTAAAAAGAAATTAATAACAGTCGTATTGATTTTTAGAACAGTAGCATACGATAATTGTTTCAAACGGAAAACAACACAAACTAACCAGCATTCAAACGAGTGGCAATGTTCGTACAAAGAACATAAGAATCACTGTCATGACACGGACTTGTTTATAGAATACTGTAAAGAACTCGGCGTGTCATCCTGATCCAACATGTTAAAACTTTGAAGGTTTGGGTTTTTTTTGGGGGTTTTTTTGGTTTTTTTTACATAAATTGCTTTTTGAGACTTCATGTTGACTATTAATGTTTAAAGACGAAACTTCAATAGGTGTGCAAAATGTTTAATTTTGTCTCATTATACATCAGTTAACACGAGATAATGAAGAAAAAGCGCAATATCGTTGAACTTTCCATAGCTTTCAATTAATCAATTTAAGCATTTCTTAGTGTTTCGTTTGAACTTTCCATAGCTTTCAATTAATATTCTAAGGTATAATGCAGGGAGTTTGGAAAATCTTAGTTGAAAGTTTTGATATAGTTTAGACTAAAATGTTGCTGCTTAATTGAGGTCCAAACTATTTGTCGCGCCAACGATATTTCTGAATATGATACACACCATTCTATGGCCAGCAGAACGAAGTTAAATTAATTCTTCTGGGAGGAAAACTACTTCTGTGATGAATTGGTAAAGCTGCGAAAATGCGTTTCTAAGCTGTGGAAAAGGTTAGCCCATTATCCCATAGCCTGTTTCTAGTTTTGAAAATAGGTGACCACTTAAAGAAGGCTAAAAGTAAAGCAGAATACGGCTTAATGCGCATTCTGCTTTACTTTCAGCCTGCATTAAGCTATCATCTACTAGAATATAGAAACCATTTCTTATAATGCGTATTCATGACTGTATAAATTGGAACAATTTTCTTCAGTGGAGGAATAAATGTAAGGCGTAGGAAGGCGTATTTATGGGGTAATGGGTTAAACATGCTGTAGATGTTTTAACATTTCTTCCCGAGAAACCCAGTGTATTCGAGAACTATTGTTTTTTTGACGTGCAAGAATGGAGGCAATTAATTTGAATGTGATCTACAATTTACGGTTAGGTGCATAATTAGGACGTGCAAGAACTATTTCAATTGTGGATGAAATTAACTGATCACTCGTGACATGAAATAGGTACAGCATGTCAAAATACTGCCACTCATTCTAATTCATTAAGATTAATGCATTTTTCAAGTTGCTGCCTCTGCACAACTCTGATGGATGGCACAACTAAAAAGGTTGATAGATGAGTTTTATTTAAATTATTAACGACACAAGTCTTGTTTTAATCTTACTTCCGCATAGTTTTCCTAAGTTTAGAAATTGGCACTTCAAGAAAACAAGAACAATAACTTATGTTAATATTATATTATAAAAACACATTTAAACACAAGCCACCTACTAATTTACTCGTGAATAGTTTAGTAATAGTTTAGTAATATAGTAAAACCTCCCTATTACGACCACTAAATTGTGTCAATTAATAGGTCTTGAGGACAGATGATGTATTTCTGTTTTACTGGCATCTTTGTTTAAGGGTGTATCAATGTCATGAATTTAAGAAATTTTCAACGTATATGAAAACACTTTATGATGGTTTTGTATTGAAGAGCTATTTAAAGCCGCAATGTGTTTTTGAGAAACCTGCATAAAACGGTTGTTTGGGGTCCCATTTGAATTTCGTGGGACGTCATTCTTTCACAAAAACCGGCTTTATCTAAGAAATTCGCTTTTTAAATTTTATTTATAATATTTTAGTGCTGCACAAATAAAAAAGCCTCCCTTGTGAAAGGAAAGAAGGACAACTCTGTAAATACAGGGCTCCAGATAACGGAAGTATTTCGAAACTAAAATATTTATTTCTGCTTTTAAACCCAATGGTGTCATACTCATTAAAAGTGTCTCGAAGAGACGGTTTAATCAGAAGTAACACCATAGCATTCGGTGCTGAAATGAGTGAGAAAATGTTAGATTAGTTCAGATTAATCCCGCTTACATGTGTACTGGAGCATCTGGTTAACCCTTATTCTGCTGCACAGACGTCTGCTTTGACATTGTCGTCTGCAAAATTTGTTCAGTTTAGATTTATGCATTGTTTTAATTAAACAAACCTTAAGACGAGTGTCAAACAGTTTGGATCCAGATGTCTTTCTTGATTCAAACAGTTTGTAAACTCCGTAAAGTTACGACCAGTAGGCACAGGGTTAAACTATGAGATCCAGTCAAAATGTGTAAATATTATTCACTGGGGGTGAGCGATTAAAAAAAATACGGAGAAGCTTTACCTTGGGCTTGCTGAAAATGACTGTTTCAGCCTTGTCCGCTCTCTAACTCAAACACTTCTTTTTAGATCTTCACCAAATTTGCTACAAATGTTTATTAGTATAAAATCTAGGTCAGGTTTATCAACTAGCAAAATCGCAAGAGGCATGTCTAAGTTATTGCCCTTGAATAATTAAAAAATGACTGTTTCAGCATGTTCTGCTCTCTAACACAAACACTTTTTATTGGATCTTCACCAAACTTGCTGACAATGTGTATTGGTATTAAATCTAGGCCAAGAAAAAAAGTATTTGTGTTAGAGAGCAAAAAATGGTGAAACAGTCCTTTTTAATACATAAAGGGCAATAACTAAAATAATCCTTATGGGACTTTAGTAATAATCACACTGGACCTAGATTTTATATAAATAAAGAATTTCAGCAAGTTTGGTGAAGATCCGATGAAAACTCTTTGTGTTAGAGAGCAAAAAAAGGCTGATACAGCCATTTTTTTAATAATTAAAGGGCTATTACTCCAACATGCCTTATGCGATTTTAGTAGGATTCAAACCTAACCTTGATTTTATATTAATGAAAACTTTCAGCAAGTTTGGTGAAGATTAAAAAAAAAAAGTATTTGTGTTGGAGAGCAAAACTTGCTGAAAACAGTCATTTCTAATACATAAAGGGCAAAAACTCAGATATGCCACATGCGATTTTAGTAATAATCAAACTATATGAATAAATATTTTCAGCATGTTTGGTGAATATCCGATAAAAGCTGTTTGTTTTAGAGTGCAAAAATGACTGAAACAGTTATTTTCTATTAATTAACAGGAAATAACTCAAAAATACCTTATGCGATTTTAGTAGTAATCAAACTAAACCTTGATTTTATATCAATGAACATTTTCAGCAAGTTTGTGGAAGATCGGATAAAAAATAGTTGAGTTAGAGAGCGGACAATAAAGTGTGATAGTCTAACTGATGGATGGACGGGCGGAGGTAGATACGGTTGCACCCCGTGAAGTTGTTTTCGGCTGTATCACGTGATACTTAGCCGTGTGGAAATGTTTATGTCAGACGTTCTATTTTCGGTTTGTTATGATTTTAAATCGCCCTTTTTGTGATTTAGGTCCGTCTTCATCATTTCATAGATCAGTTTGGGCCATAAGAATGTTCAAACATTATTATTAACCGTTATTGTATTTCAGGCATTGGGAAAAGGTCTGAAAACACAATGGGACTTTAAGATGAATGAAAAAATAGAAAAAGTGTACATTTTGGTGAGCAACAGTTGGCTCCATGGCCATGTAAAATTTACCCCACCCACTTTCTCTTATTTTGTCCTTTTCAAACAGCCCGCTTCAATAAAATCCATTTTAAATGAAAACAAATATGATAATTTGGTTTTGTGTTATTTATTTCCTATCTATGGTAGTATTTCTTCATACAAAAACTAATTTAAGAGAAAACAGGCACCAAATGTGAAATTTATAAAGCTCTAAATATCATCGATATGGTACTTTTTTGTAAATTTTGTAAGGGGAGATAACTCTTTTTACTTTAATAACTCAAATTTTCAACACTGACCTTTCAATTTCTTTTCATATTTTGAACTGCCTCAGCATTGGCTTTCATTTGGTAGAATATAAGAAAAAGTTTAATACTAGAACTGTTTCATTTTCAAACTTTTTTACTTTTTTTTTCATAAAATAAAAAATCTAATAAAATCATGCCCTATAAAAAGCATATTTTTTATATTCGAGGATCCATATTGTTCAAACCTAGTGCCTGCTTTGTCTAAATTTGGTTTCTATTTGTGAAAATACCACCATAGACATGAAATAAATAATGAAAACCCAAATTACCATGTTTGTCTTGTTTTGAAATAGATTTTACTGAAGCTTGTACTCTGAGTGGTTAAAATTTGAGAGAAAAAGTCCAAATTTGACATACCTTTTTCAAATCGCTGTTTCTCAAAAAAAAGGACACCACCATATATATTTTTTTTCATTTTTTCATTCATCATAAATAGCTCACCAAAAAAACAATGATAGAAAAAAAGTTTGATACTTTGAAAAAATCGCTTATGGGTTGGATACACCCTTAAGCTGTCATCTGTCTTTTATACAATAAATTAGCCTTGTTTTATTGTTTTGGTGTCTATATAAGAATTGTATTTCTTAAAATACTGAACAATCAACAATACGTTTTACAGTTTTCACCAAGTGCCAAACCTTTTAACATTACAATCACATGTATTTCTTGATAGTAAAAACGACTACACTTAACTGGACACTTGACATGCTTATTTCATGTTTCAGGGCTTAATAAGTAAAGACGTTTTTTATTTGATTTTGGCTTTAGGACACCGCGACACAATATTGGCAATAAAGCGCCGATGTGTATATGAATGTTTTGAATGTATTAGTGTGTAGGTAACGCAGTTTGGTTGGTTTCTACCACTCTACTCTCGTGGTAGTTGGTGCATTCGAATTTCCCATATCCCACTTGGGACTGTGCATGTATATGTAGTGAATGCGCTAGAAAAGATCTACAGTAAAACCTCTCTATTACGACCACTAAAAAGAAGGCTAATGGACAGCATTGCAGACATGTTGCATCTTAAAACAATGTGAACGTAAAACAGAAAGCTCCTGAGGGAGCTTTCTGTTTTACGTTCACATTGCTTTAAGCAGTCACATGCCTTAAAAACCTGATAATTAACACAATTTAGTGTCCGAAATAGAGAGGTTTTACTAGACATAAATATACGATTTAAAACCTATCTTTGAGTAACACGGTGTCTCAACGTGCTCGAAATTAAACCAATCATTTTGATGACATAATTATGTTAAAACGAAATTGCAATAAGCGATTTTCTGAAGAGGAAATTGGCATATCGGCATTTCGCACTGTGTGTGAATGCAGTTTTAAAAGAAATTTTAAGATGTATACATATAGCCCCAAAGGTAAAACGGTCACTGCCATAAGCACGTCTCTGATAAGAGATAGTTCCACATTTGTTCACATAGTCACTGCACTCGCGAACAGGTCCTCTTTGTCAGAGACTTATATACTAACATGTTCTCCAAGTCTCGGTCTTGATTAATGACTTATTTTCGCAAAGTTTCTGATTAAAATAGTTTCACCTTCAGACATTTATTAATCACACTGATACGTTTCTTATCTTATGTAATCTGCAATCTGTTTCATACTATCAGTATAGGGTATTAGCCCTTTCGCTCTCAATGACGCTTAAAAGCGCGTTTGCAAACAGTTTAGATCCTGATCAGACGTCGCGTAACGCGGCATCTGGTCAGGATCCAAACTGTTTGACACTCGTTTTGAAATTTCTTCAGTCACATACTGCCTTATTTATAAACTTTGAAACGACATTGTAGACAACAAAATTGAAGCAGTCGACAATGAAACGGTGAAGGGGTAAAAAATATCACGAAAAAGTTAGCAGTGAAAGGGTTAACCCCTGTTGTGCTAAACACAGGGCTGCCTTTTCTCCGGATTTTTCCAAAATCTCCGGATTTTTTCCCAGTTCATGGTAGCTTAAAGCAGGCTGTAAGTAAAGCAGAATGCGCCCTAAGACGCATTCTGCTTTACTTACAGCCTGCTTTAAGTGGTCGCATGTCAACAAAACAAGAAAAAGGCTATGGGGTAAAGGTACGATTCGTTAAATCGCACTCGAAAAATGCAAATTTGGAAATCTTAGGATTTTTCATTTCAATTTATGGCAGCCCTGTAAACATGGCCCAGATAACATTTGCGAACAGTTTCGATCTCGTTTCTTTTTATCATTTTTCCATAACCTTTCAAGTATGTAGTTTTAGATCATTTAATCAAAACATTTCTCGATATGAAACTTGGATTGCTGTTGGATCTACATGTACCAACATAATCATATTGTGGAGAACGACCTTATGTTACTTCCATGGGCTTGTATTCTATAACAATGCCTACAGTGGAGAATCTGTTATTCTTTCCCGTTTAAACGCAAACGTACGCAAACGCAAAACACTAAAACGTAGAAAAATACAACTTTTGGACAATTCTGATAATTCTTGTTTATCTTAGTGGCAAACAGTTTGGAGCCTGATCAGACTCCGGGTTACCCGGCGTCTGATCTGGCTCCAAACTGTTTGCACTGCAAATAATAGTTTTAGCGTAAACGCGTTTATTGGGAAAGAATAACAGATTCTCCACTGTACCTATTATTGCATAGCAAACACACCAAATAATCTGACTTAGTTTATATTATCTGACAGTCACCGCTATAGGCGCCTTAAGTCGATCTTGAAAACAGTTTTTATCCAGATCAATTTTCGCCTTAACCCTTTGAACCCTAATCCCGCATATAGGCGTCCTTTTCAATCAGTGAACATGTGAAAAGTGCATTGTCCTATGCAAACAGTTAATACCCAGATCAGAGGGCTCCTTACGGATCCCTCTGATCTGGGTCTTCACTGTTTGTCATAATGCAAAACATTGACAAAAACAACCATAAAAAGGCAGAAATGGAGCTAGACTAAAATCGAAACTGGGATTGTCCATTTGAAGTTTTAGGGAGGAAAGAGTTAAGGAACCTAACTTGACATCAGTATCAATATTACTTCAGCCATTCTGCCTGAAATCTAACTTGTAACGATACTGCAAACAACATTACAGAAGCAGACAATAATATAGCGGTGTATGAGGGTAAAACACAATCGTACTTGTGTCTGGTCAGAGTTACTCATCTTATATTTACTTATTTTGCTACAAACTGTTTGTAATGGACATAACTGTTTCAGTACAAATGCTTACATTGGAAAGTAACGTCTACGAGACCTCATACATGAGTTTTTTACGATGTTTGATCGGGATCCAAACATTTTTCAAATGCCAGCTATCTTATACAGTAAATTGTAATAGACATAGTCCTGGCGTTTGTATAAGCTGTGTTTCCATGAACCATTATACATTCGTCTATGTTATTTCAACTGATGTCTTTTATATACCCATTGGGCAATTATTCATGAGTAAAATGTGGTGCCATATATTTTTTTGTTTTTATGGCTATTTTATTGCCATGGAATAACAATACGGGTCGTTTGATGTCAGAAAAGAAGATATTATGATAGTGCTATGGAACTCTTTCTTCGGAAAAGTGGGATACATAATGGTATAGATAGCACTTCTCTTGTTACTTTTAAAAAAATATACGTCAAAATGATCTATCTTGTTTTCAATAAGGCACGCAGTTGAAAAATGTATATATCAAAATGACGCTTTAAAGTCCGTCTAACTTGAAAACAGAAATAAAATAGTTCTGTATATCCTGCATTGATACAATAATTGTTAACCTTTCTCGTGAACGTTTCACCCTTTCACTCTCAATGGCGCCTTAAAGCGCGTTTGCAAACAGTTTGGGTCCTGATCAGACGCCGCGTAACGCGGCGTCTGATCAGGATCCAAACTGTTTGACACTCTTTTTGAATTTTCTTCAGTCATACTGCCTTATTTTCTAACTTTGAAACGACACTGCAGACAACAAAATTGAAGCAGTCGACAGTTAACGGTGAAGGGGTGAAAATCTCACGACAAATTTGGCAGTGAAAGGGTTAATTAAGTTTGACCTTTATCGATCCTGTAAAAAATACATGTATATCTTGGTTCCATATGTGTTGCCTGCCATATTAGTTTACGGAAGAATGTGACTTATATAATGTTAATAACAATATCGTAATATGACAATATATAAATATTAGATGGCAGTTTGCGTGACATTCAAATTGTCAACCCGAGAAACAGCATGTCACCCCGAGGCGTAGCCGAGGGTGACATTCTTGTTTTCGAGGGTTGACAATTTGAATGTCACGCAAACTGGCATCTAATATTTATTTTATTACACCGAGCTTATCAACCCTGGCTTTGGAATCGTTTTATTCGTCTTTTATAAAATGTGTTGTGAACACCAATTTAGCGCGGTACATAACGCGGGAAATTACGTCGCCGTCTTACGACGTCACATTGTTTATAATTATATTACAAGTAAACAAAGAAGAACGTTATGATAAGTAAAATGAAGAAACAGCGTCTTTACATTGTCTAGGTGGCAAATATCCTCTTCCGAAATTATGGCAAATCGTTAAGGAATGGACAAAAGGAAGCAACTTGTACGGAAAATGCCAAAAGTTGATTATAAGTTACCACTCTTTAAAACGTTCCAATGTATCCAATAGCGATTGGCATGTCAAGGCTGACAGTACGTTTTCGGACGTAGTAAAAAAGTAATGTCCTTTAGAATGACGTCACAAAAAGAATATCATAAAGAGTGCTAGTATAGATGTAAAAGACATGCAAAATGTTAACTGTAGGTCTATGGGAATTTAACATTGTAACTCAAAGCGAGGTGTAATAATACAAGTTGTCTTTCAGTTTGTGTGTCTGTTTGTCCATGTGTCTGCCGGTCTGAATGTATTTATGTTTTTTTTTATCTGTTTATATTCATGAAAGAATGCCTCGTTGCCTAGATTATACAATCTACTTTGTAAATGGCAGCATTTCAACTACCAAATTTTTTTTGATGAAGTTATGGCCATTGACCAAAATGTGCTCTAGGTACACTTGTTATATGTCTCTCCGTTCGCTTGTTGACCTTTTAAGACCTCAAACCAGGATCTGTTTTAAAACAGTATGTCCCCTGATGTGATCATACCTTCTAAATAACACTGACCTTTGTCTGATATTACCCGACTTGTACTAAGCTCAAGAATGTCTTGAGTTGAGTACACATGCCGAATATAAAGAATCCCTCTCATGTACTTACACAATTATGGCAAGTGTTAAATTCTGCCTGTTTGATCTTTAAATTACCTCGAAGTGACATTGACCTTTGTCGGACATGACCGAAGTTGTCCTGAGCTCAAGAGCTTCTTGAATTGAGTACGCTATCCATATATGGATTCTCTATCAAATGTAGTTCTAAAGTTATAGTCAATGTAAAAGTCAGCCTATGTGACCTTTAAATGCCATTTAAATGACCTTAACCTTTGTCGGACATGATCCAATTTGTCTAAGAGCTCCTTGAGTTGAGTACATATGCCCAATATGAAGTCTATACCTCATGCAGTTCCAAAGTTATGGCCAATATACCTAGTAAATACACGAGTCATTCTTTGGTGGAGTCATACCACTCTGCCAGTTCGGGTAGTGGGTGTATTCTATCCTCCCCCGTGAAAGTAGGCTACAAGTAAAGAAGAATGTGACTTGAGTGTAACGGTTTACTCGTATATTGACCTAAACTGGGGCCCGTTTCATAAAACGTACGACACATGTTGTCGTAAGTCAGATTTTAAAAGTGTATCAATTATTAAATATTTCGCCATCTAATTCTGTCTTGTGACATAATTCCAAAAGAGATGTCACAAGACAGAATTAGATAGAGAAATAAAAAAAAATGTATTTTAAAGTTTTGACTTACGACCCTTTTTGTCCTATTATATCCAATTCTAAATCCGGAGGCTCGAATCAGATATATATTTAGTGGTTTGAAATAGTAGTTCCTAGAGACCATTATGCCTACATGGTACTTTGCGACATGATTCCGTACAGCTTATGGGAATTAAAGCTAGATAAACGGCCGCCACGAAAACAGATTATGTTCTTATAACTGAAATGAAGATCGTCTCAAAATGTAACAGGAAGTTGTAATTTCATTTAAAATGAGGACATATTTAATTCGCCACCATAGTCGACCAAGTTCATTTTTTTTGCAAACAGTTTGGATCCAGATCAGACGCCGCAGAACGCGGCGTCTGATCAGGATCAAAACTATTTAGCACTTGTATTGATATTGTGTGCAGTCATACTGCCTCAAAGGTAAAACAAATTCGACAGTACAGATGTTAGTACTAAACCAGAAAATAATGTTTGACGCTGATAGGGTTAAAGCAGACGTTGGAAATTGATGTGGAAAAATTGAAAATTGAGAGAAAAAACCAGATTAGTTTTATATTCCCAGGAGATGGAAAGACATTAATTACTTAAGATTTAATACAGTGGAGAATCTGTTATTCTTTCCCAATAAACGCGTTTACGCTAAAACTATTATTTGCAGTGCAAACAGTTTGGAGACAGATCAGACGCCGGGTAACCCGGCGTCTGATCAGGCTCCAAACCGTTTGCTACCAAGATAAACAAGAATTATCAGAATTGTCCAAAAGTTGTTATTTTCTACGTTTTAGTGCTTTGCGTTTGCGTACGTTTGCGTTTAAACGGGAAAGAATAACAGATTCTCCACTGTACACTAATTTTGAGTGGGTAACTGGCTATTGTTTTATCGAAAGGTGATCATGCTGTAGAATTAATCCTCGCATTGCTGTTGATACGGAGTCGATTAATCCCGTTCATTGCCTTACCCCGAGTGTATGTACAGTGGAGAATCTGTTATTCTTTCCCGTTTAAACACAAACGTACGCAAACGCAAAGCACTAAAACGTAGAAAAGAACAACTTTTGGACAATTCTGATAATTCTTGTTAATCTTGGTGGCAATCAGTTTGGAGCCTGATCAGACGCCGGGTTACCCGGCGTCTGATCTGGCTCCAAACTGTTTGAACTGCAAATAATAGTTTTAGCGTAAACGCGTTTATTGGGAAAGAATAACACATTCTCCACTGTACGTGCCGCTTTACTGTCAAGACCGACTACACGGATATATGCCATTTGACATATGCAAATATTTTCGGCTTATAATCTTGATTCAACTACTTTATTTATAGCAATGTCTCTAGGTTGAAATGTCTTAAATCTGAAATAAAGAAATATACCTAGGTGCAGACAACAAATTTAAGCAGCCGAAATAAAGACAGAAATTGGGTTGAATAACACGACTTATTTTATTTATTGAAAGTTTCTGAACAATTAGTTATTCCTTTGTTCGATTATTAGGTTTTATTTAAATTATATTGCAAAACTTATTATCCCTTTTAGCTTGCGTTGGATACATGTACAGTGGAGAATCTGTTATTCTTTCCCAATAAACGCGTTTAAGCTAAAACTATTATTTGCAGTGCAAACAGTTTGGAGCCAGATCAGACGCCGGGTAACCCGGCGTCTGATCAGGCTGCAAACTGTTTGCCACCAAGATAAACAAGAATTATCAGAATTGTCCAACAGTTGTACTTTTCTACGTTTTAGTGCTTTGCGTTTGCGTACGTTTGCGTTTAAACGGGAAATAATAACAGACTCTCCACTGTACATGTTCTCTCCAGATGTACACAGTTTGTAAATTACGCGTTTATGCGTCAAAAGGCTTAGTAAGTGTCGTTAAAATAATATTCATACTTCCATTCTGTTTATTCTGTTTGAAATCAAAACTTACAACCTCACTGTGGATCAAAACTGGAAACTAGTGAAAACTCATAGGATACATAGGAGAGTGAATTATTCAGAACCGTTTAAGCTAAGCGCATAGCAATTAAAGATAGAAAATGCTTTTTAAAAATGTATTGACGACTCAGAGCGGCAAACTGAGCTTGTTTCTAACTGTTTGCAGTGGAAATACTCATTTTTGTGTAAAGGTGTTTTTATTGGGAAAGTCTAACGTCTTCACCTACCGTATGCCTGATAACGATCTGAAATAAATGTCAACAGTAATTACCAATTCTTTCCACGCACTGTCAAAATCCAGTGTTTTATACAATTTAAGGAGGTAAGAAATGCAATTTAAAACAACAGAATGAGAGAAATATAAAAACAATATCGAACATGTTTTAGGTTGCATGAAGATGCAGGGGGGCCGTCTTACGAACGTCGTACGACAAATATTGTCGTAAGTCAAAACTTTAAAATGTATCTAATTTCTTATTTCTTCATTTCATCCTGTCTTGTGACATCTCTTTGGAACCGTCTGGAAAGACAATTCCAAAGAGATGTCACAAGACAGGATAAGATAGAGAAATAAATAATAATGAGAATTTAGAATCTGACTTACGACAATATTTGTCGTACGACGTTTCATAAGACAGGCCACATATCTGCCTTAACCAGCTTTAAGAATTGGTTTGAAAATAATATAGGAACTTATTATATATATTCTAAGATATTCTTTAACCCTTTTCCCCATAGAAGCGACTTTTAGCGTATTTAATTTATTCCTCCGCTGAAGAAAAGTTCCAGTTTATACCCTCATGAACAATTACAATAACAAATAGTTTTATATAACCTAGCAGATGATAGTTTAAAGCAGGCTGAAAGTAAAGCAGAATGTGCCTTAAGGCGGAGGAATAAATTAAATACGCTAAAAGTCGCTTCTATGGGGAAAAGGGTTAAAGAATATCTTAGAATATATATAATAAGTTCCTATATTATTTTCAAACCAATTCTTAAAGCTGGTTAAGGCAGATATGTGGCCTGTCTTATGAAACGTCGTACGACAAATATTGTCGTAAGTCAGATTCTAAATTCTCATTATTATTTATTTCTCTATCTTATCCTGTCTTGTGACATCTCTTTGGAATTGTCTTTCCAGACGGTTCCAAAGAGATGTCACAAGACAGGATGAAATGAAGAAATAAGAAATTAGATACATTTTAAAGTTTTGACTTACGACAATATTTGTCGTACGACGTTCGTAAGACGGCCCCCCTGCATCTTCATGCAACCTAAAACATGTTCGATATTGTTTTTATATTTCTCTCATTCTGTTGTTTTAAATTGCATTTCTTTAATAGCAACACTTACATAGCTTGGTCCCGATGTACGGAGAATTTAATTCAATAAATTGTTATTTGTAAATTTAATTGTCACTGATATCAAACTCTGAACAAACGGAATAAAATCGACCACACATTGTTTTTATATAGCCAGGCTATTCTGTTGTTAATTACATAAGTAGACATTGTTGTAAGACTGGTTCGGCAGATACAAGTGATACCAATTGAGTTTGACATCGTTCTAAAGCATTTCATTCGTTAAATTTGAGCTGTTGCAATCAAAAGCTTGAGAATGATCTTAGACTGAACTCAGAAGCTTTATAACCTTGGGGTCATTACTAATTGGAATAAAGAAGACAATAATATATAGTTGGTATAGTATATAATATTTACATACACCTGTATTCGTACTTTTAACAGTTTGGACTAAGGTCACGTGTTCCTCTCTAAAAGTGTACAGTTAAAATTATGTTAACCGATCAGGCTTTGAAGAAACCCAAAGCTCTCGACATACAGATGACGGATTAATCTAATGATGAAGCGTCTTGTCAGGATCTTCACAATTTTATATCTATTATTCAATGTTCTGCACAATTTATTACTTAGCTTTTCTGAAAAGGTTCAAGTCATATCTCACATAAGTATCTAATAAGTGGAATATGGAATATTTTCAAGAAAACCTGATAATAATGATCGTATCGCGTCAAATGACCTGTTAGTGCCACATACTGCCACGACATAATATCTAAGTTAACTGAAGCGTTTCTTAAAAAGTTTCGTGTTAACTTATCTAAAACTAAATATTCTAACAAAGTCATCCGAGTGCATTTTTTTACTTTTAGATAACTGGTAATACGAAACTTTTCTAGTTAATTATATAGTTACAATGTAAGTAACTAGATAAATTCGTTAAAAGGTGGCAGTTTAAAGCAGTATCATGACAACGTTCGTGTTCAAATATTTATCTGGTTATCGTGAAACGTTTCTACATTCCACTTTACAGATAATTATCTAAAACTAACGCGAACGTTTTTGCGAAAACTAACTAGTTGAGTATTTATGTTAGATATTAACAAGAATCAATCATGATAAATAAGTGGTTAACTGGTGTCAGTAGTGCCTTCTAATCAGATAAATATAATTTTAAAACAAGGCTTAATATTTAGCAACTGCTTCATACGAGTCATAGGAACAACAAATTACGCCCACACAATACATCTCAATCATCACCACGGTTTATGAATGGACAAATGCAAGTACAGCGCTCCCGCTCTACAACAACACCAAATGGGAGACAAAAAGTGTGTCCGGAGGGAGTCATTATAATGACGAAAATTGGTTTACATTTTCAAACAGCTTGAATCCAGACCAGACGCCGCGTCACGCGGCGTCTGATCTGGACTCAAGCTGTTTGTCACTCGTCATAAAGATTTTATGTCAAAATGTGTAGTATAGAACTTTGAGGAAAAGAGGAGACCATAACTTAAGGCAGACGATATTGCAGTATTGCAAGCGTTAGACACAGTTGTCATGTTTAGGGAACTGCGACAGGTGTCGTTGTTAGGAGGGAGTAATTGTTGGGAAGGTCGTTATAGGGAGGGAGGGCTGTAATGTAATCACAGATCCAAGTAAGATGCTAAGTTCTTAATGTCTTCATCATTAGGAAATGTTTGAAATGTTTAGTTTTCGCCCTCTTAACTAGAGCCCTATTAGTGCAAGTTTTGATCACCCTTTGATTTGAGTTTATACATGTACAATGCATTATATATTAAACACAATTTATTGGGAAATAATAACATCTCCGCCACTGTACATTAAACAACACACTTAGTATGTGTTTATTTGCTTAAATAATTCAAAAGTACTTTTATCGAAACACTTAAACAGATAATAAGCATGCTGGCAACTGTAAGGATGCTTACAACAAAATGTTTAATCTTGAATCTGAACAAATACGTAGCCAGGAATAGGGTAGTTTCGGACACCTACACCGTTTGACATGAATCAACATAATTATAAAACGCACTGTGATGACGCCACTAGTGCAATAACTTGCAGACCTTTCCCATTAGACATTCCCGCTTTTAGCAAATAAAGAGATACAGTGGAAAATCTGTTATTCTTTCCCGTTTAAACGCAAACGTACGCAAACGCAAAGCACTAAAACGTAGAAAAGAACAACTTTTGGACAATTCTGATAATTCTTGTTTATCTTGGTGGCAAACAGTTTGGAGCCTGATCAGACGCCGGGTTACCCGGCGTCTGATCTGGCTCCAAACTGTTTGCACTGCAAATAATAGTTTTAGCGTAAACGCGTTTATTGGGAAAGAATAACACATTCTCCACTGTAACAGCATATGTTTTCAAATTAAGAGTTGATGCTATTTGGCTAAAAAACTATCGATGCATGTGCCAAACAAGATGTATATTTAAAAAATGGATGTGGTACATATGACAGCGAAGGAGCTAAGCAGCTAACACAGAAATGACAGGGTAAATTATGTAGTTTAAAGCTTTTATCATGATTTGATCAGATATATAAAGCACAGCGGTTTATTTGCTGTTTACAAAGCACTCAAGAAAGCTATTAGATCTCCTCGTGATTATGGTCTATAGAAGGCGGCATCTCATCCGAGTCGAAATTGTTTGACCCTTAGATTATCTAACAATTGTTTTTCTAATGTGAGACGTTTTTCTTTTATCATGTTCAGCATTAGAAGGCTTAATTCCTCAAACCTAGTTTTGTCAAATGGAAATCAATCTAATGCAAAATAAAACTTGCACCTGCCCGGCGATAGTATACTAACGAACAATATTGCTATTCTTATTGGCGCACCAGTGACATAAGTTTGCTTCCTAGCTGGTTCAATGTATGTCGGTAACTGAATGCCAAATAATATGAAGTGACAGGAACCAGTGTATGCAATGCGTGTTAAGTACTGGAACTCTTGATTAGCCTTTTCAAATGATACAGACGCATACTGCTATTTGACATATGGATATTTAGCATTTTCGATTGTTGACTGTGGTACTTTAGATATTTCGGTGGGAAATTCAAAAAACGCAGTTTTGACGCCTAACAATCAAAATCCTACATGTACAGAAAATCGCTAAAATGCATGGAGTCAATCAAAGAGAAGATGAGGCGAATGCTTTCAAAAAAGGACATATGCCGTTATTTTGTGATTACAAGTACACTCGAGGGTGTCAATCTAGTACTACAGCGTACATTCGATGTTGTTAATACATTCAACCCTAGCGACGAGTTGACTCGTCATTTACAAACATTGTCCCATGCAAACAGTGTATACCCTGATCAGAGGGCTCCTGAAGGAGCCCTCTGATCAGGGTATACACTGTTTGTCATTTTGAAATATATTGTTAAAATCAACCCTAAATAGTCAAACATGGACTAGACTTATTTTGAAATTGGAATTGTCTATTAAAAGTTTCAGGGGTGAATGGGTTAGCATTGCTTTATTTGTTTCACCTGTTTTATTACGCACATCATTTCAAGTCACAATGGAACTTTCGGATCACTGGGCTAACGCGTGTTCGTATTTGCCGACAGACACTTGGCTTATATAACACATATATTATAACAATTATAGAGCCTCGGTAATTTGAGCATTCTTAAGCCGAACTAACTCGAGAACTGAATATTAAATATCGATCGTTTAACTTTGAAATACCTGATTGTTCAACTGAACTCTTTATCACATGCCATGTTTCTAGTTTACAAAACAAGAAATTCTTATAGCAGTTTGAAATTAAAGCAGAAAGGGCCTTAAAAGCATTCTGTTTTCGTTTTAGCCTACTTTAAGCAACAATCTGATAGGTTGTAGAGATTTTCAGATGGTGCATATTCATGACGGTATAAAGTTGAATTTTCTTCAGTGGTGGAATAAATTAAAGGCGTACAAAGACACACATATGGGAATATAAGTTAAGCAAGTCCGTGTTATCGATATTCGACTGTACATGAAGCTAAGCGAGTAAGTAATTTGAGTATTGCTTTAAAAGTGTCATATATACTGTGTTTGACAAATTGACAAATTTTGTTTTACCATCAAAACTTCATAAAGTGATTAGTTTCGAAGTGAATATGACAATTGATAGACGTTTGTGCCTGGAGGTAATTTCAAATGTAATTCCCAAACCATCATTTTTTTTCAGTTTTGATTAGTGCCAGAAAAATCAATTTCAGACAAATAGGTTGAAGACGTATACAATTGTTTTACATTTACTGTATCAGGGCTGCCATAAATTGAAATGAAAAATCCTAAGATTTCCAAATTTGCATTTTTCAAGTGCGATTTAACGAATCGTACCTTTACCCCATAGCCTTTTTCTTGTTTTGTTGACATGCGACTACTTAAAGCAGGCTGTAAGTAAAGCAGAATGCGCCTTAGGGCGCATTCTGCTTTACTTACAGCCTGCTTTAAGCTACCATGAACTGGGAAAAAATCCGGAGATTTAGGAAAAATCCGGAGAAATGGCAGCCCTGCTGTATATTGTTATTTTTTTATTTGCAGATTGAGAAATTTTATATGTCCGCTGTTTGTAATAACACTGGCAGAACTTTTATTAGTCCTGATCAGAAGCCAAGTAACTCTTCGTCTGATCAGTGTTCTAATTGGTTTTTTATTAACATATGTTTATCGCTGTTTCACGGTCAAATATAAGCAGAATGTATATTGTAATCAAACTGTATGTACACATAGGCAGTCAAAGGGAGAAACGTGCATTGCAAAAGCGTGATATACGTTCCTGCTTTTACCGTTTCTGTACACTTTCTTAGTCAATATCTCACCTGCATACACACTTAAGTCAGTAAAGTTTTATAATAAGAACTAGTTGTTTGCATATTGACGGAGAAACATCGACCTATCTATTTAAATTGAACTATATAGTCAGATCTGTCTAACTGTCAGTAATTCTAAATTTGTCTCTCGATATTTTCTCGGTATATGTGTCTGTTCAAATCACATTCACATCCATATTTAAATATAGCCTGTTTGACCTTATTTCTGTCACAATATATTAAGTTTTAACTTATTTACGTCCAGTAGATTCTTCCATATTTATAGATTGTATTAGTTCATTTTTGATATAAATGGTTGCCTGTTCTTACTTCCGATCTTATTTCATATCAGCAATCAGCAAATAGTGTTTACTCTGATCAGATGTTGCATAGTGCGGCAACTGATCAGAGTAGCCCACAGTTTGCCTATGTCCCTTTTATGCGACGCTATGCAAAAATAAGTTTATACTGTTGTTTGCACTGTCGTTTTGAAGTATTTTAAACAATGTGACAAACGAAATATCGACGGAGGGTCAAGATATTATAAACAGAGAGTCGATCATGATCAGTCATCGAGATACTGTGTGTTTCGGGTGGATCCAAATGTTTGCAAAGTAGTCATGAATGAATATGTACAGTGGAGAATCTGTTATTCTTTCCCGTTTAAACGCAAACGTACGCAAACGCAAAGCACTAAAACGTAGAAAATAACAACTTTTGGACAATTCTGATAATTCATGTTTATCTTGGTGGCAAACAGTTTGGAGCCTGATCAGACGCCGGGTTACCCGGCGTCTGATCTGGCTCCAAACTGTTTGCACTGCAAATAATAGTTTTAGCGTAAACGCGTTTATTGGGAAAGAATAACAGATTCTCCACTGTATATACATGATGTATGTGCGTGTCATGCTCTTCTCGAGCTTGGTTGTGACCGCCTGATTGTAGAGGCGATGGACTATGTTGTCTGTGCCAATAAAGAATATTTGACTTTGACTTTGACTTTGACTTTAGTCTGAGGTCGCCTAAGAAGGTGACGAAATATAACAACAACGGCTATAACTTGAGTTTTGTTTTTAACTTTATTAATTTTTTATATAAAAAAAAGTGCTTCATTAGTTAAAAATGTTTGTAATTTATTTTCGCTTGCGAAATATCTTACTGTTTAGGAACGTATTCTTTGCTATTTTCGACTTTATAACATCTAAATGTAAAACATTATTGCCACTGAATTTACCTCTTCTCTGCGTTACCCCTAGTACAATGAGTATCTGCAAACAGTTTGCATCCTGATCAGTGTCCGCGTCACTCGGCATCTGATCAGCACTCAAACTGTGTGACACTCATTTAAATTTTTCGTAAGTCAAAATACCATAACTTTAAGATGACGAAATAAAAGCAGATGACAATTCTTTGAAACAGATGACGACTACGCAGTGAATGTGTTCGTTTATTTGTACAGATAACTGATTGCATAAGACCAACAAGTCAATTCTGTTAACTCCTGCACTACCTTGGCCAATGTGTACTGACATTTTCTAACTGTTATGATCCTGATCGAGCAACTCTGCAATTTATCTGGGTGATAACTCTTTGACACCAATGCTGATGTCACCTTAGTAGAATTAGCTAAAATCTAAAACTGATAAAAGATAAACGGAAGGCGACATTTTTTTATACAAAGAACTTCTTAGCAACCCTTATTCTGCCGATCGCAACTTGACTGGTTTTCGCAAACTGTTTGACACCCGTCTTTAGGTTTCTTAATTTCAAAAATGTATAAATCTAAATTAACAAATTTGGAAGATGACAATTTGAAAGCAGGCGACATTACGGCAGGATATGATCTAAGATATCATTAAAGCCGTATGTCGTATCAAATACTGTAAAAAGGGTATTTTTCGCAACATGAATATTTCGCGTAATGCGATTTTGTATTAATTTGCGACATCATGCACTATTTCTAGCAGGTGGTAGCTTAAAGCAGGATGAAAGTAAAACAGAATGTGCCTGAAGGCACATTCTGCTTTACTTTCAATCAGCTTTAAGAAGTCACCTATTTTCAAAACTTAAGACATTCGTGAATTAACGCGTAAATTAAATTCTCGCGAATAAAACCGGTTTTACAGTACTAATAAATACGAAAGACTCAAGCAGGAAACGCAACACAAACAATACACCCACCTCTCAAGCAGAACACACACACAGTCATACCATAACAAACACACACACACACACACACACGCGCGCATGCACGCACGTACGCACGCACGTACGTACGCACACGCGCGCGCGCACACACACACACGCGCGCAATACCAGTCCTTCATCTAAACTCTAAATAGAAAACAACACGTAAAACAAACATAAAGCAAAGTGAATATAGGAGCCCGCCTCGGTACGGTCAGTAGCAATTAATAATTAATAGTAAATTAACCATTAACAACCACTGGGGGTTTAAACCTGGGTTTAGGGGCGCCCAATCTCACTCTTATCTCCTATATTCACCTATAAAGACGAACAGTACATAAAATATAAACCCTGTTCCACAACCTTACAATCAAAAAGATCGCCAACACAGTAAGTAAATACATGTAAAACATCTAACAAAAAATCTATGACAAGATTATTAGTAACACGGGAAAGAATTAAACATTCAAGCCCGTGTTAAAAATAACCCACTGTGGCAACGGTCAAATTGTACTCAAGCGAATATGTCCAAGAATCTTTCGAAGTCTGTAAATCACATCACAATAAAACTCCGGATGTGAAATACCTTGCCCCAGAAAAGACTTTAAGTTACATTTATACTTGTTAATGAGAGGAAGATTTCTATAAAAAAAATTAGAAAATGTTTTACGAAGTTTTTGATAGACCAAAACAGATTAAGTCCAGAATTTACGTAAGTCTTGTCACAATACCTTTGAACATGTTCTTTGATTTTAATTAAAGACGATGTCAAAAGTTTGGAAAGCTTAGTAGTAGTACATGCACTAACGGGACTTGTATGGTGTTTTGTGGAGTTTTGGTATCCAGTACATTGTTGGAAGTTTGTGACATGTAATGTTGACATCAGCTTTTAATTGTTTACATGTTTCAAGATGATCAGATACTACATTACGCTCCGTTAAATTTGTTGGTGTATAGGACCCTGCTACCTGTCTGTCAAACGCACAACCTAGATTGTATCATCTGACAAACAAAATAGCATTTCTCTGTCAAAAACTGTAAATCCTGATTCCTCATTTTCCATGAACTCGTGTTTAGAAAATATCTATAGCTTGCCGTTGTAACAAATTGCCAGTAAACCCCTCATACAGAGAGAAATGCAGTGGAGAATCTGTTATTCTTTCCCGTTTAAACGCAAACGAAACGCAAACGCATTATACTAAAATGCAGAAAATAACAATTTTTTCACAATTCTGAAAGTTGATTTTAACTTTGATGACAAACAGTTTGGAGGCTGATCAGACGCCGGGTTACCCGGCGTCTGATCTGGCTCGAAACTGTTTGCATTGGAAATAATAGTTTTAGCGTAAACGCGTTTATTGGGTAAGAATAACATATTCTCCACTGTACGATGTTCTGTCACGTTCAACCGTTTCACTGTCAATGGCGCCAAAAAGTGCATTTGCACACAGTTTGGATCCTGATCACACGCCGCCTAATGTGGCGTCTGATCAGTATCCAAACTGTTTAACAATCTTTTCGAAATTTTGTCAAATCTATCTTTAAAATAATAGTGCAGAAAACAATATTGAAACAGGCGACAACATGGTGGTGAAGGAGTAAAAACCTTACGATTAAGTAGGCGACGAAAGGGCTAAAGGATCCTAAAGGCAACTTCATTGCGTTTAAATTCAAATAGCACATTAATTGATTTGAAAATATATATAATACATGTATTAGCAAATACTCTGGAGTTTGATAACATGCCGAGCTTACTGAATCCAAACTATTTGTAATGAATATTACTGTTTTGAAACAAATACATTTATTGTCTTTCCCGTTGCTGTTACAGTGGAGAAAACGTTATTCTTTCCCGTTTAAACGCAAACGAAACACAAACGTAAAACACTAAAACGTAGAAAAGGACAATTTTTGGACAATTCTGACTTTTTATTTTTATCTGATTGGCAAACAATTTGGAGCCTGATCAGACGCCGGGTTACCCGGCGTCTGCTCAGGCTCCAAACTGTTTGCACTGCAAATTATAGTTTTTAGTGTAAACGCGTTTATTGGGAAAGAATAACGTTTTCTCCACTGTATCAGGAAGGAATAATGTCGCCACCATTGTGAGATGCTGGGTGACGTATTACACACAATCATGTTACCTGCCTATCACACGTTCAACTCCATTTGTATCATCTGACAGCCATAATAGCATTTCTCTGTACCTAAATGTTAAACCTGATTCTGAATTTTAGCGAACTCATTTCCCAAGAACTTCTAAAGCCCTCTTCTATTACATACTGTAAGTAACTTCCCGACATTGATATAACTTACGTGAGAAATAAAATACAAAGAGCTTCATCAATGACTAGCAGTGTAACGCTAACTCAGTGAACCTCATATACCAGTATACTCATCCCTCTGGTCAGGGTCTGCACTGTTTGTCATATTGTAAAATATTGACAAAAACGACCCAAATACTCAAAAATGGACTGCATTAAATTGGAAATTGGAATTTTAAGTTTGAAGGAGGAAAAAAGGTAGTATTAGTATACCAGATTTATATAGAATTATTTTCAGACAGGAGTTGTGCGTTCAAATTCGCTTCACATGAACATACAAAGTGAAAAATAACAAATAATTACCTTTACAATAAAGTATGAATTAACATCGGAGAACATCCTGAATAAGGGGATTTCTTTCAGTATGATTATTAAGAGAATAATTGTCATTAGTTTATAAAATCAATTTTTTAAATGCGTCGAATAGTTAAAAGACTAATTTAATGATTCAAATAATGATTTAAAAGTCATTGTTGTTGTCCTCCATTCCGGCCACAACAGGGTATAGACCTCTACATGTTAAGCATAATACATGTAAGCATAATGCTTGATACCAGGTTACGTCAATCCCGACCTTTTTGTTGGTGGCAACGCGGGAATCGCATTTACTATAAAATGTCAGGTTTATCCTTTCCCCCATAGAAACGACTTTTAGCGTATTAAATTTATTCTTCCGCTGAGAAAATGGTTCCAGTTTATACCCTCATGAACAAATATTTTATATAGCCTAGCAGCTTTAAGCTTAAAGCAGGCTGAAAGTAAAGCAGAATGTGCCTTAAGGCACATTCTGCTTTACTTTCAACCTGCTTTAAGTGGTCACCTGTATTCAAAACTATAAACAGGATATGAGGTAAAGGGTTAATAAAAATATTAAAGAAGTGTGTTTTCAGACGTTTTTGAAGGCTTCAGCTGAGCTTGTATGTCTGATGGTAAAGTGTTCAGAGTTTTGGAGCTACATGTATGAAACTTCTATCTCCATAATTTACCAAACGGCATCTCGGCACAACCAACAATGCTGATTTACACGCCGACCTCAACTCTCTTCGAGGTATATGTCAAGCATACTTTGTGTGTCAGAGTTTTGAATTTAATACTTCATAATTATTAAAGTTTAATAAAAGAATTTCTCGGTTGTTTCACTGTATCCAAGAAACGGAGCAATGATTCATTTATGTTACGTTTGTTTTAAATACCCCATGGGACGAGTATTTCATGACGCAGACTAAAAGCATTGAAAGTAGCTCAACCTTTAACACGACATGTAGGCTTTGTTATAATATCTACAAAATAGTATGGATTCAAATGAGAGGCAATGTCACTCAGAATCTCGTCTAGATTTTGATATTATTTTTAACGGCAGATAAATCATATCTTCAAAATAGCTGCAGACGTTTTTTGTTTGCAGACGAAACCAACTGTTCACCGGGCTAAACATAAAAAGTTATTTTCTTCGGTAGACGTTTCATTGCCCTCGGGAGACATAAGTAATAATTAAGTGTCAGTAAATTAAACACAAAAATCATTCTTGACTGCTTCACTACCAATTCATCGTCTGCTAAAATTCCACTCTGCTTTTATTTCTCGCATTACGATAAAAACTGTTAAAAGAACCATCTATGCTCTATATAAATAGTAATTTGTTATGTTTGACTGTCTTATTATTCTATTTTGTATTATCCAGTCAACCAGGTAGGTAATATTTCATATATTTCGAAGGACTGTTGCCCTCGGGAAAGCGCAATAGTTTTGACTTTTGTCCTTGATTAACAGTAACATGCGCAATCGAATGCGAAAAATACCCGGAGCAAAGTGCAATTGGCGATTGTATAAAGTATTGCAATAGTTATTTCAAGTATGCTTGGGCAACAATCAACACTATTGCCCCTTGGTACAGTGGAGAATCTGTTATTCTTTCCCAATAAACGCGTTTACGCTAAAACTATTATTTCCAATGCAAACAGTTTGGAGCCAGATCAGACTCCAAACTGTTTGTCATCAAAGTTAAAATCAACTTTCAGAATTGTGAAAAGTTGTTATTTTCTGCATTTTAGTACAATGCGTTTGCGTTTCGTTTGCGTTTAAACGGGAAAGAATAACAGATTCTCCACTGTATTTCGAATTGTTCGAAATTCTTCCCTGAAACCATGAGCCTATAGTTTTGACTGTTCCCCAAACACAAATGAAATAATTGTATAAAACCGTGTCTAATATATTAACCCTTTGCACGCTACGGTCGAATAATATGACTGCCCTAAACAGTTTGGCGTCTTATCTAAATCCAAACAGTTTTTTCACCTGAGAAAAAATTGCTAAAATGCCAAAAACCAATTCTCAGAATGATTGCATACAGTGGAGAATCTGTTATTCTTTCCCAATAAACGCGTTTACGCTAAAACTATTATTTGCAGTGCAAACAGTTTGTAACCAGATCAGACGCCGGGTTTGCCACCAAGATAAACAAGAATTATCAGAATTGTCCAAAAGTTGTACTTTTCTACGTTTTAGTGCTTTGCGTTTGCGTACGTTTGCGTTTAAACGGGAAATAATAACTATGATCAGACACTATACTGTTTGCAATTGGCAAAACTGTTTGGGCGTAATTATTGGGAAAGGATAACTGCTTCCCTATTGTTAGAATTTAGAGTGGAAAATACGTTATTCTTTCCGGTTTAAATGCAAACGAAACACAACCGCATTTCACTAACATGCAGAAAATTTCAAGTTTTAAAAATTTCTCACGATTTATTTTGAGTGGCAAGCAGTTTGGAGAGAAACTCAATGCGTTTATTCTTTCGTTTCAATTATTTTCCTAAATATTGTTAGTGAACGTTTGCATGTATCACTGGAACTACATGTACATGTATTTCTGGAAATAAATATCTTTAAACTAAACAGTTTGAAGCCTAATCGGTTGCATGGCATTCGGCGTCTGATCTGGCTATAAAATGTTTGCAATGGAAATAATAGTTTTAGCGTAAACACGTTTATTGGGAAAGAATTACGTCTTTTCTAAATGTAGTATGAACAAGAATATCTTTAAAAAAGATATTCAGCGGAATGAGTGGTGGAACTAATGCTATAGATGGGTGTGCACAATTGAATGAAATTGAGGTTTTCAAAGAATTGTAATATCTTGGATTGAAAAGCAAAATATACAAGTATACAATGGAAACAGTACCTTTTATTTCAAATATTACGTAACTCTGACTAAAAAACTATCATGTAAAGAAATGGAAAACAATAATTTTACCCATATCAGGAGATTAATGGATTGTTCTATAAATTAAACTTCATTTCATATAGTTTCTTGAAACAAACTATAACTAAATAAACTACTGTGTATATGCTCATACAGTGGAGAATCTGTTATTCTTTCCCGTTTAAACGCAAACGTACGCAAACGCAAAGCACTAAAACGTAGAAAAGAACAACTTTTGGACAATTCTGATATTTTTTGTTTATCTTGGTGGCAAACAGTTTGGAGCCTGATCAGACGCCGGGTTACCCGGCGTCTGATCTGGCTCCAAACTGTTTGCACTGCAAATAATAGTTTTAGCGTAAACGCGTTTATTGGGAATGAATAACAGATTCTCCACTGTACAGATACAGCAGTCTGCTGTAGATTCTATAACATCTCATTTTTGTAAATAAATGATGAAACAGCACAATTTGAGGCCATTTATTATATTGCAATTAATGTATGGTAAAGTTGTAAACATAGTTAACAATTAAAACAAATTGATAGTAAACCATAACAAAACACCTAGCTTCCCCTGTCTATCTATAAAAAGACCTCAGATGTCATATCTAAAATAGAAGCATGATGTCATCAGCACAGAAGTAAATAGTCTGCCCTGGCTACTCAGAGCTCCAAATAAGGGGGGTATTTCAAAAACTAAAATATATTTTTCTGCTTAGACCCTATGATATCACTACTCATTAGAATTATCTCGAAGAGATAATCTAATGAGTAGTATCACCATAGGATTTTGTGCTGATATAAGTGAGAAAATGTTGGATTTGTTCAGTTTACTCCCTCTTATCTGGAGCCATGGCTGCTATCCGATCAGACAAATCAGTTTTCAACAGGTGCTCTTAAACCTAAATTTCTGATCCAATATGATCGGTTGAAAATGTTGGTCTAAATAGATACCATGCAGCTCTGCTGAAAAATACAACCTTACGCTTATACCGATAACTTACTCCACTTGAATTACACTCGTCTATCTCACATAAAAAGGTCTTCGTCGAAAACTTATTGAATCACATTCATACAGAACAAATAAGGAGATTAGAATTAGATGAATGATCGTCGCTATTGACGTTTTCTAGGGTACACCATTCCATTTTCGTACAGACATCTTTGATTAATTTATTTCTTATTGCTGTGTCCATTTTCTGATTGAATGCACACATCCGCCAGACATTTGGTAATCAAACAGACTTATGTTTAAGCGAGAAGTATGTTCAAACAAATTGTTTTCTATCCCATACCCTGCTAAGCACGTCTTGGTTGGCATTTGCAAACAGTTTAAAGGTTACTTATAGTGAGTTTATATGGTGAGCCATAGATATCTTAAAATAACCTAGATCGGCTATAGGCCAATCAGCGACGGTCACCGAGAAGCCATCTTGATGCGTGTATGCTACTCATATTCCAATGGTCCGGTGCACGTCGTATTGCGGTAGATTAATGACGTTACATGCTGTGCGCAGTAATCCCGTCTACGTTGACGGTGCGTCATTGACTACAGAAGTTGCTAAGAACCGTTCCATAGTAGCTATGATTAAACGATGGTTTTAGTCAGTTAAATAAGAATTACCATCATTTTGTGCTTATTATCGTTTGATTGTCGTTTTATGGTGCATATTTAAGTTACAAGATGTATGTAGTACGAATTCATTCTTAAATGAAAGTAAATCATATTTTGTATCCGGAGGGAAAGTGTATGATACACGTATCAAGATGGCGTCTCTCTGACCGTCCACCAATGGGAGCTCAGCGCTAGGTGGCCGATCTAGTCTCTTAAGATATCTATGTGGTGAACAGCTACAGTCCAGCAACAAATGTGTCTTACCCTATCTCCACCTGATTTCGTTGTCTGCTTCAGCAAAATAATATCACCTGCCTATAAATAGTGTGGCCCGCATATTTGTTTCAAAGCTAGATTTCACCCATTACCCCATAATTACGCGTTTTACGCCTTTAATTTATTCATCCACTGAAGAAAATAGTTCCAATTTATACTGTTACAAAAAGGAATCATAAGAACTATTTTCTATATTCTAGCAGATAATAGCTTAAAGCAGGCTGAAAGTAAAGCAGAATGTGCCTTAAGGCACATTCTGCTTTACTTTCAACCTGCTTTAAGTTGTCAACTATTTCCAAAATAGAAACAGGCTATTAGGTAATGGGTTAAGGCAAATTAACTGGAAAAATATTTTAAAAAATCATTGTCAAACACAGTCACATATTGAGATGAAACGATTAATCTGTAGTAGACAAATTTTTTTTTTTTTTTTTAAATTGTCTCTGTTCAAAACAATAAATGAACTTTTATGAGTTTTATATTGTCTGCTCAATAATTAGCTTTGGGGTTTACAGAAAGGCATAGATTTACCTTCTACTATGAAACAAGTATCTAAAATTTAAGAATACTCTTTTTGCCTTTTTCTCTTTTAAGTGCTAAAGAATTAGTGCTTTAAAATATCCTACCTACATAATATTACAGGATATGTCATTTTAACCTCCTTCTTCATTGGATAGTTTTCAGAAGTCCCTACCTACGCCTTCACGTAAGTGGTGTTAAATACAGATAACAGGTGATATTTTTAAAGCAGTCAGTAATTAAGTATACTATTAATCAAAATGTGTCAACCGGGTATAAGAGTAAGAACAATAAAACACTTTTCGGTCTAGGCTTACAAAATAAACGTCTTTTTTGTCAGCCATTGTTTCGTAATTGTCTGGTGAAAGAAAATATAGTAAAACTTCTCTATTATGACCATTAAAACGAAGGTTAACTTGTTCCATAAAAGGTAGGTGACAGCTTAAAGCAAGGTGAACGTAAAACAGAAAGCATCTGAAGGAGCTTTCTGTTTTACGTTTACCTTGCTTTAAGCAGCCACCTGCATTAAACACATAATAATTGACACAATTTAATGGTCGTTATAGAGAAGTTTTACTGTATCGTATTGCCTTATAATGCGACCATCCAGAGGAAGATGAAATCGTAGTTAATACAAGATGCGCCTACATAAGCTGTATGTACAGTGGAGAATCTGTTATTCTTTCCCGTTTAAACGCAAACGTACGCAAACGCAAAGCACTAAAACGTAGAAAAGAACAACTTTTGGACAATTCTGATAATTCTTGTTTATCTTGGTGGCAAACAGTTTGGAGCCTGATCAGACGCCGGGTTACCCGGCGTCTGATCTGGCCCCAAACTGTTTGCACTGCAAATAATAGTTTTAGCGTAAACGCGTTTATTGGGAAAGAATAACAGATTCTCCACTGTAAGCTGTATGTATCATTTCGGCCCTACATGAAACAGTGACCTACATAAACAATTCGCCTGCTATTTCGCGTCTTGATTATAGTTTGTAAACAGTTAAGGTCCAGATTAGGGCCCGATAAGAATCCAAACTGTTCGACAACCACTTTTAGAGATTTCTAAAGCTAAAATGACATTAAAGCAAAAACAAAAACAACTGAAGACGGCAACTTTGAAGCAGACGACACTGAATCTGAAGAAAGTTTAAAAAGATAACAATTTGTCTTTTTTTGGCTTTTTATACACTGAATAAAGTGTTCTTTCAGTCCGAGATTAGCAGTCCTCTTCGGAAAGGACCCCCTTATCTTGGTCTACAATATTTTCATACAACAATTGCACTCTTCATTGGTACATCATTTGTAAATGACGAGCTTTCTCATTATTGGGTTTCATTGTAATACAACCAAAGACATGTCTAACGAGTCTCTAACCTTAATCTAAACTGTTTCAGGTTACATGGTTAAGTGTTTGTAGCAAATGAATAAAACCTTAACTAATATACATTATGCACAACTGTATCTCTTGACAAACTCACGATATTAACATTTATCACATAAACGTGCAAAATATGGAGGTCCGTAAAAACCGTACAGCCCATTGGGCATATATTTTATACTAATTTTCGAATCACCAAAATACTGTACTTCTACGTCGACTTGAAGTTATAGTTAGAACATATTAAGTGAAATCTTAATGGTTAAGAAGGGGCGTAACGAGCGTTAGCGAGTAGCCCCTTCTTAACCATTAAGATTTCACTTCATATGTTCTAAATAACTTAGAATATAACCTATATTTTTATTGGCCGAAGACTACATAATTCCCACGTAACGTAAACAAAGCTGGCTTATTCTGGTTGTGAGATCGCCCAAATATGGCAGTCTTTACAACTAGTTGCTACATTAAGTGCCGTACTTAATAGGGTGCAAAAGGCAGTTTGAATGGTTAAAAATGTAGGTTATATTCTAAATCAGTTAAGAGAATCTAGACAAAAAAAGATCACCACAAGGTATTTAAAAAGTAATACCGTCCGGATTTTCGTGTCATTTGGTGTTTATGTGATGAATAGAACATTAATTTGTGCGTTTTAAGTAGTAAATTTATTGAACTCGTTGAATAAAATTATATGTTGCTCACCAAGGCTCGCAACATATTATTTTATCCAACTCGTTCAATAAATTCACTACTGAATACACACTCATTCAATATATTCTATGTATGTTTCTTTGAAGTGTTTTCGTATTTGGGAAGATAACCTTCCAAAAATGCATTTTAACAACTTGTTTTAATATACACCGCTGCTTATTGATATGCATATGAACTTTGATATGTAATAATGCGTTTTGTCATGGAATTTCCCTATCTAAAAAGGAAGATTTTAATCAGATAAACACTAAAACTTCAGTGGTCATGCACTATATATTTGAATTGGCTGTCGTTAGGACAGTGGTAGCTTTCTGCAGGACAACAATAACGTGGACTGTTCCGTCAGTAATCCTTATACATCTCAGTTGAATGGCTTGGGAATAAAACGTCATAGATTTTAACTCCTTCACTGCCATATCCAGAGTACACTAATAGTTATTTGCAGACAGTTTTGAACCTGATCAGACGCCGCGATACGCGGCGTCTGATCAGGTTCAAAACTGTTTGACACTAATTATAATATTTCTTCAGTCAAAATAGCTAAATTTTAAATATGAGAAATAAAACCGACGAGAGTTGTGTAAAGCAGATGACGTCATGGCAGTGAAGGGGTTGTAGGGCGCTTTAGGATTCAAGTATCACACGTGATACTGTACTGTCGTAAAACTGACATTGCTATAATATATCTAATACATGTACATGTAAACAGGAACCCTGAACCACAATAAACTGATCAATGTTTGAATACGTCAGACTCATATGTACATTCAGCTTCAACTCCTTCACTGCAATGTCGTCATCAGCTTTAAACAATTGTCGTCTGTTCTTATTTCTCAAATTTACATTTTAGATATTTTGATTTAAGAAAAATAATATTGAGTGTCAAACAGTTTAAACACTGATCAGACACCGCGTTACGCGCCTTTGATCAGGATCCAAACTGTTTGTAAATATCCATTGTAAACGAGGTAGGACAGTGAAGGGGTTAAAAGTGTTAAAGTATCAGATAGCTATTTCATTGCTGTAATAAACGTGACAGTCGGGATATCACGTTAACTATGATACCCGCATAATACCAATGTTCAATGGCTTTATTCATTTTGAAGACATTTCCTATAACTATTCTGGGAATTGCTGGGAAATGTTTCATGTTAAGTAATTTTGATTCAAAGGAAGGATTCTATGTAAGAACTATTAGTTCTATATGTATTCTATCTATAGAAGAGATCATATCAACTATTTCAGCACCGAATACAATATAAACAAAATATCACCACATTGTGTGATCCGGGGGTCTTGTATCAGTTCTCGTTGGCTGTACAGTGCTCCCTCTCTACAACGACATCCAGCAGGAGACACAGATTGTGTGTGTTGTTCGGAGGGAGTCGTTATAGAGAGGGAACATTAAGACTTGAATTACATTTGCAAACATCTTGAATCCAGATCAGACGCCGCGTAAAGCGGCGTCTGATCTGAATTCAAGATGTTTGTCACACGTCATTATATTCATTCTTACAAAACGTCTACTTATATATAACTTTGAGGAAAACATCAGACGACAACTTTAAGCAGACGATATTGCAACATTTAAACGTTAGACATACTTGTCCTGTTTAGGGAAGAGCGACAAGGGTCGTTGTAAGGAGGGAGTCGTTGTTTGGAGGGCCGTTGAAGAGAGGGAACGCTGTATATTCCATTTAACACAAGAAGCGTATTGGTATTCATTTTATTATTTCCACAAACTTTATATAATGTCCTTAATTTGCTTTATTTTCTTTAAATAAAATTGATTAACATTACATTTAAATCGGGACTATGTCTTGTTCAATCGAGTAACCATATATTATAATTATGCACAAATGACTTTGGTAGAGATATTGATGGAGTGAATGATATTTATCGTTATACGCCATATTAACATATTACCATATATATCATCTGATGAACAAAAATTTCGTCTTCAACTTGATATGCATACTTTTCCTATACAAATAGTGTTAACCAAGATAAAAAGGGCCAAGTAGGAACTTTCTGATCGGGATCTACACTGTTTGCCATTTTGCATTATATTTTATAAAACAACCTAACACTAAGGAAAGTAAACCTCAACATCGAAGTCCCGAACATAAAAACGGAAAGCATTTCCAGCATATTTCCAGTTTGTACATGTAACATAAAACAAGTTGAAGGTAGAACAGATTTTTTTTTATAAATTAGCATCCTGCATTACTTTCAACATACTTTAAGCAATAATCTTACTTCAAACTAGAGAAAAGCTTAGGGGTAACTAATAAACTAATGAGTCATTTCAGTGGTTGCTATGTCAGTTGTTTTGTTTTGTTGTGAAATTGATGTCAGTGTCAACCCGATTAAGTGTTTCATTGAATTGTTTCGCACTTTTATAGGACAGTTGCTTATAACATCCCCTAAACCTAAGAACTGGACAGTGTATTGATTCTGTGAAGCAAGCTTGTACAGTAAACCCCTCCATTACCATCTCTCAAGAGAAAGACAGATCATGTCACAGATAATGTGCTGTTACCGCACTGACCGTGTCTTTGAAGAATAGATAAGTTTGTATGAAGCGACCACTATTTATTAGACCAATGAGTTCTTTAACCCATTATATGCTGGGTAATATTTGGCAGCCATTTTAAAATGTCGTCTGCAGCGGGTAAAACTCAAATATTTGCAAAAGATTTTAACAGTTTCTGACAGAATACTGAACTAGCTGCAAACAGTCTTGATCTCATTGTGGGGCCTGATCTAAGATCAAAACTGTTTGCCTAGAGGTACACCTAAAAGTGTATCCCGCATAAAATGGGTTAAAAATACAAGGTTTTCCTTAATGCAGAATATAAATAATGCAAAAGCTCCTGTAGGAGCTTTTTGCATTATTTTTATTCTACATTAAACAAGACACTGTTTTGATGATCTTCAAACAACGTTAAGAAGTGTTCGCTTTATAAACGATTGACTGTATCTTGTCTGTGGTAGCCTATATTTTGTGAGTGAGTTAAACGTGTTAGTCCAGCAACACGTTCTGATGGGACAGTAATAACCGAGCTTATATTAAGTGAAATTGGCAACTTCAATAGTTTACAGTAAATGTTAGCGCGTGAATGTTTGACATACACAAACCTTGAAGGGGAAATCAATTTAATAAATACGGTTTCGAACTCAAAATATTATATCATACTTTTTCAACAACAAATAGATTAGTTACCCATCTCCTGCTGATTGCGAACTGACTTATATAGATTGGGTCATCTGCAGTTGCCGTGAAGCACGGTGTCTGATTTGGATCCACACTGTTTGACTTTCGTCTTTATCCGTTTCAATTAATAATAATAATAAAAACAAACTAGAATGGCAAAACTTTACCAGTTGTTTATTTAAAGCAGAAGATACTACGACAGACGAAGCTACAGTAATCCCTCTCTGCAACAACACCGAATAGGAGACAAAGAGTATGTGTGTTGTTCGGAGGGAGTTGTTATAGGGAGGAAAATTGGATTACATTTGCTTCTCGGCGTCTGATCTAGTTTCAAGCTGTTTGTCACTCGCAATTGTGTTTTTTTCTGTAAAAATGTCAAATATGTGACTATGTATAAACAGTAGACAACAATTTTAAGTAGACGATATTCGGTCATGAAAAGGAGGGACATTATTGTCTTAATTGGGGAACAGCGCCAAGCATTGTTGTTAGGAGGAAATTGTTGTTCGGCGTCTTTTCTGAACCCGAAATATGCAAAAAGTATCACAAATTTGCTCGGATCAAGAAAATGATTTATACCGATGAAACGTTTATAATGTATATATCTATAACATGTTTTTATCATTTTATTACTTTTCAACTGTTTATTTTTAATTGAGTTAATGATATCTGAAAAGTTTTGCTCGGATTGTATCCAAAACTAGTCAAAATAGTATATTTACCGACACCAGTTATTGTCGGTGCCTTGTCTGCCTACTGGTTCAAAGAAATATAACGTTTGTTTAATTAAGTTAATCGTCGCTAATTTAACAGTTGATTGCGAAGACCGATAGGAAACCTAAGCAGGGTATTGGCATGCTGGTTTTTTTTTTTATCAGTTACTATGATTATCTTCTGCTTATGTTTTAGAAATAGAATATTCAAATTTTCTTTTTAAAACGAGGTCAGAGTGTCAAACAATTTTGTGTTACGTCTCATCAGGATTTAAACTGTTTGCAAATGTAATTATTGTGACACATATAACCCTTGCTAGCATGGTAAGAATTATATAGTATGTACTTAGGTGTCCGTGTTTACGTGTCTGTACTTAAACCACACTGAGCAATTTCAGCGTTCAACTGTATCAAAACTATAACGTTTCTATTAAATCAATGGATCGATGCTATTTGAAATACTGTCCCCTTCTTCTCAATAGCATTGACTAACCAATGATGTCACGTTAAGTTTTACTTGTGTAGAGGTGGAGAATGTCCTTTTCTTCCCCGTTTAACCGAAACGAAAGACAAAATCGATGCAATACAATGAAGAAACTGCTAGCCTTTTGAAAAGTCTAATTATTTAATCTAAGTGACAAACAGTTTTAGGTCTGACCTGATACCGGGTTACCCGGCTCAAAACTGTTTTCAGTAGAAGTACAGTCGAACTTCGATATCTCGAACTCGCTTAATTCGAACTATCCGATTTGTCGACACATGAAATTCATTATTACATGCTCGGTTAAATCGAACATACCCGTATTTTAAAGTTAAACGTGGCTTAGCCACGTTTTAACTTTGAAATACGGGTATGACGACCTAACCGAGTTCAAGATATCGAAGTTCAACTGTAGTTGTTTTAGTGTTCAACGCGTTTATTGGAAAAGAATAACGTCTTCTCTGTTTATGATAAAACTTAATAAACAGGTAGCGATTCATGGTCATATCTATATAACAAGCATCTTATTTGTAAAGTTGTACGGTCATTGTAACAAAACCAAAACGTAAATGTTTTCTAATCTAGTCAATTTAATATTTGTCATGACATCACAATCAACGTCTTTCTAGTACTAGGAACAATGATTACAAGAAAAAAGGAAATGATTACACAAAATTGGTTGCCAACTTTTTGCACCAAGGCGCCATATATTGCCATAATAGTTTGATGTTTTCCCAAGTTTCATCTGCAGTTGACTTAATTGTTACAGAATTAAGTCAACTGCTTTTTTTGTATTAAAGTTAGCTAATTTAATACGTGCACTCAACCAAACACCACAATAGAAAAGAGCATGCCCTAATTTTGTTTTACCTTTCACTGCCTTACTACAAATTCAATGGAAATTTGCAAACAATTTGGATCCTGATCAGACGCCGCAAAACGCGGTGTGTGATCAGCATCCAACTTGTTCTGCTCTCATTTCAATACATCTGAAGTCAAAATACGTGAAATGTAAATTTAAAAACAATCAAGCAGACAATAATTGCTTAAAGCAGATGGCATCATGACGGTGAATGGTTTATTGTAATACATTTTTTAAAAAACCAACAACACATGATGACTAGTGATATATTCCTACCGGGTGTCTGTGCTGGCTCAAATTAGTTAATAAAATCAATTTCAAGTAAGATTACAATAATTAGGAAAATACGTGTGTTGATGTAAGAGAGAATGGACGAGTATCTCTCCATTCCTGAAAAATAATGGAGACGAGGCCCCGAAGGGGCCGAGTCTGCATTATTTTTCAGGAAATGGAGAGATACAAGTTCATTCTCCCACTTAAAATACACCTAACATGAATTTAGTGTTCTTAAATAACAAATGTATTCCCACTTGTACCCTCAGCTAAAAAGTGTGTAATTGCACTGTTAGTGATACTCATGCTGATGAGCATGCTTTTTTCAAGATATTCTGGCAATTAGAAATAACTCTACATTCCTTAAAGAATGCCGTGTACAATGTGTACAGTGTTTTAGCTGGTCATATCGTGTAAAATCTTTGTAGACAATGGATGACCAGAACCTATCTGGCTATTCTCAGTCTGTGTTAATATGACACCGGAAAAATATTTGTAAACGTTGGATTCATTTCATAATCTGGATTTATTTTCTTTCTTTCAAATGGGACTTATGCTTGTGTATGAGTGATATTTAGCAGCTTGAAAATATCTTCTAAGTAAAATTAGTCAAACATCTTAGATCCGGATCCGTCGTCGACTTACCCGACATCTGATCTGGATCTACGGCGTTTTTTCATGTTATTATGGTCACAATTGTAAGTACGGGTTACAACCCATACCCCTTATATCACGACTACTATAAACAAAAGGCTAAATAGTAATTGATTGTATAAAAGCCAGGAGGGGCTTAAATAAAGATGAAAGTAAAACAGAAAGCTCCAAACGGTGCTTTCTATTTTACATCAACCTTACTTTAAGCAGCCACCTGACTTAAAACACGAAGAAATTAAAATAACCTAGTTTAGTGGTCGTAATAGAGGGGTGTTACTGTATACCAAAGTCAGAAGTGTCTGCTAAAGTTATCGTTTGCTTCACTTTGAAAGCTGACCAATATCAGTTACACGTATATTTGAGGATATGGATCTATTAATATGGTGTAAACCAGTATGGATCCACATGAGACATCGACGTATTTGGTGTCAGGGCAGGGCTGAATCCAAGCTGTTTGCAAATTTATTATAATCTGATGTCAAATTGATTGGATTCTGTTAAGGCGCCGAATTTGTCGGCATCTTATTACATTCCAAGCTTTTTGTAATGGTATTCGCTTTAAGTGTCTAGTCGTTTGTAGCTTGCTGAAGGCGACTTAAAATACAAGTGACAGGTAAAGGGAGATGTAAGTAAAACAGAAAGCTTCAAAATGATTATTCTGTTTTACTTTCACTTTCCTTGAATTGATCTAGTCACCGGACTTAGACACCGAATAGTAAACAAAGAATAAGTTGTAGTAATACGGAGGTTTTACTGTATACACAGTCAAACCTGTCTTCAGCTACCACTAGATATCGACATACAAGTATTTGTAGTTTTCACTGCAGGTTGCAGCTTAATGCAGGACAAAAGTAATACAGAATGTTCATATAGGAGCCTTCTGTATTATTTTCGTCCTGCGTTTAGTAGCAACCCCCTTAAAAGATCACCCTGCATATTCGGTCAGTGTCGCTTAGCAGTCCATTTTTACAGTGGAGAATACGTTATTCTTTCCCGTTTAAACGCACACCAATCGCAAACGCATTGCAGTAAATGGAGAAAATGGAGAAAATGACAATTCTGAGTATCCGTTTTAATCTGAGTGGCAAACAGTTTGGAGCCTGATCAGACGCCGGATTACCCGACGTCTGATCTGGCTCCAAACTAATTGCAATGGAAATACAAGTTTTAGCGTAAACACGTTTATTGGAAAGAATAACGCATTCTCAACTGCATTCAGGAATGGAGCGTTCGGAACAATAAGTCTCCATTACTTTTTCCAACACAATTGTGTAACTATTACACACTTGTGTAGGGAAAAGTAATGGAGACCTATTGTTCCGAACGCTCCATTCCTGAAAAATAATGGAGCGTTTTTGAATGGGATAATAGCACAGGTGTATTTTAATGAGAAGTTTCTGGCCTAGGGCAAGGATTGTCACTAACAAAGAAACTGTTTTCTATTTACAGTGGTAAATACGCTATTCCTACCCATTTACGCGTTAATCTATGCGTAAGAAACGCATAGTGAACGGTTAACGAACGCTTAACGAACGGTTAACGCCTAACGATCTTAAACGCGTTAATAAACGATTATACCAGATATGTTGCGAATGGTGCGCCAGTTATCCATTTCACGCGGAGATTTCGGATCTTATTGCATTGTGCGAAGATAATAAGACCATGCATTTATGTTGATCATATTCCATAATATCGTTACCCTGCTATCAAAAATAGTGCAGCGCCAACCGTGTACATGCAGATGTAGATTAACGTATCACACAATTAGTTTAAGAGCTAGTGGCATTAATCTGTCATCAATCAATTACAACAGGCACTGACCACCCGCCTATATATGACACTCAGCTATCGGGGGATTAACAGTTTATTGCCAATTAAAGATAGCAATGTTATCGGCGATACCACCTAATGTTCTGTAATACACATGTCATAAAGTGGATGTGTAAACCGCTGAAGCTAAGGGGTCCGTCGGCTAAGTGATGACCCTTTCATCCGGACTCTTTTAAACGCGTAAAGAAACGCGTAAAGAAACGGCTAGGAAACGCGTTTAACGAAACGGATAATAAACGCTTTAGAAACGCTTAAGAAATGCGTAAGAAATGCGTAAAGTGGGTATTTACCACTGTATCTAATAACGTTGTTGTCTTTTAAATGTTTTACACTTGTTCCGGTTGTTCTTTTCGATGTTTTCATTATTGGATGTTGACATTTTTGGCGTCAACATTTTGTTAAAATCTTCATGACTTCACCATTAGTGCGGGACTGGTGACCTTTCAACTCCGTTTTCACCTTAAGGCTTAAGCTAGTAGTATTAGAGTCAAAATCAGGCAGATGTCCGCATTCGATGATGGTGGTCATTGCAACAGTGATCGCTCGTGACCAGGTCCAAGAAGTTTCGGGACCAATCGGGCTAACACCGTCTTCATAAGTAGACCATTATGAATAACCGCGTAGACTTGTTTTTTTTGTGAGATAACAAGGTATGTGGATTCGTACCGCTGAAAACTAGGTCTGTCGTAACCCTTTCCTTCGTGTTTAAGTTTAATTTAAACAAAAAAATATGCGCAAAAAGGCGCTTCTATGGAGGAAAAGTTCCAGGAATGATGTCATGGATTTGGTTGATGGTTCCCCGTGTGGTGACAGTTAGTGGCCCAGCAAGGAATGTATCATCTGTAAGACTGACTCTATTCATTACGTTTGACCAACATGTCATCATGAACTTCCTGTGTCGATAGAACACTTAAAACGTTCAGGACTAGTGACGACCTTACTAGTCCCTCACAAACTGTCTACCTATATAGAGTAATGTTTTCATATGCAAACAATTCTAATATCCAATTAAGACTAGTCCATTTTTATAATTTCATAAACAAAATATATATATAAATATATTTGAATTATGTTTTTATGTAAGAACGAAGTTGCATAAAGTCTACTTTCTAAACAATTTGGATACAGAGCAGACGCTGCGTTACGCAGCGTTTGATCGGAATCAAGACTGTTTGAAACTCCTATCGATATGTCTTACGTCAAACTACCTTAAATTCAACTTTGAAATTATCTAACAGACAGCAGAATAGAAACAGACGACAATATGGCGGAGAATGGGTAAAACCTCAATATTAATTTGGCGCTGAAAACAGAGTTAACTTACTGACCGCCAAGTCCGATTTTTCTAACAGTTCAGATTAGATACAGAGAATCTCGCGTCATGATTCAAACTCTGTGATACCTACACCAATGTTTCCTCCAGGGCTGCCATAAGTTAGCAGAAAAAATCCTAAGATTTCCAAATTTGCATTTTTCAAGTGCGAGTTTACGAATCGTTCCTTAACCACATAGCCTTTTTTTTAGTTTTGTTGACATGACTGTGACTACTTAAAGCAGGCTGGAAGTAAAGTAGAATGCGCCTTAGGGCGCATTCTGCTTTACTTTCAGCCTGCTTTAATCTATCATCTAGCAGAAAAAAAATCCGCACATTTTGGAAAATTCCGGAGAAATGGCAGCCCTGTTTCCTCTATCACTTTGCCTTAAAGACTTTTCCTGACCTACTTTCGGTGATAATTCCTACTGGGGCAGTTTTCTTGCTTAAATCATGATTTTTACCCATACCTGTATTACATTGAATCAGTCAGGTGTTTCATGTGAGGCCGGCGCCTTATATTTGATAGTTTGGTCAGTAAAACCCATTGAAAAGTCCATTGAGTGTGATTATGTAAGGGCCTCTCTATACAACTTGAGATTTGTGACATTGGCTGGGGACACTTTGCTACTGTTTAACCGTTACTTTCACACCGATCGAGACAATGGGGTGGTAGTTCCTCAATGGACTGAGGAAAAGTCTTTAAATCCAACTGTTAGCTATCTATAGACGCAGACGACGCTGTTTAACCCTTTCATAATCAATTTATCGTGAGGGCTTTACCCCTTCGTCGCTTAATTGTCGTCTCCTTCAATAGTCTTGTTTGCAATATCGTTTCAAAGAAATATTCAATGTAGTATGGCTACAGAAATGTCGATACGAGTGTCAAAAAAATTGACCCTGATCAGACGCGGCGTGATCAGGATCCAAACTGTTTGCAAAATCGTTTTCATGCGACTTCGGCACCGAAAGCGTTAAGCAGGCGACATTAGTGCACAAAGGAGGTTCATAAACTTTCCAATGCACCTTAATGCAATATCGGTAGTGGCTTTAGGGAAGGAACCAATTAGCTTAGATTAACAAATCCCCAATATCTGGAGACATCTTGAACTCGGCTAATTAGACATTTTCAGCTTTTAACAATTTAAGATATATAACGTTGCCATATACCGTGTGCTCTCATTTTAGTGCGCTGCATACATGTAGTTGCATCCTTAACCTGTAAAGCGCGACTCATGCGGCACTTTTACTTTTTCTCCCCGACGATCGCGACTTTTGTCCATTTGTCGAAATAGTTCAGCTTTATACAGAAATGAATATGTACCATAATAAATATTTTTCTGTATCCGAGGAAATGATTTTTGAAAACAGGCTGGACATAAGGCGCGTTCTGATTTACTAGTGATTCTCATTTACTTCAAGCTGCTGTAAGTGGTCACCTGTTTTCAACGCCAGAAATAAGCTATGTTGTTATTTGCAAAGTTTGCATTCATATCAAACGGACGCCGTGTAAAGCGACGTCTTATCAGGATCCAAACTTTCAGTGTTTAGGTTTTATCAATAAAATATCAGTTATGCCGTGAAGGAACCTGACTTATTGCATTGCAAACAGTGAGGATCAAGGCGTCTTTGACGCGGCGGCTAATCCCGATATATAATATTTGACACCCACATCAGGGAGATTAGATTATTTAATAGCTACTGCCAACATGCATATAAAGCATGTTGTGTAGCTGTATTATATACGGGTTTTTTGACAGTGTAGACCAAACTCAGATGCAGACTGCTTGGTCTATACAACGTTGCAATGCAATAAGGCAGGATTTAATTGACACTTTTGCAGACTACATAAACTAGACGATATTTTGACTGGAGAGAGGTTCAAACTGTTTTAAGGACAGATCTGAATGTGTGATAAGACAGTGACTATTGTTTTTATCACCTTTTTATCATAGACCAATTAAACCCTGAAACGTGAATAATTTCAGTTTCCATTTTGGGCTACTTTGGATTGTTTTACCATTATATTGCAAAGTTACAACATTTCGTGCTGCCGATCGTTACCAGACAGTTTCTGTAGCAGCGATTAACTGTTTGCACAGGACATACAGTGGAGAAAACGTTATTTTCCCCAATAAACGCATTTACACTAAAACTATTATTTCTATTGCAAACAGTTTGGAGCCAGATCAGACGCCGGGTAACCCGGCGTCTGATCTGGCTCCATACTGGTTACCACCAATATAAACATGAATTATTAAAATTGTCAAAAAATGCATTTTTTCTACGTTTTAGTGCTAATGCGTTTACGTTTGGTTTGCGTTTAAACGGGAAAGAATAATGTTTTCTCCCCTGTAGTTACTGTTCACATCTACACTGTTTGGAAAGGACTCGTATTCATGTCAGTAGGGGTTGATGAGTTAAAAACTACATTTTGATTATTAAAAATAACAGACGATGGTTCTAAACTGAACTATATCATGAGATTCTTCCTTAACCTGTTTCAAACATGGATATGCCGCTGGAATAAAGAACGCATAAATAAAGTAACGTTCGTTACCTAAAACCAAATGTGAAGATAATTCAGACTTGTCTTCAGTTTTATTATAAAACGCGCCGATAAATTGAAGCATGTGGGCAGTTAGAAATTTAGTTATATGGTCTGAAGTAACATTATCTGCAGGGCTGCCGTAAGTTGACATGAAAAATCCTAAGATTTCCAAATTTCCAATTTTCAAGTGCGATTTTACGAATCGTACCTTTACCCCATACGCTTTTTCTTGTTTTGTTGACATGCGACTACTTAAAGCAGACTGTAAGTAAAACAGAATGCGCCTTAGGGCGCATTCTGCTTTACTTTCAGCCTGCTTTAAGCTACCATTAACAGGGAAAAAATCCGGAGATTAAGGAAAAATCCGGAGAAATGGCAGCCCTGTATCTGAACTGTCAATACAAAAATAAGATCAGAAATCTCAAAGTTTTTCATTTTCAATTTCAATTTTGTGTAACTGACATCCATTATTTTAGACATTTTACGTCAGTATCTCTCGCAATATAATCTCACCAGTATGGTCATTAAAAGACGAACATTGATGGTGTTAAACAAGTTGAGACAAAGTTAATTTGAAAGCTCTTGAAGAAGCTTCAACTTTACTCGGAATAACTCTTTGCATGCTAGCGACGGGTATGTCCGGTAGTGATACCCTTTGCAAACTGTTTGATTGCAAAAAGTTAAAGATAACACCTATTTTAAATACATGGGCTAAGACGTTTTTCTTTACCAATACAAACGTTCATGCGTAAGCCATTATGTCCATTGCAAACAGTTTGGAACCAGATCAGACGACAGGTCACCCTGTATCTGATAAAGCTCAGTTAAAGGGTGTTTCCTTGTTTAGTTTTGACGATCTGTTTGTATCTGAGTGGCAGACAATTTGTACATGTAGCCTGTTCAGAGGCTGAGTAACCCGCGCGTCTGATCTGGCTCAAAACTAGTTGCAATGGAAATAATTGTTTTAGCACAAACGCATTCATTGGGAAATAATATTGTATTCCCTATTGCACCGCTCTGTCTTGGACATACGCTGTTGTACATTCTAAGATTGTTCGAATGATAAAACAATTTAGTTGTTGATTACATGTATTTTAATAGTTGAAAATCGTCTTATAGATAACTAGTTAATGTAAAATCACATGGTAAGCTCGAGATTGATCTCAAGAGAAAACGATAGTATTTTCTTGCTTAGCTTAAAAATAGAATGGTCACAACTGTTCCTTTCAGTCTTTGCACGCTAGCGATGTAATCGTGAATTATCTGCAAACATGTTTAGATCCTGATGAGACGCCGCGAAAAGTGACATCTCGTCAGGATCCAAACGGTTTGACGCTCTGATCCTGGTTTGAAAATTTTGAAAATTCTATTTTATATTTGGATCAGAAGCAGACGGAAATTGATGTGGACGGAACTATTACCCAACATGCAAAAAGTTAGAGAGCAGTTAGATTACAATTAATTTCTGTATTCGGACATTTTAATAACGAAAGCTAACTCCAGTTGAATTTTAAGCACATTTAATTACACATTGACATACAGTGAACTTCGTTATTATTTCTCGGCTAAACGAAACAAAACGCACTTAAATATTATATAGACATTGGCAAGTTCTTAAACTGGTTGGCCTTTTATTTTACCCAGAGTGAAACATAGCTTAGGGCCTGTTATGACTCCGTGTTGATCAGTGTCTAATATTTCCCCAAAATGTTCGCAGTGGAATGTTTTGTTTTTAGTACAAATGCTTATTGGGAAATAATAAAGTCGTCTCCCCTGTATACAGTGGAGAAAACGTTATTCTTTCCCGTGTAAATGCAAACGAAACGCATTGCAATAAAATGCAGAAAAGTCCTTTTTTTTTTTATAAAAACAATCAAAATATTCTGAGTGACAAACAGTTTGGAGTCTGATCAGACGCCGGGTTACCCGGTGTCTGGTCTGGCTCAAAACTATTTGCAATGGAAATAGTAGGTTTAGCGTAAACGCGTTTATTGGGAAAGAATAGCGTCTTTTCCTCCTGTAAACGTTATATGCATAGATAGAATTCATAAGTTCAACACAACACTCAAACTCTATTAACAGTAAAGACATTGTTTCCAGCAAGTCTTTACTGAAGTTTCCTAAAAGAAAACATAAATAATAGGGATACAGTCTAACCCCTTGACTGCCAAGTCTGACAACAATAACATTGGAAAACAGTTTGGATTCTAATCAGACGACGCGTTACCCGGCATCTCATCAGGATCTAAACTGGTTTATACTCATGTGAACGTTTCTTACGTAAACAAGGTAGAAAATTGCAAGTTTAATAAACGGAATTTAAATGATTGTAATTGAATGGTTATTACGTCATAATGACAGTAAAAGGGTTAAGGGACGCTTACTTTTGTAATTAAATGAAAAATTAAGTACATGAATAATAAGTAAACAGCAGCAATAATGCTAATGTACTGTCATACGTTCTCTAGGTGACCACTGAATATCATATAACGATATTTCACACACACCCTCCATTATATTAAACATTTTAAATAGACAAATTTCAATTGAAAATGACTGAGTCTATTTCACTGAAAAGTCAGACAGTACTACCATTTACAAACATTTTGGATACTTTACACATGCCACGTTTAGTTAAGCGGCGTCTGATCAGGACTCAAACTGTTTGACGTTAATTTCAAAACGCAATACTTTCCCGATGTTATAAAGAAAAAAATATACGAAAAAACGAATGTAATACATGTTATTATGTACAGTGGAGAATCTGTTATTCTTTCCCGTTTAAACGCAAACGTACGCAAACGCAAAGCACTAAAACGTAGAAAAGAACAACTTTTGGACAATTCTGATAATTCTTGTTTATCTTGGTGGCAAACAGTTTGGAGCCTGATCAGACGCCGGGTTACCCGGCGTCTGATCTGGCTCCAAACTATTTGCACTGCAAATAATAGTTTTAGCGTAAACGCGTTTATTGGGAAAGAATAACAGATTCTCCACTGTAATAATGGTAGCGGAATGGTGAAAGAGTCATTTGTCCAATATCCTGAAACTATTTACAATGGAAAAGGTAAAGCTTATCAATTAGCTATGTGTAGTGACAGTGTTATGTTTAATATGCCTATCGGATGGCATTTGTAGCTAATTTGACTCTGGTTCGTTTGATGTACAATGTAATCAGTCTTTGCCTTTCTCGTGCTGATTATTCATAAACTATTTCTGCCTACTATGTATAAATTACATATAATATCTTAACTACAACATCGGCTTACATCGGCTTACAAATCAAAAAATAAACGTAATACACGTACATACTCTTGTCAGACAGATCCAGTAAGAAAACAGTGTAGATTTTGATCAGACAGTTAGTTCAAGAACTGCCTAAACTTGGTATGTACTGTCTTCATAATATATTTTAGCATATATAAACCAGTCTCTGCATTCAAAAGAAGTTTGTAACTTTCCGTTGCCAAATTGTTATATATTCAATATTTCGTACGTGTAACACAACAATAACGTGCCTGTATAAATGTTTTTTTCAGCTGTTATACCTATATCGATGTTCTCATGGCTGTAAAATAATCATGGACGAACAAATATGTGCTATTCAATCAAATATGATTTACATAGCTTTATCTATGGGCAGTTGACCACTAAATGCAGGATAAAATTGTTGTAGAAATATCATTTCTGAATTTCCCTTTCATTCCCTTTATCCTGCATTTTGCCGCTACTTCTTTTAAACTAATAATTCATATCCTTTTTGGTTAGTTTGATTTATATTCTCACTATTCTCCTCGACATGCACGGTTAACCATATACAGTGGAGAATCTGTTATTCTTTCCCAATAAACGCGTTTACGCTAAAACTATTATTTGCAGTGCAAACAGTTTGGAGCCAGATCAGACGCCGGGTAACCCGGCGTCTGATCAGGCTCCAAACTGTTTGCCACCAAGATAAACAAGAATTATCAGAATTGTCCAAAAGTTGTTATTTTCTACGTTTTAGTGCTTTGCGTTTGCGTACGTTTGCGTTTAAACGGGAAAGAATAACAGATTCTCCACTGTATATTATTTCCGTTTTATCAATTGCATCCGATACATCTTTAACACCAAACCCGATGCTTGTTTAGTGTTTTAGATGAGTATGAGATCTTTCTCAACCTTTGTATTGGTCAAATTATAGCCGAATGTTCAAATTTGACCTATCAAATGCTTGAAAGATCTCAGACTCATATCAAATGCATAATTTTCGAATCTGACCATTCAAAAGTTGTAGAAAGGTCTCCGACTCATCTCAAACGCCTTATGAGCATTTTTCCTGCACGAGATTTTTCTGCTGTCATATTTCATAAAACTCCTAGCATAAACGTTACAGCATGCACACCGAGGACGAATACTGGTATATAGGGATCCAGGAATTTAACATCACTTGGATTACACCCATTAGTTCTGCAGGTTACGAAACACACTCGCAATTCCTGGTCGTGTTCAACAACGTCCTTGCAAGTCTCCCGCATCGACGCCGGGCTACAGTCCCTCGTTAAACGGACCAACGTATCTGAAATATATACGTTAACGTTATACAGATACAGATACAGATACAGATCTTTATTAGGCATAAAATAGCATTAGCATATCCATAGCCATCAATTAACATGTACAATTCAATATACATACGTAAAATGCACTGACATGGAAAATTAAGTTGCGTATACAAACTTTACAGAGAAGTATATATAAACTGACTAGAGTTCTAATTATTTTATAGATATAATTATGTATTCCACCTAACTTTAGGGGAATAAATAATCTGACATATATCGTAACGTGTTTAATGTTCTAATTTTCAGTCCTAACTTTAAATGCACTGTATATAAATTTTGAAAGATTACGAATAGTTTTTGGTGATTTAGATGACATCAAGCTTTTAAATTTGTGGATATTCGGCCAATGACAAAAGTAAGGAGAAAAATATCGCCTTCTTAGTTCGCTAAATTTCGGGCAAACTAAGAGGAAGTGATATTCGTCTTCTATAATGTTCATGTTACAATTTTGGCAAATTCTTTCTATTCGTGGTACATTTATGTGTCGTCCTTTTTCTATAGCTAAATCATGAGAGGAAAGTCTAAATCTAGTAAGGGCGATTCTGTAACGATTATCATTTATGGAGCTAAGGTATTTTTCTAATTCAAGAGTTTCTTTGTACTTGCAATAAGATATTAGTCGGTTTGAATTGTTGATACTATTATGCCAGTTTTGCTTGTAAGAATCTACGAGTCTTTCTTTAATAGTGTTAAGAGGAGTAGTATCGTTATCTTGCCTTATCCATATATTTGACATTCCTATATCATCAAGAATTTGTTTAACATGTGAAGCCCAATTTGTACCGTTGTAAGTATTACCATTGTTTGCGTCTTGTTTTAACATATTGTATAGTATCTTTACAGGTGAGTTATTTGCAGATTGAATAATTTTAAACCAAAATTTTATTATTAATATCTTTCGGCAGATTTGCATAGGATATCTACCCAATTCTCCATATAAACCATCAAGATTAGTACTTTTTCGAACACATAATATTTTTCGTAGGAATTTACAGTGTATTAGTTCTATATTTTTACATTCATGATATCCAAAAATTTCTGCTCCATAATTTAGTATAGAGCCTACGAGGCTATCAAAAAGTTTGCATTTATCTGTTATAGCTAAGTCTAACTGGTTAAAAATTATGAACAGATTATGCATAGCAAATAATGAATGTTCTGCTAGTTTTTTCTGTGTTCGGAACCAATTTCCATTTTTGAACATATTTATCCCAAGATATTTAAAGGAGTCTACAATATCTAATATCATATCATTATATCTAAAATCATATTTTGTTGGTCGGCCTTTCTCAAATATCATAATTTTTGTTTTCTTTGTGTTAACCTTAAGTCCCCAAGTGTTGCAATATATTTGTAGGTCGTCAAGTAATGACTGTAGAGCATGTGGTGTGTGTGCAAATACTACTGCGTCATCAGCAAATAAGAGGATGAATAGTTTTAAGTCATCAAGTGTGAATAAGTCATCAATATTACTATTTAGATTGGTCAGTATATCATTTACAAAAAATAAAAACATTATGGTAGAGCACTGGTCTCCTTGTTTGACTCCGATATTAGATTCGAAGAACGATGTTGTTTCTGAATTATATCTAACACATGCTTTTACTACACTATACATACTTTTAAGGGCTTTTACAAGTTTCGAGCTTACATTTTCAGTTATTAACTTATGGAATAGGTAACTTCTATCAATTTTGTCAAAACATTTTTCGAAATCGATGAAAGCGCAATATAACTTTTTTTATTTGCTAGAGTTTTTGCAATTATGGCGTGTAATACGAAAATACAGTCGACAGTGGACTTGCCTTTTTGGAATCCAAACTGGTTTTCAATTATTTTTTCGTGTGTCTGGCTCCATTTTGTGAGTCTATTCAGAATGATTTGTGAGTAGATTTTTGAGAGAATATTTATTAATGTTATACCTCTATAATTTTTTGAATCTTCTATGTCACCCCCTTTGAATATTGGACAAATGATTCCTTCGCCAAAGCAGCTTGGATACTCTCCCTTTGACAGTAATCGATTAAAAAGGTTTAACATAATTTGGGAGGTTTCTTCAAATGAGTGTTTATAAATTTCAGCACATATATCATCTAATCCACAACTTTTGTTGTTATTTTGAGACAATACAGCATCTCTTAATTCAGATATAGTTATGTCTTTGTCTAAATCGTCGTCAAAAACGTGTTCATGTAATAAATCATTATCATTGTTGTTGTTGTTGTTGTTGTTGTTAATGTAACTGGTATTGTTGTTGTCACTATTGTTGTTATTGTCACTTATGTTGTTGTCACTTATGTTGTCATTGTCACTGTTGTTGTTGTCACTGTTATTGTCACTGTTGTTGTTGTTGTCACTGTTGTTATTGCTGTCATTTTCACAACTATATAAGTTTTTAAAATGTTCATATAAATCTGTTATGTCAAGATTTTGCGCCTTTTTCTGTGTTTTTGTATATTGGCGTTTAATTTTTTTCCAAAACTGTTTTGGATTATATTTACCTAGGTTTGATAAATTATTTTTTTCCTTGTTTAGGTATTTATTTTTTGAAGTGCGTTTTATTTTATTGTAATTTGACTTTGTTTCTAAGAAATCGTCGCGTAAAATATTATCTGTTTTGTTCCTATTAAATGCATTTCGAGCTTTATTAAACTGTTTTCTAGCAGTATAGCAGTCTGCATTAAACCATGGTTTTTTATTGTGATTTCCTGTTGTTTTATTTTGTTTGGTGTGTCCAAATACCTCTAGGGAACAATCGTGTAAGATCGATACGAACGTATTCGTTATATCATCAATACAATCATTCTGTTCTAGTTTTTCCATACACGAATTGAATTCATTTCGGTTTGACATCAGCTTAAGTTTGAATTCCTCTATCTTAGAATCATCAAATGAGATAAATGTTTTCTTATTATTTGAATCTATAGGCTTATGTGTTGCTTGTGTATGTTTCTTTTCAAATGCAAATACAAGTCCAGAGTGATCAGAAAACTCTGTAGGATCTAAAACTTTAAAATCCACAACATCGCAAAGATCATTTACATGTAGTAATAAATAATCTACCACGCTTGAACCTTTACTAGAATGGAATGTGTAATCCCCTATGCCGAGGTCGTTATGTAGACGACCGTTACCTATAACAAAAGAAGTCGACTGACAGAGCTCAACCAAGCGTTTGCCATACACATCGAGCACGTGATCTTTCGAGTCACGTGGCGGAATGTAAACAAAGTTTGACAGTTGGTTGTCATGATCAATATATGTGTCATACATGTATTCCTATCATGCTGAATTATCGTCTCTTAAAAATAAACAGTTTGCGAAAAATATTAAAATCAGCTTTTTACATGTTTTAAAACGACAAAAAATTGAATCTTGGTGCCAAACGAGTTGAACTCAGATCAGACACCGTGTCACGCTGCGTCTTATCTGTATCCAAAATGTTTGGAATTGGCAGCCATGTCGATGAAAGTTTTCTTCAATACAGATATTCAATAAGCAAACTTATGTAATTTAACTGTTCTATCAAATAAAGTGTAACGATAAAAGTTTTACCAATATTATAAAGCTTTTGCATTGAGTCTAAAGACGTTCTCAAGCATTATATTGAGAACAAACTCAGACTCAACTAAAAAAGCAGCTTTATAACATTGAGGCCTTGTGTGCCTATATAAAGTCAAACTCCTGTCTATGGGTAGTAAACCTGTTGGCACAAAGAATTACACGACAACCAGGCAAGAAGGTTGGCTATAGGACATATACTTTATTGCTAAAACATTATTTGAAATAAAACATATTGATAGTCATGTGAAAATGTGGAAACTAAATTAAGTATGCCACTGGTCATTCAGCGATACCTTAATGATTATCTACTATACTAAAAATCGATTTCCTAAAATTAACCAATTTCTGACAACCGAACAAATGTATCGGACAAAAACTATTGTACATTGATATACATATTAAACAACACAATAATATCAAAATTTATCCAGAACGATGGTCAAAATGTGAATAAATACATGTATATGCGTTGTAGCATAGACTTCTTATTTCGGCGCTTAAAGCTCACAGCCATTTACACATAGTCCCCGGAAATGCGTTGATCCCTAAACATGTATTTCAACCATTTAAGATATAGCCTATTTCTATGGAATGCCCTAGCTGTCTTATGATGACCTTTTCTGTTTGTTGTGTTCATTCTTTATTATGTTATGTACATTCTTCATTATGTTATGTACATTCTTTATTATGTTGTGTATATTCTTTATTATGTTATGTGCATTCTTCATTATGTTATGTACATTCTTTATTATGTTGTGTATATTCTTTATTATGTTATGTGCATTCTTCATCATGTTATGTACATTCTTTATTATGTTGTGTATATTCTTTATTATGTTATGTGCATTCTTTATTATGTTATGTACATTATTTATTGTGTTGTGTACACTTTGTATTATGTTATGTATATTCGTTATTTTGTTATGTACCGTCTTTATTTTGTTATGTACAATGCTCTTTTCGTTGTGTCCACTTTACACTTTGTTATGTGCTTTTGTTATTATGATGATGTCACCAATTGTATGAGTATAAACGTACCATGCACCGGTTTCTGGAAATGCAGTGGCTAGAGTTACGGACTAGGCGGTACCAGCAAGCCAGGCGGTACAGGCGATAAAACGCTATCCTTACCGACAAACGCATAGATTTATACTCGTACTCGAAGAACTGAGGTCAATTGCAAACAGTTTGGAGCCAGATCAGACGCTGAGTAACTCGGGGTCTGATCACGCTCCAAACTGCTTGATATTCGATTTGAACAAATTGGCAACATTTTCAAGAAGCTGTCATTGTTTAATTGCATCGCGTTTGTGTTTCGTTTCTTTTAAACGGGGGAAAAATAAGGTTTTCGCCGTACATGATGTGAGTTATTGATAACGTCAACATGACGTTTTCGACGCCGTTGATTGTTTTCTCAAGAATATATGGTGTTATTAAAAGTTCAATATCTTGAAAACCGTTTTGAATTTTATATTAAAACATTGACATGCTCTCCAAAACAATGTGTAGATTGTAAAAAGCAAAAAAACACACAAAAAAACGAAACTTTTGTCATTAAGACCGGTTTTGTCAGAGAAGGACATGTCATGTATACAGTATTTCAGTTTTTAAGTGTGGTTTGTGTACTGAAGAAATAAATATATTTTAATTTAGTAGTAAAATATTTAAGTTCAGGACATTATTATTCGTAGTGTTTGGAGTCTTCAAGAAATGTAGTTTGAGAAAGGTTAAGATGTGGATCTTGGTGGTCACCGATAACAGCTTTGATATCGCGCTGATTTTAAAGCCGCTTTAAAACAAAGCCTCCAGTTTTTCTTTTGGTATAACCAAATTCAGACTTCTTATTTTCACCACGCCGTGTTCAATAATTGATGCACCTCATTCTCAAATTCATAATATCCACTGGAATCCATACCAAGTAACTTGAGTTCGTGAAATGACAGTTTACATGCGATATTTGGAGCAATTGATATTTTTTTAATTAATTGGCCTATATTTAATGATCGCAACACCGCCTCCATCTCGGATGCCATCTTAATTCTAGTAAGCGGCGTTATTTTACTATATTTTACTCGTGCCATTAATGTCATCATCATAATGACAAATGCACATAACGAAATGCTATTTGGACGTAACGAAATCGGGATTGTACGAAAAAGGTAGAGGTGTAACACAACACAATGGTGCAAAATACTACATATGATAACAACGAAGGTACATAACACAACAAAGAGCGTACATAACATAATACTGAAGGTATATAGAACATTAAAAAGTGTACACAGGATTATAACGAATGTACGTAACAAAATAACGAATAAACATAACATAATAAAAAATGTACACAACATAATAAAGAATGGACATATCATAATAAAGAGTGTACACAACATAATAAAGAATTGACATAACATGATGAAGAATGGACATAACATAATAAAGAATAGACATAACATAATAAAGAATGGACATAACATAATAAAGAATGGACATAACATAATAATGAATGGCCATAACATAATAAAGAATGGACATAACATAATAAAGAGTGTACACAACATAATAAAGAATGGAAATAACATAATGAAGAATGGACATAACTCAATAAAAATGTACACAACATAATAAAGAATGAACATAACATAATAAAGAGTGTACACAACATAATAAAGAATGGACATAACATAATAAAGAATGGACATAGCATAAAAATGAGCGTACACAACATAATAAAGAATGGACATACCATAATGAAGAATGGACATAACATAATAAAGAGTCTACACAACATAATAAAGAATGGACATAACGTAATGAAGAATGGACTTAACAAACAGAAAATGGTCATCGTAAGACAGCTAGGGCGTTCCATATATTTCTACAGTTTCGAAGACTGGTGGCCCCTTATCGTAGACTGAAAGTAAAACAGAATGTACCTTAAGGCGAATTCTGCTTTACTTTCAGTCTGCTTTAAGCTATCATCTGCTAGGAAATGTTTCTAACGATGCATATTCAGGACTTTATTAAGTGGAATTATTGTTTTAGTTCATTTAGTTGAGGAATTACCTAAAGGAGTTAAAAGGCGTATTTATGAAGTAATGGGTTATGTTATGTACAGTGGAGAATGTGTTATTCTTTCCCAATACACGCGTTTACGCTAAAACTATTATTTGCAGTGCAAACAGTTTGGAGCCAGATCAAACGCCGGGTAACCCGGCGTCTGATCAGGCTCAAAACGGTTTGCCACCAAGATAAACAAGAAATATCAGAATTGTCCAAAAGTTGTTCTTTTCTACGTTTTAGTGCTTTGCGTTTGCGTACGTTTGCGTTTAAACGGGAAAGAATAACAGATTCTCTACTGTATGTCACAGAGACAGAGAAACAGCAGGAGACTAAGGTATTGCAAAACAAATAACTATAAACGAAATATAACGTTGGAGCTGAATCGAAAATTGGACTCTGTCACTAAAGTTACAGTGGAGATGTAATGTGTCCCGTTAAACCCTTTCCCTTATAGAAGCGACTTTTAGCGCATTCATTGTATTCATCCGCCAAAGAAATAGTTCCATTTTATACTGTCATGAATATGTACCATAAGAATTTTTTTCTATATCATAGCCCTAGGGCGCATTCTGCTTTACTTTCAACCTGCTTTAAAAGGTCACACATCTCAACTACCAGAAACAGGCTATGGGGTAATGGGTTAAACGAAAGGGAAACACACACACAATGCATATAAATGTAGAAAATGACAAAAGTTGACTCTTCTTGTTAATCTGAGAGGCAAATAGTTTGGAGCCGGAACTGACACCGAGTTACGCGGCTTTTGATCTGGCTCCAAACTGTTTGCAATGAAGTCGCCGTTTTTGCATAAACGCGTTTATTGAGAAAGAAAAACGCCTTCTCCACTGTATATGCCTTCTTTGCCGACATCGTTAAAGACAAATCATCTTAGTCCCTAGTTCAATTCTTTGTTGCAGTAATACAAACATTTAAATATTACACACCGTTTAAATATCTTCGTTCAATGATACAAAACTTCATTTCAATGTATTCTAAGCACTTTTCCGTTTTGCGGTCATATTTCTGGCAGGATGTACAGTTCTCTGGGCTGGGCGGATCGTCCATACAGTGGGGATCAGTATCACTGTCACACTGGGAACACTCGAAACAAAGGATGCCTGAAAATATACAAACAATTCTTTATTAACAGAACAGAACAGAACAGAACATTTTATTTCGGTTTAAGCATAACAGCTCATCACCATACATACATACATATATACATTGCATGCGTTGAAAATAATCAACATATCATGTTTACCACATGAAAACCAGTGAAAAACTGTGAGAGTGTTAATCTCGGAATATTTCAATACGTAATAGTATAAGTAAGTTTCGAGTAATTTCTTTTGTCATTAGGACATTCTCTTTTGTTGTTTATCAAAATTGTTAATAGTAGTACTACTAACAATTTTGAAAAAAAAAGAGCATTTTAAAACAAAAAATAGTTTATCACCATATTTAACAAACAACATAATGGCAGTTAAACATGTACTTTACTACTTCAAAAATAAGTAGTTTCTCCTATGCGTTTAATAAGTTGTCTCTTAATTTAAAACTCTTAACACAGTATATTGCTAATTTGGTTAACAGGGCTTTCTTGGAAGTGTTAAGAAGTTCAATGAATTTAAACATGTTCGGTCTTTGCCGGTAGTAACTAGGAATATATTGTTTTCTCAAATCTTCATATCTCGAACAAATTAAGATAAAGTGATACTCGTCTTCTATGTCGTTTAATACACATACCGGACATATTCTTTCATTTCTTGCTATATTTCTATGTCGACCTGTTTCAATTAAAAGCTTATGTGAAGATAGTCTAAATTTTGCTATTGTATTTCTATATTTGGCTTTATCAAGTGCACCTAGATAACTAGAGCGCTGGTAATTTATTTTCAGTTCTTTAAACATATACAATGATGTACTATTATTTACAGAGGTATGCCAATTCGTAATGTAAATGTCCTTTAGTCGTGATTTCAACACAGGTATGAATTTATTTAAACTGACAGATTCTGGAAAGGTCCAGACATCTGCGAAGCCCGAATTGCATAACAAATCCTTTACTTTGCAAGACCAGTTTATAATGCCCATTTCTGTCTCAATTTCTCTTCTCTGACTGTCAATAATATATTTAAGAATGCAATTATCATATTTAAACGTATAAAACTTTAACCAGAATTTTATTATTCTGACATGTCTACAAATATATAATGGGAAACGACCTAACTCAGCATATAATGACAGAGAGTTTGTTGATACTTTTATATTCAATAACCATTTGCAAAATTTTCGATGTACCCTTTCAATGTTATCAGCTTTCCTAAATCCCCAGGCTTCACAACTATAATTCAAAACTGAAAGTACATAGGCATCAAACAAATTGCACATAATATTAACCGGTACTATAATTTCCCTTGTTATGCCAAATAAGGCATGCATAGCTCTCAGTCCCTTCCCAGATAATGTATTAGTTGCCTGCATAAATGAACCCCGCATGTTAAAACTAACCCCAAATAATTAAAGCTATTAACGATATCAATTTGTCTTCCAGCATACGTCTTCGTGTGATCCTGACTTAGTCTTCCTCCTTTCCTGAAAATAACTATTTTCGTTTTATCTACATTTACGGTTAAGTTCCATTTTGTACAATATGATTCAAGATTATACAAAGAATTCTGGAGACCATCTTTTGATTCCGAGAAAATACAGGCATCATCAGCAAAAAGCAGTAAATATATAGATAATTGATCAATTGATAGACCGGCATTCAAATCCTGTTGCATGTGTTGTTCTATGTCATTCAAAAAAAAGAGAAAACATGATCGGCGAGGTTATATTGCAATAATCCTTGCAATAATCCAACATTACTATTGAAAACGTCTGACAAAGTATTCATATGCTTAACACATAACTTAACATGGGTATACATAGATTTAATAGTAGAGAAAAGTTTACCATCTACCCCGGAGTTAATTAATTTCAACCAGAGGCAGTTTCTATCAATAAGATCATACGCCTTTTTAAAGTCTACAAAGCAGCAGAACAATCTTTTTTTGTTCCGTAAAGTTCGCTCAATAAGCGAATTCAAAACAAATATAGCATCTACTGTTCCATAATTCTTTTTAAACCCAAACTGAGCATCGGTCAGTATATCCGTTTGTTCAGCCCATGATTTTAACCGTTCGTTCAAGATAACTGTAAACAGTTTAGCAAAACAGCTTAACAATGTGATGCCCCGATAATTATTTGTGTCCGACGTATCACCTTTTTTATACAATGGAATAATTACACCTGTAGCCCAACAGCTTGGGAACGACTGTTTATTCAAAATATAACTAAATAGAATTGCTAATGGCTTTGCAGTAACATCAATGCTTTCTTTAAGATATTCATATAAAATATTATCAGACGAGCACGCTTTGCTTTTCCCCAATCGTTTAGTCGCTGCAACAATTTCTTCTATTGTGAAAGGCCTATCGAGCTCATTAAAAGTACAATTTTGGTTATTGCTCTTGTTTCGAAGGTCATCTAAAATATTTTCATTTGTTTGTAAATCTATGTCAGATGCTAAATTTTGAAAGTGATTAAAAAATTCCTCGTTTGATATATTTTCCCCACTAGGGCTGATTGATTTTCGTTTAAAAATGTTCCAAAAATCCTTTGGTCGCTTATGTCTTAGATCATTCATCTTATTACCCTGATCCTGGTTGTATTTAATTTTACATTTTCGACAAAAATACTTATAATCCTTTTTCTTACTTAACATTTCATTTCTTAGTCGTGTCATTCTTATTTAAATTAAAGTTACACAATGCATTTTTATATAGTTGTTGTTTCTGTTTACATTCCATATTAAACCACTTCTGCTTGTTAGATTCATGATGTGCAAAGTATATTTCTTTCGGTTTAACTTCTTTTTGAAAGTATTTTTCACCTTTTGAATTAAAAAACTTGCAAAATGTGTCAACTAAAATGTCAGTGTTACTATTCTGAGATATCTGGTGATACAATGTCTGCTCTAGATTATCTATATCATCAGAAATCTCACTGAGAAAAGCTTCTCGGTGAACTGGATTCCATTTGGTGAATTTCGTGCAGGTACTCTTATCATTTCTCGTTTTTACTGAAAAAGACAGAGGGGCATGGTTGGAGTATTCATTGAAATCATGCATAGTAAAATTTTCAATATCATTAAAATTTTCAGCAGATGTCAATAAATAATCTACCAAGCTTTGTCCATTATGTGTTACACATGACAATTTACCCAAACTGTCGCTATGTACTCGTCCATTAACAATACGCATATATCAAAGAACTGTTATATAGGTATGGTTTTGGACATGTATGGGAAGACTCACTTTCTGTTATTCCAAATGTATTTATATGTATATTTAAACAAAGAATAGTTGATTGCTTCCAACAGGAATGGGACAATTCATTGCAAAACAATAATAGTCTTATCATATACAAACATTTGAAAACCTCGTTTGGGTATGAAAACTATCTAAACATGAATATACCATACAGTAAACTTAAATGTGTGACACAGCTACGTACTTCTTGCCATAAATTGAAAATTGAAACTGGTCGGTATGGTAGACATCGTATAGAAAGGCATCTAAGATACTGTGATGTATGTGACACTGGAGACATTGAAGACGAGTTTCACTTTATATTTATATGTGAGAAGTACAAAGTTATTAGACAAAGATATATTCCGAATTATTTTCGAACCAGACCGAATATGTTAAAACTGACTCAGCTTTTAAGTTCCAACAATGAAGTTGTAATTTCAAAGCTAGTAACGTACGTTACATGCGCACTTAAAATACGCAGCAATCTTCTTTCTGCTTAAAGTATTTAGTAATTAATCAAAATTTACCTTCCGCGTAATGAAATATGTCATATGACATATGTTCTTTCTGATTTGTTATGTACTCAAGTGGTTTGCTTGACTTTGATTATATCTTGATTTTGTACAATGTATAGGGATGATAAACGGTATGTTTAAATCCGAAATAAAATGTATTCTATTCTATTCTATTCATATTGGTCAATTTGCACAGGTCTAATAAATAATCACCAAAACGGTTTGAGTTCATATCACATGAAGCACGTGCCATAGGGGTATCTATTTCAAGTACATCATCAGGCCCGAGACTGTGGTCATTTACATGTATTATGTAATCGTATTCGTTTCCGACCCGTGCATTAGTATCCCCAGTAATAAATACTTTACCTAAACCTCTGAAATATAAGATATCTTGTTCAAGTTTACGAAATATATCAAAATCATAAATATTGTATATAGGAGAATTTTCTGGTGCTATATATGTCACGCCCAAGTATATATCATGTTCTAACTGAAAAAATATCTTATCAAATGTAAGCCATACTAAACAGTCAATGTCATTTTTTATAAGCTGTACACCTTTTGTAACTGAATCTCTTATGTAAATTATAATACCACCGCTAGCCCGTTTCGCCCGCCTGTGACGGTAACCATAACGCCTAAAAGAATGGATAGGTTTACTAAAACCTTTCAAGTCAATGCATGAGTTTTTGCTTGTCCATGTTTCACTTAAACAGATAATATCATAACTATTTCGAATAGAAAGAAAGTCGTCTGCAGCTCGTTTACTTCAGGAAAGTCCTTCTACATTCCAAGATAAACACTTTAAAACACTCTCACTTGAGTCCTAAATATCGCCCCTGTACAGCTGCTTGCTGATATACAGTTTGTCAACACGGATGAATGCTTCTTTTCCCTCATGGCGCGCCTGCTTCATAAGGGGGATCAACTTTCGACGTTTGTCCATTACCTCTTTCGGGAACTGCTCGCTGATTAACCATTTTAGTGCTGAGACAAAATACATGTAAACCCCTAAATTAGCTTGATGTTTTACCGTTTGAGGCTCGTGGATGCTTAAAGCAAGATACATGTAAAACAGAATGCGCCTGTAAGAACTATTTTCTTTACTATTTTGCTTTAACCTGCCATTTTTTTAAAATTCATTTTCAATGGTCAAAATAGAGGTATATTTACTGTATATTTTCATTTGGTTTAACAGTTTCTTTAACTTTACTTTCCTGAAAAAAGTTTCTAAAGCACACACCATATTAAGATAAACTATTCATATTTCAAAATTGGAATATTCCATTTGAAAAAGTCAGCATTAAAACAAAAATTGACAAATCACACATTTGGCTAATTTCAGAGACAAAATTACAACCACTAATACAGAATGCTGGTTTCTGTGTTTGGACATTCACTTTCAACTTTCAATATTGAGTTCACTAACATCAATTTTGCGAACAATTTAAATGGATACCATTAAACTGTTTGATATTCGCATCACTGTCGCTGCAGTCATTAACCTTTCGCTGTCATTGACACCAGAAAGCGCATTTGCAAACAGTTTGCATCCTGATCAGACGCGTTTGATCAAGATCCAAACTGTTTGACACTCATTTTGAAATAACGTCAGTCACACTGACTTAAATCTTACTTTGAAACGATATTGCAGACAACAATATTGATGCAGACGACAATTCAATTCAATTCAATATTTTATTATGCAATTAGGCCTCCGACCCATACACAAATATATGATATAATACAAAGCTCAATACATACGCATGTGTGTGAGGTATACAGTGGAGAATCTGTTATTCTTTCCCGTTTAAACGCAAACGTACGCAAACGCAAAGCACTAAAACGTAGAAAAGAACAACTTTTGGACAATTCTGATCATTCTTGTTTATCTTGGTGGCAAACAGTTTGGAGCCTGATCAGACGCCGGGTTACTCGGCGTCTGATCTGGCTCCAAACTGTTTGCACTGCAAATAATAGTTTTAGCGTAAACGCGTTTATTGGGAAAGAATAACAGATTCTCCGCTGTATAAAGTTGGCTCATATATCGATGCAAGACCAAGCAATGTGACGATGACGTGGTAAACTAACTCACAATAATTTATGCCATGCAAGGGTTAAAGACGCAAATTCAAGTGATGTAGGAGCTTTCTACTTTAAAGTTATCTTGCTCAACACTGCCATATGTGCTAGTGCCATGAAGCTTTTTCTTCCTTGGAAGCTGGGGGGGGGGGGGGGGGGTGAGGAAGGTGGCGGCGTACAGCATAATGAAAGTAAAACTTTTACTTTCATCTTGCTTTAAGCTGCCATATATTTTAATGCCATATATAAGTACTAGTTCCAGTGGTCGTAATAGAAGGTTCTATTGTACTCCAATCTTGCTTTTATCCTTTTCATACCAATAGGTGACTACAGTTGCATCATGAGCACATACAGTGGAGAATCTGTTATTCTTTCCCGTTCAAACGCAAACGTACGCAAACGCAAAGCACTAAAACGTAGAAAAGAACAAACTTTTGGACAATTCTGATAATTCTTGTTTATCTTGGTGGCAAACAGTTTGGAGCCTGATCAGACGCCGGGTTACCCGGCGTCTGATCTGGCTCCAAACTGTTTGCACTGCAAATAATAGTTTTAGCGTAAACGCGTTTATTGGGAAAGAATAACAGATTCTCCACTGTACTATTTCCAGTGGTCGTAATAGAAGGTTCTATTGTACTCCAATCTTGCTTTTATCCTTTCCATACCAATAGGTGACTACAGTTGCATGATGAGCACATAGGGACAAGGGGGACCGACAAACGGCTTCTACAGCAATTTGTACAATTTACTTGACAACAATCACTTTTACAGTATTATCGATAAGGTTTGACCTGACGGTCATCACTTTCCGTCAGCTTTCGTTGGTACAATCGGTGGTACAATCGGGAGTTTCCGGATACTTTATTGATATATACCTTAGCCGATACCAAAAGTCACTGTGTTGCAATAGCTGAATGGATAGCGTTAATGACTCGTTGTGGAAGGGTCATGGGTTCGATTCTCGGTACTGTTTTGTAAACTTCGGCTGTAAATATTTTTTAAATAGTAAAAAATTAAAAGTTTAGTATGCCTTAAACGATAATAAAATAAATCAGTCAGCAATTTTTTTGAAAAACGGCCTGCTGCCTGATGCCTTTTGATGCTTGACGAAATACAAAAGTAACGCATATTGCTTTCTGGGAGTGTTTTGCATAACGTGGTGTTCTTTGGACCAGTTTTCTAGCCAAGTTTTTCCTAGGCAAGTAGCACTGTACTCTATTTCATATACATGTACATGCAATGGCATGAATGTCATGGTTTGCATGCGTCTATCCGCATTTTTAATAAATAATACAAAACTCTACCGGGGATCGAACCCAATACCCTTACCTTGGTAGCGCGGCGACCTTACCACTGAGCCATCACCGACTGTATTTATCTATAACCGATAGCACTATTCCAGTTCGAGTCACCGTTGAATTGTCTATTCTCAATACACTGTAGTTGTTTTCGGAAGCTAACGAATAACTTACGGAAAAAGACGGAATATGCATGAACCGTCAGGTCAAACCTTATCGACAATACAGTAGAGAATACGTTATCTAAACAAAGCTGAATTTAAAAGCAACAATTTTGATAAAGATATTCCTAAAAGGGAATTCAGCATTATATTATTAAGTGTCTCGTTTCTAATATTTTGACGTCAACTGGTCTTTATCAAAGGCATTGTCATCATTGATATAAGGCCGACAGAGGTTGTGTTATTAGTAAATGACATAGCCTGCAGAAAATAACAAGGACTTGAAAAAATGAACATTTGTTAAAATCTGTGTTGTAAACAGTTTTGAGTCGTATCAGACACCAAAAAGTACTCACGGTAAGGCTCCTATCTGTTTGAAATGAACATACAACTTTAGCTTAAACCAATTTATTGGGAATGGAGGACGTCTCTTTCGGTGTTGTTTCCTGTATGGCATATTATAGATGATGCAAAACATGCAGTAGCACCATGCAAAGTTCAGTTCTAAATCTGTAATTAATTGCTTATAACATAACGTCATAGCGTTCTGGATAAATGCTTAATGCTAAAGAGAATTTCACTTTTAGTTTGACACATTCACATCGTTGCTATCATCATAAAATTACTGTCTCACTTCACTCTAAAATTTAGATTTGGGACATTTTGATTAAATAAACATCTATGCATATGCCGAACAATTTAGAACACTATCTAATTATGAGTTACTCGGCGTCTAATCGGGTTCTGAACTTTTTTTGCAAAGACAGTTCACTTACACCGCGACAATTAATACATTTATACGGTTTTTGTCCACGTTAAGACAAATCTGTTTTGCTGAGCCCGCCTCTTTGAAATATTGTCAACGTTATGCCAGGAACTTCTTCGGTGACGGTTTTCCCCTGTTTCTCCCTGTAGGGTTGTTTTCACACATTTATATAGATTATTTCTCTCAGTATAGTGTCTCTGCAGTGTCGAAGCTCATTTGTCAAAAGAATCTATCAGTTTTGTCAACCAAGCTCATGTATATTTACCATCAAACCTCGATAACTTAAGTTCGCTGAAATTGAACACACCCGTACAATGGAGAATCTGTTATTCTTTCCCGTTTAAACGCAAACGTACGCAAACGCAAAACACTAAAACGTAGAAAAGTACAACTTTTTGGCAATTCTGATAATTCATGTTTATCTTGGTGGCAAACAGTTTGGAGCCTGATCAGACGCCGGGTTACCCGGCGTCTGATCTGGCTCCAAACTGTTTGCACTGCAAATAATAGTTTTAGCGTAAAAGCGTTTATTGGGAAAGAATAACACATTCTCCACAGTATTTCAAAGTTAACACGTGGCTGAGCCACGTGTTAACTTTAAAATACGAGTATGTTCGCCTTTAGCAAGCTGGAATTATTTAATTTAAACGGAAGCAAAACAGGGTAATCCGACTTAAGCGAGCTCGAGTTTGACTGTAGTTCCATGCCAACGTTTGGATGGAAGATGTACAGACGGATTAGCATTTTTAAATTTGAAATCCTTAAATCCATTGTAAATTTAAACTGGATTTATCTTGGCTTTGAGGTACAATATTTCTGCCTGATTCAATTTGCATTGCGTTTGCCTTTTGTTAAACTTTAAAATGGGAATCAGTAACGTCTTGTCGTGTAACATTAGTGTTTACATTTACTATATCAATATTCTAATGACAAACATGTCAATAAAGTCAGGCTAGACGAGTAAATGTATCAACATACTGTTTCGTAAGATGGAATATGAATAATTATTCTTTTTCATTGTGAACTCGTAACTTACAGTAAGATATCATTATATAAATGCACGTGGGATTGTCTAATAACTATAAGATGCTTAATGTAATACAAACTATTCAGAGCGGGACAAACACGTTTTGTGCATTTGTTTTCATTACAATAGTAGTTTACTTTTTCAACTCTAAGTGACTCTTTTGGGTTATTTGGTTACCTTGTCGAATTGATACTTTAGTGACCAAAACAAGACCAAGTCTTCTTGAAATTATGGATAGACTAATAAATACTGTTCTCAATTATAGCAAACAGTGCAAACTCTGATCAGAGGGCTCCTATAGTAGCTCTCTGATCTGGTTATATGCTGTTTGCAAATGTAATGTGTATATTTTAAACCGATCCATGGGATTGAAAGAGTTAAATAAATAAATTCCCTGCTGTCGTCTGCTTATAACTTATTGTCTACTTTAACCCATTACCCCATAGCCTATTTATAGTTTTGAAAATAGGTGACTACATAAAGAAGGTTGAAAGTAAAGCAGAATGCGCCATATGGCGCATTCTGCTTTACTTTCAGCCTGTTTTAAGCTTTTACCAGCTAGAATATGGAAAGTATTAAATATGACACATATTCATTACGGTTTATATAGGAACTATTTTCTTCAGCGGATGAATAAAATGCATGTGCTAAAAGTCGCTTCTATAAGGGAAAGGGTTAACTAAGATTTTAGACATTTGGACGGGAGAAACATCTTTTCTTGTGCCAATCAGTTTTGATCCTAATCAGACATCGAGTAACATGGCATCTGATCAGGATCAAAACTGATTGCATGTGCAATTATACTCAGCCAAAGGCAGTTAAGATATTCATGCGTTTCCCATCCCTTGTTATACTATTCCGTTTGTTACACTCTGCTTCTTTGCAATACCAGGGCTCCAGTTAAGAGGGAGTATTCTGAACAAATGCAACATTTTCTCACTCATACAGCACCAAATCCTATGGTGTTACTACTCATTAGAATCGTCTCAAAGAGACGATTCTAATGAGTAGTGACACCATAGGGTTTAAAGCAGAAATAAAGGTTTTAGTTTTTGAAATACTCCCCTTATCTGGAGCCCTGAATACAATCAACTTTATGTCGGTAACTACCTCTGTTAAATCTGTTTTAAAGTATCTTCCTAAGACTTATTTTTACACATTTATATAGATTATTTATTTTTAAGTCTGGTATGTCTGCCGTGATAAAGCTAATTTGTCATAGAGACTGAAATGTCCTGTCAACCGGCCTCATGTAGAAGTCAACGTTTGGGTGCTTCTAGGGCTACGAAAAGATTAGGATTATAAAATTCAATACGTTCTTTGCAAATTGAAATCCTCTAACTTATTGTAGAATACAGCTTGATTTATTATGGTTATCAGGCAGGGTATTATCTGCATTCAGTTTAGCCATATAAGCAAAATATTGATGGACAAAGTAAAAAGAAATATTCTTCTTTTGTTTGACCTCAGGAAACTTTGAAATATTATTCAATATTTCACGAGAGACAAGCAATGAGTATTATCAGAAATCCACAACGTTAATCTATTATTTTTCATTTCAAAAGGGATGTAGATGTAAACTTGTTTCTAAGGAACTAATCTTTTTCATGGGCAAATACCCCTTCACCGTCATATTGTCGTCTGCTTCAATATTGTTGTCTGCATTATCGTTTTAGAGTTAGATTTAAGGCAGTATGACTGACGAACATTCGCAACGAGTGTAAAACAGTTTTGGATCCTGAACAGACGCCGCGTTACGTAGACACTTGCCTTATTGACTGTCAATTCAACTTATTTGAAATGGTCGCTTTAATCAAGCTAATCCACAAATATATTTAAATCGAATGTTTCGCAGACCGGATGTGTTAAAGTTTCAGGGATTTAAATATACAGTGTGAGACGTATGTTGATTTCCTTATGGTTCAACATACGTAAGAAATAATATTGTGGACTATCGCAGTGATGGGTACTGCTCTGTTAACCTTCAGATGTTTTTATAAGTACAGACTAAAGAAAAAACGAATCGTCTTTTTACCATGGCAAAGTTCAATGCAGGATAAATCAGGGCTGCAATAAATTGACATGAAAAATCCTAAGATTTCCAAATTTGCATTTTTCAAGTGCGATTTTACGACTCGTACCTTTACACTGTAGCCTTTTTCTTGTTTTGTTGACATGCGACTACTTAAAGCAGGCTGTAAGTAAAGCAGAATGCGCCTTAGGGCGCATTCTGCTTTACTTTCAGCCTGCTTTAAGATACCATGTAGTGGGAAAAAATCCGGAGATAAAGGAAAAATCCGGAGAAATGGCAGCCCTGATAAATGTTAACAAAGCTGAGGCCATTCTCCTTTGTCTAGTATGAAGAAGTCACCAGCCTTTTGAACGACCCATGCTTCTTCGATGAAAGGCTTTCTAACACATAGTTGACATTATTATTCTTTTAAAAAATCGTCACATCCGACATCGAAATTGGGAAAGTGGTAATGTTTTTCAGAGATAGCTTGAGATTGCATTTTTCAAATAGATGCGAAATTGAATGTGTTTGCTCTTTGGTGGTAAAACTGATTGGTGCCCACTCATATCCTGCAAGCCAAGTTTCTGGCAGGTTGTATATTGCAATTAACCAAATATCTGTGATATAATCAACAGAGCAGTATTCACGCACTTGGAATTAAATTTGTAATTTGTGAGAAAGCTTGGCCCGAGGACAGTTGAAAAAATTAAAACCTGAAATGAACGATCCTTACAGTGAAATAAATCTGACAGTTAAACCTAAACCCTTTAACTGCTGACCACGACTGGGCTAACATTTAGAACTACTTTGACCGAATCTGGATCAGAAATTGCGTAATACTCCGTCTGATGATCATTGAAAGTGCCTTCAATCTAACTGCTATATCTAAGCAGACACAATTTCTAAGCATATGATATTGCATGAGCAAAAGAATAAAACTATTTCAAATAAAAATCTATGTACTTGTTATGCGGTCATATTGTTTACAGTAATCAGGATTTTCTGAAAAGTATTAAGTTTTTATTATGTGTCACTTTGGAGTGCTGTACGCTTGTCATTCAAACAGCTAACCCTTTCCCTTATAGAAGCGACTTTTAGCGCATTCATTTTATTCATTCGCCAAAGAAAATGTTCCATTTTATACTGTCATGAATATAGATTATCAGGAATATTTTCAATATACTAGCAGATAGTAACATAAAGTAGGCTGAAAGTTAAGCAGAATGTGCCCTAGGGCACATTCTGCTTTACTTTCAGCCTGCTATAATAGGTCACATATCTTAAATACTTGAAAAAGGTTATGGGTTAAAGGGATAAAACTGAACATCATTTGCTTAAAATGACGTCTGCAAATTTTGGCAATTAATCCTTCGCCTGCTAGAATTTGCAAACAGTTTGGATATAGATCAAATGCCGCGAAACGAGGTTCTGATTAGGATCCAAACTGTTTGATCATCGTGTGTACGTTTATTTAGCTTAAAATGCCTTGAAAATGAAAATATTCTTAAAACAACTACAGACAGCTACTGGGAAGCAGGCGATATTGTAGTAGACGCAGACTTAAGATGGCTTATTGAATGAACGAAACATAAAAACTAGTTTCAACCGGTTTGAATCAAGAAAAGAGACCAAATTACTTGGCGTCCGATCTAGACACAAACTGTTTGCAAAATCCAGACAAGTTGTGACTTGCAGACAAAGTGTTACCATTACGTACGCTGTCTAATGTTTAATAAAATCTGATTTGTATTTGTTCTTCAAATGTCCTAGTTTTATCTTTTGTCAATGAACACTTCTAGACTATTCAATTGCATGTAATTTGCTTGACTCTTGTCATACGCTGAGGCACTGGGACTTTAGTGTTGTCCAAAGCATTTTTCGGCGCCATATGACCATTTCATGTGTCGCGGTGCCGTAAAACCCAACTCAATCAATCAAACCAAAGCATTTCAGTTCTTGAAAGTATAGTACTCGGTACTTCGAAATCGCTTAAATAATTCGTACCAGTATTTCATAATTTTATTTTCGATAACTCGATCTCGAAAATATCCGTATTTCAAAGATAAAACGTGGCTAAGCCACGTTTTAACTAGCTTTGAAATCTGGGTATTCGAACTAACGCGAATTCGAAGTTTCGAGTTTCTATTGTACATTGTATCAAGTTTCTCTTAAAAGTAACATTTACATAGCAACTGTCTCATTGTATGCCCTCAGGATATTATTGTTTTTAGTGTGCCGCGGAAATACATTTTTATAATAGTATAAAGTAAGTTTCAATACATGATTTTGTTTAAACAAGCACCAAGTAATGTTTCGATACTGTTTCCGTTGTATATATAGCATAACAAATGAGTGACATGAAATGGTCTGGTCAATTTTTAAACCGCATTTTACATTCAAATCTACAGGGCTGCCATAAATTGATAAAAAAATCCTAAGATTGGAAAGTTTTCGATTTTTCAAGCGCGATCTTCCGAATTATACCTTTTACCCATAGTCTGTTTTTAGTTTTAAAGACACGTGATGCTTAAAGCAGGTTGAAAATAAAGCAGAATCCGCCTTAAGGCGCATTCTGCTTTACTTTCAGCCTGCTTTTAGCTACCATGTACTTGAAAAAATCCGAAGATTTAGGGAAATCCGGAGAAATGGAAGCCCTGAAGCTATATCTTATTCAGTTTAAATCCTTTAAGTTCTTTCAGATGGAAACGTACATGCAAAACAACAAACAGTAAACCTAGCCTTGTGTTTCTCGATGTTTTTGAAAACAAAGATATACATATAACAAATACCAGATAATCAAGAAATAGTTTAAAATGATGTTTGTTGATTTAATTTCCGTCACCATGATGTCTTCTGATTTAAAATTATATATGTAATTTCCTTCCGGACTTAGTAGTGAATATTTTATATTGAGATAAACATTAACTTCAAATGTCCTTTCCTTTAACATTTTTTTGAATTCCAAAATGTGACATTTTATTTCTAGATGTTATATGCCATTTACATGAATTTTCACCTCTAAAATAGTTGACTAAGGCGTAATACTTTCCAAATAAATGCATTTATGCTAAAAATCTAAAGCACATTGTACCCAATACTTAAGTATGGGAATTTGACTAATAACACAACCTATTTGAATGGGCGATATCACCTTTAGGTTTTTATAAGTGATATTATTTTTTATTATGTAAAATCGCTTAATCAAATACTTCGTGACACTGGTATCATTTCGGAATAAGAGATATCGCTTATTGAATGAGTTATATTACGTATATGTGATATTACCATAAACAAATTAAAAGATAAACGGCACTTATTTTAAAAGACTTTAAAAGAAGTTTGGACCTGGTGTAAGAGCGTCAGCTCAATAGTGTTTACAAGAAATTAAAATTATCATGAACACCGTTTCAAATGTGAAGGAACCTCTATCTTACTGTGTCATGCTTATAGTAGTCATCAAATCTAAGGATTCCTGTAGCCCTCACAAGGTTTTAAAATGCTCAAGGTCACTGTATCTGTGAAAGCAATCTCATTTGGACAAACTGGAAAAATAAATTTGACACAGATAAGGACTATCCAATATGTCGTTGATTCCAAAGCGTTATGTTTTCTGTTAATAGGGTTTTCATGCAGTGATTTAATTTGCGATTCACATTCTCTTCGCAAGCAGCTTTTCACAAAGCAATCAGATTTACACATGTAGCATATAATTTAATTCAAATCCGTGATAAATCATCTTTTTTAAGTAAATCCAGTTGTTCATCTTTGCACAAAGTTAACGGACTTTTACAACTTTAACAGCTCAAGAGAATACACATACGTAGTTTAAGAGAAAAAAACTTGACACAATATGAAGAAGGTTTATACGGGAGATTTCTGCTGAATTCCTATCACCTAGCATTTAATAGGATCATTCGTTTAACGGTTAAACACCAAAGTCAAAACGAATTTAGTATATCATCGGCCTAATATCAAAACCTCGTATAAGGCCAATCATTTTTTTACACCTTGGGAAAGATTGCGCATATACGCAGATTCTGACAAAACGCCGTACTTCTATACCAATGAGAAAGGCTTTAAATAGTCACCTGATGAAATGTCGTATACTGATTGATACAAAAGTCTTAATTTCAAAACATCGTACTTGGTCAGTACTTGTAATTTTGTGATGTGTCTGTATCTCTCAGTCTTTGGAATAATGTGAAGCAATAGAATTATAAGTATTGTTTGAGTGTAGGTATTTACTATTCATTTGTCTAGTTACATAGCTTTTAAATGCCATTTTCTGTTATGTTTTTGAAATACGTTTTTTTTTATATACGTACATTCATAGTAAGCAATTTGAGCTATATACAAGGTTCACGAAGGGTCAAAATTGGCCCTTTACCAGAATTTGATGAAAATGTTTGTTTGAATAAAGTAAGTCGTCGTACATTACAAAATGGTAATATTTCATTCACACATTAAAAGATTGTTGCCATGGCAACCAGTTATTCAACAGCATAAAAAGCGAAGGATTTAACATAGGGAAGTAAACAGTTAAGTATAAATCATATGTACACTAACATAATTAGTTCTGTTTCACAATACATGATGCCCTTCCCTAGTTTATATGCAAATAACATTTAAAAAAATTAAGATACGGGGAAACAGTTGCCATAGTAACAAAAATTAAAAATCATTTAGTTTCCGATTCTAGTGTAAATAGTTGATATAACATAATTCTATTCTATGTTATTCCAATATTATATAAGTCAACAGGGTACAAAAAGTCGTATATCCATAAATTATGTTAAAGGGATGTCAAAGAGTCGTATTCAACAATTACTCAATTATCCTTTGTACGTTGTCGAACATCAGTGAAATATTATAGTATGATATATTAATCATGCATTTCAAATTTATAGAGATTTTGTCAATGTTTGAAATAGCAAAAAAAACGTCTCTCCTGTAAGATTTTAAAAATTGACTATAAGATGTTTTGATATTAGGCCGACGATATATATAATTGCGAAGAGCTACTTCAACCGCTACTGTTTCAGTACGACTTTAAAATTATTCCTTCACTTTATTTATGAAAACAAAAGGCTGTGAAAAACAATAATAATTAACCCATTTTTCTTCAAATTTCAAATACAGTTCCGATTTCCAAACAAGTATAACACATTCTTTTCTAAATAGGATTGATTTTGCAATATATTGCTAAATTGCAAAGAGTGTAGGGCCTGATCAGAGGTATACTGTGGATGCCCTCTGATCTAAGTATACGCTGTTTGCGTAGAACAAGATTACATTTCAAAGGTATGATGCGTATACATCTGTTTAAGAGTTAATGGGTTAACCCATTACCCAACAGCCTGTTTTAGTATTGGAGATAGGTGACCACTGAAAGCAGGTTGAAAATAAAGCAGAATGTGCCTGAAGGCACATTCTGCTTTACTTTCAGCCTACTTTAAGCTACTATCGGATAGTATACAGAAAATATTTCTTATGGTAACTATTCACGACTTTATAAAAAGGAACTATTTTCTCGAGTGGATGAATATTTTAGAGGTGTAAAAAGGCGTATTTATGGGCGAATGGGTTAAAGAAGAAAATACATACATTAAATGCACTAACAAGTCATCTTTCTGCTCTAATGTAATAAAGGCGATTGTTTACCGTAAGCGTCATAAAGTCTTAAATGCATATTGTAACTTTGAAAACAGATATTCTGAAATCCAACGGCTGCGTTAGCAACCTCTTTTAATATTGAACATTACGACAAAACAAATAAAATAAATCTGACACGGATACGGGACTATCCAATATGTCGTTAATTCCAAAGCGTTGTGTTTTTCTACTAATGGAGGTTTCATGCAGTGATTCAATTTGAGACTGACAATATCTTCCCTGGAATGTTTAAACAGAACGGTGAGTTTTATCAGAGTAAAAAGATTAACATAAAGGTTAAACAAGAGAGCAGTGGGATTGAAAGTCTCATTCAGTAAATAGATTAATCTAAAGGTTATATTAATGGAAGACAGCGATGCTATGTAAAAGACACATGCAGTTAATAGATCAATCAAGAAGTTAAAATTCCCGTTCAAACGGCGAGATTTAAAAGAGATTGCAGTAGATAGATTGATATAAAAGTTAAGATTAAACAAAAACGTACGTGCAGTAAATACATTTGTTGAACTATTGCGATAAGAGAGTGAAGAAACATGCAATATATCAATCTAAAGATAAAGTTACCCTTTTTTAAATTGATTATACCAATACGATCGTATGTTGCTTAGTCGGTGTTTGTTAATAAGATTTGCAAAATACTGGTAATCCAATAAAGTGCATTGCTGTAATCATCAACCGTTTTGTGCTTAAGGCGACTTTGCGATTACTGTCCAAGTAATTCTCACAGTAGATATATCTTCTATTGATTTTAAGTGATATCAAGAAAAATATCAACTAGTTTTTTTACTTAAAAGGCGTTTCTGTGAGTGCATTTCTTTGAGTGTCAAACAGTTTGGATCCTGATCATACGCCGCGATTTGCGGTGTCTGATCTGGATCTAAATTGTTTTTATTTGTTATTGTTATAAAGCTGGGTAGCTAAGGTTTAAGCTCGAAAACATTAACGCAGGAAAGTAGAATACTAGTGGTACTATTATACAAACAGGGCCGATACTCAGATTACACGTCTGCCAATATAGATATCTGAATAACCTCTTTGTCTGCTACAATACCAACTAATTCACAGATTTTCTACAACTGAGTCAAAAAACTATAATTAACTCATTATCCCCTGAAACTTCCAATGGACAATTCCAGTTTGCAATAAAGGCTGGTCCATTTTCGACTATTTAGGTGGTTTTTTATAATATACATGTATTACAAAATGACAAACATGTGAAGACCCTGATCAGAGGGCTCCTGCATGAGCCCTCTGGTCAGGGACTTCACTGTTTGCATAGGACAAGTGTACTCTTCACATGTACACGTTTGGTAAAGGACGCATATATGCGTCACTAAGGCTCAATGAGTTAAAGTCGATTCAGCTTAGCTTAATGTTAAAACACTTTTAGCCCTGACCAGTAACCAGACGCTGGATTCAATCAGCAACAGAAAGGTTAAAGGCGTTGGATATTCAGGAGACGGCATTTGTCCATTCAAAAGCGAAGTAAACAATCGTAGTATAATTCGCCGATATTAGATCATGGTGTTTCAAGAAACACGTTATTGTTTCACAACTGTTATTTTCACATCTCCGCAAATTGAGAATTTGCATGCGGTTTCACTTCAGTACAAATGAGGTGTTGTTTTCAAATTAAGAAAAGTAGAAAATCTTCACTTTAACCGATAGAGTTATTAGTATATGAGCAATTGAAACGGTCGGTGAATGATATATGCTATAAGCATTCTTAAATTGAGTAACGAAGACCTGTAACTTTTTCTTTTTGTTATCAGTCTTTCTACAGTCAAATTTGCTTTAAGTGTTAATTTATTCCGATAGCATGTGAACTCTAAGTTCATTTCATTGCTGAGTACATCTTAAAGTTGAAGCTTCTTAATTAGTTTTACGGGTGTCATGAATTTAGCTGTCAAATGTATTGAGATCTAATACTATTATATTTTGAGTGTGTTTTAAGACAAATTTACCGGTAGCTGAAAATCTTTATGTAAGGTGAGAATTGCAAGAAGTAGTTTGTGTTAAAGTTAGTTCTAAGCATTTTGAATCAAGATCGATACCATTCTTAACATTTTACTGATAGAATAATGCAAAATGAACAAAAACATAATGGTAGCGAACGGGGAAATACAGTGGAGAATATGTTATTCTTTCCCGTTTAAACGCAAACGTACGCAAACGCACGCAAACAACGTAGAAAAGAACAACTTTTGGACATTTCTTATAATTCATGTTTATCTTGGTGGCAAACAGTTTGGAGCCTGATCAGACGCCGGGTAACCCGGCGTCTGATCTGGCTCCAAACTGTTTGCACTGCAAATAATAGTTTTAGCGTAAACGCGTTTATTGGGTAAGAATAACAGATTCTCCACTGTACTTTTTAACAAAGTAGCATGTGATTATTTGTTGATACACCATTTGTTCTAAACGAAAAGCAAATGAAAAATATAAATTGTAGGAATATATCTTAAGTGAAGATACATACACTTTAAGTTTGAGAACTCAGAGCAAACAACAGCTTTTTAAAGCATATAACGTCCTATTGGCATTGAAGTAGTTAGAGAAGTGCCATCAGAAATGCGTGGATCCAAACGAGAGCTTGGTTTTACAACGTCACACTTAGATCCAAAACGTAAGACAGTACTTATTGTTTACATCATGGTGTTTATGACTAATCAGTTTAGCCATTGCGACTATGATTTTCACTTGATCAAATGCCTGCTACTAAGCATCTGATCTGGATCTAAACCTGTTTACAGTTGACATCTGTTATTATCCCCTTCACTGCCATACTCACAACACAATGTTTATTTGCAAACAGTTTTGATTCCGATCGGAATCCAAACTGTTTGACACTCTTTACAGGACAGCTTTAGTAAATTTACCTAAACATTATATTTAAAAAATAAAGCAAGATGTCGTCATGGTAGTGAAAGGGCTTTGAAAACCGCTTGATTGCTACGTGGAACTGTGTATCAAATGTACAGTGGAGAATCTGTTATTCTTTCCCGTTTAAACGCAAACGTACGCAAACGTAAAGCACTAAAACGTAGAAAAGAACAACTTTTGGACAATTCTGATAATTCTTGTTTATCTTGGTGGCAAACAGTTTGGAGCCTGATCAGACGCCGGGTTACCCGGCGTCTGATCTGGCTCCAAACTGTTTGCACTGGAAATAATAGTTTTAGCGTAAATGCGTTTATTGGGAAAGAATAACAGATTCTCCACTGTACGTGGAACTGTGTATCCAATGTAACGGTGTTTGGCTGTATACAGTGGAGAGCAAACGAAACGAAACGCAAACATAATGCAATAAAATGTAGAAAATGCCCATATTGCGTAAAATATCATCTGAATGGCAAACAGTTTGGAACCTGATCAGACGCCGGGTTATCCGGCGTCTGATCTGGCTCTAACTGTTTGCATTGGACATAATGGTTTTAGCAGAGCAGCGTTTTTTGAGAAAGAAGACCGTTTTCCTCACTGTAAATGACTGTTTCACGTAGGATCATTAACAGATTTCCTGTCACAGTATCTTGACACTCAACCAGAGCCTATCATTATACTCTGTGAACTTGGCCAGAAGAAAGAAAAGACGCAACAATGAGTAATAATAAGTTAATAACCCTTCATCTGCTAGTCAGGACTTTACTTGAAATCGCAAACAGATGAGATTTGGACCAGATGTCGTGTGCCGCGGCGTCTGATCAAGGTTCACACTGGTTTACCCTAATGTTAACATTGGTCAAATTTAAATAACTTAACTTTGAAAAATTCATAAGCATCGCATACATGTACGACAACTGTGAAGTAGACAATATCGCAAGCGAAGGGTTAAATGATTCCAGAAATCCACAAGTATAGACCTAGTCGTAAATTTTCTCTATAACGACCTCTATAATGAAGGCTAATTGATAGTATTAAAGACAGATGACATCTTAAAGCTATATGACAGAAAAGCAGAAAGCTCCTAAAGGAGCTTTCTGTTGTACTATCACGTTGCTTTAAGCATTTACAGGTCGCAGATTCCTTATAATTAACACAATTAAGTGGTCGCAATAGAGAGGTTTTACTGTACTCGTACAGTGGAGAATCTGTTATTCTTTCCCGTTTAAACGTAAACGTACGCAAACGCAAAGCACTAAAGCGTAGAAAAGAACAACTTTTGGACAATTCTGATATTTCATGTTTATCTTGGTGGCAAACAGTTTGGAGCCCGATCAGACGCCGGGTTACCCGGCGTCTGATCTGGCTCCAAACTGTTTGCACTGCAAATAATAGTTTTAGCGTAAACGCGTTTATTGGGAAAGAATAACAGATTCTCCACTGTATCTGATTGACACCCGTAGTTTTTTATGCTTCAAGCAAAATCTGAATTATGAGTTTGAAAACAAGAAAACAAAAGAGACGTCATTTTCTTCAGACAATAAGATGGCAGTTGAAGAGTAAATTGGCAATGAGAATTGACATAAGAATGAGGGCATAATATACGTCGTGTCACTAGTAGTGACCTGTTTTGAACTCAGTAAAACATGAGATTAAATGAAAATAGGTTAAATTCACTTTAAGGCAGGCAGTTTAGTAACCCTGTGATACAATGTATCTAAGAAATATTTGTAGTACAATGTCACAGGGTTTTTAAATGACCTTTATATGCGTAACTAGGGTTGATGTGTTTAGCAACCAGCTATCGTCATGCACGAAAAAAGTGTTGGGCTATAAACAATGATTCTTATCACAATTATCTTCCGTCTAGATTTGGGAGCCAAACACCATTTCCTTGTTTTTTTGACGAAATCAAAATACTGATATGTTTGAACTGAAAAACAACCAGTTTCCTAAACTACTAGAACAGGACATGTTTGAATGCTAGTCATAGCTGAATCCATGGTATTACAAAAGGTATTTGGCAGAAATGAAATATATTCATGACATCTTAACCCTTTGCCTGCTGGTCGCGACTTTAATGATTTTTGCAAACAGTTTAGATCCAGATCAGACACCGCGTAACGCGGTGTCTGATTTGGATCCAAACTGTTTGGCACTCTTCTTTAGGTTTCTTTACTTAAAATATGTAAAAATCTAAATTTAACAAACTTTGCAGACGACAATTTCGAAGCAGACGACATCACCACAGGATAAGGGTTAACCCTTTCACTGCCATGACGTCATCTGCTTAAAAAACAATTATTGTCGTCTGCTTTTATTTCTTAATTTTAAATTTTAGATTAAGTGATATCGTAATGAGTGTCAAACAGTTTGGATTCAGATCAAGTGACGTGGAACGAGGCGTCTGATCAGGATTAAAACTGTTTGCAAATGAGCATTGTACTCGGCATTAGGAATGAAAAGGTTAATTCAAAGCATGATTCAGACAAGTTCAATTTTTCATCCCAATACCCCTAATAACCACCGCTAATTGACCATTTATTTTTAATGCATATAAATTGTGATTTTAACCCTTTGGCGCCGTATAAAAAAGTCTGCACAAAATCTTTAGAATTATTATTGCTTTCTTCTCTAAATTGTAGATACAGTGGAGAATCTGCTATTTTTGCCCGTTTAAACGCAAACGTACGCAAACGCAAAGCACTAAAACGTAGAAAAGAACAACTTTTGGACAATTCTGATATTTCATGTTTATCTTGGTGGCAAACATTTTGTAGCCTGATCAGACGCCGGGTTACCCGGCGTCTGATCTGGCTCCAAACTGTTTGCACTGCAAATTATAGTTTTAGCGTAAACGCGTTTATTGGGAAAGAATAACAGATTCTCCACTGTACTACGATACTTGCGATACAGAGTTTGGATTCAGATCAGACACCGTCTTACTCGACATTTTTGTTTGGAATCAGATTGACCCTTTAATGATCGAATTATTCGAGAGAATTTTACCCCTTTACCGCTTTATTGTCGTCTGATTCAGTATTGTTGTCTACAATACACGGTTTAAAGTTAGTTTTAAGGTTGTATGTCTTAATATAGAACAGATTGTATTTCACGTAAACTTTACAGTGTCTAGTGATTACAACTACATACATATAATACGGAAAAAAGGCTTGCCTTTTTTCCGTTCTTAAGTAATGCACGATAAAATCAAAGGTATTCCAATTCTATTTAATCACTGATAGACTTTGAAAAGTGTTTGATTTGCGCGTGAATAATTTCCTCAAAACTAGGCAACTACAAAACATGGGGGCTGACATATTGGATGATGATGTCACGGCTTTTACGAAGAGTTGTGCGTGACGTTTCGGAATTCCCGATTTCGGTGATATTTTAAACCATTTTAAGAATGAATAACCCACAACACTCACTTGTAATGATTTCCTCCAAATGACAAACTTTCAAACAGTTCAATCCATAACCTTAACGCTAAAAATGAACGTTATTTGCAAAAAGCTACTTCTCAATCGAACCGATAAAAATAACGGATTACCATATGTCATCAATATAAATAATGACGTCATTATTGGTGGTCATATGACTTCAAAAAATAGTTTTAGATTGCATTATAATACAGGGCTGCCATAAGTTGAAATGAAAAATCCTAAGATTTCCAAATATGCATTTTTCAAGCGCGATTTTACGAATCGTACCTTTACCCCATAGCCGATTTCAAGTTTTGTTGGCATGTGACTACTTAAAGCAGACTGGAAGTAAAGCAGAATGAGCCTTATGGCGCATTCTGCTTTACTTTCAGCCTGCTTTAAGCTACCATATCCTGGGGGGAAATCCGGAGATTTAGGAAAAATCCGGAGAAATGGCAGCCCTGATAATATAGCTGTACGGAGGAGTTTTAACTTTTAACATTGTATACACGGGTGCTTATATAATTTATTATCTATTTGATTATTGGGTAACAATATATGATAGATCTTGTCCCAAACAATTTAGGTTTATAATAAAAGTTCGAGTCGGTTGTGTAATCCAGATCTCAGTCACGAGAGGCGTAGCCTCGAGTGTGATCTGGAATACACAACGAACTGATACAAAAGCGCTGATCACACACTGGCGATAGATCTATTCCGTTTTCATTAATACAATTTTGCTTTTTTTCCGTCCATAGGCAAAGCCTAAATACATGTTATAAATAATATTCGTTGACAAGAAATCATAGCTGCTAGTTAGTGCTCGATGGATGAACGTATAAGCTAATACAATGTAAATGTAAGCCGCTTTCGTTACGCACCATGCATTTTTTGCCTAGGGTATCATTCGAAAGCGACGTAAATCTTTGGAATCTTTGATAGATATAGATGATACTCTAACAAAGTAGGTGTAATATAAACCACTCTTCTTACGACTTCAATGTTTACAGTCTGTACAGTGGAGAATCTGTTATTCTTTCCCAATAAACGCGTTTACGCTAAAACTATTATTTGCAGTGCAAACAGTTTGGAGCCAGATCAGACGCCGGGTAACCCGTCGTCTGATCAGGCTCCAAACTGTTTGCCACCAAGTTAACAAGAATTATCCAAAAGTTGTTATTTTCTACGTTTTAGTTCTTTGCGTTTGCGTACGTTTGCGTTTAAACGGGAAAGAATAACAGATTCTCCACTGTATGTACATACCCACATATTTACATCTATATACACAACATAAGCATATAGCATACTATAATATTATTCTGTCATTAACTTTACATTATTGTGTTTTACAAAAAGTGTACTTTACACTTGTTTCCATGAATAGGATAAATGAAGCTAAATTTAAGTGTAATGATAAGGTAATGAAATGTGCATTTCTACTACAAGTTATACAATAAGGAAACATTATTCTTTGTTGAATTTTCTTAAATAGCAGATTGAAAATGACTAAGACGCATTTATCATGTTAAATCTAAGATTTGAAGCCTCTGAGATATATCTGCATAACCTATGTAATTCGTTTTTATTTTGTGTGCCAAGCAATTCAATTAGTTTAAAAACACTGGGTCTATCTCTAAAGTATCTCTTAATATATTCAAAAGTGTACCAAACAGTGCAAATTCATTCAGAAGCCTGTCCTAGTCGATGTGTAATGGGTTTGCGTTTTACGACCAAACATTCTTTTATTTGGACATGAAGAGCATTTTATACATGAACTGAAAAATGAATATGTCCTACAAGCACACTGAAAGAATTGATCGGAATATCTCGACAAAACTGGTTAAATCATCTGAACTTATTACGAAAAAAAGTACTCGTCAAATGCGTTGGTAACACATTCAACCCTAGCGACGAATATTTTCGTCATTAACAAACAGCGTATTCATGACGCGTAATCTTGTCCAATGCAAACAGTGTAAACCCAGATCAGAGGGCTCCTAAAGCTCCTAAAACGTCACAGGGGCGAATGAACACTGGAATATCAAATGTAACATGTCAGATAAGACTAGCCCATGGTCCAAGGTTTTAAAAAGTATGAGTTGGCTCGTCACTAGGGTTCAAAAATATAAAAATGTTGAATTTCTTGCAAAGCAGGATTCACGTATCTTCCATAAATTGGGAAACTAACCGTTTTTACAGCTATGTAATTGTCAATCCTTGAATTTTCTGCATTTTCTTTCAGAAAATATCATCAACAAACTGTTTGAAATAGTAATTATAGATTCGAGCCTAGCATAAAGGAGGTTAACTATTGTAATGCAGAAATCTAATGTCTTGCCCTTTGCAAACTGTTCGGATGTAGATGAGATGACAAGTAAATGGATGTAAGGTTAATATGTTATCTGTTTGTCACTCGGATCATTATAGTCTACACTTTTTGTGAAAAAAAACATTCTAATATCAAATTAACGACTGACGGTCTTCAACCCGGAGAAGTCTGCATGTGCATAGTTTCTATATTGCAATATTGTTCATGGAACACAATCATGTACAGTGAAGAATCTGTTATTCTTTCCCGTTTAAACGCAAACGTACGCAAACGCAAAGCACTAAAACGTAGAAAAGAACAATTTTTAGACAATTCTGATAATTCTTGTTTATCTTGGTGGCAAACAGTTTGGAGCCTGATCAGACGCCGGGTTACCCGGCGTCTGATCTGGCTCCAAACTGTTTGCACTGCAAATAATAGCTTTAGCGTAAACGCGTTTATTGGGAAAGAATAACACATTCTCCACTGTTTTACTAAAGCTATGACTTTTTAAACGCAATAGTATAGTCATTATAGAAATAGTAGTCTGCGTTTGACGCACACTATTAGATTCTAGGAAGTTATGGATACGAATGTTAATCAAATTTAATCTGACCAGATTCCCAATTAGTTGGCGCGTGACTCTGGTGCCAACCTGATTATAAATGAGCCGTGCAATGACAAAATATGTATAATTGCATTGCAGACAGTGTAGATTTTTGACGCGGCGGCTGGCCCTGATCTACTCTGTTTGACACCCACAGTCATCTAAAGCATTGTATTTAGCAGTATTATATACGGTATGTGTTAGTGTAGACCAAACTCAGATACAGAGCCTGAAATGACAACGATAGTTGGTCTGTACAATGTTGCAATGCAATAAGGCAGGTTTTGTCATGGCACGGTTCAAATGTTATTATAGTCGGGATTGGTAGTAAAGGGGCTAATAGCAGTAGAGAGACAGGGAAATGTGTTTAATTACAACTTCCAAAGAACAATGCTTTTCATAGCTTATCATTACATGAAACACATTATACCATAAATCATTATGTCGAATTCACAATAAAACATGTGCTAAGCGGCCACCAAAGGGTGAATGTATTGTCTTACATAAAAGAGGTAAACTTGAATGAGTTTATCGCGTTGATTAGCTAATAAACGTAAGATTGGCGAAAAATCCAAAGGACCATAGCCGCGAGAGAGAAGTTATCACGTCGCAAGTAGCTTTGAGGGTGTCCTCAGTTGAGGACGAAGCAGCAAAATAAGTAAGTGCTGTGTGTAGAAGAAAAGCTATTCTTTAAAAGAATGCGATTAGTTTCAAGCAGTATCTGTGTTATGTAGAACACTACATGTTATTTGTACTGTTCTTGTTGGGTAAACCCTTTACCCCATACCCTGTTCCTAGTTCTGAAAATAGGCGACTACTTAAAGCATGTTGAAAGTAAAGCAGAATGCGCCTCATGGCGCATTCTGCTTTACTTTCAGCCTGCTTTAAGCTACCACCTGCTAGAAAAAAAAAATTCCTTTTGATACATATTCATGACTGTATAAATTGGAACTATTTTCTTCAGTGTAGTTTTAAACTGAATGTGATAAAAGGCGCTTCTATGAGGTAAAGGGTTAAGAGGTAACATTTCAGTACCGATCCTCATACAGCTTCATTGAACCCGAATTTTAAGTGCTTTTAATTTCTACTACGATGAGCGGCAGTCTTTATTTTATGACAAAACGTTTTATATTAATTTGTACAATCGCTTTTAGAAAATAAACATGAGGTGTACATAAGTCAAGCTTGTATTTAGCAACCTTTCAGCGAAGATAGACGGCGATTGTTTATTGCTGGACAACAACTCTACATACCATTCATGATCTATGACACATTAAAATACAAGTACTTGAATTATCAAGCTATACACATGTAATTAGATATTGGGAACGAATGGTGATTTCTACATTTTCTCAACATTGTTTAAACATATTTATAATAGAGCAGTTATATTATAATATACCATATTTTAATGTTAACCAATATTTAAAGTGACTGAAAAAAAAATTGATTTGACCGAAAAGTATTTACATTAAAAATTCCCATCTCGTGTGAATGCTGATTGGTATTTGCTACACTCATCCCGATTTAATCAGTTCTTTTCATGCATTACACACATTTCTGAGAGTTCTAGAAGATGCACGGTTCACACTGAATGCAAAACATTAAATTAATTTAGTTTTTTTTTACGAAAAAACAAACATATTAAACACATTTGCGATCGCTTATTGGTAGCTTTGCAAATTGTGTGAAACAAGATGGCACTTAATGATTCCAGTGTTGTCTTTAATCCCATCTACTATCAAACGTCAAACTTACACAGGTATTTAAAACTGTTCAAAACAGATTGTATCACGCGTATCAAGTACTCTTCAGTTAAATACTTTATTTCACATTTTGATAAACTAAAACTGATGATAGTCAAACGGAATACTTTAATTGCAGCGGAAATGTTGGGTATCTAAGATCATTTATTTAACATCTATGGTGTTGAAAAGTCGTCTGCTTCGAATATAATTATGGTCTGCAAAAGCCTTCAAAATCCAGTTTGTATGATATCTAAACTATAAAAGTGTTGAACACGAGGGCAAACCAGTTTGGACCGAGAATAGACGCCGCGTACGCGGCGTCTGATCTCGATCCAAACTGTTTGCTTATGTTAGCCAAGTCTCGCTTAGCTTGATAAGGGTAAACTGTAGTTGCTTGCAGTGCTTTTACAGATTGAGATACAGTGGAGAATCTGTTATTCTTTCCCAATAAACGCGTTTACGCTAAAACTATTATTTGCAGTGCAAACAGTTTGGAGCCTGATCAGACGCCGGGTAACCCGGCGTCTGATCAGGCTCCAAACTGTTTGCCACCAAGATAAACAAGAATTATCAGAATTGTCCAAAAGTTGTTCTTTTCTACGTTTTAGTGCTTTGCGTTTGCGTACGTTTGCGTTTAAACGGGAAAGAATAACAGATTCTCCACTGTAAACCGGAAAATGGTGAATTGGTGTGTATTTTATCCTATAATATGACTGTTCAGGTAAATAAATAACGTGATAGACATATGCGATTTAAAGTGAAAAACAAATAAAAATAGATGCAACCAGTGATGTTTCTTAGGCAATTTTATGTTACAATAATGTTTATGGCTCTTAGCAAAATACATATAATTTTGATTTTATTTTGAACCCTGTCTTTAAAAAAATCCATTTGTCATCTGGGGATTTAGTCTCTGTACACCATTCATCCCTGGGACTTGAAACGGACAATTCAAATTTTCCAGTTAAGCATAGTTGATTTTCACATATTATGGGTTGAATTACTGAGAAAACTGACAAACAATGCAGATTCTAAAGGAGTCCTCTGTTCAGGATCTCCACTATTTACATATGACACAATTAATGTACTCTTCACATGCACATCGTTTGTGAATGACGAGTATACTCGTCACTAGGAATGAACACTGTAAAGGTTAGGGGAAATTAAGGTATCTTAAAATACGGGAGACAATGTTACACCCTTGGGAAGTAGCTTATGCAGCAACGTGCAAATCCATTACAATCTATATAAAAAATTGAGCAATTAATTCAGTGGCTTGTGGCCCATCGAATATCTAGATAAATGGATAATGGGGCTAATAACTTGCCCCTGACTGCTAGAAGAATTCATAAAACTGATGTTATATTTCAGTATGCTTTTTATGGGCATGTGTAATAATCAACTTCTGTAAAACCGTCCAGAGATTATTTATCTGAAATTTCTTTCAGAAAATATAGCCAGAGCGTTAAACAGTTTTGATCCATTTGATACGGTGATTCATCGTGCTCAAAAATGGTATAGGCGCGCTTTTACAAACTCAATCTCATGTGACAAATAAACGTCGTTAATGTATCTGTTACTAGAATTAAGAGTATAGAAGGAATTCCATGGCAAATATTAATCCTTTCACTGCCAACTCTTTCTTGAGATTTTTACCCCATTCGCCGTTTCATTGTCGTCTGCTTCAATTTTATTGTCTGCAATGTCGTTTCAAACGTAAAGAATATAGCAGTATGACCGAACACATTTCAAAACGAGTATCAAACAGTTTGGATCCTGATCAGACGCCGCGATACGCGGCGTCTGAACAGGGTCCAAACTGTTTGCAAACGCGCTTTTAAGCGTCATTGAGAGTGAAAGGGTTAACTACCAATCACCGTGCGTCAATTATGGCCATGTGGTAGGAATAACGATGTTTATCATTTGAACTCTGGATATAACTTAGTCTCTTTTTACAATTGAAAGATAGCAACTAAATTATTCACATGGCTACAGATATTGGGAATATTTGAAAAACTAAAATATTTATTTCTACTTTAAACCCTATGGTGTCACTACTCATTAGAATCGTCTTGAAGAAACGATTTTAAAGAGTAGCAACACCATAGTAATTGAGATAAAATAAGTGAGAAAATGTTGGATTTGTGCAGTTTATTCCCTCTTATCAGGAGCCCTGGTTCATGTAGAATAAAATTTAGGATCTTATCAGACGGCTAGTTACTCGACGCCTGATCAGGATCCAAACTGTTTGCAAAGGTAAAATCACATCCGTTCTGGCACTATTTAGTCTTTTACTGTCAATGTTGAGAAAAGGTTCATTTGCAAAGAGTTTGGCTCCTGACCAGACGCCGCGTAACACAGCCTCTGATCAGGATCTAAACTGTTTGACAGTGTTTTTCGAAATTGTGTCATGCTATCGAATCAGATGGCAATGTAGCGATGAAGGGATTTCAACCTCACGATAAATTTGACAATGAACATGTTAAAGTGACTTGTTCTACATTTCGACCTACGGGTAAATAAATATTGCATAATATTTATTGCAATAGTAACACATTATTAATAAATGATGCCTTAATAGTCACAGTGGGATAATATAAATATTGGTATGTCCTGGGAGCCATATTCTTCACAAGTTTACCGATCGCCAATACTCCCGAATATTGACTGGTCTACTAGTATACAATTTGGTTGTAGATCAGCGGCCCGTTTCATAAAACTTCGTATGCCAAAAACGGTCGTAAGCTTAAACTTTAAAACCCATTTAATTTCTGATTTCTCCATCTAATCCTGTCTTGTGACATTTCTTTGTGGAATCGTCTGTGAAAAGACGATTCCAAAGAGATGACACAAGACAGGATTAGATGGAGAAATAACTAATAATTGAGACTTTTATAATCTGACTTACGACAACATTGTCGTAAGAAGTTCTATGAAACGGGCCCAGGCTCCTAGTAATATGGAGTAAAACCAGTATCCAAACTGTTTGACACCCCTTTGGTAGGGTTAATCTATAAGTAAACTCAAGAACATTTTTTTCAGACGATTACTGTTAGACAAATTATATTGTCGAAGGCAAATTGTTAAATAACATATATGGTATATCGAACGTTTCATTCTTACCTTTAATTGTTAGACATAGGCTAAGAAATGTGGTTAGAACAGACGTTTCCATGGCAAAAGTCACATATTCATGAAATTACACCTGTCAAGATTTGAATTTTGACTTCACAACATTGTGTTATAGCTTGTCCATGTCCAGCAAGCTTATCTGTATAACAGTCCATTTAAATTGTATACGCTGACTGTTGACTGACACTCGGAACTACACTGGCATCTTGTTTCAAGATCTGTCTCCAAGGTTATTAAGCTGTTGGGTTGAGTCTGAAGTCATTCTTAAGTATTTGATTGGTCAGATATGAGCCTAGGCTCAAATATGACAATCAAGTATTTGAGAAAGACTTCAGACTCAACGCAAACGCGTTGACCCAGACATAGATACACTTGGTGTCTGATAAACATCCACGCGAATCATTGTTTTCAGTGAAGATGCTTAAAATCATAAACTTCAATATCATGACGTCATCGATGTTTAACAGTTGTCGTCTGCATTTACTTCTCAAATTTATATCTTAGGTATTTTGACTTAAACAATATTGAAATGAGTGCCAAATAGCATGGACAGTTATAAGACGCCACGTTATGCGGCGTCTACCGTGACTCCAAACTGTTTGCAAATAACTAATGTACAGTGGAGAATCTGTTATTCTTTTCCGTACGCAAACGCAAAGCACTAAAACGTAGACAAGAACAACTTTTGGACAATTCTGATAATTCTTGTTTATATTGGTGGCAAACAGTTTGGAGCCTGATCAGACGCCGGGTTACCCGGCGTCTGATCTGGCTCCAAACTGTTTGCACTGCAAATAATAGTTTTAGCGTAAACGCGTTTATTGGGAAAGAATAACAGATTCCCCACTGTACTCTGGCTAAATGCAATAACAGGGTCAATATAAAAAGCTAAGACGACATACTGATTATATCATAACAGTTAAATGGTGAAAAATAGTCATCCAGTGTAATCATCCAGCATTGGTAAAACATTTTCTCTTGTTCACTTTCCAAAATCAAGTAATTCCAAAAATATTGCTATCTAAATATAGGTTGGCTTTTAGCATGATAGATCTCCTTTAACACTGTCGATTGTACAAATTGTCAAATATACGTGTTTGGAAGAATGTTTAACGGATGTGCCAGACTGTTTTGACCCTGACCAGATACCCAAACTACTAGGCGTATAAATGTCACATAACCCGACAATAAATAAAGTTTGTATCTGTATCTAGACGTTTGATCTGGCTCTAATATGTTTTTGAATACCAGTCAAATCGCCTCCATGCCAGATAATGATTACATAGATAAAAGAACATACACATACATTATTGAATTAATTAATTGAGCTTATTCATAGCTATATTAAAATAAATGTGAATAATGAAATTTCATTGAATAAATAAGTTAATAAATGGAAATATATTTCGAAAATTATATAACAGATCAAGCACCCATTCGATTTCAGATAAGCCTCACTGAACCCATTGAAAAACGCTATCCCAGTATAAATAGATTAACACAGCTACACTGAACGTTTCTCACAGATTGTTTGCCGTTAAATATTTCACATGGCTAGTGCATTGTATATATACGCCTGCTTAACTTTGAACTCGCCTCAGGTTTGAAGATTATTGGAAAGAGAACGTTGTTCATTAGGTTTACACTGTTAGGGTTATTAATTATCGCACCGCAAAGTGTGATTGCACGTGCATTTCCATGCAATTAAGGTCAAGATCAGACATCGGGTTACTTTGTGTCTAATCTGTATCCAAACTGTTTAATAATCGTGAGTTTGTTTATCCAGTAACATGCCTGAAATGTAAATTTTAAAGCAAATTTCCGAGAACAATTTAAAATCTGCAAATTACAAACTTTTCTTGCATTTGTAAAGGATAAACCCCAGTTCTAACATGTCTGCAATTAAGTTCATGTTTTCGGTTTATATGCAAACAGTTTTTATTTGTTAAGAAAAATACTTGAAGACAATTTTCAAGCAAGAGAAATAATGACAGCCAAAGACTTAAGTGGTCGATATCTGGAATAGAAGTGAAAACCCTGACGGTTTAAACTATAGAAATGTAAGTGTAACGTGATATTGAATATATCAAACATCTTTAGTTCACGAAGCTTCAATATCTAAGGAAGCTACCGTTTCCCGTATAAACGCAAACAAAACGGTACACAGTACAATCAAACCGCACTAACTAGACCTCACTTAAGCCGACATACTCTTAATTCAAATTTAAAACGTTACCTCGCCACGGTTTTAAGATTGAAATATGATTACGTGCATGTTACGCGAGATAGGGTTACCAACTTTCAATTAACTTAAACAAATGTTTTATCCATTTATAAATGAAACAATTACGTTGTAGGTAATTGTTTAATCGATGTTTCTTGTGTGTGTTTGTTTCAAAACAATTATTCTGCAAGCAAAAGATGCAAGTTGTATAATATACAGTGGAGAAAACGTTATTCTTTCCCAATAAACGCGTTTACGCTAAAACTATTCTTTCTATTGCAAAAAGTTTGGAGCCAGATCAGACGCCGGGTAACCCGGCGTCTGATCAGGCTCCAAACTGTTTGTCACCAAGATAAACACGAAATATCAATATTGTCCAAAAGTTATAGTTTTCTACATTTTAGTGTTTTGCGTTTGCGTTTCTTTGCGTTTAAACGGGAAAGAATAACGTTTTCTCCACTGTAGGAACAAATGTCAATTTGGATACGGATCAATCGCAGAGTTTGTCGTCTTCTGGCCTTGATGCAACCTTAGTAAAAGTAAGCCTAGTGGCGACGGGCGTGATATGGGATAAATGAATAATTGATAGTAGCAAGGAGATGTTTATAATGGATGTCCTGCACCATCAACTATTGATGTATGACGACCCACCGTCCGTATGAATCATTAAACGCCATCACCTGTCAACTAGAATTTGTTCCTCATCTGTCTCGCCTGATGTCTTTTTGTTTTTGCAGTGTGATTCAGAAACAAGGAATAACAAACAAAAATAACATTCAAACAAACATGGTCAAACACAGGGTAATTCCAGCAATTTTTCAAACTTATAAGGCAAGTATTTTCATCTCTAAAATTCCAATGTATTCACTTAACCCTATATTTTGACAACTCATTAGAATCGTCTCTTTGAGACGATTCTAATGAGTAGTCACAATATAGAGTTTAGTGCAGATATATATGTTGGAAATGTTTCACTCATTTCCTCTTATTTCGAACACTTCTTGTATGGCTGGTAATGTTTCTACTAACAACAATTATCTTTGAAGGTGTACAAACGATGAGAAATGGCAACAAGTGTGAATTGTATACGTCAATTGATTTTTTTCTCCAAGATAAAGTGTTAAATCAGGTGACGCTTCACAACCAGGATAAAACGTCCTTAAAACAAATTGTCTGCTAATATTGCACAGAATTTTAGGATTTTTTACTGAAGAAATATCCACTTACGGGTGTATCAATGTCATGAATTTAAGAAATTTTCAAAGTATATGAAAACACTTTTTGATGGTTTTGTATTGACGAGCTATTTAAGATGAATGAAAAAATAGAAAAAGCGTACATTTTGGTGAAAAACAGTTGGCTCCATGGCCATGTAAAATTTACCCCACCCACTTTCTCTTATTTTGTCCTTTTCAAACAGCCCCCTTCAATAAAATCCATTTAAATGAAAACAAATATGATAATTTGGTTTTGTGTTATTTATTTCCTATCTATGGTAGTATTTCTTCATACAAAAACTAATTTAAGAGAAAACAGGCACCAAATGTGAAATTTATAAAGCTCTAAATATCACCGATATGGTACTTTTTTGTAAATTTTGTAAGGGGAGATAACTCTTTTTACTTTAATAACTCAACATTTTCGACACTGACCTTTCAATTTCTTTTCATATTTTGAACTGCTTTAGCATTGGCTTTCATTTGGTAGAATATAAGAAAAAGTTTAATACTAGAACCATTTCATTTTCAAACTTTTGTACTTTTTTAAAGTTTTTTTTCATAAAATAAAAAATCTAATAAAATCATGCCCTATAAAAAGCATATTTTTGATATTCGAGGATCCATATTGTTCAAACCTAGTGCCTGCTTTGTCTAAATTTGATTTCCATATGTGAAAACACCACCATAGACATGAAATAAATAACGAAAACCCAAATTACCATGTTTGTTTTGTTTTGAAATAGATTTGACATACCTTTTTCAAATCGCTGTAGCTCAAAAAAAAGGACACCACCATATATTTGTTTCCATTTTTTCATTCATCATAAATAGCTCTTCCAAAATATCAATGATAGAAAAAAAGTTTGATACTTTGAAATAATCGCTTATGGGTTTGATTCACCCTTAAGTGTCAAACATATATAGTCCGCAGCATTGTTAAAATAAAGTTTTAACATAATTAAAAATGCCGAGTGATATGGTACTATGACGTTATGTTGATAACAGTTTTGATCCTGACCAGACGCTAAAATACTAGATTGGAATCCAACTGTTTTTGCACACACTGTTATGTGTCGAACGTCAAATGCCACTAAACAATGTAAAATTTTAGCAAAAAAGCAAAACGAAATCCTTTATGCAGACGACAACGTGGGAGTGAAAAAAGTAAAAATGACAATTTCGAACACTCACGATCAATTTTCAGTGACGGCGAAAAATCGTAACAAGTGTGATTTTCATACGTCTGTGGGCAGTTTTCCCAGGTTAGTGCTAAAGCAAGTGACCAACTCTTAATGGAGTCCAACATTCATCCAATTATAAACCATTTAACCACCTCACTGCAAGGGTATCGTCTGCTTAAGATCTGTCGGCTGCTTTTATGTCTTAAATATAGAATTACGGCATATTCACTGAAGAAACATCGACCATATTCTGCACTGTTTGTCCTTTTGCAATATATATATAGATTGTTAAATCAACCTTAAATATGTAAGAAAGGGGACTAGACTCAATTGGAAACTGAACTCAGGGAAGAATTCGTTAACCCCTTCAAACCCAAACTTGACTCAATTTGAATTGCAATAAATCGGCGTCTGATCAGGTATCAGGGCCCCGTTTCATATAACTTCTTACGACAAATGTTGTCGTAAGTCAGTTTATAAAAGTCTCAATTATGATTTATTTCTCCATCTAATCCTGTCTTGTGAAATCTTGAAAAGACGATTCCAAAAAGATGTCACAAGGCAGGATTAGATAAAGAAATCAGAAATTAAATGTATTTTAATATTTTGACTTACGATCGTTTTTGTCGTACGAAGTTTTATGAAACGGGCCCCAGAAGTGTAATACACTTATATCGATGGTGTTTCTCTAGTCAGTCTGTCTCAATCCGAAATTCCAGAAATAAGATAAGACGATATTCTGGTATTAAATTGGTATTAAAATGCTGATTAACAGGGCTTATTTCATTTGTTCGTTCTCAATGTTCTCTTCTTTTATAATGGTCAAATGTTTAAGGGTAAGTAGGTTACCGCCTTATAGATGGATGTAGCACCGAACATGTAAATGAGCCGTACGATTAAAAGACGGACTTGTTGTAGGCTAAGACCAGTTGCCGGGCGTTTTGCCCGGCGGTTGGTCTGCTTCTACACTGTTTAACATTGATAAGTATTTACATTATGTTGTCATATTTCTTGTTAGACAGTGTACACCATGATGAAATGTGGTTTAATCCTTTCACTACTAAATTTTTCGTGAGATGTTTACCCCTTCACCGTTTCATTGTCGTCTACTTCTATTTTTTTGTTTGCAAGACCGTTTCAAAGTAAGATTTAATGTAGTATGACATAAAATATATAGATGCGAGTGTCAAACAGTTTGGATCCTGATCAGACGTCGCGTAACGCGATGTCTGATCAGGATCCAAACTGTTTGCAAACGCGCCGTCAGGCGTCATTAGGAATGAAAGGGTTAAAATTTAGACTAGGCTAGATTGATGCATTACACGAAACGCAATTAGTGCGGTTTTCTCATGGTCCAGCTCATGTATTTGAGTCAATAAAAAAAACGTTTGACTCGACTCGACGCGTGGCGGTGAATTTCCAACAGGCTTATACGGTAATGGAGATTGTAGAGCACCATCTAGAATATAATTAAAATAATTATAGGAATTAACAGACGCTAAAAGCCTTCTATCAAAGCAACCTGCCTCTAGTCGAAGATAAAAAATAACAATGAAAATGGCGGTACTAAAACATCACCTTAATTCAAGACAAAAACTATTTCCGCCTGCCAGATTTCCTCTTCTTATTTGTATTAAGCTTTTAATTTGTACGTGTGATTTGACTTTCATTTTCAAAATATTTGGATCTAGATAGATGCCCAATAATTGGATATCTTATCGGTTTCCAAATTCCTTTTTTTAGTTTAAACATATTTATTCAGCAAATATACACATCACATAGACATATACAACAGAAAGAAGGGATTGAAACGAAAGACAATAAAGTCTTATAGGATTTCTCTCCCTGAACGTGCAATGTACAAGTAATTGCGAAATATATGGTCATTGATGTCATTATAAAAGATGTTTCTAAAAGTTTTTAAGAAGATAAATCAATGACATAATGTAATCAACAGTATATTTGATGTTATTAAATTTTGAAAGAATGATAAAGAAAAACAACTACTAACGATCTTGTTTTTTTAAAGTGCTGTTTTAATATTTGAAACTTACGATTTGTTCAGGCAAACGCCTGCACGTTTTTTTGCTTTCAATTATCCAACCTGCACGTTTACTAATAGATATTGCAGGGAAATAAAAGCATTAAATTGTCGGTGCATGCAATATGATCTTCTTAATGTGAACACTTTTAGTGATACTACAGATGGAAGTCTGTTGTTTAGATAAGTCCCGAGGGGAAAGGGTACCACTTAAAACAAACAATATATGCTGCATTTAAAGTGCGAAATAGTTTCACAGTCTGCTTTCATGGTCCTATACAAATACTATTGACTATAAAGCTATAAAATGAGAGAGGAGACAAGTAAGCTAAAGCGGCGTTCTCTTTGTGTAGGTTAATCAGAGACTATTGTTTTCAGTGTTCAAGAGCCTAAATTCTTTCACTGCCAACATTTTCGTGAGATGTTTACCCCTTCACCGTTTCATTGTCGTCTGCGTCAATTTTGTTGTCTGCAATGTTGTTTCAAAGTTAAAAAAATAATAAGGCAGTATAACTGAAGAAATTTTAAAAATGTGTCAAACAGTTTGGATCCTGATCAGACGTCGCGTTACGCGGCGTCTGATCAGCATCCAAACTGTTTTCAAACGCGCTTTTAAGCGTCATTGAGAGTGAAAGGGTTAAACCATAAGCCAAGATATAAAGTCATCATATTCTTTGGTTTTTAAAAAATGACTTTTACATTGGAGAATGTGTTAATCTTTCCCAATAAACGCGTTTACGCTAAAACTATTATTTGCAGTGCAAACAGTTTGGAGCCAGATCAGACGCCGGGTAACCCGGCGTCTGATCAGGCTCCAAACTGTTTGCCACCAAAATAAACATGAAATATCAGAATTGTCCAAAAGTTGTACCTTTCTACGTTTTAGTGCTTTGCGTTTGCGTGCGTTTGCGTACGTTTGCGTTTAAACGGGAAAGAATAACAGATTCTCCACTGTATCAACTTCCTGTATTAGGATTTTGTACACAATAACATTCATGAAATAAAACCGTTACTGCAAGGAATTCCGAATGAGGAATACGCTAGAGACAGTAATAAGTATGTCAGATCAGTACATTTTCTGGAAACCCACATGTAAGCCTTTACAAAATTTATTGCACCTATCGTATATAAATCCTGGCGGATACTAACACAAAGCCATTGTAAGACTCCGTAATTCAATAATATTGTCGTGGAAGAAAACATACGGTGTTCATATTACATAAACAACCAAGTATAGCTACCAGAGTTTTCCTTTTAATTCAGACGGCTGATTAAATCAAGATGAAAGTAAAGCAGAAAGCCCCTGAATGAACATTCTGCCTTACATGAATTTATGCTGTACTGGTCATAACTAACAAATTCCTACAGTTAAAAATGGTCGTTGTCTAGGGAAAAAATACGCTGTTATTACTACAAATACCCCCTTGTGTTTCCATTTTTAAACCAGATGGCTGAATAAAACAGGAGAAAGTAAAGCAGACAACTCATTCAGGAGCTTTCTGCTATACTTTCGTCCAGCTTTTCAATGAAAGGTCTATTACAACGATACAAAACATTTGAAGTGGTCTTAAAGTGACGTTTTACTACATGTATTTGTGTGACAAATAAGAACTGCTGTTCAGTCTGACAATGTCTGTTTTGTTCTTCATGAAACTGCTAGTTGTTAAAGTAGTATAGCGTTCCCTCCCTACAACGACTGCCTCCGTACATCTTATTTTCAACGCTTTTACTACTGTAATATCGTCTGCTTAAAATTGTCGTTTTCTGTTTTTCTCAGTTGCATATTGGACATTTTAACAGAAAAAAATCTTAATGACGAGTGACAAACAGCTTGAATGAAGATCAGACGTCGCGTTACGCGGCGTCTGATCTTCATTCAAGATGTTTGCAAATGGAAGATAATTTTCCTCCCTATAACGACACCCTCCGAACAACGGAAACACTCCTTGTACCTGAGTATCGTTGTGGAGAGGGGCGCTGTACAGATAGCCCGATGCAATCTAGGAACAGTAAAGTTTGTGTTCGAAGACAACATGGGTATCTCTAGAGACAGGGGACTGATAAATCCGGAAATAATGAGTTAGAAATAAATTGTTTTGTTTGACCATGCGTAATACATGTATTATAGAATGTTTGCTTGACACATAACCCATAGTCTGTTTCTAGTTCTAAAGATAAGTGACTATTTCAAGCAGATTGAAATTCAAGAAAAAATGACCATTCTGCTTTATTTTAAGTCATCTTTTAACACCCATTTGCCCAGCTATATAATATATATTTATTATGGCGAATATTCATGACTGCATTAATTGAAACTATGTTTTCCTTGAAGGAAACATCAGGGGCGTAAAATACGTATATATGGAGTAAAGGGGTTAGACTAATAGATGTAATAGAATATTGTCTGTAAATAAAGCCTTAATAAAACTGTCATTTTACTGTTTGTCTGAAATACACGCTTTCTTCACTATATTTTGGGATGCATTTGAAATGTTATGTTGATGTAGCCCGAGTTCTAAAATGGGATATTGTAGGCGTTTACAGTGAAACACACGTGCTAGTACTTCTCCTGTCGAAGAATTGTCTGCTTTGAAATCGTCGTCTGCAAATTTGGTAAAAGTAGGATTGATACATTTTTCAATCGATGAATCCAAAAATCGAGTGTCAAACAGTTTTGATCAAGATCAGACGCCGCGTTACGCGGCATCTGATATTGATCAAAATTGGTTGTGAATACAAGGCACAATAAATGCTCGATGTAGACAATCCATCACTTAAAATGCATGTCTAACATAAGTACAATCACATTTGTGTCGATATTTGTTAACGCTTTTATAATAGTACAAAAATCACGAACATTTCCATTGACGACCTGCTTCTGTAATTTTACCATCGCAATCTTTAAAGTATTCAAAGTAGTTTGACAGAAGAAATATTAGTTCAAGTACTTAACAGGTTTGATTCTGATCAGACCATGGCTTAATCGCTGTTTGGTCTGAATCCAAGTTTTCCCAAAGACAATAGTTGTGGACTATGGCGGAGAAACGATTTGGCAACCTATTCTAATAGTCCAAGAACAGTGTTTATTTTTAGAACTGATGCAGACCGATATAGAGAAGCATGTAATGAACCAGTCTTGACATAAAATCGACACTCCAAGTAGTGTGAAGAGTACATCAAAATAGTGACAATAAACTTGTGTTATGCAGTCTTTGAAAAGTTGAAGAAAACAAAACCCATGGGTCGCTTGAACTCTTTGCATGCTGAGTGTTGTTTACCCTACAAAAAGTGTCGTCTGTCACCTTTTCAAAAGTGTCCAGTGTGTTAAACCAGACCCGTAGCCACGCTGAGGCACACCGAGGCACTTGCCTCGGTGAAATTTTGAAATGTTACCCAAAAACAATTGAAGCAATTTTCGAAAATTAAATTAGAAATCTATTAAAAATGTATTAAAATCACTCAGAGTGATTATAATACATGTTATTTGGTAAAAAGTATATTCTCAAGTTACATTCAATCAGTATGATTAGATCAACCAGCCTCTGCTAGGAGATCGGCGTTTTCCTATGCAACGTCATAGAATATTTTATACGCGCACACCGGTTTCAACTCTGCAACATAAACATTGTGGATCTGGAAACTTATCGATACCGAATCGATATTTTTAAAGGTCGTTCGACTACGTTCGATCTGGAAATGCTGCGGGTAATTGGGGTTGTAGGTTTTGTAGGGCTGCTGTTGTTCATGGCGGGCATAGACAGGGGCGTAGCCAGCGATACGCACGTGCGTAACATCAGTTTGAAAAATGAAAAAATAAACATGGCCAAAAATGTCATAAAAACCGAAGGCTAAGGGGGGTTAGACTTTAATGTCTAACTGAAGATTTTAAAACATACGGTGTTACATGAACTTCTCTTGCGTCTTAAAGACGAAAGCGTTTACCAGAAATAAAGGTTAGTCACAAAATAAATTAATGTTATGGGTAATATAACGGGGCGTTGAGCAAAATATTCTGGTTCACATAGATCGTATTCAGTGCCCCAAATCGTCTAAAAGCCGAATAGTTCTTGCAGAAACATAGTTTAGTCACATTTTTTTTATGTTTAATAAAACGGAGCTTTGAAATAAATTGTATGTTTCGTTCACACATATCATATGCAATACCTTGAATGCCTCCAAACACACTTCAGGACTCACCATTTAAGTTATGATTTTTATTTCTGTCCCGGGGGAGGACCACTGGACCCCCCCCCCCCACACACACACACACACACCAACACATTTTTATAGTTCATACTTGTATGTTTTCATGTTGAATTGTAGATCGTATGTACAATGCAGTGCCTAAAATCTAAAAGTCGAAAGTTCTTGCAGATATGTAGGTTAGTCACATAGATCGTATTCAGTGTCCCAAATCCCTACAAACACACTTTAGAGCTCATCATTTTAGTTCCTGTTTCCATTTTTTCTCCCGGGGGAGGACCCCCGGACCCCCACTTCCATAAATTTGTCAAGTTCAAGTTTCAGAAATCAAGAACTTAGTTACTTCAAAGTCGGCAGCTTGAAAAACTATAACCTACAGTCAGAGACAGTGTTTTGTGTACTTCGCGTGCGTCTTACAGTTGAATAGTTCTAGCAGAAAATATACTTTAGCTACAAAATAATGTTATGTCTTATATAACAGGGCCTTCAACACAAGTTTATGGTTCACACTGATCGCATTCAGTGTCCCAATTCCCTCCAAATACACTTCAGAGCTCACCATTTCAGTTCTTATTCCCATTTTTCTCCCGGGGGTCCACCCCCGGACCCCCACTTGCATTTTTCAAGTACAGTGTTCGGAAACTCAATAATTTAACAACTACATTTTTAAGTCGCCATCAAAAATACTACGGTGCTTCATGTACCTCTCGTGCGGCTTAAAGTCAAATAATTCTAGGAGAAAAATTGTTTGTCACAGAATTTGATGTTATGTCTAATATAAAGGAGTTTTGAACTAAATTGTATGGTTCACATAGATCGTAATTAAGTGTTCCAAATCCCTCTAAGCACACCAGCAAGAGGGGGTCCCGCTCCCGCTGATGAGCGTAACATTCAATCAGGCCTGGCTACGCCCCTGACTACTACATGTACACAGGTTTGCATATGTACATATATGTACTATATTATTTGCGTATGGACCGATGGCCTTAATGCAGTAAATGATGAACTGAACTGAATAAATTCAGTTGAATGAAATGTCAAATTCCCGTGTAATTTCATTTCATTTTCTTCAGTGTCCACCATAGGTTAAGTTAAATATTACAAGAAATTTTAGAATTTAAAGTATGCATTTTTAAGAAAAAACACCCCAAATATACGCCAAATCGCAACCTCGTACAAAAAATGTTCAGGGGAGCATGTCCCGGACCCCCTAGAAAATATGTGCCTCGGTGCTTTTTAGCCTCTGGATACGGCCCTGTAAACGGTTTGGATCCTGAAGAGACGCATCATTGTGCAACGGTTATAATTATTTCATTGCTAGCGTGCTAAAAGTTAAGGCACGTGGCTATTTAATGCAGGGCAAGGACAAAATAAACTTCTTTTCATGTAAGAGAAAATACAGTTTATATGTAAATATGGACCACTGATATAAATCTCAGTGTCAAACAGTTCAGACTATTGTCAAATACAGAATTACTCTGCGATTGTTCCAACTTGTCTGTCAATGACTCCGTTCTTTGAGTGCAAACGCAGTTTGGTGAAAAAGAAAGCCTATCTCAGTCCAAACTGTTTGACACTCCGATGATATTTTCTCTAAGAAAATGCATATAAAGCAACACTTTGAATTGTTGCCGACAACAAATTCTGCAAAATACATTTACACAAAGTACTACAGTGTCCAAAGTTATAAAGCTTTTGAGTTGAGTCTGAAGTAGTGCTCAAGCATTTAATTGGTCAGATTTGAGCCTAGGCTCAAATCTGACCAATCAAATGCTTGAGAACGATAAAAGACTCAACTCAGACGCTTTATAACCTTGAAACCAAGTTGACTAAAACACTTGAGAAACGTGACGAGATGTGACGTCACAGTGTGTGTCTCACATGTGAAGGTAAATGTCGAATCATCTCAATAGTTCATGATCGGGTATAGGTTTCTATGATATGCTCATGTTATTATCTAGTAGGTTATCGATAAACTCTATTCAGGAAGTTTTCAGAGCTAATGGCATTTTCACACCTGTATATATTCTTAATAGAAGAACTTGTTCGTGATTTTAACTGTCCTAAACAGAAGTACCCTTGTAATTAGAATGGTGACTGCTTTAAGAAAATTGTTTCCTGTTTGCTTTGAGCTGCTTAACCCTTTACCTTATAGAAGCGCCTTTTAGCAGATATGATTTATTCATCCGCTGAAGAAAATAGTTCCAATTTAATCAGTAATGAATATGTATTATGGGGAATATTTTCTAGATTATAGCACATGATAGCTTAAAGCAGGCTGAAAGTAAAGCAGAATGCGCCCTAAGGCGCATTCTGCTTTACTTTCAACCTGCTTTAAGTAGTCACCTATCTTAAGTACTAGAAATAGGCTATCAGGTAAAGGGTTAAGTAACCACGCGATTTGCTATAAAAAAAAAAAACTATGCCAGAAATGACCAAAAGTCGATGACCGTAAGACATACTTCCTTATATAAGATTTACTGCAGCACTTACTGAATCGTACCAACATTATACATCTTCATTGGTGATGAATAGCGATTTCTAAATCGACAGCCCAGGTTTCAAGATACAAATGATTTGTAAGCATTTAGACTATAGTATTTAGAATATGATACACACAATCAAGTATAACACTCATAAAACAATTTCTTAACTATTACACTACAAATGACGCCAAAAAATTGAAAGTAGTTTGGATCCTGTTCAGACACCGCGTAATGCGACGTCTGATCAGGAACCAAACTGTTTGACACTCGTATTGACACTCGTATTGACATTTTCTTCAGTTAAAACATCCCAAAAGTACCGCAGACGACACTATCAATGCAGACGATATGTTGGCGGTAAAGTAGGTTAAAGCAGACGATAATACTCGGTACTGAAAGAGTTAATCCCTTCGCTGCCATTATGGCGTCATGTAACCCCTCTAACACAGATGGTCCGTCTGTTTTTGTTTTGTATACAATTAGATTTGTTTGCGTCTTTTACTAAAATAACATTTTGTCTACGTGTATATGATTGTCAAAGAAGTTGGATCCTTTTGCTTTGCGCGGCGTCTAATCAAGATCCGTACCGTTTGCCAAAGTTAAATGGTAGTCACTAGTGTTGTCGGCATTGACAATGAAAGTGTTTATCCTTTTTTTGATAAAACAACGCCTGTCTGTAATCATTTTTGCAAATTTTCTTAAAATATAGATTTGAGGAATTTAAAACATTGAAATGTCGATTCGAATTTCAAAAAGTATACAGTGGAGAATCTGTTATTCTTTCCCGTTTAAACGCAAAGCACTAAAACGTAGAAAAGAACAACTTTTGGACAATTCTGATAATTCTTGTTTATCTTGGTGGCAAACAGTTTGGAGCCTGATCAGACGCCGGGTTACCCGGCGTCTGATCTGGCTCCAAACTGTTTGCACTGCAAATAATAGTTTTAGCGTAAACGCGTTTATTGGGAAAGAATAACAGATTCTCCACTGTATGTATTAATCAGACGTCAATGTACTCGGTATCTGATCTTATTCCAAGCTGTTCATTATGATTATCTTTTTTGGTACCAAAAATGTGACAATAGTATCTGGGTCTATGACCTTATGTGTATGTCAATTTAAATAACGCATACTTCGTATTGATCTAAATTAAATTTAAATATCGAAGCATACGAAACCAATGTACATGCTTATAAAGCGTGTGTGTTGAGTCTGAGTGCGTTCTAAGGCATTTGATTGGTCAGATTTGAGCCTAGGCTCAAATATTACCAATAACATACTTGAGAACGATTTCAGACTCAACTCAAACGCTTTATAAGCATGGACCCTGGATATATATATTTTTTAACACTATCATCAGATAAGTTGTTTTTTTAATAATAATAATAATAAAAAACTCAAAGAACCCGTATGTTATTACTACTCATTAAAATCGTCTCATCGAGGGTAATCACGCCATAAGACTTTTTTTAAATTTACGCGTAAAAACTTGTCCCTTCTCTCTCATACTGGCCCATTCTACTTTAAGATACATGCAATATTGAAAACAATGAAATCTTACCGTTAATTGGAAGACATATGCTGATAAGGACAGCGATAATAACACATTCCATTCCACAAATCACATTCTTCTTATAAATCAGAGTTTTGTCATTAAAGGCATTGTTTTCATTTCACTACCCACTTTAAATATCCCATCTTGTTTTAGTTATTTACTCCTACATCTTCTTTGACTAAAAATGAAACTTGATGATTCTGTAGTCGCTGGCGATCAACGTTTTTCCAATAACAGTTGCCCTGAACACTCACAGTAAACTATTCCCTTCACCCTTACCGTATGCTATTTACCAGTTCAGATATCTTGTAGATGACATATATCTGCCCAAGGGACTAACTGCCTATTTTACGTACTAAAAGCATGGCAACCTTTAGCTGAGAGCGAGTATCAACGGAACTGTTAATGTTTGCCAATATACCGTATGCCAAGTATAGTACAGTCCAGATATAACTATCGATGGTTGAAGACTACATAAAGGCGATAGTAACACAGGAAACTGTTTAATCTTACTTCAACCCTTTACACCATAGATCTATACGCCTTTAATTGATTCATCAACTGAAGAAAACAGTTCCATTTTATACAATAATGAATGTGCAACATAGAAAATGTTTATTATATCATTGCAGATGGTAGCTAAATGTATAAGCATACGTTTGTGTTGTTCTTATAACAGAACTTGACTGTATCGACACCGGTTTGATCTCAATTCATGCAGCATGCGACCAATATTGACAGTCCTGTGTTTTTTTCTTAGTTATATCTGCAGTCAAACTTGTCTCTAACGGCAATTCCCACAAACTTTAAATTTATCACTCTTTTGCATTTGTGGAATGATACAGGATAATGGTATAGCAGAAAACTGTTACAGAAGCTATCTGCTTTGCCTTTGTCTTACATTGAGAAGTAACCTGTCTTTAGTGAGCCAGATGCTTCTTCTAAGTGTAACAACTGAACAAACATCTAAAAAAGTATTTATTTACCCTTTCACTGCCTTACCCCGAGTACAATGGTTATTTGCCAACAGTTTGGATCGTGATCAGACGCCGATCGCGATTCAAACTGTCTGCCACACATTTCAATATTGCTTAAGTCAAAATACCTATACCTTAAATCTGGAGAAAAGAAAGCAGACGACAATTTTTTAAAACTAATGACGGCATGGCAGTGAAGGGGTTAAATGAATGAATATCTTGACTTTCTATTCTGCAAACATAGATGCATCTTTGGAATTTATATGTTTTTAGTTTAATTAGGCATTCCTGTTTCACCTGATCCGGTCAAAGCGGGGGCGAACCAGACATACGGCTTCCGAACATTTTTATTGCGTATGGAAAGTTCCCTGACTTGATGTATAATATGGATAACATCAGAGCTCTAGATGAGAGAGAGTCAACTGAACACATCCAACATGTTCTCACTCATTTCAGCACTTTATCTGGAGCCTTGTAACATTATTAGTTTAGATGGCAGGTATGTCTACGATGAGGTGTTTAATTGTATTTTAGAAAATAAACTTGTCATGGCAGAATCAATGGCATTCTGAATATTCTGAGAAATATTAATTTAAAAATATATATGGGCCGTGTCGTGACAAAACCTGCCTTAATGACATAGCGTCATAACGTCGGAAAACCCCGATAAAGTTTGACGTCATAAGTTTCAGTAAAAGTGCCGCGCAATTTCACCTTGACATTCAATAGATCGTATTTTCTTAGTTCAATACCACCATAAATACCTGGATAAATGGACAACGATTTAGAGGTGAGTTTAGATCTACATTTTATTCTTCTTGTTATAATCATTCTATGCACAGGTACCTAGATCTAGAATTCCAAGCGTAGAGCTGTTTAAGGAAAAGTGAAACGTAAACAAACATGACCTCTCCCCTACCATAACAGGTATCGTTAGCTTTATGCTTCCGCTTTCCTTTCTCAAACATTTACACTCATGCATATATGCAGACAAAAATGCATTTTTTTAAATCGACATAAATTCTACATTTCACTCTATATTTTAATCCGGAGTGGAATCCGAACTTTGAATACTGTTGTCTGGAGGCTTTGTGAATCTATTTTTAGATCGCCAAGCACACTTTAATTATGAAACGTTTAAGCTTGTTTGACGTTTTTTTCTGTAGATTTTATGTAAATGATCGTGAATTAATTAGATCTAGATGTGTTAATTTAACTAACAATAAACAATTGATAGAATGGTATATTATTGGCACTTGCATTAGTTTTTGTTTTCACTCACGAAATTATTCAAGTAATCAAATCAACGTTAAGAAAATTGCAACGTCCCCTTGGTCCAGTGGATATGTATCTCGCTTTCCAAGCCGGAGTATCGGAGTTCAATTCTTGCTAAAGGCGATGATATTTTTTCTCTACTTTTTGCTGTTATTGTTATTTCATCAACGTAATAACTCGTTTTAGATCAGTAACACAGCTTTCATGTTATATAATAATACCTACAATGTCAATTAATTCCATTTCGGACGAAAAAATGACCACTGTCATTGAAAATGAAAACATGGCATCATTATCTGAATAGATCTCTTAGATCTATGAATTTTTCGATTGTTTATCTTATGGGGCCTTCAAATACACTGAATTTCTACGATTTCCTTACAGATGGCACACGTTCGTAAAAGTATACAGTTCCTTACGATTTATTCCACTTTTAAGAGTAAATTAAGATTTCTTACGAGTTGTTACGGGCTATTTACGGTCTGTTACGAGTTGTTACGTGCTATTTACGGGTTCTTACTAGTTATTACGATATATTTACGGCAAAACTCACCCGCGTTATTTAGCAGTCGCACCTGTTTGTAACTACCTGAACGTCTTTCAGATAAAGGTCACTCGAAACAAGTTTCATTGTACTTGCCCCTTCACTGCCTTAACCCGAGTACAATGATTACTTGCAAAGGGTTTGGATTCTGATCAGGCGTCGCGTAACGCGGCATCTGGTCAGGATCCACAATTATTGACACTAAATTTTATACTCCTTAAATCAAAATACCTTACATTAAATTTGATAAATAAACGCAAACGAAAATTGTTCAAAGCTCATTACGTGAAGACAGTGGATGGGCTTAATCGTAAAACGAACGTAAGATCACTGCCTGCAACAATTGACGTGTGCTACTGTTATTATAAGATTTTTCTAAAATTTCTCAAACTATTAGATAAGAGTCTCAATCAGAGTAAGTCCTGATGATAGGTAGCGTCACGCGCAGTCTAATCTGGATGTTAACTGTTTGCAAATGTTAGGGTTACGTGGTGTTACGAACGAGTTACGAGAAGTTGCGGATTGTTACGGAAAAGTCCATCCGTGGTCTATCGTAGTCTATCGTAGAAATGTTTTTGACATGTCAAAAAATTTGATTTTCGTCTTACGGAGGCTTACGGATGTCGTCGAGTTTTGCGTATGGTAACGGATTGTTTACGGACATCTGCGATGTATTTACGGATGTTAAAGATTTATTTCCGGACGTTTGCGATTGACTACGGTTTGGAGATAAGAAACATGCGTGTATGTGAAGGCACCTTCATGAGTTGTAACGATTTACCTATTAAGAGAACTGACGCGTTTGACCATTTTAGGACCAAAAGGTATTCAATTTCTAATGTGTCATCATTCGACAACTGGCATGAGGTGAGAGAACATCGACATGACTGAAAGAAATATTTCACTGAGATTTTTGTGGTCTTTTTGACAAGAGTATGCCTTTTTTACGGAAAATATCAACGATAATACCACGGATGACTACGAACACGTTACGCGGGGTTTACGGATCATTGCGGGCTGTTTACGGAGGATAACGTGTTGTTACAACCGGTTTGCGATACTCAACGGATCGTTTTTATGAGTGATTTACGGAAGAATAACTCCGTAGACAATCGTAAGAAAAAATTTGACATAACAAAACGGGCATCTTCTTCCACGAATCCTTACGGATACTTGTGAGTTATTTACGGACACTAATGGATCATTTGCGGATGCTTACGATTGACTACGAGTTTGCAATCCGTAAGGAATCGTAAGAAAAATCCGTGTATGTGAAGGCTCCATAAACTTCTCTTATAGTTATATATTTGAGTTTTCTTACAAAATTGTGCTTATAATGTTTCTTTTTGTGGTCACCTAAACCAAATTTGCTAGACGTTGATTTAGGTATTAATATTCTATGTAGATTTACTCGTTGATTGAAGATTGAGTACCACATGCAGGTTCCAGGCCACGCCAGATGTTTAGTAGACAGCGACCTCGCCAACATTAAAAATCTATATAGCCTAGGTATAATAAATTGAAAACTACTTGATAATAAAGTTCTTTCAAAGATTATTTTGATGGCCTAGGTATATTTAACAGTTATACATATCTGCGGTCGCAATACGCCGTGCTAAAGTGTCTTAGCCTAAATAGGTTGGGTAACTCGGCGTCTCGAACGCACAAAAGCTTTTAGTCAATTTGAACCATTTACAAATTAAACGATTTATTGCTGCCTAAATGTGCTACATATTTTATTAGGTATAAATCTGTTTTTATACACTTTTTTTATTTTAGACGCTCCGACTTCGACACGCTTGCAGAGAAACTTGTGGACATCGTGGCGTTCAGTAACCAAGGCGAATTTGTACACATGAATGTTTTTTTTTCTCTCACAGGAAGTACCAGTACTTTAGGTTTGTATCCACCGAACCTGGCGTAGTTTCTGTACGGACGGGGCAGACGAAGAGGAAGCCTACTTCAATATCTTAAGGGATCCAGCCTACCGCTTCCCTGCCATGTAGTGCGACCAGCTGTAATGGATCCACCGGCACTGAGACAGGCGTACTTGCACAGGATGTCAGACCAGTCTTTCAAGACGACACGTGTCCAGACTTATAAAAACAATTTTTTGTTGAATGATGTTACTGTATGATGTTATAATCAATGTCTCATGTCCGTTGTACATTATCGTTTCTAATTAATACATACCGATCGCGTACCGAGTCCGGGAAGTGCGAGTAGATCTGGAAGCGTTATGTAGACCCCGTTTTATATGATTTTGCAGTATCGTAAAAATCACATGGGTCTACACGGCATTCCCAGGACTTCACGTACTTTTCTGGACTCAGCTTGTGATCGGTATAGACAAATAAATCAATAGTCGTTTACTATTTAGTTATTATTTTTCGTAAAATTAGTTATGCTATATGATGGCTATAGACTAATTAATGTTGAGATCTTTAGAACAGTGATATTGACCGAGGATGAATAGGCCTTCTCGAACTTAGCCCTCGACCAATTTGACTTTTCACAGGTCGTCAAAACTATATATCGACCTCAACATTAGTCTATAAGTGAAAAGTATATCAAATACAAAGGTCCAAGTCGTCCCCATGAAGTTTAAATCGATGTCCCGGAGCGAAAAATTTGTAAACGTTAATTCACTATGACGTCTATGAGTGCGTGACAAAGTTGACGTTGAATTGACGTCATGTAATCAGAATGTTACCTCATACCGCATTTTTAAAAACTTCATATCATTAGAAGTACATAGCGCATCATGATAAAAATAACATGATTGGAAAGAGAATTAAATGATGTAAAAGAAAATGCAAAAAAGCCAAAATCGATTTTTTTGTCATTAAGGCAGGTTTTGTCGTGACACGGCCCATATATATCTTTGTTTAAACATCATGTCTTGAAATCAGAAATCGAAAGTTAACATTTCCTGAGTGACCACGCAATAAGCAAGTATCGGAATCTTGGATTATCTCAAAACACGGTAAGGAAGACTATTAAAACCATAAAAAGGTATGCGACTACTTAATTCAGGTTGAAAGTCTGCAGTATTTTGTCCTACAATAAGCTACAATCTGCTTGAAAGGCATATCGGGTAAAGTTTATAGTATCCTAATCGTCAGCGCACACTGAGTACGATTTTGCGATAACTAGTGCAAACTGTTTGGATCAAGATGAGACACCGGTTGACTCGGTGTCCCATCTGGAACCAAAATGTTTTACATTCTGGTAATATTTTGCCTTACCGAAAATAAAGATAAAACAACTGTGAGAACTATTTGCGTGTTGCCGACGACATAGCGTGTTACCATTTAGGACAGACTACGCTGTGTTGCGTGAGCAACTTTTACCTCTTCACTGTCATGACGTCATATGCTATAAACAATTGTCGTCTGCTTTTATATCTCAAATTCAAAATTTAGGTAAATTGATAAAAGTAATATCGTTATGAATGTCAAACAGTTTGGACCATGATCAGACGCCGCGTAACGCGGCGTCTGATCATGGTCCAAACTGTTTGCAAATAACTATTATACTCGTGTTAAGGCAGTGAAGGGGTTTAACAACTATTGATGTTTGTCTTCGCAAGCAGAGGTATGAAATATAGTACCACTTGTCGTCAGCAATTACTGCCTTATTTGTCTTGTCTAGTAGTGTTCCATTTGAAGGACGAAACATTAAATAGTGAACAAAGGCAGATGTTTTATATAGGCCAAAGTAGAGCATCTGCAACAGATCAAACTATAACTACTTTAGTTATTTTATCATTACATGTAGTAAGTTGGTTTCATAGCGGCAGTAGTTTTCGTTTTGTATACTCAATTAATTTGCACAATAATTGCAATCGAGTCCTATTTTTTTTTCAATTCTATATAATTAAATGAAAAACTCATAATGCACGTATACACTAATAATCCCAACATAATATAACGAACACACAAACATATACTTCTAAAACATTGGTTAATCATATGAGTGCGTTTGAGAAGGGCAAATAAAATAATAATTATTTACTTGTTATGGTCAATATGTGTTTTCCGGACTGTTATAAATTATACCATTTACTTATGTTACGTTCAATATGTGATTTTACGGACCTTTGCGTCCTCGGTCAATATCGTTTTTGCAGGTCTGTAAAAACACATATTGACCCGAACAAAATATAAAAAAGTGTATAATATACATGTGGATGTTTATCATTTTTCCATAATCTGTTTTCAGCGTTCAAGACAGGTGATTTCCATAACCCATTACTCCTTGACCTGTTTCTAGTTTTGAAACCAATTAAAGCAGGTTGAACGTAAAACAGAAAGCGTCTCTTTGGGTGCATTCTGCTATACTTGTAATGTGCTTTCAACTGCAATCTGCTAGGATATAGAAAATATTGTATTGTGCATATTTTTGACTGTATCAATTGGAACAATTTTCGTTAGTGTAGGATTGAATTAAAGGCGTTAAAAGGTGTATATAGTGGCAGGAAAAAAAAAAGCATAACCCTCCTCAAATTTGCTACATTAGATAATCAAATGACTAAACCCATATCTAAATAATCTACATTGCCTTCTATATTTGCTAACATGACCATGCTGCAGATGTTTATCAACCAAAATAGACAGATATTTCAGGCTTACTACAATACAATTATTTCCAGTACTAGATAAATAAGAATATAGTCAAACTTGTGTAAAGTGACCTTGAAAAGAGGACGGGATTTTAACTCTTTTCTCCACAGCCTGTTTCTAGATTTGAACACAGATAGTCACTTAACCCATTACCCCATAGCCTGTTTATAGTTTTGAAAATAGGTGACTACTTAAAGCAGGTTGAAAGTAAAGCAGAATGCGCCATATGGCGCATTCTGCTTTACTTTCAGCCTGCTTTAAGCTTTTACCAGCTAGAATAAGGAAAGTATTAAATATGACACATATTCAGTACGGTTTATATTGGAACTATTTTCTTCAGCGGATGAATAAAATGCATGTGCTAAAAGTCGCTTCTATAAGGGAAAGGGTTAAAGCAGGTTAGATACAGGTCTACCATCTTCTGGAATTTAGAAAACATTTCTAAGGGTGCATATGCATGCATGTATAAAGGGGAACTACAGTGAACCCTTTCTATTACGACCACTAAAAAGAAGGCTAATTATTTGTATAAAATTGGGATGACAGCTTAAAACAATGGGTCAATAAAACAGAAAGCTCATATAGGAGCTTTCTGTTTTACTGTCACCTTGCTTTAAACAAGTCTTAAACACCCAATAATTCGCCCATTTGAGTGGTCGTGATAGAGAGGTTTTACTGTATACGTAAAACTAGTATTTATGGAGTAATGGATCAACTACAGAAATCAGCTCAATACAGCTAGTGTTTCGGGAGTGTATGTGTCCCGTGTGGCATGCACATATAATTTATTATGCGATTTCCCTGAAAGGCCGTTTAGTTCACATCTGCCCGTATACATCTAGCCTTACACAATAGCGTATCCTCAAGCTTAGAGCTATAAAAACTTTCTATTACGACAACTAAAATAAGGCTAACTAGTTGTTTAAAAGACAGGCTACAACTTTAAGAAGCTTTTCGTTTTACTGTTATCTTAATTTAAACAGCCATCTGCGTTTAACAACAAATAATTCAAATAATTTAACCTTCGTAATGGAGGAATTTCGTATAAACTTTTATGTTCATTGAACGAATCGCTCATTTGAAAAAAAAGAAATACTTTCATGATAGAAACAATAGCTACATTTGTTGGTCTATTATTAAATCCTTCTCTGCTTAAACAAAGTTCACTTGCGTTTGAAAATAGTTAAGATACAGATCAGACGCCGAGTTCCTCGGCGTTTGATCTGCATCTAAACTGTTTAACACCCGTATTGATAGTTGCTCAATAACAATTCATACAGTCTAAGTTTGGAAACAAAACTTATAGATAAATGTTTTAAGGATTACTATTGTTTAGCAGTGAAAAGGTTGCGTAACGCACGCATCCGTGCAATATAATGCAAGGAGAATCTTGATAAAGTCATACTAGCCAAAAGCGAGTAATATTTCCAGGGCTGGTTTGTGTAATTAAATATTCATGGTTTTTAAACTGTGAAAGACAATAAATGACAACGTTGGTTTAGACAATTATTGTCATGCAGCTGTCAGTACGTCACGATCGACACGACGGGAAATAAGGCGCCCTTATATGCACACGAGTTTAACTCATTGAACCATGTTTTTATTGACAAGTCTAGTTCATAATTATAATAAAGTGCCCACACATGACCCCGTCGAGGCATATTGTTTTTGGTATGTCTGTCTGTTTGTCTGTTTGTTTGTTTGTCTCCATGTCTGTACACAATTTTAACACTGGCCATAACTTTGGAACTACATGTAATAAAAAGACTTTGCTTGAGCTCTTCTCAAGTTGGTTAATGTACGATAAAGAGCAATGTTCAAATAAACACAAACGTTCAAATAAACTAAACTGTACCATGCCCATAACTTTAGAATATATGTGATATAAATACCATATAACATTATGGCGAAACATGTTTGTTACTAGATTATTACATTGAAAATTATATATAAAGGCATGTGAAGTCATTTTATTTAATTTTTCCGATATATATATTTCTTGAGCCGGATCTTTTCCTTTTTTATTGTGATATAGACTATAAATTAGTAATGTGAACCAACCTACGCAGCTCTTGGGCTCAGTACTAATTTAGTTATGTCTGACAAAGGTCAATGTCATTTAGAAGTCAAATAGGCTTAATTTAACATTAGCCATGACTTTTGAACTACGTGCGATAAAGGTTTCATATTTTGCAAGTGTAGCCAACTCAAGAACCCCTTGTGCTTAGTGCAAGTTCGGTAATGGCAGAAAAGGGCAAGGGTCATTTGGAGGCCACAACACCAGGGGACATAGTGTTTCACAAACATGTGTAGTTGTTTTGTGTAAGTACATGTATTCCAAAATGCCAAACACTGCATACCCGGAACAGTTTGCTCTTTGGGTCTACACTGTTTGTATAGGACACGTGTACACTATTCGTAGCGGACGACTATACTCGTCGCTAGGGTCTAATGAGTTAAGACCTTGGTTTTGATAATATAAAAATTAAATATGTAATACAGAGAACAAAACGTTTGAACACGTTTCAATTATAGGGAAAATATTGTTACAACTTGTACGGTACAGTGGAGAATCTGTTATTCTTTCCCGTTTAAACGCAAACGTACGCAAACGCAAAGCACTAAAACGTAGAAAAAGAACAACTTTTGGACACTTCTGATAATTCTTGTTTATCTTGGTGGCAAACAGTTTGGAGCCTGATCAGACGCCGGGTTACCCGGCGTCTGATCTGGCTCCAAACTGTTTGCACTGCAAATAATAGTTTTAGCGTAAACGCGTTTATTGGGAAAGAATAACAGATTCTTCACTGTAGCAACTACATTTATGAAATTTATTTGTTTAGGTGTTGTTAAAATGATACCCGTCTGCAAAACTAGAAGCAGAATATAGGATAACGGCTTAAATAAACAAGAAGCACTGTACTTTACGTATTGTATATATAAAAACCAGCTTTTTATGATATATCACAAAATCGGTTAGAAACCTTAAAACACTATGTCTCAATTCTTACAAGAGGGTGGTGTTCCGTTGGTGATCCGGAAACAAAACAAGTAAAAATCAGGGGAACATCCTGCTACAACATGGCGCTCAATATGAAATTTCGAGTCAGTCTAGTTGCGTTTACTAGTAAACTTTTTCAAACCGCTAGTGATATATTTTACCTAGTTTAGAACCGGTCATCTTAAGTGCTTGTAGCAATTTTCCTCCGCAAAAGTTGTCGTCCACAGCGACAGCAAAATGGACTACAGGCATAAGTGGTTTTGACACGCTGATATAGGTTGTTATTAACTGTTTGTCTGCTGGTGGTGAACTTTCAAAATTGTTGAAACCTTTATGAATAGCTTAGATTCAGATCAAGCCCCGCACATGCAAGGCGTGGTTTAGATCCAAACTGTGAGACACTCAGATCCATTTTCTACAAAGCTGAGGTTGAAATTTACGAGAACATCGAGCGGCATAATGCAAGAAAATTACTTAGCATGCAAATAGTAAAAAGAACTATCCCTTGGATATCGTGTTTTGCTTTGAGAACATTTCTAATTATAAGTGTATGTACTTTGCTGATAATGTGTTTACCAACGAAAATTAATTTGAGTGTCTGTTTTCCTGTTGTGTAAAATTTGTTCTCAATACAAGGCTGCCATTTCTCCTCGGGACTTTTCGAAATCTTCGGAATTTTCTTCATTTCTCCGGACCTACTGGGGCCCGGTTTACTAAACTACTTAACGCACAAATTTTGCGTAAGTCAAAATTTTAAATTCTAATTTATATTTTTTATTATCAGTTGCTACAAACAGCAAATAGCCAGATCAGAGGACGCGCTTTTAGCGCGTCCCCTGATCTGGCTATTTGCTGTTTGCAAACGTTTATGATCGAAAAATAAGAGTTAAACGATTTTGAATTACGCAAAAAATTTGCGTAAGTTGTTTAGTAAAACGGGCCCCTGATCTTTCCGAAATATTCGGATTTCTACTCTTACTTATAAAATTTGGATGTTATACTTGTTTTACTTCAGAAACATTGATATGGGTGTCCAGCAGTTTAGACCCAGAGCAGACGCCGCGTTATGCGGCGTCTTATCTGAATCTTAATTGTTTGCATAATAATACAGTGGAGAATCTGTTATTCTTTCCCAATAAACGCGTTTACGCTAAAACTATTATTTACAGTGCAAACAGTTTAGAGCCAGATCAGATGCCGGGTAACCCGGCGTCTGATCAGGCTCCAAACTGTTTGCCACCAAGATAAACATGAAATATCAGAATTGTCCAAAAGTTGTTCTTTTCTACGTTTTAGTGCTTTGCGTTTGCGTACGTTTGCGTTTAAACGGGAAAGAATAACAGATTCTCCACTGTAGCCCTGCGTTCTATGTTTGATGATGGATGGGTGAAATGTGTTCTATGTGTGACATATCCTGCTGTACTAGATGTATTCTGATTACTAGTACAATGTCGTTGTAATGCAGAGATTCTACTATTACGACCATTCAAAAGCATGTACATGTATTTTTCCAGGATGTAAGAGAATGGGTAAAATAGGAAAAATGGAAATGAATCTGAAAGCTTCTATAGCAGACCTTTGTTTAAAACTATCTGTGAATTTTCTTTAACGATGTCATTTAAAGGCAGAATGTCGCCCAAATGGATGTTTAAAACGCGCAATTTCTTATATAATTGGTATATCAGTCATTATATAACGAAGGACAAGGCGTGCGTCTTTGAAACGAAATCGGAAATTGAATACCTCTCTTTTTCTATGTTTCCATAATATTATTTCCAGTGTTAATGAATCAGCAAGCACACACTGCCGTTGAAATTATATGTTGTAACTGGCAACTCAAAAGAAACAAAATATCAGTCTTAAATACATTTGTATGGTGGCATATTTCTGACACCACTTACTACTTAGCTTTTCTGAAAATGTTCCAATTAATATTTCACATTATTATCTTATAAGTGGAAGTGAAATATTTTCATGAAAACCTGATAATTATCGTATCGCGTCAAATGACCTGTTAGTGCCACAGACTGTCACGACATAATGTCTAAGTTAATTGAAACGTTTCTTCAAAAGTTTCGTATTAACGTATCTAAAAATAGATATCCTGTACTTCCGGGTCCCTAACGAAGTCATACGAATCCAATTTTCTACTTTTAGATAACTGGTAACACGAAATGTTTCTAGTTAAGTAACTAGATAAATTAATTAAGTAGTGGAAGTTGAAAGCAGGATCATGACAAAGTTCGTGTTCAGATATTTATCTGGTTATCGTGAAAATGTTCCACATTCCACTTTACAGATAATTATCTGAAAACTAACGCGAAAGTTTTTGCGAAAACTAACTAGTTGAGTATTTATGTGAGAAATTAACAGGAATCTATCATGATAAATAGTTGGTTAACTGGTGTCATAAATATGGCACCATACATTTGAAAGCTGAATGCAAGACTAAAGTAAATCAGAAAGCTCTTATAGTGTTTTCGGTTTTATCATTGTCCTGCAGTAATCTGTCATGACTTAGTTTTCGCCCTTGTTTAAACATTGTATCGGACGTAATACAACCCTTCTACACTTTCCACCACTTAGAGGGAGTTCTTTGTTTTTTCTTTTATGTTCGGGCTGATGCTAATAGATGATGGTTAAGCAAAATTTCAGAAAGATGCATTTTGCTGTACGTCCTTTCTTCCTTTAGCAACACGTCGTCTTGAGCGCGTCCGGGACTTTTATGTACAGTGAGGAAGACATCATTCTTTCCCAGCATACGTGTTCAGAGCACCAGATAAGGGTAGTTTTTCAAAAACTAAAATCTTTATTTCTGAATTAAACCCTATGGTGTCACTACTCATTAGAATCGTCTCTTCGAGACGATTCTAATGAGTAGTAACACCATAGGATTTGGTGCTAAAAAGAGTGAGAAAATGTTGGATTTGTTGAAAAAACTACCTCTTATCTGGAGCCCTGGTGTTATTGCTGCAACAATTATATATTGCAAACATTTGAACAGTCAGAACAGACACCGGGTTACTCGACGTCTTATTAGGCTCAAAACTGTTTGCCACTTTAAGTGATTTGTCAAACTGTTTCAAGAACAAAACAATGTCTTCCTTTCATTGCATTGCGTTTGTATTCACGTTGTTTAAACGGGAACTAATAACGTTTTCTCCTCCATGAAATGCAGGATAGTGTAACTTAATTGATTATCAATGATTTATCAGGAACCAGACACAAATAATACTGTTGAAACAGTCTGCCTTACAAACGTGTTATCGAGCAGTATAGTTTGATTTATTGCCATATTCATGCTTAGTCGATTTATTATCAATCAAAATCAGATCAGTGTCAAACAAGTTTAAAACATATTTCCATTCAAATTACACGTAAAATAAACACTAAATCAAAAGAAAAAAAAGTATTATTCGAATATATTTACTAGTAGCATGATACGGGTTATTTGGTTGTCTGCGAATAAAGACAATATTTCCTGTCATGCTTGTCTACATTTGTCAATGAACACATACTTCCAAAATGCAATGTGTTAATTTCTAGAGTGGTTTTGTATTTTCAAGAAAGAATTTAAGGTAAAGCAGAAAGCTCACAAAAGTACTTTCTACTTTGCTCTTACTGTCTCTTGCTTTAATTTGGAAGCCGTCATCACACCTTAGGAAACATTTGTTTCGATCGCTGTGATATTTTCTATCATTGTCTCAAGGTAATTCTTCATTGTGTCTACTCGAACCCTTATCTCCAGACATATTGATTACTCATTATGTGTATAATTATTGCAGACACTTTGATTATTTGATTTTCCGTGCGAAACATAAGTACATGTAATATGATCCACGTGTCATGTTAACACTTCCGAAATATTTGTCACTCATATACAAATTTTCTTCAGTATAAAAATTCCCAACTAATTTTGATTTATTTTGCAGACGATCTATTTGAGGTAGGGTACAAATCAGCATGATAAGTATTAACATATCGTGACAACAATGAATAGTTACTCTAAAAATACGTGTTGCTGTTCAACATAACAATGTAGCTTTCTTTCATTGAAACATTTGCTTAGAATTGACATTGTTACTTACTTTCACCGATCATTATATTATCAATCGTGTGCTCACAAACGGAGAAAGAGGTACTGTCTGTAGTCCTATTTTTGGTCCTTTGATTTATAATGTCTTTTATAATATATGTAAGACAATTGAATTAAGATAACTCTTACTCAATTAAATCATTACCGTATTTTAAAAGTCAGAATGCAACTTAGATAGGTGAAACAAAAATACTAATACATCGCACAAATTATTTGGCAATACTCGTCTAAATAGTTTCTACTGACAATTACATATAAAATGGTTGATATAGTATCAGTTTAAGCCTTTCATGATCAAATTGTTCGGGATATAGTATCAGTTTAAGCCTTTCATGATCAAATTGTTCGGGATAGAGTATCAGTTTAACCCTTTCATGATCAAGTTGTTCGGGATAGAGTATAAGTTTAACCCTTTCATGATCAAATTGTTCGGGATAGAGTATCAGTTTAACCCTTTCATGATCAAATTGTTCGGGATAGAGTATCAGTTTAACCCTTTCATGATCAAATTGTTCGGGATAGTTTTACCCTTCACCGCTTTATCGTCGTCTGCTTCAGTATTGTTGTCTGCAAGACACATTTCAAAGTTAGATTTAAGGTTGCATGACTTAATAAATATCGATAAGAGTGTCAAACAGTTTGGGTCCTGATCAGACGCCGCGTTACGCGGCGTCTGATCAGGACCCACACTGTTTTCAAACGCGCTTTAAGGCGCCATTGAGGGTGAAAGGGTTAACAACAACGATAGGATAAAATGACCACGTTATGAGATACTCGCTGACAGTGAATAACTGAGCATGAATATTCGACACTAAATAGCAACGGATGATAATCTTATGTCTGCTCAATCATTTCATTCCCAAAATATCTTCTTGGAACTATCATATGCCGTTTCCGTAACAATTTACCATATCCTGTTTCTAATTTTGAAAATAAGTAACAATTTAAAGCAGTTTGAAAAAAGCAAAATGCTCTTTCAGACACAGTTCATCTTGCTTCAAGCCACCGTCTGCTGGGATAAAATAGTTCTTATGATACTTATTCATGCCTGTATGGAATTGAACCATTAATTCTGAGGAGAAATATGGGAAAAGGTTGTGGGTTAAAACAAGATGTGCCGTTTTAAATGAAGATCGACTTTGATCAGGAACCAAACTAAGCCCAATGTCATCTGCATGCACTTGGCAATATAGGTTGTCCTATGCATGAATAAATGAAGTTTAATAATCACTTTCTTCATATTTCCACGAACAATAAGGTTTTGTCGAATTAAGTGTTTCAATAATAATCTATTTAGAACAAAAGCGTCTCTTGAGAATTTCGATAATGTTTGTGTTTGTGTTTTTGCAACATATGGAAATATTAGAGAAATTGATGGTAACCCAATTGTTGGAGATATCCATGTGCCTCATAAATACAAAATTTGCTCAGCCTCTCCGTAGGTTTTTGCAGGCTACCGGCAAAGTAACTCGGTGTCTCTTAAGCTTATAAACTGTTTGATAATCCGACATTATTTCGAAAAAAAGAAGTTTTTGGAAATTTTAATCTTAGAATTGAAAGACAAACATACGGCCATTATTGAAGACGATCAAAGTTTTTAGCACTCTGCATATTGCATATAAATGAAAAATTAAAACTCTATGATAGTATGATATTGCCTATATTAATGAATGGATCTGAAGTATGGGGGTTCCACAAAGCGCAAGATATCGAAAGAATATATTTAAAATTTCTTAAACAGGTTTTAAAAGTCAGAACTCAGACCACAAACGCAGCAGTTTATGGTGAGTTAGGTAAGGTCCCATTACAAATACAACGAAAAGAAAGGATACTTAAATATTGGTTCAAAATTGTTCATTCTTCGGGCTCCTTGATTAATACTATGTTTTATGATCAGGTTAACAATAATAGAATGATTAAGCGAGACTTACCTTCGCAGAAGGGAAGTTGAAGGTTGATCTAGATTTTATCGGCTTCAAGCCTCCGCAGGAGACACATGAGAGAAGATCCTGGTATATCCCCCAAAAGGCCTAATCATACTTGAGAGTGCCATAGATGCTGGTCAGCCACATTTGGAGCGCAAAAAACCAGGATCTATGGCTAATGAAGGAAGAATCCAAACCAACCCAAAACACTGGGTGGGAAAGGGTGGGCATGTGTCTCCTGCGGAGGCTTGAAGCCGATAAAATCTAGATCAACCTTCAACTTCCCTTCTGCGAAGGTAAGTCTCGCTTAATCATTCTATTTTATCGGCTTCATGCCCCGCATGGAGCCCCATGAGACTTTAGAGTGGATTCTTCCTTCATTGTAAAATAATCATGAAATGAAATTATTACCACTAATATAGTATTTAGTGACTATTTTATTATTATTTACATACATGCGATTAAAGTATATTACCAATCTACTTTGTTGTATCCGAATAACCCCTAGTAAGAATTGAAAGGGGAACATCTTGAGTTGAAGTTACAGTTTTCAAATAAAACTTTTTAAATGTATTTGCATTTGTCCATCCAGCTGTTTTAGTAATAGTGTCCAATGGCACCCCTTGGAAATAAGCAGCTGATGTCGAAGCTGCCCTTGTACTGTGTGCACCGAATTCTTTCCCTATTCCTGCTCTTACTAGAAAGTTCTTAACCCACCTAGCAATAGTTGATTTAGTTACAGCCTTAAATGGTAACTGTGTGCTTATCAACAATTTTCTTTCCTCCTTACGCAGAGATTTTGTTCTCTTAATGTATTCTGATAGTGTATTCACTACACAGAGGTGTTTGTTAAGCGAATACTCTTTCAAAATAATATCATTCAAATGATGCCCTGGCCTAGATTGCTTTAGTAAATGGTTTGTTTTTATAATGACTTTTCCCGGTACGAAACTAATATCATCAAGTTGTACTAAATGAAGCGTTTGACACCTTTGAGCAGTGGTTAGAAGAAATAGCACACACAGTTTACATGATAACTGCATTAGAGTAAGATCCTTGATTTCTTGAATGTAATTTAAAACAATATTTACATCCCAGACGGAAGAATATCTTGGGAGGCTGGGTCTTTTTAAATAAACTCCTTGCATATCAAGAAATTAGCACTGTAGTCAAGACCACTACATAACTTCACAAAATTATTGACAGCTGATCTGGTTGTTTGTAGTGCACTATATTTGAGTCCACTGTTATATAGAGAAATCAGAAAAGCTAATATGGTATTTACAGATGGTCGAAAGGGATCTCTGTCTGTTCCACAAAAAAGCAACCATCTCTTAATGTAACTGTCATATTGCCGTTTTGTTGCTTCTCGCCATGAGTCGAGGATAATGTTCTGAGCCTCTTTCGGTACTCCTCTGCTTTCCAATTTTCCCCTGATACGCGGAAAACAGCTAGTTTCATCTTTGTTAGTGGGTGTTTGTATTTCGGCTTGTGTGGCAATTTCAGTATTTCCTGAGGAGTTGGCAATGTCTTGCAATTCTCCACAATCATATGCAGAAGACTTGCCCACCATGGCTGAGTTGGCCAGATTGGAGCCACAAGAACTGCCTCCGTAGAGTCTTGGCTTATCTTTTGTAAGACTTGCGCAATCAAACTGAAAGGTGCAAAGATATAGAATAATCCATTTGACCACTCAATAGAAAAAGCGTCTACAGCCCAAGCATTAGGGTCTGGCAGCCGAGAGACATATTTCACTGTCTTATTATTCAATCTTGATGCAAATAGGTCAACTGAGAGACCCGGATAAAGAGAATATATCCGCTGAAAAATATGTTCAGACAAGGACCATTCCAAATCAACATGAAATGACCTAGACATTTTGTCTGCTTCGACATTTAATTTTCCTGGTAAGTATGCAGCACTAATATGAATGTTTCTTTCGATACACCAATGCCATATTTCTCTTGATATGTTGTCTAAAGTTACAGATTTCCCACCAAACTTGTTTATATAGGAACAACTTGTTGTGTTGTCCATGTAAATCTTTACATGTTCACCACTGAGGCTTCGACAAAATGATAAAAGTGTCAGCTGACACGCTTTGAGTTCTAAAATGTTGATATGCAATTTTTGTTCGTCAATTGACCACTGCCCCCCTGTCTTATCCTTTGTGGTTTTATTTATTCCGCCCCATCCTTTCAAACTTGCATCGGAACAAAGCACAACGGATGGTTTTTTACGCATTATAGGCTTGAAGACTGATGGTAAGTTCTTAATCCACCAGTTTAAGTGTTCTTTGATTGATTTTGGAATTTTCATGAATCTGTCAAAATTACCACGGTAACGTCTCAGATATTGATCTCGGAGTTTTTCTAAAGGTTTGTAATATAGCTGTGCATAGTCCACTCCAGGTTCTGCGGCTACTAACTTTCCTATCAGTTTACAGAAATTGCGAATCGTACAGCGTATTGTCAATCTAAAATCACTGCAAAGCGTTATTATTTCATCTCTGCGTTCCTTTGTGAGGCGAACTGACATTGTTTCTGAACACAAAAGAAAACCTAAAAATACAATTTTCTTGCACGGTACTAATACCGACTTCTTTAGATTAACAGTAAAACCTAAAGCATCCATTAATTGCACTGTATCCTGTATATTTCTTTTGCAAGATTCAAATGTATGACCTTGAAGGCAACTGTCATCAATGTAAGCTGTACTGATATGCCCTTTTGCTCGAAGGGAAGCAAATACTGGTTTTAAAAGTTTAGTAAAAACAAAAGGAGAAGTACCCAGACCCATAATTAAGCAGCAAAATTGAAACAACTGGCCTCTGTGGATAAATCGAAAATATTTCCTGTCTTCTGTCCTAATGGGAATTGAATAGTAGCTATCTGCAAGCTCAACAGACCCAAAATACATTCCTGGTCGTACAGATTCAGTTGCATGTTTTAAAGTTTCCATCTTGAAATGACAAGTTTGAATATAATCTTCATTGAACTTTTTTAAATTTAATATTATCCTAATTTTATTTTCCTTTTTTGGTCTATAAAAAATGTTAGAGATATACTCTCCTTCCTCTGACTTTACCACCTTTTCTATAATATTGCTACTGAGGAAGCGGTCAATTTCCGAATCAATCTGATCTAATTCTGGTTTTGAAAATTTTATAGGTTTTGGCAAACAAGTTTGTATGGGACATTTTGATAGTTCTACCGGATAACCACAAATAGTTTTTAGGATCCATCTATCTTGTGTTATTTTCTGCCATTGATTAAAATGTTTTGCCGTTTTTCCGGCGAGAAAGTTGTCTTGTGTATTGTTAATCGTAACATTACTCAAACTTACAGCAGCTAGTTGTTGTTGTTTGCCTGTCTCTTCCATTTGTTGTAGTTGTTTTGGTTTTTCTTCCTGTACTTGTTGTCTGTAAAGTTTGATCTTTTGTTGAAGTTCTGTCTGTACCATGGGCCATTCTGGTGTTTTCTGAAGAAGTTCTGGCCCCTGCCTTGGTACAAAAAAGTCCGGCTCTTTTGCTGTTGAACATGCTGAATGGCAGAGGTTGTCAGTTGAGTTGATTTGTCATTAAGGGCCTTCACCTCATCCTTGAAATTGTCCCCAAACAGTTGAGTGGCAGAAGATGATGAATCACAGATTGATTTGAATTGTGGAAGAACTTCCTTTTTAATCTTTTCCTTTCTTTTCTCTGTATTTTGGTTGATGAAGTGGCAAATCATTTTGAAAGCATCGCTTACATGAGGCTTTACATCCTGACTCTCCTTCTTTTCCTTCAACAAGTCCAGTACCTTGATAATGGGCACTAAGCATGCTGATAGTTGTGCCGTACTCTTTTGCAAGTATACATCAGCAACTCTTGTTTCCCTTTTAAGTTGCCTCCAGATGGAATTGTCAACACTTGGGACCTGCAGGTTCTCTATGTTGTCAGGCCTCCTATTTCGGTCCATCAATTCTTGCATTTTGTCGCTTTGCGTCGGAGCTCGAAGGGCTTGACTAGTGACCTTCCCTAAAGCAACAGATACGGCTGGTCCGGTCACGGCCTGAGTATTAAAAAAGTCCCCAAGGTCTTGGAGCAAATCTGAATCTATGTCGTCTTCAACGTGGCTATTGCCAGCCTCACGTGTTCCATTGTCCAGAAAGTCGTCCACATCGATTGATTGAGCAGGTTTGGATGTTTTTTGTGCCTTGCTACATCCAGGGTTTTCTGCCTCATCCCGCTTCCTTTTGCCCGTTTCTGTAAGATTGATAGCATGAGACATTTTGTCCCACATTTCTGCCTTTTCAGTTAAGGCTTGAACTGATTTGCTTAAGGTCAGCAGGAGTTCTTCCCCTTGTAGCTGCTTTTTGGATCCTGACTGTTGATCCCCTAAAGCGCCCCCAAGGTTTTGTGGGCTTTGATTACTTTCTAAATCTGACATTTTTCTCACGGCCAGGGTCTTGATTCTGAAAATAAGATATGGTTTTATCTCAGCAGCCTGTTGGCTTAAGTACAGCAATTAGCAGAATTCTCTGCCTAATGTAAACAAAACTGACCAAGACAAGTGGTGATAAGGAGATAAGCTGGACACTGGCTGTTGTAGCAGCCTGGCCGGAACAGTCCATTAACCCTATGTACAGTTAATTGGGTGAAGTAATTATTGTTTCCAAAATCGGTGTATTGCAGTATATATATACATATATATTTTTAAATGTGCATACATATGTCCAAATCTGTCTTAAATCAAGATAAACAAATTTTGAAGTTGATGTTGTTGTTCAAAATAGAATTTTAATATGCACTGCATAAGTCATATCACCTGCACTGAGTGTGAATGTATAGCTGTGTACAATATTGGCCCCTTGCTATTTTGCCATGTCGGCAACTGTCTTATACAGTGTCTTTCGACAGGTGTCATGTTGACACATATTGTATAATAGTGTATTAGCTTTGCTAAAGGCTGTCGCCAGGTTGCCTGTCGGCTGGGCATATTGTAGACTTATGCTTTATTCTTCAGACACTGCAAACTCCTTAATTAACACCGATTTTGAAATATAAAAGTAAAATTTAATTTCTTACCTGTTCCTGTATCTGGAAATGATTGAAATTCCCTTGAAATGGAATAACCACAACACAGTAAAACTAAAACTGAAAATTATCGATACTATTTCTCCCAAGTTAAATGATCAACATGTGCCTTTGGGTGATTGCCTGGTTATGATTAGGCCTTTTGGGGAATATACCAGGATCTTCTCTCATGGGGCTCCATGCGGGGCATGAAGCCGATAAAATATAGCTAACTCGTGGGCACTTGAAGTAAAGTGTATGCTTGATGACTTAGGGTTTGGATATCTGTGGAACAATGAAAATATAACGAAATTACAATTAGCAAAGGTTATAGAAAGGTTATATGACCAGTATTATCAACAATGGTATTCTTTTCTTGATTCATCCTCAAAACTTAAAACTTATAAAAATATTAAGAGTAATCCAGGGTTAGAAAAATATTTAAATTGTGTTAAAATTGAGAAACACTGTGTTGCACTTACTAGACTAAGATTATCCTCCCATAGATTGGCCATTGAAGAAGGGCGTTTCAGAAATATTGAAATACAAAATCGTAAGTGCGTTCTGTGTGAAATGAATGTTATAGAAGATGAGTATCATTTTACCTTAGTTTGTCCATGCTATCGTGATATAAGAAATAATTGTCTTCCTAAATACTATTGCCATTGGCCAACTAAACAAAAATGTATATCATTACTTTCAAACTCTCAAACTGGAATATTGACAAGATTAGCAAAATATGTATATTTATCCAATGAAAGACGTGACAGTTTACTTAAGATTTAGAATCGTAATACTTACCATTACCGAATAAATACAATCCAAGAATTTAGTGTCATTGAACACAGAATGCACAGTTATTATATCCCGAGTCTACTTAACACTTTTATCAAAGTAAAACTGTATTTAGTGTAAGAATAAGTTTTACCTGTGCATGGTTACATGTATGTAATATTAATTGCGATGGCTTGTATGTAAGCGATTCTGAATCATTTAACCACAGCGTTATTTTGCTTGGCCTGCTGTACTTCCAGTGGAGAACTCAAAGTATACTGGACAGGTATATGCAGTGTTTAAAGGCACAATCCCGCTCAAATTGGTGTTTAAAACGCGCAATTTCTTATATGTGTGCATTTTCTATGTATTAAAACTAAGTGAAATCGAGTGTAAGAAGCCTGACATATGCACCCACTTCGTAAAGAATCCTACCTAAATGTGTCGAATTCTTATCGTGGTGGTTTACATTATAAGCGGGTTTGTTTACAAATAAGATTACGGGCTGGTTCCGAGAACTCTCGATCGATCGCATAAAGGTCACGTGATTGATTCGGCCGCGACATTGCATCAGTTTAACGGCCAAACTTAAAGGAGTTGTCTCTCTTTGGTTGTAAAGCACTCGACTTGTTGTATAGAATTATGCAAATGAGCTTTACCGAGTATGTCCGTAAATTTTCGTCGCTATTCAAAAATAAACAAACTTGATTACTTGTTTCCACAAATTTCACTGTTCGTTAGCAATATTGCTTCAAATATCACCACGTATTACTTCTTTTTATATGGAACGCTTACGATAGTGACATAAATTTCATGTAAGAAAAATGTTTGATTCTGTTTATGTGGGAGTAATATAGTGGCTTTAAGCGTGCGAAGTTGATTTAACCTTTAGTCTGCTTGAAAACAATATATGTCTGCATGAAATACTGGATATTGAAATTTCGAGTTGGGTTGTTCTTTTTATGCTTGCTATAAATTGTAATATGTATATCAAGTAGTTTGGATCTTCATGGGACGCCGAATTTTTCGTCGTCCCATCAGGATCCAAACTGTTTGCATATGTGATGCGGATTCACCCGCTACAGACTGCAACAGTATACAGGTAGTAGAATTAATGCGTTACTGTATATTTTGCACTTTGAAAGTTAGCGACTGAGCACTCGGCGTATTGGACAGAGTATGCAATCTTTAAAGCGTGCGAAGTTGATTTAACCTTTGGGTTGTTCTTTTTAATATGTGATTAATTGTACTTCGTATATTAAGCAGTTTGGATCTTCATAGGACGCCGAATTTCTCATTGTCCCGTCAGGATCGAAACTGTTTGCATACGTAATTCACCTGCTACAGACTGCAGACTATGAGATAAGCAGCGTGTAAATTTAAGCATAGTTGAATTAATGCTTTACTGTATATTTTGTACTTTAATAGTATATATTTGATGCTCCGTGACTCTTGAATGAATATGTATATATATGATGTATGTGCGTGTCATGCTCTTCTCGAGCTTGGTTGTGACCGCCTGATTGTAGAGGCGATGGACTATGTTGTCTGTGCCAATAAAGAATATTTGACTTGACTTGACTTGCTAAATGCGCATATCCAGATGCGACGCCACGAAATTCAACTTTCTAGAGAGTATCACAGTTTGCTACGGTACAATATCATTTTAGCGTCTATCTATACGACGTATTAGCTAAATTTCTGATTTTCAAGACAAATTGCCGTTATGTGTAAGGCAAAAATTAAGGCAGAAAACACGTGCAGACAGGTTTGCGTGTGCATAATTGTTGTCTGCAGCAGGGTCGATGTATTTGCCAACTATTCATTAACCCTTTTACTGCCATGACGTCATATAGTCCTGTACCTGACCTGAAGACCCGTTTGCAAAATGGTGTTGAGAGAGTTTCTCACTTGATGTGAGTTAACGAGACCATAGACATCACAAATCACCGAGGTGCTTGTCTGCCACACTGTCACGTTTCCCACAATATCCAAATCCAATATGACCGCCGCCAGCCATTTTGGAAAAGCTAACTTTTTTGTTTTTTGGAGAATAAATAAGTGTAATACCTCTAAATTGATTGTTTTTTGGTGTGGAACTCATTTCTGATGCCCTTTGTGCAATCTGGGGTGTCTTTGATTTGGAAAGGTCAAATTTCACATTAGCCAAATCCAAAATGGCCGCCGCCAACCATGTTGGAAAAGCTTTTTTCGTTGTTTTTTTTAAGAAAAATCAAATATAATACTTCTAAATTGATTATTTTTTAGAGTATAATTCACTTCTGATGTCCTTTGTGCAATCTGGGATGTCTTTGATTTGGAAAGATCAAGTTCCGCGATAGCAAAATCCAATATGGCCGCCGCAAGCCATGTTAAAAAAGCTAACTTTTTTCCTTTTTTTGGAGAATAAACCAATGTAATACCTCTCAATTGATAATTTTTGGGTGTTGAACTCATTTCTGATGCCTTTTTTGCAATATGGGATGTATTTGATTCGGAAAGGTCAAGTTTCACAATCGCCAAATCCAATATGGCCGCCGCAAGCCATGTTAAAAAAGCTAATTTTGTTTCTTTTTTGGAGAATAAACCAATGTAATACCTCTCAATTGATGATTTTTGGGTGTTGAACTCATTTCTGATGCCTTTTGTGCAATCTGGAATGTCTTTGAGTGGAAAGATCAAGTTCCACAAAAACCAAATCCAATATGGCCGCCGCAAGCCATGTTAAAAAAGCTAATTTTGTTTCTTTTTTGGAGAATAAACCAATGTAATACCTCTCAATTGATAACGTTTGGTGTTGAACTCATTTCTGAGGCCTTTTGTGCAATCTGGGATGTATTTGATTCGGAAAGGTCAAGTTTCACAATAGCCAAATCCAATATGACCGCCGCAAATCATGTTGAAAAAGCTAATTTTGTTGTTTTTTTGGACAAAAATCAAATGCTATACTTCTTAATTGATTATTTTTTAGAGTAGAACTCATTTCTGATGCCATTTGTGCAATCTAGGGTGTCTTTGCTTTGGAAAGATCAAGTTCCAAAAGAAGCAAAATCCAATATGGCCGCCGCAACCATGTTGAAAAAGCTATTTGTTTTCTTTTTTGGAGAATTATCAAATGTAATACCTCTAAATTAATAATATTTTGGCGTGGCACTTATTTCTGAGGCCCTTTGTGCAATCTTGGGTGTTTTTGATTCAGAAAGGTCAAATTCCACAATAGCAAAATCCAATATGGCAGCCGCAAACCACGATGGAAAAGCTAATTTAAAAAAATAATAATTAAAAAAGATGGTTGCGGCGGCCATATTGGATTTTGCTTCTTTTGGAACTTGATCTTTCCAAAGCAAAGACACCCTAGATTGCACAAATGGCATCAGAAATGAGTTCTACTCTAAAAAATAATCAATTAAGAAGTATAGCATTTGATTTTTGTCCAAAAAACAACAAAATTAGCTTTTTCAACATGGTTTGCGGCGGCCATATTGGATTTGGCTATTGTGAAACTTGACCTTTCCGAATCAAAACATCCCAGATAGTAGAAAAGGCTTCAAACATGAGTTCAACACCCAAATATTATCAATTGAGAGGTATTACATTGGTTTATTCTCCAAAAAAGAAACAAAATTAACTTTTTTAACATGGCTTGCGGCGGCCATATTGGATTTGGCTATTGTTGAACTTGATCTTTCCAAATCAAAGACATCCCAGATTGCACAAAAGGCCTCAGAAATGAGTTCAACACCCAAACATTATCAATTGAGAGGTATTACATGGGTTTATTCTCCAAAAAAGAAACAAAATTAGCTTTTTTAACATGGCTTGCGGCGGTCAAATTGGATTTGGCGATTGTGAAACTTGACCTTTCCGAATCAAATACATCCCAGATTGCAAAAAAGGCATCAGAAATGAGTTCAACACCCAAAAATTATCAATTGAGAGGTATTACATTGGTTTATTCTCCAAAAAAGGAAAAAAGTTAGCTTTTTTAACATGGCTTGCGGCGGCCATATTGGATTTTGCTATCGCGGAACTTGATCTTTCCAAATCAAAGACATCCCAGATTGCACAAAGGACATCAGAAGTGAATTATACTCTAAAAAATAATCAATTTAGAAGTATTATATTTGATTTTTCTTAAAAAAACAACGAAAAAAGCTTTTCCAACATGGTTGGCGGCGGCCATTTTGGATTTGGCTAATGTGAAATTTGACCTTTCCAAATCAAAGACACCCCAGATTGCACAAAGGGCATCAGTTATCAGTTCCACACCAAAAAACAATCAATTTAGAGGTATTACACTTATTTATTCTCCAAAAAACAAAAAAGTTAGCTTTTCCAAAATGGCTGGCGGCGGCCATATTGGATTTGGATATTATGGGAAACGTGACAGTGTGGCAGACAAGCACCTTGGTGATTTGTGATGTCTAGGGTCTCGTTAACTCACATCAAGTGAGAAACTCTCTCAACACCATTTTGCAAACGGGTCTAGAGGCCTAGTCCTGGATTAATATGCTTTAAGCAATCAGCGTGTCAAATCCCATTCGATTCCTTACTCCGAGTAAAACGTTACTTACAGACAGTACTTTAACTCTTTCAATCTCAATGACGCTTTACAGCGCGTTTGCAAACAGTTTGGGTCCTGATCAGACGCCGCGTAACGCGGCGTCTGATCAGGACCCAAACTATTGACACTCTTATCGATATCTATTAAGTCATACAAGCTTAAATCTAACTTTGAAACGTGTCATGCAGACAATAATACTGAAGCAGTCGACAATTAATCGGTGAAGGAGTAAAAATCTCCCGAACAATTTGATCATGAAAAAGTTAAATTGGAGAAGTAAAAGTAGAAGTATTTTGTTTACAGTTGACGTCGTCTTGGCATTGAAGGGGTTGTTAAATGCTAGGTAAATCGACTGACGTAAGTTTAGTTTGATCCTGAATAGACGTCAAGTAACAAATAATGTTAACTTGCCCTTTTACTCGGGACCAAAACACTGAGACTGAGACGCACTCGGCATTCGATCTGGTTCGTAATAGTTCAACAGACACCACAAAGCTTGCGCAAAGCTTGTTCAAACTTATTGCTAAAGACAGGCTACGTTCCTTCTGACAAAAAAAGAAGTGTTGCCTGCAGGGTGAGCGTGTTTCGCTAAGATAAGAATTGTGTCTGACACGTCTGTATAGGTTATCAAACACGTCTTCCGGCTCTGTTGCTTTGATTGACGAGCAGTACCATCGTATGATATGCTTGTATTACAGAGTATATCCAGTATTGTTTTGTATCTAACACATACTTATATTATATTGAAGGAGTTCTACAGGCACGGGGAGATCATTTTTAAACTTAATATGCTGATAGGAATAAAATTTATTGCAGTTTTTGTTCAATTATATTGGTAGTTCTTCCATACTCCAAAAGTGTTCTTTTTTCATTCTGTCTGAGCGTAAATACTATTGTATTTAATAAACGATTTATGAAGTTTCATAGAAGTGTATATACCAGTAAGACTGACTATGGTTTAACAGATTTGTAGTCCAACGGACTATTAACGCAGGGGTCGCTGATTCGAATCCTTTCTACCCCAAACAGTTTACTAATGGTCCACAAGATAATACATTAACCGAGTTATCATGTATCGAGTGCTATACCCTGGGCATGTGACAGAACCAATTATTTCTCCAGCAGTGGAGTTCCATCTGTATCTGTACTTGCACCTCCCCACAAAACTAAAATAACTAACGTTTTCGGGGAGTGGGGTGTACCTCCTTACAATAAAGGGTCGAAGTGTTCTTGCAGCAAGGCATGGGATTGAGTAGCATGTGTTTGAATTTTGTACATACTCCAGCCATACTGTCTTCTATTCTCTAAACTTTTCACCGAAACATCATGCCGTCAATTCTAAACCTGTCATAGCAGGAATACGAGTGTATATTGTGATTTTATACTGGGACATGTACTGTTGTTTCAAAACTAGATTCCTGGCAAAATGACTGAAGAAATAATCGAAATGGGTGCCAAACCGTCTGTATCCTGATCAGACTCCGCGTTAAGTCAACATCCAAACTGTTTGCAAAAACAACATTGCAGTAGCGAAAGGGCTAAAGCATAATTGCAACTCTAAGATTTTGGGTAAAATATTATTTGAATGTCTTAGACTCCAGCATGTGGGATTATGTTATCAGTTTCGCTAGCGAACTGTGATCTATATCCTTAACTTTTTCAACCCTTTTCCTTATAGGAGCGCCTTGTAGCGCATTCAGTTTATTTCTCCGCTGACGAAAATAGTTCCAATTTTTTATATAGTAATGAATATCTATCATTAGAAATATTTTTTTTATTCAAGCAGATAGTAGCTTAAAGCAGGCTGAAAGTAAAGCAGAATGCCCCTTAGGCGCATTCTGCTTTATTTTCAACCTGCTTTAAGTGGTCATATATCTTCAAAACCAGAAATATGAAATGGGTTTATAGGTTAATAACAATAACAGCAGTTGATTAATGATACAGTGGAGAATCTGTTATTCTTGAACTTTATAAAATATCTGAAACATGTTGAAAACATAGAGCGAATGATTGCAACAGCAAAAAATAAAGTAGAACAACACAACGAAAAATGGGACAAAATACAGTTGAACCTTTAATATTAACAAATCGACGGCAAACTAAAGAGTGAAACTTTTATTCTATTCTCCAACTTTCTGCTCCTCTCTCTCTCTCGCTACTCTTCTTTTCTGACTATATATAACGTATTCCTTGTTGTACATAAACAGAAAGAAAATACATTAATTTAGAACTAATAGGTACTATATTGAAATGTGTCATTTTGTTATTTGTATTTGTTTGTGTATGTATATCGAGAAATAAAGTATTTAAAAAAAAAGAAAAAGAAGATAAACAAGAATTATCAGAATTGTCCAAAAGTTGTTCTTTTCTACGTGTTAGTGCTTTGCGTTTGCGTACGTTTGCGTTTAAACAGGAAAGAATAACAGATTCTCCACTGTAGGTTCAGATATATGAGCGGTTATTCTACATTATAGCAGACTCTGTTAAATATTAATTGAATCCCGATATCTTTGAAATACCTGTTTTAGACAAAATTCGAGTATATAATAAATCTTAATTTGTGCGTTTCTTTGTCAAATTTTAAAATTTCCCTCGTAACTTGTTCCAATTATTTAAGACATGTATCTGCCTTGGTGAGAGTACCGTTTTACTTTCTATCTGTTTAAGCCTTTACATTGAAATTATTTTTGCTGTTTATCAGAACGGGATTGAAACATTAAACTACATTGCTATGAGATATACAGTGCTCCTTCTCTACAACAACAACGAATTGGAGACACATATTGTGTGTTTTGTTCGGAGGGGGTCGTTATATATAGGAAAGGACAATTAAGACTTAGCTTACATTTGCAACCAGCTTGAGTCCAGATCAGACGCCGCGTAACGCGGCGTCTGATCTGAATTGAAACTGTTTGTCACTCGTCAATATATTTATTCTATCAAAATTTCCATTTATATGTAACTCTGGTAATAAACACGGGTGACACTATTAAGCAGACGATATTGCAGACAATATTGCAGCAGTAAAAACATTAGACATAATTTTCTTGGTTAGGGAACTGCGGCAATGGTCGTTGTAGGGAGGGAGTCGTTGTGTGAGGGCAGGTGTAGAGAGGGAAAACTGTATTTATAAACACGAACGAATTTCGATCTCTCCAACTCGCTTAAATAGAACTTACTCGTATTTTCTGAGTTTAATGTCATTTTTAAGAATCGCTTACGTCGAACATATCCATATGGGTTAGCAACTTTGAAGAACGGGTATGTTCGGCTAAAATTGTGTTCAGTATATCGAAGTTCAACTTCATAGACAACGTTTCGTTTGAGTGCTCGCGTCTCGCAAATTTACTGTATCTTTTCTATATCTGTTCGACTTTGAAACCTTATTTTGTAAATAAACTTGCATACTGATCAGGAACTGAGTAGGCCCTACCCCGGTTTCTGATAAAGATCCAAACTGTCTACAAATCAATTTGTAATCAGACTATTATTTGGCTGCAATCTATTCAGTATTTGTTCTTCTTATTTGTTTCAAAAGATAGGCTGTAAATGTTAAGATTACACTAATCCCATGCAAACAGTGTAGACCCTGATCAGAGGGCTCCTTAAGGAGCCCTCTGATCAGGGTCTACACTGTTTGTGATTTTGAAATATATTATTAAAATTAACCCTAAATAGTCAAAAATTGACTATACTTATTTTGAAATTTGAATTGTCCATTAAAAGTTTCAGGGGTGAAACTGTTATTAAGACGTCATTATCTCCTTTACCACTTTCTCTGCCGTGAATGAAATCGTCTACTCGCAAATATATCGTCTGCGTTTAATGCTAAAGTTTAGAACTTTAGACAGATTGACTTAGAAAGCATGGCAAACCGTTTTGATCCTTACCTGCTTTGCAAGCGTCTAATCTGTATTCAAACTGTTTGCAAATATTAGTGTTGTCTAGTGAAGAGTTTAAGGCCAACTAGTTGTTTGCCATGTTGTGTACCCGATTTGCATGACAGTTGAAATCCGACATATTGGTTCAAATAAATGTAAATATTATTGCAATAATATCATGATACACATAATTTATCACTAGGGACTAGACCTGTTGGAAACAGAACGTGCATCAACCTTTATCCTGCCGTAATATCGTCTGCTTTGGAAGTGTCGTCTGAAAAAATATGTCACGTTAAAATGCATTAATTGCTTAAGCTGAAGAAACCTAAATACGGATGTCAAAAAATTTGAAATCAGATCCGCGTGACACGGCGTCTGATCGGGATCTATACCTTTTTCAACAAGAGTTATTTTGCGATCGGCAGAAAGCCAAACACCCCTAAATAGCCAAAGTACTGTCTGTTGAAACATTGGCTTCTGCTGGTGCTTTTCAAATGTATGTTTTGGTAGTTTGGTTTAAAATAATATTGTTCCGACTGACAAACTGTTTTGATTTAGATCTGACGCTGAGTTATTCAGCACCTCATTTTGAACTAACTTCTTACAAATTCCTGTAATGTCAACCTCCTCTATACGTTTTGGTTTGGTCGTTATTCAGTAATATCAGTTCTGAAAATTTAAATGGTTATGTAAAGATGAAACTGACAAGAGAGATTGGTTTATAAATGCAGTTGTCAATGCATTTCCTCTCAATCTTGAAACGCTCCATACAACGCCAAGAAATGTTTACATGGCGACTTCGACCGCTTTAAGCTTTGAAGCGTGCTTGTGTATCTTTTTATGTCGGTCTGGCCTCAAGGTTATAAAGCTTTTGAGTTGAGTCTGAAGTCGTTCGCAAGCATTTAATTGGTCAGAGTTGAGCCTAGGCTCACTTCTGACCAATCAAACGCTTGAGAACGATCTTAGACTCAACTCTTTATAACCTTGGACCCAGTTCTTTTAAGGTTCTATAAAACTCATGAATTTGGGAAATTTTCAAAGTATATGAAAACACTCTATGATGGTTTTATATTGAAGAGCTATTTAAGATAAATGAAAAAATAGAAAAAGTGTACATTTGTGTGAAAAACATTTGGCTCTGCGGCCATGTAAAATTTACCCCATCCACTTTTTCTTATTTTGTCCTTTTCAAACAGCCCGCTTTAATTAAATCCATTTCAAATGAAAACAAATATGATAGTTTGGTTTTGTGTCATTTATTTCCTGTCTATGGTAGTATTCTTCATACAAAAACTAATTTAAGAGAAAACATCACCAAATGTGAAGTTTATAAAGCTCTAAAAATCATCGATATGCTACTTTTTGTAAATTTTGTAAAGGGCGATAACTCTTTTTATGGGCTTTCATCTGGTAGAATATAAGAAAAAGTTTAATACTAGAACTATTTCATTTTTAAACTTTTTTTAAAAATTTCATAAAATAAAATATCTAATAAAATCATGCCCTAAAAAAGCATATTTTTGATATTCAAGGATCCATATTGTTCAAACCTGGTGCCTGATGTGACTAAAATTTGGTTTCTATATGTTTAAATACCCCCATATACATGAAATAAATAATGAAAACACAAACTACCATGTTTCTTTTGTGTCTGAAATAGATTTTACCGAATGGGTAAATTTGTAAAAAGTCCAAATTTGACATACCTTTTTCAAATCGCTGTAGCTAAAAAAACGGACACCGCCATATTTTTTTTTTCATTTTTTCATTCATCATAAACAGCTCTTCCAAAAATACAATGATAGAAAAAAGTTTAATACTTTTGAAAAAAGTCCAAATTTGACACCTTTTTCAAATCGCTGTAGCTAAGTAAACGGACACCACCATATATATTTTTTTTCATTTTTTCATTCATCATAAACAGCTCCTCCAAAAATACAATGATAGAAAAACTCGCTTATGGGTTTGATACACCCTTAATGTTACATGTTCTTTGCACATCGTTGTATTATACATGGTTTAGTTCATGTTACTCCACCGATCCGGTTAAACAATATTCGATTTACAAATGTCCGTTCTCGTACTTTACGCGCGGCGGATGGTGTACAGTGGGGAAGACGCTATATTTTCCCAAATACGGGTTTATGCTAAAACAAATATGTTCGTTGCGAAAATCTTGGAGCATGATCAGACACCGGGCAACCTGGCATCTTATCAGGATCTATACTGTTTGTGTCTTGGATTAAAATGAGTCGTCAACAATTTAAAAAAGATGTCATTTTTTCCCTTTTGTTGCACTGTGTTTGCATTTAGTTTGGTTTAGACGAGAAATGATATCTTATTCTCCACTGTATTGTCTGCTTGCATATATCAGTACTCCACGGCAATGTGTCTCCTTGGCTATAGTCTAAAAGCTTTTACATTAGTGCATAACTTGCATGGCTCACAGGTCTAACCACTTTAGTACCTTTCACCAAGTGCAGCGACAGGTTCTAATCAGACGTCCCATAACTTGACTGATCAGGCAAAACCCTGTTTAAACACTATTTTCGAAGGAGTTTAGGCAAAATGCATAAAGATTTTAGAAATAAAAGTAAACGACAAAATGGAAGCAGACGGTAACCTGTCAATAAATTGGTTAATTAATCAATTAACCCATTACTCCAAGTTATTACCGTCAATAATAGTTGTTCAATTCTCTAATAAAAACAACAGTTAGTTTCTAGTCTAGTAATTGGTTTCAGCTAAGTCCTTTCACATATTCTTTTTTAAAGTTTTCAATGACTTCACTTTTTTGTTATCAATTTACAATTTAGAGTGGTTTTCAAGACATGATTTTCGGCTTGAATGTACTTTTCGTAACATAATTAACCTATTTGAGCCTAGCATATTATAAACAGGACTTATAAACAGGACTTATAAACAGGACTTTCCCGTGTTACTAATAATCCTGTCAGAGAATTTTGTTAGATGTTTTACATGTATTTACTTACTGTGCTGGCGGTCTTTTTGATTGTAAGGTTGTGGAACAGGGTTTATATTTTATGTACACTGTTCGTCTTTATAGGTGAATATAGGAGATAAGTGTGAGGTTGGGCGCCCCTAAACCCAGGTTTAACCCCCCAGTAGTTGTTAATGATTAATTACTTTATAATTGATTATTGATTGCTACTGACCGTACCAAGGCGGGCTCCTATGTTCACTTAGCTTTATGTTTGTCTTGCGTGTTGTTTTCTATTTAGTGTGTAGATGAAGGAATGGTATTGCGTGTGTGTGTGTGTGTGGTTGTGTGTGTGTGTTTGTTATGGTATGGCTGTGTGTGTGTTCGGCTTTAGAGATGGGTGTATTGTTTGTGTTGCGTTTCCTGCTTGAGTCTTCTTTCGTATTTATTAGGGAAACAGTGTATACACAGATCAGACGCCGCTAATGTAGAGTCTGACCTGAGTTTACACTGTTTGCTAACGGGAATTTCTAACATAAAAAATGAGAATATAAAATTAGTCAAGACAACCCTTTAATGAAACATTCAATTCAATGTATAAACTTGAAATAACCAACTAGGCATAATTGGGTTAAATCTTGTTAATTCGTATAATAAAATAGCAAAAGGCGACTAAAGTTATGTAACATCTGCTCAGAATCTGAATGATTTGACAATAACATTGTGTCAGTGATTTTGCCTTAATTGCAGCATTGAAACCTATTATATGTGCAGATCACGGTATTAAAGTAATGATATGAGAGAAATGAAATTAAATTGAAATTTGGAAAAGCAGACAATGTTACGCATTAAAAGAGTAAACACAAAGTTCACCGCCACATATATTGTGTTGCATTGTAACAGTAATACATAAAAAGTGATTAGATCTATAAATTTAGATCGTTAGATCTATTAGGAATTTAACTTCATAACACGACATAATTGGGATTACATCGATGGCATTATGAGTAATAAATACATGTTTTTGTAAGCAATAACCTTAATGACGCTGACCACATGTAACGAGTGTATGTTAGTAATGTACATATATTTCTGTTCTAAATTTAAATTGAACGATCTTTATCGATACAGGTATCGGATATTTCGGGTGTATTCCAGGTGTTCCTGTACTGTGTCGTATGATCTTCACCGATATCGGTACTAAATACTACTGAATATAACCGCGTCTCTTCTTACACGTAGTGTAAAAGCCGTTACAGGATTACTACGTATTGATAATTATACAAAGATACACAGTTAATAGTTGTTACATACTAAATGATACACGAAATCAAGTGAAAAGGTTCATTTCATTGGTTGATTCATAATAAAGAAGATTGGAAATCGAACGGTGAATTTGCAGAAATAAAAGAAAATACTCAACAATAAGCAAATGTGTAGCATAATCGCACATCTGGCATTAAAAGATTTAACCAGTCTAAAAATATCCTCAAGAAAAGTCACCAAATCTTGCTTTTCAGATATTTTCCATCGCTTTTTCATTCCATCTACTATGCTTAGTAAATCTAGTTCATATCATTTGCGCACGCGCCAGCACACACAGGTAAGAATGACATCGTCTCCCTCACTTTACACTAAGGTATATTAAATTGACCGCCGTTAATGATATGACGCGCTGGCTCAGTCGGTAAGCGGCCTGACTCAATTTTTATTTTCCATTCCCGCATGCCGAATCCCGGACTTGAATCCCAGCAGGGCTAAATGCATTTTTAAACAGAATTTCTTATCTTTAACTAATCTTTACGTTTTTTATATGAGCGTTTAGCAAACATTTACAAATTATTTTTTTCTATGCCAAAATTGGAGTTGTCAGTCTTTTTAAGGTGCCGATAATACCCGAATTTGCTCCGTAGTGTATTACGCTAATTTGCGAAACCCATCTTTTAAAACAGTAATAAGAAGAATAACTGATTCATCAATATATTTTCGATTTGCATCATTTAGGATATTGGAAATTCAATGCGGGTCTCAATCATAAAAAACTGGTACATGCCTAGTAGTGTTTCAAATGCAGGGTGGTATAAAGGCTTCCTGGCAAGACCTGGTATCTGCTAAATGTTGATGAACCTTGGGTAAAACCGGTAAATGATCCTGTCTGAAAATAAAAGTGATATTTTTACAAAGAGTTCGTGTTACGAAATGATACTGAGGACACATTTAATTAGGACTGTTATGGTAAAATATAGGGTCTGGTGGAAGCATTATGGTGAAATTTACCAATCATTGTAACTTGAATCCCACATAAGTGTATATTTACTGTTAAAATGTCGAGGTTTAAACACAATACTTGAATTATAAATCTTGAAACACTTGTTGTACTTTACAGATATTTTGTTGTAAGCGGGGTTCGCTATGTAACCAGATACAGTTAAATCTGATTTAGCAATTACTCAAATGAAATGCATGATCAGTCTAATAGACAGGAGGCCTAATGCAGAATGTAGAAATACAGTAAAGCTTGATTGCGCGGTCAACTATGTTTTGTCGTGCAAACAAGAGCAGCGGCACTAACTATTGTTTTGTTTCTTTAAACATTAAATACATACCGATATGGCGCATGTGAATAAGTGACTGAAAAATTAAATTTTCTGAATAATATGTTTTCAAATACAGCTTTCGACCCCATTTACCTTTAACATGGCTATCAGATCAGTATTGCCATTTCAAATATGTTAATCCCTACTACTATTTTGTTGTAATTACTCATAAGAATAAAAGAAAGTCAATATTGCCAACACTCCCCTTATTGTTTTGCATTTTTCATTTTCAAACAACCGTTGTGCAATATGCTGATCTCTGTTCGTTTTTTATAATCTAAACTAGGAGCCGACTTGGCGATGTTGTTGCTTGCCTTGTAGCATAGTGGTTCGTTCGATATGGTGTTTTTCCAAAACTTTGTATATATATTACTATAAAATATTAAGTCAGTCCAGTTTACTAGTCCGTCCCGATATTAAAAGACGAAACGTTAATATGCCAATATCTATCCACATTTTTATTCCGGGGTATATCATGGCCGGATATTTCATTAAGATGCTGACGATTTTGTTTTCATGATTTTGTCAATGTATTGTTGAGATTCAAAACGTGCAGGCCCTGACCAGAGGGCGACATGAAGACCCCTCTGATATGAGTCTTCACTATTTACACAGAACAAGTGTACTCTTTACTGGCACTCTGTTTCCATATGACGTTTATGAGGGTGACTAGGATTTTAAGGTTGGAAAAAACATGGAATTGAACCTTATGTGATCTCTCTAATGAACGAACATAAAACGGGATCAAACCAAATAACTTACCTACATATGCTTTCGAATAGCATTTATCCCCATTCTTTTGCTTTTGTTTCTTGCTGCTCGTCTTTTGCCAAAGATATCGAGACTATTGTGTGTGCTGATATGGCCATTTTGATCAATGTCCGTTGATGTTGATCCATGGATTGGTCCAAAGTCCAGATGTCCCCCAACGCCGGCAGAATGTTCGCCTTTTGAATTTGCTTCGCCGTGAATATCAACGTTTGCATAATGTCCTAGTCCAACAGCAACATGTCCTCCTCCAGAGACTGTGCCATGGGGGTCGATTCCTGCGTGACCTTCCACATCTACTGCCCCATAGTGAACATCCCCATGAACAGTTCCGCTTACCCCGTCTTTACCTACAGATCCCTGTTTAGAAAATGGTTCAATATCACTTTATTTATCACCTAAGAAAAATTAAGAAATGAACTGATTTTTTTCGGCGTTTAAGCGAAATAAACAACAGAAAATGAGTAGGCAAATTCCTTGAATCTATCTCGCTAGCCATTCATGATTAATTTGCCGATTATATTCTGCCATTTATTTCGCTTAAACACCAAACATTCGATTCATTTATTATTTTTACATTAAAGTTGCTGTACTTTCTAAAATATAAAACAACAGCTCATTAGTTTACATGTATGTTTTATCCATATTAGAGGTTGTTAACAAGAAAAATCTGAAACCTAAAAGGAACAGCCATAACCGCATTATTGAAGGTTGTGTACATTCGATTGCAAGAAAATAAGTTACATTGTAAACATTAAATGTCATAACTTTGACAGTTTGGCACGAAAATGCCAGTTTGAAGTCATTTTGTAATGACATCATTTCTAAAGTAGGACAAACATATTGATAATTTTTACTTAAATAAATGCAGACATGTGCTGGTTATAATAAAGGACTGCATTTTTCTTGAAATTGGTTTATTAATAAAGAAGAGTTTTAGACGTTATTCATTGTTTCGGCAAATAGGTAGGCATAAATCGGTAAGGAAAAACACATTGACTCTGATCAATAAGCATGCACAATTGAAAACTAAGACCATAACTCTCAGGCCATCATGTCCATGGTACACACAGGAACTTCACGATGCTAAACATTTAAAGCGTAAGTTGGAACGGACGTGGAAATTATCCAAACTCATAATTGATCATTAACTGTATCGAGAGCAGTGTGCTAAAGTAAACAAACTATTAGCAAAGTCAAAGGTTATTTTTTACACAGAAAAAGTAGAATCCTGTCAACGGGACTCGAAGAGTCACTAAACATCTCCTGGGTGCAAACAGTGAAATTGCACTGCCAAACAATGTCTCCTCAAAACAACTTGCGCATGATTTCAGCGACTTTTTCATTGAAAAGGTGGACAAAATACGGACAGGCATTGCCTCTGAATCAACGTCATGCACCCCAGTTATCACAGAAACGTTGCATTCAATGAACTCTTTAGAAAACTTTGACTCTGCTACAGCAGCAGAAATTGGGGAGATTGTGAAGGCATCCCCATGTAAGTCCTGTGAACTCGACCCAATACCTACATGGCTCTTTAAGTTATAATGTGAACTCTTCGCTGGAATCTGCGTATGTTCCAAAAGAATTCAAAAAGTCGCATATAAGACTTCTTTTGAAAAAACCTGATCTCGATACAAATGATCTTAAAAACTACAGGCCTGTATCAAATTTGCCATTTCTCTCAAAAGTATTAGAAAAGGTAGTAGACAAACGCATTGAGTCCCATTTGACCACAAACAATCTGCATGAACAGCATCAGTCAGCATATCGTAAGCATCACTCTTCTAAAAGTTCAAAATGACATCTTGCAATATCTTGATAAGAATGAAATCACAATTCTGGTGATGCTTGACCTATCTGCCGCATTCGACACAATTGATCATGAAACATTACTCAATCGCCTTGAAAAAGACTTCAAAATTATTGGAAACCCACTAAAGTGGATGACCTCATACCTGACTGACCGTTACCAAACAGTCGCAGTAGATGGCGAATTATCTGCCCCAGTTCAAATGAAATATAGTGTGCCACAGGGGTCTGTCCTGGAGCCGAAAAACTACATCTTGTACACAAAACCTGTCGGCTCAATTTGCAGAAATCATCAGCTGGATCATCATTTCTATGCAGATGATTCACAGTTATACTTGTCATTTAAGCCTAAGACACATCTTGTCAACAAGAAGCCCTTTCAAAAGTCGAAGGGTGTCTAAAAGACATAGTATCATGGATGCACCAGAACATGTTGAAGCTGAACACTGACAAAACTGAGGTCATACTGTTTCATTCAAAAAAGTTTAACGTTCCTGGAGATTTTCACGTTCAAGTGGGAAACTCTAAAATCAAATCATCAGTGTGTGTGAAGTATCTTGGTGCTAGATTAGATTCCCAAATGGATATGACACAACACATTAACGCTGTGTGCAGGTCTGGATACGCACAACTGCGGCAAATAGGTCATATTAGACAGTACCTTTCTCCAGAAGCTACAAAGACCTTGATCAATTCTCTGGTCACTTCAAAAATTGACTACTGCAACTCACTGCTATATGGGATACCCCAAAACTCACTATGCAAACTACAGCGTGTGCAAAATACAGCATCCCGCATCATTACCACGACCCCTCGGTACAATCACATCACTCCAGTCTTGAAGGATCTTCTCTGGCTTCCAGTTCAACACAGAATTGAATTCAAAATTCTGACACTCACAAACAAAGCCATGTGCAATGATTCTCCAAGGTACATTGTCAATATGCTTGGCGTGTATAAACCTCGAAGAGAGCTGCGGTCTGCGACTAAATCAGTATTGCTGGTTGTACCGAGGAGTCGTTTGGTGAGGTTTGGAGATAGAAGTTTCATATGCATGCAGCCCCAAAGCTCTGAAACAGTCTACCATCAGACATCAGAGATGCGAGCTCAGTTGCAGTCTTCAAAAAACGTCTGAAAACACCCCTCTTTAATATTTGTTATTAGAACACTGCTACCTATGCGATACGTTCTTGCTGTAGATGTTGTGGGTCTAAATGGGAGTTCTGGCGTTTTATCTGGTTTATGGTCTCTTAATTATAGAAATTTTTAGTTATTTTTCTTAGTTATGTTGCATTGGGCGTTCTGCTATTGTTTCTATTGGTAGGCATTCATTAGCCGGTCGGTTCATTGCTGATTAATTGGGGTAACGTAATCGCCGTTTTGGGGCTGTCTTTTGTATGTTTATTCATGATTATTTAAGATCTAATTGTAGTAATTTGTCTTTTCTCGATGGCCTGCATTGGGCGCTTTACTATTATTTCTATCAGTCGGCAATCATTAGCCGGTCGGTTCATTGCTGATTGGTGGGGGTAATGTGAACGCCTTTTGGGGCTGTCTTTTGAATGTTTATTCATGTTTATTTTAGATAATTGTAAGTATTGTCTTTTCTGGGCGGCCTGCATTGGGCGCTCATCTATTGTTTCTATCAGTCGACAATCATTAACCGGTCGGTTCATTGCTGTTTGATGGGGGTAATGTGATCGCCTTTTTTGGGCTGTCTTTTGTATGTTTATTCATGTTTATTTTAGATCTAATTGTAGTTACATTAATAGTCATTTCTCGGCGGCCTGCATTGGGCGCTCTACTATTATTTCTATCCGTTGGCAATTATTAGCCGGTCGGTTCATTGCTGATTGATGGGAGTAATGTGATCGCCTTTTTGAATGTTTATTCATGTTTATTTTAGATAATTGTAGTTATTGTCTTTTCTGGGCGGCCTGCATTGGGCGCTCATCATTGATGGGAGTAATGTGATCGCCTTTTTTGGGCTGTCTTTTGTATGTTTATTTATGTTTATTTTCGATCCAATTGTAGTTACATGTATAGTCATTTCTCGGCGGCCTGCATTGGGCGCTCTACTATTATTTCTATCAGTTGGCAATCATTAGCCGGTCGGTTCATTGCTGATTGATGGGAGTAATGTGATCGCCTTTTTGGGGGGCTGTCTTTTGTATGTTTATTCATGTTTATTTTAGATCTAATTGTAGTTAATTTGCCCTTTCTCGCTTTGTAGGTACATTTATGTTATTTCATGTGAAGCGCTTTTGAACGGACTGCCCCATGTGTGAAAAGAGCGCTATACAAATCTGGTATAATAATAATAATAATAATTTAAAAATTCCGCCAAATTTGTGCTGCCCGAGTTCGAAAATAAATTTGCGGAGAAAAAATGCCCCCTATGCAAAAGATATCCACGAGTCCTGCCTCAATGAGCAATTGCATCTATACGAACTAAACATCGGGGTTTTTACAATAGAAAATAATTGGACGAGGTGTAAAATTAATAAATAATCTGTCATAAGATGGTATAAAGCACGATCAACTGTTTAGCGTTAAAGAACGCGACATTGAATAAACAAATCACACATGTCTCTGAAAAATTGATCAGAAATCTTTATTTAAAATCCGAATACTTAGCTAATTCGAGAAATCTCCCGCACATCTGGTTGATTAATTGAGTTGGGTTTTACGGCTGCACGACACATGAACTGGTTATATGGCGCAGAACTCGCACATCTGGTTATTAACATCGCTCACGAATGCATCGAGCGATATTACCATCGGACGTAGTCGAGGGGTAAAGCTTTCGATTACGTCGTCAGGGGTCGTGCGTTCGATCCCCCGCCGGACCAAGTCCTTCGGATGAGACTTTATAAACCGAGGTCTGATGTATCAGTGCTTTACACTGTGCATCTAAAATAACCCGATAACTCGGTCGATAATAAGAGAAGGGCATCGCTTCCGGATTATCTGTATCCGCTCCCTCTCTCTTGGACGTCCAATTAGCCCATAGATGGCAGAAACGGACGTAAACAAACAAAACAAACAAAGCCGAGCGATGTTAATCCTCAATGAGAAGTCAGATCATTTGGCTGACGAATTCCGAAGTACTCGGACGAACGCAACCCGGTATAGCTTTCTTCATGCTTTGTGTGTGAAATGGAAAAGTAAAGATTTAATTTAAAAGATATGAATACTACCACACAGTTTAAAAATATTTATCAAAATAATATACTTAGCTACGATTTTCATCACATCTTGAAACTTACCGTAACACCGAAATCAACGGGTCCCGCTTTCACGCCAACATCAAGATGATTATGACCTATTTCAAAATGTGCCTGTCGCTTGGCAGTCACACCTGCAATAAATAAACTTGGTTGATGATGGTTACATAATACAGCAGGGTATACAACACAAGGCTTATTTTGATAAAAAAAATGAATTATTGGAAAAAGTAAAGTAATAAGAAAAAACGCTTTTTTATATTGAACAGTCACTTTGACAATTCAAAGTAGCTGCGATAACGAATCTCTAACTCTTGACTAAAGTCTAACAGGGCTAGGATGCAGGATGTGGCAGTTGTTTATAGACTTGATATGTTCAAACAGTTGATCATTTATCTTAAAACTGATATCTGACAAGAGCTTTGACATATAATTCTCTTAAGTAAAGTAATAACTCATCCCGATACCATAAAAACTTTATTCGATGTCGACTCAATTTGTTTTGATTTTCGAAGCCAAGACAGATCCAACACATGCTGAACTTTACTTCCGGTAAACATATAAGGCTTTCATTCATAATTGGAACACTTACTGTGATATTAAAATGATGTTGAACTCGATGATAATGTTTGCCTAGGTAAACTAAAACATCTATTTTATAATTAAGATGGTTAAAGGGGGACAGGTTACAAACAAGTATTAAGCTTAAATTTATTAGATATATTCGCGTCATTTTTTACACTCGCTGAAAAACTTACTATGGGACCAGTGTAGGGTTATGGAGCAAATGTTCCAAAATTGCCTTCCATCTCCCGAAAAACGTCGCCCGTTAACGGTGGTTAAATTTAGATAATAACAAAGTCAATTATAGAAGAGGGTAAACTAATTTCCTCACAAAAAGTGTATAAAACGCATTCCGAACTGAAAGAATCATTGTTTTGGACAGTTGTGATAAAAATAAAGTGTGGAACTACCACCTGTGAATTACACTCGGCTTGTGCCACTACAGATCCTAGGTGACCGTATCTGTATTGGACGGCATTTATTGTCAATACAGAACAACGATCTCGAAGCTAATTTCAAATAAGTATTCCACGTCCTGCTCCCGGAAGTATTCATGCACAAAACTAGATTCCATTAATTTTATCATTACCATGTTAACTTTAGATTGTAATGTTCAATCACTGGAAGTATACTATCTTAAAACGGTTTCAATTTCATCTGATACAGTGTTCGCTTTTGTAGAACTGATAATTTTCAACGATATCAAATAAGTGGATAAGTATTGGATAAGAGTGTTGAATTCGATGGTCAGCATCGAGTTTAAAACTTTAACTTAGTAAAAACTGATTCAAAGTAAAGATGATTCAAAGATTTGAAACCATCAAAACATACCAAAATTATTTAAAACCAATGGTTTTAACGAGTAACTTCAATGCAAACGATACCGAAAAAATTGCATGAGATGGTCATTGTGATGTGGGAGGCTTGTGGTTCTACTGTTGAGGTCATGTCATCGGCACAGGCAATCAGTTCGAAGATTTTTGGGGTCGATTTTTGCAGAACCGTGACCGTTTTATCCTGATTTAGAACTCATGGTATCGACTTTTCTGCAACAGCAACAGCTTCCATCAAGTCCGGTACCAACAAAACCCGCATAGTGCAAACCGTTCGCAAGCGTTTAGTGGCAATCGGTGTGTTGTCCTTACGTAATACCAATTCCAACAGACCGTCATAGCTGACAATAGTTTCAATGGTTCTACGGACACCGATTCAGGATAAAACAGATCTGGTGCACGATTCTTTTTCTGATGAGTCCAGTTTGCATTGTCGAGATGCAAAAACAGAGGGCGGCATTGAGCGTTACACCGAATATTGTTGTAGTCAATGATGATTTTCTGGATACGATAACAGCAAACCACTTATTGTCATTGACGGTTACCTAAATACCGGTCGTTACAAATAACTTTTCTGGTGTCTCATGCTGATCCCCTCCTTTAAAAGACATGTCATGTTTTCTACATTACAGTAAGATAACGATCGGCCGCAAGAAGTTCGCGATAGCTTACAATTTCTACGAACTCATAATGTTGATCTAAACGACAACTGGCCGTCAAAGCAGCAATATCTCAACCACATTGATCATCTCTGGGATGACCTAGACAAGCGCCGAACAGAGATCAGAGGCAATCTTTTTCTTAGGCAAAACATTGACTGAAAATTAATCTTTATATAACAGATTTTAAAAGTTTTTTTATTTTAATAAACAGTGTTCATTTCTTTATTAAATCAAACTTCTCAATAATGTCTATACATTGAAGTAAACTTTACAGACAACATAAGATATTGTCCAAATAATTCACTTCATGTAATATTTTCTGGAAATATCAATGTTTAAAAAAAGAAAAAATTCTGAAGGAAAAAAATCACTAAATGTCAAATACAAAAAATCTAGCTGTTTAACATACACTAATTTAAGACTTGGATAGATATTACTTAATTCTACTAGTCACAAAAATTTAATAAAAATCTACAGTAAACTTTACTTTTTATACATGATAAAAATTCAGACACAATTTTAACACAAACCGAGTAACCTCCCTTGTGTTCAACGTTAAAACGCCGTCAGTTCTACATAATAGAATATGGTAGCCTGTTGGTCTTTAAAGACAGCTGAATGCTTAATACATTACAAAAGAAATGCATTAAAGCTCCTTTAGGATATATTTTTGGCATTACTTTTGCCATGTGTTTATCTGTCATTTGTCATGTAGGCTATGAATCCTCGCAATGTTTAGTTGTCACTTGACTATACTTGCATAAAAAAATATTCATTATTACATTTGTGACTAAATATAACAAGTCCTTTGATAACTGCGTTATGGACGGAAAAGTCAATAAAATCGGACAATTTATTTAAAAAAACAGTTTGACTCGAATATGACTCGAACCTAGGATTTTTGGATTGCTGGTCAATCACCCTACCAACTGAGCTTTCGAAGAAGACAATGAGACTTATACCAAAAAATTTTATATTTAATTTTCTAGTATAAGCATGTGCCGAAACGATCATGTGAAAGTCAACAGTAATTCCGGAACTCGCGCTTGCGATCTACCTTGATGACGTTTGCAAAATATGTGCTGGCTTTGTCTTTCTGTTGTGTCTGGCTTCTAACAGAAATCTTTTTAAAAAACAAACTTATTTTATTTTATCACATTTACGTTTTCTTTGAATAACGAGTTCTCAATTATATATTGAACCATTTATGTACAGTAATCTCTGCAAAACAAAACCTTTCGAAATGATGTTTTCGGATAAGGGGGTGGGGGGATAAAATAATTTGATAAACTGACATTTTGGCACGTTGCCACATAAGGAAGTAAAGCAGTTATGCAGGACAAAAATAAATTATTTCTTGTTTAAGCAGCCATTTATCTTAAGAAAGCGCTTGTATGCTCAATGGAGCATATATGATAAAGTAGGACATGCATTTTGTCAACATAGAAATGTGTTCACTGTGTAGAGTTAAGATCATCCGTTTACACATCTGAATGTTTTTTCCTGGAATAGCAAATCAAAATTTTAGTAGATAAAATACAGTTACACTCTCCTGTCACGACCACTATATGTGATTATTTCTTTTTTCAAGAGGCTGATTGTTTAAAGCAGGATAACAGTTGAAGAGAATTAAAGATAACAGTTACGCAAAAATCTTTATTAGAATATATTTATTATTTAATCTGTGAAATGATTTGAGAGATTGTACTATGTCTTTAAACAGTGTCTGTTTAATCAGTGGAATTATTAGAGAGGTTATACTGTATGTGTTATCTAATACCATTCCGTTACTGTGCTATGTCTACATATTGTCATTAATTTCAAACACTAAACCTCGATTTAACTGTTTCTATGAGTATACCCTGCTTTCAGCGGGTTGAACACTATTGAATATGACGTATGCCAAACAGTAACGACGCTAACTTGACATCTTTTCTCTGACTTGGTAGCTGTTTGCAATGTTCCAGACCTTTTCCCATTTTTCAGGACGGGATTTGTGTGAATCCATGGTTAATGCAATTTTACAGCTGAAATCCAGAACAAACTTATTTGTTGTTAACAGATGTATCAATATGTAGTACTTACCAGTGCAGAGTACGCTTTGATAAGTCGTTAGATGTGCAAGAGGTACTTTGTATTCCTGTAAAAAAATATGAGTGACAAAATATTTCTTCTGGTGGTTCGCACATTTAATTACGACAGAGGGGAATCAAGCTGTGAAGTATCTGCGCGAGGATTCGATTTAGGTTACGTACTCGGTACGCTACAGACATCAGATATCGCCTGGTTTTTGTTCGGAGAGGATGGAAGCTAAAATGAGTATCGGAACAATTGTATTTTAATCGGTAACTTATCAGCATAAACTACTGACAAGTGCCAACATGTGTATTGTTTATAGGCAGGTAGTATCAAATCAGCAGTATGTGTGCTCCAATTCCTTTGTGTATGGACAAACGAAACTATTTATGGCTACAAAGCGTACCTTAGGCGCAAATGAAGTGTGCGTTTGTCAGTCAGTCCTTCCGTGTATCTGTCCGTCCGTGTACCATTTGTCCGGGCATATATCGAATACCACATTAGCTAGGGATATCAAATGAAGTACCGTATATTTGTAAATCGTAAGATAGCAGTTGTCGTTTAACATTATCAGGTCACGGTTACCTTGATCTAAGACGAAATTTGTAGAAATAGGGTCTTTAAATGATATTTCGATACCAAATAACATTGGGATACCAAACCTGGAGTGTCCCATATGTATTTAAAAACACTGTGACATTGGATTTGACATTTATCTCAATTAAGGTAAAAAGCATTTCCTGAGCATACATGTTTCTTCCTTGCCGCATCAGCTAGGGATATACAATTATTTTGTGCACGAGTCCATCATATGATGGAAATGGTAGAGTTTCGAATACTTCTTTCAGGTAAAATTAATGTGCTTTCGACCTTTGGGCTGAATTACACAAAATCTTTGTCTTGAGCATATCAAGTATAACACATTAGCTATATATACATGTACTTGATTCTGTGTGATAGTATGTCCTTGGATGGTGAGCTGTCACGAATCATCCGATCGTTTTAAGTTCATTGTACCTTTGACTTGAGTACAAATTTGGAACGCGGAATGTCTCACCCCATTTTCAGGTCACTGTGATATTGACCTTTATAGCTGGCCTGAACATATTGATCAGGAAGGATTCCTAAAATACATCAACTAGAAATACAAAAATTGATATAAGATTACGTCTTAATACGGTAGTGTGTTCAATGCCGTTTACATATCATTGTAACTGTGACTTGGCCTTGTTCTTTGAATACTTTTCCTTGGCATAGAATACTAGTATATCACATCATCAAGATATGCTAAAAATATGTGTGTATGCATCTTAGGTTGACGGAGTGTTGAGTACACTTTAGGTCATTGTGGATTTGAACTTGATATTTGATCTCCATTATAGAATCCCTTGCTCGGAGCAAATTCCCTGCACCACATCAAATATCATTTTCAGTTCACTGTGACCTTGATATTCAACAGTGACCTCAGTTATAGTGAATTTTCCTGTAGAATATGTCATATACCATATCAGTAAAGGATACAAACTTTATTTCGTGAGTTCATCATGGGCAGACAGGGAGTCGTGTAACATATTTGGGTTACTATGTCATTGCTTTTCGGTGTCGATTATAGAAAAAGCTTGTCGAATGCATAGTTACTGCACCACAGCAGGTAGAGATACACAAATCGGTGTGCGATGACATGTTGGAATGATGGGTTGTCTCATGCAATTTAAAAATGTTGTAAATGAGTGCAAAGCTGATTTCAGGATTCCTGTAGGAGCCATCTGATCTGGGGTTACACTGTTAAAATAATATAAGAAGTACATACTACTATGATAGTACCTCAGTATTCCCATTTGTGTAAGTAAAGATATGCGTCTCGGTCAATGTTCCGTCGATAAGTCTGCAATTCGTTCCAGGTTGTTCACCTGAAATTCGAAAAGATACAGTTGTGGTGCAATGGAAGTCACCTTGTAATGATTCAGTTCCTAAACCACAAGAAAGCTTCGGTCAAATTGACATAAAATCGAAATTACACTGTTTAAGCATTTAATCACGTAAAACACCGTGAACACCACACACTCGTATTCTTGTAGCGGTTCGAGTTGTAGGATGATAAATCATATCATCTTGAGCTTTACCTTTAAATGTGTTACAATTGTGTGCTTATCAGGTATTTTCGCTATTCTAAATTGAGCGTGGGCCCTTAGTGGAATGGGGTATAGAATGTACCCATTGTCCACCAGAGCAGAGTACCAAGACCCTACATAACTGCCAACCACACACTTATGCATTTCCTATAAACATAGACACATCGACGTCATATAACAATATTGTGTCACAGTTACGCGGAAACGTTTTTGTCAGCCTTTCAGATTCGTTTAGAATGCTAACGAATATTGGCTGATGATTCAGTCTAAATGTGGAATGTTAACAGTGTACCTGTCTCTTTTCTGTATCTCAATAAAACCTTTTACAACTAAAGTTATATAGTATACATTACATACGAACGTTCCTTCTTTATCTTTGTATGAGCTAGCGGTCACTATTTTACGATAGTGCCCGCTAATAGTGCCCGCTGAGCACGGTTGACGTCATATGATGACGTCGTGATGATTGCGTAATGAAATTTGAAATAACTGCTTATGGAAGTGTTACCGTCACTTTTAGCAAATATTAGCCCTGTCCGAGTAGATCTAGATCTACTTGTAAATAATAGGTGAAATGTAGATCTGTTTTGAAATGAAATTTATCTGTGATAAATATAAGACTAATAGAGATTAGTTGTGACTTAAAAGAGTTAAGCTGTTTTAGTCTTCTAAACGTTTAAATGATTTCATTTTTTTACAAAACATTAGCTATGATTGTTTGCGATTTAATCAAAGATCATACAATAAATTTTAAATATCAATTTTACATTATAAGTTTCATAATATGGAAAGTGTAGATTCAAGTATACATAAGGAAGCTTACTAGTTACTACCGATGCAAAATATTATTAAAGGGAGGTAATCAATGCACATATATACTTGTACATTATTTGACAATACACAGAACTGTTTTGATCCTAATTAGAAGTGCGGTATACTATAAGAAATAGTACAGCCCACTTCGGGCCTCCTTGCATTATATAGTGACCTCCCAGTCAGCCCCAAAATAGTTTACGACCCCCAGCCTTCGGCTTCGGGCCGTAAACTATTTTGGGGCTGACTGGTCGGTCACTATAATGCAAGAAGGCCCTCAGCGGGCTGTACTATTTCTTATAAAGCGCACATAAAGAATTTACTCACATACTATAATATATACTCAGCAAAAGTAGAAATGTCCCACTTTTTGAATGGACATATCTCTCACTTTACTTAATTTATAGATAGATAGATATTTTGTTCATACATACGGCCAGAGGCCCAACAGTACACAAGCATACAAATCATGCAATACATAGTCAAAAGCTAAAGGTATGTTAGCAATGTATACGAGGGGAAAATAAGATATTGCTTTTGATATATTCACATAAGGATTTATCCCATGGAAAAACATAATAATGTATTCATTCAATCCATGCACCATGTCACGCTCGTCTGAATTTGAAAGAAATCATGCAATGACGGCCATTGACGTCGCCAGCAAGATCGTCTAATGTCGAAAGACCATACAGAGGCTTGCTGTCCGGTACCATCAGACTCAGACTAATCACCATCGTCATCGCCTTGGTCACCCCGTTTTTTCCACCGTCAGCAGTGACCACTACATCACGTTAACGCACTTACATCTACGTCGTTTGCCAGACACCGTAACGGCTAGAGAATACGGTGAGTAATCACAAACCTAAGTAATCGCGTGCGATCGAACGCTAAACCAATCAGAGTATACACCTGTGGTGCTAAATTATCTGTTGTTACGACGTCATTTGAACTGGAGTGCAAACTGACTGGTGTCAAGTTCTTTTTACTGACGAATATCGATTCACCCGTAACAATACAGATGGTAGACTACGCAAAATTGATTACATTTATTATTCTAAATTTGACACAGACTTCACTGCAAGAGTGAATGACTGGCGTACTTATTAAACGTTACGTTACGCCGTAGAAATGTAGTGTGTATTGTGTGTATTGGTGCAAACGGTGACCGTACACTAAAGAAATCTTACTGAATACATATTGAACTTTTAATGAGATTTAAGTAATCATGTAAACAATTAAAAAAATACCAGCACATTTATTGATTTTATTCAGATTTTTTTTATTTTGACCCCTACCAACTTCTTTATTACATCACTCGAAAAGTTTTTATCTCGGCAATATGGGATCAACTAATATTGGTTAAAAAATAAATAAACTGTATTTTCTGTATGGTTTTACTACCATTTACCTTGTAACTTTCTAGAAAATGGTCCTGTAATAGGGTTGGACGTTTCTAAATTTGCTCAGTATAGTTAATCAAACGTTTTTCTCGTAATAGGTGCCTTTTCACATAAATTACCTTTTCAGTACACCCCGCTTTTATTCAGTTTTACTACAAATATTGCATGTTTGATGCAATTAAAAACGCCGTGGTTATATAGCAGTACATATTAAACAATATGTAACCCTTCTTTCATCCAACTTTACGACAGTGTAGCTTTAAATTAAAACAGGAATTGGCAGCAGCTTTCGCACTGGGGGAAAACGAAATATCACGACGACACGTTTCGCACAGAAGCCCTTTATATAAATTCAATGACGACTTCAGTTGGTATCAAATACATATACAATGTATTTCGTTCGATAACGTATACATATTCTGTATACTCTGTATACAGGGCTTCTGTGCGAAACAACCCTCGTGATACTCCGTTGGCCCCCATACAAAAGCTTTAGCCGAGGCCTTAGGCCACAGTCATGTACAAACATTAATAGCCATATTTGGTCTGACTGATGATAAACAGACAACTCGAATAGAGAACATAATTGTATAAGTAATTCCAAATGTTGCTCCGAAAGCTTCATAGAGTTGGTATGAGCGCACATGATTGCTTTAAGCAATATAGATATATTGGTTAAAGCAGTCATGTGTCGTAAAGCACTGGAACCTTAATCCGCATCTAGTCGTTCTAATGATAAGATGTTGCTATACGATGAATGGCTATAAAATCAAATAGAATAAATACCTGTGCACAGACAAAGCGAAATGGTTGTCTTGAATGCGCTAGCCGAAAAGACAAGGCAGAAAACCAAAACTAGCCCCGATGCTAATGTGTGTGCCATGATTGATTGATGAACCCAATGGTCTGATACAACCCTTTATATACACTACTGCTCCATTTGCATACGTAAAGAGTTGCCCAATTTTCCTTTTTTGTTTCAAGATAACAACCCTTTATGTCGTCAATACATTTTAGTCTATAATTTAGTTTTGGTAAAAGTTGGTCTATGCAAAATATATAATAAATAAATATTTCTCTTTTTTTTTAGAATAAACAAAAAATGATTGTAAGTGTCAGACAAGTCATCCAAGATCAGAAGCTGAGTAACGGGGCATCTGATTTTGATCCTAAATTATTGCAAGCACCAGCAACGTCAACACTAGCAGATAAGAGGCTAAAATTAGTTTTCGCAGAAAAATGTGGATTTCGCAATGCTATGCTGGTAAATGTCCTCAGTGACTATTCATTGACGAAACCTTGACTTTAGATAGGAAATATATTTAGCTCATTGACTCCTGAAATTTCAAATGGACAGGTCTAGTTTCCAATTAAGTCAAGTACTTTTTACACATGAGGGTTGGACTTTTCCTTCAATATAGGCCAATAGGACAAATAGAGCAACTCCTGAATATAGGACCCCTGTACTACAATTTGCATATACTTGTAAAATGCCCCCTTGACAACAACGACCAATGGAAGACAATTATTTGGAGAGCGTTTATATAGGGAGGAATAAAGATTTTTATTATTAGTGTGCCGGGCATGATTTGGCTAACATTTGCAAATAGTTTGAACCCAGGTCAGAAGCCGTGGTTTGCAACTCGTCTTGATAGTTCTTCTGTCAAAATGTCCAAAACATAACTTTCAAAATAAAAACAGCCAATGACAAGTTTATGCAGATGCTTATGTATTGATCACTGAAAGCGTTCAATACATAACAGACTTGTTTAGGGAACTAAAACAAGCACTTTTGTAAGGAGTGAATCGTTTTTCAGAGGGCCGTTGTAGTTATGGTGCACTGTACTGTTCAAAGGTTCACACTGCACAGTTTTGATAAGGTCGCAAATAAACGTAACTATAGTCAATGGTTTAACCCTTATCATGCTGAATTGTCGTCTGTTTAAAACATATCGTCTGCGACAATAAATACGCAGATGAACTTTGATATATTTTAAAACCTGAGAATACATGTATATTAATATTAGTGGCAAACAACTTTGATCCAGATCAGACGCATAGGTGTGCGACGACTGGTCTAGATCAAAACTGTTTGTAATTATAAGCAAGGTCGTACTAAAACAATATGCAGTCATTTAAGGACATAGCGCCCAGGTAAAATCTCCATAGGGTCTCAATGAAATTGTTTGCATATGTTCTTCAGGCATATTTTACTACCATGGTTAAAAGAAGAACATAGGTGAAAATGTTCTTTTTATCTATGGGCATTTGATATGTATAATGTATCCATTCTCGGCAAAGAGTCTGCGTGCATTATTTTGGGTTTTTCTGAAATAATGTAAAGTAATAATTGGAACAAACAAACATCAAAACAGTTAAAAATGTAAAGTTCGTTGTCTGCCGTATATGCATTTTCCGTTTTTGGCTCAAACTCAATGAAAACACTCACTCAATCAAAATCTATCCGTAAGAAATTGATCAAACTTCACAGTTCACACACTAAATGCTTTAGGTGTGAATAATCAGAAAATGATAAATAGCATATGTTATAATGCTTCTTTTGGAGTATTTGACTAGTTTCACGTACTTTCATTTACAAAGTGCAATTTCCTGTGCTTGTCGTTTATATTTCGCGATTTATAGAGATTGCTACCTACGGGAAGTAACCGATACGCACGATTTCGTTGAGTAGCGATTCTTGAATTATCAGACTTTGTTAAAGGCACAAGGTGTCGCAAGAAGTGGACGCATTTTCCCTTCGAACAAGTGACAGATTAATAAATAACACTGCAGCCTGTTCTATAAGGTCTGTATAAATTGCATTTAAAAGTGCTGAGCTGGTAGAGCCTGGGACACGAACATGTTGCACTACTGTATTCAATGGTAGAATGAATCAGTACCATTTTAACAATTTCAATATACTGTTATAGGACATGAACGCGTAGGGTGGTCAGTGTAAAAAGTTATGATATTAAAGATAAGCAAATCCACTGCTAAACTATTCTTTTGGGCATTCTATCTGCCTTTGGTAAAAGGCAAGTGAGCAACATGTTTTGCTACAGAATAATGTGTTCAGCTATTACGAGTTAGGTTTTTTCTGTCAAAACAAATATTGTACAAAATGCCATGTGAAAAATTGACAACCTTAATTTTCCAGAGGAAACTGAATTTTTCATTCATATCAGTAGTCATTTGTGTCATCTTCCGATTAGGTTAATAAAAACCTACGATCGATCTTGTATTAAAATGTCAGTATTAAAATAGCGTATAAACATCGAAAGACATAATTTTGTCTGTTTTAAATGTAGTAAAACAAATGATCGGCATTGGTTTTGTTTGTATTCAGCATTAAGCTAAACACTGTATTTCTATTTATATTTATTTCTTCTCGCCATCAAGTCTGATTTAAGAACAATTTAAGAACGATCCCTTCATACAAAGTTGACTGTTTATCCTTTCCCACGTGTTATCTCTTATTTCAATTCATATAAAACGTTTGCTGTGAATTGTCGTTGCAAAAGATGTTCTACTTTCAATTGTACCTTTCTATGCCCCTTCCTCTCTCCCTCTAGATCTATGAATCTGGGAACCTATCGTTTTTGCCCTGTCTGTTTCATTGTCAGCTTGTGCGTCTGTATGTTCGTTTGACCGTTTTTTGTCAGTTTATTCGTCAGTTTGTTTATCTGTTTGTCCTCAGCTTTTGATCAATAACCATACACATTCAATACATGAAATATGTGTTGCTCACGTGAATTTTAGCTCTACAAGTTGGCTTCTTTAAAAAAAAGAAGCGCCGCAGTTTAAATTGAGTGAAATGTATAATTATGTGGTACGAATAAAAAACTATACCTTTTGGGGATAAAGACGAATATAGGTGAACATTTGACTTGAGGTATTTGAGAAGATAGTATATGTACAATGACATCTTGCTGCCAGTAAATTGTGTCAATAGTTGGTGTTTAAGACAGGTGGATGCTTAAGATAAGGCTACTTAAGACATGGTGAAAGTAAAACAGAAATCTCTTGTAGGAGGTTTCTGTTTTACTATCAACTTACTTTAAGCTGCTATGTCACCTGACCTTCATACAATCAATTGGTTGTAACGGACTCTTTCAAGACCGCAACACAAGCACGTAAAATCAGCTGGTTTGAAGTGATAAGTTCGGGAATGAGTTTAATTCCTTATCGAAGTGATAAGTTCCGGTATGAATTTCATTCCTAACAAATTGTTGGTTTTCGTCAAATTTATTGCGAAAATTTATCCAACCCATTTTAAGAGATGCTCAGATAATGAATTTTTTATGGTTGTACAAAATTGCTTTCATTTTTTTTCGGCGCTTCGTAATATAGCAGAAGTTCCGAGAAATGGCTACTTACAACCTCAGCACTGATGAACTTTAAGGAATATATAGGTTTGGGGCATGGCGTTCAACGATCAAAGGTACCTAGGTAAAATGGCAATACTTGAAATGGCAATAACCTTTTACCTTCATGTGATAGGGACATTATATCTAGAATACATATAATTTTATATCATTATAAGAAATTAAAAATTTAGCCAAGTCTGGCCAACTTTAGGCCAAAGTCACAATGATCCCGATACGATGAGCGGCATCTGATACCAATGCAAATCGTTAGCCGATTATGTTAAAGTTGCGATAAGCAGGTGACGGGTTAGTAGGCCTTGACTACCATTTATAGAATCTAAACTATTATCAGTTGGCTTCTTCTCACGCGAGAGAACTGTAATTCAGTACTCGCAAACCCATGTGTCCCAGTGCGGTAAACCCCAAATCAATCATTCAAACTGTATCATACATGATGCAAAACATATACCCATGCATAGGGATGCAGGAGGATTGAATACACCATCACCAACCAGACTCAACAAAATTGCGGAATCCACACCAGTTTCGATCGGATACCTTAACATGACCTCTGGCAGGCGCATCCCTCGCTGAAACATAATTGACAGGGATTGCACACAATCATGCATCATTCCTCAGGTACATACACAATACACATCGTTTCGTTTGTATACTCAATTCCAAAAGAAACTATGCACTTTGTTTCTGTCATTATTTATTGGCTTGTTTTCCTGAAAGCCTTTGTTTTGGTACCAAAATTAAGACCAGTTCATGAATACCGGTAATATGGCAGTTATTTCAAATTTTGAGATGCAGTCGTTTAAAGTGAATATGTTTTAAAGGAGAACAGACGATCTGTAAATATCAAAGTTGTAAAGTTACTCTATGAATCAGACTGTGTTCGTTTGGGACTTTTTATATCAGTTTCGTTGTTATTTTATGTTAATCTTTGTCAGTGGCGTATGAATCCATCTTTAGTCATAATGTAAGCGGCAATGAGACATCGTGTAAACCTTACGTGACGTCTGATAGCGACGTCGGGAATGAAACATTGTCCTATCCCTGAGTTAGTGCATTTGCAAGGTCCATTAAATCTTTTCTCCTAAAATCCCGCGTGCGAGTCTCGTGGTGACTAAGAATGTTGTTAAACCGATCTGAGAAAAGTCACGAGTCCACTACTGTCGCCCTAAACGGAAATGACGTCATGCTCACTGCAAACGAACAACCCAATGACGTGCTGTCAAGATCTGTCCCATAAAGGGTCCCTGAGCCCAGATGGGTGTCCGAGCTTGCTGGAGGCAACACAATACGGTCTGTCTGCTGATACCGTACTGTCTTGCCGAACTAGACACTGTTTGAAAACGGCGTCGAAGTTGCGTCAACGTAACTCATTCGATTGTTGACCTGCTGTCCTAGGTATTTGTGCAATGTCTTTGGCGATCTGCCACTCCACTTGTATGCTGAAAACGTGTGCGCAACCGAATGCTTGTGTTTCCCTGTTTCGTTAGTGACGTTGTAGTTATGAGCAAGCAAAGCAAAGACTCCAATTTTCCTATTTTTATTCAATCTCAGCTGGTCCGTTGTGTACCGATATAAATCTGAATATGATTTTTGCTTTGTATAATGCATGCGAATTACAGTCATATACGTTTTCGGTGACATGTGCTTTTTCCTTTAGCTGCACATTCAAAACATGCAAAATTACGTCTTTCGCAATAAACTGAAAATCTCTTCATACCAAGAAACAGATTGTGTTATCGATGGATGCAAAATATACATGCGATGTAGTGTGCGCAAAATTAAACCGATGCGTCTTCTAGATACTTAAATATTAGAAATTAAAAAGTGCACAGTTGTTTTTTGGAGTTGAGTATATTTTGGTTCAGATTAGATCAAGTTCTTTAAGAAAATCTAGTTGTATAGAATATTTGGTAATAAACCAGTTATTTCATGTGTGTTAGGGGAACAGTCAAAACTATTGCCCCTCGTTATCAGGGAAGACATTTCGATCAGTTGCCCTCGGCCGATACCTCGGGCCAATAGTTTTGACTGTGCCTCCAAACACACATGAAATAACGGTACAGTGATTTTATACTGGGACATGCACTGTTGGTTCAAAAATAGATTCCTGGCAAAATGACTGAAGAAATAATCGAAATGGGTGCCAAACCGTGTGTATCCTGATCAGACTCCGCGTTAAGTCAACATCCAAACTGTTTGCAAAAACAACATTGCAGTAGCCTACGTTAGTGAAAGGGCTAAAGCATAATTGCAACTGTAAGATATTGGGTAGAAGATTATTTGAATGTCTTAGACCCCAGGATGTGGGATTATGTTATCAGTTTCGCTAGCGAAATGTGATCTATATCCTTAACTTTTTCAACCCTTTTCCTCATAGGAGCGCCTTGTAGCGCATTTAGTTTATTTCTCCGCTGAAGAAAATAGTTCCAATTTTTTATATAGTAATGAATATCTATCATTAGAAATATTCTTTTTATTCAAGCAGATAGTAGCTTAAAGCAGGCTGAAAGTAAAGCAGAATGCGCCTTAAGGGGCATTCTGCTTTATTTTCAACCTGCTTTAAGTGGTCATATATCTTCAAAACCAGAAATATGAAATGGGTTTATGGGTTGATAACAATAACAGCAGTTGAGTAATGATACAGTGGAGAATCTGTTATTCTTTCCCAATAAACGCGTTAAGCTAAAACTATTATTTGCAGTGCAAACAGTTTGAAGCCAGATCAGAGTAACCCGGCGTCTGATCAGGCTCCAAACTGTTTGCCACCAAGATAAACAAGAATTATCAGAATTGTCCAAAAGTTGTTCTTTTCTATGTTTTAGTACTTTGCGTTTGCGTACATTTGCGTTTAAACGGGAAAGAATAACAGATTCTCCACTGTAGGTTCAGATATATGAGCGGTTATTCCTCATTACAGCAGACTATGTTCAATATTAATTGAAACCCGATATCTATGAAATACCTGTTTTAGACAAAATTCGAGTATATAATAAATCTTAATTTGTGCGTTGCTTTGTCAAATTTTAAAATTTCCCTCGTAATTTGTTCCAATTATTTAAGACATGTATCTGCCTTGGTGAAAGTACCGTTTTACTTTCTATCTGTTTAAGCCATTATTTGCTGTTTATCAGAACGGGATTGAAACATTAAAATACATTTCTATGAGGACTACAGTGCTCCCTCTCTACAACAACACCGATTTGGAGACACAGACTGTGTTTTTTGTTCGGAGGGGTCGTTATATATAGGAAACGACAATTAAGACTTAGCTTACATTTGCAACCAGCTTGAATCCAGATCAGACGCCGCGTAACGCGGCGTCTGATCTGAATTCAAACTGTTTGTCACTCGTCATTATATTTATTCTATCAAAATGTCCATTTATATGTAACTTCGGTAATAAACACGGGTGACACTATTAAGCAGACGATATTGCAGACGATATTGCAGCAGTAAAAGCATTAGACATAATTTTCTTGGTTAGGGAACTGCGGCAATGGTCGTTGTAGGGAGGGAGTCGTTGTGTGAGGGCAGGTGTAGGGAGGGAAAACTGTAGTTATAAACACGAACGAATTCCGATCTCTCCAACTCGCTTAAATAGAACTTACTCGTATTTTCTCAGTTTAATGTCAATTTTTAAGAATCGCTTACGTCGAACATATCCATATGGCTTAGCAACTTTGAAGAACGGGTATGTTCGGCTAAAATTGTGTTCAGTATATCGAAGTTCAACTTCATAGACAACGTTTCGTTTGAGTGCTCGCGTCTCGCAAATTTACTGTATCTGTTCTATATCTGTTCGACTTTGAAACCTTATTTTGTAAATAAACTTGCATACTGATCAGGAACTGAGTAGGCCCTACCCCGGTTTCTGATAAAGATCCAAACTGTCTACAAATCAATTTGTAATCAGGCGATTATTTGGCTGCAATCTATTCAGTATTTGTTCTTCTCATTTGTTTCAAAAGATAGGCTGTAAATGTTAAGATTACACTAATCCCATGCAAACAGTGTAGACCCTGATCAGAGGGCTCCTTAAGATCAGACTCCGCGTTAAGTCAACATCCAAACTGTTTGCAAAAACAACATTGCAGTAGCCTACGTTAGTGAAAGGGCTAAAGCATAATTGCAACTGTAAGATTTTGGGTAGAAGATTATTTGAATGTCTTAGACCCCAGGATGTGGGATTATGTTATCAGTTTCGCTAGCGAAATGTGATCTATATCCTTAACTTTTTCAACCCTTTTCCTCATAGGAGCGCCTTGTAGCGCATTCATTTTATTTCTCCGCTGAAGAAAATATCAATTTGTAATCAGACGATTATTTGGCTGCAATCTATTCAGTATTTGTTCTTCTAATTTGTTTCAAAAGATAGGCTGTAAATGTTAAGATTACACTAATCCCATGCAAACAGTGTATACCCTGATCAGAGGGCTTCTTAAACAGCCCTCTGATCAGGGTCTACACTGTTTGTGATTTTGAAATATATTATTAAAATCAACCCTAAATAGTCAAAAATTGACTATACTTATTTTGAAATTTGAATTGTCCATTAAAAGTTTCAGGGGTGAAACTGTTATTATGACGTCATTATCTCCTTTACCACTTTCTCTGCCGTGAATGAAATCGTCTACTCGCAAATATATCGTCTGCGTTTAATGCTAAAGTTTAGAACTTTAGACAGATTGACTTAGAAAGCATGTCAAACCGTTTTGATCCTTACCTGCTTTGCAAGCGTCTAATCTGTATTCAAACTGTTTGCAAATATTAGTGTTGTCTAGTGAAGAGTTTAAGGCCAACTAGTTGTTTGCCATGTTGTGTACCCGATTTGCATGACAGTTGAAATCCGACATATTGGTTCAAATAAATGTAAATATTATTGCAATAATATCATGATACACATAATTTATCACTAGGGACTAGACCTGTCGGAAACAGAACGTACATCAACCTTTATCCTGTCGTAATATCGTCTGCTTTGGAAGTGTCGTCTGAAAAAATATGTTACGTTAAAATGCATTAATTGCTTAAGCTGAAGAAACCTAAATACGTATGTAAAAAAAATTGAAATCAGATCCGCGTGACACGGCGTCTGATCGGGATCTATACCTTTTTCAATAAGAGTTATTTTGCGATCGGCAGAAAGCCAAACACTCCTAAATAGCCAAAGTACTGTCTGTTGAAACATTGGCGTCTGTTGGTGCTTTTCATATGTATGTTTTGGTAGTTTGGTTTAAAATAATATTGTTCTGACTGACAAACTGTTTTGATTTAGATCTGACGCTGAGTTATTCAGCACCTCATTTTGAACTAACTTCTTACAAATTCCTGTAATGTCAACCTCCTCTATACGTTTTGGTTTGGTCGTTATTCAGTAATATCAGTTCTGAAAATTTAAATGGTTATGTAAAGATGAAACTGACAAGAGAGATTGGTTTATAAATGCAGTTGTCAATGCATTTCCTCTCAATCTTGAAACGCTCCATACAACGCCAAGAAATGTTTACATGGCGACTTCGACCGATTTAAGCTTTGAAGCGTGCTTGTGTATCTTTTTATGTCGGTCTGGCCTCGTGGTTATAAAGCTTTTGAGTTGAGTCTGAAGTCGTTCGCAAGCATTTAATTAGTCAGAGTTGAGCCTAGGCTCAAATCTGACCAATCAAACGCTTGAGAACGATCTTAGACTCAACTCTTTATAACCTTGGACCCAGTTATTTTAAGGTTGATTGATTGAGTTGGGTTTTACGGCACCGCGACACATGAAATGGTCATATGGCGCCGAGTCTTTTAAGGTTGTATAAAACTCATGAATTTGGGAAATTTTCAAAGTATATGAAAACACTCTATGATGGTTTTATATTGAAGAGCTATTTAAGATAAATGAAAAAATAGAAAAAGTGTACATTTTGGTGAATAACATTTGGCTCTGTGGCCATGTAAAATTTACCCCACCCACTTTTTCTTATTTTGTCCTTTTCAAACAGCCCGCTTTAATAAAATCCATTTTAAATGAAAACAAATATGATAGTTTGGTTTTGTGTCATTTATTTCCTGTCTATGGTAGTATTTCTTCATACAAAGTCTAATTTAAGAGAAAACATCACCAAATGTGAAGTTTATAAAGCTCTAAAAATCATCGATATGCTACTTTTTGTAAATTTTGTAAAGGGCGATAACTCTTTTTATGGGCTTTCATCTGGTAGAATATAAGAAAAAGTTTAATACTAGAACTATTTCATTTTCAAACTTTTTTAAAAAATTTCATAAAATAAAATATCTAATACATGTAAAAGCATGCCCTAAAAAAGCATATTTTTGATATTCAAGGATCCATATTGTTCAAACCTGGTGCCTGATTTGTCTAAATTTGGTTTCTATATGTTAAAATACCACCATAGACATGAAATAAATAATGAAAACACAAAATACCATGTTTCTTTTGTGTCTGAAATAGATTTTACCGAATGGGTAAATTTGTAAAAAGTCCAAATTTGACATACCTTTTTCAAATCGCTGTAGCTAAAAAAAACGGACAGCACCATATATATATATTTTTTCATATTTTCATTCATCATAAACAGCTCTTCCTAAATACAATGATAGAAAAAAAGTTTATTACTTTTGAAAAAAAGTCCAAATTTGACATACCTTTTTCAAATCGCTGTAGCTAAGTAAACGGACACCACCATATATATATATTTTTTCATTTTTTCATTCATCATAAACAGCTCTTTTAAAAATACAATGATAGAAAAACTCGCTTATGGGTTTGATACACCCTTACTGTTACATGTTCTTTGCCCATCGTTGTATTATACATGGTTTAGTTCATGTTACTCCACCGATCCGGTTAAAAAATATTCGATTTACAAATGTCCGTTCTCGTACTTTACGCGCGGCAGATGGTGTACAGTCGGGAAGACGTTATATTTTCCCAAATACGGGTTTATGCTAAAACAAATATGTTCGTTGCGAAAAGCTTGGAGCATGATCAGACACCGGGCAACCTGGCATCTTATCAGGATCTATACTGTTTGTGTCTTGGATTAAAATGAGTCGTCAACCATTTAAAAAAGATGTCATTTTTTCCCTTTATGTTGCACTGTTTTTGCATTTAGTTTGGTTTAGACGAGAAATGATATCTTATTCTCCACTGTATTTTCTGCTTGCATATATCAGTACTCCACGGCAATGTGTCTCCTTGGCTATAGTCTAAAAGCTTTTACATTAGTGCATAACTTGCATGTCTCACAGGTCTAACCACTTTAGTGCCTTTCACCAAGTGCAGCGACATTTGCAAACGGTTTGGGTCCTAATAAGACGTCCCGTAACTCGGCTAATATCAGGCACAAATCTGTTTAAACACTATTATCGAGTGGGTTTATGCAAAATGCATAAAATGTAATTTTGACAAATAAAAGCAAACGACAAAATAGAAGCAGACGATAGCCTGGCAATAAAGTGGTTAACTAACAAAATAAGATTCGTCCTTGATTTAAGCCACACGTTATTATCGTGAATAATTGTTTTTCAGCTCTTTATTTCAAAGGCACCAATTATTTCCTGGAGTAATTTGTTTCAACAAAGTCCTTTCACATATTCTTTATTAAAGTTTTAATCCTCTTCACATTTTTTAATTAGTTTGCAAATTTGATTGGTTTTCATGAAATGCTTTTTCGGGTGAATTGTACCGTCCGTAACATATTTAAACATTCGTAACTCTAAAATAGCCAAAGGGAACTAACGTAATGTAGCATCTGATCAGGATCTGAACGATTTGACAATAATTTCGGTATTTCGCAAGATATTTTGCCTAAATTCTTACATTGAAAATAAAGGGCAGACCACGGTATTAATGCAGACGATACTATGGCGGGTTCGTTAGCAAAGTTCGTTAGTGAAAGGGTTCAGTAAATATGCAAAGGCAGTGCTGCAATATATTATGTTACATTTTAGAATAATGTAGCAAGTGGGGAATAACGATACAAATTGGAATAAAGTAATTATTCGGAGTACTTACAAATTGGATTGGTGTAACAAATGGGGATTAATGTTACAATTTGGAGTAAAGCAACTATCAGAAATAAACTAAAAATTAGGAATAATATACCAATTGAGTAATAATGTTACAATTTGTAATAAAGTAACTATTCGGAGTACTCTTACAATAATTCCATTCCCTATGAATGACACTCTCGAAAACACAATGTAAATTCCATCCAACATTTGTAACTTCTAACGGAGTTCCAGAAGAGGTTCGGCTCTTCTTTACACTTTTCGGATATATTCTTTTCATAGTCTTTCTTCGCGTAACGAATTGCTGTGGTTGTATCATTTCTTCCTCTAACATATGCGGTAATGTTCTCATCGCTTTTGCAGTTCAAGTATTTTATCCATACTCGACGCTTTTTGTCTATCACAGATGCTGTAGTAGGTGTCATCCAAACATTTTTGTATGTGTTCTTACATTTCTTTTTAGGTACAAAGTTTATGATGAGCCCATTTATCTTTTCAGTGAACTCGCCCCACATTTCATCCATAGCTATATCAGTGTTTATACTCCATTCTTGGCCTTCCAGACTTTCCCTCACAGCATCGTAGTCGCACTTGAAGAAATTAGGTTTCGAAGAGCTGTCGTCCCCTCTTGGAGTATAACACCTAAGGTTGAAAGTTAATACAGCGTGATCACTAGCACCGATCCCTGGAAGAATTTCCACTTTCTCTAACATGTTCTCTTCATTAGTAAAGATTAGATCAAGAGTACTTTTAGACTGGTTATGTCTAAATCTAGTTGGTTGTTTCACATGTTGAAATAATCCGGAATCGCGAACACTTCAAGAAAAATTGTTGCATCATGCTCTATCGATACTGACGTTGTTAAGTCCTACCACTTTATCTCTTTGTTGTTGAAGTCGCCCGCTATAAGTACATGCGAATATGTAAGAGATGATACAGCTTTCATCAGTTGATTTAAACTTTCGTTCTTCTTGGCAGAACTATTAGGGCTGCGATACACTGCACCGATGAGTAGCTTATCTGACCCGCTTTTACCGTATAGAACACCATTTTAATTCTTGAAAGTCACAATTTTCAATTACAACATTGTTCGCTTTTACGGACTTGTGTTCATAGATAACCACAAACCGAACGTACCACATGTGACAAATATACATGAAACGTAGCTAAAATGACAATACCAATCAACGGTTCGGCAGCTGGTGAGTCACAGGTGAGTTAAAATCCCACGTGTATGATGAACATTGAGCTTTCAGTGAGATAAGACTAAATCCTGGGAAATACCTCATAAATTGTGGAAGTAATGTTAAGACAAATGTATTATGTTTTCCTCCTTTCGAAACTATTAGACTCAATTGAGTCAAAATTTAAGAAACTTTATAAAACTGTGTAATAGTATAAAAGACGTGCCTGGCCTATAATCTCATGTTTTTGTAAATTTATGCAAGCTGAGATAATAAAGAATATTTGAATTTGAATTTGAACAAATGGGATTGATGTAACAAATGGGGAATAATGTTACAATTTGGAGTAAAGCAACTATCAGAAATAAATTAACAATTAGGAATAATGTACCAAGTGAGAAATATTGTGACAATTTGGAATAAAGTAACTGTTGGGAGTAATCTAACAATTGAGAATGATGAAACAATTGTTTAATTAAGCAGTTATTCGGAATAATCTAGCAATTTGGAATAAAGATACGATTGGGAATAAAGCAACTGTTCGGGATAACGTACAATCGGAAAGAATGTAACACTACGGAATAATGCAACAATTTAGAATAATGTAGAGTTGGGAAGAATGTAACTTTTGCGAATGAAGTAACACAAAGGAATAATGTCACACTAAAGAATAGTGTAACACAACGTTACAAAAAGGGATAGTGTTACAATTTAGAATAATGTAAATATTAGGAATACTGTTACAATTTCCAAACAATTGGGGAAACAACAATTCTTACAATTTAGAATACTGTGCTATTATGAATAATGTAGCTATTGGAACGTTACATTTTCGCAAATCATGTGCGAAATTTGTAACAATCGTTTCATTTCGTCGTAGTGCTTGAATCCACTTCCAAAACAGCTTTGATACTGACGTCTGTCAATGTTGAATCCGGCCCAGCACTTATAATAGTTGAGTGAGTTCGTACTCAAACATTTGACTGGTCAGGTTTGAGCCTAGGCTCAAATCTGACCAACCAAATGCTTGAGGACGAATTCAGACTCAACAAAAACGCTTTATAAGCATAGACCCTTGACTCAACTGTAAATAGAACTTCACGTTAATGTATTTGTGTGTATCTTATACATTTTTGGCAACTAAGGTGACAGTACGTTAAGTCAGAACAGAATATAAAATAATGTATATTCAGGAACCACCCATTGAAACAGCGTGGATGCCTCTTAAGATGTGTGATTTCTTAATGCAGGGTAAAATTAATGCAGAAAGCTCGGGTTTTCTGCATGAGGTTTTGACTTGCATTAAGCATAGTTGCTCATTACACGATTGGATGAATTGTGTAATTGTTTATTGGCTTCTCGCCTTTGTACCAGCATACACGAAGGTGTTTGGCCTGTGGCATAGCTTGCTGCCACTTATTAAATGGAAATTACGCCCGGTAATTGGTGACGATAAAACAGTATTGAGACAAATGACCTGAAATGCCGCGGGATTTTAAACGGTGCAATGTCTTCTTCATGCACAGTTTTACCACAGTTCGTCAGGGTTGGTTTTTTTTGCAAGCATGATGAGTCAATATCGTAGGCATAGTAATCAGGCGGCTGATCTGCACCAAAGCTACCTGGAATTCGCTTTAAGTTTTCTAATAAAAATGTGATATGATCTTGATCCAAATTGTTTGACACTCACATTTAGGTTTCTTCAATTTCAAAATGGACAAGAGTATCAAATCAGCCGAAATTACTGCAGGATACGGGCTAATCAGAAACAAGGAAACGGAACTAGGAAGCAAATTGATATTTAACCCATTACCCCATAAATACGCCTTTTAAAGCCTTTAATTTAATCCTCTCCTGAAGAAAATAGTTCAATTTTATACTGCCACAAATAAAAAATCGTAAGAAATATTTTTTATTTTCTATCATATAATAGCTTAAAGCAGGCTGAAAGTAAAGCAGAATGTGCCATAATGCACATTCTGCTTTACTTTCAGCCTGCTTTAAGTGGTTAGCTATCATCTAAGCTAGAAACAGGCTATGGGGTAATTGGTTAAAACAAAAGCCGTTGGAAGAGTCCATACTTTGATTTTGAATGTTTTTGTCAACAGTCGACACGACACTGAACGTGGAAAACAGTTTGGGTTTATAAATTAAAGATCACGGCCTAAAAACAAGTGTCAAACGATTAGTACATTGGAAAACAACGTAGGTCATGTGCAGATACTGATCGCTTGTCGCCTTATCTTGATCAACAGTTTACCTTGTCAATAGCTTATTTTTCAAGACACTACAAACAAACAAAAAACCACTCTGTTTTTAATCATGCCATTGATCTTTTAATTATTTGACTCATTTTAAAAATGATTTTACAAACTTACTATAACAATTTTATAATCTTGGTAATAATATTGAAAGAATTTCCATGTTTCCATGCTACTCAATATTGTATCATTTTTATTGTGAATGTATTTATTTGTCTTTCTTGCTTTGTAGGTACATTTATATAATTTCATGTGAAGCGCTTTTGAACGAACAACTCCTGTGTGAAAAGAGCGCTATATAAATCGGGTACAATAATAATAATAATAATTACATGTACAGTAAAATCTCTATTATGAACACTAAACAAATGTAAGGCTACTTAATTGTGTAAAAGACAGTAGGAAACAGCTTAAAGCAAGTTGACAGTCAGACAGAAAGCTCCTAAAGTAATCACCTCTCGTAAATGACAGATTAACACAATTGGTGCGGTCGTATTAGAGTGGTTTTACTGTATGTTTGCTGAAATAATGCTTCCAAGACGAACTACAAGTTTGCTCTGATTCCACCAAATATCTATACTTCCTCTATTACATCAACAGCATTAGTTTTTCAGCAATATCCGAAACCAAGTAAGTAGTCAAGACGATATAATTTAACACTTTCGGTGCTAAATTAATTGTGAGTTATTTACCCCGATACCTTGGTTTTGTTGCCTGCTTCAACATTGGTATCTGCAAGATCGTTTCAAAGTTAGATTTAATGTAGTATGATTGAAGACATAAGAAGTACTTATACGAATTTCTCGCGGCATCTGATCTGGATCCAAACTGTTTTCAAATTCGATTTTATGCGACTTTGGCACGAAAGGGTTAATGGTTTCCGTAAAAATTTGTCCACGACATCTGTTATTCAATTCATTTGAAGCCCCAGACTGGTTTTTCCAAACCGCCATATACATGTTGACAGAAAGTGCGATCAAATTTCTACTGACCGTGTTTGATAAAAGTGTCCAGCGATATAACCTGACAATGAATCTAATTTCTACACTAGAAATGGCTTTCTCAAGGAGGTGCCATTTCCAGTCGTCTGGCATGCCTGCTTGTGATAAATGAACCTTTTAACTCCATTATCTTGTAGGACACGTTTATAAAACATCCAAGATACTGTAAAACTTGGAACGAGTCCCACTCTTTTTAAGGCCAATAAATAAATTAAAAGCGTGTACCTGTTTAAAGCAGATGAAAGAAAAGTAGAAAGCCTTGAGAGGAATTGCTCTGCTTTAATTTTATCCTGCTTTAGGTTGCCATCGGTATATTACAAAATCAATAAGTATATGATAGAGAGTTTGAAATAGTGACACTCCATAGTAATGCAATATAAATCACTTACAAACGACGAGACAGTGCCTTAGTGCTAGTATGTGTAAAGCACTGACAATTGCCTTAATAGGGCTGGAATTAATAGTATACTGTCCTCTACTAAAAGCGAGAGAGTTGGTATTTATCTCTTGAAACGTTATTGGTGAATTACACACTGTTTGATATATTTGAGAACATGCTTCAAAACATTTCACATCAATCCTATTATTACGTACACTCAATGTATGATGTTCATTTGGTTGAAAGAGATTGATAAACACGATTTCGCTTGACAATACAAGTAGTATATGCGCCGGTTTGCTTGTAAACAAAGATGATGTAATCGGCGGCCATCTTGGATGACCTACTTTCTAAAAATAGAAAAAGCACGTGGGTCTATATTTAGCCCAGGGTGAAGGTCTTGTGGGGGTAGCCATATTGGATTTGGGTTTGAACGGGTAAAAAGCGGCCATTGTGAATTATTGAATTTTCACCAATCTGGGTCTACACGGTATACAGAACTGACCTGTTAACGATCTGTTAAGATAGCCAGGGACATTGAGCGTCAGGTTCTTCCCTATCAGAGGCGAATCTTAGAGGTGTTGCATATAACGTGTGTTCACATCGATGTTTTCAGTTCAAATGACTGAGATGTTTCTCCTTCATGCGCGGATAGAGGGCGCAATGTTTAAAATGACAGCATCGCTATATTTAGCTGGCCGGTGTTACAAGTATTGCATCAGCCGAGAAAAGGCCTAGAGCATTAACCCCCGACCAGGGAGAGCAAATGGCAGTCAAGCGTAATCAACAACACATTAAAAAGCCATTAACTGCCGGAAATGAAGGCAATTCAGAGACACAGTACCGTGAGAACTGAATGTATAGCAGTCAGGGATACCGTGAGAACATGCCTAGTTCACAGGGCTGGATAAAAATAGATATCGTGTCATACCTTAAAATAAACGTGCATGGTATAGGTGGATTGAAATTGAACTAATGAAACGTCAGTGAAGGAACCAATGAACTGCTAGTTGGTAACCAAGTGAGTATAGTTTGACCAATGGAAACTTATACTGACCAACCAGAACTTCCTATATAATGAGAGCGTGCTCCAGAATTCTTTTATAGCGCTATGTCATAACTGTTGGGGTTATGTATCATGAATGTTTCAGTTTCAGACCATACATTTAAAAAACATTTATGTTCGTCTGATGAAACTGCCTCACAGTTTTTAAGCATATAAAGTCAAAGTACCCCTATTGATAGAATTACCCTTATTGTAAAGTATGATCGGTGGGACCGCCCTAATCCCAGACGTACTGTATTGAGCGGGGCTAATAAATAGATCAGTCCATTACGATTTGTTTGTTTTGATTCCAATTCAAAGAGAGAGAGAGAGACAGAGAGACGTAAAGAAAAAATAGGATATCCAAAACAAAAACCCAACAAATGTGCTTTCTTTTTTCGCTTTATTTACAACTTTGATATATACAAGACATACAAAACATGTGTTCCATTTACAATATGTTACAATGACCAATGACAGCATCACCAATATTTACAAATATCCCATAAAACACAACAACAAACACATGCATGTATACACACTTAACTATCCCTGTCTTTTCATGTAGTTTACGATACGTTTCAATGTCCATTTGCGACAACGGAGTTGAACGAATAAAATACAATAGTTTCCGCACGTGTCTGTACCGCGTGACTGCACTCTGATTGAATTGAAACAGTAACGAGGTCCATTTGTGATTAATGTTTTCTTAAAATGTCTTTGGTAATATTCGGGTCGACGCCCCAACGAATCGAAGAATTCCGCGGGTCCATATTTCGGAAAGTAAAACGCCGTCCAGTGAGTTCCGGGTTGTCCTCTGACATCGGTGTTTACCACGTAAAGTCTGGGTCGATGTGTTATCACTTCTGGTAGTTCATCGGCGGCAAGTACACCGCCAAACTCTCGTCGAGCCAAGACATCTCTCATTAGAATAGTTCTGATTTGTCGACTATCCATTATTCCAAACTAACGTTTCTGCTTGCGTTGATTCTCATGAGGGCGGGGAATTTAGCGTAGACAATGACCGTACAAGTGTTGGGTAGAGCTTCCGAAAATTTCAATTCCAGACGAGTGTGGGCCCTCTGATCAGGTCTATCTTTCGTGTCCCCGCTGGGTCTGAACATGTACAGACAATATCCTCCTTTGAAATCGGTTTTCGAAAGGACGATGGTTCTGTCGGTGTCGTCCGAGTACAGTCGCTGATACGCCTCAATGAATTGATTGCTCTTATAATTGGGCTGTAATGGTTCCGATGGGGTTGATTGCCCGTCGACGAAGAATCCCGCGTAATTGCAATTCATGTGTTGAAAAACGAAAGGATTCTTGACGAAGGAACCGTGCGCAGCGGCAGAATCCACCAAGCCCACGATAAGTTGTTGTGGTACTTCGCCTTGAAAGACGTCATCGGTGATGAAGGCATATTGTCCTTTAGGCATCGCGTAGGTCTTGACGACAGAACGGGTGTAGGGATACACGGCGTCCGATGTTTTGATTGTGGCAGCCTGTCCGAGAATGACGTCTGGATTGACTTTGACTGTGGCTACTTTCAACGACGCTTCTGTGATTCGTACTTTGTACTGTACCGTTTCGTCTTTGGCTGATAGCCTGAACCTATCCGAACTTTGCCAGAGCTTGATGTTGATGGGAACACTGTTCAGGATCAATCGGTTTTGTTGACACAGGTCGACGTACAACTTTCCAGACATTTCTAGTTCCGTACTCAGTTTTGTGTAACCGGATCTAACAAACAGGGCGTTGTTCGTTCCGGACGGATCAGTGTCTTCCATAGCGTTAGACGCGTCTTTAATAAATAACTGACAGTTGAGAACGTGCTGGCTTCGACATTCTAGTAAGGTATCCAGATACGCTTTGTACGGGTAGTTTGAACCCACTTCGGTGGTAGGGTGTTGCTGTAGACTGACATCCACTTGCGAAAAAATGCTGTGCAACGCGTTATTGACCATGCCTACTTTATCTCCGACTTCGATGTCGGATCCGTCGGCTTTCACGATTTTGAGTTTGACATACAGTAGCAGATTCTTCAGGTCGACGTAGGTCAGAGAAGTTCCGGGAATATTAAACTCGATGGCCGCGCCTTCGGTCAGTTGGTTAATGGGTCTAACGGTGATCCATTCTCTCTTTTGTGTGGCCATTTCCATTTCTGGTGAGTCAAATAGGGCCAAGTCATCGTCGTGCTTTTCGGTACTCATCATGATGCGTCTCAGAATACTTTACGTATTTCGGTTTCTTGGGTGTCTTGTTTGTCCAGGGAGAGGTTCTCTTATTACCTTTCTTTTCTAGAGGGAGAGCCCTCCTCTTATTATCTTTCAGCTCCGACTTGGCTAGTTCTATGGCCTGAGCGATAGGTGTGACAAATTTAATGTCTGGCTCCCTCGATTCCCCACCCCTCTGTACGTTTTCCACGATGTAGAAACCTTTGTGATTTGGTCGTACTTTTCCCTCCGCCATTCTTTGAAAATGTCTTGTCCATTTCTCTACTTCCATCGTTTCAGATGAACCGTGCAGCAAACTGTTTTATTGAGTTTGACTAACCCCATCTGTCTGCCTCTTATAAAGATTCTGATACGATTCAAGACCTTTGGCTTAACTTTAACGTACATGGGTCCGTCAAAGAGAAAGTAGGTCATCACCTTTTTCCCAGTAGGTTTCTGTAACGCTCTCAGCACTGGCATCATAGTGTTTTCGGCATAAGATTCACCGCACATGTCCGAGCATACATAGACGATATCTTCTCTGACCGGTATTTGAATTTCTTTCAGGCCGCATGTCCACTCCCCTTCCAATAGGTAGCTGTGGGGTAACTCGATCGTGAAATCTCCCGGCTCGTTAGAGGGATACCTGTCTTTGGATGAGTCGCTGGTTAGAAACAGGTAGTGTTCGTTCATGGCTCAGAGTCGGGGATGGAAGGGCGTATCCAATGGCGCTACAGAGTAGACTGATCCACAGCTCGGGGTTGCCGTTGTTCAGCGATAAGTTGACAGTTGAGGTGATGATGATCATGTACACGATGACGATCTGACAAATGTATACAATTTCGGCTTTTGGAACTCTACTTCCAAACAATCGCCACACTTGGCCGTTTTCTCTGTCCATACTGTTGTTTCCATACGTCACCAATGTAGCCTCTTATTAACTGTAATATCGCAGATCTTCTTTTGGTATCCACGAATCATACTTTTTAGGCCAGTGTAACCATCGGACGAGTACTTCGGGTTTCTTGTTTTTGGTTCTCTTTCGAATCACTTTCTCTACAAAATATTCCTTGTTATCATCGACGTTCACTGCTTGTAACTCTTGTTCGTAAAATGTACCTTTCAGTTCTTCTCCAGACCAGTCTACTAGCTCATAGATGGGTAAATCGTCTCTTCTGAATCTGCGTTGCACTTTAAACAATTCCCCGGTCCACTTTTGGGAATATTCGCGGTCAAATACGTTTCTTATGTGTGTGATCCGAACGACTTGGCCTAATTTGAAAGCATATCGTCTTCGTTTAGGATGACGTAATTGTGAGCCGCTCTTCCCCTTTTTGCGCCTGATAATAAATTGCTCGTACCTGCTTTCGTCCTCGTTTTCTTTGTTAATCGATGAGGGTTTTCGTCCCAAACTCGAGTGTATCGTATGATTGTAACTATCAACGATGTCTCCCAAGACGTCTGCATATCTCTTGGTTCGACTGTGGATGAAATAGCGATACAGCTTGTGTTTCAGTGTCTTGATCACTCTTTCCGCGTAATTGGCCTTTGTCTCTGTGTTTTGCGCATTGAAGTGTTTGATATTTCTCTCGTTCAAAAATGTGTGCACCAGTTGGTTATTAAATTCTTTGCCCTTGTCCGTTCGTATCACCTTTGGATATCGAGGCGTCGTCAACAATCTTCGAAACGCTTCCACCATATCTTTTCCAGCTTTACTTCGAACGAGTTCACACAGCGTAAACCGCGAAAATATGTCAATAGCCACCAAGACGTACTGATAACCGTCATTGTCTTTAGCGAGGTCTTTTAGATCCATAAGATCCACGTCCCATTGACTGTCGAGTCCTTGTACGATTACTCTGGACCTAATAAATTTACGCCTCACTCCTTTTGTCAAAGAGTAGGCATCTTGGTCTCTTAACCATTTGGAGATCCTGTATTTTCCAATGTTAAACTTCCCCGCAGTCTTTACTATTCTGTACAGTTTTTCTGGACCAGCAAAACTACCGGGATGACTGGGGTCGAAATAAATCGAGGACAAGTAGTCTTTCCAGCCTGACATGACGTGTTAAACCTCTATCCACCGCTTTAATGTTTTGCTCCTCTTACGCTTCTCAGTTGTGGCGCGAATACCAGGTGGCCTTTCACGAGGTGTGTGTTGAGGTTCCTTCCTCGTGAGTGGATGAGCAACGCTCTGGTCTGCAGATTCCTGAGGATACGTTCTTGCGGGTATACCGCCGAGTAATCGTTGATACTTGTCGAAAGGGAGAAGCACCGACTTTTGCACCGTATTCATTTTATGTAAGTCTTTAACGATGGTTCCACGGCTTTCAGAAAGGCAGTCACAGCTTTCGCTTTCTTTCTTAATATCTTTCTTTTGTCCTTGAGTGTAAGACTGGTGTCCGCGAGATGCCTTAACACCCTCTTGTGTCGTTTCAAGCTAGCGATTACGGTAGGCTGGACGATCAGAACACGTTGCATAAAATTGACGACGATTTGTATGAGCGCCCTTAGTTGTTCTTTGGTGATGGTATCCAAAAGCGCTTGTCTTTGCTTATCCGACGTTTTGGCTATGACCAGAAGCAAAAATGGCCGTTGACTTTTGACCAGTTGACTCATGTTTGACTTGAAGTATACGGTGGTGCCTCTTATAAACATTTGTACACGACGATATCCTCTCCACGAAACACGTGATTTCTAAGTCTGTATTCGTCTATTCCTCGCGGAGTCAAATCAATCATCAAGTAACCGAACGGGCGTTTAGTGGCGTCGTCGAAGGCTTCTTGCAGACAACGAGATTTCCCCGGAAACAGTTGTCGACCTAACGTTTGAATCTGAGATGCACCTCGGATGTTCTTGAAGAGTACCATATACCAACAATTGAGGGCGATCGTCCTGGCTGACTTGCCTTGTCCGTAAATGTTTTGCGTGATATAGATGACGCTGAGCTTTCTGTGATGACACCCTTGCGTAAATAACAATTCGGCCGCTTTACTATCCAAGACGTCGTGCATGAGATCGTCCAAGATGACGAGATCGTGCTGTCCTCCGGCAAACTCTTCAATTTCCATCGTAGAGGGTAGACCCTGGTGTAAAGTCAAGTGAGGCAGTTCTCTTTCCATGTCCTCAAAAAGCGATTGGTAAATACCGTAGCAGTACAGTATCTTTGAGGGAGGCATTTGGTACAAATACTTGAGTTGCCGAAGAAAAGTAAATGTCCATCTCGTTTTTCCAGAGCCCGTGGGTCCCGCCACCATGATACTCGAACATGGTTCCATAGGGAGTAGACTCAAACACGTGTCATCCCCCAGGGGCCGTGGCATGTGCGGTGGCGGCGGCGGCGGCGGCGGCGGCGGTGTGTCTTCTCTATATCTACCCAGCGGTGACGATGGTGTGTCTTCTTTATTACTGTCAGACGATGACGGACTCCATTGCATCTTGATTGGTCTAGGTGTACACTGATGTTGCGGCGGCGGCGGTGGCATGTTTTGCTGTGGCAGTGAATTGTGAAGGTGACGTCGATGTCTCAGCATGACATCTCTTCTCGAAAAAGAATGGCCGCAGTCCGCACAAATGTTCATGATGATTTCATTTTCTGGGTGTCAATTCTTGGACATGTCTCTTATAAGTTATTGTTCCGGAGTCATGTAGGATCGTCTGATTTCGTCAATGATGGTCTGAATTAGATAGACTTCGCGTACCATAGTTGCCGTTATGGACTTGTGTCTTCGCAATATGACCTTTTTTCTCGATATATTGACTCTATTAGAGGACAGGGTTTGTAAAACCAACCGTTTTCTTTGGAAGGTTTGACTATCACGTCTCAGAGGACTGATCGTGCCGTCCACGACCCGTTTAGCTATCTCGCACAAGACTTTGGCTTGAGCTGAAGTCATGTTTCGAAGAAGTTGTGCGCGATCCCTGATATTCCTCAAGGCCGTCACGAAATTAAAATGCAAAAACAGTTTGGATCGATTCATGGTTACAGTTGATATTAGGGTGGCCACCTCTTATAAACTAGAACCCGTGTATACATATTGTGTGAGTACCTGTTTTGTTTTTAAATGCAGACATATTTGTTTTCATAAATACATATTTGAAAAATATATCCTTTATAAAATGTAAATATGACAAAAACTGTTTCATTAAATACATATTTTATTTTGATGACTATATATTCTACTTCAATGAATACATGCATATTTGAAAAATATATTCTATACAAAATCAAAATGTTAAATGACAAAAAACTGTTTCAATGATACATATTTTATTTTTGAGCAATTGGAAAAACTAAACACACATACAAAATGTACAAATAGATATACAAACAAGACTGTACTCTTTCTAAAAACCGTACGGGACTGTATCAAAATTATCTAACCGTCTGCGTTTCGTATACACCATTTGATAACTCTTCTTTTCTTCCCTCGTGTACAGTTTCCGTTTACCTTTGTCTCGACATATTTTGCTTGGATTGGTGATGGTAATATTTGGTCTACTATCTGGGTCTGTTACTATTTCTCTCACGCTATCAAAGTTAATGAGTCGACTATTATTGTAATTGAGAGTGAATCCTCTCACTTTACACGTTTCCTTGTTTTTGTTGGTCTTGTACGCGTAATTCTTTGGACCTCCAGATACAAACTCTACAATGTGCTCTCCGCTATCTAATTCGTCCGTCAATTCACCCAAGTAGTCCCCGAGAGGTGGGTCCACCTCTCCGGGTCTACTCACGTAAATGACACTGTCTGTGTCATAATACAACACCCTTCTATCTAATTGTTCTAGCACACTGTACAGTTTGAGCCTGGCCCAGCATGTGGTGAAGGTCGCTAGGTATATATTGGTTTTGTTGTCTTCTGGTTGACAGTCTCGTTTATAGATCCATTCCATCTGTATCATGTCATTTGAGAGTATGTGGAAATTGAGAGGTTGTTTAGTGGGATCCGAAAACAATTGAAAAAACAAGTTTGCCTGACTTTCGTGAAGAATTTCAGTCTGGCGCATGTTGAGTCTCTGGCCAAACTTACCCCAAAAACTATTGAGGCACAATTTAGCCAAAGCTCTCAACCCCTGATTTTTCACAATGTTCTCTGGATCCAGTGAAACTCCCTCTTTCTGTGCGTACTCTTGTATATAAGTGTATTTGTCTTGTGCCGTTTTAATCCAGTCAGGGGGCCCACTGGCTTCTTGTTTGAATTTCAAAAACGTATTGATATATTGGGCGAACAGTCCCCCTTCGCGTGTGTTTGTGTCATATTGTGTGGTTTCCTCCCAGTGGTATACTTCGTATAGGTGTTGGATTTGATACCCTAGCCTGAGAGCTGTGTGTATCTCTGGGATGCACCACGTACCCGTCAACACTCTCTCTTCATCCGAACAAGAACACGTTTCCTTATTCTCGGTATCCGCGCAGGTTCTACACAAAGGGAATTTCAGTTTGCCATTTGATCTATAGGGGAGAACAGGATGATAGAGTCCTCGCGGGGGTAAGATCTTGACTTTGGCAATACCGAAATAATCCTTAATGTCCCCAAAATCTTTCGTGATAATAGTGGGGTGTCCAACGGGATACCGACAATACTTATTCACCCAAGGATACAAGCTCGTGAAATCCACGTATTTAATTTGCTCTTGTTCTTTCGTGATGTAGTAGAGCTGACTGGCATTGGTACGACCGCCAAAGAAGCTCTCTCTAGGGTTTAACCTATCTGTTAAGTCTAAAGTGTGAATGAAGGTTTTGAGATCTAAATTTTGATTCATATCGTTTTTAAAGTCGTGGTCCCAAATACACACGTACTTCATACCTAAAGATTGGAGATGCGCTTTCTTTTTCATAGTCAAGGCATACAATTCATTCAATGATTGATGAGTGAGAGGATGGTACGTGTTTTCTCGACTGTCTGGGAAACACACAGGGCATCCGTGAAACACGCAGCCGTGATACTCGTAGGCTGTGTGCGTTTCTGCGCAGTATCCGTCCAATTTATACCGTGTACCAGGGATCGTTTTCTCTCCCTCATTCAGGGCATGCTGAATGTGTACTTGATCGACACTAGCCCTCCACTCTAACCACTGAATCGATACCTTGCTATACTGGTCATTGTATCCACCGGGAGGAAGTTTAGCAATGGGGGTACTTACAAATTCCTTTTTGGTCACAGTCACGCCATTCACCCATTTACCTTGCATCCATACATACAGAGTACCATCTCTCAATCTAGCCGGGATCCATTCGTCAATGCCATTCACTTGTACGCGCCACGTTTCGTCCAGAAATTTTGTTCTAAAGACGTTCATGCACACGGACGCAATGGTGACAGAGTCGAACGGATCCACAGCGCCCACCCACGTTTTCTCTCTCTTTCCTTTCTCATTTACACCTTCTCTCTCTTCGCCCGTTGCACGCATTAACAAGTCCCTAAATTTTAAACAGGCTTGTCTTAAGATATTCACGTCACTTCGACAATATTCTTCCATTTCCTTTCTAAAATCAAACACGTCATTCTTTCTTTCGTTCAACCACGCCAATAACTCTTCCCTCTCTTTCTCGCCCATGAAATCATGTCCGTAAAATTTAGGGTCGGGGTAGGGGCCTACGTACTTTTGATTCTCTTTAGTATTGAAGTAATGGGGAAACCAACCCTTTTTCAATTCATCTAAATCAAAAGCCTTGGGTAAAGCCGCTAGCTTCATCGGTAAAAAATTGAGACTGTCAATCACCTTGATATGCAAATCTCGCTCCACACCCATGTACATGATTTTGGACCCGCTGTAAAGAATTTTGTCGGGTCGCATTGACTGGTCAATCAGGTATTCTAACAAGAAGTACCCGTCATAACCCTTCATATTATGTGCAACCACCTTAAAGTATTCGTGTTGATCCGAAAAGAGCCATTTTCCAAACTGTTCGGCGGTATCCTCCCCTTGGAAAATGGTTTCTCTTAAACCACATGTCCCAGGGCAGGGTCCCGCGTCTTCATTGTCATATAAATCTGTTTTGTCACAGGCTTCGCAACGGGTACCGCAACCTTTACATTTTGATCTAGGGGTGAGTTCCTTATCGATACACTCCGGGCAAACGGTATGAGCTACGACAAAGTTTGGACGATGCGTAGCCTTACCGCACCACGAAGTATTACAATTTTGACATTTTGAGCAAGATGTACATACCTGTGACGATTGACAGTCTTTACAATGGTGCTTCCGTCGGGGGTTATATCCTTCCTGACACGTGGTTAATTCGTCTTGACTACATTCAAAATCGAAATAAATGAATTTAGGTATATACTTCTCTTTACATTCTTTCGCCCTTAAATAACATAAATGATCATCCGTAACAAATTTCTCACAAGTAGCACAAAAATATTCTCCACACTGATGGTCTTCTATCTTTCGTCTGTCTGTTCTGACAACTGCGTAACACGTGGGGCACTTCCACCACTTATCGCACTGGGAGGGTCCGCTGGGTTGTCCCTTCTTCTTTCCTTTTTTGTGTAGGGGAACTTTCTTGTGTTCCTGGAAACACTCGTCCGATCGACATGTCATATTACAGTCATTGCATGTAATGGTAGAGTCAGTCTGGGGACAGTGATCCCTCTTGCACACGATACACTTCTCTTCGCACTGATGTACTTCTCTGTGATCATAGTGTTTCAGGCAAGTCTCGCAAAAATATCTGGCGCTGAAGAAGCCCGTGACACTCGTGATCGCGTGAAAGTGGTCGTCGTCCACCAAGTACAAGTAAATACATGGACGCTGGTCTGAACTGGGACTGGTAATAAATTTATTACCTAATCTCGCACTGACCACCATCACGCGAACACCCAAGAGCTCTTCAAACGCCTCTACATCATTGAGACTGGCCGCTCTGTCTTGGGGAATGCCCGCCAATTGACACAGGGTCGCCGCCAACTGTCTTTGTTGATTCAGGTTTTTGTTTACAAGGTCATTGTAGTACGTCAAGGGCACTTTCTGGTGTTCCAAAACCAACTCTAAGTTACTCTTCCCCTGCCTGTGTTTGGTCACCTCTTTCCATTCCTCTTGGGTACATCGTTTCAACTTGGACCAACTTACGCCAATGGCCCTGGCCATACACAAGTTATCCTCATTCTCTATGGTGACTATCGATTTTTTCAGGTCTAACGAGTTTTTCGGTCCTTTAATACGGGTGATACGTCGTCTAGGACCTCCACTGCCTTTTGGTAAGTCGATGGTGCCAATAGTTACACTAAAACTGTCATTAATGGAAAGTTCTTGGTTACTGTTGAGCACCTTCTCTAGGGTCTCCATGACTTTGTTCGCATTCAAATCATCCCAGGCCTGTAGGGGAACCACGATGGGGTCGTGTAAGCCTTCGTGGTGAATCACGACTCGACCTAAATCGTTTCCCGCTAGGTTGCCTCTGGCCTCATTCATGACGTCTTGAAACATGTGGTGGAGGCCCTCCCTCACATCTCTGAGTTGTTGACCGTGGTAAACTTCGTCTACCTTCACCTGGTAGGTCCGGTCCACGGCCGCATTCTTCGCATAAGTTCTCTCCGACTTTTTTCTCATTGTGTAGTTCAGACGATGTGAGTGTCCCGATCGTGGTTCTTTAACTCTACTGTCTCGTCTATGTGATGGTCCTGCCTGCGGTTCGTCCCCACTACCCTTTTGAACAATGGGACTTGGTGGGTTCCATTCGCCATCCTCTACACAGACTTGAGCCAAAGCCTCCATTTCATAGTCAAAGAGTAAGGCTTTCACAGCTCCCTCGATCTCTTCTTGCTCTTTTACATAGTCGAGAGCCAACTCCATATCTTCCTCGCTTAAAGCCACTGGAATCTCAAGTGGTCCCCCCAGTGTTTCCAGCACACCGTCCAACTGATCTTCAACCGTATCGTTGTCATATGCGGGATGTCTTAACTGGAACAGTCGAAACCGTACAGCTGGAGATTCCTGGATCCCCATAGTGACTGCAAAATTTATCAGTTCATCCGCATTGGTGTAAGCGTTGACCATGATCTCGAAACTTTTCGCAATTATGTCCATGTTGTCGGTTCTGAAATGAGAATGAAAAAGACCCTTAATACGTCTTCTTATATACTTCCACTGAATTTCATTCTCAATATTGGCGTTTGATTGGTCTTCTAAAAATAGATCTTACATCATTTCTAAGAATAACCACACTGAGTGCCCTTTTAGATGACATACTTTCTAAAAATAATCACATCGAGTGCCTTCTAACATTGTCTAAGAATTGGACACAAGGACAGTCTCATTGGAAAGCACAGTGTACAAGAGGAAACAAGGTATAATTTATGTTTTTTATTTAATCTATGATGAGATCAGAGGTCAAGGGCATACAGAGTTATATTAAGTAGGAGACGCTTTACCACTGAAAATGATACGGACACAACGCATTTGGTTTGTTTACAGGTTGTAGTGTAGAAGATAGAGCCTAATTAGCTTTTATTTCTCTCTTATGAAGGTCAGAGATCAAGGTCAAGGTCAGTGTCATGCATAGTTATGTTTAGCATGGAACCCTCAACCAAAAAAGGTATCGATACAGTAAATATGGTCTCTCTAGCAGAAGTCTATTTTTGTTGTTTTATAATGAATTATCGAGTATTAATCAATATATTTGGTATCAATTCAGAGTAAAACTAGTTCAATAGAGCGATTTCTGGATTTAAAATGATGAAATTGTGATGTTTACACGTTATTAGAAAAAATTGATATTTCTGCTAGAAAACTTTCCTAATAGCTTTTTAACGAGCTTTACAGGTGAATGTCTATTTTTGTTGTTTTATAATGGATTATCGAGTATTAATTAATGTATTTGGTATCAATTCAGAGTAAAACTAGTTCAATAGAGCGATTTCTGGATTTAAAATGATGAAATTGTGATGTTTACACGTTATTAGAAAAAATTGATATTTCTCCTAGAAAACTTTCCTAATAGTTTTTTAACGAGCTTTACAGGTGAATGTCTATTTTTGTTGTTTTGTAATGAATTATCGAGTATTAATTAAGGTATTTGGTATCAATTCAGAGTAAAACTAGTTCAATAGAGCGATTTCTGGATTTAAAATGATGAAATTGTGATGTTTACACGTTATTAGAAAAAATTGATATTTCTGCTAGAAAACTTTCCTAATAGTTTTTTAACGAGCTTTACAGGTGAATGTCTATTTTTGTTGTTTTATAATGAATTATCGAGTATTAATTAATGTATTTGGTATCAATTCAGAGTAAAACTAGTTCAATAGAGCGATTTCTGGATTTAAAATGATGAAATTGTGATGTTTACACGTTATTAGAAAAAATTGATATTTCTGCTAGAAAACTTTCCTAATAGTTTTTTAACGAGCTTTACAGGTGAATGTCTATTTTTGTTGTTTTATAATGAATTATCGAGTATTAATCAATGTATTTGGTATCAATTCAGAGTAAAACCAGTTCAATAGAACGATTTATGGATTTAAAATGATGAAATTGTGATGTTTACACGTTATTAGAAAAAATTGATATTTCTGCTAGAAAACTTTCCTAATAGTTTTTTAACGAGCTTTACAGGTGAATGTCTATTTTTGTTGTTTTATAATGAATTATCGAGTATTAATTAATGTATTTGGTATCAATTCAGAGTAAAACTAGTTCAATAGAGCGATTTCTGGATTTAAAATGATGAAATTGTGATGTTTACACGTTATTAGAAAAAATTGATATTTCTCCTAGAAAATAATTCTTAATAGCTTTTTAACGAGCTTTACAGGTGAATGTCTATTTTTGTTGTTTTGTAATGAATTATCGAGTATTAATCAATGTATTTGGTATCAATTCAGAGTAAAACCAGTTCAATAGAACGATTTATGGATTTAAAATGATAAAATTCGAACATTTTGTGCATTTTATGCCAATACTGTACAATGGGGATTGCTGATGAGTTAATGACTTTTCAATCTGTGACTTCTGACCGTGCGAGCGAGATCGCCATAGTTACTGTTTTTATGGCTAAACCTTTAACATGCTAAGTAAACTGTGGTCTGCAGCATGTTGTTATTTGCATTTTATGATCAAATATCCATTATTCATCTGTATGTTTAATATCAATGTGTACTACCACTAGATTGTTACATGTCTAAAGTCAAGCATATCAAATGATCAACTTAATAAAATGGATAATGTACACATTGTGTGACAAAACATGGGGGGAGTTCAGTTAAAAACTTTGTACTTTAGCCCCCTAATATATGGGAACTCTCACAGCTCACAAAGAAAGAATTTTTTTTTCGCGGTATATTTTAATATACCCCATGCGCCTTTTGGCGCGTTTTTCTGGCCCCTTTATCATATTTTGGTGTATTTCAAAGGGACAGGAGGTGATTTCTTTATTCAACTTGGATTTTTTTTTTCTCTCTGCCTTGCAGAAAAGGGAAGTTGTTTATTCGTTATAATTATTTCTTGATCAATATAAAAGCAATCATGGAAATTATTGATTTTATTAATATAATTATGTTTTACACTGACATATCTTTCTCAACACAAGAGAGTTTAAACTTTTTGTGTAGGACTGGAGTTGGCAGTGATATAATTAGAGACATATCAGTAAAACTCTGGTTTATGGATAACGGAAACTGGGTTTTTCGGACCATCACTGCAAGTGATTGCGTGTTGTTTTTGAATACACGGTTTTCAGTACGTGTCTATAAGAGAAATAATTCGCCAGTTAATCCCAATTCTGTAGACTATATGGATGCAGTAAACTATTGCGCGGATATTTTGGCCAATTTATTGACACTATTAAAAGAACGGAAAACGGAAGTCCAAGATCTTGGGATCATATTTGTTCCTGGTCACTCGGACTCCCATTTTGGATACACACTTTATAAAACAAGGACAAAGGTTTACATCGTTCTTTATTTAGATAATCATTTTTCTTTACATCATATAGCAGGTACATTTATTCATGAACTTTCTCATGCTATTTTAATTAGTGGACAAGATCATACAAATATTTGGTTTACTACGACAGTGTGTTTGATGACATTAGCACGTGCCGTAGTAAACCAAAATACGCGATCAACAGTTGCAATAGTTGGTCCAAATATCCTGTAGTTGAAGCAGTATTATTTGATACTTGTTACAAAGTTCTTTTTTTTTTGTTAACCTGTGCCAAATAATACTTAGTGCTACAATTTTTGTCAATAACATTTAACACAAATGGTGTTCATAACCTTTCCTGTTTTTTTAACGCTGAAAATTATAATTGTAAATATGTGTGTGTATATATATATATATATATATATGGATTATATATATGATGGATTATAGAAGCAGAACGGTAAGTAAATCATTTACTGAATAATGTCTACACTCACCTTGTTTAACTTCACTTGCATGGAAATGCTGTCACTACAATCTTCTTTGTTTTGGTCTGAATGTAAATCACTTTGACTTTATTTATATTTTCTCCCGTATAGCCTAAGTGTCCTATATGAAATTGAAATCGTTTTGTGGTGAGAATCCTTTTTCCTGAAACTTCAACTGCATCTGGTTCCCCCACACATTGATGAATAACATTTAGCATAAGTGATATGCTTAAAAACTTTGAGGCAGTTTCATCAGACGAACATAAATGTTTTTTAAATGTATGTTCTGAAACTGAAACATTCATGATACATAACCCCAACAGTTAAGACATAGCGCTATAAAAGAATTCTGGAGCACGCTCTCATTATATAGGAAGTTCTGGTTGGTCAGTATAAGTTTCCATTGGTCAAACTATACTCACTTGGTTACCAACTAGCAGTTCATTGGTTCCTTCACTGACGTTTCATTAGTTCAATTTCAATCCACCTATACCATGCACGTTTATTTTAAGGTATGACACGATATCTATTTTTATCCAGCCCTGTGAACTAGGCATGTTCTCACGGTATCCCTGACTGCTATACATTCAGTTCTCACGGTACTGTGTCTCTGAATTGCCTTCATTTCCGGCAGTTAATGGCTTTTTAATGTGTTGTTGATTACGCTTGACTGCCATTTGCTCTCCCTGGTCGGGGGTTAATGCTCTAGGCCTTTTCTCGGCTGATGCAATACTTGTAACACCGGCCAGCTAAATATAGCGATGCTGTCATTTTAAACATTGCGCCCTCTATCCGCGCATGAAGGAGAAACATCTCAGTCATTTGAACTGAAAACATCGATGTGAACACACGTTATATGCAACACCTCTAAGATTCGCCTCTGATAGGGAAGAACCTGACGCTCAATGTCCCTGGCTATCTTAACAGATCGTTAACAGGTCAGTTCTGTATACCGTGTAGACCCAGATTGGTGAAAATTCAATAATTCACAATGGCCGCTTTTTACCCGTTCAAACCCAAATCCAATATGGCTACCCCCACAAGACCTTCACCCTGGGCTAAATATAGACCCACGTGCTTTTTCTATTTTTAGAAAGTAGGTCATCCAAGATGGCCGCCGATTACATCATCTTTGTTTACAAGCAAACCGGCGCATATACTACTAATACATGTAGAACCTCTCTGTTACGACCAATAAAAAGAAGGCTAATTGTCCGTTTAAAGGACAGGTGGCAGCTTAAAACAATGTAAAAGTGAAACAGAAAGCTCATGTAGGAGCTTTCTGTTTCACTTTCACATTGCTTTAAGCAGTCACCTGTCAGAAACAGCTAATATTTGACACAAATAAATGGTCGTAATAGAGAGGTTCTATTGTAATTTTGTAAATGGATGCCGGTGCCCGTTTCATAAAACTTCGTATGACAAATGTTTTCGTAAGTCAGATTAAAAAAGTCTCAATTATTAGTTGTTTCTCCATCTAAGCCTGTCTTGTGACACTTTCAAAGAGATGTCACAAGACAGGATTAGATAGAGAAGTAAGAAATTAAATGCATTTTACAATTTTGACTCACTACCGTTTTTGTCGTACGAAGTTTTTTGAAACGAGCCACAGGGGCCTATATTTATCAACTTCTGAAATATAATGTAGGTAAATGATGTCTACTATAATGAGAGTCATAATCATTTTGATCATAATTTAAACCAATGCGGCTGGGACAAAACCAAATTCACGAACAATGAATGAATGTCATTCCTGACTGTATTGAGTACATGTATTTATTAATTCCATTTCATTTATCCAGGTGTCATTGTAATTGTACAGTGAAGAATCTGTTATTCTTTCCCAATAAACGCGTTTACGCTAAAACTATTATTTGCAGTGCAAACAGTTTGGAGCCAGATCAGACGCCGGGTGACCCGGCGTCTGATCAGGCTCCAAACTGTTTGCCACCAAGATAAACAAGAATTATCAGAATTGTCCAAAAGTTGTTCTTTGCGATTGCGTTTAAACAGAATAACAGATTCTCCACTGTATTATAGGAGCCGTGCCATGACAAAAACCTGCCTTTTTTGCATTGCTTAAAGTGTATATCAATGCCAGCCGCCGCGTCTTGATCTACTCTGCATGACACCCAGAATCATCTAAAGCATTATATTTAGCAGTATTGTCAACGGCATTTGGCAGTGTAGACACACTTAGATAGCCTGAGATGACAACAGTGCTTGGTCTGTATAATGTTACCATGCAATAAGGCAGGTTTTGTCATGGCACGACGCATATATTTGGTAAATCAATCAAAATTATAGTAGTAGTGGACAATGAAACGCGCGCAGCTTTACTGAACATTACAAATTCAAAATAAATACTAACAAATGGCTTTCCTAGGTTTTTTATGTCACTGGTTAAAATTTGATGCCCTTTGCACAATAGTGTCAAATCTTTCTATCCTTGTCGAGCCAACTTGTTTTAAATATTTCAATTTTCCACCTGGTTATCAGTATATTTAAAGGCATTGGTTTCACCGTGACGTCATCAACTTTAAAAAATTGTCGTCTGCTTTTATTTCTTAAATTTTAATTTTTACTTTTTTGACTGAAGAAATATTAAAATGAGTGTCAAACAGTTTGGATCCTGATCAGACGCCGCTTCTGCGGCGTCTGATCAGGATCCAAACTATTTGCAAAAACTGTTGTGCTCGGGGTAAGGCAGTGAAGGGGTTAAAGCAAGATGGAAGTAAAGCAGAAATATCCTATAAGCAACTGATATTCAGTATGTTAAAGATTTGAGAATAGTTTGTATGCAAGATAAGACCTAGTTCAGGTTTTTATGGGATTAATGCATAAGTCCGATGAAGAAGAAAAAACACCAAGAAAGCTACCAGAATTTCAGGTCGCCTACTGATGCAAATGGTTCTTAACTATGGACTGGTACTTCTTTTTTCAAGATACAAGAAATTCGGACTGAACATAGACTATAACTTGGTACTTTACTTTAAGTTGGTTCGTCAAGAGCATATGTGATATATATTTGAAGAAAGTTTTTATTTTTTCAGTTATCCGTTTAGATTGTTTAGACTTTCGTGTGAAATAATGAAATAAATATCTTGTTTATTCTAGTCATGGTAAACCTTCTCCCGAAAGGCACCACTAGCGTAAGGCAAATTGTATTTAAAATTAAGTATTCATAATATACCAGACATTTCGGAGAATTAAAAGGCTGCATATCTAAGTAAGTATGGCGTTTGACATACTCAATACTTTCCCTTTCCCCTGCAATGCGATACTGACATAGGGGAAATAGTTTGGACCCATGTCAGACGCCGAATAACTCAGTATGTGTCAAACCTGTTTGAAACTTTTGTCTTATCTGGTGTTTTATATTTAAATGACAATAATAACTTAATCTGGAAAGCTTTATGTGGGCCCGTGTTGCAATCTGGAAAATGTGGTTATTGGTGAGTCTATCAAAGATAACACATGTCCATTTACAGCGCTCCCTCTTTACAACGTTACCTAACGGGAGACACAATTGTGTGCGTTGTTCGGAGGGTGTCGTTTTAAGTAGACGACATTGCAGCTGTGAATAGGGTGGACATAATTGTCTTGTTTAGGGAACTGCGACAAGGGTCGTTGTAAGGATGGGGTTGTTGTTGGGAGGGCCGTTATAGGTGGAGCACTGTATTTGCATCAATTAATTCTAAACCAGCATAATCGTAGTTCATTTGTCGCGGTGACATCTTGACACTATTCAAATGTTTGCTGAAGGTCAATAACTGACTGGGAACGATGGAAATTAGGTTAGGTAATTAGCGGCGATTAACCCTTTCATGATCAAATTATTCGCGAGATTTTGACCCCTTCGCCGCTTTATTGTTGTCTGCTTCAGTATTTTGTTTTCAAGACACGTTTCAAAGTTAGATTCAATGTTGTATGACTTAATAAATATCGATAAGAGTGTCAAACAGTTTGGGTCCTGATCAGACGCCGCGGTACGCGGCGTCTGATCAGGACCTAAACTGTTTGCAAACACGCTTTAAAGCGTCATTGAGAGTGAAAGGGTTAAACAGTATTGATACAAATGACCTGTATTGCTATGGGATTTGAAATCCCCCAACGTCCCCAGCCAACACGCTTTCTGCTTCTCCTGACAACCCATCTTGGATGGTGCTTGCAATGGTATGGATCCAGATCAGACGTTTAGTAACTCGGCGGCTGATCTTGATTTAAGCTGAACTGTTTGACAGTAGTCTTCACCCATTCGCTGCCTTATCCCGATTTTAATGTTTTATTTGCAAACAGCTTTGATTCTGAACGGATGCCCCGTATTGCGGTGTCTGCTCAGGATGCAACTTCTTTGGCAATAATAACGACCTTACTTTAGTCTATTTACCTGAAATTGATTTTTAGAAATAAAAGCAGACGACTATTGTTTAAAGCAGTTGAAGCCACGACAGTAAAGGGGTTAAATGAACTAATGTATAACTCTACAGTAGACTGGAAAGTGCTGCAGACAACAATTATCTTCCAGAGTAAACCATATAAAGGTTTGAAAGACAGGTTTTCTGGGAATTTCATTTCATGCCACATGTAGAATTGATTGCATGTAATAACAGCCCAATGCCTCATTAAAATAGTTTTTGCAACTAACTGTAAAAGGAAACCATCAACGAAGCTGAATTAGCGTTAGGAGTGTTTCTGTACAAAAAATATTCGTTGCAACTTGCAAATATAAGAGAAAACCCTAAATTTCTCCAAAATCAGTAATTGAAACCTTTCACTCCTGAGCCGAACAACATTACCATTTGTAAATGCTTTAGCTATTACTTAACACTTTCCTCCCTGAAACTGTAAATGGACAATTCCAGTTTCCATTTTAGTCTAGTCCATTTCTGACTTTTAAGGATTGTTTTTGTCAATGTTTGGCATTATGACAAACAGTGAAGACCCTGATCAGAGGGCTCCTTTCGGAGCCCTCTGATCTGGGTCTTCACTGTTTGCACAGGACAAGTGTACTATTCACATGTACACTGTTTGAAAAGGACGCCTATATGCGGGACTAGGGTTCAAATGGTTAAGACGGTGTCTGATCAGAATCCAATAAGGCATAGTGTCTGTTTTAATTAGATGAATGCATAAGTCAGATGGCAGAAAAGCAAAACTCTCCCAAAGGAGCTTGTTACTTTATGTTGCTATTAGTTTTTTTTTATTACGGATGGATACTTCAATGAAATGTGCTTCTTTTGGTGTATCATTATGGAGATAATGGTCATTCTTAAACAGCGTAATGATTGCAAATACATCTGAACAAGTAAACAATGTAAGCATTGATGGTGTCTCATCTGACTCTTCAGGAGAGTATAATGGGTTAGTCAAGAGTATATGTGGTATATGTTTAGTGATATTTTCATATTTAGTTATCCTGATAGATTTGACCCACGTTTGAAATTAATGAAAGAATGAAATGAAATGAATTAATGAAATGAATGAATAAATGAATGACTTTATTTATATTATTATACCTGTGATTATACCTGTGACGTCAGGTCTTGAATGGACTGGGTAGCCCGTGTTGACCAATTCATATCCAGTTTGTCTTTTCTTGCGCAATGAACTAAAACCTGTAATTAGATTTATTGTCTCTGTCTCTCCAGGCACTATTCAGTTCACTCTTAAAACTATTTAGAGTGTTACGATTAACACAAGCCTCAGGAAGAGCATTCCAGGAGTTTGTTGAGCGGGGAAGAAAACTGTTCATAGTCCCTGTGTAGTTGTATTGACTCTTCACTATTTATTTGTTGTGACCCCGAGTTATTGAATCCTTCACCACTTTCATTTTTTTTCAAGTGTACCTCGTCAAACTTTCCAATTATCTTAAATGGCTCGATCATATCCGCTCTTTCCCTTCTATATATCAAAGTGGGTAGCCCAAGTTCTTTTAATCTGTCTTCGTTTGAAAGTTGACAATACGTGTTGCTCTTCTTTGCACTTGTTTAATTGCTGTTATATCTTTTTTCATCCATGGTACCCATATAACTGTAGCATATTCCAATGTAGGTCTTATAAGTGTTTTGTATAACATCAGGAACATGGTTTTGTTCATAAACTCAAAAGATCTTTTGACTAGTCCAAGACGCTGGTTTGCTTTTTTAACTACATGTATATTTGAAATATGAATGGTAAATTTAAACTTGTCATCAAATGTCACGCCAATATCTTTTTCATTTTCAACTTGAACTATATCTATACGACTGTTTTCAGATTTCATTGTGTATTTGTGCTTTTCATTATTATTATCAAATTTTAACTGCCACTTTTCTGCCCACGTTGATAATTTATCTAAGTCCTATTGTAGTGTTTCACAGTAACTACCGTTTTAAATTGATGTGTAGATCTTCGTGTCATCTGCAAAAAGTTTCACAGTGGACCTCACAACAACCGGCAAATCATTGATAAAGATCAAAAATAGTATTGGTCCGAGAACGGACCCTTCAGGGATACCGCTCTGTACTTTCACTTTATCTGATTTAACATTTCCAATCCTTACTGCCTGAACTCTGTCACTTAAAAACTATTTTACCCATTTTAAAACATTTCATCTTATTCCATACCTGTGCATCTTATTGATTAATCTCTAGTGAGGTACTGTGTCGAACGCTTTCTGGAAGTCGAGATATATAGCGACAACACATCCTCTTTGGTCGAGCGTTTCATACCAGTCTTCAATAACTCCCAGAAGTTGTAAAACACATGATCTTCTTGATCATGGGCCCGTTTTACTAAACTACTTACGCAAAATTTTTGCGTAAGTCAAACATTTTAAATTTAAATTTATATTTTATTATTATCACTTGCTACAAACAGCAAATAGCCAGATCAGAGGACGCGCTTTTAGCGCGTCCTCTGATTTGGCTTTTTGCTGTTTGCAAACGTTTATGAAAGAAAAATAAGAGTTAAACGATTTTGACTTACGCAAAAACTTTGCGTACGTTGTTTAGTAAAACGGGCCCCTGAACCCATGTTGATTTTCTGAAAACAGTTTATTACTTGCCATATGGTTAACTAGATGGTCTCTTATTATCTTTTCAAAGAACTTACATATTATACTTGTCAAACTGACAGGTCTAAAATTTTGTTTTTTCTTCTTGCTTCCTTTCTTATGTAGGGGTACAACAATAGCAGATTTCCATAACTGAGGTAATTCGCTACCCTGTATAGATTTGTTGAACAGTAAGGTTAAATAACTACTTACTTCTATTGCACTTTCCTTTGACACCCTAGGATGCAGTTGAACCTCGGCTGGAGATTTCGTAACATTCAAATCGAGCAAATGTTTTCTCACTACTTCTTCAGTCACTATTATATCCGACAGTTCTTCTTAAAATGCTCGCTCCTCCAGGTAAGGTAAATCTTCGAGATCTTCCTGTGTGAATACGCTACTGAAAAACTTGTTAAATAATTCTGCTTTTATTTTACTGTCATTTGTTTAAGTCCCATCTTCGCATTCAATTTCCCCTATTCCCGATTTTGTTTTACTTTGTGACCGTACATATTTCCAGAACGATTTTTGGTCTTATTTTATGTTTTCACACAATTTCTTTTCAAAATTATTTTTTGCTGCTCTACAGATAGCCGTTACAGAGTTTCTTTTCTCTACATATTTACTATAGTTTACCTCGTTTTTACAGTACTTGTATCTTTTCCACAACTGCATTTTTCCCGGATTGCCTTCAGGGCTTCACATGTCACCAAGGGCAGCTTTTTCACTGTGTTCCCTGCTATAGAGACTGGAATACATTTTTCAACAGCGATTAGTATGTTTTCACTAAAACACTCCCACATATCACTGACATTCCCATCTTTCTTCCACCCACTATTCTGCAAAATAGATCGTAATTCTTCAGAGTTACCCTTGTTGTACATGTATCTGTGTGTAGCTTGTTCTTGGTCTTCAGGGTAGCAATTCAACACAAAGTTTAACATCACGTGATCACTCTTTCCTAAGGGGTGCATATAATTAATATTATAAATCATACCTTCATCGTTCGTAAGCACAAGGTCGAGTAAACTTGGCTGATTTCTATCTCTGAATCTAGTGTTCTCTGTGACATGCTGTGTTAAAAAACAATCATTTAAACATTCAATAAAGGCTGTTGAAATACTGTCCTCTGTCCTACTTTCATTCAGTGACCAGTCTATGTCTCTATAATTAAAATCCCCGGTTATTAAAATATGTGTTTCTCTCATACACGTGGCTTTCACTAAGAGTTTGTTTAATTTTTCATTATTATCACTTGTTGAAGTTGTGCTTCTGTAGATTACTCCTAAGAGAAGTATGTCCGTACCTGTTAATATAACACGACACCATACTGACTCACTGTAATCGTCTTTGGTTAATGTTTCTTCTATATTAACATCGAGACAACTTTTTGCATAAATATCAATGATCACCTCTTCCTCTCTCTATGGTAGGTATAAAAAGATAATATCCTTCAATGCTAAATTCACTTGTATTAAGATTATGACAATTCTTAGGTAATATTTCAGTAAGTAGTATAAAGTCCAACTCTAACTCTTCAATAGTGTAAATAAGTTCAGCTCTTTTATTAAGACGAGAGTCCACATTTGCATATAAAAATTTTAAATCACCTTTCAACTGTTTATGTACATTAAAACCGTATTAAAAACTTTAGTCTGAGGGAGAATCGGAGCCAACTGCCCATATCCCTGAAGTACCTTTCTTCCTTGGCACGATTTTCCCATTCCATATATAGTGAATTTCAGTGATCCTTCTTTGGGTTTTTTTCCACAAGTTCTTGCCTAAATAGCTTACTTTCCATTATTTGGCTCAATGTCAAGTCTCTAGAAATCATAACTTGCTAAGATTTGCATTGCCTTTAATTAGTCTAGAAATTTGTAAGAATGCTCTCATTTCATTTCTTTTCACAAATGTTACCTTCAGTACCGGATTTTTCTTATCTTCACTTGCACCATTTTCTCTTCTGTTTAACCGGAAGCAGTTTTTGATCATCGGTTCACTCATAGCTTCATCCTTCACTACTGCCTGAAAAAGACTATTCAGAGCATCTAAAGCATTTTTCTTTCTGATCCCTGTGTCTTTTCTTTCACTTACAGACACATTGAACAAAACAATGTTCATTTCTCTAAATTTACGTTCATTTTCTTCCATCATTTTTTGCTCAAATTTCTTTTCAAACTCATCTATAAGTTCAGATTTTAACTGGTCTTTTAATTGAGACACTTCGTCCTTTACTTTTCTCCTATTCTGCTCTCTACTTCATTTATGCGACGATCAATTGAGTCAAACCTTTCATTGTGAGAGACTTTTATTTCTGAAAGTGTGCTGCGCATGTTTATTGATGTAGGGAGTGAGCGCTCGTCCAACTTGCATACCAATTTGAAACCACTTAGTCCTTGACCTTTCTTGTCATTAAGTTTACTCATACGGTCATACATTTCAACTGGCATCTTACTACATGGAAGGCATACCCAACTTTTGCAAGTATCACACTGAATGCTCTTTGTATCTTCCGGATATTCAGTTGAACAGTAGGGACATTCCCACATTTTCTTTGAGGATTTATTACCTGGTACTGTAGTCGAACTACTTCTCAAAGTGGCCATAATTGTCAATATTAAAGGGCTACCCACATAAACTCATTCATTTGGAGTCTTTTCTTTAACAATATTAAGCGATGCATTGGAGAAATGCAACGTAGAAACTGTATTGACATATAAAACCAAGATGGCTGCGCCCTTCAATCGTCGTGGGTGGGGAATATTGATAATCACATGTTTCCTTAAAAATCTCACTATAACCTCATAAAAAGTCCCGTTTTCGGTTGTGACATTAGTGCCTGGCCTAGGAGGGAACATTAAATGACTTTTGGCAGAATACTTAGCCTTTTTTGTCACACTTTTCGAACTATTTTCACAAAATATATTTGGCTCAAGAATGTTCGCGTGTTCACTCCGCGCACGCGTGTTCAATTATAAGACATGTCATTTTTTCACAAACATTCAAAGGACGGCGCATTGAATGTTATACAATCACTACCTGCAACAGAAGAAGCTTTCTTCAGTCGAATGATCTTAAAGTGAACTTTACTTTTTATATTCGCTAAAGACAATCTATGAAACGGCCCATGTTATCATTACTAATCCTGATAGCTCACCAACTTTACCATTGTATATTTAAGAAATAATCTATGTTCTACCGTTGTAAAACGGTATTTTACAACGGTTGGGAGTTGTGGTGCGCAGGAATCGACCACGAAGGCCGAACACAGATTATTTCGATTCTAACATGACCAGATTTAAAGAAATTCATCAGGAAGGAAATCAAATATTCCATACCTATTTCCTCAGCGGATGCAGTTTTTCGACCGAATTACTTTTTCAGCGGCATTACAAGAATCTAACACCCAACAGCAAAACATTTACCGATTCACAATCTGGCATAGAACAAACATTACATGAAACAAGAAAGAAGAATGGAAAAATTACAGTAACATGACTGGTTAAAAGTATATGGTCTTTACGGGCTATATGAATAACGTAAGAAATTTCAAATACATAACGTATGAATGCACGAGGTCACGTCATGTCATATAACCGCGGAAGGAGTGGGATAGAGAAGAGCGTTGTAAAACGTCTCAGGTATACTACGATGAGCTTGTTCTAGTTTTATAGTGACCGAAACGCGTGTCATGTTAGAATTGGTAATAACAAATTTCAATACCATAGCATGTAGAACAAAATGTTGAGTAACTTTTGTAACATTAAAGGAGCATCAAGATATTTACAATTTATGATTTCCAATTTGTTTATTGCCAAAACAATCAGCTAAAATCACATACAGACCAATTGTTGGACGATTCGAAGAGATTTATCAATCAGTTTATTATTTTTATATTTTCCTTACGGTAAATCATCTGCAAAGCATTACTGGCATAGCGCAAAATAGTTTTCCTAAGATCAAATACGCCCAAGACACCAGATCTTTTGGAAAATTTACAACCTATATAACTAGGTCTGGTGTCTGATATAATAATGTTTACCTAATTCCTGCAAGGCGACACTGGCATAGGACAACTGATCTGGACCCATATCAAATGCCGAATAACTGAGTATGGATCCAAATTGTTGACACTTTTATCTAGTGGTGTCGGTTTAATCAAAATGACAAAACAACTGAGTTTGGATTGTTTTATGAGGACTCATGTTGTATCCTAGAAGATGAGATTCTTGTTGAACCTACCAAAGGAAGGAAATGTCGATTTACTTGCATCTTAACTGGCACATTTCTTGCCACTTTTTAAATGTTTTCTGAAGGTCAATTATTTACTGGGAACGACGGAAATTAGGTTCGGAAAGTAGTGACGATAAAACATTATTGAGACAAATGACCTGAATTGCCATGGAAACTAAGTTGTTCAGCGTCCCCATCAAATACATTTTCCTATTCTTCTGACGCCCACAGCTTGCATTGTACTTACAAACGGTATGACTCCAGATCAGAAATTGAGTAACTCTTCGATTGATCTTGATCGAGACTGTTTGACTATCGTCTTGGGGTTTCTTCAAATCAAAAAACATCATTGGAGGACCTGTAGACGACATTATTTTAGCAGACTGTATTACTTTCAGCTCCGATGAAGGTTAACAAGAACGTGAGACGTAACCACCTGAAAGATACATACATGTATGTTCATTTTTATTTATCACAAAAACAATGAAAAGTTAAATGTTTAGGTTTAAAAATTACTAGCGTATACAATAGCATTCCCGGCGAGTGTGACTCGACTGTTGACAATACAAAATATACCCTGTTTTCTCCTCGATACGATTTTAATGAGTAGTCACGATATTGATTACGGTTTAGGCGTGAAGATTTCAACCCTTATTATGCTTAATCGTCATCTGTTACAAATACATCGTATGTGGAAAAATTCGTATCCCGTGTTTATGTTGTTTACACTATATACGAGAGGCAAAAGTGTTACGTGGCGTCTAATCTGCATCCAAACTGTTTGCAGATATGAGCCAATTTGCTCTTAGCATTATAAGAATTATTTCTCTTGGCAATGCATGTGTTATCTGTTAAACATTTTGTGAGTGTGTAAGCAAATGTGCGTCTCATACTGATCTTAACTGTTTGACACTCTGGTGCGTTTTGTAAACCCCTTCACTGCTTTATCCCGATTTTAACCAGACACCTTCCTAACTTGCCGCGGTTCTGGGACTTACTTGTCATAGAGAATGTTTTTGTTTATTTGAGAGAGATTATCACCTCTGCCAAGAACTAAAAGGAAGTCAGATTGGTGGTTTTGATCCCATATGCAGCGAATGAGACAAGCCAAAATAATCTTCTTGAAATAACCCCTCATCATCCCACCTCATCTTTCATCGGGGATTATGACCTATTCAGTGTCGCAGTGTCGTAAAAACCCAACTCATCCAGGGCTCCAGATATGAGGGAGTAAAACTGAATCCTATGGTGCTACTCAAAAGGACGATTCTAATGAGTAGTGACACCATAGGGTTTAGTGCAGAAATAAAGATTTTAGTTTTTGAAATACACTCATTATGTTGAGCACAGGGGCCCGTTTTACTAAACAACTTACGCAAATTATTTGCGTAAGTCAAAATTTAAAATCTTTATTTATATTTTTGTTATCACTTGCTACAAACAGCAAATAGCCAGATCAGAGGGCGCGCTTTTAGCGCGTCCTCTGATCTGGCTATTTGCTGTTTGCAAACGTTTATGATCGAAAAATAAGAGTTAAACGATTTTGACTTACGCAAAAATCTTGCGTAAGTAGTTAAGTAAAACGGGCCCCTGACTATATCCCGAGTTCAATGGTTATTTGCAAACAGATTGGGTTCTAATCAGAAGTCGCGTAACGTGGTATCTGATCAGATTCCAAACTGTTTGGCAGTTATAACCATACTACTTTAGTCAATTTACGTAAAGTTTAAAGTGAAAAATGAAAGCAGACGACAATTGTATAAAGCAGATAACGGCCAATTTTGCAGATTATGTTTCGTTCTAAAGATTCCAGAGTAACTCATGTAAAAGTTGGGAATTTCATGTGAAACCTTGTGTACAGTGGAGAGTCTGTTATTCTTTCCCGTTTAAACGCAAACGTACGCAAACGCAAAGCACTAAAACGTAGAAAAGAACAACTTTTGGACAATTCTGATAATTCTTGTTTATCTTGGTGGCAAACAGTTTTGAGCCTGATCAGACGCCGGGTTACCCGGCGTCTGATCTGGCTCCAAACTGTTTGCACTGCAAATAATAGTTTTAGCGTAAACGCGTTTATTGGGAAAGAATAACGTTTTCTCCACTGTAGAATTGATTGCATGTTATAACAGCCCAATGTCTCATTAAAATAGTTTTTGCTATTAACTGTAAAATGAAACAATATCGACGAAGCTGAATTAGCGTTAAGGTGTGTTTCTGTATAAAAACTATTCGGTGCAATCTGCAAATATAAGAGAAACCCTAAAGCTTCTGTAAAAACAATACAGTGCTCCTTCTCCACTACAACATTTATTGGGAGACAAAGATTATGTGTGTTGTTAGGAGAGAGTTGCTATAGGAAGGGCATTCGGCTTACATTTGCAAACAGCCTGAATCCAGACCAGACGACGCGTGACGCGGCGTCTGATCTTGATTCAAGCTGTTTGTCACTCGTCATTATGTTTTTTCGGTAAAAATGTCCAATATGTAACTTTAAGAAAAACAGCAGACGACAATTTTAAGCAGACTATATTGCAGTCGTGAAAAGGTTTGTTATAATTGTTTCATTTAGGTAACAGTGACACGCGTTGTTGTATGAAGGGAATCGTTGTTAAGAGGGTCGTTGTGGAGAGGGAGTACTGTAATTAAAACCTTCCATTGCTAAGCCAAACAACACTATCATGTACAAATAGTTTAGGTTACAGTGGAGAATCTGTTATTCTTTCCCGTTTAAACGCAAACGTACGCAAACGCAAGCACTAAAACGTAGAAAAGAACAACTTTTGGACAATTCTGATAATTCTTGTTTATCTTGGTGGCAAACAGTTTGGAGCTTGATCAGACGCCGGTTTACCCGGCGTCTGATCTAGCTCCAAGCTGTTTGCACTGTAAATAATAGTTTTAGCGTAAACGCGTTTATTGGGAAAGAATAACAGATTCTCCATTGTAGTTTGTCAGGCGTCTGGCTAGAACCCAAGCTGTTTGACACTTATATCGATGTTGTTTTTTTTTGTTTTCTTGAATCCTCTTCTAAATGTTATTGTTAGAACATATTAAGTTGTTAAGAAGGGGCGGAGCGAGCGAAAGCGAGAGAGCTACTTCTTAGCCACTAAGATTTGACTTAATATGTTCTAACTAACTGAGAATATAACCCATATTTGGATTGGTCCAGGATAATTTGTTCCCACGGTTTTAGCAAACAAACCTCGCTTATGCTGGTTGTAAGATCGCCAAAGATGGCATTATTTACAACTACATGTAGTTGCTAGGAAGAAATATGGCATTATTTACATCTAGTTGCTAGGAAGCGGTATTATTATCTAGATGACAAAAGTGTGTACACCCCAAATTAGCAATAATGAGTGGTGCATGATACATGTATAATGGAGAATCTGTTATTCTTTCCCAATAAACGCGTTTACGCTAAAACTATTATTTGCAGTGCAAACAGTTTGGAGCCAGATCAGACGCCGGGTAACCCGGCGTCTGATCAGGCTCCAAACTGTTTGCCACCAAGATAAACAAGAATTATCAGAATTGTCCAAAAGTTGTGCTTTTCAACGTTTTAGTGCTTTGCGTTTGCGTACGTTTGTGTTTAAACGGGAAAGAATAACAGATTCTCTACTGTATGCTGTTCTGGGGAAAAATAAGTAAACGGTACACGGGATAAAACCTGATTAATAATATAATTAAACCATTGGTGCCTAGTGTCCTTTAATAAAAAGATATTGTCGAAACTCGATAAATCGAACTCGCGTTAGTTCAGACACCCATATTCACAACGGGTATGTTCGAATTAAGCGAGGTCAACCTATCGAAATTCAAATTATGAAATACTGCTACAGTGGAGAATCTGTTATTCTTTCCCGTTTAAACGCAAACGTACGCAAACGCAAAGCACTAAAACGTAGAAAAGAACAACTTTTGGACAATTCTGATATTTCATGTTTATCTTGGTGGCAAACAATTTGGATCCTGATCAGACGCCGGGTTACCCGGCGTCTGATCTGGCTCCAAACTGTTTGAACTGCAAATAATAGTTTTAGTGTATAAACGCGTTTATTGGGAAAGAATAACACATTCTCCACTGTACAAATGATTTAAGCGAGTTCGAAGTATTGAGTTTCAATTGCACCACTTTTGGAAGTGTGCTGTATGGTCTGGGCCAACACAGTCTTCACTACTAAAACCCATGTCTATTTTGAAGTTGCTCCTTAAATCTTTCTATGTTCTCATCTGCTTCTGACGTGCCATGTGTACTTTATTTTTGTTTGGAATTTAGACATTTTAGACGAACTTTTGATACAGTTATCAAACATTTTGTTAGCATAGGTCAAGATTTGCAAGGTTTCTTGGTGAAACTGGCAACCTATACCTCAAAGTCTGTTTCTAGTTTTGGACACAGATTACAACTTTAAGGAGGCTAGAAGTAAAACCTTAAGGTACAGTATACTTTACAGTAAGCCTCAATTAAGCTACAATCTGCTAGGTTATAGTAAATATACATTACTGTGTAAGGAAGAGCTAATTTCTTTAATTGAGGAAAAAAGCGTGTAATGGATTAAAACATTGGAAAGTTGGGTGATTACTGGAGAAGATTGTCATTGTTTGCCGACAAGGTGATCAATTTTTACAGAATTAAATCTGTTTAATAAAACAATGATCTCATGTGCAGTGTCTTTCGTCGCTAACGGCGAGATCTGTTGTTTATTAGTTACAGGGCTGCCGTTTCTCCGGATATTTCCTAATTCTTCGGATTTTTTTCTAGAAAACACGGTAGCTTAAAGCAGGCTGAAAGTAAAGCAGAATGCGCCTTAAGGCGCATTCTGCTTTACTTCCAGTCTGCTTTAAGTAGTCATGTGTTAAAAAAAAACTAGAAACATGCTATAGGGTAAAGGTACGATTCGTAAATTGCAAATTTGGAAATCTTAGGTTTGTTCATGTCAACTTATGGAAGCCCTGTAGTTATGGAGTCGCGGAATTCTCTTGATCAAAACAACAAGGAAACGGCATTAGGGAACAAATTAATCAAACCACATGAAGGCGATATATAGCAGAAGCAAGATGCTTGAAGGAGCTCTATCATTGTCAGCTTTACACTGAAATAAGACTATATTGGTTAAACTGTCAAACTAGTGTAAGCGGCCACTATTTAACGAAAAAAGCGCGAATCTTCAAGGACGGGTGGCTACTTAAGGCAGATCAGTAGCAATTCCATTCACCCTGCATAAAACTGCAACATACATACCAGTATTTCAACTCTTGGACTATCAATGGCGCCAAACGTCGACATTGCAAACCGTTTGGATTCTGACCAGACGCGGCGTAATGCGGGGTCTGATGACGATCCAAACTGTCTTGCAATCTGTCTGGCATTCAAATCGATATTTATTCAGTCGAAAAAGCCATAAAATATGGCAGACGACCATATCAATGCAGAAAATACCTTGGCGGATAGAGGGTTACCCTTTCACTCCCAATTTGTTTGCGAGATTTTACCCCTTCACCGTTTCATTGTCGTCTGCTTCAATGTTGTTGTCTGCAATGTCGTTTCAAAGTTAAGAAATAAAGAAGTATGACTGAAAAAAAAAGAGCGCCAAATAGTTTGAATCCTGATCAGACGCCGCGTAACGCGGCGTCTGATTAGGATCCAAATTGTTTGCAAACGCGCTTTTAAGCGTCATGGAGATCGAAAAGCAGACGATAAAACATGGCAATGTTAACGTCCGTTTCTGCCATCTAATATGCATATTTACGACTTTAAACTGGAAATATTTTCTTCAGTGGAGGAATAATTAGGAGCCATAAAAAGGCTTACTTTTGTATGAAAGGATTAAGAAATAATTATTCTTAACATATTTGCTGAATGCAGTCTAGTGGACATTTCAGACGGTTCCATGCAACTGTTATGAATACATGTTGACATAAAAAGCACTCGAGTGTCTTCAGACCGTGTGTGTAACGATAAAACCGTACAATGAATCTAAATTTTACACTGAAACAAGGTTTTCTAAAAGAGGTGACATTTCCAATCGTCTGGATAAATGAATATTTTAACTCCACTGTCTTGTAGGACACGTTTGAGAAAAAAAGCAAGATACTTGGGGTGACAAAGTGTCCCGTAACATTGCAGGTTACTGTGACCTTGACCTTTGACCTCAATTATAGCAAATAGAAACTGTTATCGGGTGTCTACAGACCGAAATTGATAAAATTATCCACCGATAAATCTGACCATCAATTTAAACGCTACACCGAAATGGCTTTCTGGAAGATGTGGCACTTCCAGTCGTCTAACATGCCTGTTTATTTAAATAAAGGGTTTAACTCTATTATATTGTAGGACACGTTTGAAAACATTGCAAAACTCCACTAGCGTGATCATCCAATAAAAGGTCAACTTTTGAGTTGGTTGACAAGTGCTTGTTCAAGAATAAAGGAGGCAAAACAGAATGTTCCTAAACTTTAAAGAAACATTCTGCTTTACTGTCATACTGTTTGAAGCTGGAACCTGTATTTATCAGTATCAATTATATATTGGTAGGCTACATGTACGCATTAGATGGAGCGGTTGTAATACTGGGCCTCTATAGTAAATGCAATATAAATCACTTACACACGACGAGACAGCCACAGTACTATTTGTAACACACTGACAATTGCCTTAATTGGCATAGAACTAATTGTATACTGTCTACTACTCAAAGCGAGGGTAGCTAGCCTCTATCTCTGAAGGCGCTTGTTGTAAATAAGCCTGCTTTTGATCAAGATCACGCATCGATTAATTCTGATTTATAGGGTAAATTAATGCTGTCACTTTGAAAACTTTGATCGTAGTTATTGAGATTTACAGAGGAATTATTTCAGTTTTAAAAATTCAGAAGGTGGCAAGTTGAGACGGACGACATGTAATCACTGTTTAACGATGCAAGTACAGTGGAGAATCTGTTATTCTTTCCCAATAAACGCGTTTACGCTAAAACTATTATTTGCAGTGCAAACAGTTTGGAGCCAGATCAGACGCCGGGTAAACCGGCGTCTGGTCAGGCTCCAAACTGTTTGCCACCAAGATAAACAAGAATTATCAGAATTGTCCAAAAGTTGTACTTTTCTACGTTTTAGTGCTTTGCGTTTGCGTACGTTTGCGTTTAAACGGGAAAGAATAACAGATTCTCCACTGTATGTAGATCTACACAGTGAAGCAAAACTTTACATAATTTCGATTTTATGTTTTTAACCATTTCACTGTTTTACCTCGAGTACAGAGTTTTGGCAAACGATGTAGATCCTGATCAGACGCGCCTTTTACGCGGCGTCTGATCAGAATCCAAAATGTTTGACACCCATTTCATTATTTCTTCAGGCAAAATACCTCAAAATTAAATTTGAGACATAAAAGCAGACTATAATTGTTTAAAGCAGATGACGGCGTAGCAGTTAATTTAAGGAATACTTCGAATATTTATTGTATTCATGGAGGTATGAAACAAAAACCTGGTCACACTGTATGAAACCGCGAAGCGGTTTCATAAAAAAGTGTGACCAGGTTTTTTTTCATACCTCCATGAATACAATACATATTCCGAATTATTCCTTATAATTTAATATCACTACTGAATTTAAGAAAGTAGTTAAATAGAGAATCTGACGCGAATGTTCCTTTTTAAAGCTTTTAAAACGTAGGTTGTAGTCCCTCCGCCATATATATATTCCGCCAAAACGCGGCGTTGTTTTGCAGTAACGTCGACGTCAATGACGTCATTTGGCGTCCTGCTTCATGCAGCGCTTGTGGAGAGCAGTTGGACTAAGAGAAAGTAGTCCTGACATGGCGTGGCCTGAATTTTATTTTTTTCATGGAGTTATGAAACAAATATTACAGCCAATCACAGCTAACCAAATGTAATAAAAGCAAACAATATTAAATTATAAGTTAAATGAAGAGAATGTATAAGGCACGATGAAGCAATGAAAGAAACAATATTGTTGAAGTACAGTACGACCTCTCTACGACCACTAAAACGAAGGCTGGTTGATTGCTTAACCCTTTACCTTATAGAAGCGTCTTTTAGCACATTCAATTTAATCCTCCGCGGAAGAAAATAGTTCCAATCTATACAGTCATAAATATGTATTAGAACAAATATTTTCAAAATTTCTAGCAGGTGGTAACTTAAAGTAGGCTGAAAGTAAAGCAGAATGCGCCTTAGGGCGCATTCTGCTTTGCTTTCAACCTGCTTGAAATAGTCACCTATTTTCAAAACTAGAAAAAAACTATGGGGTAAAGGGTTAAAAGACAGGTGACACCTTGGAAAACTTGTGTCTATTCCCCCTTATCTGGAGCCCAGTAAACAGATCATGCTTGTAACTCATTACATTTCAATATTATAGAAGCCTATACGTATATACATGTACATGTATGTATTTTATCATCGATTAATTGTTTAAAATATGACTAATATCGGACTCGAATTGAAACAAAGCAACCCTTCACCAACACTGGCGAACGTGTTCATAAATGGTCAGCTTATATTATACAGTATGGAATAGAATATAATGCTTTACTATTCATGCAAGATTTAAATAAAAAAAGTGTAAGGTCGACGTGGGATTCGAACCCACGCTTACTAAAAATACTGCTATTTGCCTTTGCATACCTAACCTTTGCCTACTGCGCTAAACTGCTCACAATAATTCCGCCTTCATTATTTCACCTCATATACGAAACTCGGCTGTTTAAAATATGGTCCGAGAACATGCGGAATGCTGTGTTACCTAAAAATTGGACTCGGCTGACCTTTGACACGTCAGACCTAGTTGTTTAACTGTTTGAATCTCGAACAGACGCCGCGTAACTCGGCGTCTTATCTGGATCCAAACTGTTTGACAATCGTCTTAAGGTTCTTTTAATCAAAACTATGAATAAATCTAAACTAAACAAATTTTGCACATGACAATTTCAAAGCAGACGTCTGTGCAGCAGAATAAGGGTTAACCACTTCATTCCTGTGCTCCAGCTAATCCGAAGTAAACTGAACAAATCCAACAGTTTATCACTCATTTCAGCACCGAATGATATGATGTTACTACTCATTAGAATTGTCTCTTGGAGACGATTCTAATGAGTAGTGACACCATTGGTTTTAAAGCAGAAATAAAGGTTTTAGTTTTCGAAATACTCCCCTAATCTGGAGCCCTGTATTTACAGAGTTGTCCTTCTTTCCGTTGACAAGGTCAAATTAATGGGTGTTAACACCCATAAATTAAAAACATAAATAAAAAGCGAATTTCTTAGGTAAAGCCGCTTTTTGTGAAAGAATCACGTCCCATGTAGTTCTAATGGGATCCGAAGCAACCGTTTTATGCAGGTTTCCCAAAAGCACAATGCGGCTTTAAGTTATTGGAAAATGCTTAACTGGGATATCGTATGTACATACGACTGAACAAGGAATACGTACTCTTAGAAATTTATATCATTAACCATGTGAATTCCTTCACTGCCTTGTCCCAAATGTAATTGTTATCAGCGTAATGCGGCGTCTGATCGGGCTCGAAAGTGTTTGACACTAGATACGACATAATTTTATTCAATTTACCGGTACTTAATATTTTAACTTAACCCTTTACCTGATAGCATTGTTTCTAGTATTGATTATTTGTGACTACTTAAAGTAGGTTGAAAGTAAAGCAGAATGCGCCCTAAGGCGCATTCTGCTTTACTTTCAGCCTGCTTTAATAAGAATACTGCTAGAATAAGGAAAGTATTAAATAAGACACATATTCATTACGGTATAATTTGGAACTATTTTCTTCAGCGGATGAATAAAATGAATGTGCTAAAAGTCGCTTCTATAAGGGAATGGGTTAAACAAAAACAGACGACAACTGCTTTTTTAAAGTTGATGACGTCATGGCAGTATATGGGATACCATACAACCGAGAAAGCCTGGTTATTCCGACATATCAAACGAGAAATCAATACATAAAAGTGTGTATACATGTTGAATACAAGGAAAGCAGAAGGCTTATTCGGAGCTTTCCTTTTTGCTTTTATCTTGTATTTTAAGTCGTTACATACAGTGGAGAATCTGTTATTCTTTCCCAATAAACGCGTTTACGCTAAAACTATTATTTGCAGTGCAAACAGTTTGGAGCCAGATCAGACGCCGGGTAACCCGGCGTCTGATCAGGCTCCAAACTGTTTGCCACCAAGATAAACAAGAAGTATAAGAATTGTCCAAAAGTTGTACTTTTCTACGTTTTAGTGCTTTGCGTTTGCGTACGTTTGCGTTTAAACGGGAAAGAATAACAGATTCTCCACTGTACCTGAAACAGCGAAAATAGGTTTTCCTTTGTATGGTCATAAAGCGGGTTTTACTGTTTTTCCTATGCGAAGATGTGTCTTTTAAACGGGCCCATGGTCTCTCATTATTCCTGACTGTTAATAAATATTATTGCCATCACATATTAAATCATAACTGCATAATAAAGTAACAGACATAAGAAATGTTACGTGAAATTGTTTTGTATCGGTTTGAGAATATGATAGATAAAGAGATAATTTTATTACATCCAAATTGTTTATTGGAAAAACAATACGCTCAAATAATTCAAAAAACAATCTTAGGACAATTCGAAGAGATATATTATATTTTTTATTGTCGGTATAATGGCAAATAAACTAGACATAAATCGTATTTAATCTCCGGAAAATGGTCCACCAAGGCCACTCATTTTGAATAAGATTGTACTTATGTGTCGCGTAAGTATTCCTAAGACACCAGACACGTTGGAGAATTTACAGGCTGTATAACTAGGTTAGGTGTTTGACAAAATCAATAATGTTTACCTTCTCCTGCAAGGCATCACCGGCACAGGGTAAAGTGCTTGACATTTGTCACTTTTATCTAGATTTGGTTTTAGCTCACCCTGAGCAAAGATCATGGTGAGCCATTAGGATCGCCTTTCGTCCGGCGTCCGGCCGTATGGCTATCCGTCCATAATTAATTTGTTACCGCTCTATACAAGCTGTATATTACCATATGTTCTCGAATGAGTTCGATTATAATTATAATCGGAGAAAAGGGTAAATAGTAACTTTTTTAAAATGGCATATAGAGCAGTGTTCCCACTCTCCCTACCTGCTTGCTGAGAGATTCCAGTTTAAATATACAAGAATGATTTGAAGACACGTCTGTTTTCATTATAGCAGAACATTTCATATGAATAGGAAACAGTGCAGACCCTGATGAGACACCGCGTCTTATCAGGATCTACACTGTTTGTCAATTTCCTCTTTATTAGACATTAGGCTTAACCATTTCCCCTATAGACGCGCCTTTTAGCGATTATGATTTATTCATCCGCTGAAGAAAATAGTTCCAATTTTATCAGTCATGAATATATATTACAGGGAATATTTTCTATATTCTACAATATGAAAGCTTAAAGCAGGCTGAAAGTAAAGCAGAATGCGCCTTAGCGCGCATTCTGCATTACTTTCAACCTGCTTTAAGTAGTCACCTATCTTCAATATTATAACTAGGCTATCAGGTAAAGGGTTAAAATGGGTTAAGGGTATTTTAATATATTAGATATAGATATCTCCTCAAGTCCATTTACTCTATTAGCTCTTTTTTAACATCAGTTTTGTAATTCTATTTTAGAACATTGCAGCAGGAAGAAATACCCAGCATCCAATCAGTTAAAGGCAACAAGTATGTATAAAACTTCTGTGGTTTGTCGAAAGCAGTTAATCATTGTTTATTTTCTGTTAATTTTATCTTTATTTCTCTTTTATCTAAGGACATGTGTACAAGATACTTTATGCGAACATTTCTTTTAAATCTAGAATGTCACAGCTTTATGAAAATGTTAGTGGTTAATTAAAGTCTGATTTGGAAACATGTTTGCAGTGGACATAAATATTTTGGAACACATCCGTCCACTGGGAAATTCCTTCACCTTAACACATTTATGCCAGGTGGTTTCTTGATTGCTTATATATCGAATGAGTCCAGTTTTTATTTAAGGGGTGTCTGATCTAAATTTTCATTTTACTTTTGAATTTCAGTAAGCAAACAGTACAGACTCAGATTAAACACGTCATGAACAAATATGTTGTCTAATTATTAAAAGGTATGATTTATCTGTTTGACTTCTGTGAGTAGCTTGATAACATATAATCATAGAGGGTTCTAAGAACGAAATCAATTACGGATCGACACGGGTCTTTATACAATTTTATGACTTTTGACGCTGTCCCTTACACCTCAAGCACCTGATTGATAGCTGGAAGCAAGCGGTTATCAATAAAAGTACAGCGACAGCACGAGGCCAGTTCAGGAAATGAAATATTCATGAATGTACGAGTCACCACCGTGAATGCCAATAAAGTAGAGTGTTCGCCGTGCATACAGATGTGTTCTTCCACCTGTCAGTTTCAGCACATTGGAGAAGGCAAAGATTCACGCATGATTTCTTCCTGCAGAAAGACAATACGTACAGCCAATATTGTAATATAGAGATACAGATGCTATTCTTTCCTGTGTTAATCCTTTCATGATCAAATTTATTGTGAGGTTATTACCCCTTTATCGCCATATTGTCGTCTGCTGCAATATTGCTGTCTGCCATATCGTTTCAAAGTTAGATTTCAAGGCAGTATAGTTTACTGACGTAATTTCAAAACAAGTGGCATACAGTTTTGATCCTGATCAGACGCCGCGTTACGCGGTGTCTGACAGGATCAACACTGTTTGTAAATGCACTTTATGACGTCATCGAGAGTGAGATCGTTAAACGAGACTAAACGGAAACGCAATGAAATAAAATGTAGAAAATTACAGAATTTTAATTCTGAAAATTTATTTTTATGTGAGTGACAAACATTTGGAGCATGATTAAACGCCGGGTTACATGGCGTTTGATCTGGCTCCAAACTGTATGCAAAAGAAATCATTGTTTTAGTGTAAATGCGTTTGTTTGGAAAGAAAAGCATCATTACCCACTGTAAGCGATCACTAAAAACACAATATGTGTCCTTAATTACATAGAGGATAATTGGGGTTTTTTTCCAGTATAAGATAGAAATGTAATCCATTGAGTGAACATCAAACGTGAAAATATAACAGTCTGATGTTCACGAAATGGATTAAATTCGATCTTATACTGAAAAAATACAATTATTCTATTTATTTATGCTTTTAAGCCACTTTTTAAACGAAATTGTTCTATATTCGACAATTTTGTGAAAGCGAAAGTTCATGATTTACCCCGTGTTGAGCCCCAAGTTTACATCGAACACATTAACGAAACAGTTTCCCGTACGATGACGTCACTTATTTTTTTATTTGACGTCATCCGAATTACGTCGTTGCTCCCGATTTTGGATTCGTGTTAGATAGATAGATAGATTTATTTCAATATCATGTAACATGACAATAGCTAACAACACACACATACATCTTAAAACAAAACACAATTTATAAAAATTGCAATGATTATATATATGTTGTGTTATGAACTATGTCAGTCACATCAATATCAAGGATTATAAATACCACGAATGAGGAACAATGTTGTTCACCACCCGTGGGATTACACAAAAAAGAGAAAAGACATCTCTTATTTCCATTGTGGTCCTTATTGATATTGCTGGTCTGACATGACATAGAGAGGCATGATCTATGAACTAATAAGATTAAATAATAAATTAAAAATAATACTGAGTATATTTTGTTAATTACCAAACCAGTCCCTACCCTTAATTATGATAAAAATTAAAGACTGACGTAGAAAAGTATGAAATAAACTATCCATATTAAAATAATAACAATAGGTTTGCTTATAAGATAAACAAATCTGTGTTCTTCCGTTGAGTGGTTCGCGATAAATCGGACTGCCGGAATTTAACGATAAGACACGATTGACTACGATTTTTGGGGAGCCCTACGGGGAAAACGGCGATTGGTGATAATCCACTGTAGTGGATTACCAAGTGATAATCCACTGCTATTTTCCAGTAATCCACCGAAAAGCATAAATAACAAGAAATATCTTTAAAAAGATATTCGGCGGAATGAGTGGTTGAACTAAGGCTATATAGATGAAATTGGGTGTGCAAAATTAAATGAAATTGAGGTTTTCAAAGAATTGTAATATCTTGGATTGAAAAGCAAAAAAAATTGAAACAGCAACTTTTATTTAAAATGCAAAACTATCATGTACAGAAATGCAAAACAGAACAATAATTTAACTCATATCCTAGCTACTGGTAGGAGATCCTCACATTAATCTATTGTTCTATATATCAAACTTCATTCATAGAGTTTCTTGAAACAAACTATAGCATACACAAATGTACAGATACAACAGTCTGCTGAACTTCGACTGCCACTCTTGTAAATAATGATGAAACAACACGATTGTGTTTAACTCACTTGAGGCCATTAATTTTATATATAATATTGCTTTAAATGTATGGTAAATGTGTACAAATAGTTAACAATTCAAACAAATTGGTAGTAAACAATTACAAAACACCTAGCTTCCTCTGTATAATCTATAAAAAGATTTCAGATGTCATATCTTAAAATAGAAGTATAATTGCATCATCCCAGTGGTAGTAAACAGTGCAGTCTGTATCTCTAAATTTTACACTCACAGTCCACATCTGGTAAAACTGTAATTGGACATAGACCAGCCTACAGGGCTCCAGATAAGAGGGAGTAAACTAAACAAATCACATTTTTTCACTCCTTTCAGCACCAAACCCTATGGTGTTACCACTCATTTTTTTTATCTCGAAGAGACAATTCAAAATGTATAGTGACACCACACAAATAAAGATTTTAAGTTTTGAAATAATTCCCTTATCTGGAGCCCTGGCTACTATCCAATCAGACTATTCAGTTTCAACAGGTGCTCTTAATTCTAAATTTCTGATCAAATATAATTGGTTGAAATGTGTGGCCAAATAGAAAGTGTGGCTAAATAGAACCCAGTCAGCTCCGCCGAAAAAGTGTTTCCTTAATGTAGGACAACAGTAAAAATGAATGCTCCGATATCACTTTTCTCTCTATAGCTACTGCCCTGCATTAAACAGTCTATAGAAAGAGTCTTGCTTCTTTAAAGTATGTCCGCTTAACACAAATTTGACTGTAATTATGGGGGTCCATTGAATAAACAATGGATTAGATGATGTAATTTAATTTATGTTACAGTAAAAACGTAGATATGTAGAAACAGCAACACGCATGTATTCTCAGAATCCATGCTGAACAAGAGTTTCCATCTTGAGAAAGCACAGCGCATTCAAGTTCATCCATACACTACTTATCGCGACTTGACATAAAATTAGTCAAACCCCTCTTTTAGAAGACTGAAGAGAAGACTAATTGATGGAATAAGACGTGTAACACCTTAACCCTTTCCCCCATAGAAGCGACTTTTAGCGTATTTAATTTATTCCTCCGCTGAAGGAAATAGTTCCAGTTTATACCCTCATGAACAATTACCATAACAAATATTTTATACAACCTAGTAGATGGTAGTTTAAAGCAGGCTGCAAGTAAAGCAGAATGTGCCTTAAGGCACATTCTGCTTTACTTTCAACCTGCTTTAAGTGAGTACCTATATTTAATGTTATAAACGGGCTATTGGATAAAGGGTTAAGTCTTATCCTGCTAATAGTGTATTCACGCTGTTGGGAACAGCGTAGATCAAGATCACACAGCTCCAGGCACTGGTTTCTTACGTTATTCTTTCCCAATAAACGCGTTTACGCTAAAACTATTATTTGCAGTGCAAACAGTTTGGAGCCAGATCAGACGCCGGGTAACCCGGCGTCTGATCAGGCTCCAAACTGTTTGCCACCAAGATAAACAAGAATTATCTGAAGTGTCCAAAAGTTGTTCTTTTCTACGTTTTAGTGCTTTGCGTTTGCGTACGTTTGCGTTTAAACGGGAAAGAATAACAGATTCTCCACTGTACAATCTGACACAAGTATGTGCTCTTTCTGAGGGAACTTTTCTTTATTCTTATAGCCAATGTAACAGTTGAGATGATGAAATATTCACAATGGGTGCAATTTAATATATGAATACATGTATTAAGCTGGGGACGTTTTAGGTACATGTGAAACTAAAGCAGAAACAAGAATAAGTAGAAACCTAACTTCTGTCACCTGATCGTAATTGAGGGATTTTATTGGGCAGCTGCTAATTAGACCCATGGATTTCTTTCCATATTTCAGCTTGATTTAATAGGCTCGTAAAGTAATATAGAAAGTCGAGTTGTCTTAAACCACAAATTCATCACTTTTTGAACAACATTCGTTTTATAGTAGCGGAATTTGAATGTAGTTTTGGTCCAGATGAGACGCCTAATAGCTCAGCTTTTGGTACCTTTTTTAATGTTTACTCGATAAACAGTGTTTTAGAACTGCGATATCACCACTTCGTTTTTAAGTCGAACATATCCGTATGTTAAAGTTAAAACGTAGCTCAGTCACGTTTTTAACTTGGAAATACGGATTTGTTCGCTTAATTGAAGTCGAAATAATAAAATGCAACTGTAGGAATACAAGAAAGTTTGACTTATGTGATTTCGAGGTATCGACTAACAATTATATGAATTTGCAGAACACTTTATGCAGATGAAAGTATTGCAGAAAATGAGCTAAAGGATTTGCTAAATGTTGCAAAGGTTTGGCGGAATCTGCAAGATTCGAAGTGAAATGAGAGATCGAGCAGTTTATGATGGCAATTTAGCTGTCAGTATTCTGAAACGAGCGAAGCCGCATGTTTAATAGGGTGTCAAAATTGTCTGGGTACTTACAGAGGAGAGGAGATTATTCCTTACCACTGAAAACATTATTGCTAAAACAAGTGTGGTCATTTAAAACAATTTGGAACCTGATCAGAGCCCCGAGTAACGCGGTGTCTGGTCCTATTGTTAAATGTTTGCCACTCAGATTTCAAGAACCTATCGTTGTCTATATTTAGTGTGAAGTATTACAGTGGAGAATCTGTTATTCTTTCCCGTTTAAACGCAAACGTACGCAAACGCAAAGCACTAAAACGTAGAAAAGAACAACTTCTGGACAATTCTGATAACTCTTGTTTATCTTGGTGGCAAACAGTTTGGAGCCTGATCAGACGCCGGGTTACCCGGCGTCTGATCTGGCTCCAAACTGTTTGCACTGCAAATAGTTGTTTTAGCGTAAACGCGTTTATTGGGAAAGAATAACAGATTCTCCACTGTAACTGTTTGTTTCTTTGAAACGGGGAATAATAACTCGTTCACTGTATGTATGCTGTCTACTTAATTCTTCCGTAAGTGCACTCAAGAGAATCAACACATCAAACTAGAAATGTTTAGAACTATGTTTACCAGAGATGGAAATCTGCGAGTTCATTTGGAAAGTATTTGGCAAAATAACTTGTTCTGAGACAATTGGCAATTTGTGACTGTATGCTATATACATGCTTCCTTAATGAAAATGTTTTCTAATCGTAGTTATTGGCTTCTTATATAGTACTTAGATTTGGTAGATGTCCATTCGGTTTAAAGTGCTGTAATCATTCGAAATTTGGTCAATAGAATAAATGCAAGCAACACGTGCAGAGCAATGGAGTAGACCCATTAACTCAAGTAAAATATCACGTTTCCATATGTTTCCATACAGACAAATGCAAAATCTGAAAATATGGGGACAGGTCACGAACTGTCTGAGTAACGATTAGCGGAAATTAGTGTTTGCTTTCTGAAATGGATATCTTGTCAATAATATACAGTGGAGAAAACGTTATTCTTTCCCAATAAACGCGTTTACGCTAAAACTATTATTTGCATTGCAAACAGTTTGGAACCAGATCAGACGCCGGGTAACCCGGCGTCTGACCAGGCTCCAAACTGTTTGCCACCAAGATAAACATGAATTGTAAGAATTGTCCAAAAGTTGTACTTTTCTACGTTTTAGCGCTTTGCGTTTGCGTACGTTTGCGTTTAAACGGGAAAGAAGAACAGATTCTCCACTGTAGGTGTTGGACGTCTTTCACATTGCAAACAGTTTAGATCCAGATTAGACGCCGGTTAACCTGTTCCACTCATACCAAAATGAGGTTCAAATGTACCAGAAATTTTCTACAGTTTATTGCATTGCGTTTCATTTAAACAGGAAATAATAACATATTTTACAATGTAAAAAATGATGAGGCATCTTCTAAAGATGCTCAAATCAAATCAGATTAAATGGTTTTCCACACAATCAGGCCTCGTGTTCATAGGCAAACATGAATATGCAATCAAATGTAGTAGAGTAGTATTACACGTTTTACACATAGATACGTACATACACCAACACAAATACAGTGGAGAATCTGTTATTCTTTCCCGTTTAAACGCAAACGTGCGCAAAATAACAACTTGTCGACAATCCTGACGAATTATTTTAATCTGAGTGGCAAACAGTTTAGAGCCTGATCAGACGCCGGGTTACTTGGCGTCTGATCTGGCTCCAAACTGTTTGCACTGCAAATAATAGTTTTAGCGTAAACTCGTTTATTGGGAAAGAATCACATATTCTCCACTGTACGTACATACACCAACACAAATAGCATACTACTTCATTGTTTGGCGTTATATTCTGAGTTCTTAAAGCCGCATTGTGCTTTTGAGAAACCTGCATAAAACGGTTGTTTGGGGTCCCATTTGAACTACGTGGGACGTGATTCTTTCACAAAAACCGGTTTTATCTAAGCAATTAGCTTTTTAAATTTTATTTATAATATTTTGGTGCTAGCACCAATTAAAAAGCCTCCCTTGTGAATGGAAAGAAGGACAACTCTGTAAATACAGGGCTCCAGATAACGGAAGTATTTCGAAAACTTAAATCTTTATTTCTGCTTTTAAACCCAATGGTGTCATACTCATTAAAAGTGTCTCGAATAGACGGTTTAATCAGTAGTAACACCATAGCATTCGGTGCTGAAATGAGTGAGAAAATGTTAGATTGGTTCAGATTACTCTCGCTGACATGTTTAGCTGGAACATCTGGATAACCCTTATTCTGCTGCACAGACGTCTGATTCGACATTGTCGTCTGCAAAATGTGTTCAGTTTAGATTTATGCATTGTTTTAATTAAACAAACCTTAAGACGAGTGTCAAACAGTTTGGATCCAGATGAGACGCCACGTTACGCGGCGTCTTTTTAGATTCAAATAGTTTGTAAACTCCGTAAAGTAGGCACAGGGTTAAACACTATGAGATTCAATAACAACGTGTACATATCTTTCACTGTGGGTAAACGGTAAAATAAACTATAGAGAATGTGTATACCTTGAGCTTGCTGAAAATGACTGTTTCAGCCTTGTCCGCTCTCTAACTCAAACATTTCTTTTGGATCTTCACCAAACTTGCTACAAATGTTTATTAGTATAGAATCTAGGTCAGGTTCAATAACTAGCAAAATCGCATAAGGCATGTCTGAGTTATTGCTGAAAAATGCTGAAACAGTCATTTTTTAATACATAAAGGGCAAAAACTAAACCTAAATTTTATATACTTAAACATTTTCAGCAAGTTTAATGAATATCCGATAAAAACTGTATGTGTTAGAGTGCAAAAAGTGACTGAAACCGTCATTTTTCATTAATAAACAGGCAATAACTTAGATATACCTTATGCGCTTTTAGTAGTAATCATACTAATCCTTGATATTATATCAATAAATATTTTCAGCAAATTTGGTGAAGATCCAATAAAACGTATTTGTGTTAGAGAGCAAACCTTGCTGAAAACAGTCATTTTTTAATACATAAAGGGCAAAAACTTAGGTATGCCACATGCGATTTTAGTAATAATCAAACTAGACCTGAATTTTATATGAATAAATATTTTCAGCATGTTTGGTGAATATCCGATAAAAACTGTTTGTTTTAGAGTGCAAAAATGACTGAAACAGTCTTTTTTTTATAAATTAACAGGCAATAACTCAAAAACACCTTATGCGATTTTAGTAGTAATCAAACTAAACCTTGATTTTATATCAATGAACATTTTCAGCAAGTTTGTGGAAGATCGGATAAAATATATTCGAGTTAGAGAGCGGACAAAAAAGTGTGATAGTCTTAACTGACTGATGGATCGACCGTCGAAGGTAATTGCGGTTGCACACGGTGATGTTGACTCCGGCTGTATCACGTGATACTAAGCCGTGTGGTGAGGTTTATGGCAGACGCTCTATTTTCGGTTTGTTATGATTTTAAATCGCCATTTTTGGTGATTTAGGTCCGTCTTCATCATTTCATAGATCAGTTTGGCCCATTAGAATGTTCAAACATTATTATTAACCGTTATTGTATTTCAGACATTATGAAAAGGTCTGAAAACACAATGGGACTTTAAGTATTAAGAATATGTCTTTTCACAGCAAGAGTATAATGTATGTATGCCCGTATTGAGCAGCATTTCGCAGTTTTGCTTCATTTGTTGGTGCTAACAAAGTGTACATTGTATGTAAGGGTGGGTTGATATATAAGTTTCTAGGTATAAAAACAATCTCTTAAATCCGCATAAATCCTACAAGCAAACAGAAATTGGATTTCAACATCACCATTTGAACAAAACCCTGTGCACGCGTTTGCCTCTTGGTATATTTCTATACTGTCCCTTTTCTATGTTCTGCTCATGTACACCTGTCCTAAACTGAGCTTACTGTGTCTGAATTTTCTCATTGTTGATAAATCCAGAAAAACCTCACGTTCGTAAGAAAATTTAATGCATTTCTAGAAACAGGTATCAACATTATTGTACCAGTTTTGTATATTTGTATCTTTCATTTTCTATACAAACAATTCTAAAAACAATGTTTCGTTTTCGGCACTTTGGTTATACCAAATAAAAGCAAAACCATATTTATATAAAAGTTGTTCACCTCTGCCTGGTGACCAGTGAAAATAACGATCATTTGGCATTTTCAAAAGCATGTTTTAACATTTTTGACATACCTTGTATCAGTCATTTTGAGAATTTAACCAATAGATTATGTACCTCCTACCAGTTTTTATTGATATTGTAAAACGGCCACTATCTTCTTAGACAGCAGCATTTGTTTTCGTACAAAAATATTTCTTACAAGCGTAATGTTTTAAACTGTTTCTGGACTATTTCTGGAAATGTATCCTCATATCTAAGATTTTAGAATCAAACAGCTTGAAAACAAACTATACAGCAGTTGACCATGTTGGTACAGGGAGGCTAAAATTTAAATGAATGCCGTCTTTGCTTCTGTGGCCAAGTACAGTGGAGAATCTGTTATTCTTTCCCGTTTAAACGCAAACGTACGCAAACGCAAAGCACTAAAACGTAGAAAAGAACAACTTTTGGACAATTCTGATCATTCTTGTTTATCTTGGTGGCAAGCAGTTTGGAGCCTGATCAGACGCCGGGTTACCCGGCGTCTGATCTGGCTCCAAACTGTTTGCACTGCAAATAATAGTTTTAGCGTAAACGCGTTTATTGGGAAAGAATAACAGATTCTCCACTGTATGCAGCCATGTCATTCAAAGAGATACGAGAAGTTAATGTTACACCAACATATGTTACTGTATCTAGTACTATCTACTATTTGTATGACTTTCCATCTAAAAGTCCATTTTTCGTGCCTAAATACCATGCCTCCTTTTTAAACAGCATTACCTTAGTTTACTGTGTAGATGGTTTTGCAAAACTCGTTCAATATACAGTGGAGAATCTGTTATTCTTTCCCGTTTAAACGCAAACGTACGCAAACGCAAAGCACTAAAACGTAGAAAAGAACAACTTTTGGACAATTCTGATAATTCTTGTTTATCTTGGTGGCAAACAGTTTGGAGCCTGATCAAACGCCGGGTTACCCGGCGTCTGATCTAGCTCCAAACTGTTTGCACTGCAAATAATAGTTTTAGCGTAAACGCGTTTATTGGGAAAGAATAACAGATTCTCCACTGTAACTGTGTCTGCCATAAGGCTACATCATCTGCATGCAGACATTAAAAGAATTTCTATTAGTCCGGTCGGCTGAATACTGTTTGTCACCACTCAGATTAAATTGACTTTCCCACATTATGCAAAAGTTATGTTATCAATATTTTGGCTTAGCGTTTACATTTAGTTTCATTCAAACGGTGAACAATAATTTCTTCCCCAATGTGTATCGATGATCCTTGAGACAAGATACCTCACTCTTTATTTAAGAAATAGAAATAGATACCAATTTAAACCAGGCATTTTTAAGAAAGTGAAATTTTAATGTATGTATAAAAAAAATAATTATGCACGTGCACGGAATAAATAGATTAAAACATGTTACAGCAGTACAGAGGAGAATCTGTTATTCTTCCCCGTTTAAATGCAAACGTACGTAAACGCAAAGCACTAAAACGTAGAAAAGAACAACTTTTGGACAATTCTGATAATTCTTGTTTATCGTGGTGGCAAACAATAGTTTTAGCGTAAACGCGTTTATTGGGAAAGAATAACAGATTCTCCACTGTAAGACAATACTCATTCTCAATACACGTGTGTGTGCAAAACTAAAACAATTACGTCAATATAAATAGATTAAAACATGTTACAGCAGTACAGAGGAGAATCTGTTATTCTTTCCCATTTAAACGCAAACGTACGCAAACGCAAAGCACTAAAACGTAGAAAAGAACAACTTTTGGACAATTCTGATAATTCTTGTTTCATCGTGGTGGCAAACAATAGTTTTAGCGTAAACGCGTTTATTGGGAAAGAATAACAGATTCTCCACTGTAAGACAATACTCATTCTCAATACACGTGTGTGTGCAAAACTAAAACAATTACGTCCATTTGAAATGGTTTGGATGGATGTAAGAGTTTGGTTTAACGGCACTGTGCCGCGTTATTCCGGTCTGATCAGGATCCAAAGTGTTTGACACTCATTTCAATATTATTAAGTCAAAATACCTAAACATTTAATTTGAGAAATAAAAGCAGACGACAATATTTTAAAATTGATGACGTCACGGCAGTAAAGGGGTTAAACCCACGGGTTGCAATGTTGTCCATATATCACGAATACACACCCTGTCGACTTATTAGGCAGCTCTTTTAGAGCTACTACGATTTAGATGAGAGGCCATTTCCGGGTGTTGATAGAGGCCACAAAAATATGGCAGAAAGGTGAGTCAAGTTTCGTTTTTGCTTCAAAACAGTATTCTTATGCTTTTTTCTCGAAATCGACGAATGTAGTTCCACGTAAAAATGTCCACTTGAGGAATTAGTACGCATCGTATGCTCGATTATTGCGATGTGGCGCCCCAATTTTATTCGGAGCAAACGTTACACGATCATTTTCAAACCGAAAGTGTTCAAAGCATCAACATTTATGTGCATAAAAGTGCAATGCACGAATTTATCATGCATCTAATGCAGAATTTAGATGCACACGAACACTATTGACTGTTTGGTATACTTTATGTGCATCGGAACACGCAACGTTGGATATTATGTGCCAATTTTCGAAAAGAGGTGCCTTCGAGGCTGTGAGGTGCTTGATAGGAGCCGAGCACCCTACTAAGTGGAGGGTATCTGTTGAACAGATTTACGACTGATATAGTCCCAATAGGATAGAAAGTTGACAACGTATTTTCGTTTGGGCATGCACAATTTATTTTGGACTCTGGTGGTAGTAGCTTGTTTATCCCCAGTAGAACACTTGTTTCATTTTTCATCCCACCCATGAACCGTAAAAATTTCCTCCGAAAAGTATTTTCCCAAGCCAAAAGAATTTCAAGCACGTGTCGCTATACCTCATGCATCGTGTGGCATCACTGCTGAACCATGTCACGACATCTAGAAAGAGAGTAAATGCTTCATTGTTCAAAGGAAACTTTCTCTCTTTCACATGCTGGGAAAATGAAAGTACATGTATTTCATTTTTTACGCCTTGCCCTTCAAGCACTGGCAAAACACTTTCAAGCAGGTCCTTTATACTTTCTTGATTCGACGACTTGGTTTCTGTTCGAAAACTATCATCTGAGTTATTGTTCATAGCAATGTCACACAATGATTCCTCAGAATACAGATATGTTCCATCGTCTAAACAAGTTGGTACTGATTGTTTCTCTGGAATTGCCGTCAGGTGATTGTTTGGTGGTATGTCTGCAGTCTTGTCAAATAATGTTCCTCTAGTTTTTTGAGTTGTTTGTGCTGAAATCAATTTCATCGTTTTAGATATTAGGGACAAAATTCGAACACGCTTTAGGTCTGGTGAGTATTTATTGGCACTTCTGGTAATTTGAAGTGTCCTTTTAATCTTTGCTGGGGTACTACTTGGTTGAATATTTGGTTTAAAATATGAATACATGTATTTGATTTGAGCGGTGTAGCTCTGTCTTTGATGTGCATATAAAGGTTTTTTTCATCGCCATGAACAGGTCTTTTCTTCTTATACCACGAAACACACCAATGTGAAACGAAAGGAAAATGTAAGTGGTCTACTGCCTCTTTGTCATTTTTCATGGATTGTTAGTCATTTATGTATATGAGAAGTTGTTGAATCTCACTTGTGTACAAAAAAGTACATATTTAAAGTATACTTTCCATCTATTTGCAAATCAGAAAATTGTTCATGTTCCAATTTGCTAACAATCAATCCTCTTTATATCCATTTCATTGCATTTAAAGTTTGAAATAAGATTATATAAAGCCGTATTATTCCTTGGAATTTCACTTGGAACCATGACAGGTCATGGTTTCGATTACATACAGCAATTTATGACAATATCAGCCCTAAATCTGTTCAACAGAAAACTTCCTCCTAGAAGGTTGCTCGGCTCTTATCAGGCAGCTCATAGCCTCGAAGGCACCCCATTTCGAAAATTGGCACATAATATCCAACGTTGCGTGTTCCGATATACATAAAGTATACTAAACATTCAATAGTGTCCGTGTGCATCTAAAATCTGCATTATTGCATGATAAATTCGTGCATTGCACTTTTATGCACATAAATGTTGATGCTTTGAACACTTTCGGTTTGAAAATGATCGTGTAACGTTTGCGCCGAATAACATTGGGGCGCCACATCGCAATAATCGAGCATACAATGAGAACTAATTCATCCAGTGGACATTTTTACGTGGAACTACATTTTCTGATTTCTAGAAAAAGACATAAAAATACTGTTTTGAAGCAAAAACGAAACTTGACTCACCTTTCTGCCATATTTTTGTGGCCTCTATCAACACCCGGAAATGGCCAAAAACGAAACTCGACTCACCTTTCTGCCATGTTTTTGTGGCCTCTATCAACGCCCGGAAATGGCCTCTCATCTAAATCGTAGTAGCTCTAAAAGAGCTGCCTAATAAGTCGACAGGGTGTGGAATAGGTGATTAAAATATACCTACCTGTATACACCAGCTTTCAGTGTAGACCCTGATAACCTTTTCGGCGTGTTGTCTGTCCGCCTGGTTCGTCGAACAAAAAGCATTCATAGTAGGCAGTGCCACTGCGCTCAAAGGGAAGCAATTCAATACTGCTGTGATCAAGACGTATTCGATGGTGTCCCTGCTATTAATTTTGTTTAAAGCAAGTGCAAGAATATGCGAATGTTTAATAATATAGAGGTTTTGACAGAATGCAAATTTCTGGTATTAAATGACTTTGCAAATATATGGAATTTGAATAGTAACAATATAGCGTTCAGAGGATGTGTAATAATATGGAATTTAGAGTCTGCAAGAATAATGCATCAGAGAGTACTCATGATTATTGTGTTTAGGAAGTGTGCAAGAATACGATTTAGAAATGAACTGGTTTTTTCGGCGTTTAAGCGAAATAAAAGACAGAAAATGATTGGCAAATTCCATGAATCGCGCTATATTTACATTATAGTTGCTGTAATCTCTAAAATTATTGAACAGTGTACAGTGGAGAATCTGTGATTCTTTCCCGTTTAAACGCAAACGTACGCAAACGCAAAGCACTAAAACGTAGAAAAGAACAACTTTTGGACAATTCTGATAATTCTTGTTTATCTTGGTGGCAAACAGTTTGGAGCCTGATCAGACGCCGGGTTACCCGGCGTCTGATCTGGCTCCAAACTGTTTGCACTGCAAATAATAGTTTTAGCGTAAACGCGTTTATTGGGAAAGAATAACAGATTCTCCACTGTATTAGTATGCATGTACATGTAAGTTTATCCATGTAAGAGGTTGTTAACACAAATAATGTGTACTTTCAGAACTAAACGGCCACAACAGCTTTCTGAAGCGGTGTGCATTCGAACGCCACAAAATAAGTTCCATTGTAAACATTAAAAAGTATTCCAGTTTTCTTGAACCTTATTCCGCCAAATGCCTGCTGTCCGAGTTCTAAAAGTAATCCATGCCTCTTCTGCGAAAGATATCCACAAGTCCCGCCTCCTCGAGCAATTGCATTTATACGAATTAAACGTATTTTTTGTAATGGAAATGAATGAGGCGAATATAAATATTGTCGTTTAGAGAGTGTGCAAGAAACATGGCGCTTAGAGAGTGTGCAACAGTATGGCCATTACAGGATTGCAACAATATGGAGTTTCCGAGAGTCTGCACAAATATTATGTTTAGAGAACTTTCAACAAATATTTTGCTTAGAGAGTGTGCAAAAATATGACGTTTTAGAGAGAGTATGCAAGAATGGGTTTAGATCAAGGCATAATTATACTGTCAGAGAATAGCGGAGAGTAAACTTTCATAGTGATTTGGAAACGTAAACCTTCACTGATGCCACCAATTCTAATTTAATGGCGTCTGCTTTTACTTCTCAAATTTAAATTTTGGGTATTTTGACTTAGAAATATTGAAATTTCTATAATACATGTACTCGAAACTATAAGTATAATTATGTTAATGTTCATTTGTAGACAAACACTCAGTAAAGCAATATGGGACATCCGAGCAACCTATTTCTTTGTAAATGTCTGCTAATGAACATTAACCAAATTTTTTTTCCTAAAATGATATCAGCCACTTCTAACACCCGGCGCCGACGAGATATAGTAAAAAACACCCGGTATGCCAAATCACGATGAATTTCGGTTCTGATACACTGCGGACGACTTGGATTGTGAGAGGAAAATGAAATTACATTCGATCTCAATACATGGCTTATATTCAGCTATGAACGCCTTTAGTCTTTTAAGTTTCCATAATAACTAAAAATCCATATTTATAATAAAACAAAATATAAACTACTTATGCTTAGAGCAGATGTTTTACATGCAGTCTGATAATTTTGGTGATATATCTGTTTGTCAACGTGTTCTTCTTCTCTGCTGGGAAAAATCGTGCAGACGGCAACGCCCAACCCGCATTTGTGAGACAAAGCATAGATGTATGTCAAATAGACTTCCAAATCTGCCCCTGTTAAAATTGATTGATTTAATAAGGCTCTACTAGTATAAGCACTGCTTTGTATAATTTAACGGTCAGAAGAAACAAAAGAAAAATGTGTCAATTTTTTAACAATAATAATTTCCAATATTAATAAAGTTTAAGGTAACTTTTCTGGTGTTTTTTTTACAAACTGATAAACAGTGCAGACACTCGTCAGAGGGCTTCTAAAATCATCAGAGGTGCCCCTGACCTTAAATTATTAGTATACCCGTCGCTAGGGTTAAATGGGTTAACACACAAAAAGATGATAATTCAGTTATAATAGAGTTAAAAAATATTTCTTTGGTAAACCCACAGGTACATGACACATTTATTTTACTATCTACCATATAACCTGTGGGTAAACTTGAATTCTTTGTTTCATAAGCAGTAATATGAATTGATGTTCCAGTCTAGTGTGTAAGCACCGTAAGAATAAATTGGCGGTAAATAGTTTGTGCAGTCTGTAGATGCTGGAAACGTAATTTGTAAGCAACATGTCGCCATGCCCATTAGTCTATGAAACAGTTCATGTCAACTACAGTGGAGAATCTGTTATACTTTCCCGTTTAAACGCAAACGTACGCAAACGCAAAGCACTAAAACGTAGAAATGTACAATTTTTTGACAATTCTTATAATTCATGTTTATCTTGGTGGCAAACAGTTTGGAGCCTGATCAGACGCCGGGTTACCCGGCGTCTGATCTGGCTCCAAACTGTTTGCAATAGAAATAATAGTTTTAACGTAAACGCGTTTATTGGGAAAGAATAACGTTTTCTCCCCTGTACATGTCAGAGTATTCATTATTCAAGGAGAATGTAGATGTTTATGTGTAAATCATAGCAGAATCTCCAAACGTGTGCTAAACCATCTTCACTGGCATCATGACGTCATCTGCTTTAACCCTTTCACTGCCAAATTGTTCGTGAGATGTTTTCCCTTTCACCGTTTCATTGTCGTCTGCTTCAATTTTGTTGTCTGCAATGTCGTTTCAAAGTTTTTAAAAAAGGGCAGTACGACTGAACACATTTCAAAACGAGTGTAAAATAGTTTGGATCCTGATCACACGCGGCGCCTGATCAGGGGCCCGTTTTACTAAATAGTGAGGGCGCCAACTCTCAAAAGACCCTTAATTAACAATGATTTGCAAGTGGAGATGCAGAAAATTTCTAATGGTATATTTGAATAGTATAGACCTTCCCGAGTTCGTAAAGGCCGGATGCCAAGGCTGAAAGTGGTCAGGGACATTTTTACAAGGGCGATAACTCTGACCTTCAATAATTCAATTTTCGCCACAATTATATTGCCTTTTAGCACTACTTGTATATTTCCTTTACCACTTTAGCTAGGGACACCAAATTTGTTGTGTGAGTACATCTTGGGATGGCGGACTGTCACGTTCTAAATTTTGGTCACTTGACCTTGACCTTGATCTTTGACGTCAATTTTTAAAAAAAAAGCTTGTCCGGAGCATATCTTCTGTACCGTATTAGCTAGGAATAGCTAATTTAGCATGTAAGAACATCATGGGAAGACGGAGTGTCGCGTACTACTTTAAGGTCACTGTGACCTTGACCTTGACCTTTGACCTCATTGTCAAATGTGTGTATTATTGTATTTATGTAACTCATTTTTTCCTGAGTATATTTCCATTACCACAACAGCTAGGAATAGCAAATGTGTTGTGTGAGTACACTTTGCGATGGCGGAGTGTCGTTTGTATGATTAAATTCAACTGCATTACGTAAGGATTTATTGCCGTTTTCGTATTATTTTCAAATGTGGTCACGCAGATGAGCGCGTTGGTTAGAAGGCAAATGAGCAGCATTTGTATCAGAGTAGTTGAGTATTAATTATCTTTTTAGAATTTGACGTCTGCTAACAGTTATCCCTATTGATATCTAGCTACATAATTATTGTTAATATCATTCATACATGTATCTTATAGCCATGTCGCTCACATGTAACATGTAGGCTAGTGCACCTTTCTGGTTACTATGGTATTCATACAGGTACCTGATTTTGAATCGAATGCCGTTTCATTTTCGTCTGACTGACGCTAACTGTAGCATAGTCCGAATAGTTTAATATAGTAACATAATGCTAAAAATACATCCCGAACAGATAATGCTTGTGCAGATAGCATTTTCTGTCGGCTGCTGCATAGTAACTATGTTACATAACTGACGTACGTTAATGAATATTTTCTGGTGTTTATTTTTATTGTACAGTAGTTCAGTAATATCGCAACTTGTGTGTATGGTGTGAATTAAAATGTGTAAGTGTCCGGTTTGACGGAAATGTGCTACTCTGCCGGTCGGGCATTGGGTAATTGCTATGCTCCCAACTCCATCATAATGGCTTGAATGTTTTGTCACATATTTCATAGCCTACTGGTCGTCTCGTTCACTATCTACATGATCATAACCAACCCGGTTGTCACATATATCGTCATCGCAAGCACATTCGTCAGTGGGCTGCAAATTTTCTTTTTGGCATTTGCATCGCCTCGATGAGCAATAGCTTTTGCATGTGCATTTTTCGAAACCAACTATTGCAGAATGTATTTTGTCATTTTAATCAGAACAAGGTGATTATTTCCAACGGTGTTAACTGGGGATGGTAGATTGAGGTATTGCTTGGTGGCTGAATTCCAGATAAAAGACTGGAACATTTGTTGTTATTTCTCTTCGCAAATGTTCATTCAGTGCATCAGATGTCGGCGGGGGTTTCGCACTTGAGAACAGGTCATACTTGACACTGTCGATGTTTCTTCTAGCATGTCGCTGTATAAACAGACACTGCCTGTGTCACAGCTTATGTTGCACGTATTGATATATCTACTGGGTCCTCTCCAACTTCTCCATGTCCTTCAAGCAATGACACTATTCGTGACAATGGTGCTCCAACGTTTCTTTCCCCATTCCATAAAATGCACTATTAGAGTCACAACCCACAACCCTCAACCGGCAAACATTTGAAAATGTTTTCTCCAAGGTCTGATGCTTTTGTCGTGCATAGGAATAAAACATTTTATTTGGCGTCTGAACATTTGATCCAATGCTAATCTTTGACAAATTTCTGCCTCTTCGGAATCCACAGAACAATAATTGTAACATGGAGCTCTCTCACGACGAAATCTATATGTAGAAACATTCTAGAGTTTGCCTTCTCATGGTCAGACCGTAGTTCTTCTACACTTTCAAAAGTGTTTTTCAGTTCTTTTACTGCTTTATCTGTGTCTTTGAAACCGCCACCGATAAATACAGTCATATCATCTGGTAATTCATTTTCGCACTGATCAGTCAAATCTCTCAAAACGAAATCCGTCTTGATATTGTCGATCTTGTTGACAGGATTTAAAAGTAACTTTGTTACTTGCCTTCACATGGACGTTTTCGTTGTCTGATTTCTTATTTCCTGCATCTCTACATGCCCGTGCCTCGTCCTTTCTCCGGACTTGAAAGATATTTCATACTGGTAGTTATCCCCAACCAGAGCTGTGTATTTGAGTGCCACGCCTAAAACTACTGATGCAACTTTCTTAGAAACATCACCAAATGTTTTACAATCAGAATTTGTTGTGCATATCATCCTAAGCAACATCAAGTCAATGAATAAAATCCCTGGGTGTTCTTTTTATTTCCACCTTTCCTTCAAACCTAGACAATGTTGCGGATTTTGTAGTTTTCTTTATGTTACCATCTAGATTGAATGGTGCCAAACGAACGGGGTCAGCTCATATGAAACTAGAAGTTTCCAACGTCGATTTCACAATTCTTTTTCGGCTACAGTCAGCTCACTGAATAGTTATTTATGTTAACGAATTCAATCTTTTATATTGTCTTGATCTTCATTGGTTTGTTCATTTAAGAGAATGTCTTGTTGTTTGGTTTGGCATTGGAGCCATGTAATCAATACGAAAAGTTTCACCGAACACCTAAGCGGTCTGCAAGTGTCCAGATCTACAGGACAGTCAAAGCATTTACTCTGGTCCCAGTGATTCATAAGCCCTTTCTCCGTTAGGGTAAGTGTATAGGTAGACCTTTATTTGGTTAGGGTATACTCATTGGACCTGCATCCAGAATTGCTTGAAAGTAATATTGGGTTGGCAACTTCCAATTAAGTTTCAACGTGGCTCAGACACAGAAGGGAACAATTGGCTATAATAAGGCTCCGCACTGGACACAACAGGCTTTTGTACCTGAACTGCAAACGACGGGGCATATACTGCAGAGGTGCCCACATCTGAACGAGAAACGGAAGCATATGTGGCCAGAGTCGACACCTGTACAGACCAAGCTATATGGACGGATGGAGGAATCTAGGAGGATCACATCGTTCATGGCAGAACTGGACTGGCGTTGTTGACGGTGAACGCCAGTAAGTAACGTGGCTCAGACAACAAAATCCTTGAACAACGTCACTTTAACTGTTGATAGTGTAACAGTGAATGCTTCCTCTTGGAAACATGTATGTTTGTTTAGAAAGTTTATATTTAGTTGCATTCCAAAGAATTTAACCTACTCCATCACATAAGGGTATGTGTTGACGTATCTACCCAAACAAAAAAAACAGGGTAACAAATAACTATAACAATGAACTAATTCTGTACAGTTCATTATTAATACATAATTGGTTGTCAAATCACATGCAAATGATGTTAACAATGTACTAGTAACAATGTACTAATAATGAACTTCCAACAATGAACTAATAAAGAACTAACAATGAACCAATTGTGTACTCTCGATCACAACCATGCACTGTTAACAGTGTACTAATTACATGTATGTACTTATAACAATGTACTAATCATGTACTCATAACAATTTACTAATGCTGAACTGTTAACAATGTACTAATTCTGCACCATTTCTGAGCTACATAGGCATGCAGATTTCATTGACCCCTTTGTCAATTTAAAACAAGCAATCTTCCTTCAATGAAAATTTTGATTTGTAAAAAGAATATGCGGCAGCCTATAACAAAACGTTAAACTTCTATCTAGATAAACAGTACATGTATTATTCTATAGTTTAGAGGTCGAGTCAATTCGGGGTCGATTTGACGAGGGACCGAATTGACCCGGGATCTTCTAAATTTTGTAAACAATCACGGAAAATTCTCATGAACTAACCTTCATCGGCTTCGCTAACAAAACACAGTTGAAAACCCAAGCATCGTCGACTGCGTGTATTAATTAACGGTTCAACTTCACACTTTATGCAAGATATCTTGGACAAACATCGATCGCTCGCTGTTGGTTACAATTTTCCAGATTTGAATTTCTGCTGAATTCTCCCGAAGTGGAGAGTAGATTCAAAAAGGGGAATAACCGCACGTAAACAATGATGAACTATTAATGTACTATCCAGATTGTTCAAGTTTAATTATGAACCAATGCTGAACAGTTATAGAAGAACTATGTTAAATGATGAACTATTAATGTACTATCCAGATTTTTTAAGTTTAATAAAGAACCAATGATGTACAGTAGAAGAAAGTTAATGTTCAATGCTGAATTAATAATGAACTGTCTGCTTAATGCTGAACTATCAAAGTACTCTGGTGAATCTGAAATATAGTACATTGTTAGGGGTCTAATCGTGTACTTTTCAATGATGTACTAATACTGAACCACAACTATGTATTAAACAGTACAGTATTGGTTCATTATTGGTTCATAATTAGTTATTTGATTCATTTTATTTTTGTTTGGGTAAGTGCAGCAGTTTACCATTGTCTTCCATTAAAGGTATTTCTAAGATCTTCAAAGGCATCTACTAGAGTTATCACATTCAAATGAATGAAATTATAATGTTTTTGTAACCCAGGACGCTATTTATTGTACATATATGTCTAGTTTTGTTTTTCAAACGCCTTTATCCTTATACATGCATTGGGTTATTTTCTGAGGTACATACTCGTTGATCAACATATTTTAATATGTACATGATGCGTAATCGTTTCTCTGCGCCATATGGTCATTTGATGTCATGCGATGCCATGAAACCAAATTCAATCAATCAATCACGCAGCTGGCACGTTTGGCGTTTAAAATGCCCCCAATTGATTATTAGACCCTTGAAATCGGCCTTTTGGTACAACGGTATGTTTCTTTTCGCGTATTTCCATATGGCGGAGGTGGATTGGCATGTTTATAAAATACTAGAAATAGTATCATATGAAGACTCATGGCATTTGAGAATCAACAGCTTCTATATAGACTAAAATCAGCTGTGCGACAATACTTAACAAATTGAAGAATCAGAAGATTCAGTTTATAGCAGTAATCTACATGTGGTTGATGGTACACGTTTAATCCATCTGTCAGATGACAATGTGTCTAGCATTTTTGGCATAATAGAAATAATATGTTTCTTGCTTAGGAATGTACAGAATAGGTACTGAATCCTGATGCACGCATTTTAGTTTGCAAATGTAATGGCTGCCAATGAAGGGATGAGCTCTGCCACTTTTCGAGATAGTTACAGAGTGCTGGTGTCACCTTTTACAGTCTAGCCCATCTCCAGACACTCATCGCAGCGTATTATTATGTTCAGTATAAACTTCACCAAGTGTAGCAAGGATGGAGGTCTTATCATGTTCTGTCTGCGAATATTGCTATTGAAGTTTCTTTTCAAACATGAAGACGGGCTGATCGACTACCATTCCTGGTGACTGATCTTGGTTTATGTTGTTACATGTATATGGCTTTATGGAGGACTTCAATTCCTTGCCAAACTATTGAAGAACGGTTAGATGACGCAATGAACTGAGACAACATGTATGGTATTGGTTGTTGAGTATTTATGCGATACTGGCAAAGTGAACAGTCCATAAAGGACCCATTTCAACACCAAGATTTGTACATTTTTACAACAGCATGTGCCCTGCTCTTATCTGATAAATTGCCACATGAAAGATTATGCTGGCTGTATGTCCCCAAGGCATGACCATGAACAGCCATATTACCATAAAGATGCTTTAATGACAAATCTGTTAATACAATATTTTATTTTAACATGAAGTTATGTGACAATAATTGATGTCGACACTGTTTTTCATTTTATCAATATCATATAGTGGCAATTAATTGGAATTAGATAATTTGACCTCTCCAACAACGTCTAAAGGCAATTTTAACGTCAGCAATGAATTTATTGACCACAAAATAGCTAGAAATCATGTGTCACACCTAGTTCCAAGACAAAAAGATTTTCGGGTATTTTCAAAATGGCCGACAAAATGGCCGACGGCAGAAATCTTTGGTTTTTAGATATTTTGATTTTCATTTTTCAGATGATTTTATGCAATTCCCATACACCAAAGGAAATGTAGCATCATGATTTGAAGAGAAATTCACGTATCATGTCTACTAATAAGTTTATATACTGGGAAATAAGAAGCTGGAATTCAGTATTCAGGGGCAGATAATCAATACTAATTTTCCGAATTATCTGGCGGCTGTTTCACAGCAAACAAGTGCCGTTCTGTAGAGAATACTTGCACCTTTAACATGATATAGGTCTCATAAATTCCGGCTATTTTGGGACCTAGGGTCCAGCAGCCCTGAAACTAGTTGGCATGCTTTCCGTTTATATAATTAACATTGAACGTTAGTGGGTGGGGTAAGTAAAATGACTGTAGAAAAAATTCTGACCACTTTTGAAATTGGCATCCGCATAAAATCTTCATAAAAATGCATTACGAATTCGGCAATATAACTGAAAATTTTCTGCGTCACCACTTGCAAAAAAATAATTCTACTGGCCTGGGCGCCCTTACTAAAACTACTTACGCAAAATTTTTGCGTAAGTCAAAATCGTTTAACTCTTATTTTTCGATCATAAACGTTTGCAAACAGCAAATAACCAGATCAGAGGACGCGCTAAAAGCGCGTCCTCTGATCTGGCTATTTGCTGTTTGTAGCAAGTGATAATAAAAAATAAAAATAAAATTTAAAATTTTGACTTACGCAAATAATTTGTGTAAGTTGTTTAGTAAAACGGGCCCCAGGATCCAAAGTGTTTGCAAACACGCTTTTTAGCGTCATTGAGAGCGAAAGGGTTAAACAATAGTCGTCTGCTTTTATTTCTCAAATTTTAATTATGTAAATTGATTAAATTCAGGTCGTAATGAGTGTCAAAGAGTTTGAATCCTGATTTGACGCGGTGTCTGGTCATGATCCAAACTGCAAATAACTATAGTGCTCGAGGTAAGACAACGAATGGGGTTATATTGCCGATCGTTAAACTATGCTTTTCACTTGATTCAGGTGACAATAATGTGTCTCGCTTGATTATGTAGTTTAAAAATATTTTAAACCTCTACTCATAGTGTATTGACATGTATATGACTGTAAAGCAAAATGTTTCTTCAGATGCATTCTGCTTTACATTCGTGTAAATGTCCAGGACCCAAGGTTAAAAAGCCTTTGAGTTGAGTCTGAGATCATTCTCAATCATTTGATTGGGTCAGATTTGAGCTTTTGCTCAAAGCTTTATAACCTTGGACCCAGTGTATGTCGGAAAGGTGTTTAATCTTAATCACTTGTACAGGAGAACACTTTGTTACCAAGCAGAAAATGATACACATTTGTATATCATAGCAGAAAGTGAAGATCGTGATGAGATGTCACATTTTGCAGCATCTCATCTGGTTCTACACTGGTTGCTAATTCAGAGAACAAGGGGGTACACTAAAATAACCTTTACGATTGTATGAAAGACACATGACAGCTTAAAGCAGTGTGAAAGTAAAACAAAGCTCCTACAGGAACTTACTGTTTTACTTTCCATTGCTTTAAGTAGCCATTAAACAAATGACAATTAATACAATAGAGAGGTCATTTTAGAGAGGTTTTACTGGGTCCGCCTTTCTGTCTTCACAAATAATACGGTACTTCTGTGCAAGACCATTCTAAGTAGTAGTAAAACAGGATTTCGATTTGAAGATTGAACGTCTATATATTGTCTATATGTTTTTTGGAAAGATAACAAGAGGGCCTGAAGGCCCTGATATCGCTCACCATTTGAAATGAAGCCTGATATCTTTACCTTTGAATTTCACCCGTTTTATTCTAAATCCATTCAAGTTTGTCGAACTTCTGTAGTATAGTGAAGCACATCAAAGGCAGATAACTAATGCCTAAACAATACTGAAATGAAGCCTTTTTCTAGCATTTCAAAGTATATCAAGGGCAGGTAACTATTGCCATAATGATTAGATTTCTTTTTGTGTGCAAGTATAATCAAAATCCATTGAAAACTGTAGTTGCAAGAGTGTAAACGCTGTAAAATATGGCATTTTCAGCAATTCAAAGGTAGATATCTCTTGATCTATTTGTCCGATTCCAACCATAATCACCTTTTTCGAACTCTTATGGTCATATACAATCTGGGTAAGTTTGAGAGAGCTTGGATAAATATTGTGGCCTCTAGAGCGTAAACACTGTTAAATATATCATTTTCAGCAATTCAAAGGAAGATAACTTTTGACCTATTGATCCGATTACAACCATAATTAAACTCATCGGAAGTCTTATGGTAATATACAATCTGAGTAAGTTTGAGAAAAATTGGATAAAATTTGTGACCTCTAGAGTGTAAACATCGTTAAATATGGCATGTTCAGCAATTCAAAGGTAGATAACTCTTGACCTATAAGTCTGATTTAAACCATAATCAAACTCATCTGAACTCTTATAGTCATTTACAATCTGAGCAGGTTTGAGATAGACTGGATAAAAATGGTGGCCTCTAGAGTGTAAAAACTGTTAAATATGGCATTTTCAGCACTTTAAAGGTAAATAACTCTTGATCTATTTGTCTGATTTCAACCAAAATCGAACTCATCCGAACTCTTATGGTCATATACTATCTAGGCAAGTTTTTGAAAGATTGGATAAATACTGTGGCCTCTAGAGTGTAAACACCGTTAAATATGGCATTTTCAGCAATTCAAAGGTAGATAACTCTTGATCTATTTGTCCGATTTCAACCAAAATCGAACTCATTCAAACTCTTATGGTCATATACAATCTGGGCAAGTTTTAAAAAGATTGGATACATACTGTGGCCTCTAGAGTGTAAACACTGTTAAATATGGCATTTTCAGCAGTTCAAAGGTAGATAACTCATGACCTATTTGTCCGATTTGAACCAAAATCGATCTCATCCGAACTCTTATGGCAATATACCATCTGAGCAAGTTTGAGAAAGATTGGATAAATATTGTGGCCTCTAGAGTGTAAACACTAAAATTGTTGACGCCGGACATTCAAGGATTGCAAAAGCTCACCCTGAGCAAGCTCAGGTGAGCTAAAAAGAACAGGCAAAGCCCTATCATTGTGAACACTTCTGTTGATTGGCTGTAAAACACACTCTCGGTCACAAACAGGCTGTTGATATATGACAGAAGGCAGGTTCAAGTACAATTTGTTTTTTATTAGATAAATAATGATCACATGGAAGGGACTAAAATACATAATATTTGGTGCAAGGCCCTGCATGTCTCCACAATAAACATGCACGTGATTGCACGACACAACTTTGTACAGAGTTTGTCTACAGAACCATGTCATATTTGTCACTGTACACCAAGGGGAAATTTATACACCAAATGCACGTGGCATGTCAACACTAACAAGAGCTTTCCTTTTGTCAAAGTTTTCCTAATTAGTTTCTCATGGTTGGTTTGTCTTTGCTGATTGATGACCATACATCGTGTCATGAGAAATAAGACATGTTGCATTATAAACAGTGCAGACCCGGACAAACAGAGGTGTCATGTTGAGTCTGGAGTCATTCTCAAGCATTTGATTGGTCAGATTTGAGCCTAGGCTCAAATATGACCAATCAAATTGCTTGAGAACAAACTCAGACTCAACTCAAATGCTTTATAACCTTGGACCCTGGATCAGACACTGATATTTGATTATGGGTAGTCTTGGTTTACCTTGTTTTGCATTGCAATAGGTCCGAGTCCAAGGTTGTAAAGAATGAGTAAAGTCTGGGATTGTTCTGAAACATTTGATTGGGTCAGATTTGAGCTTTTGCTAGCAAAAGCTCAAATCTGACTAATCAAATGCTTCAGAACAAGCTCAGACTCAACTCAAAACTCCTAGCAAAAAACTGAAATCTGACCAATCAAATGCTTGAGAACTATGTCAGACTCAACTCAAAACTCCCAGCAAAAAGCTCAAATCTGACCAATCAAATGCTTGAGAACTATGTCAGACTCAACTCAACCTCTTTCAAACCTTGGGACATGAACTAACAGCTGGTGTGGATGTACACTGTTTTGCAATGCCACAAGTCTTGTTTTCTCATGACACAGACTATATATAATTTATTTAATAGAGTACAGTAAAACCTCGCTATAACGACCACTAAATTATGTTGATTATTAGGGTGTTTACGATAGGTGACCGCTTTAAGCAAGGTGACAGTGAAACAGAAAGCTCCTATAGGAGCTTTCTGTTTCACTGTCACCTTGCTTTAAGCTGTCACCTGTCTATTATACATTCAATTAGCCTTCGTTTTAGTGGTCGTAATAGCGAGGTTTTACTGTACATGTATGATAGGACATACTTTGCCCACTGTATTTGGTCTTGCACTAAACATGAAGAATGAATGATAAATAGCTGAGATACTGTAAAACTTGTCTTAACCCTTTACCCCATAATTACACATTTTACGCTTCTAATTATTGATACGCAAGAAAAGTAGTCCCCCTCAATCAAGTCCTGAAGATGAAATATAAAAGACATTTCCAGTACCTTTCAAGATGGGAGCTTAAAGCAGGCTGAAATTTAAGCAGAATGCTCCTTAAGGAGCATTCTGCTTTAATTTCAACCTGCTTTAAGTGGTCACCTGTCTTCCAAACTAGACACGGGTTATGGGGCAATGGGTTAAGCCATCATTTCACTATGATTTCGTGAGACCTTCATGCTAAAGTAGCCTATAAGAACCAAGAGGAAAGGTGATGATGATCTAGGGAAGATAAGCTATGTAAAAAGCAGCTGTTTGTGAGCAAAGCAGACAGAACTTAGGACTTAACCTATTAATACCAAGTATTCCACCTCAATTTACACCAGAAATAAATAATATAGATCCATACGAGATGCAGAAAGAGAGAGAGGTCGACCTTGGTCAACACTGCCTGCTATTGATTTATAATGGCACTTGAAATGTGTTGTTTGGTTTTTATGGAAGGTGATTACTTAACCCATTACCCCATAGCCTGTTCCTAATTTTGAAGATAGATGACCACTTAAAGCAGGTTGAAAGTAAAGCAGAATACGCCTTAAGGCGCATTCTGCTTTACTTTCAGCCTGCTTTAAACTACCATCTGCTAGAATATAAAAATATTTCTTATGAAATATCAACTAAATATATTTTCTTCAGTGTATGAATAAATGAAAGGCGTAAAAAGACGTATTTATGGGGTAATGGGTTAACTCCATCCATGACCTTTCTATTCAGTGGTCGTAGTGGTCAGAATTTAATGTCAATTTACTGTTGGCTATTAAACCTAGCATTAACCCTTTACCTGATAGCCTAGTTCTAGAATTGAAAATAGGTTACTACTAAAAGCAGGTTGAAAGTAAAGCAGAATGCGCTTAAGGCACATTCTGCTTTACTTTCAGCCTGCTTTAAGCTATCCTGTTACAGAATATATAGAAAAATTTCCCTATAATATATATTCATGACTGATTAAATTGGAACTATTTTCTTCAGCGGAGGTATAAATCATATTCGCTAAAAGTCGCTTCTATGGGGTAAAGGGTTAAGAAACCATTAATATATCCTGGCATTAATCAGTTAAGTCTGAAGGTTTGAAACTTGAGCCATTCTTAATCAACTCATTGACCCCTTAACACTTAAAATGGAAATTCAGGTTTCCAAATAAGTCTAGTCCAATTTTAATTTTTAGGGTTGTTTTACAATTTATGGCGAAATGACAAACAGCAGAGATCCTGATCAGAGGGCTCCTATGAGAACCTTCTCACCTGTGTCAACACTGTCTGCTTAAGGCATGTGTACTCTTCACAGGTACAGTTTGTAATGGGTGTGTGTCACAAGGGTTCAATGGGTTAATAGACTATTTACAAATCAGGCAAAAAACATATTGAGCTTAGAAAACACGGGAAATGAAGGGTGATTCCAATTCTAAAAATATTATATAACCATTGTAAATCTTGCGAATAAAGATAATGCTTCTGTCTAAATGTCTGATTTTTGTAGAATAAAATGCGAAATTGCCATGTCAAGAACTTTATGTAGCAATGATGTGAGAGAACTTTATAATATTGCTGAACCTTAAAACTGATAGGTATAAAGTTTTATCAAATGTACATTGCACTGTGGGTTGAATTAGTGTGTGCTTTCAGTAAAGAACACAATTTTGATTGTTCAATGGTGAACACCATCTTGCGAAAATAAAAATAAAATATTTTGGCATTAGAATTTGATGTAATGAAAGCTGTTTAAAACATTAAACCTCTCTAAACAGATCTCTTTACAAGAAAGAATTAAAGATGTGGTTTCTTAACCCTTAGCCCGCCAAATAAATTGTCGTCTGCTATATTTCTCGTCTGCTTCAAGTTTCAAAGTTGCTCAAAATTGCTGAAAATGTTGTCCGAGTGTCAAACAGCTTGGATCCGGATGAGACGCCGAGTTACTCGGCGTCTCATCCGGATCCAGGCTGTTTGCATATGGAGCTATAGTCGTGAGTGGCAGGCTAAGGGTTAATGTAGGATAAAGGCAAAACAGAAAACTTCCAATGGCACATTCTGCTTTACTTTCAGCCTGCTTTAAGCTACTATCAGCTACAATATAGAAAATATTTGGTGTGATATATATTCTTGACTGTATAAATCTGAACTTTTTTAAACATGTACTGAGTGAAATAAAGAATTTTAAATTTGAAAAATTCTTCAATGGAAGAAGACATTAAAGGGGTATTCACAGGGTAATGGGCTAAAGACCAAAATTATCTGGTTTAGAGTGGTTTCAATGTAGCTCGGAAATAAAAACTGTTCATGCAAGTATACAACCTGTTGGGGTTTTTTATTTTCTTTAAAGACAAGACCTGAATGAAGGAACAAGACTATTACAGATATAACTGAATTTTATTTTAGGTTTTCTGTTGTTCTTAATAAAAACATAAACAACTTTTACTTTTTTGAAATTTCATATATACACGAACCAGGAGACGAGTGATGATTTCGATAGGCATGATCTAGTCCAATATAGCAACTGTCAATAAACTATTTAACCATGTCCTCTATAGCCACCAGAGCAACAAATCAGAGCAAATCAGCTATATTCAGCTGATAACAGCATAATTATATAGTACTTCTGCATGTAACACAGGTGGTGACTTAAAGCAAAATGAAAGTAAAGCAGAAAGCTCCAAAATGAACTCTCTGCTTTACCTTTATTTTGCTTTAACCCATTACCCAATAGCCCATTTCTAGTTTTGAAAACAGGTATCCACTTAGAGCAGGTTGAAGGTAAAGCAGAATGCACCTTAAGGTGCATTCTGCTTTACTTTCAGCCTGCTTTAAGCTACCATCTGTTAAGGCAGAATTATAAGGTAATGGGTTAAGAGGTTGCCTGTATTTTACATTGTGTCAGTATATCCTCATTTCAACACGTTTATCAAGAAAGTGTAGCTTCTATGGGACACATTTATCAAGAAAGTGTAGCTTCTATGGGACTTTGGCAGAGAAATTGGCTAAGAAGTTGGTATTTAAAATTTCCATGTACAAAAATCATCACTTATGTATTTGGTGAAGTTTGCCCAGGACTAGTTTTAACTAGATTTTATACAGCCCAATGAGAAATGAGAATTCTGTCTGTGAACTTGTCAGATATATTTGATGTACAATTCAATGGTAGAGTCATGTTAATGTCAAATGGAATTTCTGTGCACACGATGAAGCGTTGGTATGAGAGTTTCACAACAACCGTCAGCAGAAAAATACAATGAAATTAATGCTAATTTAGGCACTGCCTTTAAATCTTGACTGCTGAATAAATTAACAAGTAATGTATGAAGTAGGTGTGTGAATACTTTTTAGTTTACTTACAATCTAAAGCAGGGATATCCTGAATGAAAGATGCTTCACAACCTTTTTAGTTTTGTAAACCGCTGAATGGCTAATTAATGTGAAACGTAATGGTGGCACTGTGTTATGGTATCATTAAACCCAATACTCTATAGATACACATTTTTTAGGCATTTAATTTATTTCTTCACTGAAGAAAATAGTTCCAATTTTTACAATCTCGAATATCTATCATAAGAAATATTTGCCATATCCTAGCAGATAGTAGCTTAAAGCAGGTTGAGAGTAAAACAGAATGCGCCTTAAGGCGCATTCTGCTTTACTTTCAACCTGCTTTAAGTGGTCACCTGTCTTGAATACTAGAAACAGGCTATGAAGTAAAGGGTTAAAGAAGCATGGAAATCTCACCTAGACAGAAGACACGGCCTAATGCAGGGATTCAGTAATGTAGAAAGCTCCAACAGGAGCTGATACCTGCCTAACTATGCCTCTTCTTTGAAATTGCCACTTAATCCCTCTCTTGCTTGTCACATATGTTTATGACCTATGCAAACAGTTTGGATCCAGTTTAGATGCCTAATAACTTGACAACTTGTCCAGGTCCAACCCTTTGCCAATCAGATTATACTGACTGTAAAATCAACTCATTCACCCTGAAAATGTAAATGGACAATTCCAATTTCCAATTATAGCTAGTCCATTTTTGGCTATTTATTGTTGATGTTAACAAAATCTAGCAAAATTACAAACAATACAGACCTTAATCAAAGTGCTCCTATAGGAGCCATCTGATCAGAGTCTACACTGTTTACATAGGAGAAGTGTACTCTTCATGGGTACACTGTTTGTTAGTGTCAAGTATACTCATCACTAGGGTTGAATGTGTAGGGAAAAGTAATTTCAGGTTTATTGAAGACATTGTTTATTTTTCAACAAAAAAATTGCCTGTTCAGCAAGAGAGGGATTATTCTAGATATTGCTATATTCATTCTTTCTGTGTAGTGAAAGTTGTAGAGGTTTGATGACTTCAAACACCGTATGTAAGTTTCTAATAACATCGTTGAGCTCGTACCTCAGTCTTAAACCAAGCATATGTAACAATAAAATCAGAGTCAGAATAGCACATATATGGAAATGCATAGAAACAGGAGAAGACAGGAAAAGTTTGGCTGTTCTACCCACTTAAACAACAAGTGTCCAATTAGCAATCAGTAACTAGTGCTCAATGTTAAAGGGGAGTAACTCATACATTATTTTATGATTCTATCAAACCTTATGTTGTGACTACTCATTGGAATCGTCTCTTCGAAACGATTCCAATGAGTAGTCACACTATAGGGTTTGGTTAAGGTATAAGAGTTTTATATTTTGAAATATCTGCCTTATCTAGAGCTACAAATAATGCTTGTAACTGTTCCTGGTAAGACAGAAACAGGTACAGTCTTAACCATTACAAAACTGTTTTGTATTAAGCTGCAAACTGTCTTAAACTTCATCTATGTTGTTAAGACTTAAGAAGTAGCATGTCTCAAGGCTGCATATGCCTTTAAAAGATTGCAGGACACTCCGTGTAGTGGGTGTAACATGGACAGACAAGCAATATCAGTAGCAGCAGCTGTACAGAGAGTAAAGTCCAATGCTTAATGATGAGGAGGGAGGGGGGATCTATAGACAAATGTAATACTTGAAAATTTGTTCATCTTAAATATGTATATATGTACAGGACCTAACTAGACATGTTTCATCTCTAAAAATACAGAAAAAAACATCATTGTGTAAACAATTTTTGTACATTAAACACACTCAACATAAATAACAATAGTAAACAAATTTACAATACTTACAGAGATTTTGTCATTCTTAAAAAAGAAAAAAAAAGCGTCCGACAATAAGCCTCGGCCATATAACTAGTGGTGTGTGTCGACTACTACAACATGGTTTTATCAGAGAAAAAAAACTTGGGATATTTCAATTACATTAAAGTTCTGATTTAACTACCACACAAGTGAAGACTTTAGTCCATGTTAAAGGCATATAGCTGCTCAACCCCTTCATCCAATAAGCCGTTTCTTGTGAGCACTTAAAACAGGTTGAAAGAAAAGCAGAATGTGCCTTAAGGCACATTCTGCTTTACATTCAGCCTGCTATAAGCTACCCTCTGATACGGTAAAAAGATATTTCTAATGTTGCGTATTCATTCCTGTATAAAAATGTACTATTTTCTTCAGTGGGGCAATAAATTAAAGACATAAAGTGGCATATCTATGGAGTAATGGGTTAACCCTTTCCCACATGGAAGCGCCTTTTAACGCATTTAATTTATTCCTCCACTGGTAAAAATAGTTCCAATTTATACAGTCATGAATATGTATCATAAGAAATATTTCCTATATTCTTGCAGATGGTAGCTTTAAGCAGGCTGAAAGTAAAGCAGAATGTGCCTTAAGGCACATTCTGCTTTACTTTGAACCTGCTTTAAGTGGACACCCATATTCAATACTAGAAACATGCTATGTGGGAAAGGGTTAAAGCAGAATGAAAGTAAATCAGAAAGCTCCTGTCAGAGCTTTCTACTTCACTTCCATCCAGCTTTCAGCTGCTATCTATCTTTAACTCCATCGACAAGTCTTTAATTGCAATGGTTGTTAAATCAGAACTTTACACTGTATACACTATTGTCATGCCGGAGAGCACAGTTCTACCTCTCAGTTTCCAGGGCAACACAAAAAATTGGCCCCCATCAAAAAACAATTGAAATAGAAACAAAATAATATTGTGTGAATAACTCTGTAAACAAGTGTGTAATGTTAACTGTCAGCCATTAAAAATTCATCCACCAACTGGCCATTTCTAATACTTGAAATACTAAAAAAACATCATTTCATTTGTGGCTTTTATCCGACAAACAAACAGCCCTAATTACTTTCTTATACTTCAGTATAAAACAGTTTGGATCTCAATTGATTGCTGCAAGACTGTTCAAGATCTAAAGCTTTATGCATTTATTTCTGCATTAAGCTGCCACTTGTGTAACCCAGAGCCTTGGTTATATGGGAGTTAAATAAGGCATGTCCAATATTTTCTACTTTGTGTCTCCACCAAACCCTATGGTGTGACCACTAATTAGAATCGTCTCACAGAGACGATTCTAATGAGTGGTCACACCAAAAGGTTTTGTGCAGACATGAGAATTTGAGTTTTAGTATTACCTCCCTTATCTTGGGTTCAAAGATCTCTCTATATCTATATTGCATGGTTGTTCACCAGAGAGTCATCTGCTTCTATTCCAAACATTGCAATATGCTCAGTTTTGAACAATGCCCCTATTTTAATTTACAATTATCTCTATACATAACAACTGTCAGTCATGGTCAAATCGATCAACAAGTTAATCAAACATTTTGTGTTTGAAAATATGCCATGATCTATCAACTTAATATTCAGGAAATTTACCCAACATCCTTTGCAAGCTGTGTTATACGAACACTAACAATTCTCCTCGGAAATCAAGTAAAGTCCCGAAACTGCTACAACCCCTTATAAAGACTTGATTTCTGTATTTAAAGCAGGTTGTTGTTTAAAGCAAGGTGAAAGTAAAGCAGAAAGCTCCTACAGGAGCTTTCTGCTTTACTTTTATCCTGCTTTAAGTGGTCACCTGTGCTTAAAACAATCAAGGAGTCTTTTTTTCAGTGATCATAACAGCGGGACCGTACTGTAATATGGTTTTATAGTGTATATCATAACTCTATCATAAGCAATAACAGCTCCTTTTTTTTGCGAGTCCATTGTCTAATATTATTAGCTTTATCCCATGTAATATATATATATTATATTTATCTTGCATGTTTGTCTTTTTTAATCATCCATGCACCATAAAAAATAACACTTTTAAACATTATTAAACAACTATTTTTCGACAACGACTTTTGTCACACAATGTATATATGACCCTACCTATTACAGATGACAAGACGAGAAAAAGATAACCAAAATAAATACTTCCAAAAACATGTAAACAATGATGATGTGAAATCAGAGTCTGAACATAATGGTTCTGTAGTAACTTAATGAATGCTTCTGGCTTTAGAATGGAGACAATGACCTTTTCACTTCATTTTAACCCATTACCCCTTAAAAACGCCTTTTTACGCCTCTTACTTATTCCTCCACTGAAGAAAAAAGTTCCAGTTTATACAGGAAAGAATATGTACCAAAAGAAATATTTTCCATATCCTAGAAGATGGTAGCTTAAAGCAGGCTGAAAGTAAAGCAGAATGTGCCTTAAGGCACATTCTGCTATACTTTCAACCTGCTTTAAGTGGTCACCTGTTTTCGAAGCAAGAAATAGGCTAAGAGGTAATGGGTTAAACCTGGCATATACTTATGTTAACTCTTTACTCCATAGCCTGTTCCTGGTATTAAAGATAGTTGACCACTTAAAGCAGGTTGAAAGTAAAGCAGAATGTGCCTTAAGGCACATTCTGCTATACTTTCAGCCTGCTTTAAGATAATCTGCTAAAATATAGAAAATATTTTGATGGTTCACATTCATGACTATATAATATGAAACTATTTTCTTCAGGAGGAATAAATTAAACACGTAAAATTGCATATCTATGGAGTAAAGGGGCAAGCAGTTACTCTCTTTAAAGAAGCATCAAGCTCTACAAAGACAGGTCATAGTTTAAAGCAAGATGCAAGTAAAGCTTTCTGCTTTACTTTAATCTTGCTTTCAGCTAGCACCTATATTCAATGTGATCAACATTTTGCTGCATGTAGGTTGAATAGCAGGTAGGTTGTATCGTGCCTACGGAAGGGTTAGGAAGACTGCAGCTAATTGGGAAATAAGTCATCAGTTAATTGGGGAAGAAGACTGCAGCTAATTGGGGAAGAAGACTGCAGCTAATTGGAGAAGAGGTATTGTGGAAGAAGACTGCAGCTAATTGCAGAAGAGCACAGCTTATTGTGGAAGAAGACTGCAGCTAATTGGAGAAGACCACAGCTAATGGGGAATGAAGCCTCCAGTTAATTGGGAATGAAAACTCTAGCTTATTGGAAATGAAGACCACAGCTAATTGGGAAAGAAGACCCTTCAAACTAGTCGGTACAGAAGATTAAAGTTAATAAGGCCATGCCGCATGCAATGCCAGAGCAACTGTATATTTCACTTCGTGAAGTCTGGTTGAAAAGTTCAGATAAAATAAATCTTTTCTATGATATAATAGACTCAAGTCATGGTGACCAAATGAGAATGTTTAACATGCCATGAATAGGCTGGTGTTGACAATGGTGATGATGATGATGATGATGATGATGATTTTAATTTACAGACAGCTCTCTGAGAAGTACCAATGCCTCAGTGAAGTTTGTGTGACCATCTGTTGGCGACTTGCACAGAAAAAATATGAGACAATACATAACAACCTCCCAATCTACTGGACAACTGTTCCTCCTAATTAACCCTTTCCTCCACAGAAGTGCCATATTAACTCATTCACCCCTGAAACTTTAAATGGACAATTCCAGTTTCCTTTCAAGTTCCGTCCATTTTGCGCTATCTATTGTAAGTTTTAACAATATATTGCAAAATGACAAACAGTGTTGACCCTGATCAGAGGGCTCCTACAGGAGCCCTCTGATCAGGATCAACACTGTTTGCATAGGAAAAGTGTACTCTTCACAGGTACACTGTTTGGCAATGACGAATAAACTCGTCACTAGGGTTGAATGTGTTAAGCCAACTTTCTCCAAATAATCATTTACAGGTGGCATCTTAACCCTTTACCTGATAGCCTATTTCTAGTATTGAAAATAGGTGACTACTTAAAGCAGGTTGAAAGTAAAGCAGAATGCGCCCTAAGGCGCATTCTGCTTTACTTTCAGCCTGCTTTAAGCTTCCATGTGCTAGAATATTGAAAATTTTCCCTATACTATATAATCATGACTGATTAAATTGGAACTATTTTCTTCAGCGGAGGAATAAATTAAATACGTTAAAAGTCGCTTCTATCAGGTAAAGGGTTAAGCAACATGAAAGTAGAGCAGAGTTTTGTCCATTACTTCCATCTTGCTTTAAGCAGTCACCTGCCTTTAATAGAGCTGGAGTCAGTTTGCACTTTAAACTATGTAGGAAAGGGTTTAATAACCAACTTAGTTTGTTTAGTAGTAGACTGGTTTACCTTTGGCCAGTGAGGCTATGGTTAAAACAAGACATCACTGTAATGGGCTATTTATATGCGAATGACCTATCTTTTAAATGCTATTGCCAAAATCAAAACATGTATTGCAGAATTGGTTTTAAAGATGAATATCATTACATATATGCTAAAATAATAAACCAAACTGTAAGCAGAGCTTAATTGCAACCTGGTTATTCCTTCCTTCATACAAGATCCATTTGCCCTGTTTTATACTGAACCAAGTGGTTTGAAAACATCCAAAAAATTTAAAATTATTTTTAAAATAGTTTTTTAAGTAAAGACTCTCATCATACAAAATGAGGGCAAAAAGGATCTGAACATAAAGCTTTTTACTTTTGGAAACATAAAACTGGACTGTACAAAAAGCAATCATCCAGGCTTCTGACAAGATGGTTTAAAGAACTGATTTTTATGACTCGACTAAACTCTATGCGACTTCTCATCAGAAATGTCTCAAAGAGACAATTGTAATGAGTCGTCACAACATAGCATCAGGTGGCTTCTAATATTCCAGTTGTTCAAAGATTTAATGATATGTTGCACAGACAAAGTGGACTGTATTTTTTAAAACTATTTTGCACAAGGCCTTAAAAGACATATATTGCATCTGAACTTGTTAATATTGCTTCATTTCACACGGAAAAACTGCACATATTACTTGAAGCCACATGTAACTTATTCGTCTAAGGGAGGTAATTGTTTCTACAATCAAAGCAGTATTATGTGAACAATTCAAAGAGGGAGCATAGACAGCATAAAGCCAGGTGTCTGTTTAATGAAGACAAAACTGACAGATCTCCAACATAAGCTTTCTGCATTAGTCTTGCCCTGCATTAACTCTTTCCTCCCTGAAACTTTAAATGGACAATTCCAGTTTCCATTTTAGTCTAGTCCATTTCTGACTTTTAAGGGTTGTTTTTGTGCATTTTTGGAATTATGACAAACAGTGAAGACCCTGATCAGAGGGCTCCGATCAGAGCCCTCTGATCTGGGTCTTCACTGTTTGCACAGGACAAGTGTGCTATTCACATGTACACTGTTTGAAAAGGACGCCTATATGCGGGACTAGGGTTCAAAGGGTAAAGCTGAGTCCTGTCCATGACAAGTCTCTATGCTCATTCATTGAATGGTTACGGAAGACCAGTCCAACCCTTTCCTCCACTGTCGAAAGTGCAAAACCCTACATCCAGCTGATACAGCATTCAAGGCTCCAGATAAAATGGAGTAAACGGAACTTATCAAATATTTTCTCCTTCATGCCAGCACCAAATCCTATGTTGTAACTACTAATTAGAATTGTCTCTTAGAGACGATTCTAATGAGTAATAGGGTTTAATGCAGCCATAAAAGTTTTAATTTTTGAAATGCGCCCCTTATCTGGAGCCCAGACATTGTTGTTGTTGTTATCTATAAGGATTTACATCCACTCCAAGCCATGTTATGATGTTGGTTAGCATGTGATACAGCAAATATAATACTTTTGTATCAGGTAGGCGACTGCTTCAAGCAAAATGGAAGTAAAGCAGAACTCTCTGCTTTACTTCCATTTTGCTTTAAGCTGCAACCTATTGTATCACCATCAATTAGCCTGTATTTAACATCAGTCATTTGTTTGTATTAATCAGAACAGAATAGGATTTCTGATAGGCGCTGAATTGGAGGGGTATGTAGAGTTATCCAACTGTGCCAGGGCTCTAGATAGGGAGTTATTTCAACAATCAAACATTTTCTCACTCATTTCAGCACCAAAGCCTATGGTGTTACTACTCATTAGAATCGTCTCTTCGAGACGATTCTAATGAGTAGTGACACCATAGGGTTTAATTCAGAAATAAAGATTTTAGTTTTTGACAAACTACCCTTATCTGGTGCTCTGTACTGTGCTTCTGTGGAGGAAAGAGTGTAACTGTAAATCGACTGCTAGGCATACCTCCCACATTTACTCTCAAGAATATTGTAAACACTAATTTTGTTCTATGAGAACATGCACAGAACATCCGTTCGAAACTCATAACAGGACTATTGCTAAGTACAATTTCAACAATAAAAGAGAAAAAAATATTTTGTATCAGTGATAAAGCTAAACAATTTAACACTGGTCCGAACCCTACAGTCAAAATTTGCTAAAAGATAATCGTCAAGAATTGCAGCACTGTGCGGTTTCAACACCAACAGATGGGGGAGGGGAGAAAGTATATATAAATACACAACAATGAGATCGCCATGGCAACATGTTAATGATCGGACAAACATAACGATGAGGACAGAACCATTAACATGTTTGAAAGTTTTTTCACTTTTTTGACCTTGCTGCCTTATTTGTTATATTTATAGCAATTCTTTGCCATGCAGAAGCATCTTATCCCCAACATTCACCATACTTACATGGCTCCAGATAAGATGGAATAAACTTTTTAAAAAATCCAATTTTTTTCTTCAAGGAAACGCTATGTTGTTACTACTCATTAGAATCGTCTCTTCGAGAGGATTCTAATGAATGGTCACAACATAGGGTTTCATTGAGATGTAAAATATTTTTGGTATTTAGATTACTACCCATATCTGGAGCTATGCTACATGCCATTATGATAGAGAGACAATTAGTACATTCCAAGGGTCTCTATAAAACCAGTACCTTTTGTTGACAGTGCAGACCCTGCTCAGAGGGCTCCTAAAGGAGCCCTGTGAGCATGGTTTGCCCTGTCAACTAAAACTTCATGCTATAAACCAATGTGTCTGAGGTAGTCTGATTTGTTTTCAGTGACTCTTTCATTTCATAGAAATTATAAGTACCTCGAATGAGATGACTTAGAGCATTATATTGAATAATAAATTTCTAAAAGGTTAGGTTTCCTTTGGCAAATTATCAATTCATTTTCAATAATGCAAATATTTTCTTTAAGTCCAATCTTACTCATTGCAAAACAAACTTTACTATAAATTTAAAGATAGCAAAGCAAAGTCAATTCTGCAAGAAATAATCTATCACCTGTTTCTTACTAACAACAAAAGTCCTTAAAAGCATGCTCCTTGACGAAAAGTTCTAACTGCCTATCTATAATGTGACATGTCCTGTGTTTCACCATCCAAAATAAAGCCATCTCTGTAAACCCTCTGCCTCGTCATGTTTTGATATTACATGAGAATCTGCCCATGTCATAGTGTTAACAACCAGCCAGGACTACACAGTCTTTAACCACTTCCAAGTCTTAGTACCATGAGTTCATCAGTACCTCACAAAATACCACCCTCCTTTACCTATTAAGACAGCCAGCAAGAGTACTAACATGGCCTCAAATAAGAGTGAGTAATCTAAAATTTTCAAAAACTTTTTTTCCCCACAAACCCTTAGTTGTTACCACTCATTAGAATCGTCTCTTCGAGACGATTCTAATGAGTAGTAGTAACAACATAGGGTTTAGTGGGGTTATAAGAATTTGGGTACTTGAAATAATCTATGGTTTTAAAAGCCTTAGAAACTGAAACAGTCATGATAAGGACAACTATTTGGCTGCAGCTATATAACCATTCCTATTTACTCATGGCGACTGAAGTTCTTGTTCCTGGCTGGTGAATTCATTTACAAAATACTGGCATGGCCATTTAAATAAATCTTTTTTTCTTAAATAAATACAAAAAATCACTGAACAATGTAATAAATAAAGTTTCCCCCAGTTTTACACATTATTTGATCCAACACATAAGTTACTGGATGTCCATTTCATCCGAGATCACTTCTTTGAATGTTTCCATGGTAACCCCCTCAGCAGTCCGTGGCTACACATGAAAACAGTGTGATATTTTTGTGCACTGTTTTGATAAGTCATGGAACACTATTTCATTTTGTAAAACTGGAAATGGATTCTCTGCTGCATATGTATCAGGGTTCGAGATAAATTCAGTAAGTTTACATTTTCTCCTCTCAGTCTCCATAAAACAATATGCTGCAACTACTCATAAGAATCTTCTCTTCGAGGACGATTCTAATGAGTGTCACATCATATTGTTTGGTTAAGACATAAGGAATTAAGTCAGGGCTCCAGATAAGTGGGAGTAAACTGAATAATTTTCTCACTCATTTCAGCATCAAATCCTACGGTATTACTACTCATTAGAATCGTCTCAAAGAGACGATTCGAACAAGTAGTAACACCATAGGGATTAATGCCGAAATAAAGATTTTAGTTTTCGAAATACTCCCCTTATCATGAGCTCTGATTTTGTATTTAAAGTACATCCTTTATCCAGGGCCCCGTATTATGACATATGGTTTGACTTATTTAGATTCTCTTCTAACCCCAAGGTAATAACACTGTAACACACTGATTCAAAGCCATGTAACTATGGCTGAATTAAAAGTCAGCACTAATTGGTCTCCAGTCCTCACCTCTGCCCTCGTGTCAGCACAAATACAGACAACATCAGTGTCTCTACCCTGCCTTCTGATATTGTCAACAAATAAATCATAACAGGTCCTGAGCTGCAACTTGCAAAGTGCATGTGAAGAGAACCAGTCTCCAGGACTGGTACCCACCTCCTCCTACCCAACAACATAGTCTGTAAAACACAGACTGTATCTCAGTCTGTATCATTTAGACTGGTCTGCAACCTCAGTCACAAAACCATTCACAGATATATCACATATTGCAATTGTTCCACCCACATCACTAAAACATTCCTCACTCAAGCTTTTCACCTCATTCACGTATTACTCAATACTCAACAGTCTTTTTCCTGTTTTATTCACATGACTTTGCCCTAACAAGAGACACTTGGTTTTTCATTCTTTTCCTACAAGTTTCAAGATTCAAAGAATGACAGAATGTCCTCACTTGTGTTGGTGTTGGCGTTAGCTGAGTTGGAGTTACACTGGTTCCCCGAGCCTCCAGTGCCAGGCGTGGAACCATCCGCATTGTCTGATGGACCCAAATACGTTAATAACTCCAAAGGATCTGCCAAATTATCCAGCTGCAAAAACAAATAAAATTATAAAGTAGTGCATTATACATCAACCAGGGCTCAAGATAACAGTACTTTTTCAAAAACTAAAATCTTTATTTCAGCATTTAACCCTATGGTGTTACTACTCATTAGAATCGTCTCGAAGAGATGATTCTAATGAGTAGTTACACCATAGGATTGGTGCTGAAATGAGTAAGAAAAAATATTGAATTTGTTCAATATACTTCCTCTTATCTGGAGCCCTGCATCAACTGCAAAATAGTTCAGTTCAGAGTAAGGTTTTGGCAACTATGTATATTATCCCTTTCTCCCTAGCTTGTTTCCAGTTTATAGGGCAGTTGAGTGCTTAAAGCAGGCTGAAAGTGAAGTAGACTGCTTTAAGAGTCCACCTGTCCGGATGCAGGAACACTTTTCTGTGCTCCTTTCCTATGGCACGATAGAAGTATGAAAAAATATCTGTGAGGAACACGTTATGGGGAAATGGTTATGGTCTAACAGTTCTCTTAATCATAACCATTGCCTTATATTCGTTAACGCAAATTTGAGACTAGAGAATGATCTGCAAGACTTGTATAAATTGTTTGAGTTTTGAAATCAAAACAAAATTGAGAAAAATACTCCTATTAAAGTATCATTTGACCTACCTCTAAAGTTGGTGCAGAACCATCATCATCAATAATTGCGGTGGGATCGAAGTTCAAATCATCGACTGAGTTCTGCTGGCTAGTGGGCGGACCTTGCTGTTGTGGGTGTGACAATGGTTGTGTCCCATTGGATGAATTATGATTATTACTGGTAACATTATTCATGGCCTGTGATTGGTTGGCGCTGGATGATGGTGTGTGGTTGGCCTGGTCTGGATGACGGAGCTGTGATGAGCCGTTGTCCGGCGGTGATAATGGAAATTGGCCTTGCACATTTGGGTTCATTTGCTTGTTCATCATGTCACTACTGTTTATGTTCATAGGGTTCATATTGTTATTGATGCTGTTATTCATATTACTCATTGGAGACATGGGCAAAACATTTCCTGAATTGAAGTCCCCACCTTGGGGACCATTTTGCGTATATGACCCAGGGGTCCCTGGACCACCAGGCATGCCCCCTTGACCTCCACCAAAACTACCAGCTGAGAATGGCGTTCCTGAAATATGAAAATTGAAAATATGCTTATGATTGAGGAAGCATGGCTGTCTAACTAGACAGATAACTGCTAGGGCAGGAGGTAAGTAATTCAGATAGCTTATTAAGAAGCTTCCCGCAATGCTTTGATCCGGTTTTAAGCTGTCACCTACCAATGCTATCTTTCAGTTGCTGTTTGGTACAAGTTTGACAGTAGAAATGAGTTACACTGTGATCAATTGCAGTAACATTGTTTTATTATTATCTCCCTTTGATTGGTCATTCATTTCCATCATATATTGGATAATCTCCCTTTGGCTATTTTAAAATAATACCCCATGCAAATGCAGCCTGCATAGTATCTTATTTCAGTTCCATAATCACAACAATTCAGAGATTCAAATTAAAATTAAATTTCTCATACCTATCAGTTTAACACTATACTACTCAAAAAGAACCCAAGAACACTACTCCAAAAGAACTTGAGTACACTACTGAAACAAGTAGGCAAATTGTTATAAGAAAGGTCATGTACTCAATAAAGACCTATGTACTCAAAAAAACACTGTGCTAAATTAATAAAACTCTTAGAAATTGCTAGAAAGGACCCGTACTTAATAAAGACCTACTTGTCTGTACTTTAAAATAATCTGACAACACAATCTGTTCCCAAAAATGACCCTAAAGTGACCTAAAGATTCCAGAAAAGTTATTGTCTTCTACTTACTACAGTGCTCCCTCTCTACAACGACAACCAATGGGAGACACATATTGTGTGCGTTGTTTGGAGGGAGTCGTTATAGAGAGGGAAAATTAAGACTTGGCTTACAGTTGCAAACAACTTGAATCCAGATCAGACGCCGCGTAACGCGGCATCTGATCAGGATTCAAGCTGTTTGTCACTGGTAAATATATGTATTCTATCAAAATATCCACTTATATGTTACTGTGAGAGAAAAAGGCAGACGACAATCTTAAGCAGACGATATTGCAGCAGTAAAATAGTTAGACTTAATTATCCCGTTAAGGGAATTACGGCAAGTGTCGTTGTAAGGAGGGAGTCGTTGGGAGGGCCGTTGTAGAGAGGGAACGCTGTTGTTTTTAACTCATTCAATAAGCGTCAACTACACCAGTTATGAACAGATGCTTAGCAGTTAGCACTGATGTAAACACTAAAATGCCATACCCAATGGCATGGTCTAGATTTAATTCTTTTAACACTTAGTAACTTTTGTGGGTGATTAGGTTCCCTTGTGGTTATATTTAATTACCACAACATGAACCAGTCTACGTAGAATTCTGGGTAGTTTAATAAATACTGGTCTATATTGGTAAACAGTGTAGGCCCAGTTCAGAGGGCTCCTATAGGAGCCCTCTGATCTGGGTCTACACTGTTTGCAAATGTAACGAGTACATTTCAAACAGGTCCATGGTGTTGAACAAAGTTAACCGAGTGTTTTACCTGAGGATGGTGGCATGCTGTTGTAGGGGGAGTTCTGTGGACCCATGTCCCAGTTTGTCATTGTTGGCATTTGCATACTGGCAGGTGACATGGCCTTCATCCAGCGTGCACACGGCTCATCTATAACAATACATACATGTACATTATTACTACAATTAAATCTCAATTAACCGACCATCAAAACATCTAATTCTAATGTTTCGTCAAAACAAGTAGTTGCTGAATACAGGACACAAGTACTGTAAAACCGGTTTTATTGGCGAGAATATAATTTACGCGTTAATTCGCAAATGTCTCTAGTTTTGAAAATAGGTGACTTCTTATAGCAGGTTGAAAGTAAAGCAGAATGTACCTTTACTTTCAGCCTGCTTTAAGCTCCCACTTGCTAGAAATATTGTATGATGTCGCGAAATATTCATGACGCGAAAAATACCTGTTTTACAGTAACTACATTTAGAATTTTTCTTCATTAGTTCTGTCCTTCATGACAGTCACCTGCCTTTAAAGATCCCCATTCTTTATTGCTTGGTCACTCAAGAAAGGTTGTATTGAAAACAGACATATAGAGTGGCAGAGCTCAAGATTTGAGCATGTTCAATGTGTTCTATATTACCCCCATTAAACCCTAAAGCGGCTATCTTATAAGTAGTGACATCATAGGGTTTGGTGGTGGCATTAGGATTTTAGTTTCTGAAATACTCTCTGTATTTGGAAGAACTGATAGTGTGGGCTTCTTCTAGACTAGTGTACTAGTAGTGCAACACATTGTGTATAGATTTACAATCTCTTACAAGTATTAGTTTATTACACTATTTATAGTTTGACTTTTAGGTATTAGTCAGCATCTATATGAGAAATGAAACAAATAACAGACAAGTAACCTTTCATTTACTTTGGGGATTATACAATTACAGTCAAACCTCGCTATTACGACCACTAAATTTTGTTAATTATTTGGGTGTTAACGATAGGTGACCGCTTAAAGCAAGGTGGCAGTGAAACAGAAAGCTCCTTTAGGAGCTTTCTGTTTCACTGTCACCTTGCTTTAAGCTGCCACCTCTCTATTATACATGCAATTAGCCTTCGTTTTAGTGGTTATAATAGAGAGGTTCTACTGTAATTAATATTGGCTTATAATCTTTATCCTGTTAAATTCTGTTCTTTGAAACTAGTGTCATAATTATTTCTTTTAAAGATTACTTCATTACCTTCCAAAAAAAAAAATACTGATCTGAGCAAAAATCTGTTTGGATCCTGATCAGAAGCTTAATAACTTGTAATCTAATCTAGTTCTACACTGTTTGCCAAGCCAAATTATGTTTAGCTGGATAAAGATAATGTTGGTTAAACTCAATACTGTCTTTAAACAGTCATAAATGTGCACCTCGATATATTCTCTTTCATTCTTGCAGATGGTAGCTTAAAGCAGGCTGAAAATAAAGCATAATGTTCCTTAACAAGCATAGTGCTTTACTTTCAACCTGCTTTAAGCAACTGTTTTAATCCTGAAAACAAGCTATAGTGGAAAAGGGTTTAACATCTGAAACAAGCTCTGTGTTGTATGGCCCTACAGCTGGTGTAGAGTGTCACTGTAGTCCTTTGCAGAGATGTCACTTATCTCATTACCCCATAAATACACCTTTTTATGCCTTTAATTAATTCCTACACAGAAGAAAATAGTTGCTATGTAGTTTAAGATCACTACTTACTGCCATCTCCCTCTTCCTTTATTGTTTTTGTCTGTACGGGTTTCCAGCTCGCTGTTGCGTCGATGGTGACCTCCTCAAACTCCGTGTTCTGTAGGTTGGTCAGGATACCCCAGATATACTGGTCAATCTCCAGTCCCTCCAGTAATGCTGGCTTACTGTAACACAAACACAACACATACATTAACAGGGCTCCAGATAAGAGGGAGTTATTTCAACAAATCAAACATTTTCTCATTCATTTCAGCACCAAATACTATGGTGTTACTACTCATTAGAATCGTCTCTTCGAGACGATTCTAATGAGTAGTGACACCATAGAGTTTAATTCAGAAATAAAGATTTTAGTTTTTGAAAAACTACCCTTATCTGGTGCTCTGCATTAACCTATTACCCCATAAATACCCTTGTTTATGCCTTAAATTTATTCCTTCACTGAACAAAAAGCTCCAATTTGTACAGTCATGAATGTGTACCATAAGAAATACTTTCTTTATCCTAGTAGATAAAAGCTTAAAGCAGCCTGGAAGTAAAGCATACTGTGCCATTAGGTGCATTCTGCTTTACTTTCAACCTGCTTTAAGTGGTCACCTGTCTTCAAAACAGAAACAGTCTATGGGTAAAGGCTTGTGTTGCTGTCTTTAACCATTGAAAATCAGTATCACAGGAACAGGTTAATATGTAACCCTATAAAACTAGCCTATAACAAATCATTTGGGAGAGGGTTAATATAACCTCATAAGGCTACCTTAGTCAATTAACTTGTCCCTTGGTATGTAAATCAGCTATGAGGGTCTTATAGTTACATACATAGTGCCATGTAGTCTGACATAAAAACCTGTGAAGATTACTTCTCTCTGGCTCTCAGACATAGTTGTCATGAGGTAATCAGGCAGCAAAAAGCCCTGACAACATTATCAGCCAAGTAATTAGGCAAGTCTGTACCAACACGACATTTCACACATGTCTATAGTAGTGGTAAAGAATTCAGGGCTGCCATAAGTTGATTTTAAAAAATCCTAAGATTTCCAAATTTTCTATTTTTCAAGAGCGATTACTTAAAGCAGGTGGAAAGGAAAGCAGAATGCCCCTTAAGGCGCATTCTGCTTTACTTTCATCCTGCTTAAAGCTACCATTTGCTAGGATAAAAATCCGAATATTTCAGAAAAATCCGGAGAAATGGCAGCCTTGAGAATTGACACAGGAAATAGTAGTAGATTCTATATACTGAATAACCAAGTTTTCCCACCACTCAAAAAGTTATTCATGTATGGTTCTGAAGTAATTGCTTAAAGCAAATTGAAAGTACAGCAGTGTTCAGTCATTCTACCCTGATACTTTTTATGGACAATTCTAGTTCCCAATTAAGTCTAGTCAATTCATGACTAATTAAGGTTGTTTTCCGCAAAACATTGCAAAATGACAAACAGTGAAGACTTCAATCAGAGAGCTCCTTTACAAGCCCTGTCATCTGGGTCTACACTGTTTGCAAAGAAGATGTTAAGTCTTCATAGGTACACTGTTTGTAAAGGATGAGTATACTCCTCGCCAAGACTCAGTGAGTTAAAGAGATCAATTTTTCATTAGTTTTTTGAAGAGTAATTTCTTCAATCACAGTTGAATCACCTTAATACAGGGCAAGGAATAAAGTTCATGTACTTACTTGCAGACAGGACATCTCCATTGACCTCTCTCACAGTTCAATTGTAAATACGACTCTAAATCAAAACACTGAAAAGACACAGAGATATACACGGTTAGGAGCAACACTTAAATACTGTTGAATTATGGTAAATAAGAAATCTTATGATTTATCTTTAATCTGTTTGCAATACTATTTAACCCTTTCCCCCATAGAAGCGACTTTTAGCGTATTTAATTTATTCCTCCGCTGAAGAAAATAGTTCTAGGTTATACCCTCGTGAACAATTACCATTACAAATATTTTATATAGCCTAGCAGATTTTAGCTTAAAGCAGGCTGAAAGTAAAGCAGAATGTGCCTTAAGGCACATTCTGCTTTACTTTCAACCTGCTATAAGTGGTCACCTGTCTTCAAAACTAGAAACAGGATATGAGGTAAAGGGTTAAAGACCAAATGTGAGTTTTGTTTCCTACCAACAGTTCATCTAAACCACAAAATCAAAAGTTTGCTTTGTTTGATACTTTAATTCACTTTTAGGAATAAATATAACCACTACCTTAACAACAAAATTGTCTCTAGTCTGACAGACAGCTGTATAGTTTTTGCAATTATATGAGGACCATGCTTTCGAATGGCATTTTTGGTTCACATATCTAAAGTTTGTATCTAACAGATATACAGGACTGGTTCTCACCTGAATATGTTTACAATCATGTCCTCTAGCCGGCAAAGTAATTCGCCTAAATGTGATTGGACATTTCAATGACACTTTGATTGCTGTTTGCTCCACCCCGTCATCTCCGTTCAAAGCATTATTGTTTGATGCATTAGTGAAGTTTCTTTTGACTGAAACAGAAATAAGAGAAAATATTAGCAAATAGCAGCAAGCGTTCAAAGACATGATATATCTTAACTTTACTGTAGTCAATTTGTTCCATGCAAGATCTATGAATATATTGGGAGCTTTCAATATGAGAGTAAATGATAAAGCTATTTGAATAACAATCATTTCATAAACTGCAAGAGCCAAAGGGCTCAGTAAAACACTACCGTTATTACCACTAAAACAAAGCTTGTCATAACTTAAAGCAAGATGATAGTAAAGCAGAAAGCTCCTATAGGAGCTTTCTGCTTTATTATCATCTTGCTTTGAGCAGCCCTTGGTAAAACACTAAAATAAGTTGGGTTTGTTTTAGTTGTAGCCAACATTTACTGTATACATACTGTCATACAGTGGAGAATCTGTTATTCTTTCCCGTTTAAACGCAAACCACTAAAACGTAGAAAAGAACAACTTTTGGAAAATTCTGATAATTATTGTTTATCTTGGTAGCAAACAATTTGGAGCCTGATCAGACGCCGGGTTACCCGGCGTCTGATCTGGCTCCAAACTGTTTGCACTGCAAATAATAGTTTTAGCGTAAACGCGTTTATTGGGAAAGAATAACAGATTCTCCACTGTAGAGATGGTACTGGGTCAAAGGTACTCACTTTTAGTGATGCAATGTTCCGCTGGTAGTAAGCGTTTCCGTAAAAGACCCTGAAGCACAGACCTGACACTGGGACGATGAACCAATTGTAAAACAAATAAATGAGACTGAAAAATAAGAAAGAGAAGAATTAAACATACAGTAAGTATGACATTCTTATTCAAAATATTGCCACAATATAAACTGCTTTCATTGCTGACAATCAGCTATATTTGAATAATAGAATTAAATCAAATGTTAACTTACCAACCAAATATTACAACCTTTTTTGAGTAACCATCTAGTACTAAAGAATGAGGTTCTTGGCAATGGAAGATTGTGGCTACTTATTACAGGACAAAAGTAAAGGTATTTTCTGTATTACCTTTGTTCTGCATTTAGTTGCCATAGATCTTTCTTAACCCTTTACCTGATAACCTCTTTCTAGTACTTAAGATAGGTGAATACTTAAAGCAGGTTGAAAGTAAAGCAGAATGCGCCTTAGGGCTCATTCTGCTTTACTTTCAGCCTGCTTTAAGTTACTATCTGCTAGGATATAGAAAATATTGCTTATGGTACATATTCATGACAATATAAAATGGACCTATTTTCTTTGGCGGATGAATAAAATGAATGCGCTAAAAGTCGCTTCTATCAGGGAAAGGGTTAAAATCCAACAATAGGATATTTTGATGCAATTAACTTATGGAAAGATTTCAGTGTAAGAGACCCACAGAGTATCAAATTGCTAGTGGGTGATAAAAATATTTTCTGTATGAATATGAAAGAGAGCTGGATAACAAGAACTTTCCTTAGTCATACTTACACAACAACAAGCAGTAACTGTTATCTGAATAGTATTTCTCCCTGGCCGACACACTTCTTTGAGGTACAGTGGACGATGTGAGGTTTTGTTTTCCCCTCGCTCTATGTGTAGCGGTGTGGCATTCACACTGACAGTCACTGACGCAGGCCAGTTAGTATTCATCTGCCTATCTTCATGATGGAAACATTTCAGCTGCAGCTCCAAATCAGACCTGTACATAAACATTCAGAAACTCTTATTAGTCATACTATATGCAAATGTGCAATTCTAACATTCTTTAAACATTATCATGTCCCTTAGATATTGTTCAAATTAAACCAAATTTAACGAACAATCAGCAGCATATATCTTAAATCTTCCATCTCATTTTAAAAATACCAGTACAGTAAAACCCCTCTATTACGAAATTGTGTTAATAATTAGGGGTTAAGAACAGGTGAATGCTTTAAGCAAGGTGACAGTAAAACAGAAAGCTCCTGCTGGAGCTTTCTGGTTTACGGTCACCTTACTTAAAGCTGTCATATGTGCGTTATACAACGAATTAGCCTTATTTTTAGTGGTCGTAATAGAGAGGTTTTACTGTATATAGGAAAAATTTGTTGAAAGATGCTGATTGATAGAAAATATGTCACTTTCTGTTAACCACTTCATTCTCTTACCCCCCAATACAATGGTCATTTTCAAACAGCTTGCATCCTATCAGACAGTGCACAATGCAGTGTCTGACTGTTTGACACTCATTACAATATTATTTCAATCATTTACCTAAAAGATTTTAAGCAGATGACAAATGTTTAAAGCTAATTACATCGTGTCAGTAAATGGGGTTAATTAGTAGATGACAGTAACTGTTAAACTCTTACTATTATGTCAAGAGTATTGTTTTTGTTTTTATTTTTTCAGATGAGTTATCTCCCTTACCTCCACATCAGAGTCTGGTACACAGATTCCCGCAAGTGGAAGACATGGTTGCTCACTGCTAAATTGTGTTCCAGTCTAAATGGTGGTAACACTACACCATCTCGAACTGGAAACGTCAACCGCAGCTCATCTATATCTGAAACATAAGTAAAGTTTGTTTTAATTGGCTAGACTTTTACCTATTGTATGACACACGGCTAGACAGACAAGGTAATGATGAATCATAAAGATATCAAGAGACAGCTTCATCAGGGCTCCAGATAAGAGGGAGTAAACTGAATAAATCCAACATTTTCTCCCTATTTCAGCAGCAAATCCTATGGTGTTACTACTCATTAGAATCGTCTCTTCGAGACGATTCTAATGAGTAGTAACACCATAGGGTTTAATGCAGAAATAAAGATTTTAGTCTTTGAAATACTCCCCTTATCTGGAGTCCTGTTTCATGCATGGTAAAAGATACAACCAGCTTCAAAAAGCACCATTTTTGTTCTTCAATAGGCTTCAACCTGTCTTTAACCCATTACTCCATAACTATATATTTTTTTTACAAATTGAATTTATTCCTCAACTGAAGAAATTAGTTCCGATTTATACAGTCATGAATATGGATAATAAAGAAAAGTTTCTATATCCTAGCAGATGATAGCTTAAAGTAGGCTGAAAGTAAAGCAGAGTGTGCCTTAAGGCACATTCTGCTTTACTTTCAACCTGCTTTAAGTGGTCACCTACCTTCAAAATAGAAAAGGGCTATGGGGTAAAGTGGATTTTCAGTGTATTCACATCTTAATGAATGGACTCTTTATACATTTTTGACAGTAGTTAAAACAATCTATATCAATGCAAACACTGTAGACCCTAGATTCTGTGGTTTTCCACACAACTTGCAGGACAAAACACAACAGATTAATCCATTACCCCATAAATACACATTTTTAGATTTCAGATTATTCATCTACTGAAGAAACTAGTTCAAATTTTGACTGCTACAAATAAGAATAATAAGAAATATTTTCTATATTCTAGCAGATAAGAGCTTAAAACAGGCTGAAAGTAAAGCAAAATACGCCTTAAGGCCCATTCTGCTTTACTTTCAACCTGCTTTAACCCTTTCCCTTATAGAAGCGACTTTTAGCACATTCATTTTATTCATCCGCTGAAGAAAATAGTTCCAAATTATACCGTTATGAATATGTGTCATATATAATACTTTCCTTATTCTAGCAGTTAATAGCTTAAAGCAGGTTGAAAGTAAAGCAGAATGCGCCTTAGGGCGCATTCTGCTTTACTTTCAACCTGCTTTAAGTAGTCACATATCTTCAATACTAGAAACAATGCTATCAGGTAAAGAGTTAAGTGGCCATCTGTCATCTAAAACTGAAACAGGCAATGGTGTAATGGGTTAACAGATATGCATACATTGGGCTTTGATTGATTGGTTCATTTGTAATACATGTATAATGTAAAGAAGAGGGTATTTTCAGCAAGATTCATGTCATGTAACATTATCACCTGTCAAGTGTTTATATCAACTTCTGTTGTCACTATGTCATTTTCAGCGTCCAGAATAGCTGTAATTTGTTATTTTTATTTATCTACTTTTATGACTTGTCAACAGTGCCTGCCTAATCAATAAAACTGTCCTCCTTACATCTTGTTTTTAACATATCAACCCCTTACCCCATTGCCTGTTTTAAGTTTTGAAGAAGGGGCACCACTTAAAGCAGGATGAAAGTATATAGCAGAATGTACATTCTGCTTTCCTTTCAGTCTGCTTCAAGCTACCATCTGCTAAGATAAAGAAATTTTTCTTATGGTGCATACTCATGACTGTATAAATTGAAAATATTTTCTTCAGTAGAGGAATAAATTACGAGGCATAAAGTGGCATTTTTAATGTGAAACAGGTCCAGGAGATACCTGCTTTACTTTCAGTCTGCTTTATAAAGCAGTTACCAACAGAAGTTTGTGTTTCAATTTCAGTCAGCTTTCTGAAGCCTCCTAAAACACAGGAAACAAACATTGAGAGAAAGAGTTCAGTCAGCTGACAACTTCAAACAAGATGAAAGTAAAGCAGAAAGCTTCAAAAGAGGCTTTCTCTTATATCTTAATCATGCCATCGAATTTCACATATTTTTTCGTTAATATCAAGGCTGTAATAGTGAGATTTCCGAGTATTTTTGTAATAGTTGAAATTCATTATAATTCCTGTCTTCTTACCTTTCTTGATATTGCCTGGGGCCATGATATTTGGCTTGACATCTGGTGGATAGGGAGGTACACTGTTTGGGGTCATTGGTGGTGTTGGGTTGCCTGGCAATGGGGAGTGAGGGTAATTCATGCTGGTGTTTGGCTGGAAAAAACAAAAACAAATTAAAACATTTATTGATATTGGGAGATTTTGGAATTATTTTTTACCCTGCATTAGCAAACCCTACCAGTGATTAGAAATCTTCACAAAAATTTCAACAAGTGATTGCTTAACGCAGTTAAGACTGTACAGTAAAGCCAATTAAAGTCAATCTCATCAAAGATGCTTTAGAAAATCCCCAGCGAACTTCAATATAGAGTCAAACTTGTGTCAAAGTGGTACATACTAAGTTGGTCAATTAGCCATATATAGTATAGCTTCACCTGGATATAGCTTAATGCAGGACAAAAGTAAAGCAGAAAGCTCCAAAAGGAGCTTTCTGCTTTACTTTAACCCTGCATTAAGCATTCACTTGGTCTTTAAAGAGATCCATTCTCCTTGAAATAATGGCTACTTAATATAACTTTGAGTGTACAGGTGACCCAGGGCTGCCATAAGTTGACATGAAAAATCCTAAGATTAATTTGCATTTTTCATGTGCGATTTTACGAATCATACTTTTACCCCATAGCCTGTTTCTAATTTTGTTGACATGCGACTACTTAAAGCACGCTGTAAGTAAAGCAGAATGCGCCCTAAGGCGCATTCTGCTTTACTTTCAGCCTGCCTTAAGCTACCATGTACTGGAAAAAAATTAGGAAAAATCCGGAGAAATGGCAGCCCTAGTGACCTCTTGAGAAGTGTCAAACTCTGCAAAACAACTTGATTTACTGGCTTTGTTCAACAATTAAGCTTGTACAATATACATCACAAAAACCTTGTAACTATGTTACAGCTTAAAACCACAGAAATGTGAGTGCAGTAATAATTAGTCTGTATACGTTCTGATTCACTGTAATATTAGGTGCACGGTATTCTACCACTGAATGTAAATTGATACAAATTTAATACCTCATTACCTACTGTCAACTCTCAGTATTTTGACTGCTTAACCCATTACTATGTGATAGCCATTTTGGGGGCTGTCTTTTATATGTTTATTCATGTTTATTTTAGATCTTATTGTAGTTATTTTGTCTTTTCTTGCTTTGTAGGTACATTTGTGTAATTTCATGTGAAGCGCTTTTGAACGCACTACCCCTGTGTGAAAAGAGCGCTATATAAATCTGGTATAATAATAATAATTACCCCATAGCCTGTTTCTAGTATTGAATATAGGTGTCCACTTAAAGCAGGTTGAAAGTAAAGCAGAATGTGCCCTAAGGCGCATTCTGCTTTACTTTAGGCCTGCTTTAAGCTACAGTATGCTAGGAAATAAAAAATGTTTCTGTATGTATAACTTGGCATTATTTTCTTTAGTGGAAGAATAAATGAAAGGCGTAAAAAGGCGTATTTATGGGGTAGTGGGTTAATGTTTAGTATTCTGTTTAACCCATCACTCCTTTAATATGCATTTTTACGCCTTTAATTTATTCCTCTCCTGAAGACAAGAGTTCCACTTCACACAGTCATAGAATGCACCTAAGAAATATATTTTATATCCTAGCAGATGGTAGCTTAAAGCAAGATGAAAGTAAAGCAGAATGTGCCTAAAGGCAAATTCTGCTTTACTTTCAACCTGCATTAAGTGTCTTTTAACCATCACCCTTTTTTTAAACTAGAAACAGACAATGGGGTCACAAGTTAAATGCACAGTAATATTTATCTTGAATGACAAACCATTAAAGATAGGGATTTTTTAACCCCAGGTACTTTCTTAACTCTTTGAACCCTAGTCCCGCTTATAGGCGTCCTTTTCAAACAGTGTACATGTGAATAGTACACTTGTCATGTGCAAACAGTGAAGACCCAGATCAGAGGGCTCCGAAAGGAGCCCTCTGATCAGGGTCTTCACTATTTGTCACAATGCCAAACATTGACAAAAACAACCCTTAAAAGTCAGAAATGGACTAGACTAAAATGGAAACTGGAATTTTCTATTTAAAGTTTCAGGGAGGAAAGAGTTAATGCATAGCTAAAGTTATACCGAAAGCATCTTCTGGAGTTTCTTGCATTACTTAGGTCCTGCATTAATCTGTCATCCAACTTAGAGACAATGAGAATTTTTTTTAGTTTCTCTTCCGAGGAGGGTTTACTGTATACACAAAGCAGGAATTATTAGCCTGAAGTTTTAATTGTCAAAAATCCCCTATCAAAAGAATGGACTAGTTGATAAAGCTCTAATTTCAAACAGAGGCATGAATGATCAAACAAACTGTAAAAGCTGCTGAATCATTGCCATTAACAAACTGGGATAATTTGTAGAACACCCTCAAGATTAAATTACAACTGCACACTATAAAACTTTAACCATTTAACCACAACAGCATACCCGAGTACAACTCTGACCCCTAAAATACCCTTCTGTTACTTATCTAGGCATGCCTATAAAAACTTATGATTAAATTGCATGGCTTCAGGTAAGAGGGAGTCCCCTAAACATTTGTAGTACTTCCTCCACTGTGGCTCAATGAAATGCTATGTTATTCAGGGCTCCAGATAAGGGGAGCATTTCAAAAACTAAAATCTTTATTTCTGCGTTAAACCCTATGGTGTCACTACTCATTAGAATCGTCTCGAAGAGACGATTCTAATGAGTAGTAACCCCATAGGATTTGGAGCTGAATGAGTGAGAAAATGTTGGATTTATTCAGTTTACTGCCTTTTATCTGTAGCCTTGGTTATTAGAATCTTTGAGACAATACAAATGAGTAGCCAATGAGTAGTCAGAGCATAGGGTTTCAGGGAGACAAAGAATTTTACATTTGAAACATTAGATCTACCTATATCATTCTAGAAATGAGTTCACTGTTTATAAATAACTTTGAAATCACAATTTGATTTTGCTTATTCATCACACTAATTTGGAGAATGAGTAAAAATTAAATGTTGGGGGGTTTCTTGCATAAAATAGACTGAAATGAAAGGGCTGCCAAGAACAGATTGAAAGCAAAGCAGATATCTCCCAAAGGGAAATATTTGCTTTTATTTACGTCAGCTTTACACTTGCACAGCTTTACACAGTTGTGTATTTTTACCACTGAAATTTATACTCTGTTAAGCAGGGTTCCAGATAAGAGAGAGTAAACTCAATGTTTCAAACATTTTCTCTTGCATGTCTGCACCAACCCTATTGGGTGACTACTTATTAGAATCGGCGCAAAGAGTTTTGTTTGTTTTTGTTTTGTCTTTGATATTACTTCGCTTTCAACAGTATTTCAGTCATATCGCGACGTCCAGCTAATTACAGGTGGAGGAAGACCCCAGAAGTCCTTTATGCACTGTTTCAGGCACAAATCGGCAACTGGGTAGAACCACCGACCTTCCGCAAGCCAGCTGGAAGGCTTCCCCACATGAAAAATCAGAACGACCCTACTGGGATTCAAACTCACAGCGGTGAGGAGCTTAGTGATATAAGTCACAGTGACTATACCCCTAGGCCACGGAGGCCCCCATTCGCAAAGAGACAATTCTAATGAGTAGTCACACCATAGGATATGACATAGACATATAGAAGTTAGTTTTTGAAATACTCCTTATATCTGGAACCCTGGTTTAAGAGCTGAATCATCTAATGAAACATATTTCACTGCAAAGTGTGTGAGGGACAAAGTTTAAATGTCTCACCTGAAAGCTATTTTGTGTAGGACTGGATGGGAAATGGTTGTAACCCTGGCCGTTCATGTTGGGCCGGGTGGGTGGAAACTGGCCTTGGCTCATGTACGGGTTCTGCCCATTGGGATAGGGACCATTGGGCCTCATTCCTGGTTGAGGCCCATATGTGGGTGATGGAAGGGGCTGCTGGCTGGGGTACTGAGGTTTGTTTGTGTACTGGGCATAAGGTCCCTGCGGGTACTGAAATAAATAAGATAACATTCAGTTAAACCATCTACACAACTTACATTAAATTGAAGAACAAACAATGTAAGTAAATAACAGTTTTCTTTCATTTGTAAAGATTTAAACTACAACTATGCAAAATTTGATGAATATAATTATCTATAATATGGACAGAAGCTTAAAACAGAACAAAACTAAAGCATAAAGCACCTGTAGGATCTTTCTGCTTTACTTTTATTTTGCACGAAATTGTCATCTGTCTTTATAGATCTCGTAGCTTATTTAAAGAGTTGTCACTGTTCAAGTTTGAATGTATTTTCACTAAACACCAAAATATAGTTGACAAGTTGCAATACAAGTTGTGTGTTATAATAAATGCATGCCAAGATCAGCTACAGCACAGACTCTTCGCTTGTATAACACTTTGCAAGCTTTTCACAAGGCTCCAGATAAAAGGGAGTGAACTGCACAGATAAAACATTTTCACACTTATTTTAGCACCTAATCCTATAGTGTAACTACTCATTAGAATCGCCTCGAAGAGACGATTCTAATGAGTAGTGACACCATAGGGTTTAAAGCAGAAATAAAGATTTTAGTTTTTGAAATACTCCCCTTATCTGGAGCCCTGTTTTCATTACCAGGGCTCATATATATCACTGCATTAACTTTAAACCTTTTACCCCACTGCCTGTTTCTAGTTTTGAAGAAAGCAGGTGTAAAGTAAAGCAGAATGCGCCTTAAGGCTTAAAGTTCCTGTCTGGAATTATAGCTATACTGAAAATGCCTTCCTTGTTTTATGTTTAAGACTTTCTAGGTGGGGATAGTTTTCCTTGGTGTAGTAATAATTGCAAGCATAAAAGGCCTATTTATGGAGTAACAGGGCTACAGATAAGAGGGGGTTAATTGAACAAATCCAAAACTTTCTCACTCATTTTACCACCAAATCCTATGGTGTTACTACTCATTAGAATCGTCTCTTCGAGACGATTCTAATGAGTAGTGACACCATAAGGTTTAATTGAGAAAAGATATTTTACTTTTGAAATACCCCCCTTATCTGGAGCCCTGATGGAGTAATGGATTTAACTGAAAGCAGCGGTTTCCATTTTATCTTGTCCCAAGACTGTCACCTATATTAACAAGTCTGATACATGAGGTATGTACTACCAGTGTAAAACATGCAATCATTATCATAATGTAACACCAAAACATCAAAACTGAGCCACATTAAGTGCAGTGAAAAGTTTCAAAACAAAATTAACCCATCATCCGATAAATATGCCTTTTTACTCCTTTAATTTATTCCTCCACTGAAGAAAATAGTTCCACTTTCTACAGTCATGAATATGCGCCTTAAGAAATATTTTATATATCCTAGAAGATTGTAACCTAAAGGAGGCTGAAATTAAAGCAGTATGCACCTTGCTTTACATTCAACCTACTTTAAGTGATCAACTATCTTCAATGCTAGAAACAAGCTAATAATAGGTTAACGGTAGCTTAAAGCACTAGAAAAGTAAGGCAGAAATTTCGCTTTCTGTTTTACTTTTCTTGCTTTAAGCAACCAGCTACCTTACATACTGCAGTACTACAGTTACTATATCAATTGAGTGCATTGCCCCGATGACTATGGTGCAAATGATTTAGTGTCACCACTAGATACTACTATAAATGTAGATTGTACCTGTGCTCCATTTTGATACTGCCCCATGGGTCGTTTGTTGCCGCCCATCATTTGCTGTGGGTATGGAGCTGATGCTGCCCTTCTCTGATGCATGCCCGAGTACATCATATTGTTCTTGATAGGACCTGGCCCAGGGCCAGGGCCAGGCCCAGGACCACGCCCCATTCCCATGGGGTTGGGATGCCTGTGGGGCATACTGCCATAGCCTTGGGTAGTATACTGGTTATTGGGTCCACCTGGGCCCATCTGAAAGTACAAGATGAGAATGATATTTATAATATGATTGCCATTATTATCATAATAGAAGTTTTATTAACAAAGGTACCATCAATGTTGTGTTCAGCATCAACTCAAAAGAAGTCAAATATGAGCTTCATGCAGGATAAAAGTAAAGCAGAAAGCTCCTTTAGGAGCTTTCTGCTTTACTTTCATCCTGCATTAAGCAGGTATCTTTCCTTAACAAATGTCAATGCTTATTCAAATAGTGGCCATTTAAAACAAGTTCGACAGACTGTTTGTTGACATTCATTAACGCATGGCTTTGTGAACACAATAAAACAAATAGGTCAAAGTTAATTACTGAGGCTTTGTCAGCCAGCTACAATATAGGTCACCTTTAATTAATTAACTGAAAAACTTTTGTTGCAATTCCAAATCATTATTGTTCAATCCTCCAATAATATTTGTTTTGTTTGCTTGAAGTTCAGCCTGCCATAGATATTCAAGGTCTCACATAATTATATGATGCATAGTCTATGTATGAAATATTGACGATTTTATTCTGTATCAGCAGTAAGTTTTCAAATATCCTACCCTGATCAACAGCCAGATTTAACACATTGAACCCTAAGAGACAAGTATATGCATCATTTACCTGTGAAGAATACACTTGTCTTATGCAAACAGTGTAAACCCAGATCAGAGGGCTCCTTAGAAGGAGCCCTCTGGTCAGGGGCTACACTGCGTGTCATTTAGCAATCTATAAGATGCCAGAAATGAAACAAACATAATCAAAATGGACTAGATTTAATTGGCAACTGGAATTTTCCATTAAAGTTTCCGGCATATAATTTTAAGGACTGCTGTGTTTAAGAGCAGAGTTGGCCAGTATTAAGGGCTTAATTAGTGTGTCTTTCAGTTTGTCATTTCTTAATTGGACAAAACTTTGTCAGAGGAAAATGAAATCTACGCTCAGTCAATCAATGCTACATGTTATTATCCCCAAGCTGCTTCAATTAATCTCATCACATTCTCAACAAAGAAATGCTCTGGACATAGAAAACACATTACAATCACATTGTTCTATTCTATTTATTACTTCTACGCCATCAATTCTGATGATTATGAGAAGGGGCACTTTTTAGGTGCACGATTGGGACTGTACCCGGCCGGTCACTTTATCCTGACACCGATGAACCAGTCGTATCCTTAGCGTCAAGGAGGGAAGCCATTACTACCCATTTTCAAGTCTTTGGTTTGACCCAGCTGGGGATTGAACCCGCAACCTCCCGCACTGCAAGCGGACGCTCTAACACTGAGCTATACAGGCGGCATTGTAAAGACATGATAGCAGAATGAACAAAAAGGGTTCTTCAAAATGGCAAATGACAGATTAATGCAAGACACCAATTAACATTAATAGCTCCTAAATTAATTAGAGCTTTCAGCATTAGTTCTGCATTAATCTTAAAGGTTGCCTTAAATCTACAACAACTATGCACAAGGTTGGCAGTTTCTTGTTTTGACGTTTTTTTTGGTGTTGTTTTGTGTTTTTTTGTTTTTTGCATTCACAAAGAATCTAAGAATTTTAGTATCTCAATAATTGAAATAATTTATACACCTCATATCACTGCCAAAGAAGATGAGGCCAGCATTGATTCTATAGACTAATTTATAATCTTACTCTTTTGGTCACACACTCGCACATGTGCAATTCAAATGCAAGGAAATCTATATGAAACTATCACATTATTTATCAGAGAGAAAATAGGGTACAGTTTCACAACATCTGTATCCTCAACATAGACAATCATGGTCCTACATTATTTCACCTCGGATTTCCTCCAAGTTAACCCATTACTGCATAAATAAGCCTTTTTACGCCTCTAATATATTTCTGCCCTGAAGAAAATAGTTCCATTCTATAAAGTCATTGAAATATACCATAAGAAATAGTTTCTATTTCCCAGTAGATAGTAACTTAAAACAGGCTGAAAGTAAAGCAGAATGCCCCTTCAGGCACATTCTGCTTTACTTTCAGCCTGCTTTAAGCTATAATATGTCTGGATAAAAACCATTTATATGGTTCATATTAATGACTATATAAAGTAGAGAGACTGTAAAGAAATAGATTAACTCTTTGAACCCTAGTCCCGCATATAGGCGTGCTTTTCAAACAGTGTACATGTGAATAGTACACATGTCCTATACAAACAGTGAAGACCCAGATCAGAGGGCTCCGAAAGGAGCCCTCTGATCAGGGTCTTCACTGTTTGTCACAATGCCAAACATTGACAAAAACAACCCTTTAAAGTCAGAAATGGACTAGACTTAGATGGAAACTGGAATTGTCCATTTAAAGTTTCAGGGAGGAAAGAGTTAAAGGTGTTTAAAAGTCGTAGTTTTGGGTAATGGGTTAACTAATTTTCGGGAATGGTAGTTTTGCGATAATAGAACACCCACTATGAAAACCACAAACCAACACATTGTCCATCCTGTAACTGACCAATGAAATTTCATCACCTACATATAACCTCTTAACATGCTAACCACGAAACCATAATAACCTTTGCAAAAAGTTTGGATCCAGATTTGACGCTGCGTAATAGAATTTTAATCAAAATCCAAATCATTTGATACTCTGGCTCTGTTTTGTAAAGGAATTTTAGAAAACTCTGATTTCTGAACAATAGCAGACATCAATTGTTTTGCAAAAGAATATATTACTTAGTGTTCAAAGAGTTTAGTATCATTAATACACACGAGCAAAATGATATCAATTAATAATTTTCCTTGTTCCTGGCCGCACTGTCATTGAGCAGATTGTGTGTACTGTAGAACCGCTCTATTACGACCACTAAATAGAAGGCTAACTGTCCATATAAAGGACAGGTGACAGCTAAAAGCAATGTGAAAGTGAAACAGAAAGCTCCTGTAGGAGCTTTCAGTTTCACTTTCACAATGCTTTAAGCAGTCACCTGTCTTAAACAATTTATTTGACACAACTTAGTGGTCGTTATAGAGAGTTTCTACTGTACATGTAAATCTGGTTTGAAACAAAAGGAAGCTAATAAATGTGTATCTATTGAACTCCAAAGCCTATAACTCTTCCTAATGATGATTACTGAACAGCAGGGCTGCCATAAGTTGACATGAAAAATCCTAAGATTTCCAAATTTGCATTTTTCAAGTGCGATTTTATGAATCGTACCTTTTCCCCATAGCCTTTTTTCTTGTTGTGTTGACATGCGACTACTTAAAGCAGGCTGTAAGTAAAGCAGAGTGCGCCTTAGGGCGCATTCTGCTTTACTTTCAGCCTGCTTTAAGCTACCATGAACTGGAAAAAAATACGGAGATTTAGGACAAATCCGGAGAAATGGCAGCCCTGGAACAGATAAATCAGTTGAACCCTAGTGACGAGTATAAGCTTTACAAACTGTGTACCTGTAAACAGAGCACTTGTACTAAGCAAACCGTGTAGACCCAGATCAGAAGGCACTTACAGAGCCCTCTGATCTGGATTTGCACTGTTTGTAATTTTGAAATATATTTGAATAACAACATGTTATAGTCAAAACTGGCCATAACTTAATTGGAAAATGAAATTGTCCATTTAAAGATTCAGGGGTGAATGAGCTCAATGGTCAATCGAGTCCCACTTATACAACCACTCAATACTACTGTCTTATTATTTTTATATTCTAAGCATTCAAATATGTAACTTTAGGCTAAAGCAGAATCTCAGAAAATCAAAATACCCCTAAAGAGCTTTCTGCCCTTTCTTTCATCCTGGTTTAAAGCTGCATCTTACTTTAATCAGTCTTTAATCATCCTTTGTCTTAAATGTTACATCAATAAGGTAGTCTTTTGTCTCTGTGACTGTAAAGACATAGACTATGGCAGCTATATAGCCACAAAGAGCAACATAGGCCTAGCCAGGAGGCATTAAAGCTGTCCCTTATGAACCTAAACAATTACATGAGAACTGTGTCAACCTTGACCTTATTATAACCATTATAGGAATCAATATCATGCATTGTAAAACTAGCTCGGGTTAAGAGAAGGACAATGTATTGTATTATACAGTTAACTCCCTCTAGTACGACTATTCAAACAAACACTTAATAATTATTTCAAAGACAGCTTGTAGCTTAAATCAAGATGGAAAGTAAAGCAGAAAGCTCCTGTCGGAGCTTTCTGCTTTACTTTTCCATCTTGATTTAATGAGTAATATCACCTAAACATATAATTTATAACAAGCTTTCTTTCCGTTGGCTGTAATAGACAGGCTTTATTATACGACAGTGTTATTTGCGACTGTAGTTTGAAAACTTGTACACTGACTAACATGTGACTACCTGATTGTCATTTAGATAGTAGATATTGCTACCATAATAAGTTACCAAACTCTTTGAGTGCTTACTATGACAAGCGGTATCAGGGCTCCAGATAAGAGGGAGTAAACTGAACAAATCAAACATTATATCTCGCTCAATTTAGTACCAAATCCTATGGTATTACTACTCATTAGAATCGTCTCGAAGAGTAGTGACACCATAGGGTTTCAAGCAAAAATAAAGATTTTTTATTTTTGAAATATTCCCCTTATCTGGAGCCATGGGTATATAGTAAATTCTTGTCTGGTATGACCAATACAATGATTCATAGACAAGACTTAGTGTAAGAGATAGGTGCAACCTCACCTCATTCTCCCAATAAAGTGTCTTTTAGCACATTTACTTATTTCTCATAGCAATGACTTTTCATGCTTATATATCGTATTCTGTTAACCCTTTACCCAATAAATACATCTCTTTATGACTCTATTTCATTCCTCCACCAAAAATAGTTCCTATTTATACAGTCAAGAATATGTACTACAAAAACTGTTTTTATATCCTAGCAGATGGTAGCTTAAAGCAGGCATATTCTGCTTTACTTTCAAACTGCTTTAAATAGTCAACTATTTTCAATGCTAGAAACAGGCTATGGGGTAATTGGTTAAATAAACATTGGAAAATGTCCCTGTATACAGACATGTGGAATGCTTTAAATGGGCTAAAAGGAAAGCAGGAAACTCCTTTAGAAGCTTTCTGCTTTAATTTTAGCCTGCTTTAAGCATTAATCTGCCTACAAAACTGAAACAGGCTATGGGGAAAGGATAAAAGCATGGAAGGTCCAGTATAAAGTCAACATTAGGATTGAGGCAAACAACATTTTGAGCAGTCACTATTTCCTTACCATTTAAAAGTTAATAAAGGGGAAATGTTCTTCAATTGGGTCCAAACCACAAATACAGACTACTGTAAATCTTGTATTCAACAGCCATTCCAAATATACATGTATATATATTACTTAAAACTAATCACTGCTTAAGCAGAACAAAAGTAATGCAATAAGAAGCTTTCTGCATTACCTTTGTCCTGCATTTAGCTGCCACATACATACAGTGGAGAATCTGTTATTCTTTCCCAATAAACGCGTTTACGCTAAAACAACTATTTGCAATGCAAACAGTTTGGAGCCAGATCAGACGCCGGGTAACCCGGCGTCTGATCAGGCTCCAAACTGTTTGCCACCAAGATAAACAAGAATTATCAGAATTGTCCAAAAATTGTTCTTTTCTACGTTTTAGTGCTTTGCGTTTGCGTACGTTTGCGTTTAAACGGGAAAGAATAACAGATTCTCCACTGTACATGTATAAGACTGACTAGCCTCAATGTTTGATAGGCGGATACCAACAGAATTTACTGTAATTGTTCACAATGTTTATATGGATGCTTTCCTGCAATTCAAGCCCTGTGGTTCTTGTAATGAGTTCATTCTACAAGCCAGCAAATCTATCTGCAGATCTTCAGCTCGGTCCAAACACTAAACAATGTGTTCACATCTCAGAAGTAGGCCTTTTTTAAAATGTGATATTCAATCATGTACCCCCAATCCCAGAATGCACTACTGCAAAGACAATTAATTTTCTAATGCGAGAAAACACTGTGTCAGCATGAAACAAGTAGTTTCTGATTGGTTAACCTTTAATCAGCTGATAATGCCTCGCGATTCCAAGAGGTGATGACCCATTATTCCAGAATTAATCATGTTTCTCTGACCTATATACCTATATGTCACTGGAGGTGACATAACATAATTGCATGTTAAGTATAATTTGCTTTTTGGTTGAAATCTTGCACCATACTGAGTTTTAATACTGTCTGTTTGAAAGAAGCAAGATAACCATTAACATTACGAACATGAGAAGTGCCGCCTCACTATTTGAAACCTGTCTATTGATTTCTCTCTCCAGCGGCAGTCTGCTTAGCAGATTCAATATGGCTAATATGCCATCCTGCATCATTTACAAATTAAGTAGGGTGCAATAAAATATCGCTACAGTGTACCCTCCCAAAGCGGTACTCATTCAAACCTAGTCTCTAAAAACCAAATAAAAATTTCAGTTCCAAATATTTATTCTACTTTTCTATCCAATCCTTCAACATAAGAGTTATACAGAGCTGATAGAATAAGTGGATGCCTAATGCAGGATAACAGTGAAGTAGAAAGCTTCTAAAGAAGCTTTCTGCTTCACTGTTGTCCTGCGTTAAGCTGTCACAAGTCTTGTACAAATTAAACATCTTTGAAATAGCCGCTGAACTTCCCTAAACTAAAAACCTCTCTAAACCGAACGTTCTGCATAGTCTGGAACGGTTCAGTTTTCATAGGTTTGACAGTATTGTTTTTTCTCGCTTTCCATCAAACATGTATTCAAAGAGTTTCTGGTTTCAGTTTAATTGCGTCATAGAACATGTTCTCTGGGACCTGTTTGATCAAAGCAGACGGTAGCTCACTTAGTGTAATGTAACTAGAACAAGAGAACTTGTCAACTTGCTTTTACTTCAACCCCAAAAACAACTGAATCAAAGACAGTGGTTATAAATCATTCCTATCCTATTAAAAATCAATGGAATGATTTTGAACTTTTGGAATGTAAACTTTTTCAAAGCTCAGTTGTATGCAATAATTGCCGTCTGCTACCATTCCAAAAAAAAAAAAACTTTCTAAAAATTACTTTTCAATTTAAGTCAGAGTCATACATTTTGGATCCTGACGAGTCTAAAAATTTCTTTTCAATATAGGATTAGAGTGTCATACATTTTGGATCCTGATGAGATGCTGAGTTACTTGGCATCAGGATCCAACCTGTTTTCAAAGGTTATCAGGATTTCACCATTAGCATGCAGGGCTCCAGATAAGAGGTAGTTTTTTCAACAAATCCCACATTTTCTCACTATTTTAGCACCAAATCCTATGGTGTTACTACTCATTAGAATCGTCTCTTCGAGACGATTCTAATGAGTAGTGACACCATAGGGTTTAATTCAGAAATAAAGATTTTAGTTTTTGAAAAACTACCCTTATCTGGTGCTCTGGCATGCATAAGAGTTAAACAGATCTAGACCATAAAGCTTGATTTTTCTCAACAAGACGGAAAGCAGAGTAGCGAATCATTTGATTAAGTTAAAAACTGTAACAATTGCTGAAAAGAAGGCTTCTTTACAAGGTTAAAGCATGATTAATGTAAAGCAGAAAGTCTCCTTAAGAGACTTTCTGCTTTATGTTCCTCCTGCTTTAAGCTGCCTTTGGTCTGTGTTACAATCAATGGGTCTTGCATGATAAATATACCAGAATCGTTATCGTTTTATAGTATAGCCTATGTCTAGTTTTCAAGTCAGGTGACCACTTAAAGCAGGTTGAAAGTAAAGCAGAATGCGCCCCTAGGGCGCATTCTGCTTTACTTTCAGTCTGCTTTAAGCTACCATCTGCTAGAATATAGATTTTGTTCTCATTATGGTTACCTCCATAACTGTATAAATTGGAACTATTTTCTTCAGTGGAGGAATAAATTACATTCGCTAAAAGCCACTTCTATGGGGGGGAAGTGTAAACGCTGCCTTACCTGCATTTGATTATACTGGTTATTCATGCCCATCTGCATATCTAGTTGCTGCTGCTGTTGCTGCTGATTCTGCTGCTCCTGCAGGAGTGTTGCCGTCGCTGTGGCAGTAGCCGTTGCTGTTGCTGCTGCTGCTACGAGTGCTGCTGCTGAAAGAGCTGCTGGGGGTGCGTGAAAGTCATTCTTGGGGTTCACAGAGATGGGGGTATTAGAGCCTGGGGTGTTTGGAGTCGGTGGGTAACCACTGAAACATAAGAATAACAATTTTATTTTAACTTTAATTGATTAACCCTTTCTTCAACAGAAGCACATTAGATCACCAATAATTACCACCTTCACAATACCACTACAAAAGATTATTTATTGATGGTACTGAATACAAGTGTCAGCTTAAAAGCAGGATAAACGTAAAACAGAAAGCTCTTTCAGGAGCTTTCTGCTTTACTTTCATCTTGATGTAAGTAGTCACCTGCCTTAAGTTAAACACAAATGGATATAGATGATGATTTGCACTTCTGACTTTGAAAAAAGGGGTTAATTCAATTCAATTACCAACATAACTCAGTAATTGAGCATTGTTCTAGTTAATTCAATTCAATTATAGACTTAACTCATTTATTGGGGTTGTTTAAAAAACTGAAGCCTCCATCGTGTCCATCTTAATTACATATGCCTTAAAAACTTGATGGATCTCTCTACTGGAAACTTCAAACCATGCGGCTTTAAATTAAGCATGAACAGTATGCAAAGATCTCTAATGTCTAATTATGTTTTCATCTTATTTGTCCTTCCAGGGGCCCGTTTCATAAAACTTCGTACGACAAATGTTATCGTAACTCAGAATATAAAAGTCTCAATTATTATGTATTTCTCCATCTAATCCTGTCTTGTGATATCTCTTTGGAATCGTCTTGAAAAGACGATTCAAAAGAGATGCCACAAGACAGGATTAGATAGAGAAATCAGAAATTAAATGTATTTTAAAATTTACGATCGTTTTTTTCGTACGAAGTTTTATGAAACGGGCCCCAGAATTCTGGATAAAGGGGAGGGAACTGAAGTTTCTCAACATTTTCTCCTTTATGTCTTAACAAATCCTATGGTGTGACTACTCATTAGAATCGTCTCTTCGAGACGATTCTAATGAGTAGTGACACCATACGGTTTAATGCAGACATAAAGATTTTTTAAATACTCGCCTTATATGGAGCCCTGCTTTCTATTCAGAATGAGAGACAATCTTGTAATGCCTATAGTGTCCTAGCAAAGGCATAAGTAAACAGGGAAGAAACAGATGAGAGACAGTATCACAGTATTGTCTGAACAACTTGCCATCAGCATGTGATAAACATTTGAACTGCTCAAAGAAAGGCACAGTTTGGCTACTATATACCGGTTTTTGCAGCATAATGTAGGATAACAGCAAAGTAGAAAGTTCCTTTAAGAGCTTTCTGCTTCACTTTCATCCTGCAACTTACTAGTAGTCATCTGCAGTCCAAAATCAAAACCCTTTGTGATTGGTTGTTATATCACGGAATTATACAAAACGGAATAGCAACTATGCGAAGTTGAATAGACGAGTATCTGAGCTCTCGCGGCGGTTGAATTTTGCGAGATTATGTGTCACGTGACAACATCTTCACTTTTTGCCTCGTTGTCCGCCATTTCTGGCGTGAAATTTACAGACTCCAGTGTTTTTATTGACATTTTATAGGATTTAAACGACTTGGTGGACATTTCTATCAATTCACGGGAATATAAACCCGTGAACAATGCTTCGAAAACACACATTTATCATATTGACTACCGATAGACAGTCTCTTATCAAGTCTCGCGAGTCTCGTATCCGCCTTACGAGATTTATGATATAGCGCGAGGTTTCGATTCCGTCAGTGTATAATTGTGGTCATATTGAGGTTTTGACCATTATGTTATAGCTTATTTGGCATTCAATTTATTCTATATAACACCCATTCAATTGTAATCAAGCTCTTCCACTTCTTGGAAGTGACCATTTTGGAATATCTGGGTCCAAGGTTATAAAGCCTTTCAGTTGAGTCTGAGTTTGCTCACAAGCATTTGATTGGTCAGATTTGAGCTTAGGCTCAAATCTGACCAATCAAATGCTTGAGAATGACTTTAGACTCGACTCAAAAGCTTTATAACCTTGGACCCAAAGCACACAAACGTTTTGAGGGAGACTCATACCTAGGACATGGGTAGGAGTTACTTCTGTACAAGCTTGCTGTGTTTTCATAGCCTTGTTTTGGCATCTGATTGCCTGGAAATCCCTGAGGTGGCTGTGTGTAGTTTGTGTTGGACATGGTTGTGTTGGTGTTGTAGCCCCCGGGGGTAGTGTGGTTGTAGGGCGTGGTCTGGGTAGTGGGCGTGACTCCCCAAACTGTGGTGACTACTGACAACGACTGCTGTGGACCTGCCCCACCACCAGCGTGCTGACCTTGCCAACCAACATTTGGGTCACTGTAAAGAGAAAATAAGAAATATGACAAATTCTGAAAAATTTAAGATTTTAACCTTTTTATGTCATAGTGACAACAAAAGCATGGTGTCAAACTTCAAGCAGATATATCTATGATAGAAAAAAGTTATGCAGGTGGCTGCTTAAAGCAAGCTATAAGTAAAGCAGGAATCTCACAAAGATGCATTCTGCTATATTTTTCACACAATCACCTGAATTAAATATTGTAAATATTAAATCTTCAATGAGTGGTTATTATATAAGAATTTTAATATACATTACAAGTTACCACATTCAAAAACATTTTCAGCATTTATTCAATGAAAACTGAACCCTTGCAAGCTTTGATCTGTCTAAGGAGCTTTCTGCATTATTTTCACTCTGCTTTAGGCATTACCCCGCCTGTCACAAGCAAGCATGTTAATTTTCAAGAAGCTTTGAGTGTACAAACAAAATCTTCAAATGATAGCTTGCTCATATCAATTACTGACAACTTCTCCCTCCCCAATTAAACCCAACTCTGACCTATAAAGTGTTTCATTATGCCCAACAGGTCATTGCTCTTTTCTCCTGTAATTAGCTTAACCAAATCTTGATGAAGTCGCACTTCAATCATTAATTAATTTTTTCATGACAGCTAGCAGATTAATGGGCAATATGACTGCTCATATTTTCTTTTTCTTTTCTGTTTTTATTATTCTGTTTTAATGCTAGTATTTTAAGATCCTCTGCCAATGGGTGTGGCTTTTCTTGTGAAGTATGCTCTATAGTAAACCCTGCAAACTCGACTACTCAAAATTTAATGAGGGTTCACTCTAATGTTTTACACAGATTTCAGTTTAAAGCAAGATAAAAGTAAAGCAGAAAGCTCCTTTAGGAGCTTTCTGCTTTCCTTTCATCATGCTTAAAGCAGGCCTAACTTTAAACAAAAAAGTACTCTTTTAAGTGGTTGTAAATCAAGGGCTTTATGTATGTCTTTCTGCAGAATTTCTTCAGATGATCGTAAGTTTAGCCCTCGCCACTTTTTTTTTATCGTGGATAGATCGTAATTACACATGCTGTAACAGCCACTTGAGTTGCTGATTCTTATCGGCCTGTTAGCAAAATATAACTCCATGTACTTCCAGGGACCTCAAATCAACACATGCATTTTTATTAGTGTGAACTTCCTGTTTATATAACTGCCGAACCAGCTCTTGTTTTTCACCCTAGCCATGAAGAAGTAGAGGGGAGAAAAGTTGTCCCCATAAGTGATACATCCTGAATATGCACACTAGCGGAAATATTCTCTTAAGAAACATTTATCCCTTAAGATGCTGGTAAGGGTTTTCTCCAAGTAATGAACAATGATGACCAAGATTAAGTTTCTATCAGTCAGTAGTGTTTAGATCAAGGTCTCTATCACAGGGCTCCAGATAAGGAGTATTTCAAAAAGTAAAATCTTTATTTCTGCACTAAACCCTATGCTGTTACTACTCATTAGAATCGTCTCTTCGAGACGATTCTAATAAGTAGTTACACCATAGGATTTGGTGCTGAAATGAGTGAGAAATTGTTTGATTTGTTCAGTTTACTCCCTCTTATCTTGAGCTCTGCAGTATCATTTGGCATTTGACATTTGATACACTTCCTTATACATGACCAGAGAGTCAACTTCTGTAACCCAGAATAGAACAGGTTATAGACCTTCAGAATATATTGAATGAAGAATAAATACCATGTAGTCAAGCTAGGTCATGAGCTTCAAATCTGGAATTTATCAATTTGGCTATATTTCATTATTTGCAGATAAAAATAATGCAACCTAAGTAACAAACAATTTGGATCCCTATTAGTCCTAGTCAGATGCAGAGTTAGAACCCAAACTCATTACAAATAGTTGACAGCATTCAAAGAATGAACTTTATAACAAGTTTCCACTATTAACACAGTGCCAAATCAGAGCAGAATGTAGAACAGATTTGTGGACCAAAAAACAATCAACACTTCTAAATTTAACACTTAACCGACTCCCAACAATTCATTGAGAATGAATATACAAATTTATGATATTCAATTTCAAAAACTTGTAAATTAGTGTTTCATTCACTGATTATATAGTATTCAATTATTTTATTTGCTTAACACGCAACCTACAATGATAATTTAATAGCTTCAAAAAAAACAAAATCATTATCACAATACTAACTGAATCTCAATTCAAATCAGTTATAATCTGGAAACATATGTATTATATTGCTTGAAATGATCACTCAACTTTCTACTTGACCATCAAAAAGAAAACGATGTAACACTTAACTTAAATGTCAATACACTAAGTTGACAAAAGATATACAGTAAAACCTCGCTATTACGGCCACTCAAACGAAGGCTAATTGGTTGGATAATAGAGAGGTGACAGCTTAAAGAAAGGTGACAGTGAAACAGAAAGCTCCTCTAGGAGCTTTCTGTTTCACTGTCACCTTGCTTTAAGCGGTCACATATCGTTTACACCCTGATAATTAACATAATTCAGTGGTCGTAATAGAGAGATTTTACTGTATATGCAATCTTTGAATGCGTTTTGCTAAATGCAGGACGAATGTAATGCAGAAAGCTTTCTTTTTCTGCATGACATTTGACCTGCATTTAGCAACCAACTGTATTTAAAGACACTCAGTTGAAGTTCTGCCATGAATTTTGCTCGACTACAGGTCTGATTGTAGTACAATAAATCCTCTTTATTACGACCACTAAAATGAAGACTAATCGATTATACAAAGACAGGTGACTGCTAAGAAGCAAAGTGACTGTAAAGCTCCTGAAGGAGCTTTCTATTTTACTGCCACCTTGCTTTAAGCAGTCACCTGTCGTAAAAACGGAATAATTATTGCAATATATAGTGGTCGTAATAGCGAGGTTTGACTGATAAAGTCATCAGTAGAAATTTCCTGTCAGCTCTGACTTGGCTAAGGACAGATCTCGGCATGTCCTTGACAGATGTTGTTATCGCTGAACACGACAATTACCACAGTGACTGGCCTAATTACCGTGACAGCGAATATACGCTTTATATGGCTCGCAGTGCCATCTTGATGTAGGTTTTACTGCTCATCATCTCATACATTAGGCTACTGTCAAACCTAATCTCACTGACTTGTCTCAGTAAAAGACTGCATTCCTCAGTTCTCATTGGTGACTGTGTGTTGCAGGATAAAAGTAATGCAGAATGTACTTAAAGGACTTTTCTGATTGATTTCCGTGAATGTGTTATACTGAAATTTTATTGAACACAGCTGTGCAGTTCCTTTGTTATTGATCTAATAACTTAAGTTTTGACTGTACAAATTAATAACGCTGTACAAAGTAGTGTGATTATAAGACTTAACAGTAAAAGTAAGATCAAAATCAGTCAATGCGATTTACATCTTTTTCAATTCAAGTGATCTATTAATATCAGACCTTTAATTGTTAAAAACTGCTGTCTGATTAAAATTGTCATTATTTCTATAATTTGGATAATTCTTTTCTCTCAAAAACAATCTAAATCAAAGTTTTGAAACACTTGATCTGGATTGTATACCTGCAAAGTAATAAATTTTTCTGAAAATATTGAGTAATAAATTTTTAATTACCCCGGTACCATGTAAACATAATTTTAAATAGACAATATTTCTTATTCAGCATTAACCCATTACCCCATAGCCTATTTCTAGTATTGAAGATAGGAGACCACTTAAAGCAGGTTGAAAGTAAAGCAGAATGTGCCTCAAGGCACATTCTGCTTTACTTTCAGCCTGCTTTAAGTTACCGTCTGCTAGAAATATAGAAAATATTTCTTAAGATGTATATTCATGACTGTAAAAAGTGGAACTATTTTTTTCAGTGCAGGAATAAATTAAAGGCATAAAAAGACGTATTTATGGGGTCACAGGTTAACATAGGGTTAAGGGCAAGTAAAGCATTATGAGGTGCTGTGCACAGTCGTTCTTATTATGACAAACATGACAGTTCTTAGTGGCTAAGTATGTCGGACTCGGCAAGCTAGACAAATCATCCGTTATCAGACATTTTATTACAGTAACTTCCCCTTAGTGTGACCACTCAAACAAACTCTCATATGTGTTACAACAGGTGGTATCTTAAAGAAAGATTAAAGTGAAGCAGAAAGCTCCTACAGGAGCTTTCTGCTTTACTTTCATCTTGCTTTAAGCTACCACCTGCCTTAAATCAATGACAAGCTGTTATTTGATTGGCTATAATTGCAGAACCTTGTTTAACTGCAACTTGTACAGGTTAGCCTTACTCAGGGTCAGACAATTCTCAGTCAGGCAAAAATCAAACTTTTCTGTATTACCATGGTAACAGTTTTCCATTTCAGTTTTTATGTGACCCTGTTGTACCAATTATCAGTCACTTCCTTATGCAATATAAAAGGAGAACAATGTGTTAATAAATTTAATATCTCTAAGAATTCCGATATATCAGATTAAATGTTTCTTCCTCATAAGTAACCTTAACCTATTCAGGTTCCAGATAAAGGGGAGTAAACTGAGCAAATCCAGCATTTTCCCACTCATTTTAGCACCGATTCCTTTGGTGTTACTACTCATTACAATCGTCTCTTCGAGACGATTCTAATGAGTAGTGACACCATAGGGTTTAAAGCAGAAATAAAGATTTTAGTTTTTGACCTACTCCTCTTATCTGGAGCCCTGCTATTACTCTGTAGCATGTTTCTAATATTGAAGACAGATGACCACTTAAAGCAGATTGAAAGAAAAGCAAAATGCACCTTTAATCATTCTGCTTTACTTTCAGCCTGCTGAAAGTTAACCATCTGCTAGGATGATAGGAAATATTTCACACGGTGCACATCCATGACTGTTTAAATTGTAACTATTTTCTTAAGTGGATTTGATTGAGTTGGGTTTTACGGCACCGCGACACATGAAATGGTCGGAGTTAAATAGATGAAAATATCAAGGCTGTGAATGCTTTTACTTACTATTCCCGATAAGCAATTTGATACAAAATGAATAATCAAAAAAATGAAATAAAATACAGTGGCAGCTTAAAGCAAGATGGAAGTAAACAAGAAAGCTCCTTAAGGAGAATCCTTTTTGCAACACTTAGTTTGCTTGCTTATTGGCATTAAGAGAAAATGTCATGTTTGACATGATCACCTATTTGCGTCACCGCAGTGGTTTAATGTATCAATGTGTGTCCAAGAGGATTGATCACAGATTCACCAGAAACTGTCACAGCATTGTAATTATCCTAAATTATGTCAAATATGTTTTAAGCCATTAACCAATTGAAGACCAATCGACTAGTCTTTTTAAAGAAATTAAGGTAATGAGGACAGAAGTATTGCAAAAAGCTCCTTTAGGAGCTTTTTGCATTACTTTTGTCTGCATTAAGTAGCCAACTGTCTTTAAAGATCTCTGTTAATCTTCATTAAACGACTGGTAACTTAAGTTTGACTGTAATTTAATCAGTATGTGCCTTGACTGAAGTGACGACCATGTATGAAGAACGTCATAAGCACTGATAATAGGGTCACGGTGGTATTAACTCTTCCAGCGACAAGTAATTTTTTGTCTGCAACAATTTTTGTCTGCTATTGTTCTGACAACAGAATATTCTAAATTTCTTTTTAAAGCAGGGCCAGATCGAGTTTCAATCAGTTTGGATCATGATGAGACACCGCATAAAGAGTCTCTTCTCTAATGCTCTAAACCATTACCCCATAGCCTGTTTCTAATTTTGAAGATGGATAACACTTAAAGCAGGTTGAAAGTAAAGCAGACTGCACTTTAATGAGCATTCTACTTAATTTATTTTCAGCCTGCTTTAAATAGTATTCTAGTAGAATAAGAAAACATTTCTTACAGTACATAATTATGACTGTCTAAAGCAGAAATTTATTTTTCAGTCGAGGAATAAATTAAAGCCGTAAAAAGGTGTATTCAGGGCTCCAGATAAGAGGTAGTTTTTTCAACAAATCCAACATTTTCTCTTTAGCACCAAATCCTATGGTGTTACTACTCATTAGAATCGTCTCAGAGAGACGATTCTAATGAGTAGCGACACCATAGGGTTTAATTCAGAAATAAAGATTTTAGTTTTTGAAAAACTACCCTTATCTGGTGCTCTGTGTATTTATGGGGTAATGGGTAAAGAAACTACAATGCTTCCAATGGCTTTGTGCATTATGGCTGTGGAAGATAGGGTAACATACAGTGGAGAATGTGTTATTCTTTCCGTTTAAACGCAAACGTACGCAAAACGCAAAGCACTAAAACGTAGAAAAGAACAACTTTTGGACAATTCTGATAATTCTTGTTTATCTTGGTGGCAAACAGTTTGGAGCCGGATCAGACGCCGGGTTACCCGGCGTCTGATCTGGCTCCAAACTGTTTGCACTGCAAATAACAGTTTTAGCGTAAACGCGTTTATTGGGAGAGAATAACGTTTTCTCCACGGTAACTCCACAAAGTACATGTAACTTCACGCAGTTGCTGTAAGAGTAGACATGTATTCATATCTTCCTAGTTAAATCAATCTAAGACTGAGTAATGATATTAATAATGCACGATGAAAATCATGTGACAGTCTCGAGCATTCCCCAAGGCAAACTGTTACCTGTCACTTCATGACCCTTTAACCTGTTCGCAACAGTACTGACAGGCCCTATATTGCTAACATCCAGACCCTTGAGCTCCCTACCTTATCAATTATTCTTCTAACAAAACTTACTCTATTAATTTCGCTTGCTTTCTAAATAAACTTGATTGGGAATTTTAAGTTCTACTTTTAGCTAACAATTATTTTGGAGCAGATGACATTTTTCTTCAGCAAGCTGTGTAAGCTAACTCTTTGCATGCCGGAAATTTTTTCATCTGCAAAAATTGTTGTCTGCTATTGTTCTAAAAAAAGAATTTCAAAAATTTCTTTTCATAACCCGGTCAGAGAGTCAAACAGTTTGGATCCTGATGAGACGCCGCGTTTTGCGGCGTCTCATCAGGATCCAAATTGTTTGCAAAGGTGATCATGATTTCAGCGGTAGCTAGCATACTAAGAATTAACAGTTACTGAAATAACACGGCTGTCACATCTGATCGCTGTAGATACAAGATTCAGTCCGCATGATAATTAATATTATACATGTTTAAACGATTGATCAATTAGCGCTACCTCCTAGATGGGGCTACAAAAGGCACACACACTTGTGTTAATCTGCCACTTAATAAGACTATAAATTAGTAGTCTTAATTACAGGTATAAGGTTAATTAACCCATTACCTCATAGCCTGTTTCTAGTATTAACCCTTTACCTCATAGCCTGTTTCTAGTTTTGAAGACAGGTGACCACTTAAAGCAGGTTGAAAGTAAAGCAGAATGTGCCTTAAGGCACATTCTGCTTTACTTTCAGCCTGCTTTAAGCTAAAATCTGCTAGGCTATATAAAATATTTGTAATGGTAATTGTTCATGAGGGTATAAATTGGAATTATTTTCTTCAGTGGAGGAATAAATTAAATACGCTAAAAGTAGCTTCTATGGGGGAAAGGGTTAAAGATAGGTGACCCTTAACCCTTTCCCCAATAGAAGCCCCTTTTAGCAGATATGATTTATTCATCTGCTGAAGAAAATAGTTCCAATTTAATCAGTAATGAATATGTATTATAGGGAATATTTCTATACTATAGCACCTGATAGCTTAAAGCAGGCTGAAAATAAAGCAGAATGCGCCCTAAGAAGCATTCTGCTTTACTTTCAACTTGCTTTAAGTAGTCACATATCTTAAGTACTAGAAATAGGCTATCAGGTAAAGGGTAAAAGCAGGTTGAAGTGAAGCAGAATGCGCCCTTAAAGGCGCATTCTGCTTTAATTTCAGCCTGCATAAGCTACCATCTGCAAGAGCGTAAAAATAAGTTCTTGTACATATTCATCATTGTATAAAGTGAAACTATTTTCTTAAATGGAGGAATAATTTAAAGGCGTAAATGTGTATCTATGGAGTAATGGGTTAATTTGCAACATAAAAGAACAGCAGAATTAATTCCTCCATTGAAGAAAATATTTCCAATTTATACAGTCAGGCATATGCATCATAACAAATATTTTATATATTCTATCATATGGTAGCTTAAAGCAGACTGGAAGTAAAGCAGAATGTGCCTGCATTTAAGTTGTCACCTGTCTTCATAACTAGAAACAGGCTTAAATAATTGAGTTATGGGTTAAGCACTGAATTAAACAAAGCGGGGTTATGTTAAAAGTAACCTTTCTGCCCTAGATTACAATGAGTCATTTGGTTAAGACTTCTTCAAAAAGCAAATTTTAATAAATCATCAAACTCTAAAGAAGTGATCTGATAACATTTATATAATAGCATCCATATATTTCCCCCTACGTCTGCTCTCAATTTTGAGTTTATCTTATAAATCCAATCATTTATTTCTTCCACTTAAATGTACATACTCTTTCATTTCTAGACATACATCTAACTTTCCACGAGATTGCTTAGCTGACAAGTGCAGAGTCTCCCAGTGCTTTTGTTGAAGCTGTTTTAACTCACTGCTTGTGGAATTTCCAGAACATCAGGAACTTCTAGAACAACAGTTCCAACTTTTAATCAAGCAGACCTACCAGGACAGACAACCATACCACAGTCAGACTTATCTATTACCCACAATTCTGTACAATTCTGTAACAAGTAATAATTTCTAATTATTGGCAAGTGCTTAATGCAGAACAAAAGTAATGCAGAAAGCTCCTTCAGGAGCTTTCTGTATTACTTTTGTACTGCATTAAGCTTTCATTTATCTTAAGAACTGTCCATTATCTGCTTTCGAATGACCACTAAACGCAAGTCTGGCAGTACATAACTGATACTATTCCATTACATCTTAGCGATCTGGCTTTTTTCATCTTAAGCCTGCCAAAATATTTATGCCCAACAGCTTGCAAACTAAAACATGCAGGGCATCTAACAAACAATAAATACCATAAACTACACACTGCAGCTAGTCCTACTTCTAAACCAAATAGTGAAATGACAGGGCTTCAGATTTTTCCGGAAAACGGTATGCTCAAGGTTTGGTGTTGAGACTTGGAGCAAGCTAGCTGTTCTCAGCGCTATGTCCTACTCGAGCAATCAATGAGAAGCTAACACTATGGTAGCAAGCATTAGATGTGTTTTCACAATAACATTTCTTCAAATCTCCTGAATAATTGATTAAGAGACACTGCGCAGAAATTGATTTCATCTAATAATTGAGTTCAATATTATACATTAGACCAAGCACAACTAATCGCAGGATAATTATGGCAACTTAGAAAGCCCCGTCAGCATTTGCTTGACACTGACTGCCGAGATATTTGCATCAAGCAGAAAAAGCATATCCGTGTACAAAACAAAAGCTTGATCAAACCACAGCTTACAAGATTGTCAACTTGATGATTGTGTGTCACGATGACAGCTGTTTATACTGTTTGAATGGCACAATTCCTCCCCGACCCTTTTCCCATTATCAATACCTTTTTGTGCTTCTAACGTGTCTTGAATTTAAGGAGTCATAGGAAAGGGTTAATTCAGCATGACAGGTGGTTGTTTAAAGGAGGTTTAACCCTTTGAACCCTCGTCCCGCATATAGGTGTCCTTTTCAAACAGTGTACATGTGAATAGTTCACTTGTCCTATGCAAACAGTGAAGACCCAGATCAGAGGGCTCCGAATGGAGCCATCTGATCAGGGTCTTCACTGTTTGTGATAATGCCAAACATTGACAAAAACAACCCTTAAAAGTCAGAAATGGACTAGACTAAAATGGAAACTGGAATTGTCCATTTAAAGTTTTAGGGAGGAAAGAGTTAAAGGAGGTTTAAAACACCAACAGTAATACAAGAAGTTTCTGTGGTACTGTTCTGTGTTCATTCAGTCCAGAGGTATATAGCTACCAACTGTCTTTAAGCGGTTAAGCCCGCTTGTTTATCCCTTTCCTTCTTGCCAAAATTGCAAATCAGCAATATTTAACTATGCCCAAGCTTAAAGATACTGCTTATGGTAAAGCAATATTAAGGTAAAGCAGAATGTTCCTTCTTGGTTTAGCCCCTTGCTCCATACACGTAGCTTGTTTTTAGCATTGAAGATAGGTTAACTACTTAAAGCAGGCTGGATGTAAAGCTGAATCTTCCTTAAGGAGCAATCTGCTTTACTTGCAGCCTGCTTTATAAGCTAGCATCTCGTGATCTGCAAGGATGTAGGAAATATTTCTTATTGTGCATATCCATACAGCACTGCATGAAGTAATCAAAGGCGTAAAAATATGCATCATAGAGTAATGGGTTAAGCTTAGACATCTATGTTTTACAATATAAATAAATATTGGTTGTTCAGGCATTAAAATATAATGTAGGTGTAGGTGTATGTCTTGCAAGGACTTCTTGGGCGGAGTAACACTTGGTTGGCTGAAGGTGTATAATCCTTTAACTCTTTCCTCCCTAAAACTTTAAATGGACAATTCCAGTTTCCATTTTAGTCTAGTCCATTTCTGACTTTTAAGGGTTGTTTTTGTCAATGTTTGGTATAATGACAAACAGTGAAGACCCTGATCAGAGGGCTCCTTTCGGAGCCCTCTGATCTGGGTCTTCACTGTTTGCATAGGACAAGTGTACTTTTCACATGTACACTGTTTGAAAACGACGCCTATATTCGGGACTAGGGTCCAAAGGGTTAACCCATAGCCTGTTTGGAACAATTTTCTTTAGTGGAGGAAGAAATTGAATGCACCAAAAGGCACTTCTATGGGGAGAAGGGTTATAAAGAATTCTATGAAGCTTCATGGTACCACTGCTAAACAATGGTTTTACTATACATCAATCACACTGAATTGGCACAGATTCCTGTCCTAGCTATCCATCTGACCTAAATAGCACAAGAAACAATCAGTGTTCAAGTCATTATTTGGTCATGAACCTAATAAGTTTTACATGACAGCTAGAACATGCTGTCTGCTTGGCTTCTGGTATTGTAACAATATTGGAATCTCAAAATGAAATACTTATACTACAGATCAGGACAGAGTAACCATTGAAAGTATTTAAAATACCCCCTCTTGCCCTTGAAGCAGTTTGGATATTTATCAAACGCCTGTAGTTGTAACTGATTTATCTCCCTTTGATATACTGAAATTTTACAAGTTTATCTAAATCGACATGTTTTATTGAAAATCAAATAAAACAGTCAAACTTGTATTAAGTGAACACTCAAAAGATGATACATAAAATAGTCCCTAAAGACAGTTCACTGCCTAAAAATGGGGCAAAACAGGAGCTTTCTGTTTTACTGCCACCCTGCTTCTTTGCTTTAAGCTGTTGCCTGTCTTTTATTACAACCAATAAGTCGTCTGATTGTGGTCGTAATAGAGAAGTTTTACTGTATATGTAAAGCAAATATTGTGGTTGGACTGTACAGAGTCACCTATGCATTGCCATCATTCGATAATAAAGCTTCAAGGGACTTTCAAAACAGGGGACAGCTTAATGCAGGACATAAGTAATGCAGAAAGCTCCTGTAGGAGCTTTCTGCATTACTTTTGTCCTGCATTATGCTTCCACCTGCCTTAAAAGATATTCTATGACTGGTTGCTAAACACAGGTTTGACTGCAAGAACCAACTGTACGATCAGTTAGTTATTCACCACTTGCTCTACCAGTGCTACAGTTACTTATATAAATCCCACGTCATTAACCGTGTCTTCTTCCAATAACCTCCCTTGTGGTACATACCGCACCCCATCTGTCAATCACAAACACCTTGAAACAAGATCAGACCAACTTGAGTCACTTAAAAACCCTGATCAGGAACTATGCACAAAGATTGGGGGGAATATCTCTGGTGGCTTATTAGCTTCACTGACTGACCCCTATTTTCGGAGAAATCTAGGTGCAGACGAGAGCCCTACAGCACAATAAGGGTTACCTATCCTTCTCTTCTATTGTTATATACACTTCATTGGCACAATCACATATTTTCATTTGCTAACCTCAAGGCTGTTTATTAGATCAAAAAAACTTTGAGCCGTTATAGGTTTGCAAAAGCCTCAAGCACCATTAAACCCACGCTGTGCAACAACAATATAAATTGATAGACAACGTTTCAAGTCACTGCAGCTTAATGCAGGATGAAAGTTATGCAGAAAGCTCCTAAGGAGCTTTCTGCATTACTTTTAATCTGCATTAAGCAGACACCTGTAATGGATATAGATTGCCATGGGTGCTATATTAAATTGTTAGTGAAGGACAAGCTTCACTGTTTCACATTGTTTACCTGGGTTTACCTATGCTTTAGATCCTTCAGACAAACTCAAATATTTAGTCTGCTCTAATTATTTTGTCTGCTTCTCTTACTTCAAAATCACCGCACCTACTTGACACCAGGTGCAAACCTTTACATACAGCTTTAACTATTACCGTGATCTATCTGCACTAAACTTTCTAGCCCCTGATCTGGATCACACCTGTTTGTGAGTGCCTATTAGCTTTATACAACCGTTACACAAAGGCTATCAGATACAATTTTATTGGATAACACAGTCAAGCGGTTAACCTATTACTGTCCAACGCTCAGGCTGTCTTCCAACCCCGCTTTTACCCTTAACAAGTGCAAAGCATTCCCGCACAACAAAACTACTAGATCTTAAAACACTTTCAATCCTGTCAATCTTTTTTTTGATACCTCAGTTACCAGCTCATGTTGACACCCCTGTTTATCTATGTAGATGGGACAGTTAGCGATGAGTTTGCTGCAGGTCTATACTGTTTGCTAAGTGGAGCAGGGAACAAGAGGTAGATGAAATCAAGAGCAGGTAAAATAATGACCCAGGTAGCTTACAATCACTTATCAGCTATGATAAAGTTAACATGCTGTTGAACACAGTATTTACAGCATGATAAATATACAGTCAAACCTGGAGTCAATTGCCAATTAGTGAATCTACAAATACAGGTTGCTGCTTAATGCAGGACAGAAGTAATGCAGAAAGCTCCTAAAGGAGCTTTCTGCATTACTTCTGTCCTGCATTAAGCTATGTACAATATTCATTACTTGAAACTGACATTAATTTAATTTTGATTGGCGGCTTAACACAGGTTTCACTGCATTCAGTCAATCTTATGATGATGCCGGAGGTATCACTCTTAGGAACATTCATGGGGAAATGTTTATGTCACAGGTGGTTTCATAAAGATTATCCCCAATTATCATTGGATAGCAATGCAGAAAGCTTCGCTGCAAAGCTAAATTCTATATATATCTTCTGTCCTGCATTAAGCTTGTTTTGATTTTCATTACGCTGTCATTGGTATGTAAGCCTGTCAATGCATATAGTTGAATGCATGGCTGCTAGACATAGGTTTACTGTAAACATAAAACAACTGACAATTATATATACTGTTATAGCCAGTGGATTACTTGCAATATCAACAGCTTAACTCTTTCCTCCCTGAAACTTAAAATGGAAAATCCCAGTTTCCATTTGAGTCTAGTGCATTTCTGACTTTTAAGGGTTGTTTTTGTCAATGTTTTGCATTATAACAAACAGTGAAGACCCAGATCAGAGGGCTCCATAAGGAGCCCTCTGATCTGGGTATTCACTGTTTGCATAGGACAAGTGCACTTATCACATGTATACTGTTTGAAAAGGACGCCTATATACGGGACTAGGGTTCAAAGGGTTAAAGAAACAGTAAAACATTAAGTAACAATCAAAACATGTTTTCTGTGAAAAAACAAGAATCAATGGCCATCACTAAAAGACAAAATGCAGCTGAATGAAAAATGAAAGTTCTGCAGAAAGCTTCTCTCACTCTCATTTAATTCTTCCAACCTCTGTCCCTCATAAAAAGGTTTATGCTATGTTCTTTGGAATTAACGCTTTTAAAACACAAATAATAACTGTTTATAATAATTTAAACTTTTAACCCAGGAAATGGTGCCTAGTTGAACTGAATTCAGCTAGAAGGTTACAGACGATTACATAAGCAACACCTGGTTATTACGTGACTAGTGGAACAATTACTAGGGCGATTCTGAACAGAATCCAAAATTCCAAAGTTAAAATAGTACACACAGAGTTGCGTTACGTTATCATTAAAATAATGGCATAATTTTTTAGAAAGGGAGCAGCTTAATGCAAAAGAAATGTAAGGAACTTTTTGCTTTACTCTCATCGTGCTTTGAGCAACTGTCTGTTGTTAACTCTTTATACCTCATAGCCTGCAGGTTTCTAGTTTTGAAGACAGGTGTCTGAAAGCAGGAAAGCAGGCTGAAAGTAAAGCAGAATGCACCCTGTTACCCTGGTTTTAGTTTTGAAAATAGGTGACTACTTAAAGCAGGTTGAAAGTAAAGCAGAATGTGCCCTAAGGCGCATTCTGCTTTACTTTCAGCCTACTTTAAGCCACCGCCTGCTAGAATAAACAAGAAATATCTTTAAAAAAGATATTCCGTCGCAGGTTAAAGTTTTGTGTGGGGTACAGTGGAGAATCTGTTATTCTTCCCGTTTAAACGCAAACGTATACGCAAACGCAAAACACTAAAACGTAGAAAAGAACAACTTTTGGACAATTCTGATATTTCATGTTTATCTTGGTGGCAAACAGTTTGGAGCCTGATCAGACGCCGAGTTACCCGGCGTCTGATCTGGCTCCAAATTGTTTGCACTGCAAATAATAGTTTTAGCGTAAACAGGTTTATTGGGAAAGAATAACACATACCCGGCGTCTGATCTGGCTCCAAATTGTTTGCACTGCAAATAATAGTTTTAGCGTAAACAGGTTTATTGGGAAAGAATAACACATTCTCCACTGTACAGTATTCACTTAACCAGAGACAAGTGTATACACCGATTCTGACTTAACATCTTTCCCACATGCTAAATTTAGAGCTTATCCACGCTAAATTTAGAAATGATGACATAGACTGCATCTCAATGTTTTGCCAGGTTTACACTCGCAAGATTGATGTGAAAAAATAACAGAACGCCAGTCTAGGCCATTGGCCGATAAGAGTACTGCATTTCAAGCACGTGATCATTGACCAGGATTTCTGATCATTCCTGATTGGTTAAATTGTTTCATAGAGTTGCGGTCAAAATACAAAACAGACCCGTCTGCGACGGGAAAAAATATTCCTTCTGGTACATATTCATTACTGTATAGATTGGAATTTTTTTTTTTTCGCGGAGGATAAAACGAAATGCGCTAAAAGGCGCTTCTATAAGGTTAAGGGTTAAAGGTGCATTCTGCTTTACTTTCAGCCTGCTTTAAGCTACCATCTGCAAGGATATTGAAATTATTTCTGTTGATTATATATATCCATGACTGTATTAATTTGAACTACTTTCTTCAGCGGAGGAATAAACTGAATGTGCTATAAAAAGGCGCTTCTAATGGGGGGGGGGTCAAATGGCTGTATAGCGGAGGTTTCACTGTATTCAGTACAGTCATGTTAATCTGTCAACTCAAGAGATAACCATGTTTCATAATAATAATATGCAGCAAGCCATCCAAAGATAGGCTGTCAAAAAAATCCACCATGTACAAGAGGTCCCCCAATTATGACTGACAGATTGGCTAGAAGGCAAATTTGATACCTGGCTGATCTGGTGATACAAGTAAGGAGGAATTCAATTGTCTGCCCTTGCACTTGTCACACTGCTAAAAGGTGCTTAGACAAATTTGACATAATGCAACATAACTGATCCTCAGGTATTTATTTGCTTGCAGACAAACACACTGTGTGGGTAGTGTTTGATTTGTAAATGATTAGCGCAAGACAAGCATACCTGTTAACTAGTAGTGTATTAAAGATAGGGCATTATGGCGGTGAGTCAAAGGTAGCATAAGTGACCTACACACCGACAGGTAGCAGCTTTGTAAAAGTTGGTGGAGGGATTAGGATGGGAGTATTGGCCATGACCAGTAAACTAACAACATAGGTGACCAGCTAAATGACCACTTGAATGGCTCAAGTCTTATAACAGGGCCGTTCAGCACACAGGGACCAGCATAAACACACACACTCAGTCCCTAGATCAGTTACAAGGTAACTTAGTATCTAATTAAAAATCAAATAATGGTGACAAAAAGATAAGTTTGTGATTTTTAGCCCTAATCAATTAGAAGCAATCATTTCACCCAATCATTCACAGATTTTAATGATTCAGAGTTTATAACAGTTGCTTAAAGCTGGCTGGATGTTGTAAAGCAGAAATCTCCTGTAGGAGCTTTCTGCTTTACTTTCAGTCTGCTTTAAGCAACTACCTGACCTATGGCTCTAAACCAGAACAGGATAGATGAAAAGGCAATTATATGCTGAATGGTAAACATGGGACTTTAAACAGAAGACAGAATTAGTGTTGGCCAGACAGTTGCTATAAACGGTCACCTTCATAATGGTTTTACCAGACAATAGGCTGTGGTCAAAATGTGGGCTATGGACTAGACCATGTCCAGTTGCCAATGTTACTCACAATTGACTGATCAACTACCTTATCTCTAAATTCCCAAGGCACAAGTACTATCAAATTTGTATTAACCCAATACTCCATAAATATGCCTTTTAACACCTCTAATTATTTGAATACTAAGAAAAGTAGTCCTTCTAGCGAGGACATTCTGGATATAATTCATGGATGACTATTTAACAACTGCAAATCACCTAACACGTACCAGCTTTACCTCTCAGAGAAGTGACTCATCTTAGAGCAAAGTGAAAGTAAAGCAGAAAGCTCCTTGTTTTAATAATATTATGCAACCATTTATTGTTTTCAAAACTATCAACAAATGTTTATGCTTTTGGTGCTTATACAGATGTAAGATTGGAAACTGTACTCAATTGGAGGACTGAGAATATTAACCCATTACCCAATATATATGCCTTTTTACACCTTTTAATTTATTCTTCAACAATAGAAAATAGTTCTAATTTAAACAGTCATGAATATGCACCATAAGAACATTTTTTTATCCCCTAGCAGATGGTAGCCTAAAGCAGACTGAAAGTAAAGCAGAATCCTTTAAGGCGAATTCTGCTTTACTTTCAACCTGCTTTAAGTAAAGTCACCTGTCTTCAAAACTAAAAATATGAGGCTATGGGGGTAAATGTTTAATTTGGATTTGTTATATTACGTCGCTTTAACAGTATTTCAGTTATATCACGATGTCCATTATAGGAAGACCTCAAAAGCCCTTTATGCACTGTTACAGACACAGTGAGGTAAAGTCATTAAGTGTTGTCTGTAATGTAAAATTTTGATTTGACACACTATCAATTTTATGCAGAAACAATTCTCTGATTTTACTTTAAGAGCTTCTTATCCTGTTTTGTACAATGTGTGTCTTTTATCTGGCCAGTTATGCAGCTAGATACAAAACTGCACAATCTAACACTTAAAACACTGATTCTTCAAATGGACTGACTTCCAATCTTTGTAAAATGACCAGCTAATGGTTACAGCCATCAGAGTGAGTGTTCATGCAATATCAAAAGTTTTGCAAACTCCTGAGGGAGTCCTCTGATCTGGGTCTACACTGTATGCAAAGAATATGATATACTGATATCACTCTCCTGCTCATTAAGGGACAAACTTTGTATTTACACATAGATAAATGTTATCTCTAGAAAGTCCTTGCTGAAGTCAAATCGGATAACGTTTCGTCCCATTATTCAACTAACATTTATTTACACAAATGAATGGCCAATGATTGCCTAGTAGTCTCAATGCTATCTGTGACTTGACATGCATCTTGAATTTGTTTTAGATCCAGGCCCATAAGTCACATTATACTGACATAGGGCTGCACGCTGGCCAGTCAGTCTTTACACCTACCATCATTATTATAATGCAAAGTCAAAACAATATATGACATTCAATTTCAGCTGCATTCATATTTGTAGAAATATGTAATTAATTTCACATTGATCATTTTTATTAACTGTTATCTTCAAACCTCCCCCACCCCATACAAATGCCTTTTAGTACAGTAAGATAGTTACAGCCTTAAAGCAGAGAGTAAAGCAGAATGCATCTGCTTTACATTCAACCTGCTTTAAAGTAAGTGCTCACCTGCCTTCAACAGGTTACGAGATAAGGGGTTAAATATTTAACTTTTTAAAATCTGATTCTTCTTACACAGCTCCAGATGAAGAGAGTGTATACTAAAACTTTATATCTTCATCAAACCATGTTCGGCTACTCATGAACATTGTCTCGGAAAAAAAACTCCCCAAAAAAACCAATATATTTTGACTTAGATCTACAATAATTCTAATGAGCAAAGGCGGGTTTGATGGACATCTACAGAACTTCTTAGTTATATGAAATCCTAACACTCCTAGTTTAATAACATAAACATGACTAAATAATTTCAGGAGCTATACAGCCAATCTAATATTCAACAACCATTCATGATTCTAAAGAACATACATACCTGGGACACAGTCTTTAAGTCTAGACAATAGTTTAATGCTTAACAAAAGTAATGCAGAAAGCTCCTACAGGAGTTTTCTGCATTACTTTTATTCTGCATTAAGCAACCACCTGTCTTCAAAAAATCATGCTCCGTTGTGGACTGGTTGCTGATCGTGAGTTTGACTGAGCTATGTATGTTTACCTTACAGCTAGGGCAATGACATGAAGAACTGGTATGAACAAGGGCTAGTATTGTGGCCACTGACCCCCATCATACCCCCCTCAACAACAAACACTACCTCTTGCTATATCATAGTCTATCATGACTTGTGTACAAAAAAATTAACCCTTTAACCCACCAATAGCCCGTTTCAACTTTTGAAGATATGTGACCACTTAAAGCAGGTTGAAATTAAAGCAGAATGCGCCTTATGGCGCATTCTGCTTTACTTTCAGCCTGTTTTAATATCGAGGGCTTGGCGGAAAACTATCCTAACTCATATTTTTAGAATTTTACAGGAGAGGAAAAAAACATTCTCTTCATTTTATTTTATGTCTTTTTAAGTGTTTTCTTGTATTTATTTAACACTTTAAGATGTATAATCAAAGAGCAATTGTTACATTTAAGGTATCCTCATTGGTTTGGCAAATATAGCATAAAGTTGAGTTAGGATAGTGTTATACTGAAATTCTTACATGTTAGAAGATAATCGTTGGTGGAACAGTATCCTAACTTGAGTTAGGATAGTGTTCCGTTAAAAATTCCATTATATTGCTTGAGATAGGATAGTGTTCCACTATGACAAAATCACTCAATTATCTTGATAACTTTGATATGAACCTTTTAATGTGCTATAAAGTATGTCTTTGCTATATTTAAATCATTTACAGCCTTACAGACTAGAATAAGAGAGAATAATAAATATCAGACATTTTGAAGTACGGTCAGAATAATGATTAACCCTCTCTATAATGACCACTTAATAAAGTCACATATTGGTTGCTTAGTGTCAGTATTTATTGCAGCACAAAGATAATGCAGAACAAGACTGTTATAAAAGAGGAACTTTCTACATTTCTTCCATGTGGACGAAAAAGCCACTGGACTAAAAGACAGTAAATTACTTTTTTTTGTTATTGCTCGGATGCTTTTCCTGAATGCCCATTTAAGGGGCTAATATAGTTTACAAATTGAATATACAATATTAAGTATTAACTATATGTTTGAACTGCACTTCTGATAACAATACATAGTTATCATTAAATTTTCTGTTCTAGACACATTATATGAAATAATCTTTCCCTCGAAGAAAATTACGCCTTTTCACGCCTTTGCAAACATAATAGACCCAGGCAGTTCCTATTATAAGAGCTGCCTGGATTAGGGTTTACTCTGTTTACCTGATAAATTATTGTAGGTCAGACTTTACACTATTCAGTCTTACATTTTACTGCTCAATGTAAGAGTATGAGATTCATGCTGGCCATGTCTCTGTCAAAAAGAAGCTTAAGTGTTAACAGGTCAGAAAACTGATGTTCCCGGCTGTTGCAATTTGACTTCTGACCCCTTTGAGTTTACTGCATTCAAGTATACCATGTACAATTCAAATCTTTACTCATATAATGCAATTTAACTGTAATTAACTAAAAGTCTCGTATATACAAACAGTTTGTCTCCAAATTTGACTCAGAATAACCTGTATCACATTTCTTAATCTAAAATGAAAATTTAAAGTGAATGAAACATACTTGTAGAACTGTAACACTTTTGATGTTATACACAAACTGACTGGAATTATCAAACAGTTGAATCCAGATCAGACTGGGTATTAAACTTAACAGTGACCTTGAAACAGGAATTTTATATTTTTAGAGTTAATCCGTTGACTACTAAGCCTGACATCACTAACATTAATTTTGCAAACCAATCAGTTTGTATCCTGATTGAACGCAGTGTAACACAGCATCTGATTTAGATCTGAACTGTTTGACACTCATCTCAATTTTTTTTAAGTTAGAAAAAACATACAAATTCAAAAATATAAAAATAATACGGTAGAGGTTGTTACGTCATAATGGCAAAGAAAGGGTTAAAAGATGTACAGAAAAAGCTACAAATAGTGTGGATTTATATCAATCTTATCATCTGTAGTATAACACTGAGTCTGATCAGAGTGCAGCAGTAGAAAAATGAAGAGTGACAAGCAGTATAGACACTGATCATACCACATGTTATCTTGTAGTTGTCTCTGATATTGTGACCGCAATGTGTTGTAAGCCAAATAGCCATTTTAAAATGATGCCACCCTTAACCCATTACCCCATATCCTATTTCTAGTGTTGAAAACAGGTGACCACTTAAAGTGATATAACGACGTCATGACAACGGCAATAACAAACAATGTTGTTAACATTATTCTCTTTGATTTTATGGCTGAATGCATGTAACAAAAATGTGACGTGTGTTTTGACGTGATTTTCTTTGAAAAAGGCCCTTAGAGGTCGAAATATTAGAAAAGAGCAGTATATATATTGATATAAAGTGTTCAGCGAGGAATAAATCAAATGCACTAAAAGCCACTTCTGTGGCGGAAAGTGTTTTTAATACTGCTTATAAATTGTCTTGCTCAAAAAAGGAATAGGTGAATATTTGAGTCAATGAATCTATAGATGTTAACCCTTCAGTATACCCATGTCTTTATGTCCCCCTCCCTTATTTATTGTTTATACCTTTAATGAAAACGATGTAAATAACTTGATTGAAGGTTGCACATTCTACACTGCACAGTTTAAGTTAGACAATATTTAAATCAGTCTCTATTTAAGTGTAATGTACTATAACATGTGATTACTAATGGTAAAAAGATTATAAAGGCCTGGCATTATGGGTCTTGAAATAAGTAAATTCATACTGTATAATTCTGCTATTTAGAAGGCACCGTGTGACAAAGAAATAAGGAATAAAACTTTTCATTTAAAAAAAGAACAATACTGCGTTCAGTAAATGCTTATGGCCATATTGGCATCTTTGACAATACATTCTGAATATTGTCCATGTCCAAATTAGATCAAGGTCTCAATGTCAAATTATGTTTGGGTGATATGGGTGGAATGATAATGGTCTAAAGTGAACAACTGTATTTAAGTATCAAAGCATTGTAACTTGTTGTAAGAATTGTTAAAGATAAAATCTAGTTGACCAAGGAAAAAATCCATTCAAAATAGTGTAGACCTATGTCCAAATTAGATCACTGTCAATGTCAGATGGTGTTTGTGTAATATTAGTAATAGTGGATTGGGCATGGCAATTGTTGGCAACAACTGTTTAAGTTTATCCAAATATTTGAGTAAGATGTGCATGTTGTAGTGCTAGAAGATACGGTAAAATCTGGTTAATAGTCATACACATGGAAAAATAATGTTGCAATACCATATCGCGAGTATACTCTATGCAGAGTGATGTGATTAATGAAGATGATGATCACTAAAATTATGCCCCCTCATATAGATGCCAGGGGCATAAAAATTCAGACATTCATCAGAGTTGGTATAAGCATACCATGAGGCTATGTACAAATTTGGTTTAGCTATACATTATTACCTAGTAAATAGAGAAGATTTATCATGCATTTTAATCGCAAGTGACCTTTATCTCTGAAGCAAGTTCTTAATGTTTAAATTTTGAACTTTCCTTATTTTGCAACAACTTATAATGATCTGAGTATGTTATTTGTTGAGTAGTAGGTCAGATGAGGACAACCATTTTGATTGTATTTATTTGTAATGAAGAGTAGGACCAATGAACCTTGCTAGCCTTATGGTTACTAATATTTTAATTGAATAATGCCATGGGATAAAGCATAGATCAGTGTTTGATACATGTTGTCTACTTTAGGCTTAAAACAACCTGGTCTTAAGCTTATATATATTACTGCTTTTCAATTCTTGACACGATGAAAATCGTCACGGTCTTATTTATTGTAACTGATGAAAATAATTCCAATTTATACAGTCATAAATATGTATCATAAGAAATATTTCTATATTTTAGCAGTTAACCCTTCTATTTCTATTTATTACTTCTCTCCATTAATACTTATATAATTATGAGAAGGGGTACTTTTTTAGGTGCAACACTTGGACTGTACCGGCCGGTCACTTCATCACTGTACCCTTTCCCCAATAGAAGCACATTTTAGCGCATCATCAGTTTATTCTTCCGATACAGTCATGAATATGCACAATAAGAAATGTTTTCTATATTCTAGCAGATGTTATCTTAAAGAATGCTGAAATTAAGTAAAGCAGATTGTGTCTTAAGGTGCATTCTGCTTTTCTTTCAACCTGCTTTAAGTGGTGACACCTGTCTTTAAAACTAGAAACAGACTACGGTGTAATAGGTTAATAGCTTAAAGCATGTTGAAAGTAAAGCAGAATGTGCATTAAGGCATGTTCTGCTTTACTACCATCCTGCTTTAAGTGGTCACCCGTCTTCAAAACTAGAAACAGGCCATAGGGTAATAGGTTAAGGTGCATTCTGCTTTACTTTCAATCTGCTTTTTATCAACTGTTAGGATATAGACTAATTAATTCTTATGGTACAAATTTCATGATTTTATATAAAGTTAGAACTGTTTTCTAAAGTGGATGAATAGATTAATGGTGTAAAAGATGTATTTATGAGTTAATGGGTTTAGAAATTAGAACCTTTTTTATTCAAAACTATAAAATCCTGTTTGACCACAGAAATAATCAGAACATTATGATCTAATTACAGTGACGCTAGAAATCAGACTGTAAGGGGCTGCTAGCCTGCTACTTATTTAAGATATGACTGGGTCCATTTAATAGAATGAAATATCAGGGGTATAACTAGGAGAAAATCAGGAAAAATGGCAGTAAAGTATAGGACTGAGTATTAACTTGGTTAGTGAACAAAAACAATAAAATGCCGTAATATAAGAAATCCCAGTTTCGCAATTTAGGGTTAACTGTAAGAGTTGTAGCTTCTGAAAACCAGATCTTTTTGTAAAATCTCGATCTAAGATTGTTAGATATCTTCTGGAGTTCAAAATAAAGAACCCTTTTTATGCCCCCGGCATCGACAGATGCGGGAGCATATAGTAATCGTCCTGTCCGTCCGTCCGTCCGTAACCAGGTTAAGTAGATTTTACCGTTTCGTCTAGCTTCAACACCACTTATTCAAATGCTTAGATACTTATACAGTTGTTGCCTTGGACCATTCCCTAGCCACCAATAATACCCAACCTTGATTTTGACCTTGACCTAATTTGGACTTAGAATATTTTGAATGGGCTATTTCTTGGTTAACTAGATTTTACCGTTTCGTCTAGCATCAACACCGCTTACTCCAATGCTTGGATACTTATACAGTTGTTGCCTTGGACCATTCCCTATCCATCAATATCACCCAACCTTGATTTTGACCTTGACCTTGACCTAATTTGGACTTAGAATATTTTGAATGGGCTATTTCTTGGTTAACTAGATTTTACCGTTTCGTCTAGCATCAACACTACTTACTACAATGCTTCTATACTTATACAGTTATTGCCTTGGACCATTACCAACCCACCAGTAATACCCAAGCTCAGTTTGACCTTGACCTTGACCTAATTTGGACTTAGAAAAGATTCAGTATATATTGTCAAGGATGCCACCGGGGGCATAAGCGTTTATTGAACGCGCAGTCTTGTTTAGTATAGCTGATATACAGTCTTCCATAGTACTTTAATCATTGGGCAGCAGCATAATGTATAAAGGGTGATACACAGATGCACACCATTTTACAAAAGATGCACTAATCTTGTACTCAATAACAAATATTGTCAAAGCAATACTAAATAATGTCAAACTATTTTTAAAAGAAAAATAACTAAAATAGGTAAAAATAATGAAATTTTTGGACCTTATTTCAAGTTGTATTTGTTTTCCACTGAGTTTTGATGTATAAACACTATGCTAACTCTTCATTTTTTATCTATAACACTATTCAATCTCAAGTTAGGATAGTGTTATATTTTTCAAAATGTATAGAGTAAGGGAAAATTTCAGCGTAACACTATCCCAACTTGAGATAGGATAGTCTTTTAGTAACAGAAAACATCTTGTGAGATAGGATAATGTAATAATTTGCAATATCTTTGTTATTAATAAGAATATAACAGAAATATTTTCACACATTATGCAAACCTTAAAACAGATTTGGAAATTGACAAAAAGTCATTTTTGAAAAAAACTTGAGTTAGGATAGTTTTCCGCCAAGCCCTCGATATAGAAAAGGTTTCTTCTGATTTTTATTTGTGATAGTATAAAATGGAATTATTTTCTTCAGTAGAGGAATTAATTAAAGGCGTAAAAAGGTGTGTTTATTTTTATGGGGTAATGGGTTAAAAGCATTGCTCCATTTACTTACTTAGTCTGTGATCTACTGGATGTAACCTTTCATTCATACAAAAACATTCTTATCTTCTGTAAGGTTAATTGTCAATTACAGGGAATGGATATTTTATTATCGAAATCCCACTTCACCCATCACTCTAGCTGTTTCTAGTCTTGAAGACAGGTTGTCTATAATGCAGATTGAAAGTAAAGCAGAACACTCCTAAAGGAGCATTCTGCTTTACACAAATTTTAACCGGCTGTAAGTAAATACCATCTTAAAAGATACTGTTTTCCAAATACTATTTAGATTGTATTAAGTGCAAATATAAGGAAAGTCAATTTTCAAAACTAAAGCATAAAATAATTTTAAGCAGACAGCATTTTTTTATCATTTTAAAAAAAAATGATGGAACACTCAGGATTAAAAGGGCAGTACCAAGATTGATCAATTAGTCGCCCAGTAGTAGGGTATCATACATGTACTAAGATCAATCAATCAATCAAGTGACAAGATAATCATAAATGTCACTTAACTCAAGTCAATGCACAAATGTACTGATCAGTGCTGTATTCTAAAGCGACTTTGAAATTCACAGTTATTGTCTTGAAGTTTGTAAGATACCAGTCTAATGTGGTTAGCCATTCTTTATCAAATTTTCATAGAATGTAGACTTGAATTAGAGTAAACATGTAAAGTCTCTGAAAACAGAGCTCCAGATAAGAGGGAGTACTCTCAGAACAAATCAAACAGCTTCTCACTCATTTGAGCACCAAATCCTATGGTGTTACGACACCATATGGTTAAATAAATGTAGAAATAAAGATATTAGTTTTTGAAATACTCCCCTTTATATTTTGAGCTTTGTGAAATACATAAATCACTGACAGTAAACTTGTCTCTCAATACTTTATAATATTTAAAACTTAGATAATATTATGAAATATACACTGATCTTGGAATATTCAATTCATCAATTAATCATTCAATAATCTTGCAATTTTTCTACAAGTGTACAGCATATACTTCACCAATCCCTCTTTGTTTCAGAGCCTCAATTAACATGTCTGCTTGATGGCAATTAGCATTTCAGATATTTCCATCATTTTCTTCATCATTTTCTTTAACATAAATTTATCTCTCAGGCTCTCACTGCAATATAACCTATACATGTCCAATCCAACAGATGAAGCATGAGTATAAATTAACTTCCTATGTGTATAAAAGCTGACTGCTTAACCCATAACCCCATAAATACCCCTTTTTAAGCCTTTAATTTATTCCTCCACTGAAGAAAATTGTTCAAATTTAAACAGTCATGAATATAAAGCAGGCACATTCTGCTTTACTTTCAACCTGCTTGAAGTGCTCACCTGTCCTTGAAACTTAGGAATAGGCTATGGGGTAATGGGTTAAAGCATCCTAAAAGTAAAGCAGAAATGTACAAAAGGGACTTTCTGCTTTATTTTCAGTCTGCTTAAATTTAATGCAGCAACCTGTCAAGCTATAGGAAGTTTGTGGGCTCTAAAACGGGATACGGTAGAAACATGAACATTCTTTGAGTAGGTATATTTGTTTAAAGGTCACTTTTATGATGAAGAGAGTTGAAGCAAGTTGAAAATAAAGAAAAAAGCTCCAGTAAGCTTTGACAGAAAGTAAATGTCTGCCCTCTTCTATATCTTATGCTTGGAATTTTATCTAGCAGTACTGCATGGCTCTGAGTCTCTTAGGGAGCCAGCACTGCTTGATAATATCCCAAGACAAATGACCAGCACATCACATATTAAAACTCAAGTCTTTAAAATTTAGAATGGAATAATTTGCATTTCGTAACATCATAAATTATTGGTTGCATGAAATTGCGAAACAGGAACATGCTTGTTTCTTTTTGCTGTCTAATTTTTATCAATTCTCATTCTGATTATAGGTGTTACTGTCATTGGCAAACATTTGAATCATGGTCTGATAATGAGTAATTTGTCATCTTAACCCATTACCCCATATATATGCCTTTTTACACCTCTAAATCATTCCTCCATGAAGGAAAATAATTCCTTTTTATACAGTCATGAATAAACTCCATTATAAGAAATATATTCTATATCCTAGCAGATTGTAACTTAAAGCAGGCTGAAAGTAAAACTTAATTTAAGGCACATTCTGCTTTACTTTCAACCTGCTTTAAGTGGTCACCTGTCTTCAAAACTGGAAACTGGCTTTGGTAAGGTGCATTGAATACATTCTGCTTTACTTTTAACCTGCTTTCAGAAGTGACCCGTCTTCAAAACTAGACACAGGCTATGGTGAAATGGGCAATATCCATACAAATTGACATCAAGAAATATTTCAATATACAAAAGTGATACACTGTCAAAATCATCTCTTATAGTGTCAATCATCGAGGCCCAACCATCACCTGAAGATAAATCGTGTACTACAACATGTTATCCTGTAAATTAGTCAAACGACATTATCATAAAACCATAGTTATTTAGTAAGTGATTGGTTTATAAATAGCTTTAGCCACAAATAGTTCTTGTCAACTGTCTTGGAAGTATTTAGATCTTTATCTACAAGTAAAACATGTCAATGTCTTATTAACATGACTGTTGGTAGCATCATGCTGTACAAGATCATAAAATACATCTTGACAAGTACAGTAAAACCTCTCTATTATCATCACTAAAAGTAAGGCTAAATGATTGTTTACAAGACAGGTGACCGCTTAAAGCAAGGTGACAGTAAAACAGAAAGCTCCTTTAGGAGCTTTCTGTTTTACTGTCATCTTGCTTTAAGCAGTCACCTGTCATATACAACTAATAATCCCTACAAAGTTGCGGTTGTGATAGAGAGGTTTTACTGCAGTCCAACCTGTACTAATTGACAATTAACTCGCTATCCCATAGTCTGTGTTTAGCTTTTAATAACAGTTGACTACTTAAAGCAGGTTGAAAATAAAGCAGAATGCACCTAATGCACATTCAACTTTACTCCCAGTCTGTTTTAACCCATTACTCCATAAATATACATTTTTACACCTTTGATTTATTCCTCCACTTAAGAAAATAGTTCCACTTTATACAGTCATGATTATGCAGTGGTTCACCTGGTCTGTCATCAGCTTAAAGCAGACTGAAAGTAAAGCAAAATGCACCATTTAAGGCACATTCTACTTACCTTCAACCTACCTGTCTTCACACCTACAAACAGGCTATGGGGGCTGGTACTATGGGTTAATTGGCAATTAACTTGAGAAGCATGGCAAAGGTACTGCAGAAAGCACCTTTAAGGTATCACTTGTTCTGCAATTAAGATATCACCTGTCTTAACGACAGCTCTTCAATTTTAATAATCACAATAAAGATTGGTTTACGGTTAGTTATATATCAAAATAACAAGTCAATCAAAAATGTTATAAATAAACTTTACCAGTATATCCCCATTCTCAAAAGGTAGGTCTTAAGTTCCTCCAGCTTTAATATATCACAAAGTCAGGTAAAAGAAAGCTGTCACTATCAGTCTTGGGTACTTAATTCTATTGTTAGATCTATATCGACAAACAATCATGACTATTATATAGTCATTTCACAACTGATATAAAAACAACTCTTATCATCACGTTTATATTTAAAACAGTCAATGATAATTTCTCACTTCCACTATACAGTCATCCACCGTTACAATCCTTACTAATGTACTTCAACCTTTCAGGACACTAACTTTATAACAGTGCCCCACAACCGTAGGTGTTATAAGGTGTAAACATCTGATTCAACACACTAAGTAACCCCCCTATACACCAGATATTGTTAAACTACAAATATACAGTTGTAGATCTATCTACATGTACCCCCTATACAATTGTCAAATTAAAACAGTAGACCTATCAGTACAATAGATATTGATATCCTAAAATCTGATCTTCAAGTTAAAAAGACTGTCACACCGAATGGCAGCTAAACAAAGCCCCTGACAAGCGATCCCCTATCAGTTTACAACTGAAATTAAATAAATCACAGATTGATACAAACTGTAACAGTTATTCCCCTTTAACCGTAAAAGCCGTAAAACTGTTCACTTGTGGCTATATACATGCAGGATAAGCTCTAAGAAAAAGCGATAAAAGCAAAAATAAATACCTCTTTAGATCAGTCTCTGTTTGAACGGAGATTTGAATATCGGTGGCCAAGTTTGACCAATTGATATCCATAAGTTCCACTGTTCTTAATTCCAAATCAACTTTGCGCCGACTGCAAAATCAGCGTTCGCTTCTTTTGTGTTAATATCCCTACTGTCAAATCTTAGGAACAATAGTTGATTGCTGATGAATGAAAAATGTCTCAAAATCCAAGTCTGAAGAAAGTCACTGTCTTAGCTGATGTCCGCTAATCATATCATGTCTTCATTGATACACAATGATTAGCAGGTTCGCGATACCTGTTAACTAAATGACTATCAATCCACTGCTAAACATCAAGCTATGCAGGTGTCTTAGTTTAATGTGTAAACACAAAGCGTGCTGTAAACACTCTGAAAACTGTACACACACTGGGAGTAACAGTAATACAACACGAGCCGATATGAGCGGCGAAAGGAAACTAACAAAGGCCAACCACTCAGGTCTACATTTATCTGAGATTATTGGACAAAATAAACAGATGAACTGGCGAATGAAATATCAATATTAACGGCTTAATCTGCCTGAAATGATTTGCAAACGTCATGACAATAGTTATTTACCTAAACAGCGCCTTTGATAGAGAAGTTAATAAGCCAAACTGACAATTAAATTGACGCGAGCTGAGGTATTGGTTTTAAAGGTTTTTTTTGTTCTTTTTTCTTCAATGATGGGATGAGATGTGCATATTATAGTTTGTGGGTCAAGTGAGGGAAAATTATTTACAGTCGCACCTGTATTAAGCAGTCACTCAAAAATTATTGAATTAGTAGAATTCATCGCGGATGACAGCTTAATTGGGAGCCAATTAAGGTAAAGCATCGGCGCTTTCTGCTTTACCGTTGTCTCTAATTCAGCTATCACATGACTTATTGTTTCAATTAAGTTGACCGTTCAACACAATTTTGCCTGTATTAGACAAAATACTATTGGTTTATTAAAATGATCATTTAGTAACTGGATAAGGATCGCCTGCGTAAATTCTTTAATTGACTCTTAATCTTTATTTGTAAATAATCAGCCAGGAAGACAACAGTTATCCTGAAATCCTTTTCAGACCTCTGTTAATTTAACCAACATCAGTCTGATCTGGATCCAAACTGTTAAAGGTCTAGAAAACTGGGGCCCCAGCCTTCAAATGGCTAATCGAATAATTAACTGTTAGATGAAGGCAGTGACAGTAAGCAGCATTTTGCGGTGTGATGAAAATGATGCTGTTAGTTTGACAACCAGGACAAATAGTAGGGATGGTTTACACACGTTTCATTTAGCAAAGCTCTGTAATTTGAGAGGATTATTTAGACATCGCACACTTTATACTGACCGAAATTGTTTTGTAGAGAAGGTTTTTAATTGTTGTTTTAAGTTGAAAGCCCCCATACTAGAATATCATCCCAGTACAATGTGTGGCATATACACCAGGCTAATCAAGGTGCTCATATACCAGGCTCAAACCTCCAGTGGCTCATATGCAAGGCTTATCAAGCAGCTCATGCAGCATACTTTTTGTAGGGCTCATATACAAGGCTAACTGTGGGGCTAATTACCAGGCTAATCATATGGCTAAATGTATGAATTTAAGTACTACACCTGCCTAATTGGCTGGCTCATACAGCTAATTGTGTGGCTCATAACCAAGGCTGAATTTCTGGCTCATACACCAGACTGAGTATATTGCTCATACACCAGGCTAACTATGTGTCTCATGCATAATGATAATTGTATGGTTTAAACACTAGGCTAATCAGCAGGCTCATACATAGCCTTAATATGCCACTCATACACCAGGCTAAAAGTGTGACTCATACACCAGGCTAACAGTGTGACTCATATACCAGGCTAACTGTGTGGCTCACACACCAGGCTTTGTGTGTGCTCAAACACCAGACTAACTGTGTGATTCATAAACTATGGCAATTGTGTGGCTCATACACCAGGCTAACAGTGTGACTCATACACCAGGCTAACAGTGTGACTCATACACCAGGCTAACTGTGTGGCTCATACACCAGGCTAATTGTGTGTGCTCAAACACCAGACTTACTGTGTGATTCATAAACGATGGCAATTGTGTGGCTCATACACCAGGCTAACAGTGTGACTCATACACCAGGCTAACAGTGTGGCTCATACACCAGGCTAACTGTGTGGCTCATACACCAGGCTTTGTGTGTGCTCAAACACCAGACTTACTGTGTGATTCATTCACCAGACTAACTGTGTGACTCATACACCAGGCTAATTGTGTGGCTCATACACCAGGCTAACAGTGTGACTCATACACCAGGCTAACAGTGTGACTCATACACCAGGCTAACTGTGTGGCTCATACACCAGGCTTTGTGTGTGCTCAAACACCAGACTTACTGTGTGATTCATAAACTATGCCAATTGTGTGGCTCATACACCAGGCTAACTGTGTGGCTCATACACCAGGCTTTGTGTGTGCTCAAACACCAGACTTACTGTGTGATTCATTCACCAGACTAACTGTGTGACTCATACACCAGGCTAATTGTGTGTGCTCAAACACCAGACTTACTGTGTGATTTATAAACTATGGCAATTGTGTGGCTCATACACCAGGCTAACAGTGTGACTCATACACCAGGCTAACAGTGTGACTCATACACCAGGCTAACTGTGTGGCTCATACACCAGGCTTTGTGTGTGCTCAAACACCAGACTTACTGTGTGATTCATAAACTATGCCAATTGTGTGGCTCATACACCAGGCTAACTGTGTGGCTCATACACCAGGCTTTGTGTGTGCTCAAACACCAGACTTACTGTGTGATTCATTCACCAGACTAACTGTGTGACTCATAAACCAGGCCAATTGTGTGGCTCATACACCAGCTTATTGTGTTACTCAAACACAAGGTTAGTGGCTCATACACCAGGCTTATTGGGTTGCTCATTCAACATGCCAATTGTGTGGCTTATTCACCAGGCTAACTGTGTGACTAATACACCATGCTAACTGTGTGACTCATACACCAGGCTAACTATATGACCCATACACCAGGCTTATTGTGTGACCCATACACCAGGCTTAGTCTGTGACTCATACAACAGGCTAACTGTGTGACTCATACACCATGCTATCTATGTGACTCATACACCATGCTAACTGTGTGACTCATACACCAGGCTAACTGTGTGACCCATACACCAGGCTTAGTCTGTGACTCATACAACAGGCTAACTGTGTGACTCAAACACCATGCTATCTGTGTGTCTCATACACCAGGCTTATTGTGTGCTTCTCATACACCAAGCTTATTGTGTGACTCGTACCCTAGGCTTAGTATGTGACTCATACATCAGGGTTAGTATGTGGCTCAAACACCAGGCTTATTATGTGACCCATACACCAGGCTTATTGTGTGACTCATACACCATGCTTATCTGTGTGACTGATACACCAGGGTTAGTGTGTGGCTCAAACACCAGGCTAACTGTGTGACCCATACACCATGCCAATTGTGTGTCTCATTCACCAGGCTAAAATGTGTGGCTCATACACTAGGCTAATTGTGTTACTCATACACCAGACAAATTGTGTAATGCATACACCAGGTTAGTGGCTCATACACAAGGTTTATTGTGTGGCTCATACACAATGTTTATTGTGTGGCTCATACACAATGTTTATTGTGTGGCTCATACACAAGGCTAACTGTGTGACTCATACACCAGGTGCGGTTCAAACACAAGGTTAATTGTATAGCTCATACATCTGGTCAATTGTATGGGCATTTGCTCATACACCAGTCTTATCAGGTGGCTCATACACTAGGCTAATTGTGTGAATCATACACAAGGCTAAATGTATAGCTCATACATCTGGTCAATTGTATGGGCATTGGCTCATACACTTGGCTAATTGTGAGGCTCATTGCTGTAAGCAAGAATAAATTGGTTACTTGTGTTGTCCATACATAATTATTATTATATCTACTCTATGAAAAAATTGGAACTCTTTTCTTCAGTTGATGAATAAACTCAATGCCCTAAAAGGGGCTGCTATGGGGGAAATGGTTAATGTATCCTGGAGGATTTTATTTGTTTGATGAGTTCACACTGCTTTGACAGTATTGCAGTGATACAGTGGAGAATCTGTTATTCTTTCCCGTTTAAACGCAAACGTACGCAAACGCAAAACACTAAAACGTAGAAAAGAACAACTTTTGGACAATTCTGATAATTCTTGTTTATCTTGGTGGCAAACAGTTTGGAGCCTGATCAGACGCCGGGTTACCCGGCGTCTGATCTGGCTCCAAACTGTTTGCACTGCAAATTATAGTTTTAGCGTAAACACGTTTATTGGGAAAGAATAACGTTTTCTCCACTGTATGGCAAGATCCAGCTAATTACAGGTCAACTGAGGTGGAGGAAATCCCAAATGCCCTTCTAATTCTGTTTCAGGAACACATTGACGACTGGCTGTCCTACATCAACCTTGTATCCTGAAGGAGTTTTCTGCTTTACCTTCATTTTGCTTTATAAGCAACCACTTTTCTTAAACACAGGACTTAATATGTACTCTACATCTAAGTTAGATATACAAACATATGTGATTTACTCAGATGGCGCAAAGTGTTATAGGTCTAAACCTGTCAGACACAATAGTACCTTAGATAGTATCATCTAAGTAATGCTGATGCTGCAGAAAGTACATTCCACCTATTGTGTACCTTGTTGAGAAAGTCCACGGGGAAATGTTAAATCAATGAAAAGTACAACTTCAAAGTCCACTTGCTGTGTGTTTTATTCACCTAACAACTATCTAACAATACATGGCAGGTCAGACGCTATACTAGTTTGCTACCCGTATGCTTTTTTTTCACTTATGTTTACTCTTTCAACACTAAGTAACTCTTGTCGGTTATTATGTTCCCTTGTGGATCATTTTAGTTAGCAAAACATGAACCAGTCTACTTGGAATTCTGGGTAATTAAATACATACTGGTCTAAATTAGCGAACCGTGGTGCCCTCTGATCTGGGTCCACACAGTTTGCAAATGTAATGAGCATACTTTAAACAGGTTTGTTATATTGTTGAAAGAGTTAACCTCAAACCACATGAGGAAAGAAAAGAGTGAAAGCTTTCTTTTAATTTTTTTTTATAAGTTATATGTTATGATAATTGTCAAGTAAAAAATCTTATGTTAACCTGTCAACCTTTGAAGAAGCATCATAGACTCTCTCTATAAACACAGGGCTGCCATAAGTTGACATGAAAAATCCTAAGATTTCAAAATTTGCATTTTTCAAGCGTGATTTTACAAATCGTACCTTTACCCCATCGCCTGTTTCTAGTTTTGTTGACATGTAGCTGCTTAAAACAGACTGAAAGTAAAGCAGAATGCGCCTTAAGGCGCATTCTGCTTTACTTTCAGCCTGCTTTAAGCTACCATGTACTAGAAAAAAATCCGAAGATTTAGGAAAAATCCGGAGAAATGGCAGCCCTGTAAACAGGAGGAAGCAAAATGATGGGATGGGGGGGGGGGGGGGGGGGGCACACTCTTCATCACTACATTGGCCACTCTTCATTGGGGGAAGGCATCACAGATTTTTTGTTTTTTTTGGTTGTGCGCTAAAATTTGCGTAAAACAATGTCTGAAATGCTTTTCTGGTGTTTATTTAGTACAAATAAAAACAAAATTGCTTGGTTACTATAATTGGCAAAATTATTGGGGGGCAAACCAGCCTGATAATGAAAGACTAAGTTAAAACAGAGCTTTCTGCTTTCTAATTAACTTTTGTCCTGCATAAAAGTGTCACCTGTATTCACAAGTTAAGACTGCAAATTTATCAGTTTTTAAGTGGAAGCGTTAAATTCAAAATGGAGTGCAAAAAAAGTATGAAATTCTCAACAGAATCAAAGTAATAATTAAATGTATATAAAATAATAATACCAACAGTATACTTTCTATAAACTGAATATGTAAATAAGAGGTAATATCATCTAAATCAATATGGCTTAATTAATGTGAGTAACAGAGCCTATGTAAGTAGGTTTGGTTTTTGTCTGTTAGATTACCTTTGACAGAATATTTTTTGACATGCAAAGCTTATAATATGGAGAGTGTTTCAGATAAACTTGTATATTTTTGTCTCAGTCAAACACTATGTTGTGACTACTCATTAGAATCATCTCAAAGACAAGGTTTATGGAAGATGTAAAGAGACTAGATAAAATGTTTTTAAAATGTACACATGAATATGTCCTCAATCTATTTGAATGGCATTATCCTTAATTTTCTTCAAGCTGGCAGCTTAATACAAATCTTGACTTCTTGAAGCTGTCAATTGTAAACCGACTTGTTGAAACTCTGATTTTAACTCCAGATGATTTAAAAGACTTTACTACTCATGAAGAGCCAAGTTTAACCAATAGATTCAAATCAGACCTTATCAAAAACAAACCTTTCTTAATTCGTGGTTAACCTGTACCTGTCTTACCAAATGATCAGGCTCTTTGATAGTACCTTTCCCAAGAGGATAACTAAGTTGGAATTTCTTTTTTATTATTAATGTAAATCCATGCAATAAACAATGTTTCTAATTAATCACATCTGATGCTCAGCGATTTATTACCTACCATCAAACCTGCTTCAAGTGACCATTCAATGAAAATGCATTGGTAATCTTTGTAAAACAGGTTGTCTGCTTAACCCTTTACCCCATATAGCCAGTTTTTTACTTTGAAGATAGGTGATCACTTAATTAATGCAGGTTGAAAGTACTGCAAGAATATAGAAAATATTTATAGTCATGACTGTATAAATTGGAACTATTTTCTGCAGTGGATTAAAGCACTTATACCCTTTACCCCATAGCATGTTTCTAGTTTTGAATACAGGTGACCACTTATATGTTGAAAGTAAAGCAGAATGTGCCTTAAGGCACATTCTGCTTTACTTTCAGCCTGCTTTAAGCTGTCATCTGCTAGGATATAGCAAATATTTCTTATGAAACAAATTCATGACTGTATAAAATGGAACTATTTTCTACTGTGAAGGTATAAATCAAAGCCTTAAAAAGGCGTATTTATAGGTTAATGGGTTAAGAAAGTACAAAAATACAATTGTATCCTACTTTTGATATAGACAATTTCAAGGCTCCATATAAGGGGAGATTTTCAAAAACTAAAATCTCTATTTCTGCTTTAATTCCTATGGTGTCACTACTCATTAGAATCGTCTTGAAGAGACATTTCTAATAAGTAGTAAACCATAGGATTTGCTGCTGAAATGAGCCAAAAATGTTGGATTTGCTGTTACTCCCTGTATAACTGAAGCCCTGTAATTTGCACTGATGCATAACTAGTATATATATAAGGAAGAGGTTGATATAGAATGCAGTAACTGTTACTGATGATTCAACACAATCCTGTGTCTGTGCATCAGCTATTAGTCACTTTTTTCATTCAGACAAAATATAAATACATCCTTTATAGTCAAAATTTAATCCTTTGCCAAAAAATACACTCTTAGTCTTGTGCAACAACAGCTCAAATAGAACTTTAAACCATACTGAGGCTGGGCTTAATCCTAATTTAATTGAAATATGAGTTAATTCCATTAAAACAAGTCCAAGTTATCTCAATGTTAACTTTAACCCTTTCCCCGATAGAAGCGCCTTTTAGCGGATATGATTTATCCATCCGCTGAAGAAAATAGTTCCAATTATATCAGTATTGAATATGTATTATAGGGAATATTTTCTATATTATAGCACATGATAGCTTAAAGCAGGCTGAAAGTAAAGCAGAATGCGCCCAAAGGCGCATTCTGCTTTACTTTCAACCTGCTTTAAGTAGTCACCTATCTTTAGTACTAGAAATAGGCTATCAGGTAAAGGGTTAAAACACTGCCAAGACTTAGTCAACACTTTCCCTAAAAGCTTGTTTTGATCTTAACCCTTTACTCAATACATGTACATGTATATAGTATGCCTTTTTACACATTTAATTCATTCGTCCACAGAAAAAAACTAGTTCCATTTAATACAGTAACAAATATGCAATATTATATCCTAGAAGATGGCTACTGAAAGCAGGCTGAAAGTAAAACAGAATGTGCATTAAGGTACATTCTGCTTTTAACTTTCAACCTTCTTTAAGTGGTTACCTGTCTTCAAAACTAGCAGCAGGGTATGGAGTAAAGGGTAAATACAAACTTCTTTGAAAGCAGGCAGAAAGTAAATCAGAAATTTGCCTTCAAGAGATTTCTGCTACATTTCAGCTTGCTTTAAGCAGCAGTTTGTCAAAATGTAAGGAACCTTTCCTTCTATGGCTTATTATTATCCCATGGAAAGGTGTATCTAAATGCAACTGGTAAAGATGCCTGTTTAACAAATTCCCCCATAAATACACCTTTTTACACCATTAATTCTTTTCTCCCCTGAAATAATTACTTTCAAACTGCTTTACGTGGTCACCTGTCTTCGTAACTAGAAACAGGCTATGGAGCAATGGGTTAACCCTTTGAACCCTATAGTCCCGCATATAGGCGTCCTTTTCAAACACTATACATGTGAAAAGTGCACTTGTCCTATGCAAACAGTGAAGACCCAGATCAGAGGGCTCCGAAAGGAGCCCTCTGATCTGGGTCTTCACTGTTTGTCATAATGAAAAACATTGACAAAAACAACCCTTAAAAGTCAGAAATTGACTATACTCAAATGGAAACTGGGGTTGTCCATTCTAAGTTTCAGGGAGGAAAGAGTTAAAGGCAAGTAATTGTACGACTTGGAAAGGGTGAAGGGAAAGCTTAGTTGTATAATGTAAGTCTCTTATCAGCAACACTTTAAATCTGAATAGGCTTTACCCAAAAACTATTTCAAATATGCAACACTTAGGCATAAATCAAACTATCTATACTGGAGATTAAGTAGGCAAGTAAACTCAATAATACAATGACATTAACCCACTACTCCATAAATACACATTTTATTTAGTTTTCTACTAAAGAAAATAGTTTCCCTTTATACAATCATAAATGATGTTCTATAAGAAATATTTTCTATATCTTAATTAGCAGATGGTAACTTAAAGCAGGTTTTAATTTCAACCTGCAGCTGCTTTAAGCAACCATCTGATTTCAATGCCGAAAACGGGGGGGGGGGGGGGGGTAGTTTTGAAAACAGGTGACCACTTAAAGCAGGTTGAAAGCAAAGCAGAATGTACCTTAATGCGCTTTTTGCTTTACTTTCAGCCTGCTTTATGCTATCATCTGCTAGGATTTAAAAATATTTCTTGTAGTACATTTTCATGACTATAGATTAAATGGGAACTATTTTCTTCAGTGGAGGAATAAATTAAATGTGCTAAAAGGCGCTTCTATGGGAGAAAGGTTAAATATTTAAAGAGTATTTTCTTATATATCAGTTGCATCATTTTCAAACGGCTTTAAATCTTCGATCATCAAAGATCTAATATTATAACCCTTCTCAAGCCATAAGCATGATATTGATGCTTTTTGAAAACAGTGTAGACCCAGATCAGTCAAATATTGACTCTGATATGACAGTTGATTTAGGTTAACATTATTAGGTGTGCTGAACTTTATTAGCTGTACTGAACATCATTCAATGAGGGCGTGGTCCTTTAACCCTTTAACCCATAGCCTGTTTCTAGTTTTTTAACATAATGTGACCTCTTAAAGCAGGCTGAAAGTAAAGCAGAATGTGCCCTAGGGCACATTCTGCTTTACTTTCAGCCTGCTTTAAGTTAATATCTGCTAGTAGATAGAAAATATTTCTTATAGTACATATTCATGACAGTATAAAATGGAACTATTTTCTTTGGCGGATGAATAAAATGAATGGGCTAAAAGTCGCTCCTATAAGGGAAAGGGTTAACAGTAGGAATTGGATCATTGTAGAGCTGCATATCAGGAGAATATTTCAGTTACTAAAATCTTTATGCGACACCAAACAATTTCAGTTACTAAAATCTTTATGTGATGCCAAAAAATCTGCATTGTGACTACTCATTAGAATTGTCTCAAAGAGACAATTCTAATGAGTAGTCGCAATGCAGTAAATTGTTTAGATTTTATCAATTTTCTTCCATTAATCAGATGCTTTGATGATCTTGATCTACACTGTTTGAAAATAAAAACCTGTTTTCTACATGAACAGTTTTGACACGTACCAAAAAACGAGCACAATGTTTTGCAGATTCTAACTGTCACCCACTTAAGTCATAATGGGTCTGCTCTTTGATATTCAATATTGATTCATATATATAGTTGTACCATAAAAAAAATCTCACTTCATAAAATATAGTTGAAATTTCCATATTTGTCTGGATCATTTATATATGTGCCTACAAGCTCCTACACCAAGCATGTATCGTAGGAGGATACTAGTCTTCATCTAGAATCTCGTACCATATTTATATACGTCACACTGAATGATGCCAACTGCTTCAAAACTGGGTGTGGAGTTTTAAATAGTTTAACTCTGTTGAATGATATAATGATTCCCCTGTGGGAAGGTATTGAATTATTTTAGAACTATTCCAGAATAACTTCTTGAAAATTCATGAACAATTCTAGAAGCAGCCATTTAATGTTCATGAATATTCTACAAAAATCTAGAAATTTGATGGTTTTGGAACCATTGTTCTAGAATTACAAAATATCTTGAACTCCTTTTGTAGAATTTATAAAGTAGGTCTTGAAGCTCTAGAACAATTTTAGAAGTGGCCATTTAATTTTCATGAATATTCTAAAATTCTTGAACACTTTTCACAGGGGTTGTCACCTGTTATTTTCTTTTCAAACTAGACATCTCACCAAGTCCATACTTTTTGGAAAGACAGCTAGGTGGTAACTAATTAAAGCATGTTAAATGTAAAGCAGAATCAGCCATCTGCTGGAAAATATTTCTTATGGTACATATTCATGACTATACAAAGTTGAATTATTTTCTTCAGTGGAGGAATAAATCAAAGGCATAAAAGGGTGTATTTATGGAGTAATGGGTTAATTGTGTGCATAGGTATCATATTGCAAACAAGAGTACCACATCTTATCTGATTGAACATCATTGTAATGTCTGCAACAATTGTCATCTGCTTCTGTTCTAAAATTTTAAATTTTCTTAAAAAATCTTTTCAAAATAAGGTCAGTGTATCAAACAGTTTGGATCCTGATGAGACGCCGAGTTACTTGGCGTCTCATCTGGATCCAAACTGTTTGCAAAAGTAATCACAATATCACCGCTTGTAGGCAAAGAGCGTAACACTTGCTAGTCCCCTCCGCTATCAATCTTGGAAAATTTGGTCATGATGGATGGCATCCTGTCAGTTAGGGAAATTTCTTTGTTTTGAGACATCACAACAACATGTATGACATTTCTTCTTACTGCTCAACAAAGACGTGAAATGGTGTTTAACATCCCACCAACATAGAAAACCTTGATAACCTCTGTACCAGGACCAAACAAGAAGATTTATATTGACATTGCTTTAACCCATTTCCCCATAAATACCCGGTTTGCCTTTTCACGACTTTAATTTATTCCTCCACTGAAAAAAATATTTCCAATTTATACTGTTACAAATAAGATCATAAGAAACATTTTCTATATTCTAGCATATAATAGCTTAAAGCAGGCTGAAAGTAAAGCAGAATGCTCCTTATGGCGCATTCTGCTTTACTTTCAACCTACTTTAAGTGGTCACCTATCTTCAAAACTAGAAACAGGCTATGGGGTAATGCCAGTTATAAGACGACAGTGCTTTATAAGACAGGTGGCAGCCTAATGCAGTATGCACTTGTTTTAAAGACAAGTGACCAATTAAATCAGGTTGAAAGTACAGCAGAATGATCATGAATGATTTATTAAAATTCAGCTTGTATTAAGTTTCTAGCTATTTGTCAAAATACCATACTTGAAATGCCCATTCATTTCCAAAATTTCCAAGCTAGGGAATACTTTTCCTAGTGTAAGAATAATTAGAGATGTTCAAAGATGTATTTATGGAGTAATGGGTTAAAGCAGTCCAAATATCTTTACAGATCTCCATGCATTTTTTACCTGACTTTCAATGGCTCATTCTTTGATAAGCCATTGATATCTATGTAAAGGTGATCATGTCTGCTTTACTTTTGTCCTGCTTTAAGCAGTCGATACAAATTCAAGCTGTATAACCACCTGTATTTAACGTCCTTTATAAATCTTGTTGAATGGTAGCGATTATAAAGAGGAGTGATTTGCATGTCTGAGGATAACTTAAATGACCTTATAACACATTTTGTTAAACATCTAGTGCATTGAAACAGGTCACCATGTTTTTCATGCATGGTAGGTATATCAATCAGCATTATTCATAGTTTAGCTTTCATGTTCACCGCAATAATGCATGAAAAGAAGAGTGATCTGTTATCTATTAGTGCAACTGTAATATTTAGGATACTGTATAATGCATACATGGCATAACCTCGTTACATTTAGGAACCACTGAATTGAATGTCCCTTTTCAGTCAGGTGGCAGCTTGATGCATTTTTTTGTACTTTTAAAATATTTTAGGACATACCAGTGTAGCATTATTGTTGTGTTTATATTTCTGTAAGTAAATCTCTCCATACCTAGATACGGTTTTATTTCAAATACAGTCAAGTCCTATACTTATTGCAACACGTCTTTTGAGACTCCTTGATGCTTTTAAAGCAATGTGACTTCTAAAAGCTGAATGAAAGTAAGGTATAAAGCTTCTTTAGCAATTTCTGCTTTACATTCATCCTACTTTACATTTATCCTACTTTAACCCATTAACCCATGAAAGTAAAGTATAAAGCTTCTTAAGCAACTTTTTGCTTTACATTCACCCTATACTATAACCCTTTAACCCATAAATACGCCTTTTACACCAATAATCTATTCCATTCCTTTAGGCACATACTGCTTTACTTTCAACCTGCTTTAAGTGGTCACCTGTCTTCAAAACTACAAACAGGCTTAGGGTACAGCGTTAAGTAGCTACATGCCAACATTTAGCCTATAATGTTTTGACATAATAATAGCGGGGAATTTTACTTTATTTACTTCTCCACCCCTTCCTCCTCCTATATCTTCTTTAACATCTCGGTAATCACGCTTTTCATGCGACTATTTCATGCTCAGCAAACAAGAAACACAGCTATAATCTCTTCACTTGTATGACCCCATTTGAACACCAAGGCCAGGATTTATCATGGTAAGTTTTAGGACAACTTCATTTTGGTCCACGTAAAGCCGTGGCTTTGTACGACTTTCACGCTTACACTAATCTCCGATGACTTCTGACCTATTTGATATCACCTGTATGTGGTAACTTCTAGTTGACAGTTTGTAGAACAGACACTGGACATTTGGTGTTAATAGGCTAAAACTGACCATGCTTGTGCAAACACTGACCATAATGCCCGACTCATGTTGACAAGGGAATACCGTCTTATCTGTATTAAGCTACAATTGAAAAGTTGACATACCTGTAGTTTAAAAGATAGGTTGCAGCTTAATGCAAGAAAAATGCAAGACTAAAACGCAGAAAGCTAACAGAGGGGAGCTTTCTGCATTTACTTTTACTTGCATTAACCCTTTGAACCCTAGTCCCGCATATAGGCATTCTTTTCAAACAGTGTACATGTGAATAGTATACTTGTCCTGTGCAAACAGGGAAGACCCAGATCAGAGGGCTCCGAAAGGAGCCCTCTGATCAGGGTCTTCACTGTTTGTCATAATGCAAAACATTGACAAAAACAACCCTTAAAAGTCAGTAATGGACTAGACTAAAATGGAAACCGGAATTGTCCATTTAATGTTTCAGGGAGGAAAGAGTTAAACAAACACCTTTCTTTAAAGATTTCTTGTCTTAATTGAATGATTAATTGCTTTATACAGGTTTGGTTGTAAGTTAAACTGTAACAGAGATCCCTATATAAATAGCACACCTGATTCATGATTTCTACCTACAGATCATTTATTAAACCGATCTACATCTGAACTGGGTCCAGACTGGTTGACATTTGCAATATTGCATATCTTAACTCTTTGAACCCTAGTCCCGCATATAGGCGTGCTTTTCAAACAGTGTACATGTGAATAGTACACTTGTCCTATGCAAACAGTGAAGACCCTGATCAGAGGGCTCCGAAAGGAGCCCTCTGATCAGGGTCTTTACTGTTTGTCACAATGCCAAACATTGACAAAAACAACCCTTAAAAGTCAGAAATGGACTAGACTAAAATGGAAACTGGAATTGTCCATTTAAAGTTTTAGGGAGGAAAGAGTTAAGACTGTAAGCATTAAAGCTTATCTTTTAACCAAGCAGACACCAATTTTTACTGCCTAAGACAATTTAAATGTTTCAAAGGCTAAGCTCTGTGACATTGCAGCTAATCTCTGATACTATAAACCCTCCCCTTGTTTACAGTAGACTCTACCGTCAAGTAGTTTAGACTTGTTTATTGCATATTTAGTGGATGTGAAAGGTCAACAATTTATAATAGTTATAATGCCTATTTCATTCTCTATAAAAGATTTAGAGTTAGGATGCAAGTTTAAGTAATATTTGTTTTGAACATTAAGTCATGACTTAATTGATATTCAAAATATTAGATTTAATATACAGCCAAAACACTTAGAATAACTCCAATTGTTCATTGGTCTGATATAAAGGCCTGTAGAATGTTCACAAGTTTTTACTAGGATTTGACCTAGTGACCAACTTGAACATGACCCCAATCTGACCCATGTTCAAACTTTAACCTAGATTTTGTCAAGACCAACATTTGGAGCAAGCTTGATGAAGATTGAATCAAAACTGTGACCTTTACATTAACTGTTTGACCCAAACTGAACCATGTTCAAATTTGACCTAGATTTTATCAAGAAAAACATTTGGAGCAAATTTGATTAAGATTGACCCAAAACGGTGGCATAGAGTTTGTTCACCAGGTTATTCTATGATTTGACCTAGTGACCTAGTTTTTGAGCTCACATAACCAATGTTGGAACTTGACCAAGATTTTGTAGAGAACAACATATGGAGCAAGTTTGATGAAGATTGACCCAAAAGAACAACATATCTGGAGTAAAGTTGATGAAGATTGACCTAACAGACACCGGGACAACGCACACCAACAATGGACACAGCACGATGACACTATTGTACACCATGAGCTGAAGAAATAATATGTTGTATTCCATATTCAGCCAACATCAGCCACCTGCAGTAGATGCACCAAGAGCCTGTCTGATCAAAGATCTACTCTAACCATACACAGCCAAAGCAGGAAATGAATCAAGCAAATACAATCCAACCTCTCTTAACCGACCACTCTATTAACAAAGCACTGGAAGTCTACTACAATATACAGCAGCTTAATGCAGATTTAAAGTATGTAGAAAGCTCCCAAAGGGAGCTTTCTACATACTTTCATTCTGCATTTAGGAACCACCTGTCTTAACAGACCACTGAGTTTATTTATTGAATGGTTGCTCAGAAGAGGTTTAACTGTAAGACATTAACTTTTAAATGTCAGATACATTACTAGAGTCTCGTTAACAAGACCTAAGCCTCAGTCTTGCGCTTACATGCTTACTCATTCTTGTGGCTTTGAATAACATTTTGACAACATTTAGTTCCTTTTGTTTGGTTTTACAGTTGTGGCCTTGTTTTGGTTTTACTTCCACCAATTATCAGTGGTTTCATCATTCAGTGAAATAACGAAAACAACAAAACAAACCAATCTAACCGAGCCCTTCATTTGTTAGATATTAATATAGCAGTACAGTGAAGCCTGTGTACGGCCATGCTATGAAGGTGCATGATCTTTTAATCCATTACCCTATAATTATGCCTTTTTACGCCTTTAATTTATTTCTCTGCTGAAGAAAATAGTTCCACTTCATACTGTCATAAATATGTTCTAGAATTAGTATTTTTGTATTCTAGCAGATGTCCATTTAAACCAGGCTGAAAGTAAAGCAGAATTTGCCTTAAGGTGCATTCTGCTTTAATTACAATCTGCTTTAATAGGACATGTGTCTTCAAATTGAGAAACATGGTACGGGGTAATGGGTCAACTCATTTACTTTATATCTTGTTTTTAGTACTAAGGACAGATGGAAGATTAAAGGAAAACGGACAGCTGATGACAATATGGTCTTAGATCCTAGATTTTATCCTAAAAGCAACATTCATGAAGGTCCTGCAATTATTACTCATCGATAAGGTACGAAAAAGATCGATTTACTGCATACAGGTAAGCTATCGCTAATTGGAACGGGCGCCGCCATATTGGCAAAGCTATCATTCGGAACCCTCGATTTTTATCCATTTTGTGACGACACAAAGGCCTAAACGCTGATTGGCTCTTTCACTCAACCACTGTAACTTGGACGGACATTTCACACTTCGTCAGTAAGGGTAACGGCAAGCTTAATTCAAGGTCGCATACAGTTAAAAAAAAAAGGATAATAGATAGATGGTATATTCATATTGATTATGATAAACTTGAAAGGTCGTGTAGATCCAGAAAGGATCAGAAGCTATCGTTAATCGGCTTAGAGAAATGTCCGTTCCAATTCCCAGCTATAGAATCTGGGAAAACAATGCTGCGAAATGGCTAACAGTAGAGTATGGCGACACCCATAATACCTTGATTGATGATTATAATAATAGGTCTAGATCTACAATAAAAAAAATCTGATAATCAGTGCGATATTGTGCTGATCTAGACCTAAATGTTGAACTGGCTTAGATCTACCAACTCGTTTACAAATCAGCATTTTCTAGCTGGTTCGTCTCGGTTTAGGAATTCAACGCTACAGAAATTCTTAATGAAAAAAGTCTCATTACTAGATCAACATATTGTACGGGTAGATCAAGATCGTTTTTTTCTTTCTTAATTTAATCATCGCGATTCTCTAGATCCCGATCTGATAGAGCGATCTTACTTGAGTCCAAATCCGATTTTGATTGGATCTAGTTTTATCGTTCTTATTTCTGGGTGTAGTTTTACACTCGTCATTTCTGTAGAAAAAAATTCAAACAACTTTTAGATAGGCCTAAATGAATTTTAATTTAAGATTTAAATTCGAGTTTTATGGTAGACTCTAGCCTTTTTAAAAAAGCAGCATACACATCTAGATCAATACAAAACCACAAGAGCTAGAAGTGTCCAATATTCTTTTTTTCTTTTTTTTTTTTTTTTAAAGATTTTGGCTTTTTTGTTTTGATGTAACCCTTTCCCCCATAAATACGCCTTTTAACGCCTTTAATTAATTCCTTCATATACTGAAGAAAATAGTTTCAATATCATACTGTCACAAATAAAAATCATAAGAAATATTTTCTATATTTTAGCAGATAAAAGCTTAAAGCAGGCTGAAAGTATTTTCAACCTGTTTTAGTGGTCACATATTTTCAGAAGTAGAAACAGGGTAAAAGGCTCGTGGCGTGTAATCGCATATTTAAGTAGCCAAATTGCTAGCCTGTGTTTAAAATCACAACACCCTGTTTGACAAGTGCTGCTAATTAGATTACGTAATATGGATATTGATGCCCTGCAGCTTACTTCTTCACAGAGGGGGTCTTAGGCAGAAAGGGGTTGTGTATAATTATTTCCGGTCCATATCGTACAATTTGCAAGGCAGCTTAATTGATTAGTGGTTGATGATGAATGTCAGCATAAAATGCGATCTAGATCAAAGCCGCCTGCTGAAATATGTCCTGAATCTGTTTCGATTATGATTTTCATAGATCTTTATATAAGCTCAAGATATATAACGATAAGTAAAAAACGACATTAATACAATAAATGAGCACTTGGGTCACGTTATCTAGAGCGTTCAGTTTTGACCCAGATCAGAATATCAAATACTTTGTTCAGCAGACAATTAATCAGTTTGGATCTTAATCAGACATTGCCAGTCTCAATTGCTAGATGATAAATTGATATTCCACATTTGTCATGTCAATGACTGTGCAAAAAGTTCAGCAACAGTTTGGATCCAACTGAGATATTGAGAAACTCTGTGATTGAAAATCCAAACTAAGGTTTGAATGTACTGAAAAGCTCATTGAAGAAACTTTTATCCGTACGAGAGACTGACAAACAGTTAGGACCCAGATCGGAATCAAAACTGACTGTACTTAAAGGTCAGCAACAGTTTGGATCCAAATGAGATATTGAGAAACTCTGTGATTGAGACCTGGATGTACGAAAGTTCCCGGATGTTGCGATACCGAGAATAAATGGTCTATTTTCTAAAATTGTATGTCCGATTGAGGACCAGAACCGATGTTAAACGTCATGGAAAATTCATAACAGACCAGAAAAATAATTTGATCCCCCTTATTTTATTAAATAAAAACGTAATACCTCATCCGTTTTGTACTGGATGCAGAGACAGTGTATAGCCATATGGCTATACACTGTCTCTGACTGGATGTTATAAAAATCGGCACATGTATTATCGTCTTTATCTGCTCGTGTTTTAGTCGTAGCCCCGTAAAAAAACGAAGATATCCTGGAGCCGATGTTTATGATTAATATTTACGGAAATATTAACAGATAAGACTAAATATATCGGAGAAACTTTTTTCGAAAGTCACAGGGCTTCGATGCCTTTATTCACAACCAGTATGCAAATATTATCAAGAGTATCCGTGCCCGATTCCGGTGTCCTATGATATTTGCCTGATATACGCTACCTCAAGTATGGCTGGATTAAGCACTAATAGCTCGAAATTTTGATGGTTCTGCTATGCACTCATTGTCACCAAGACACCCAATCGTCATTTCATTTGTTCTTCAGCAAGTATTAACCTCCTTTGTAGGCATTTAAACACAAGTATTGCAGTCGCAAATTCGTCCGGCGAATGCGCTTTCTCTTCGCCCGACCCGTCGTAGTCTCTGTCTTCTAATATTACATTCTCTGATAATTTAGGATCGAAATCGTAACACTGAAGTTCTAAAGTGTTTTTACCTTCCTCCACATGCCCAATTTTTCTCAGTATTTCAGTTTATTAATGTTATCGATGTAAATTCCGCGCACTCTACGGCATTCCCGGTTAGACTTGCTATAACCGGAAGGTCGCGGAAGGCCTTAGTTACGTCACACAGGTAAACAAAATGGCGGCCCCCATGGTCGCTTGCACAGTCATATATCACAAAGTTTAAACGGCTCTAACTACTTCATTTTTTATTATTTTTCAAAATTTCAAAGGCAGAAGGCGATTTTTTTTCAATATCTTCCATTTAAAAGATATTTATCACCAGCTGTCCATTTCCCTTTAAAGCATGCTGAAAGCAAGCAGTCTGCTTCACTCTCAGCCTGCTTATATAAGCTACCATCAGATAGGATATATAGAATATATGTCTTATGTTGCGTATTCTTGACTATAAATTGGAACTATTTTCTTCAATGGAGGAATAAATTAAGGGAGTAGCAAGGCATATTTATGGAGTAATGGGTTAAGACATAGAGCTTTATGTATTCTTTTTGGTCAGCATTGTTATATGCTCTTCTATTACATTACTACAGAAAACTGTTGTATTTTCTTTTTAGCAAAAGTTTAACTAAGGTTTGTCTGTAGTACATACAAGTGGTTTCTAAGTAAATCATCAGCATGATTTAACAATTCTTTTCACTAAATGTCTTCATGTTTTGAAATTCAATATGCTTTTCTTTTCAATATACAGTAAAACCTCTCTATTACGACCACTAAAACAAGGCTAAATGATTACATAAAAGACAGGTGACAGCTTAAAGCAAGGTGACAGTAAAACAGAAAGCTCCTATAGGAGCTTTCTGTTTTACTGTCACCTTTCTTGAAGTAGGCACCTGTCGTAAACACCTAATAATGAACTTAATTTAGTGGTCGTAATAGAGAGGTTTTACTGTATTAACTTTTTGAGTGCATAAAGAGATCAGTCACCAGCAGACCTATGAAAACTGGTTGGATCCCAATTTAACCCATTACTCCATAGCCCGATTCTATTTTTGAAAACAGGTGACCACTTAAAGCAAGTTGAAAGTAAAGCAGAATGCGCCTTAAGGCGCATTCTGCTTTACTTTCAGCCTGCTTAATCTACCATCTGCTAGAATATAGAAAATAGTTCTGATCACATATTCTTAACTGAATAAATTGAAACTATTATTCTCAATGGAGAAATAAATTGAAGGCGTAAATGGTATATTTATGGGGTAATGGGTTAAGATAGCCTCATTATTTCAAGAAGCATTATGAAACTCATTACCAAACAACAACTTATACACATTGTGGTATCTAATATATTGATGTCTACATTGTTTGTTCAGTTGATTGTTTTAAATAAAATATAACATGGGGATTGTTGGAAAGCATTAGTTCAAAAGCAAAAATCCTAAAAACTACATCAAACCACAAAATGTGACTACTCATTACAATTGTTCTTTAGAGATGAATATAGGGTTTGTAGGAGACTTTGGAAGATCTGGAGATTGCCCTTTAACTCTTTTGCTGAAAAGAAACGCTTCACCCCTCTTGAGATTACAGCCATTCGCCCTGCCTAACAATACAAGAAACCCAGGCTAGAATTACAAACACATTAAACATATTAATTTTACTGGCAAGCCTATCTGCACAGCCTGATCAATCATCAATCTGAAACATCTCCATAAAGCATCCCACACATCAACCACTAGGAAGCTGAAAGGGACTATTGATCCTAGATCATTGCACAATATTATTTATGTCAAAACAAATGACAGCAAAATGTTTTCTTTCCATATTGGAAATACTCAATCATGACAAATACATACATCTCTTTTGGTAATTCATTTTTGAAAACGGGACAGCAACTAGAAACCATCCACAGATTCGGCCATTAATAATTCACAGGGTAATGGTTGCTTATTATGCTACCATGTAATAGATTTCAATCAGACAGAGAGTCTTGCTTAGTCCATCTTTCACTGTTGTCATATAGAAAACAATTGATTTTTCACATCGGTAAGTCTAACAGTTGGCCGCGCGATACTCCATGCAGCGGTAAGAGGACTGAGCCAATTTCAAATCTGTCAGTGCTTTATTACTGCCTAATAGACTTTTCCCATCTTCTGTCTGGGTTTGATCTATTAAGATTCAGGGGGAATGGTAATAGGGCTGGAAATGATGGCTTTTCTATACAAGACTCGGGGCTTCCATTTCTCCGGATTTTTCCTAAATCTTCGGATTTTTTTCTAGTACATAATAGCTTAAAGCAGGCTGAGAGTAAAGCAGAATGCGCCTTAAGGCGCATTCTGCTTTACTTCCAGCCTGCTTTTAGCAGCCACATGTCAAAAAAACTCGAAAAAGGCGATGGGGTAAAGGTACGGTTCGTGAAATCGCACTTGAAAAATGCGAATTTGGAAATCTTAGGATTTTTCTTGTCAATTTATGGTAGCCCTGAAGACTGTATTGTATGACTAGCACTAGGGCAACTTAGCTATCTGATCTAGATCTATGAAATGGTTTTCAGTGGTTTTGATGAATATGTGACCTTTTCATTTACAGTCAAACCTGATGCTTACAGTAACTATTTCCAACCTAGCTTTTTCAGTGTGATAACCAGATGATTGCTTAAAGCAGCCTGAAAGTAAAGCAGAGAACTCTATCCTTACAGCTTTCTGCTTTACTTTCAGCCTGCTTTAACCAACAACCTGTCAGAATGTAGCAAAAGTTTCCTTTGACTCATAATCATGGAGAGAAGAATTTAGAGGCATCTATAAAAGGAATTGGTAAATGCAATATTACTTTGAAGGAAAGGGTTACTAAATAGGAGGTGACCAGTCTATTAAAGCTGCATGAGTATAGTCTTTAACCTATTACTTCATAGCCTGTTTCTAGTTTTGAAGAAAGGTGACCACTTAAAGCAGGTTGAAAGTAAAGCAGAATACATCTTGAGGCGCATTCTGCTTTACTTTCAGCCTGCTTTAAGCTTCCATCTGACAGGATATAGAAACTTTTTGTGTTGGAACATGTTTATGACTGAATAGATTGGAACTTTTTTCTTCAGTGGAGGAATAAATCAAATGCGCTAAAAGGCACTTCTATCAGGGAAAGGTTAAAGAAAGGCAAAAGTTTAATGTAGGACAAAAAGTAAGAATACAGAGCATGGCCTTCCTGCATAGTACTTTCATTCTGCATTACATAATCACTTGTCATACTTATCTAAGACTACTTGTTCACCTACTTTTATCAAAATTCACAGAACCTGCATGCATAGTCATCTTATTTTTCTTTACCCATTGAATATGTAGAGTAAACTTCATAATAATATAACAGTTTGGATTCTGAACCAACTTCTTCTAACTCAATGTCTTATTCAGATCTAACTGTTTGAAACTGACCATCCTAATTAAGCCAGAATCAGTATCACAGGGCTCCAGATAAGAGGGAGTAAACTCATCAAATTCAATGTTTTCTCACTTTATTTCAGCACCAATCCTATGGTGTTACTACTCATTAGAATCGTCTCGAAGAGACAATTCTAATGAGTAGTGACACCATAGGGTTTCATTCAGATTTAAAGGTTTTAATTTTTGAAATACTCCCCTTATCTGGAGCCCTGTATCATAAATTTGTCAATATATAAACTGTAAACAAGATGAAGATGTCAACATGTACAAACAATGGCAGCCAAGTCAACTTTGACATTTCAACAGCACTGGGGCTTAGCATTATCACTTCAAGAGAGAAGTTCTACAATAAGAACAATTAACCCCAACTAAAGCAACCGCTTACAGCTATGAAGGCTTGATGGCAATGCTTTCTGCTTTACTTCAATCTCCGTTTAACCCATTACCCCAAAATAACTCATTTTTTACGCTTTAATTTATTCCTCCACTGAATAAATTAATTATACTTTATACACCTATGAATATCTACCATAAGAAATATTTTCCATATCCTAGTAGATGGTAGCTTAAAGCAGGCTGAAAGTAAATCAGAATGTGCCTCAAGGCACATTCTGCTTTACTCTCATCCTGCTTTAACTCTTTCCTCCCTGAAACTTTTAATAGACAATTCCAGTTTCCATTTAAGTCTAGTCCATTTTTTACCTTTAAGGGTTGTTTTTGTCAATGTTTGGCATTATGACAAACAGTGAAGACCCTGATCAGAGGGCTCCTTTCGGAGCCCTCTGATCAGGGTCTTCACTGTTTGCACAGGACAAATGTACTTTTTATATATACACTGTTTGAAAATGACGCCTATATGCGGGTCTAGGGCTCAAAGGGTTAAGCCAAACTCTGCTAGAATATTGAAAATATTTTTTATGAAACATATTCTTGACTGTTTAAAGTGGGACTATTTTCTTCAATAATGGTTTAAATTAAAGGCAAATAAATTTTAAAATGCGTACTTATCGGGTAATGGATTTAAACAAGTTTGACTGCCCTATGTCGGTATGAGAAACCTTGGATACCATGTTTCAGACACGTGACAGGCAGGTAATCATGTTAATTAATTGCACCAATCCTCTCACATCTCATCATAAGCACAAAGGTGTTTCTAACATAATTTATGTTCATCATCTTAATGAATTTAAAACATTGTAAAATGGACATTACCTTACAAGACATAAATTCAAACTTGTAACATTTCAAAAGGTAAAAACGTCACAGGTAAGCGCATTAGGCAAATTAACGAGGGGATTCTTTTCATCATGTCTGGACCGAAAGAATGAAGAATGGCATACAGACTCTGATGGAAGATATATGTGAAGTATCATCTCTTTGACCCTAGCCATCTTCACACAGGTTCAAGACCTTTAAGACGTTCATCATAACAAGCTATTAACCCAATTAATGCCCGGTGTCACCATATGGGACACTACAATTCAGTGTAGACCAATTTGAGACAGTGAGTACTGAAAAGTAAAATCTAATTAAGACCCGACAGATTACTGCTAAATTTCCAAAACTAAAGCAAAACTCAAATATCAAGTATAGCAAATCCTCTAATAAGACTATACATGTATTGCACAACCAAAAAGAAGACATATATCGCATGTAAGACAGCAGTTAATGTAATGCATCATAAAAAGTAAACAGAAAGCTCCTTTAGATCTTGCTTTAAGTATAGCCATCTGCCTTGAGCGCTTATAATTTCTGCTTTAATTACTATCATCATGCTTTAAACTGCCACCTGTTTGAAACACTGAAAACAAACCATCAAACGTATACTTACATCTTTTAACCGCAGTTTGAATGTGGATTAGACGTCAAGTTATGTAAATCTTCACATATAAATACATGTCAAGCTATTTATACATAAGTTATGTAAAAGAATTCTGCGGTAGCACGTCAAACTTGCTTTAAGCGACCACTTAAAGTAAAAGCATATTGATGTCTCTAGACAGATGACTGCTGAATGCAGGACAAAAGTAATGCAGAAAGCTCCTATAGGAGCTTTCTGCATTACTTTTATCCTGCATTCAGCAGCTATTTGACCTGAAGACCAAATATTAAGGCTGCCAAATATTAATGTCTTGTTGAGTGGTCATTTAATATAAGATTAACTGTACCAGTAAATCATATTGTTCATGTGCAGTATGTATTATCTAATTTCACGTGCAACAGCTGCTGAAATGCGCTAAAGTAAGACTTAGTATTGACAAAACACAAGAATTACCGCAAAACTTTGTGCATCAAGTTTTCGGTCAATTAATACTTCTTGATCTTCACATAATAATATGCCTTATAGTAAAGTTCACTCAAAATAAGTCAATGTTACACTAACAGCAGAGCACCAGATAAGGGCAGTTTTTCAAAAATTAAAATCTTTATTTCTGAATTAAACCCTATGGTGTCACTACTCATTAGAATCATCTCTTCGAGACGATTCTAATGAGTAGTAACACCATAGGATTTGGTGCTAAAAAGAGTGAGAAAATGTTGGATTTGTTGAAATAACTACCTCTTATCTGGAGCCCTGTAACAGCAAGGGTGAGTACCATATAACGATTTGATTGCATTTTTTGAGTGAACATTTCAGAATATGAAATTATTGAAACCAGTAAAATCTTTATTTCTGCACCAAATCATACAATGGTTAGAACTTCTTGATTTACGTTCAACCTGCTCTAAGCAGCCATGTCAGGATATAGGAAAACATACACCTCATCTATATTGGAAAGGGTTAAATGTGAAGAAAAACATATTAAAGATGTAGGAAAGTGGATTTAAAATTTGTTCCAAAAAGAGCATAAACACCCCTGATTTTCAATGTCTGGGAGTTCTTTTTTCTGTAACAGGTTTAATTTCTTGATTGGTAAAGCCATTCCTAATTGAAGATTAAGGTGACCGACAGTTGTAAATAGAACTCTTCAAAGTCAAGAGGTTAATCGACTTAAAGTTGTTGAATGAACTGTTTCACAATGTGTGTCCTTAACAAACCAGACCTTACAGCCAACCCTGCCTTCTGCTTTTGAGGCATTTGGTCACCTTAATGCAGAATAAAAGTAATGCAGAAAGCTCCTTTAGGAGCTTTATGCAATACTTTTGTTCTGCATTTATCTTATAGAACACCTGTAGTCATTCCCCATTGCACTGCTAGTTACCTGGTTTAGACTGGCAGTGCACTATCAGTTTGCTATTGAAATCTCAGTGCACTATCAGTTAACTGTCAGTGCACTGTCAGTTTAAACCCAGTTAACTACCAGTGCACTGGGGTGTATACTTTAGCTTAAACAGTACTGTACCTTTATATTAAGTAAGAAAGAAATTGATATCTTTTCAGACAGGTAACTGCTTAAAGAAATGTCTGTATTAATTACTTTCATTCTACATAAAGCTACAATGAAATATATTTTGAGTGCTACTAATAACAAAGGTCTCTTGCTATTAACCCATTACCCCATAAATGCGCCTTTTTACACCTTTCATTTCTTCCACTAAAGAAAATAGATCCAATTTTTACAATCATGAATATGTATCAAACAATTTTATTTCTAAATACTTCTAAGCAGATGATAGCTTAAAGCAGGCTGAAAGTAAAGCAGAATGTGCCTTAAGGCACATTCTGCTTTACTTTCAACCTGCTTTAAGTGGTCACCTATTTTCAAAACTAGAAACAGGCTATTGGGTAATGTGTTAAAGGGCAAAATGATTTTTAAATTTTAATACATATAAAATCAAGATATAAACTTTATATTAAGCTGCCATCATGTCTTTCTTGATATGACCTCAATGTTACAGAGATGACAAAACAACAACAACATCAACCAATTATAACTGAAAAGTAACAACTGTATACGTACTGAAATACGTAAATCTATTCACAGGTAATAGGCTTATACAGGTCTATAAAAAGAATGACACACTTCATGTACTGTGAGTGCTTACGATTTTGAATGACAATTAACCTGAGTAAGACATAATAGGGTGATCTTTAAGGTTGATGGCTGCTTAATGCAGGACGATAGTAATATAGAAAGCTCCTTTAGGAGCTGTCTGCATTACCTTAATCCTAATAGCTGTCATCTATCATCTGTCTCGTAGACACACTTCAAGACTCACTTTAAAGTCGAGGAGAACTGTATTGCTACTAACACCTGATTTACATATTGTTTATACGTACATAGTGGTGACGAAAATCAACCTCTATATTAACCAATTGATATCCCCTGGATGACAAAGATTGGCAAGCTTATGTAGACTTATATGAAAGAAGAATACATTAAAGTCTGCACTGTTTGCTATATATGCTGTTTTACAGGCAATTTTAACCTATGTGACCAACATTATACATTTAACGCTATACAGCTTGTTTCTTAGTTAAGTTTTAAAGACATACAATTAACAACTTAAAGCAGGTTGAAGGTAAAGCAGAATACAACTTAACGAACATTCTGCTTTACGTTCACCCTGCTTTAAGCTACCATCGGGTAGAACATAGCAAATATTTCTAATGATAGTACATATTCATGATTGTATAAATTGCAACTTTTTTCTTGGTGATGCAGTGCAGGAATACATTAACTCTTTCCTCCCTAAAACATTAAATGAACAATTCCTATTTCCATTTTGGTATAGTCCATTTCTGACTTTAAGGGTTGTTTTTGTCAATGTTTGGCATTATGACAAACAGTGATGACCCTGATCAGAGGGCTCCTTTCGGAGCCCTCTGATCTGGGTCTTCACTGTTTACATAGGACAAGTGTACTATTCACATGTACACTGTTTGAAAACGACGCCTATATGCAGGACTAGGGTTCAAAGGGTTAAATGCATAAATATGGGTATCTATTGAGTAATGGGTTAACCTTTTGCCTAAAAGATTATCACCTGACACTATACTTCTTTATCTATATTCCATACAGGAATATGCCTTGACTGTCACTCTTCTACATTGTCCTCAAATAAAGACCTTCAGAAAACTATTCCTACATCCTGACAAATGGGTTGTTACAGCAGATCACTGTCAGTATAAAGCAGAAATTCTCCTGAAACTTCTGCTTTTACTTTCAGAGTGCTTTAAGCAACGACCTGTCTTTAACATAGAAATCAAGCAATGAGGAAAACGGTTTAAATCAAATTCAACTCCTCAAAACCTTATAATGCACATATTTGTATGAAGTTAACCAACGCAAAAACTGATGACCAATTTGCATAATAATAGCTCACGTCCCTACAAAAAGTGGTTCAGGTTTTTAGCACACAATTTATTTGTCTCAAAATGACAAGGGCCCATCCAGATGCACATTCTAACAGCAGTTCATACCAGCTATGACAAGCTCTCTAATGTAAATGATATCTTTCTCTATACAGTAAAACGTGTGCACAGCGGCAATTAATATTGATATTTATACAGATTATCTAGCAAATTTAATGCAGGACTAAAGTAATGCAGAAAGCTCCCACAGGGAGCTTTCTGCATTACTTTGGTCCTGCATTAAACTGCAATATATCTAGGAGAAAACCAATATGTGTTATTTTGAATAGCTGTATGACACAGGGTTGTCTGTTCTTTATAAAGAAGTACTGACACAAAATAATTGAAGCTCAAAATTCAGAATTTTCAATGGTGTTTTTTGTCCGAAATTTTTTATCACCTGTAATAGTCACAGCCATTTTATTGATTATGTTTTATTTCTAACCTAGAAATCTGGTGAAATAATAAACCTTTTTATACTGATTATACAGTCAAGCTTGTATTAAACAGACACTCTAAACAAGAGAATTTAAGTATTTAATACAGATGGTAGCTTTTAACTTACTGCAGGGCAAAAGTAAAGGAGAAAATTCCTGTAGAAGCTTTCTACTTTACTTTTTGTCTAGCGTTAAGCAGTCAACTGTCTTTTGAGATCCATTCTTCATCAAAGACTCACCATTTAACACAAGCTCTCCCTTTTTTCGAAATTCAGCTAATACTAAAGACTTTGAAAGCGATTCAAATAGCTCCCTGGCTTTGTGCTGGCGTAAAAATGACTTTATGAGACTTAAAACAAAGTGAATGTTTAACTCTCTACCCATGCATGGCCTGTTTATAGTTTTGACAACAAGTTATAACTTAATTATAAAGCAGGTTGAAATTAAAGCATCAGTCTAGTCTCTTCTATATAAGTCTCACAATTGATTATTCATTGATGGTGATAAATATAGATATGCAGCTTAACCCTTTGAGCCCTAGTCCCGCATATAGGCGTCCTTTTCAAACAGTGTACATGTGAATAGTACACTTGTCCTCTGCAAACAGTGAAGACCCAGATCAGAGGGCTCCGAAAGGAGCCCTCTGATCAGGGTCTTCTTTGTTTGTCATAATGCCAAACAGTGACAAAAACAACCCTTAAAAGTCAGAAATGGACTAGACTTAAATGGAAACTGGAATTGTCCATTTGAAGTTTTAGGGAGGAAAGAGATAACCCTTGGCCTATATATAGTTTTGCCGACAAGTAATAACTTAAAGCAGATTAAAAGTAAAACAGAATTGGCCTGAAGGCACATTCTGCTTTACTTCCATCCCGCTTATAAAGCTTAGTATACCATCTGCTAGAATATAGATTATTTTTATCAAGGTGCATATTCATGACTATAAATTGGGAAATATTTTCTTAAATGGAGGAATAAAGTAGTGGCGTAAAAAGGCAAAACAAGGTGACAGTAGAACAGAAAGCTCCTAAAGATACAGTCTGCTTTAATTCAATCTTGCTAAATTAAGCAGTCATCTAGTCAGCTATATAGATATTGGCGATTATTACACATATGGCTTTAAGGAAAGGGTTAAACGTGACTATTGATTCACATTAAGTGGCTGCAAATGTTTAACAAAGGTTTGACTGTACATGAATGTCAACAGAGTAGACATAGATCAGATACTGAAATGTTTTGCAACATCTTATCTACACTGTTTGAGGGCTGCAAGGCATTAACCAACGAGGTGAAAAGGCATTTTACACAATCACTCTCCATCAGATACCTCGGTCTAACTGTAGGCAATTTCAGATGAACATCTTTAGTATTGACTAATCATTCTCGTCTCATTAATAATGACACCAGTCTCTCACACAGGCTGTGGCAAATGGCATAAAACCCACACTGTTACCAGGTATGAGTTAATGTCAGGCAAATCAATGATTGTTTTATGACAAGCCAATCCATGACAACACTGATTATGTTTCACTCAATTAGAAGTAACAAAACAGTATTACACTGAAATGTATATGAAGAAGCTGTCAGGCATTTAAACAGGGTAATTGGTTGGTATGGCTGCTTGATGGCCTGATATCATTGAAAATAATAAAGGCTTGTTTCTGGCAGGTTGCTGCTTAAAGCAAAATGATAGTAACGAAAAAAGCTTTTATCCCATTACCGCGATAGCCTGTTTCTAGTTTTGAATACAGGTGACCACTTAAAGCAGGTTGAAAGTAAAGCAGAATGTGCCTGAAGGCACATTCTGCTTTACTTTCAGCCTGCTTTATTAAGCTATCATCTTCTAGGATATAGCAAATATTTCTTACGAAACATGTTCATAACTGTATAAAGTTGCACCATTTGCTTCAGTGAAGGACTAAATCAAAGGGGTAGAAAGGCATATTTATGGGGGATTGGGTTAAAAAAGCTTTCTTCTTTACTTTGACTCTGCTCTTACAATATCTCTAGAGCAATCTCATGCAAATCCAACTGACACATGCATACATGCAGTTCTCCTGGTTTTTAAATCCCAGTGCTTAAAGCAAAATGAAAGTAAAGCAGAAAACTTCCATAAAGCTATCTCTGCTTTTCTTTCATCCTGCTTTGAGCTGCATCTGACATGATCAATGAGCCTTAATTTGAAGCCAGTTGAAAGTAAAGCAGTATGCGCTTTGCATTCTTTAACCCTTTGAGCCCTAGTCCCGCATTTAGGCGTCCTTTTCAAACAGTGTACATGTGAATAGTATACTTGTCCTGTGCAAACAGTGAAGACCCAGATCAGAGGGCTCCGAAAGGAGCCCTCTGATCAGGGTCTTCACTGTTTGTCATAATGCCAAACATTGACCAAAACAACCCTTAAAAGTCAGAAAACGACTAGACTAAAATGGAAACTGGAATTGTCCATTTAAAGTTTCAGGGAGGAAAGAGTTAATGTCTGCCTGCTTCAAGCTACCATTTGCTAGGATATAGAAACTTAATTTCTTATGGTGCATATTCACAAGTCAACTGTATCAACTGGAATTTAATTTTCTTCAATGCAGGAATAAATTAAAAGCGTAATATAGGCATATTTATGGAGTATAATGGGTTAGCGTGAAGTTAAACATTATGTCTCGATCATCTAGATCCAGCCTTTTTGCAAAGGTTATTACCGTTTCACCTAAAACAGCGCTAGCAGATAAACAAACAAACATTCCATAAAAATAATGTATCATAACTTTTTTATTTTGTAGTGCCTTGCAAAAACCAACCATAACTTTTGGTTAAAATGTAGATATTAATTGAGGTGACACACTACAAAATAGATGTAATTCATAATAATGACAGGTTTAGATATCAGGTTTGAAAGAAAATGTCAGCGGGCTAGACAAAGAAACAAGAAAGCTACGACAAAAACACGTTAACTGTGAACAATGGCTTCCATTTCAACCAATGTGTTTTCATATCATTTTTTGCCGTTCTTTTTTTTTCTGTGTTAGAAAAGATGTATAGACAACCTGTTTTAAGTGGACATTGAAAAGGTGATGAAGTACTGAAATCTGATACGCTGTTTGTAGCTTAATTTTAACCCATTACCCCATAAATACACCTTTTTACGCCTTTAATTTATTCCTCCACTGACAGGGCTTTCTGCTTTATAATTTATCCATATTATGTAACTGTCAAACTTACTTTGACTCAATATCGATTCTCGAACCGTAGCTTATTTCTAGTATCAAAGATAGGTGCATGATCAGTGGAATAAAAAATTAAAGTTAGCTTGACAGTTATATAAACTTAATAAATTATAAAGCAGAAAGTCCTCCTTTAGCAGCCACCAGTGTCATAACCCATTACCAAATAGACACACCTTTTTATGCCTTTAATTCATTCATACACTAAAGAAAATAGTCCCATTTTATGCAGCCATGAACATGCATGCATGCACCATAAAAGGTTACCTAGTTCCTTTAAACTAATAGATGATAGCATAAAGCATGCTAAAAGTAAAGCAGAATGTTCTGTGAGCAATATTCTGCTTAACCTTGAAGCCTGCTTTAAACAGCCACCTGTCTTCAATATACTTAAGAAACAATTAAGCTATGCCATGGGGTAAAGGGTTTAACCCAATACCCCATACATATGCCTTTTTACGCCTTCATTTTATTCCTCCACTGTAAAAAATAGTTCTAATTTATAAGTAATGAATATGTATTATAAGAAATAGTTTCTATATTCTAGCAGATGGTAGCTTAATGCAGGTTGAAAGTAAAGCAGAATGCGCCTTAAGGCACAGTCAGCTTTACTTTCAACCTGCTTTAAGTTGTCACCTACTTACAATACTAGAAAAGGGCTATGTAGTAAAGGGTTTAACACTGAAAACAATCTACCAGAGATTAGGATAAATACAAATGTGGCTGTACTTCAATCTCAGGCCTCTTGGATAAATGTTCCACATTTTAAACCTTTAATCCCTCAAACGCTGCAAGCCCAACACCTTCTGTGCCCTAGATCTGCGCCTGCTCTGCAGACATTCTTCGCATGTATGTGTACAAACTGTTAACCTCAGATAAACAGACTGATATTTTGTACCAGTTGTGACCTACTGCTTTAGTTGTAGATAATCAAGAAAATAACTTGTAAATGATACGCCTCAGAGCTCATCTACCGCTAATTTGATAAATGTACAATTTTAGCAAGTCAGGATCCGTCCTACTTGAAAACCCTGGATGACTAGCGCACTAATGTTATACTACAATAAATTAATTGCCGGCAGGTTTTTACATCCCAAGGTTTCTGAAGCAAAACCCTACCAATTTCACTTTGCGGCTGTATAAATCACAGAAAATTATAGCCAAAGCCTCTGGGTATACAGTCTATCTTGTACTGAGCGAACAATATTTGAAGAGGCATGGCGATCTCTATAGACAGGTCCTGCTCAAAACAGTATAAAAATAATGCAGGAAGCTCCTGTAGGAGCTTTCTGCATTATTTTTATCCTGCATTAAGCAAGCACCTGTTTTAAGATTAACCATGAGTTTTCTATTTGTTGGTAGCTTACGACAAGATTGACAGTGTGTTCATCATTTCTGAATCACAATTAGACGGTTTTAACACTTACTCCGGAACTTCTAGCTACGACAAAAACCTGTTTTTAGCGAGCCGAGACTTTGATGACTAAGCTTTTAGGAGACAGGTGGCTGCTTAATGCAGAGTTGAAGTAATGCAGAATGCTAATTTATTACCTTTCTGCATTACATCCCTTCTGCACGAAGCTGCAAAACAGTACATTTTAAGTCTGCAAAATTAAACTTCCTTTAAATGGTTATAACCCTCTCTTTCAAAGAAACGCCTTATCACACCTCTACCTTCACCTCCAAAAAAAGAGCACAAAACGAACAATCAATTAGAGTGTTTAGGTGGCAGCTTAAAGCAAAGCAAATGTAAAGCAGAAAGTCCCTGAAGGATAGATAGAGTTGATTTACAATGATGGCTTTATTTTCACTGATGTTTATGTGTGATTGGATTGAGCAACAAGTTACAAATTGATTTCTTGCATATCAAATGATCAAGATCCAATCTAGAAGAGGCTGGCTATCATTTTACTTCTCATTGTCAGCCTACAGCATTAAATAAACATGCATATCAAATCAGTAACATTGGAAGTTATGTGTCGTAGATAAGATAGGCGTGCATCATTAGGTTAAAGTAACAGGTCTCTTGGCTTTTGAAGATAATAATAACGTTTATAAATGAATCAGCTCGAGCAGAACCATCAACTGTCAGACCTTAGCTGATCAACCAATCAGAAAGCAAGGATTAACAGGTATTAAAAACAGGTTGCTTTAATGTATGTTAAAAGTAATGCAGAAAGCTCCCTTTGGGAGCTTTCTGCATTACTTTTATCATGCATTAAAGCAACCACCAGTGTATTGGCGATTGTGATACATCTTAACTTAATGGTTGTTTGTCACTTGAGTGTCTGTATCGCAAGGCGGCTCTATCATTTATTAATCCACTATTTACCATGTTGCCCTGTCAGCTATTTATTATTGCTCATATCAACCATTAAAACATTCAACAGTTATATTGTCCCCTTAAGCTACAAACAAAGGGAGACCACTTGTAGCCACCATTATGATCTAGATCACATTGCATGGAGTTATTTGAAGAAATGGGGACAAATCAATCATAATATTGACACTGTTGAAAACCATTAATGTCAATGAGCGATTGCAAGCTGTTAGCTGGAAGGAGGGTAACTACTAACTCTATAAGTATCCTCATGCTAATAGCGGGAATTGATGACTTTCACAAACTTGGACCTTGATGAGATACTGAGCATCTCATCTGGACCAAAACTGTTTTGCACATTCTGATTGGTACTTCAACAACAACAGATTTTCAGAAGTCAGCATTTTTTTTAAAAAGACAACTTGTTTAATGTAAAGTGTATATTTAAGAAAGGTGTAGTGTATAGCACGTGAAGGGTTAATAACAGGGGTATTGTAAAAGAGATACATTATTTGTATAATGGCTGAAAATAACACTTTTAATAGCAAATCCAGACGCTGGTGATATGCTGTGTAAGGCACCAGCATTAAAATTTTGCTCCATATAAACCAATGGTGCAGTAAATCACCTATATCAAACTGATATATATTATAAACAGTAAGTCATAGTTTGAGGTAGGTAACTGCTGAAACAAAGATGAAAGTAAAGCAGAAAGCTCCGATCAAAGCTTACTGCATTATTGTCATCCATTTTTAAAGTTACCACCTGAATCTAACACAATAGGTGAATTCTCTTTTTAGTGCATTTATCAGATCATCTTCATCATCATCATGGTTTTCATTGGTCTCATCATTACTGTCATTTAACCATCAAAGTAGTCATTACAGCCTCAGTAAATCAACACCATCTTCCTCCCCTCTTGTTACAGGGTCTGTACCTAGGGTCTAACAGTTAGATGTATTTTCTTGAGAAGTCATAACTCTTTCAACACCATGGACCTGTTTAATATTATATACTCATTACATTGGCAATCAGTGTAGACCCAGATCAGATGGCTCCTTTAGGAGCCCTCTGGTCAGGGTCTACACTGTTTGCAAATTTAGAGCAGTATCTATTAAGCTACCAAGAATTCATAGTAGACTGGTTCATGTTTTGGTAACTAAAATGATCCATAAGAGAACATAATAACCCACAAGAGTTGCATAGTGTTGAAAGCAGTGATACGACCACAGTCAACAAGGCATGCAATACATATAGTCATCTATTCATTTCACATGATTGCCGGACATGAGCCCCCCCCGGCCGATTTTGCGGCGGGCGGACACGTGCCCCCCGCCTGTTTTGCGCGGGCGGACATAAGCCCCCCCCTGGTCGGACAGATAATTAACTAATGTTTTGTTAATATTTTTTGCTAAAAATTAAGTTTTTCTTCGGCTATAAATATTGCCTTGCTTGTTAGTAATAATTCGCTAATTATTAATTGTTTCATTTTAATCATAATACAACTTAGGAAAAAGATAACGATGATAGATCTAATCATTTATATTGTCAACTTGATTGCACAATAGTGACAAAATAAGATAATCGTTGCATATTAGCGAATCAAACTGTCGGTCACACTTTGATGTTTAATTGACTCTTTTTACTGAAGAAACACCGCCAATGAAACGTGATAGTTTGATAGATTGATTGAATCTATTGTCCTTATAATCGTAAGCTAAAGGTGTTGTTTGTGTCACATAATTCTCAAACATATCAAAGTTCTCAACCATTTGGGGTTAAAAACACAATATATAAAGTGCAATTATGACAAAATAACACTTAAAAACACGTTTTGAAGTTTTAAATATATTTTTTTACACAATAAAACATGTTTCTTATGATACGGTGGGTCGGGGGGCTCATGTCCACCAGTGCAAAACAGGCGGGGTTCTCTTGTCCGCCCGGGCAAAATCTGCCGGGGGGGGGCTCGTGTCCGGGGGGGCTCATGTCCGTTTACCATTTCACATAGTAACACTTGCATTGAACTGCATCAATCTTCAAAATTCAGGTTACAGCTTGATGCAGGAGAAAAGAAAGACAGAAATCTCTTTTACTTCTTAACTACATTAAGCTTCAAAATGCCTTTAAGACAACCATAACCAATTACTCCATAGATTATCCTTTTTATGCCTTTAATTAATTCCTCCACTGAAGACAATTGTTCCAATTTAAACAGTCATGAATATGCACAATAAGAAATATTTTCCTTATTCTAACAGAGGGTAGCTTAAAGCAAGCTGAAAGTAATGCAGAATGCATTCTGCTTTACTTTAATTCAACCTGCATTAAGTGGTCACCCTTCTTCAAAACTAGAAACAGACTATGGGGTAATGGGTTATGGCAATGGTTTAAATGACCATGCATGCACTATGCACATTTGCTTGTACAATAAAACCTCTCAAATACGGCCAATAAATTCTTTTAAGATATCAGGTATTTATGGCAGGTGACTGCTTAATTAAAGCAAGGTGAACGTAAAACAGACAGCTCCTGTAGGAGCTGTCTGTTTTACGTGCACCTTGCTTTAAGCTGTTACCTGTCTTTAATACCATCAAATAGCTTTCTTTTAAGTGGCCGTTACAGAGAGGTTTTACTGTATATTTCACTAGGACAAATTATGGGAGTACCTGTACTCAACCTCTCGTTCCCAGACAGATACATCTTAACCTCCCCTCCCCTTCCAAAACACAGAGTATGTCAGGTATTAATGTCAATGTAACAAATCTATTCATGTATAGTTGGCTACGATGAATTAATGGTGTCTTGTCCCTTGTGACAGCCTTTGAGACACACATGATTTCACACTTATGAACAATAACAAACTGCTCCGGGGCAGAAAAAAACTGCCGACGATCGAGAGACATCCAGAATTATCTGCCCCTTGAACAATACCAATATACAATGTATAAATACGACTGGTCTGATGACTTAATTGAAAGGTCTTTATCTGTATGTCTTTCAGGGCATTAACCCTGTGACTATTGGGGAACAGTATTTAAGATATTTGCAAACAGTTTGGATCCAGATCAGGCCCCACTAATGTTGGGCCTGATCAGGATCCAAACTGTTTTTCATCTCAGATACTGTTTCTGTGAATAAAACGCAAGACTGAGCCAATTTAAGTGTTTCTGCAGAGGCTATTTTTAGTAGCCAATATTAAATTGAGTATTGGAAGGGTTAAGCCACCATAGCTGCACTAAACCGGGCTTGTCTTGTCTACCAGCCAGTCCATTACCTGACCAAAAGGGTTGCCATGCTAAGTACAATCAAACCTCTCTTTTCCAGCCACTAAATTTTGTAAATTATTGGGTGTTCAATGCAGGTGACTGCTTAAAACAAGATGACAGTAAAACAGAAAGCTCCTATAGGAGCTTTCTTTTTTACAGTCATCTTGCTTTAACCCATTATACCCCATAGCCTGTTTCTAGTTTTGAAAACAGGTGACCACTTAAAGCAGGTTAAAAGTAAAGCAGAATGCGCATTAAGGCGCATTCTGCTTTACTTTCAGCCTGCTTTAAGAATTTATCTGCTAGAATATAGAAAATATTTCTTATGATTCTTATTTGTAACACTGTAAATTGGAACTATTTCCTTCAGTAGAGAAATAAATTAAAGGCGTAAAAAGGCATATTTATGGGGTTATGGGTTAAGCTGTCACCAGGTGTCTTTTTAACAATCAATTAGCCTTCTTTTAAGTGGTCGTAATAGAGGGGTTTTACTGTATATAATTCCATCATGACAGGTAATGGTGTGGAACCTGTATGATGTAAATCTACCCTGTAAATCACTGATATTCTGACAGACTATAGACTCTTCTCATGTGTTGTCTGGTGCCTTATTGATAAATCATTCAGCAACTACACACAAGACATTCAACTTTATCCTTTAAAGCTTTTAAACGCTCACATTAATGACATTTGTAAATAGTCTGGATCCAGTTCAGGCCCCATTTAATTATAATATGGGGCCTGATCTAGATCCAAACTATTTGTCAGTCACTCAGGAATCCGAATCCTGGTTCTGTAAATACAAAGAAGACCAAACCAATATTGGTATTGAAGTATGACATCATTTTCAGCAGACAACAACTGTTGCTCAATGTTGAAATAAGGGAAACAAATACCGATAACCTTAGCACAGATACTCTAAAGCAACTAGGTGTCTGATCGGCATCTGATCATATTTCAGCAGAGAAATAGTTATTAAGTTTTTCCTAAGTCCTGACAGTTGAAAGTAAAGCAGAATGCGCCTGAAGGCACATTCTGCTTTACTTTCAGCCTTCTTTAAGCTATAATCTGTTAGAATATAGAAAATATTTCTTATGATTTTTATTTGTGACAGTATAAATTAGAACTGTTTTCTTCAGTAGAGGAATTAATTAAAGGCATATTTATGGGGTAATTGGTTAAGTGAAAGTAAAGCAGAAGCTCCTACAGGAGATGTCAGATTTACTTTCAGCCTGTTTCGACCCATTCCTCCCCACTGGCATCTGAAAGCCTCTAGGTCTTCTCCAAATCCAAAGTCCAAGGATTTTTTTGTTGTTGACGGGTGATGACTTAAACCAAGATGATACAGAATCCTATGGAGCTTCCTGCTTTACTTTTATCTTATTTTTAGCAGCTAGTTGCCTGTTTGAATGAGTTAAACATTGAAAATACACATTGAAGAAAGTTTGTCAACTTGTTGTCAAGTTCCAAAACGGAAGAATAGAGTAAAAAATTAAGCATTGCAAGAAAACATTAAAGCAATGTAAAAGTTCGCTTTTGTGCCTGTGTACGGTACTTACAGACCTTAATTGTTATTATCTACCTGATAAAGATATGACGTCTTATTTTGTTTAGCTGCTTGTGATGTCCAGTGGTAATTAGAAGTATGTTATTTTCTTCACCTTCACCTTGTTTATCTAATTCCACTGCTATTAGCAAACAGTATGGATCCAAATCAGGCACTGTGTAGCTTGACATCTGATAAGGATCCAAACTTATTTACATTCATTTTTATGAATTTCTTCTGTTGAAAGGTCAAATTGGATAAATTCTGCGGGAGAACAACACATACAACAATCTTAAAGCTGATGACATTATCGGATACAACTATTTAACTGCAACAACAAATACAGTAAAACCACTCTATTATGACCACTCAAAATGAGTCTATAATATGGTACTCAAAACAGTTGACAGCTTAAAGCAAGGTAAAGTAAAGCAAAAAGCTCCTATAGGAGCTTTTTGCTTTACTTTATCTTGCTTTAAGTAACCAGCCTAAAACGCCAAATCAATTGGCTCAATCACTGGTCGTAATAGAGTGTTTTTTCTATATCATGAAAAGTTTTATTTTGAGCACTGATAAACCACCCATTTTTACCATGTGAAGCAAGCTGATTATCTACGCAAACAATGTTACATATATAGAACATAAGCAAACTGATTGGGGATATCAGTAAGTCTGTCCTGTTTCACTTTATTATCTATTCAATGTTATGTTTTATACGTTTGTATGATTTGAATTTATCCATATCTATCTATCTTCCAATGCTTCAAAACTCCTATTGGGGAACCCATGAAACAAAATATATTTTTATGCCATTAATCTAAAGAATTCGAAGAAAATAGTTCCACTATAACATAGTATTACAAGCTTAAGAAATATTTTCTTTATCCAATTTATACAGCCATAAACATGTATCAAAAGAACTATTTTCCATATCCTAGCAGATGGTAGCATAAAGCAAGCTGAAAGTAAAGCAGAATGCGCATTTAGGCGCATTCTGCTTTACTTTAAACCTGCACTGTAAGTAGTCACCTATGTTCAAAACTAGAATCAGCTAGGCTATAGGGATAATGGAGTAAAGGGTTAAATGATCAATCAGTAAATCTCTGTGAGTCTGATACTATAGAACAACAATACTCCTCACACAAGTTCATCACCTTCATCATAGCAGTAACAACATTGGCCCAAGGGCGGAGAATTTGCATACCAATACTGTACCTCTAAAACCTGACTAGGAGCGCTACAACAATTTACATTCCCCCCTTTCTCACAGGTAACCTAGGAATTCCTTATTACTTCATTCACTACCTGTTACTACTACCAGACATTTTCTGAATGCCTGTAAAGTTCAGTACAGCTCATCATTCAACTGTTTGAATGTGAATAGGGAAGACATATGATTATCTTTGTAAACAGTTTAGATCAAGACGAGACGCCAAGTAACTTGGCGTCTCATCTTGATCCAAACTGTTTGACATTCTAATCTGCATGTGGGTGCCATTTCACGCTCATCTGTTTTGTTATCCTAATAGATTAAGAAGGAACAGAGAGATATTCTCATTGCTTTCGTCTGTCTTGACTATTTGTCAGTCTGTCTAATGACTAAATGACCTTGACCTTTGTCTAACATGACCTAACTTGTACTTAGCTCAAGAGCATTTTGTAGAGAGTACACAATGCCAAATATAAAGTCTCTATCACATGTTGTTTCAGAGTTATGGTCAATGTTAAAATAACCCTATTTGACCTCTAAATGACCTTGACCTTTGTGGGACATTACCTTAATTGTACTGAGCTCATGAACTTTTTGAGTTGAGTACACATGCCAAATATAAAGTCTCTATCACATGCAGTTCAAAAGTTATGGCCCATGTTGAATTCATCCTATTTTACCTCTAACTTACCTTGACCTTTGTCGGACATGACCCAAGTTGTTCTTAGCTCAAGAAATTCTTAAGTTGAGTACACATTATGACGTACCAAATATAAAGTCTGTATCGCATTTTAGTTCCAAAGTTATTGGCAAATGAATGAATACCTACCATCTTGTTTGACAATCAGTTTTCTTGGCAACAGGCAAGGCAAAGCTTTTTCCAACTTTATACGGTCATGAATATTATGATACATCATATAAGAAATATTTCATTATATCCTAGCAGTTAGTAGCTTAGAGAAAGCCGTTTTTAAACAACCATAGGTCTTTAATGCTCAAAACAAGCTATAGGGAAGGGTTGAAATCTTAATTAACACTCCTATATATTAGCAAACTATCAAAATACTGTTCTAAATTAAGAATTTATAGTTGTTTTCTAGCTCATATAACAATGTACAGTTTTTTGCTAGCTACAAATGATTAACGTATAATTTAAAATAATTGTCTTGTTTACTATCAATTCATGAACCCCATCTAAATATGATGTTTACAGCATTTTATGTTCGCAGACACACTTATTGACAAACTTTAAATAGATATTTCCAGTTTCCCCATTAAGGTCAGTCACATCTTTTACTATACAGGGTTTATCAATATATTGCAAGGTAAACAGTGCAGACACTGATCAGAAAGTCTACACTATTTGCTTTGTACAATACATAAGCAATACAAAAAGCTCCTAAAAATCTTTATAACTTTTGTCCTGCATTTAACAACCATCAATATTATAAATACTGCCTACTCCTCTTCAGTAGAATACTCATTTAACCCTTATGGGTTATTATGTTCCCTTGTGGATCTTTTAAGTTACCAAAACATGAACCAGTCTTACTTGGAATTCTAGGTAGTTTAATAAATACTGCTCTAAATTACCAATCAGTGTAGACCCTGATCTGAGGGCTCCTATAGGAGTCCTCAGATCTGGGTCTACACTGTTTGCAAATGTAATGAAATCTCAGAAATCTCTATGTTTTTCTTCACTAAATGATTCCTCAATAAAGGTTTGACTGTATACCTGTCTTACATGGCCAATTTACCCCAATTAATTCGTCAATAATCATACCAAGCTTAACCTTTAACATTTGACTGATAGCATGTGTCAGGTCTAGGTTAGCCTATATATATGCATGATGGTCAGTGTTAACTGTATAAGGCCGGGCCATTTCAAACCTCAGGTCACGCCCAGATGGTCTGGAACTACACTGTTCACTATGACCAGTAATCAAGACTGATACAATATGGATTGATTGACCACAGGGTCTATATATATTCCTCACAGAATCCCCAATGACAAAGTCATTACTATATGTATCAGACTTAGACAGTACCGTACAGTCAAACTTGCATTAATCTGAAACTCAAAGGGAGATGAATAAAGCAACATTTAACACAGATAGCAGCTTAATGCAAGACAAAAGTAAAGCAGAAAGCTCCTTTAGGAGCTTTCTGCTTTACTTTTATCCTGCATTAAGCAATCGGTCTTTAGCAATCAATGCTTACAAAGATTATGACCCATCAATATATTGTCTGGCTGTCTATATGCATAAACCAATTCAACTACTGCTCATCATCAGTAATCAATTTCTATATTCCATATATCATCCATCTAAATTATATCTAAGATAAGCAGCCTGGCCCTTGCTAATCTCTGTCCGGAGTATTTACTATGCTTTGATTGATCCAACGCTTGCAACACACAAGCAACAATTATTCCAGTAAACAAGATGTTTACTTGATCGGGGAACCACAGTCGGCCCACTTGTTTAGCTATATACGTGACATGACGAGTGCGGTGTGAGCAGTGATGTGCGAGCACTGACAGTCTCTAGCTACTCGTTATTGACTGTAAACCATGTTTATATAAACTGACCACAGTACCTATACAGATAAACATGTGTTAACCCATTACTCCCTAGATACACATGTTTACACATTTAAATTATTCATCCACTGAAGAAAATAGTTTCAATTTATACAGCCAAGAATAATTTATTACTTTGTATAATCAATATTTTCTATATTCTTGCAGATGCTAGCTTAAAGCAGGTTGAAAGTAAAGCAGAATGCTTTACTTTCAGCCTGCTTTAAGTGGTCACCTATCTTAAATACTAGAAACATGCTATGGAGTACAGGTTTGACCATTTCCTTCATTATATGAACACCTATTCAAACATTTACCTATTCCTTATAAAGATGCCTCTTAGATAAAGAGCCATAGGAAACCATTACTACCTATACTGACAGGTGACTGCTTAAAGCAGATTTAAAAGTAAAGCAGAAAGCTCCAAAAGATTATAATCTTAGAATGAAAGAGTGAGATCTCTGAAAACAGGTGACTGCTTTCTGCATTACTTTTATCCTTTATTGAGATTTCAACTGATAAACCACTTAGTACCCATATACCTTTTTAATGATCTTCTTACAAAAGACTAGCTGTGCATGCAGGGCTCACCCTGGGGCATTATCGTGCTCAACTATGGTGCATTATCGGACAATTTATGTAGCGAATGATTTGTTAGTGATCTCTCTCAACATGTGCTTAACTGTACATGTATATCATATTTTTGCCCCACAAAGTTTATTTAGTGTCAGCAACCACTGCAGTTTACAAGATTTTTTTACCCTTCTCTCACACTGTGGTACTAGGTCAGTGGCAAACATGACCCTTATGATAATTACCCACCCTTTCTATGCTGAAACTCTGAATCTTTCGAAAAAATGACTAGTTTATGTTGAATTTCACTGCTGTCTTTAAAAAATATTTCAGAAATATAAAGGTAAAGCAAACAAGTATAGACTCTGATCAGAGGGCTCCTTAAGCAGCCCTCTGATCAGAGTCTACACTGTTTGCTGAGTATATACATATTATACTGGTTACAAGTATAGAAAGAATTTATGATGGAGATTTTTTCCCACTGTTTCACACAAATAGGGTCAGCTATAGAGAGTGTTTGACCATCACGATAAAGGTCAACTGAAGTACAGTTTAGCACAGGTAGACGCTATATAGCCCTAGTTAGAGCTGCAAAAAAACGATGTCAGCTCAAAATTAAACCTCAACTTGCTTTCAGTAAAAATTGGGATACTTTTTCCCATAATAAAATCAACGATTTCATTCATGAATAGGCTGGATGCCAATCAGATATCAAGTTGATCAGATAGCAAGTTACTCAGCATCAGAATAGGGTAAAAGTTTAGACAAGTTGTTGCGCTTCTATGGAGGAAAGGGTTCCCTACATGATCATAATAATACCCTCTGCTTCTAAAATGTCATCAGCTAAACTTTACTGCCTCTGTGTGTGTGTCAAATTTTTAAATACAACCATGTACTTGGTATCTGATCTGAAGCCAAACTGTTTGAAATTGCTAGATCATTCAATTAATTGGCATGCAATATTTTAAGGACAGTACTAGAATAGTTCAGTAAACTTTCAGAATGATTAACCCTTTACCTCATAGCCTGTTTATAGTTTTGAAGACAGGTGTCCACTTAAAGCAGATTGAAAGTAAAGCAGAATGTGCCTTAAGGCACATTCTGCTTTACTTTCAGCCTGCTTTAAGCTAAAATCTGCTAGGCTATATAAAATATTTGTAATGGTAATTGTTCATGAGGGTATAAACTGGAACTATTTTCTTCAGCGGAGGAATAAATTAAATACGCTAAAAGTCGCTTCTATGGGGGAAAGGGTTAACAATACAAGTAAGAAAGATGCATGATCGAAATCTTGAGGCAGTGGCAACAGTATTGAGGTACTGCTAAAATGCATTTGGGAACATTCTGCATTACATTTGCTCTGCATTAAGCAGCAGAGACACCCGTCAAGACATATCTCCTCACATTTTGTATGAATAGTAAGGTAAGGTAAGCTTTATTTAACGTTGCATATTAACTTGCATAATATGGTAAACAATGAACATAAGCTCTATAGAACTTTAATTGCAACAAACAAGGTATCCATTAACATGCATACTTACCTGGGCATTACAGTCACCTTCCTAGCACTACCCTTATAATGCCCAGCGTCAGGCAAGGGAGCTGCCCAGCGTCAGGCAAGGGAGCTACTAGTACCGTTTTTATAATGGTCTTTGGTATGACCCGGCCGGGGATCGAACCCACAACCTCCGCCTTGAAAGCGGACGCTCTACAAACTGAGCTATCGAGGCGGATATGATATAAATACAAACACAGTTCTGACTGTAACTGGGTTTAAAATATAGACAAGTCACATTCTCTTATCTGAAACACCGATTTTGATAAATAGCCAAACTTTTATGGACAAAATAAAAGGAGAATGAGTGCAGAAATGATGAAAGTCATTGTCACATGACACACGATATACATGCTCACAATATATGACGGAAACATCAAAGCTGTTATGCTTTTATGCTCTGTCTCCAGCAAACCCTATGATGTGACTACTTCATTGGAATCATATCTTTTCAAGACACTGCATGGTTTACGAAGACACATGCGCAAGATAGAACAAACCATTTTTACCAAGGATCAAACCAGTGACTTAGACAAGCAGCTTCACCCAATACTCCATAAATATACCTTTTTATGCCTCTAATAATTTCTATGCTAAGGAAAGTAGTCCAGGCACCTAAAATCATGACCATGAATGCAGATCTTTCTAGCTGGAAGTTTTTAGAGTTCCTACAGGCATTTCCTTCATGTGTGTCCACAGCTTTCAAACCGCCAGTGTATTTGTCACCTGATTTTACAAGACCTAATTAATTGTTACCGTCCTCATTATTATAGACAATAATTATGTACAAGCAGTTTAATATACATTTATTTTATTCAGCGCTGGATAACTGCTGTCTGCTTCATAATTAACACCTGCTCAAAGTCTTAAATTATTCAACTATTTTGAATAATATAAAGTTTAATGGCAAACAATTTGGATCCAGATCAGATGCCACAGAATGCGGCATCTGATCTGGATCCAAACTGTCTGCGAAAATGCACATATTCACCACTAACAATCGTAACAAGTTTAATTTAATTGATTGTTCAGCACAATGGATGTACGTGAAGTATGTCTCAATTTCACCTGATGGCCTACATTTTGTAGACACCATCGACTAACTATGATTGATAAGTTGGGACCCAGTAATTAACATACATTTGCATAGGCTTGACAGATCACCTCAGAGCAGGTAATTCAATTACATGTATGATAGTGTTAACCATTCATAACACTAAATCTCTCCTCAAACAGTATGTCCCTAGCATAAGACTTTATCTTTCAATTATTGGCCAAATATTGTTTTGTTTTATACTGAATTTTGTAACACAGGGCTCCAGATAAGCGGAGTATTTCAAAATCTAAAATCGTTATTTATGGATTAAACCCTATGGTGTCACTACTCATTAGAATCGTCTCTTCGAGACGATTCTAATGCGTTGTTACACCATAGGATATGGTGCCCACATAAGTGAGAAAATGTAAGATTTGTTCAGTTCACTGCCCTAGCCTGTTACAATCTGCTTTTATTGGCCATTCAAGGATTCAGGATATTAACCCATTACTCCATAGATATAAATAGATATCAAATAAATACATCACAGATCTCCAATCCAATTCATTGAATTGTCCTACAAATCAGGTTTAACTCTACAAACTTACTATTGGAAAGCAGTGGAGACCTGTAATAAAACAAACCTCTTTCAAATTTCCGTACCAATTTAAAATGAGGCAAAATAGTCGATTTAATGATTAATACTGTCCTCTAAAATACAAAACAATATGTCCATCTTGCGTAGATGCAACACTTTCTCATCATGGTCAGCACTGATCGAAACATGAACAGTGCATAAAAAGCTCAGTCTCAAGCTTAATTGCATATTTTTTTTCTATTTATTACTCCTACGCCATCAATTCTGATGATTATGAGAAGGGGCACTTTTTAGGTGCACCATTGGGACTGTACCCGGCCGGTCACTTTATCCTGACACCGACGAACCAGTCGTTATGCTAACCCGAAACCCTGAGCGCCAAGGAGGGAAGCCATTACTACCAATTTTCAAGTCTTTGGTTTGACCCGGCCGGGGATTGAACCCACAACCTCCCGCACTGCAAGCGGACGCTCTACCACTGAGCTATACATGCGGTTGTCATATATGGGTCTGCCAGGTAGCTGTTACAAAATGAAGACATAACTGTTATGAAAATTTGTGTTGATGAATTATTTGTATTCATGAATTTTATAGAAAACTTGACAGAATGATGTTAAAAGAGTTGTTATGATTTTGTATATGATTAAAAGTGATTTAAAATCAGTTGATTTATGTAGTCAAAACTTGTTATTTGATAATGCAGCGATGAGATCTATATTATAAGACAGGTGACAGCTGGCTGCTAAGTAATGCAGGATTAAATAATGCAGAATTTGAGCTCCTTTAGCTTTCTGCATCACTTTAGTCAAGCATTAAGCAACAACTTAATTGTCTTTTAACCCTTTAACCAATAGCTTGTTTTCATTACAGGTGACAGATGGTTGCTTAAAGCAGGCTTAAAGTAAAGCAGAATGCTCCTCAAGGAGCATTCTGCTTTACTTTCTCTCTGCTTTAGAATATTACGAAATGTTTCTAGTGCATATTCATGGCTATATAAAATGAAACTATTTTCTCTAATGAAGGAATGAATTAAAGGCATAAAGAAGTGAGTCTATTGGGTAATGGGTGAAACAATCTCTAAACTCTTAAACACTTGGAGTATGTTACGGCACACTAAAGGATAGCTCAGTAATATAATCTTTTGAAGTGCAGATAATGCAGGGATTTTCTACTGTGTAAACATGATCGCTTCAAATTTAAGCGCTGTAATAATGCATCAATTATAATTCATATCAACATAAAGTTGTCATCAAGTGTAAGACAAGCAGATACAAAAACATTTCTCAATCACAAAAGACAACACATTTCACAGACAGGTGAAAGAAGTTAATAATTATTTTGATAATTGCCAATTTACACCTGTCATTGCGGAGAAAAAAATGTTTTTCAAAACTTTAACCCTTTACTCTATATCCTGTTTCTAATTTTGAAGACAGATGACCTCTTAAAGCAAGTTGAAAGTAAAGCAGAATGTGCCTTAAGTGGTATTCGAATTCTGCTTTCATCAGCCTGCTTTAAGTTATCATCTGCTAGGAAAAAGAAAATATTTCTTTTGGTACACAATCATAAATTTGTAAATGGAACTATTTCCTTGAGTGGAGGAATAATTTAAAGGTGTAAAAAGGTATATTTATGGGGTAATGGGATAAACGAATAAGGATAAAATAGTTTCGAAACCCATGGAGAGATCCAGCAAACTGTTTGCTCCCCATCGTGTAGTAATGAGTGTATGATTTGTCATTTATACCTGTAAATCACACGGGCTGCGAGGCCTATTAAGATCACAGTAAGACGTATCACTCAAGCCTACCTTCATTGACTATGGTGGGTGACATTGGATAATAATAGACCATAACTAGAACATCAAACAGTTTGACCTATGTACACCAGGGCCACGCACAATGTGGACACATTAACCAGACTGACCACAGTAGTATAGTAATATAGTGGTATCGTGACCACTGTTAACCCATTACTCCATAGATGCACCTCTTAACATATTTAATTTATTCCTCCACTGAAGAAAATAGTTCCACTTTATACAGTCATGCATGCTCCTGAAAGAGCTTTCTGCTTTATGTTTCAGCCTGCTTTAACCCATTACCCCATAGCCTGTTTCTAGTTTTAAAGAAAGGTGACCACTTAAAGCAGGTTGAAAGTAAAGCAGAATGCGCCTTAAGGCGCATTCTGCTTTACTTTCAGCCTGCTTCAAGCTTTCAAGCCTGCTTCAAGCTATTATCTGCTAGGGATATAGAAAATATTTCATATAGGGAATAGCCATTACTGTATAATTTGGAAATATTCACTTCAGTGGAGGATAATAAATTAAAGGAATAGGTAAAGATGTCAAAGGTGCTTCTACTGTGAACAGGATAAGAAATGGAGAAAATAAACTGTTTAAGGTAGTTGACCTATTCCCCTATGTACACGCATTCAACAATTAACTATGTCAAATTGATGCAGCATATATGGTACATCAATACATTACCACGATACAATCATTCAAAATAAGACTTGTTATCAGTACTTATAATGGCATGGGAGGTAACTACAATTCAAGGGAACTTACTACAACAAAGTGTTGTAAGGGGGAGAACATGTTCTGGAGAAATGCCTTGAGCCCTGAATACGTATCAGCATAACATTTTCTGTCTCTATATATACATATAAAATTAAACTTAAATCCTCTCTATTTTTTTTTTTTTTATTCAAGCTGATTGAAAAGGTGTGTAACAGTCAATCTTGTATTTAATCCATTACCCCGTATCCTGTTTCTAGTTTTGAAGACAGGTGACCACTTAAAGCAGGTTGGAAGTAAAGTAGAATGCGCCTTAAGGCGCATTCTGCTTTACTTTCAGCTTGCTTTAAGCTACCACCAGCTATGATATAGAAAATATTTCTTCTGGTACATATTCTTGGCTGTATAAATTGGAACTATTTTCTTCAGCGGAGGAATAAATTAAATACGCTAGAAGTCGCTTCTATGGGGTAAAGGGTTAAGCTACACCAGCTATGATATAGGAAATATTTCTTGTGGTACAGTCATGTTCATGACGGTATTAATTGGCACTATTTTCTTCAGTGGAGGAATCAGTGAAACACGCTAAAAGGCGGTAAGGGTTAAGTGACCACTAACTGATGTAACATGGAGACAACATCATGTAGTGACTGCTTAATTCTAGGTAAAAAATAATCTCAATTCTTCTACAGGAACATTCTGCATTTTTTTACAACCTGCATTAAGTTACAGCTTGTATTTAATATTTCCCAATGGTCTTCTCACACTCTTTGAATGCTAACTTACAAAATTAATATTGTCATCTGCAACAATTGTCATCTGCTTCTGTTCTAAAAAAAAATTAACTTTTGGAAATTTTTATTCAAAATAGGGATCAGCGTGTCAAACCATTTATATCCTGAATAGATGTAACATAATATAATGGCTTCTCATCGTGTCTAAATTGTTTGCAAAGGTAATCAGTTTTGCAACTTGCGCATGCAAAAGAGTTGATACTATGATCAACTGCCGGCAGAGTGGGCCCAGTGGAAGCACACTCAACTGCGGAACCAGTGGTTGTGAGTTTGATCCCCAGCTGGACCAATTCCTTGGGACAAGACTTCATAAACCAAGGTCTGATGTATCCATGCTTTACATGAACCAGAGTCAATAATAAGAATAGGGCATAGATGTGCCCCGGTTTTCTGTATTCGCTCCCCTCTCTCTGGGGCTTTCAATTAGCCCATAAATGACAGAAACAAACAAAACCAAACCAAACCAAGATCAGCTGAAAATTTAAACAGGGAATTTTAACTAGCTCTAAAAATAAAGCAGCTGGACTCCGGCTCATAGTGAAGTCTCTTGGAAATATTTAACAAATAATTTACATTCTTTGTCACAGTTTAATTGCACTCGAGTTTAACTCTCTGTAAAATTTTGAGATGCTAAAATAGTAAGTGCACAGCGGGGAGTGAAAACCATGTCTGTAACACTGTCTGGCTCTTGAAAAATATGCTCTACTTTAAATTTTAAACCCTTCCAACACCCAGTTAACTGTCCTCTGCTGAAATTGTCGTCTGCTAAAGTTCTAAAATCATTTCAGTCATCTTTTGTATTTAAAGATTCAGTACATATCCTTGTAACAGACTGATTGGATCCAGATCAGGCCCCACAGAATGAGGCCTGATCTGGATCGAAACTGTTTGTAAAATTCTTAAATGTATAGGTCTACTACAGTGTTGAAAGGGTTAGTTCTTTCAATGCAATGATGTCTTCTGTAAATTAACCCATTACCCCATAGAAGCGCCTTTTAGCGCATACAGTTTATTCTTGCCCTGAAGAAAATAGTTCCAATTTATACATTCATAAATATGTATAATACACAATATTTTCTATATTCTAGCAGGTGATAGCTTAAAGCAGGCTGAAAGTAAAGCAGAATGCGCTTAAAGCGCATTCTGCTTTGCTTTCAGCCTGCTTTAAGTGGACACCTATATTCAATACTAGAGCTATGTGGGAAAGGGTTAAGAAGGCGTTGTCTGCAGCTTTTCACTAATCAAACAAATTATATTCCATTTAGACTGATATTGAGCACTGATACGAGTACCAAACAAAATGGATCCTGATCAGATGCCAACCTAATCTGTGTCTGATCAGGATCCAAACTGTTGGCAATTGCCAATGCATTTGGAATATGACAGTAAAGAGGTTTGATACTGTCATACTGGGTTGAACTCACAGTCGTTAATACAAAAGATTTAATGTGGCAACTCAATGCAGAACAGTAAATCATGCAGAAAGTTCCTACAGGAGCTTTCTGCATAACCTTTGTTTTGTATTAAGCAATTACTTGTATTCAAAGATAGCTATGTTATTGAAATGAATCGTTGAATACTGTGAGGTTTGACAGTAGCCATGAAAGTTCTGGGCTTCAGTTAAGCTGATTTAAAGATTTACTACTTCTCAGAATACACATGTATATAATTAATCAAGAACTGCTGAATGATATTAGATGGTTTCAAAAGTTAACCCTTTCCTCCCTGAAACCTAAAATGGACAATTCTATTTTTCAATTTAGGCTAGTCCATTTTTGATATTTTAGGGTAGATTTTAACAATATATATCAAAATGGCAACCAGTGTAGACCCTGATCAGAGGGCTCCTTAAGGAGCCCTCTGATCAGGGTTTACACTGTTTGCATAGGACAAGTGTACTCCTCACAGGTATGATGTTTGCAAATGACGCATATATGCGTGACTAGGGTTCAAAGAGTTAAGCATTATGCATTTTTTTATGAGATTGAAGCAAACAGTGAAGATCCAAATAATCTACGCTACATTTCGCCTTGAAATACAAGGTAGTTGATGAAATATATGGTATATATTTTAAAACCAAGGTTTAATAACAAAGCTATATTGATACTGCATTATGGTCCTTGGTTTACAGTTTAATCTAAAATGATGCAAGGAACCCTGGAGGATTGAACATGCAACCCTGCCTTACAAAGTCAGTAGCTCAACCACCTAAGGCTTTGGAGAGAATCAACTACAATGTACATTCAACTTTTAAGTATTATTGCAAAACTAATATAAGTACACATCTATAAATTTTATGTTTCAGATTATCTATGCAGCATTTTTAAATGCAGTCAATATGATCATCAGTGTTTATGCAGTGATGCAGGTAGCAAATTGATCACTTGTTTTACCCAGACCTTATTCAGAGCACCAGATAAGGGTAGTTTTTCAAAAACTTAAATCTTTATTTCTGAATTAAACCCTATGGTGTCACTACTCATTAGAATCGTCTCGAAGAGACGATTCTAATAAGTAGTAATACCATAGGATTTGGTGCTGAAATGAGTGAGAAAATGTTTGATTTGTTGAAATAACTACCTCTTATCTGGAGCCCTGCAAGTTATTGTTTTCCATGTCTGACTGTTACACAGGCAAAACCTTCCTCCTTTCATGAGAAAGTGATTGGCATCATTCCATTCAAAAGTCTGCTCCTTGAAATTATTAACCCTTACTTTATCATTTAGCCTGTCTGCCTTTTGCATTATGTAACACGCCAAGCATATTTCGGCTCGAGATATTAAAAGGGATGTAAACTATATTTTCCAAATAATTGAATTTTGGTCTCCACCAAAACCTATGCTGTGACTACTCATAAGAAATAGTCTCTTCAAGGGGATTCTATCAGCTATATCACAACATAAGGTTTTGTGGAGACAAAAGGTTTTCAGTTTATGGAATTCACCCACATATCTGGAGTTACTGTGATACTGTTAAGATGTGATGAGATGTAACCATGTTAAGCCATAACTCCGCTTATATGCCCTTTTATTAATCCCTCCACTAAAGAAAATATTAATTTGCACTTTATACAGGCATGAATATGCGCCTGAAGACAAATTTTCTATATCCTAGCAGAATGGTGACATAATTAAAGCATGTCTTAAGGCACATTCTGCTTTACTTTCAACCGTCTTCAATAGCATGGTCATCTGTCTTCAATACTAGAAATAGGCAAATGGGGTAAAGAGTTAAAGATGATCTCGATACATGTATGATTCTGTCTTTATAAACTTACTGATCAATAGTTTGGATTCTTATCAAATGCTCAGTTACACTGCAAAGGATCTGGGTCCAAACTGTTGACAACTGCACATAAATACTGCATGCCTATCATTCTAAGAAAGAACTCTATGAATATTCTAAGAATTGCCTCTGACTAACCAGGATGTTTACAAGTAAGAATTATTTCACTGTTGTTTACAAGTAAGAATTATTTCATTGTTCCATACTGATAAACAATTAAACAGGTTTAGAAACAACTATTCAATTTTGAAGAAGCACGGGTCTTATTATTTTTAAGCAGGTGACTGCTTAATGTATGACAATAGTAAAGCAGAAAGCTCCATTAGGAGCTTTCTGCTTTACTTTTGTCTTACATTTCTTACATTTAGCTACACATGTAATTACCTGCATCAATGTTAATGGATAATTCTTTTGCATGATCATAAATTACCACATTAGGAAGATTGTAGATACCATTTTAAATGCCCTACAGTAAACAACAACTATGCGGATGTATCATAAATAGTTATTTGATTTACTGCATCGATGAAAGGGGGTTCCTCAATAAATTTGGAAAATATCAGATTTTTTATATCGAATCTCAAGTGGTACAAGTTTAAACATTTAGCCATGATTACTGCTAATATAAGAGAGAGAAGCAGATTTCATTCAACCCTAAATTTCCCCCATAGCCAGTAGTGTTATATCTGAGCATTCGATCTGCAGGTGAATGGTTAATCAACCTCAAGTTTTGGCTTTGCAGAACTAAATTTGAGAGACAAACAGTAAATTAGATCCAGACAAGACCCACAACTGTTGGGCCTGATCTGGATCCAAATTGTTCGAAAAGGTTATCAACAATTTTGACACAGTTCACCCAGCACACAAAGAGCTAAAATTTCGAATAACAATTTTGGGGAAAATGATTTAACTGCAGCATAAAGGTCTTCAGAAGGACAGATACAGATGAAAACATTGCGCAATGATAACAATACCAATCTGTTATTCTTTCCCAATAAACGTGTTTACGCTAAAACTATTATTTGCAGTCCAAACTGTTTGCCACCAAGATAAACAAGAATTATCAGAATTGTCCAAAAGTTGTTCTTTTCTACAATTTAGTGCTTTGCGTTTGCGTACGTTTGCGTTTAAACGGGAAAGAAAATAACAGATTCTCCACTGTATCTGCACTTCAGGCATTTGTTGCAGGTAGTAATTGTTTTCCTATATTATTGCATGCCAGGTGTAAAATATTCTGGCAACAAAACACATAAACAACTCACACCTGTGAATGCTTTACATCTACCTAATACTCAAAATATGAGTAACTCAACGTCTGATCACGTTTTCATACATGTTTATAATACTCGAGACCCTTTAAAGCCCCTGAGAAAAGGTTTTTTTCAAGAATTTTCGAATATTCATGAATGTTAAATGGCCCCTTCTAGAAGACTGCTCAACAAGACTGCTCACAGTTTAAGTTCTTTATCTTTATTTGATTTTACGTAATTCTGCTTTTTAACTGGGTCTCATAACTAGGATATTTTTTAGGCAAACAGGGTAGACCCAGATCAAATGGTTTCGGAAGGAGCTAGCTGATAAGCCTGTTTCAAGCATGCAGTGCACAAATTTTAATTTTTATGTAAGAAATATTTTTAATTAACACCTAGGATTACCTGGCTGTTACAATATGATTGAAATATTGTTTAAATGAGCTTAAGTCCTTAACAAACAATTAACTCTTTGAACCCTAGTCCTGCATATAGGCATGCTTTTCAAACAGTGTACATGTGAATAGTACACATGTCCTATGCAAACAGTGAAGACCCAGATCAGAGGGCTCCGAAAGGAGCCCTCTGATCAGGGTCTTTACTGTTTGTCACAATGCCAAATATTGACAAAAACAACCCTTTAAAGTCAGAAATGGACTAGACTTAGATGGAAACTGGAATTGTCCATTTAAAATTCCAGGGAGGAAAGAGTTAAACATCCTTTAAATGAAACGGTTAGTATGTTCTTAAAATAAATTTAGACAAGTTTGATCAGCAAAAAGTGGGGCAGAGGAGTTGTAAAACTTTAGGTGGTGACAGTGTAATTCTACTCTAAAAGGATATCAGTCTCATATTTGAATCGTATTAACCCTTAGCCTGCCACTCACGACTATAGCTCCATATGCAAACAGCTTGGATCCGGATGAGACGCCGAGTAACTCGGCGTCTCATCCGGATCCAAGCTGTTTGACACTCGGACAACATTTTCAGCAATTTTGAGCAACTTTGAAGCACTTTGAAACTTGAAGCAGACGAGAAATATAGCAGACGAAAATTTATTTGGCGGGCTAAGGGTTAATATTGTTCTATACTGGTAAATCATTTGGGAAATTACATTTCAGAATCCGTATCGAGAATGCACTCTGTTCAACTGAACCAGAGTGCACATTTTCTTCATGTTTTTACTTCCATCCCATTTAGCCACCTTGAAAACCACAGCTATGACTGTATATAAACAATTATATGCACTAGAAGTTCCCCTGGTAGATTATTCCATTATATTAAGTCAAGGTTATCTTGGTTTTATCTAAAATTTCAAAGGCATAATTTTTTTTGTATAAAATGATGTAAAAGGGAGAGTAAACAAATTATGCAGATTTTCTAGATTGGGTAACTGAATGCAAATATGCTACCTGGTCAAGATCTACATTTACAGTAATATTTTGGGGAAACAGTGATCATTTACTCTTTGCATGCTAGCGGCTGATATAATTTTATATGCCACACTGATTATCTTTGCAAACAGTTTGGATCCAGATGAGACGATTGTAACGCAGCATCTCATCAGGATTCAAACTGTTTGACACTCTGACCCTGTTTTGAAAAAAAAATTTATTAGAAAATTCTTTTTTTAGAACATCAGCAGGTGACAATTGTTGCAGATGAAAAAAAATACCCAGCATGCAGAGTTAACCTATGGTTGAATTGCCTATAGCAAACCAAAAAGAGACGTTGGCAGTAATATGAAAATTGCAAGAAAATATTACAGTTAACCCGTTACCTTATAGAAGCGCCTTTTAGCGGATATGATTTATTCCTCCGCTGAAGATAATAGTTCCAATTTAATCAGTAATGAATATGTATTATGGGGAATATTTTCTAGATTATAGCACATGATAGCTTAAAGCAGGCTGAAAGTAAAGCAGAATGCGCCCTAAGGCGCATTCTGCTTTACTTTCAACCTGCTTTAAGAAGTCACCTATCTTAAGTACTAGAAAAAGGCTATCAGGTAAAGGGTTAAACTTGAATTAGACAATTAAATTTGTTAAATAGAGAAGCAAGGAGATCTCCACAGGTGCTGAATGCTGAACAAAAGGATTACAGAAAGCTCCTTTGAGAGCTCTCTGCATTGCTTGAAAGCTCACAGTCCTTGAATGAGTCTCACAGACCGTTGTGCACCCTTATAATACCCTTAAGGTAAGTTTGTCTGTACTTTACATAAACAGAGGGGAAACAAATTATCAGGGTTTCATAAAACAGCTTACATTCTATCTAAACAAAAGAAAAAGGCAAAAACAGTTTTCACAAGGCAAACAATAACTTCTGCAAGAAACCTCAACAAATGATTGAGAGCAGTAAAAACAGGCGCAATAGGTAGAAAGATAAGACGCAGTATTTGATATCATCACATATATTAACCCTATACAGTCATAATGTGTCAAGCACGCGTATAATCAAACAAGAACTATTGAGATAAAGAAAAGTTGCTGATTACGACCCTATAAACAGTGCTGTATGTTTTAAATGGACTGTCCCATTTTCCGATCAGTAAATAGTTAAAACCCATTACCCCATATCTGTTTCTAGTTTTAAAGACAGGTGATCAATTAAAGCAGGTTGAAAGTAAAGCAAAATGTGCCAAAATTAGAAACAGGCTATGGGGTAATTAGTTAATGCTCAACAAAATAATACAGAAAGCTATTCAAGGAAACTTACTGCATTACTTTAGTCAAGCCATTTTTATCTGAACTTAGTAAAGCTTAAACACGAAGTTTGACTGTTTTACTGAGTTGAAAGCTACTGGGGCTTTAACCTAGTTATACCTGTAATAAATACCTCACTTAAAATTGTACTTGTTGAAAATTGAAAATTATTTACAACCATGGCAGTTTATAAGGCCAATAATCGAAAAAAATTGCATATTTTATTGATGATGTAAATTCTATGTAAAGTTACCCATATAACACCAAACTGTGTTTTAGCTGAGACACCACATTTCACAGCATCTCATCAGGGTATACACTGTTTACCTACGAGTATATCAGTTTGGGATCGAGGAAAGCTCGGCATTAACAGCTTAATAGGAAGATAAACTGTCAAGCCAAGTTATGTCTAATGTGTGTGACATAACAGTCATACTTTTACAGTCAATCTTGTATGAAACAACTACTGATTAAAGTTCCAGAACGGGGATCTCTTATGTCATAAATTAATAATCATGACTGTTTAATGCAGGATAAAAATTATGCAGAAAGCTCCTATAGGAGCTTTCTGCATAATTTTCATTCTGCATTAAGCAAAACCCTATGGTCTCCTATTGAGTTGTCACTTCATGCGAAATTGTATGTACATGTAATTGCATGTTGATAGTTAGACGTTTAAACTGCATATATAAACCGACCACACACAGCAACCTAGTTTTTTATCCGACTTCATTCAAAGTCTCTAGCAAGTTAAATTGAGAAGTCATAACTTATAACATTTAAAACTTGATGACCTTCACCTGTGGAACCAGTTATTTAATTACAACATCAAATTACATGATTTGTGAACTTCTGATAAGGTTATTTGGCTGGTAGCCGAATGTTAAAACAATCATAAGTCTAACCACAACTTCCTTATTTGCCAACAGCGAAATCTCTCCATGTAGGAAAGTGTGTGGGATTTGATTGAGTCCTTCAAACTTGACATTTGTATATATACATACATATATAAAAGGTTATTTAAGACTACTATATCTGACATGACTTTCTTACAGAGTATTGATTTGATTTGTTATGATTTTATGTCGCTTTAACAGTGTATCATATTGAAACGTCCAGCTAATTAAAGGTGACAGATGACCCCATATGCCCTTAATACATAGTTTCAACTACAAATCGGCATACCGGTAATTGACACAATCTATAATCTAAATCTTTGACATAACATTAAATTACTTTCAATATGAAACAATAGATACTGAGAAATAAGATTTCTCACTGTAATGAAGAGACAAAGTGAGGCTTTTAACCCATTACCCCATAAATACGCCCTTTTACACCTTTAAGCTATTCCTCCACTTAAGAAAATAGATCCATAAGAAATACATTCTAAATTCTAGCAGATGATGGCTAAAAGCAGGCTGAAAGTAAAGCAGAATGCGCCATAAGGCACATTCTGCTTTACTTTCAACCTGCTTTCAGTGATCACATGTCTTCAAAATTAGAAACAGGCTATGGGGTAATGGGTTAAGGTACAGATTACTGAATCAATCCAAACCCAATCCCTAGCTTTCATGTGCATCATCTTCCCTTGGTAGTGTATAATTATGTATCCTAGCAAGTTTCATCAAATTCCAACAAGCTGTTTCTTATATGAGTTTTCATAAGGGTTTTGCTGCAAGTATCTGTATTGAAGGGTCTTAGGGTGCTATGCTTTAGGGGTTTGTGTACTTACCATGCTCCCATTGGCCCCATTGGTTTCTGGAGCTGCGGGTGCATATCCCCAGGGGTTTTACTGTCAGCGGAGTTATGATTCTTTTGATGTCTCAGTAACAGCTGATGGCCCAGGTCTTCACACCACATGGACAGGAGCCCTGAAATATACAGAGAGACAAGAACATGAAGAAACATTAAACACACAGAGAGACAAGAACATGAAGAAATGTTAATAGTTCTCTCAACAGAAATGTCTTTACATGTGCATGCTCTGAATCACACAGAGAGACAAGAATATGAAGAAATGTTAATCACACAGAGAGACAAGAATATGAAGAAATGTTAAACACACAGAGAGACAAGAACATGAAGAAATGTTAAACACCCAGAGTGACAAGAATATGAAGAAATATTAAACACACAGAGAGACAAGAATATGAAGAAATGTTGAACACACAGAGAGACAAGAATATGAAGAAATGTTAAACACACAGAGAGACAAGAATATGAAGAAATGTTAAACACACAGAGAGACAAGAACATGAAGAAATGTTAAACACCCGGAGTGACAAAAACATGAAGAAATGTTAAACATCCAGAGTGACAAGACCATGAAGAAATGTTAAACACACAGAGAGATAAGAACATGAAGAAATTTTAAAACACCCAGAGTGACAAGAACATGAAGAAATGTTAAACACCCAGAGTGACAAGAACATGAAGAAATGTTAAACATCCAGAGTGACAAGAACATGAAGAAATGTTAAACACACAGAGTGACAAGAATATGAAGAAATGTTAAAACACCCAGAGTGACAAGAACATGAAGAAATGTTAAACATCCAGAGTGACAAGAACATGAAGAAATGTTAAACACACAGAGTGACAAGAATATGAAGAAATGTTAAACACACAGAGTGACAAGAACATGAAGAAATGTTAAACACACAGAGTGACAAGAACATGAAGAAATGTTAAACACACAGAGTGACAAGAACATGAAGAAATGTTAAACATCCAGAGTGACAAGATCATGAAGAAATGTTAAACACACAGAGAGATAAGAACATGAAGAAATGTTAAACACACAGAGTGACAAGAACATGAAGAAATGTTAAAAACACAGAGAGACAAGAACATGAAGAAATGTTAAACACACAGAGAGACAAGAACATAAAGAAATGTTAAACATCCAGAGTGACAAGAACATGAAGAAATGTTAAACACACAGAGTGACAAGAACATGAAGAAATGTTAAAACACCCAGAGTGACAAGAACATGAAGAAATGTTAAACACACAGAGAGACAAGAACATGAAGAAATGTTTAATAGTCCTATCAACAGAAATGTCTTTTCATGTGCATGCCTGTATCTATTCCTTGACATGCACTCCTGTTATAGAGCCAAAGGAAACTTTTCAAACATATAAATAAACAGATGGTTACTTAAATTAACCCATTACCCAATAGATACACCTTTTATACACCTTTAATGTATTCCTACACTGAAGAATATAGTTCCGCTTTATACAGCCATGAATATGCATCAAAAGAATGTTTTATGCTAGCAGATCGTGGCTTAAAGCAGGCTGAAAGTAAAGCAGAATGCACCTTAAGGTGCATTCTGCTTTACTTTCGACCTGCTTTAAGCAACTGTCTGTGCTTTAAGCAACTGTCTGTTTTCGAGTGTGAAATTTAGCTATGACATAATGAGGAAGAGGCATCCCTTCAGATATACATGGACCTATATATTAATCTTAGAGTCTCACCAATAAGACAGCTTTTACAGATATGTCTGCATACATGCTTCCCACTGCTACACATAGTAAATATCAACTACATATCAACTATATCAAATACTGAACAACTATCTATGAGTATTGTCAATAAAATACAGTAAATTTCAATTTTGCAAGCTTCAAATAATATACTTTTTACCCCCATAGCCTGTTTCTACTTTTGAAGACAGCTTATCACTTTAAGAAGGTTGAAAGTAAAGCAGAATGTGCCTTAATGTGCATTCTGCTTTACTTTCAGTCTGCTTTAACTCTGAATCATCTGCTAGTATACAGAAAATATTTAATTTGAAGCACATTCAGTGGAACTATTTTCTTCAGTTTCTTCAAATATAGATGATTGCTAAATGCACAACAAAGTAATGCAGAAAGTTCCTATAGGAATTTATTTGTTGTTGTGCATTCAGCTGCATTTAAATCTTATTCTACTATTCCTATGTCTTAACAGGTGTAGATCTGCTTACAGCAAGCAGAAAGTAAAGCAGAAATCTCCCTAAATTGGCCCACTTTAAGGCGCTTCTGTGGAGAAAATAAATGGTTATATATCAATTAAGAATTAATTGGTATCCAAAATTTATGCATTTTTTGTCATATAGTAAAAATAATGAAGTACCGAAATATGAAGTCTCGGTACAACATATTAAAACTGCTGGACTAGGCAAAACCTTGGACATCACCATATATAAGACCAGTTATAATGCCAGACACTCTGTTTGCACTACATGCCTATACATATCAGGTTATGTCAATACTATACATCCAAACTATCGAGTCTGAAGACCACTCAAAATAACACCTATTTCCTTTTTCTAAGCCAAATGGCTGGTTAAAGAAGGATGAATGGAAAGCAGAAAGCTCCTATAGGAGCTTTTCTGCTTTTCATTCATCCTGCTTTAAGTAGTCACCTGTGTGGAGTTTTGTAATGGATGGTCTTAATAGTGGGGTTTATCTGATGTCTGTAATTTGCCAGATCTGACACAAGGAAATATATACAGACACTCCTGCATTCATCAATAGATATATAACTGACTAAACATGGAGAGCTCAGATGACAAGTGATTGCTAAATGCAAAGTAATGCAATAAGCTCCTGTAAGAGCTTTTCAAATTACTTTTGCTCTGCATGAAGGCAACCACCTATCTTAAAGATTGCCCATGCAACTTCCTGTAAACAGTAATTGTAAAACACAGGTTTAACTTTGAAACATTTACAGGGCTCCAGATAAGCGGGGTATTTCAAAAACTAAAATCTTTATTTTTGCATTAAACTATGGTGTCAGGATTTGGTGCTGAAATAAGTGAGACAATGATGGATTTGTTCAGTTTACTTCCTCATATCCCAGAAACCCTGATGTTTAAACTCATCCAGCTGTTATATAACATGGAAGTTGCACGCTGTAATTATCATTACATGAACTCTACCACTACAAATGCTGCTTGACAATTTTCTGTAAAATCTTTCCTTCTTTCATAGAAATATTTCCCTGATTGCTAATCAAACACGCTCATGAAGGCCTAGATACAATTACTACTCCATGTCTGATCGGAATCCCAACTAATTCCAAATATAGGACAAATACAGTCAAACGTGCTTAAAACAGACACTCAAATAAATAAGACATTGTATAATATGATAGTCTGCCACTTATTGCAGGACAAACATAATGCAGAAAGCTCCTATAGCTTTCTAAATTACGTTTGTCTTGCAATAATAAAGCATCAAAGTTTTTTTTATTGTTTTTTATTTTTTGGTGGGTTTTTTATTGCAAACCCTGTGGTGTCACTATACATTATGAATTGTCTCTTCAAGACAATCAAAATGAGTGGTAATACCATAGGGTTTGTAGGGTTTGGTGCTAAAAGAGGTGAAAAAATGTGATTTGTTTAGTTTACTCACTCTTATCTGGAGCCCTGTAGGCTGGTTTATGTCCCATTACAGTTTTACATGATGTGGACTGTGGGTGTAAAATTTAGAGATACAGGCTGGCTGTTTACTACACTGGTCTGATGAGTTTCCACTGTTGACAAAATTATGCTTCTATTTTAAGATATGATCTGAAATCTATTTATAGATATACTGAGGAAGCTAGGTGTTTCATAATTGTTTACAACCAATTTGTTTTAATTGTTAACTATTTGTACACATTTGCCATACATTAAAAGCAATATTTGATATATGAATAGCCTCAAGTGAGTTAAACACAATTGTGTTGTTTCATCATTATTTACAAGAGTGAAGTACAGTAGATTGTTGTATCTGTACATTTGTGTATGCTATAGTTTGTTTCAAGAAACTCTATGAATGGAACAATAGATTAATGTGAGGATCTCCTACCAGTAGCTAGGATATGAGTTAAATTATTGTTTTGTTTTGCATTTCTGTACATGATAGTTTTGCATTTTAAATAAAAGTTACTGTTTCAATTGAATACTTGTATTTTTTGCTTTTCAATCCAAGATATATATTCTTTGAAAACCTCAATTTAATTCAATTTTGCACACCCATCTATATAGCCTTAGTTCAACCACTCATTCCGCCGAATATCTTTTTTAAAGATATTTCTTGTTATATATAACATAATATTATGATTTTTCGTTTAATGTTGCTGTATACAGATTTGACTGTAAAGTACTGGGTAAAACAATGATACCAAAGGTCCTCAATGTTGATTAGGGTGCAAAATGATGTCATTCAATAACAGAACTCGGTACATCCAAACGGCTAGGTACAGTGCGATATTCATGTATCAACTATTGGTAAACTGTAGAAGTCACGGCTCCCATCTTCAGTTTCAATTAAGTCGTAAGATCTCCAGTATAGACAAACTGGGGGAAAACATACAAAATCTGCTTCATCTCCACTCCAAATTCGAGAAATGAATTCTGAGAAAAACTACAGGATTGGTCAACAATGATTGTGAGTATTACAGTTTGTCAGATGCTCCTGACCCATATTTCAGGGCTGCCATAAGTTGACCTGAAAAATCCTAAGATTTCCAATGTTGCATTTTTCAAGTGCGATTTTACGAATCGTACCATTACCCCATAGCCTTTTTCTTGTTTTGTTGGCATGCAACTTCTTAAAGCAGGCTGTAAGTAAAGCAGAATGCGCCTTAGGGCGCATTCTGCTTTACTTTCAGCCTGCTTTAGGCTACCATGTACTGGGAAAAATCCGGAGATTTAGGAAAAATCCGGAGAAATGGCAGCCCTGATATTTAATTGCCAGACCACTCATACACTCGAACACTCACGCATTGTATTTAGAAAGGTGGTAATTTAAAGCAACATGAAAGCAGACAAGCTCCAAACTGTATCTTGCTTTAATCCTCCATTACCAAAACTGCAAATCAATTATATATCCAATTAACTGTGTTTAATTTCTGGCAAGGGTCTGCTTAAAGCTAGATGAAAGTAAAGCAGAAAGCTCTTAAAGAAGCTTGCAGTTATACTTTCACATTGCTTGAAGCTCAGACTTCTGAATTAAAATATTACCACCTTGAATGAATATTCATGCATGTCTGTGGTGTTTATGTGACGCAGATACAATTATAAAAGTATCCTTTAGTGAAGGAAAAGGTTCAACAGCAACCTGACTTAACCCATTACTCCATAGCCTGTTTCCAATTCTGAAGCCAGGTGACCATGAACTTAAAGCAGGTTGAAAGTAAAGCAGAATGTGCCTAAAGGCACATTCTGCTTTACTTTCAGCCTGCTTTAAGCTCCCATCTGCCAGATATAGAAATTAGTATTTCTTATGATCCATATTTCATGGCTGTATAAATTCAGTGGAACTATTTTCTTAAGTGGAGAAATCAATTAAAGGTGTAAACCGGTATATTTATGGAGTAATAAGTTAAACACAAGAAACAAGCATAGAGTCAAAATACGGGTGGGGTGTTTACAGTATATCTCCTCAACGTAGAAAAATATTTTTTATGGGAAAGTTGATTTTTCAAAAGTGAGGAATTTTTGTGGCTACCAGACAGTCACCATAGTTGGCACAATTCCCACATCAAAACTAGGTACATAACAAAAAAGTTATTCAGACAGCTCAACCACAAAAGTTTTTTTGGAGGAGTGGTTTGATAATGTTACTTTAACATAACCTGTAATTTTTTATCTGATCTGCATACAACAAAACTAACAGGACCACATAAAGAGTGTAGAAATTCTTAGTCCATTTGAAAGGTGATCCCTTAACCCTTATACACAGCATTATACTATTCTATATTACAGCAAATCCTATATCCAATTTATGAATAGCAAATCAGCACCTCTGTGTTTAATTAAGGTAGAGGGATGCTTAAAGCAAGATGCAAGAAAAGCAGAAAATGTAGGAGCTTTCTGCTCAATGTCCATCCTGAATTAATCCTGAACAAAAACAGTACCCGTAAGGGTATATAACTCAATAAGTCAATCTTTCTTCGAGTGTTTACCAAATATGCATATAATTTTATGCAGAGGAATAGCTTAAAGCATCCTTCGATGCTTCTTTGGAGGGAAGGGTAAATAGATAATATTTCAGTCCTATTATAATACAAGTATCTAGAATATAATGGACAACAATTCCTGCTTCAATAATCAGGGATATATAGTTAATTACCCATTACCCCAAAAATATGTGCATTTTTGTGCCTCAAATAATTTCTATACTACATGACTGTATAAAAAATAAATTTAAGAAAGTTACATATCATTTAGTCCCTAATCTAGAAGTCCTATAACTAATTTTAAAACACAGAGCACAAAATGATGGTACATGTGAAGTTTAAAGCAGACTCGAAATAAAGCAGAATGCTAATTTTGGGGCATTCTACTTTACTTTCACCCAGTTTATGTGGTCACCTGTCTTTAAAACTAGAAACAGGCAATGATTGAGTTAATGGGTTAATAAGCCGTCAGGATAATTTGACATACAGTACAGTCTCACAACTATGCAGGGCTGCCATTTCTCCTAAGTATTCGGATTTTTATCCTAGCAGTTCATAGCTTAAAACAGGCTGAAAGTAAAGCAGAATGCGCCTTAAGGCACATTCTGCTTTACTTTCAACCTGTTTTAAGCATTCATGTGTCTTCAGAACAAGAAACAGACTACGTATGGAGTAAATTAGGTACGATTAGTAGAATTGCGTCTGAAAATTGAAAATTTGAAATCTTAGGATTTTTATGATCAACTTAGTGGCAGCCCTGACTATGACCACTCAAAATAAGTCTCAGTGATGGTGTAAAAGACGAGCAACCTGAGGTAAGTTTTCTCGTTCTTCTTAATAACATGATATAACATGAGTTTATTAGTAATAACAAACACCCCATGGTGTTGGATAGTCAGCATTCCCAGGGTTACAATATGACTGACAGCCAGGATTAGCTCATAGACTATATATTAACAGCAAGTGCACCAACACTGACAGACAGCTAGTTTGGATGAGTAACTAGGCAGATCAGGATCCAAACTGTTAGTTCCAAGGATTATAATCAACTTGAAAACACATGTGCAGACAATCTTGTGTTAACCCTAAATTTACCCATCATAGCCTGTTTCTTGTTTTGAACATAGGTTACTACTTAAAGCAGGTTAAAAGTAAAGCAGAATGTGCCTTAAGGCACATTCTGCTTTACTTTCAGCCTGCTTTAAGCTACCACCTACTAGAATAAGAAAAATTTCCTTATAATACATAATTTATTCATGACTGTATAAATTGGAACAATATTCTTCAGTGGAGGAATAAACAGAATGTGCTAAAAGGCGCCTCTATGCGGGAAAGAGTTAAGCGACCAATAATCTCTTTAAACACAGGTCAATTGCTTTATGCAGGAGAAAGTAAAGCAGCTTTACTTGTTGCCTGTATTAAGGAATCATTGTTATTCAAGACTGATAAAATTAAGTCGTATACACTGATACTTTGTCATCTTTTGAGTGACCCAAACCCAAATTTGCTGTACGGTATAAAATCTGAAATATGTTCAATTATTTAGAATTTCAGCCGACGACATTGTTGAAGCAGTTGGCATTTATTCATGGGGTGTTTTGAAGGATTCAGGGTCCATGATTACGTGCCATGGAGCAGTCAGCAGGTAAGGCAGCTACCTGGTAGGTCTTGGATATATCATGTAATACAGCATCAATCATAGGAAACAACATATCAGCAGGCAGATGCACCACATCTACAACAGTTTCAATGAAAATATGCACCAGCAGATTTTACATGTTCTTAATTATGGGCTCTGAGATAGACACGAGTAAACTTTTTTTATCTTAACCCATTACCCCATAGCCTGTTTCTAGTTTTGAAGACATGTGAACACTTCAAGCAGGTTGAAAGTAAAGCAGAATGCGCCTTAAGGCGCATTCTGCTTTATTTTCAGCCTGCCTTAAGCTACCATCTGCCAAGGTATAGAAAATATTTCCAATGATTCATATTTATTATTGTAAACATTTGAACTATTTTCTTCAATGGAGGAATAAATCAAAGGCGTGAAAAATGGGTATTTATGGGGTAATGGGTTCACTTCTTCACCAAGCCCATTCCATCGTTCCATTGGGACAATTCTAATGGGTAACACGTCACAATATAGGGTTTGGTGGAGAGCCAAGTATTTTAAAATTTGGTATTATCAATTTCTCCCTATCTTTGAACAATCATCACTTTTAACCCTTTACCCCATAGCCTCACAATTTCTAGTTTTGAAGAGAGGTTGAAAGTTAATTTATGACATAAAGCATAGAATGCCATCATAAGTCTTTACAGGATCCTCATTAAAATGACTTGGTTTGACCGTAGCAGATTGGACAGAAAGTAGAAATCTCTGCAAAGATGATTTATACTTTACTTTAAACCTGCTTTATGCAACTATCTGTCTGAAAGCATGCAATGAATGAAAGATAATTACGACAGTGTAATATTGAATTGTGATTATCTTTAACTCTTGCACTACCAATGGCATAACCGTCTTTATTTGGAAACAGTTTGGATTCAGATCAGATGTCCATTATGTGGCATCTAATTGCAGGGATGCCATTTCTCCGGATTTTTCCTAAATCTTCGGATATTTTTCTAGTACGGTACATGGTAGCATAAAAGCAGACTGAAAGTAAAGCAGAATGCGCCTTAAGGCGCATTCTGCTTTACTTCCAGCCTGCTTTAAGTAGTCACATGCCAACAAAACTAGAAATAGGCTATGGGGTAAAGGTATGATTCGTAAAATCGCACTTGAAAAATACAAATTTGGAAATCTTAGGATTTTTCATGTCAACTTATGGCAGCCCTGTAATTGCAGGATCCATTTTTCATGTCAACTTATGGCAGCCCTGTAATTGCAGGATCCAAACTGATTGACACCCAGACATTTCAATATTTCTTAATTCAAAATATTAAGAATTTCAATTGTGGAAAGAAAAACAGACAGAGATTTGTAAGCAGAGGATAATATGGCAGTGAAAGAGTTAAGGTCAAATAAAGTGCATTGAAGAAATTTCATTTTACTTTTTATCCAATACAGTAAAACCTCTCTATTACGACCACTAAATTTTGTTAATTATAAGGGTGTTTACGATAGGTGACCGCTTAAAGCAAGGTGACAGTGAAACAGAAAGCTCCTTTAGGAGCTTTCTGTTTCACTGTCAACTTGCTTTAAGCTGCCACCTCTCTATTATACAATCAATAAGCCTTCGTTTTAGTGGTCGTAATAGCGAGGTTTTACTGTATAACTGTTTTACAAGTTTATAGAATTAAGTTCAAAACCATTTCTTCGGGGTATAAATTGACACACTTTGTTTTATTATATGCCAATCACATAAGTCAATCTAGTGTTTAACTTTAACTAATTACCCGATATATATGCATTTTCACGCCTTTAACTTGTTCCTCCGCTGAAGAAAATACACACTGACAATTGCTGCAGACAACTTTACTTAAATTGGCACTCAAAGAAATTAACACTCAATCCTAAGAAATGAGTAATATACTTGTCATTTACACACAGTGTACATGTAAGAAATACACTTGTCCTATGCAAACAGGGTAGACCCTGATCAAAGGAGCTCTCTGATCAGGGTTTGCATTGTTTGTCAGTTGTAATATATTATTAAAATCAACCTTAGATATGTAAAATTGAATATGCCTGAATTGGAAACTGGAATTGTCTATTTGAAGTTTCAGGAGAATGAGTTTAACCCATTACCCCATAAATACGCATTTTTACGTCTTCAACTTATTCCTCCACTGAAGAAAATGACTACAATTCATACTGTCATGAATATGAACCATAAGAAACATTTCAATATTCTAGCATATGGTAGCTTAAAGCAGGCTGAAAGTAAAGCAGAATGTTCTGCTTTACATTCAACCTACTTTTTTACTGTCTTCAAAACTAGATACAGGCTATGGGGTAATGGGTTAAGAGAAAATTCAAAAGCAATTTCCAACACCCACCCGACCCAGTTTCACCTATTGGTAAGGATGAGTATTACGTTTGTCCAATTGTTTCATCTCTTCCGCCTTCATAACTCTTCTTTTGTTATCATTTGACTTTATCATCCAAACTTGTAAAAAAAGCTTTACTTTTAAACAAACGTTATTATAAAACTGCCTACCTGCCGGCAGGGGGATTATTTCAGATAGATAAACACTAACGCAATTTCCCAATTCTATAAATAACCTTTATCTCAAAATTGCTTAACATTTACCTGGGATTTTTGGGTAAATGAGTACATAGGTTATCAGGTATTGCACCAGCGTTAACCAAGAATCAAAAGTGAAAATCAAGTCGTATTTATCATGTGATCATTAGTCATGTGACCACACATACGTCCTGACAAGACAATTGGCGCACGGTTTTACCAATCTCCATAATATGTTTCAAAATTGACAAATCTTTTCAAGTCGGTTTCATAATTACACACCCGTACACAAAGACACGGTAACAGACCAAGTTTAGCGGATAAAGCTATAACTATAGACTACTGTATAATCCCGATATCGTTATCATTTAAACGACAACTCATTGATCGTGTAAAATATTAAAGCGAGATGAAAGTTAAGCAGAAAGCTCCTTTAGGAGCTTTCTGCTTTACTTTTATCTTGCTTTAAGCAGTCATAAGCATTTATACACCTACGATTGAGCCGTCTATAGTATGGAATAATGAGGGGGCGTTACTGTATCAAGGTAAAGCCACTTGAACGAGTGTTTGGCCCACTTAGAGACATTTACAGATTGAAAGACAAGAAAATTAAGCAAGATTTGAGAGCGACAGTGGCATCATTTAAAACAGCCCCTGGCATCAAGATTTGTTTGTTTTTTCCTCCAGCAAGTCAACACGCTATATGGTAGATTTTCTCCAAATGTCATTGTATGCTTGTAACCCTTTAACGCTGTATAACATAATATAACTTCTCAAAATGTCATCTGCTGCAGATCTGAAAACCAACATTTTCTTCTCTGTATTTGTACATATTACATCCAAGTGACATATAACACTTGGATCTTGATGTACACATTGAGTTACATGATAACTAAACCAAGATCCAATTTGCTTTAGAAATATCTACAGAACTTTGTCTTTAGCTTGTTATAAATGATTGAATGATTCTTAGATTGTTTCGATCTAGATCAGAATCAAATGTTACATTAATGATAGCTAAATTGTGTTTTAACTCACTACCAAATCTGTGAATAAGGGAAAACCAACTACCAATAACCTAGTACAAATTTAACTCATTGCATGCTAAGCGGCGGAATAGTGAATATCTGTGCAAACAGTTTTGATCCAGATGAGATGCCGCATAATGCGGCATCTCACCAGGATCAAAACTGTTTGACACTCTGATCCTGTTTTAAAAAGAAATTTTGAAAATTCTATTTTTAGTACAGTAGCAGACGACAATTGTTGCAGACGAAAAAATTACCCAGCATGCAAAGAGTTAACACAGAGGATGTTGTAGCTGAATAAGAGCCAATCAATATTGTTTTCGCTGTTGATACTTGTCATTTAGCGAGTGCTCCCTCGGACTCTTTATTCGATAATCTCTACACTTAGCGATGAGGCGATCACACAAAGCTGCGTTCACAAATAACTACGGCAAACGGACATGTTAAAATTTAGTGTTGTGTCTTTGTGCTGAAGTTCTCTATTGATTGTAACTACTTGCCCCTGCGAATTAATCAGGACGCTGAAATGTCATGTTTTTAGGACCAGGGAGCTAGCTGTCATTTATCTTGTAATTCGGTAACAAAGATTTCATGGGATGATTGTAACGGAGAAAGGCAACAGGGAAAGTTTTACAAAATAATGACTTCCCCTGGTAAAAAACGTAAAATAGCCCCGACTAATTCAATGCGGCTAAATGACCATATTAAAATAATACATCATTAACCAATCCTTATAACCATTTGTTGTTTAATTATTCTATTAATAGCATTAATACGTGGGCGCCTCCTCCGTTTGTTTCCTTGGCCAATCCTTCTTCATAACAATAATAATGATCACTGACAGTCCAGGGCTCCAGATAAGAGGTAGTTATTTCAACAAATCCAACATTTTCTCACTCATTTCAGCACCAAATCCTATGGTGTTACTACTCATTAGAATTGTCTCGAAGAGACGATTCTAATGAGTAGTGACACCATAGGGTTTAATTCAGAAATAAAGATTTTAAGTTTTGAAAAACTACCCTTATCTGGTGCTCTGGACACTATATATAGGGATTCAGATAAGAAGGAGTAAAGTCAATATTTCAAACAGTTTTCTCTTATCAAACCCTATGTTGTAACTACTCATTAGAATCTTCACTTTTACATTTGTACATTCACCTTGCTTTAACCCATTAACCCATAAACTACACCTTTTTACGCTTTTAATTTATTCCTCCACTGAAGCATTATAGTTCCAATTTATACAAGCATAGAAACGTAGCATAAGAGATATTTTCTAACAGATGGCAGCTTAAAACAGGCTGAAAGTAAAGCAGAATGCGCCTTAAGGCTCATTCTGCTTTACTTTCAACCTGCTTTAAGTAGTCACATATCTTCAATACTAAACAGGCTGTGGGGTAATCTGTTAAGCAGTCATTGGCCTTAATGAAAGGGTTCTTTGTACTGTAGTCCTATAAACACTGTTAATGTTAAAATGATATTAATTAATGCAGAAATGAAGCTCCATAGAGGCTTTTCTGGATTTCTTTCATTCTGATTTAAACAGTTATTAACAATACAGTATCATATCTCCCTTCATTGATTTCTCTCTAAAAATTAGTTTGTATTGGCCATTTAGAATTCTGTTTGTTTAGCTATTCTCCTACTGAATATTCATATATAGTTATATACCAATATATATACATAAATCTCTTCAAACTATGAACATCATGCAACCATCTGATATACTTAAATTAATACATGCCTTATAAAAATAATAATATAACGAAAATGTTCCCAAGTGCAGACACATTGTGAGACTAACCCTATCTGAAAACATTGCAGCCATTGATCTGACAGCCTCTGGGTCATCATTGTTTTCAATAAACGTTTGTATACGCTAATAGCACAAGAAGGGTTGAGTACTACAGCCCTGTCTTCTGGTCTTATCTACAGGTAAATATTTTTTTGATTTATTAAAAAAGTTAACATGTGTTTCATATCAAAAGGAGAAAGACAAAGCAGAAACAGTAAAAAATGATGCTCAATACCCCGGGCAGGCAAACACCAAATGGTTTCTCTCAGGTTTGTTAACTAATGCATCTCCCACTGTGTTGATCCAGTTAGCCCAATACCCCATAGCCTGTTTCTAGTTTTGAAAATATGTAACCACTTAAAGCAGGTTGAAAGTAAAGCTGAATGTGCCTTAAGGCACATTCTGCTTTACTTTCAGTCTGTTTTAAGGAAACATCTTCTAAAATATAAAACATTTTTTTATCGTACATATTCATGACTGTATAAACTGGAACTATTCAATGGAGGAATAAATTAATGGCGTAAAAAGGTGTATTTATGGGGTAAAAGGTTAATTATCATAGCTCCAGATAAGGAGAGTATTTCAAATACTAGAAAGCTTTATGTTGCCATCAAATTATATAATGTTTATGTTGTGACCATTCATCGGAATTGATGATGATTCTGAGCAGTCACAACATAACAACTGCTTGCATGAAACATAATAATTTCATATGTTGTGACCATTCAGTGTTGGAACAGTCACATACAACATAGAGTTAGGTTGTGACATGAGGATTTAATTAACCCCTTCCTCCACATAAGCTTCGCAGGATGCCTAAATTACCCCTTCCTCAGTTAAAGCACGACAAACAAGTATTGTTTATTGAAGTCATTGAATACAGGAGCTGTGGGGCATATCTTAAAGCAAGATGAAAGTAAATTTAGCAGATAGCTCCTGAAGGAGCTTTCTGCTTTACTTTCCATCTTGCTTTAAGCAGTATCATGTCTTAAACACATGAAGTCTTTTGGCTTTACAAAGGAAATGGTTATTTCTCCCTATACGGGTATCTCAACCCATTACCCGATAAAATAAACCTTTTTACTCCTTGCTCTTTTTACAGCTGGCTTGCGGAAGGTCGGTGGTTCTACCCAGTTGCCAATTTGTGCCTGAAACAGTGCATAAAGGACTTCTGGGGTCTTCCTCCACCTGTAATTAGCTGGACGTCGCGATATGACTGAAATACTGTTGAAAGCGACGTAAAATCAAAACAAATCAAATCAAATCAACTTTTTACTCCTCTAATATATCCCTCCAATGAAGAAAATAGTTCCAATTTATACAGCTGTGAATATTTAACATTAGAAATAATTTCTCTATTCTAGCAGCTGGTAGCTTAATAAAGCAGACTGAAAGTAAAGCAGAATGCACCTTAAGGTGCATTCTGCTTTACTTTCAACCTGCTTTAAGTGGTCACCTGTTTTCAAAACTAGAAACAGGCTATGGGGTAATGGGTTAAGAGTTCTGCTTTATAAACAAACATGAACTCTTCCAATATACCTTATGGAAGCACTCATTGGCATAGATTAGGTTAGGAACATTCATAATCTCCTCCTGTTTCTTAATCATCCATTTTCAGCCGGTGTCTGTAGACGTTTCAAAGTGTAACATCATATGTGGATTTGCTTAGTGTCTTCCAATACCTTCCGATTAGTCTCTAGCTATAGCACTGACAGAAAAATGAATCAAATTGATTTTCCGAGAAAACAGGAAAGTCTTGTCGTATTATCCATCACCCGGCGTTAGGACAATGGATATGCGATTGGGAAGTAGAAATCTGTGACACACTTCATCTAATCATACGGTGCCCGCCAAGAGGTGGAAAGGTTTTAATGTCGGTAATAGAACACGATAATTATTATCATAATTAACTAACCGACTATTTATTCATGCAAACAGCAAAACACTTGCTAAGCCCGCCTCTTACATGGGTTACATTAACCTTTCTATTGCTATTAAGTATTAATGTATATAGATGCTTCTTGAAAACAGTGTAGATCCAGATCAGACCTCCTCAGGGTGCTGTGACTTGGGCAGGGCTCCAGATAAGAGGGAGTAAACTGAACAAATCCAACATAATCTCACTCATTACAACACCAAATCCTATGGTGTTACTAGTCATTAGAATCTAATGAGTATTGACACCATAGGGTTTAATGCAGAAATAAAGATTTTAGTTTTTGAAATACTCCCCTTACCTGGAGCTCTGTTGGGGTCTGTACTGTTATTGGACCTGTCTGACACTCTTTCCAAGGAGAATTGTGTCTCATTAGCCAATATAATAGTTACAGGTGATCTATATATTCATAGTGGGCGGCGTTTTATAATTATATGAATATTCATAGGGAGACGGGGTAAGTGGCATATGAGGAAATCATGTTGCTGGGATGTTTTTGCTGTAATTACTGCACGACAAGCGGTGACTTTTAATATCCCTCTAAATGATGTTTACTGTCAAACTTGCATCACTCAAAAGAAGACGAATTAACAAGATTAATCAGTCCTTATTACAGGTAGCAGGTTAATGCAGGACTTCATGTAAAGCAGAAAGCTCCTAAAGGAGCTTTCTGCTTTACATGATGTCATGCATTAAGGATGCATGCCACTAAATTAGAGAGATGGATCTTTCTTCACGAAGTGGCCGTTTATTACAAGACTGACGGTATTTCGTCGAGCGTGATAATAAGACCACAATAAATAAAGAGGGCAAACTCTTGTATTAAGCCTAATTAGGATATGACACAATGCTATTACATAATTCATATGATATTATAACATACACACCTATCTATTTTGTTCCATAATGAAACCTATTACAAAACTGCTTATTCAGCATATTATATTACGTAAGGCTGCTCTTTTCCTCAACTTCCCATGCAGTCATCTAAATAATTTTGAAAAGAACTTTTTGCAGACAATTAAAGAGGGAGAAAAAATTGATGACAAACAGTATCTTTCTTTACATAGCAATATTTCTAAAAACCAGACATTAAAGGCACCAGGTGTTAAACGCATTGTGTTTGTAAATTAAGGCATTTCAGATAAACTTGACAAGACTTAAAATCAAGTCTCAAACAGTTTGGATCCTGCATCATGATCAGGCCCCACATTCTGTGGAAGCTGATCAGGATCCAAACTGTGTGAAAATGATATCAGAGGCAGTACGTGTCCTGAATGTAATGCAACTAAATAGGTTGTTTCCAAGCTCAGGATTTGACCCATTACCCAATATATACACCTTTTTATGCCTCTAATTTATTCCTCTACTGAAGAAAATAGTTCTAATTTATTCAGTCATGAATATGTACCATATGAAATATTTTCTTTATTCTAGCAAAGGATAGCTTAAAGCAGGCTGAAAGTAAAGCAGAATGTGCCCTAAGGCACATTCTGCTTTACTTTCAACCTGCTTTAAGTAAGTCACCTGTCTTCAAACTAGAAACAGGCTCGGGGGTAATGGGTTAACAGTCTGGGGCTTGTCTTTGTAAATTACTTATTATATGTCTGCAAAGTTGTGACTAAACTAGGTGTATTACATTCATTATTTTACAACCATTTCATTAATGATTGCCTACCCCCAAGGTTGTACCTTTTTTTCATACAGTCAAATATACAGCCCATTTAATGAACTTAATATATCAATAATTACGATTGCACCTTTTTAATTTACCGTGATAAATCATTTTCACTATTTTTGTATGATTCTCTTAATCTTGGGTTATCATGGTTAAATCTCCTAGTTTCTCTACAGGAAATTAACTCCAGACAAAAGACAATTAGCATGGTTACACGCTGAAACAATTAATTCAGCATTCTTCAGGACAGGTATTCCACCATCCTACTTCTAATATACAGAAAACCCTGCTCTCAACAACAACTAGGTGTTCTTCAGAGAAGCCTGTATCAAGATCTGTCTAATACTGATGATACCGGTATGCTAAATGCAGGATAAAAGTAATGCAGCAAGCTCCTTAAGGAGCTTGCTGCATTACTTTTTTCCTTCATTAAGCAATCATCCAAATTCAAACTTCCAATGCAACTACTTTTAAATGACCCCTTAACACAGGTTAGACGGTACTTGAACTCTGAAGATCTCTATAACACTAGTTATCTCCCTTTACTTATAAATCTTCAAAATAACCAGCCTCACTCAAGAGCCACTTGGAAGATCATCTGATATTTAAAACCTTGAGGCATATATATAGACCCCCAGTCAGTCTATTTAAACACTGTTTCCCTTTTCATGAACCATGTCAATACGACCTTTGGGGTCCCAAGGTCATCTCCCTCGGTAACCCCCATGTCAAACTGACAGATTACATAACTCATTATGAACTTGGGGCAGTGAGAGTGAATCAAACTCCAATCTTTATACAGCTAATTATCAAATTACAATTCTAAGCTTTTCCAAAAAAAATCTGTATTCAAAAAAATTAAAACCCATGGAATTCAGTCGCTATGGTGACCAAACTTATGTTCATTACTGAGTTTATTTCTATTTAACAGAAATGTAGCTGGGACAAAATCTCTCGCCCAGACTAGCCTTTGTAAACGGGACAAGATAATGGTCAGCAGACAGAAGGTTATTACCCTTGGGTCCAGTTTATCATGGTATGATTGCCTTCTTCCCAGTCCTGCCAGCCTCAACAGGGTTCAAAGGTCACCATGTAGCTCTATGGATTCTGTTATTTATTAACTCCTGCACCCTTTCAATCTGCAGTTTGCTAGACTTTCTGTACAGTTAATCCTGCGCTCCAAATATGCATGGATAATTATAAAGACATACTATAGCTTAATGCAGGATAAAAGTAATGCACAAAGCTCCTAAAGGAGCTTTCTGCATTACTTTTGTCCTGTATTAAGTAACCATCAGTCTTTGAAGGTAATGAACTGCCCACTCACTCAGCCTATTTCTGACTATTCTACAATTCCCTGCAGAGAGCCTCCCAGACCCTTTAGCACCCACCTGCATTCTATCCTAGTAAATATAAACATCTAAATAGAATTTCCAGAAATGTTTTACCCACTAAATCATATACAATATAAACTACAATAAGACTTAGTGTTTTGACTGATTGGTTGGTTGGTTGATTGATTGATTGATTGGCAGATTCACTCATATATTTGCTACAAAATTATACAATTGAATGTAATTATCTATTTATATTCATTCATCCTACTAACAATCAGAAAACAATACACACTATTTACTTGTGACATGAAACTGCCAATGGGATTGTCGGTGAGAATGTCAACAAAAATTTTGCAAATTTATCCAGAAGTTTACGCAATAATAAGTACATGTAGTAAACATATATACATATACAGTTTAGCAGACAATTAAAAGATGCATTGAACATCACTAACCTGTTTATTGAAGGACAAAGAGTGCAGAACATTTCATATTGGAACTACCTGCATTTATGTACTGCATTAACCCTTAGCCCGCCAAATAAATTGTTGTATGCTATATTTCTCGTCTGCTTCAAGTTTCAAAGTGCTTCAAAGTTGCTCAAAATTGCTGAAAATGTTGTCCAAGAGTCAAACAGCTTGGATCCGGATGCTCATCCGGATCCAAGCTGTTTGCATATGGAGCTATAGTCGTGAGTGGCAGGTTAAGGGTTAATACATTAATACAGGATGAAAGTAATGCAGAAAGCTCCTGCGGGAGCTTTTTGTGTTACATTTATCCTGCATCAAACAGTCACCTATTAATGATTAAAGCAATCTGTTGTCATTTAACTGAGCTTTTTTAAAACCATTGTATACAGTTAGGTCTTATTTAGTATGTCTGCACAAGACAGGAAACATAAATATTACGCTTTTCCCTTATCGGAAACGAACAATTCTCGATGAGCACTTTCCGGCTCTCTGCAGATTGATTATTATTCGTAAATTTGACAGAAGCACTGCAAGAATCAGCATAAAATGGGGGAAGTGAAATATCAGTGTGTCTTTAACTAAGAAACATTTTGTCGAGTCAATAACAATCTCTAACAGCATGTGATGTATGTTTAACTGAACCAGGGCTTAATTAGTGAGAGTTTGACCTGGTTAATTGTTTGTTGTAATTTACTATACAGTAACGTCTTAATCATTACAACATTCCATAATACAGGCTAATTGATAGTGTTATTGCAGGTGGTTGCTTAATGCAAGATGAAAGTAAAGCAGAAAGCTCCCTGTGGGAGCTTTCTGCTTTACTTTCATCTTGCTTTAAGCAGTCATTTGCATTAATTGTTTGGAAAAGAAATGTTCTTGATGGACTGGGCTAGAGGGACGTGGCTGTACAATGACAATTGATGATGACAAATGTGGTACACACTTTAACAGAGGAAACAGATACTTCAGTGATAATGAAATTAACAAATTGCTCTTTTTTAACCCTTATTGTGCAGTTAAAACAGCAAACACTAACTAACTACCAACTACAAGTTTCAAATTCCAATTTAAACTTCATTTTTCTTGTTAAATCTTGAAACATTTATGAATATGACAAGTTTTGATCATGATCAGAAACTAAATGTTACAATGAGTAACTTGAGATCATCTGATCAAGATTCAAGCAGTTTGCTAAAGTCGGGACATGTCGCAATTGAAATGATAATGGGTAAGCCCGTTAAAACAGTGAAAATAATCATTATTGAAGTTTTAGAAAATGAAGTTATGGCATAATCTTCTTGCTGCTGTCTAAGCAGATACACTTGCTCTTATTGATTCAAGCTAATGTTGACTTGGATTCATTTAATGTACAGTCAAACTTGTATTAAACAGCCATTTAACTCTTTCCTCCCTAAAACTTTAAATGGACAATTCCAGTTTCCATTTAAGTCTAGTCCATTTCAAACATTTAAGGGTTGTTTTTGTCAATGTTTGGCATTATGACAAACAGTGAAGACCCTGATCAGAGGGCTCCTTTTGGAGCCCTCTGATCTGGGTCTTCACTGTTTGCATAGGACAAGTGTACTTTTCACATGTACACTGTTTGAAAAGGACGCCTATATGCGGGACTAGGGTTCAAAGGGTTAAAGGAGATTTAAACATTTAATTAGTCAGGTAGTTCCTTCATATAGGAAAACTTAGCAATTATTGAAAATAAGATATACAGTAATTGACAATTAGTCTTCGGAATATGTGGTTGCTTAATGCAGGACAAAAGTAATGCAGAAAGCCCTTCAAGGAGCTTTCTGCAATTACTTTTGTCCTGTACTAAGCAAAAACATTGATCTGTCTTTAGATCAATATATCTTCATGTAAAATCATTTGCCTGTTCCTCAAAGAAATACCCTTTATTTAATTTGTCCTTAACATATTGGTAGTATAAATGCCATTTCACCCAATTGCCTGACTTTCCCAAAGAGGTGGAAAGTAAGTCAGAAGGCTCCTTTAACTAGAAAACAAGTTTTCAAAACTAGAAATAGGCTATAATGGTCAATGGAGTAATGGAACTTTAAACAGTCCTGATCTTAGTGGATTGTTCAGCTCCTTCAGGTGTACGTCTTATCTGGACCTGAATTATTTTAATACAAGCTGACTGCATGATATCAACTAACTCAACTACATGATGAGGTTCCAAATGGCCCTCTATCTCACCTACTCATGGCTTAAAATTAACCCTTACTGTGCTCAACATACGTATCTACAACATTTGCAAAAAGTGTAGACTCAGATCAGAGGGCTCCTTCAGGAGCCCTCTGATCTGGGTCTACACTGTTTGCAATAATTATAAATAATTTTCAGACAAACCCTCAAGAGTCAATGTAGACTTGTAATTATTCAGAAAATGGAAGAGTTCATTTGGAAAGTCAGTGTTGTAAGTACTCAGTGTCAGGGAAAGGAGCCATTTATCTGAAATACATCATCGTCCTATAAATTCACCTGTGTGTTGAAAACCTCACAATTCTAGTTTCGCTTACCCCTACCAAGGTTTCAGATAAGAGGGAGCAAACTTAACTCTTTTTACGTTTTCTCTTTGACTTTGCAAAACCCTTGTTATGACTTCTCATTAGAATCATGTCTGTGAGATAACTCTAATGAGTAGTCACAACATATCAGCCACTTGACAATGCTGATGGGTACCGGTGCTAAATGGATATAGTCATAACATAAGAATTTGGTGGAAAATAAAGTTTTAGTACTTTAATAAAGTACTCAATATTCTCCAGCAGCTTAGGAAGTCAATATAATTAAATGATCAATGTCCTCTAAATTCATCAGTGAAATTCATCCTTGAAATTTATTTCTATCATGAAAGTCAAATCTATGATAAAAATTTAGCTACTTGACTTAGAAACATGGTGGTAACAAGTATTTAAAGAGACACACATGCTTAAAATTATTATAGGACATATACAGATAATGCTCCCAATAGGAGCTTTATATTACTTGTTATTCAATAGCAGCAGCACTAATGTGCTTTATTTTAATCCTGCTTTAAACTTAAAGCAGCCACTAAGTGTAAGGATGTAGGAAAAGGTTCAAAATTTAAGGCACATTATTACAAAGACATATCTGAATGCATTTGTATGAGGACAGAAGAATAGCTTGAAAATGTGTTGTATATGAGAGAAAGCTTGTATTACATTATTGAGGTTTGACTGTGGAATATACTCGGTCAGCAAGTGGGTCAGTTGATTAAAGACCATGTGACCAGACAGTCTCACTTGGTAATTAATACTGACTTGCAGATAGACCCCGAGAGCAGAATTGATTTCATTTTATTGCACTTTCCAGACAATCATTTCCTGAGGTTAGAAACTGGTACTATCCAGCCTGCAATAAGCCACCATTCCTAGACGAAGAGGGGAGTTTTTTAGGACATGTAGCTGCTTAATGCAGAACAGCAGTAATGCAGAAAGCTCCTAAAGGAGCTTTCTGCATTACTATTGTTCTGCATTAAGGTGGTACCTATTTTACAAGATTTCAAGCACATATTTTAAATGTTCGTTTAACACAGGATTTACTGTAGTTGTGAATGTAAAGCTCAAAATATCTTGTAGCAGACACTAGTAGACAGATTCTGTCTAGGGGATACTTTGATTCCAATGGTTTCTTGAACTGTTACCAGAGTCCATAAACATCACACAATTAAGTGACAACATCCAGTGTCAGTATTTTAAATGTCCAACACCTATCTAGTTTGTATGAACTTGACAAAGTCTCCAGATATTTATATACACAGTGAACAATGTTTTACTTAACCAATCATCTCAAATAGAGCATGAACATTTTCAATATAAGTTAACGACAAAAAAATTACTTTAATTGTTATCAATCAAGATTTGTATAAACCAATTAACCTATTTCATAACTAATGCTAGAGAGTGTGTACGACCTTTAACCCTTTAAACCAAAGCCTGTTTCGAAAACCACTTAAAGCTCTAGCGCATTTTACTTTACTTTCAGTCTGCTTTATGCTACCATCTGCTATGTTATATAGAAAATATTCTTATGTAACAACATAATTTTTTTTTATATCATGACTGCATAAAGTGGAACTATTTTCTTCAATGGAGGAATAAATTTGGGTATACAAAGGCTTATATTTATGGGGTACTGGTTAACTTTAATTGTACACCTTTACAAACTCCAACAAAATTCCTATGGAATGAGTTTTCCTCACTCAGCAGTCTTCAATCTGACAGTACAGTAATTTTGTTGCCATCCAAAGACACATAGTGATGATACTTAACCCTTTGAACCCTAGTCCCGCTTATAGGAGTCCTTTTCAAACAGTGTACATGTGAATAGTACACTTGTCCTGTGCAAACAGTGAAGACCCAGATCAGAGGGCTCCGAAAGGAGCCCTCTGATCAGGGTCTTCACTGTTTGTCATAATGCAAAACATTGACAAAAAACAACCCTTAAAAGTCAGAAATGGACTAGACTAAAATGGAAACTGGAATTTTCCATTAAAGTTTTAGGGAGGAAAGAGTTAAATCTGCTTATTATGTACATGCAGCATAAAACAATAATTACATGATTAAGAGTAATCAATACCAAAAAGGTTACCAAAAACCACACCATTTTGAACAATGTTTGATCTGAAGCTACTCAAGTTACAGTGGAGAATCTGTTATTCTTTCCCTTTTAAACACAAAAGTACGCAAACGCAAAACACTAAAACGTAGAAAAGAACAACTTTTGGACAGTTCTGATAATTCTTGTTTATCTTGGTGGCAAACAGTTTGGAGCCTGATCAGACGCCGGGTTACCCGGCGTCTGATCAGGCTCCAAACTAATTGCACTGCAAATAATAGTTTTAGCGTAAACGTGTTTATTGGGAAAGAATAACAGATTCTCCACTGTATACAGTATTGTTGCAAGGCATTCTCTGACAGCCACACACAAAAGATAAGAAGTAATAGATCATGTTTAAATGATGCTTATCCCTCACCACACACAAAATTAATCTATTCAACATTTTTATTTGTTACAATTACCCCAAACTCCGACTACAACATCCAGTTTTTTTCAGATATTATCAGAGCATAATTTCCACATTGTTTGGATCCTAATCATTGCCAATTTATATTGATGCATTATACCTTGTCTGATCTTGGACCAAACTTTTTACAAATCTCTTCACCTTTAAAGTGCAAAATTAATGTACAAAGGATATAGGCAAATCTATGTTGAGCAACCATCAACCCGTTGAGTAAAGCCTGGTTTTAGTTTTAAAGACAGGTGACTACTTAAAGCAGGTTGAAAGTAAAGCAGAATGCACCTTAAGGTGCATTCTGCTTTACTCTCAGCCTGCTTTAAAGCTACCATCTGCTAGAATTTGGAAAATGTTTCTTATGCTACAATATTCATGAGCGTATAAAATGGAACTATTTTCTTCAGTGGAGGAATACATTAAAAGTGTTAAAATGCGTATCTATGGAGTAATGGGTTATTAGCGTAGCAACCACTCATTCAGATGTATGTTGCAGGGTGATGTCTAAAACATGGTACCTGCATGCTTACAGTAGGATAAATGTGATGCAGAAAGCTAACAATGGAGACTTTCATCCTACAATAAACTTTGTGTCTTGAAACCAGTCCAAGTTGCATCTTATTCTAAATGGGTTGCTAAGCAATACTACAGGAGCCAAGTTACCTGGTGCATTACCTCCCCTGCACATGTTTTTACCCCCTTGACATAATAATCATGCTGAAGAGGCAAAAACAGCTGTAACATTGTCAAAACAGAGAGCAGCATGAAAACAGAGGAAATCACCTCACTGTTGACAGGGTTGCAAACTGTTTCCTTGCCAGCAGTGCATGCTCACCTTTAACTCTTTGCATGATGGGTAATTTTTTCCGTCTGCAACAACTGTTGTCTGTTACCGATTTATAAATAGAATTTTCAAAATTTCTTTTCAAAAACAAGAGTCGGTGTCAAATAGTTTGGATCCTGATGAGACGCCGCGTTACGCTGCGTTTCATCAGGATCCAAACTATTTGCAAAGGTTACCATGGTTTCACGGCTTGAATGCAAATAATTGAATGTGAGTACAGGGGAGGCGTACTGAATACACATGCAAACAGATTGGATCCTGATCAGCCCCTACTGACATATGGGACCTGATCAATATCCAAACAGTCTGTAACTTGGTAAAGTAATTCGTAAAGATGTAGGACAGATATAACTATAGTCTGTTTCAGAATTCAAGCAGACATCATTTTGAACGGACAAGGTTAAACTGCATGATTGTTTATAGGGTTAAATGCTGTATGCATGTTGCTGTTGGTGCATGCACAAAGTAAATTCTTTGAATATTTAAATGCTTACTGGTTAATATATATGACAACTTAAAGAGAGATCTTAAGCAATGTAAATCATAAACTAATTTGAATCTAAACTGTCTGAAGTGTTTTCCTTAGGGACGGAAAATGTCTGGTTTGTATTTCGTAAAAAACAAAACTTGTTATTCTTTTCCCATGATACCTTCAGTTGTAAGTTTTCAAAAGGAATAACCTTTGTATATCACATCTATAGTATACAATCATGTAGTCAAGTAAAAATAGTCACTAAATGGTAGCTGATATGGGAGATTAACCCATTACCCCATAGCCTCTTTCTGGTGACCACTTAAAAGCAGGTTGAAAGTAAAGCAGAATGTGCCTTATATGCAAGGCCCATATATACTGCTTTACGTTCAGCCTGCTTTAAGCTACCACCTGCTACAATAAAGAAAATATTCTTTATAATACATTTTCATGACTGGATAAATTGGATTTTTTTCTTCAGCGAAGGAATAAACTGAAGGCGCTAAAAAGCTCTTCAATACTCAGGGGAAAGGGTTAAAGACACTACAGTGTTTATCCATAAAGCAAAATATTTCATATGGCAAAGCAAAAAGTGCAGACCCTGACGAGACCCTGCGAAATGCGGTGTCTCATCAGGGTCTACACTATTTGCCAATGTCCAATTTAGTAGACACTAGGCTCAAATTGGTTAAAGCAGCCTCACTGTGACTGCTTAAATCAGGATGTAGATAAAGCAAAAAGCTCCTGTATCTTTACTTTTATCCTGATTCAAGCTGCTTTACTTTTTACTTTACTTTCAACCTTTGCTTTAAAATGCTTTATTTTCATCTTTACATTACTCTGCTTTAAAATTATACTTTATTTTCATCCTATGCTTTACACTGCTTTTACTTTCATGATACTATTTAGCACCACCTGCATTCAATACAGCCAATGAGTGTTGGTTTGATCAATGCATAGACTGCTGTTTGATAAAGAATTAATGAAGAGCCAGTCTGTTTTGACAAGGTAGGATTCTTGTATGGCACAACATGTTTATAGTTGCATAACAAATATTGGAAATATATACACACAGCTCCAGATAAAGGGAGTACCGGTATTCACAAGCTAAAATCTTTATTTTTGAAATAAACCCTATGGTGTTACTACTCATTAGAATCGTCTCTTCGAGACGATTCTACTGAGTAGTTACACCACAGAATTTGGTGCTGAAAAAAAATGAGAAAATATTGGATTTGTCTACAGCTCTTATTTCAATACAGATGTGTCAACTAGAACAATTTTAATGTCAATCATGTTGCTGTAATGACATCACTTTGATTTACATTTTAAGCAGAATGCACAGTTCTTATTTTTGTCTATCAGACATGCATGCCTGAAATATTATCCAGCATCTTTAACCCATTATTCCACAAATATGACTTTTTCACACATATAATTTATTCATACATTTAGAAAAGTAGTCCCCAGCTAGATCGTCCTGAACATATACACGTAATTTAAACAGAGCGAATTTTCAGTATATTTCCAGCAGGTAGCTTAAAGCAGGTTGAAAGTAAAGCAGAATGCACAAAACTAGAAACAGGCTATAGGTGTACGTATAGGGTTAGCTTACACTTTGATTGCCAAATAAACATCGCCGTGCTCTAAATACTGAAACCTGCATCCTTCTTCTCTACATGCAAAGATATTCAAATCAAGAGACAATTTAAATAGTCTGGATCCAGAGAAGATCATACCGAGTAACTCGGCTTCTGACCTGGATCCATACTGTTTGCAAAGGTCATGCAGCGTTAACATATTACCCCATTATTTGATAAATATGCCTTTTTACGCCTTTAATTGATTCTTGCCCTAATATAGTTCCACTTTACAAAATCATGAAGATGTACCAAAAGAAATAATTTCTATATCTTAGCTTATATAAAGCAGGCTGAAAGTAAAGCAGAATGTGCCTTAAGGCGCATTCTGCTTTATTTTCAACCTGCTTTAAGGAGACAGTGCGAGACACCCTTTTTCAAAACATGAAACTGGCTATGGGGGTTTTTACTAATAGGTTAATTTTCTCCCAGCATTCAAAGGGTTAAAGAGTTACAGGGCGAGATCGCACACAGGCTGTTAACGTGTAATGTACAGTACATTGTACACAGCGAGCAGTAACAGAGGGGGGAAACTGGGAGGTGCTCACTTTCTTCGAGGTATTTATAGATAAACATGTCAATCATTTTTCCCAACCCAAACTTGATAGACGCAGAGAAGATGCTACAAGTTTGAGCTGCCAGGTCCATCTAATTTTGATTAATGGTGTACATATATCGGTCCTAATGGCCGAGGCCAGCTTTCTAAATGGAAGTCGAGCCTAATGGGTCCCTGCATTTTCTCCTATGATTCATCCATAGCTTCACAAATCATTTCTTAATCATATAGAAATAAGGCATCCAATTATGTGTGTCTGTCTAGTGAAAAAAATACCCTCTGTGCTTTCCCTTCCGACATCGAGTTAACCCCTTGAACGCTGAATAAACGTCATCTGCTAAAAGACAATGTCAGCTGAAATTGTAAAACCTTTCTTCAGTTATATCCAAACTTGCTAGACAATATATCTGGAGTCGGAAACAGTTTGGAACCAGATCAGATGCCGAGTTACTCGGCATCTGATCTGGTTCCAAGCTGTTTGCAGCAGTGTTGAGCGCTCGGTTCCCTGCTATCATAGGGTTAAATGGTTGAGGCAACATGGTAATAAATAAACATCTCCTCAGCTTCCCCGGGATTTTTTTTGCTAGGCCACATAAACAAATTGATGACAAATCATCATAAAACTTATCACCCAAACGGCTTCCAGAGCAATACTGACACTAGAATGGTCTTTAACCCATTACCCCATAGCCTGTTTCTAGTTTTGAAATTAGGTGACCATTTAAAGCAGGTTGAAAGTAAGCAGAATGCACCATAAGGCGCATTCTGCTTTACTTTCAGCCTTCTTTAAGTTACTACTAGATTATTGAAAATATTTCTTACGGTGCATATTCTATACTGTATAAATTGTATCTTATTTTCTTATGTGAAGAAATAAATTAAAGGTGTAAAAAGGCGTATTTATGGGGTAATGGGTTAACCCTTTACCCTATAGCATGTTTTTTAAGTTTTGAAGGCAGCGGTAGCTTGACTTAAAGCAAGTTGAAAGTAAAGCAGAATGCGCATCATTGCGCATTCTGCTTTACTTTCAGCCTGCTATAAGCTAACGTCTGCTAGGATATAGAAAATATTTCTCCTGCTGCTTCTTCATGACGTCATAAATTGGAACTGAGAGAACTTATTTCAAATTTCAGCAGACAAAATAATTATCCAGCAGACCACAATACGGGTTCACATTTAGTAACGGTAAGTAACAGGGCTTTAGATTAGAGGTCTGTGTTTCAAAAACTATAATCAGTATTAATTTCTGCATTTTACTAATTTATGATGTTACTATACTCATTAGAATCATCTGGTCTTTCTACATTAACTTCAGCCTACCTTAAGCAAATATCTGCATTCAATTTCGAAAACATTTTTGCTATGGGGGGAAATGGTTAAACTTCAACCAAACACTATGCTGTGACTGCTAATTGCAATTACAACTGTCACAACATAGGTTTAGCAGGAGTCACATAGAGAACACATGTTGGGAATATTTCATTTTACAACCTCTTATCTGATCATGAGCATCCATTTCCAGATAATGGTCAAGTCATTTGAGATATGATTGGCCCAAAGATTAACACTTCCTTGTTCCATCTACAATGAAACAATTGACAAATAATAATTATATACAGATAGTAAAATTAAGTCAACTAGTAAAAAAGAAATCACTGAATGGAAAGCCATGAAGACTTCAATATTTATAAGTGACCACTTAACTCTTTCCTCCCTGAAACTTTAAATGGACAATTCCAATTTCCATTTTTGTCTAGTCCATTTCTGACTTTTAAGGGTTGTTTTTGTCAATGTTTGGCATTATGACAAACAGTGAAGACCCTGATCAGCGGGCTCCTTTCGGAGCCCTCTGATCTGGGTCTTCACTGTTTGCACAGGACAAGTGTACTTTTCACATGCACACTGTTTAAAAACAACGCCAATATGCGGGACTAGGGTTCAAAGGGTTAAAGCAGGACAAGAGTCCTGTAGGAGCTTTCTGTATTATGCCTCACTTTCATTTGCTACAGCTGCCGTACGGTGGCCACACTGCTTGCAATTCCTACGGCCGCTGTGTGTTGCGCTCACATTTGCTGCGGCTGCCACTCGTCGAGTTTTGAAAACTCCTCATTATAATTCTATTGCGAGCTCTACGGCCTATCAAATATTGGGATACGCCCTGCGGCCGCCGTACCGCCACCGTAGAATCTCTACGGTCGCCGCAAGATTCTCCCTATTTCACTTGGCCGCCGTAGAGCATTTACTCTTGTCCTGCATTAAGCTAACAACTTAAATTCTATAAGAGAAGCTTTAGATCCCAATTAATCTTTGTTTGACAGCTCACTCAACAGAAGTTAAACTGTATCACACTTCTGTTTGACAAATATTGCATAGCCATAATTTGTTTCTGAGAAAGGAAGACTTGACATTGTGTCTGTAAGACCAAGTCGTTCAAACACAGACCATCTGTCAGTCAGTGTTCTGTCCACAATGCCTAAACCACTACCAGACACATCTAGCAAGGTCTCTGTGACATATTGTTTAGCCCTTTATCCTATAGCCTGTTTCTACGTTTTGAATACAAGTAACTATACTTAAACCGGTTGAAAGAAAAGCAGAGTGTAAAGGCACATTCTGTTTTACTTGCAGCCTGCTTTAAGCTACAATCTTCTAAGAAAAAGAATAAGATTTCTTATTAAACATATTCATGACATACTGTATAAAGTGGAACTATTTTGTTTAGTGGAGGAATAAGTTAGAGGAAGTAAAAAGGTGTATTTATGGGTAGTAGTGGGTTAAATATGCCCTAGCTGCATAATATGATCATTGTTGGACCACTGCAGAATTAAACTGCCACCTAAAGTCACAATATGACGACACCAGGCCCGAGGTTATAAAACTTTGTTTGAGTCCAGACTCACACTCACACTCTTTCTCAAGCATTTGATTGGTCAGATTTGAGCCTAGGCTCAAATCTGACCAATCAAATGCTTGAGAACACACTCAGACTCAACTAAAAAGCTTTATAACCTCAGAGCCAGTACTAGCAATCTATTCTCTTGTTACTGTGGGTAAAGAGAGGGAACTACTATATTTGAGTCTTTGTAATAAGAAGCTGGGGCTCAAACACAAAACCCAAAACTCTCAGAGCAAACCCCTTACCTACAAGAGCTGGTCTGAATCGGAAATCAAAGCCTTACCATTCTAAACGATTAAATTCGCCTTATAATTCTTAACGATTAAAATCGACTTCTGCCAGTTGGGATAATCAAAGACTCAACCGATACTTGTTTTACAAATTGAGCTGACAACTGTCCTTTTTTATCCTACACAAAACACATGCAGTTGTTTTGAGAACATCAAGCCAATGGTCCCCCCAGATGTGGTGAAAACACACAGGCAATTCAAATCACAATGGCTAATTGAACAGATTGGAGCAGAAATCATCGGTAATGTAATGACTGGCTTTTCCAGTTAACTCTTCCTCGTGAGTGACAATATTATCAATCTTGGGAAAACAGTTAAACTGATCAGATCAACTGAGACTTCTTGCATGGGACAATAATCAATACGCTACATCTCTCAAATGCTACAGTCAAACTTGTATTAATCCGCAACTTGAAATACCTATTATCTCTATCCTTGAATAGATAACAGCTTAAATGCAGGACAAAAGTAAAGCAGAAAGCTCCAATAGGAGCTTTCTGCTTTACTTTTGTCCTGCATTAAGCAACCACCTGTCTTTGAGAGATGGTTATGCTTTTTTAAAGAGTGGCCACTTGACTAGTGTGATTGTATCAGCCTTCAGCTAACCAACAGTTCAAATATTCAAGGGATAATAGAGAAATCTGATAATTTAATGATTAAGGTCCTAAGCTGCTGATTTCCCTCCTCGGTCCTCTAGCTGCTAAGAGGAGCTGGTAATTTGTGCTTGCTGGTACCGTCAATCCTCCGTTAAGAGACCACTCATTAAATTAAACTCGTAAATCTCAGAAACAGCATGACAGCTCATTGCAGGACTATAATAAAGCAGAAAGCTCCTAAAGGAGCTCTCTGCATTATTATAGTTCTGCAATAAGCAACCATGTGCATTAATCAGTGTGGATAGATCTTATTTTGAGTGGCAGTTTAATTGAAGTTTGACTGTATGTACAAACATCCTACGAAAAGGCTTGACAACACAGCACAATCCCTTTTGCCTCGTGCTGCCAAAAATCAATTATCGTAAAATGGCAAACAATGCCACAGAAAAGAATCTGTCACAAGTTAAAATGTCCCCATAGACACTCGAACAACTCGAGTTGTTAACCCTTTGAACATGGAGTGCAATGACGTGTTTTATATACGATTTGGATCCAGATCAGGCGGAATGGTTACTGCGTCCTTGTCTTTATCCATTCACTTGATACCAATGTCTTTAAATATAGTGAGGAAATAGAGATTGTCAGGTTTTCAGCTAGCTATGTAGTTAGCAAACAACATTAATTGAGCTTTCTAAGGGGTTAATTAAGCAGTGGTGGGAAGTCATCAACTTAGATGTCCCACAGTACTGAATGGGCGATAAAGATACAGGACAGATAACTTCTTTAATGTTCAAGTACACCAACATCTATGTTGTACCCTTGAGTACCCTATAGCCTCGTTAGTTATGAAGAAAGGTTACTACTAAAAGCAGGTTGAAAGTAAAGCAGAATGTGCCTTAAGACACATTCTGCTTAACGCTTTCAGCCTGCTTAAATCCAGAATTTAGCTGAATAGAAAACGAGAGCACCGCAAACGGGTGCTGGACGCTCGACTTTCATATACTTAAGACGGCTATATTTTTCAAACTTAAAGAATGTGTATGGGTGTTTAATGCCCTATTGATCATAGAAGTTTGTAAGCAACAACAACTTAAACATACTTGGACAGTCTACATTCCACTTAAAGTAAACTATAAGTCAAAAGAAGGACAATATCTTTGCGGCTGCTTTACCTGCCTTGTTGTAATGCGTTGCCCTTTTGAAACTAAACAAGTATTCAAATATATTGGAAGTTTGAAATTAATAACTTTCTATGGTTACTGAATAATTTCATATACAAATTCTTAGTCAAACAAGGGCAATAACTCTGCAATGACAAATCCCATGGTTATCTGCTGTGTTGAAAGGTGATGCATTAAAAATTTCAAGTTAATACCTATGGTAATTATTGAGAAATTTCAATTTACAAGTTTTATGTAAATAAAAACAAGGGCAATAACTCTGGAATGGGACATCCCCGGTCACCTTTCTTGTTTGAATGAGTTGCCCTTTTGTTATAACACAAGTATTTAAAGTTTCAAGTTAAAACCTTTGACAGTTATTAAGATATTTCAATTTACAAGTTTTAAGTAAATAAATCAAGGGCAATTACTCTGGAATCACAAATCACAGAGTAACCTACCTTGTTGTAATGAGATGTCCTTTTGATACTTAACAGGTATTTAAAGTTTCAAGTTAATATTTTTCATAGTTATTGAGATATGTTAATTTATAATTTTTAAGTAAATAAAATAGGGGCAATAACTCTGAAATGACAAATCCCAGGGTTACCTGCCTTGTTGTAATGAGTTGCCCTTTTGATACTGAACAACTATTCAAAGTTTCAAATGGATACCTTTGATAGTTATTGAGATATGTTAATTTACAATTTTAAAGTAAATAAAACAAGGGCAATAACTCTGAAATGACAAATCCCAGGGTTACCTGTCTTGTTGTAATGAGTTTCCCTTTTAATACTGAACAACTATTCCAAGTTTCAAATGGATACCATTGATAGTTATTGAGAAATGGACTCTTACAAAAACCTTAAGCAAAAAAATAGCTCGACTTTTTGAAAAAGTCGAGCTAAAAATGAGCTCTGCTATGAAATAATCTAACCAAAAGGCAATAATAGACTACCGATGTCTTCTGGTAAACATAAATGCTCATGGTCTTGGGGAATAGAGTCAAAGATTGTTTGACCAAGTTCATTTAATTAAAAGGTATATTGAGTCAAAATTTGCACTTGAGAATATGACCATTGCCTGTCATTTTGTCCATGGTTAACCATGGTCAACCATGGCCTTAACATTCATAACAATGTCACCAAACTATGGTCAACCATGTTTACGATGAGCATGGCCAACTTTGTTTATTTACCATGGTCAGATGTGGATACAACCATGGCCAATCATGTTTAACCATTAAACAGCTGTGAATTGTAAACAGGATAAACAATGATTTTGGGAAGATCATGGTTACCCAAGGTTTTTGGCAGTCATCCAAATTGTTAAAGTCAAGACCATGGTTGACAATGGTGAAACATGGAACGAAATGACTGTTTAAACATGGTAAGTAACGGTCATTCGCAGGGCTTATCAGTACATTACGACCTGGTAGAACCATGAATTTAGGCATTTAAAAAAATGCACCACACTATTGACAAAAGGGTGACCACTTTTTTAAAGCAGATTGAAAGTAATGCAGAATGTGCCTTAAGAAACCATCTGCTAGGATGTAGAATATATTTCTTTAAATGCATTTTCAGAACAGTATAAAGTCATTAGTGGAGTTTTTTTCTCAGTGGAGGAGAAGTTTAAGGTATGAAAAGAAATTTCTGTTGAGAGATCCAAACATGACATGAACTGTCAAGCTAAAAATGATTTACATCACCCCTTAGAAGAGTCATCTGATCAAATTCACAACAGACCACACATATAAACTCATGGCTCCACATAAGAGGGATTAATCTGAACAAATCCAACATTTTCTCACTAATACTGAACCAAATCCTATGGTGTTACTACTCATTAGAATCGTCTCAAAGAGACGATTCTAATGAGTAGTGACACCATAGGGTTTAATGCAGAAATAAAGATTTTAACTTTTGAAATTCTCCCCTTATCTGGATCCCTGAAACTATTTCAAGTCTGGTTTCCAGTCTTCTGTTAAACCAGAAAAAAAGAAACATTTTTCTTTCTCTATCAAGATATTTATCATTATGTCTGTTTCTATTTGTACAATATATTTTTTCATGCAAACCTCCAAACTTTATACACATTAACATCCGTTCAGCAAACAGATACAATGCTCTGTAACATGTTTGCTCATAGATATCAAATTGTGTGGTGTCATTGAAAAATAAATCAGGGACTGTAACCCTTAACTCCATAGATACACATTTTTATGCATTTCATAAAAAAAATAATTCCTTCACTGAAGAAAATAGTTTCATCTTACACAGTAATGAATATGTATCATAAGAAATATTTTCTATATTATAACTGATCATAGCGCATTCCTCAAGGCGCATTCAGCTTTACTTTGAGCCTGCTTTAAGAGGTTACATATCTTTTATAGTAGACACAGGCTATGGAGTAAAGGGTAAACCATATTATTATATACATATCGATGATTTATAGAGATTTCTCAGTTAGATAAATTTGATATCGTCACTGTTGATATCATCACTACATGTAGTGATGATATCACTTTTTGTGACGTCACGTCATAATTAGTTTAGTGACGTCGCGGTAATCAATTTTGTGTTTTTTCTGTAAAACGTCATTAAAATATATATAATAAATAGAATAATCAATTCCTTTGAATAGATATGAAAAATATATCACTCGAATGGGTTGTTATCTGGTTAAAAAACTCGTCCTGCGGACTCGTTTTTTAACCAGATAACAACCCATTCTCGTGATATATTTTTCATATCAATCCAAAGAAATTGATTATCCTCTATATATTAGTGCTAGAACTGCATCTCAGATTAACACGTACATTCTTTTCAAACAGTATAGCCCCAGATTAGGGGCTCATTCAGGAACTCTCTAATATGGGTCTGCATTGTGTGATACTTTAACCCATTACTCCATAAATAAGCTTTTTTTATGCCTTTAATTTATTCCTCTACTGAAAAAAATATTTCCAATTTATACAGTCATGAATAAGTATTTTAAGATATTTTTTCTATATTCTAGCAGATTATAGCTTAAATCAGGCTGAAAGTAAAGCAGAATGTGCCTTAAGGCACATTCTGCTTTACTTTCAACCTGCTTTAAGTGATCACTTATTTTCAATACTAGAAACTGGCTATGGGGTAATGGGTTAAAATATTTTGTGGACTTACCCCTCAAGAGTCTTTGTAAAATGGTTATGAAAAACACATGAGTTGGTTTGACAATTCAACCTTGTAAGGATTAAATGACATATATTCCAAGTGTTGTTGTTTAGAATGGAAAAGTTAAGAACCTTTTTGAACCTGTCCGAGAAGTGTAGGTGCAGTACAACTGATTGTCTAATATGTGACATTCATTCTGTTATTCTTACAGCAGTGACTTTAATTGCCACAGCAGTGCTAATGGCTGGCCATTCAGTTTTACCTCATTAAAACAGTGAACAGCTGTATCCTACTTGTGCATTCGGAGAAAAACAACAGCATAGTATTTTCTACAGGTGAGCATAAAGTATTATCATGTAGTCCAGGGCTCCAGATAAGGGGAGTATTTCAAAAATTAAAATCTTTATTTCTGTATTAAACCGTATGGTGTCACTACTCATTAGAATCGTCCCTTTGAGACGATTCTAATGAGTCGTAACACCATAGGAGTTGGTGCTGAACTGAGTGAAAAAACATTGATTTTGTTCAGTTAACTCGCTCTTATCTGGAGCCTTGATGTAATAATGATTTCTCAGAAGAATGTCTGTCAATGGTGTCAATATAATAACCCTGATACTCCACAGAAAAAAAATTGGAGCTATTTCTTCAGTGGAAGAATAACTTTAAGGCATACAAATATGTATTTATGGAGTAATTGGTTGACCGTTTACGCCATAGCCTGTTTCTAGTATTGAAAATACATGACCACTTAAAGCAGGTTGAAAGTAAAGCAGTATGTGCCTTAAGGCACTTTACTTTCAGCCTGCTTTAAACTAGCTTCCATCTGCTAGAATATAGAACATAATTATTTCTTATGATACATATTCCTGACTTTATAAATTGAAACTTTTTTCTTCAGGGGAGGAATACATTAAATGGGTAAAAATGAGTATCTATGGAGTGGTGGGTTAATGCCACTTTGTAAAAGGTCTGCAATCTTTCCACATGCATTGATCACACATGGACATTTCAATCTGCAAATACTAATCACCATCTCTTAACATTGTCTCCTCAGCAACAGAAAAGCTTTTCCTACTTTTTTTACCCGGATAAACTTTGAATGACTTACAACTCACAAACTGTTTGGCTCCAGATCAGATAACAAACCTGTATATTTCTGATGAAAACGTAGAAAGTATTTCATCACTTCAATTGTACTGAAACCACCCAGTACACACAGAAATTTACTATTTAACCCATTACCCCATAAATATGCCTTTTTAGGCCTCTAAATTATTCCTCCATAGAAGAAAATAGTTCTCATTTATACAGTCATGAATATGTATCACAAGACATTATTTGTATATTCGAGAAGATTGTAGCTTAAAGCAGGCTGAAAGTAAAGCAGAATGCGCCTACAGGCGCATTCTGCTTTACTTTCAACCTGCTTTAAGCGAACACCTGTCTTCAAAACTAGAAACAGGCTATGGGGGTAATGGGTTAAAAAACAAACAATATTTCAAGCTGATGACATTTCCAAGCCCACTTAGGGTTAAAAGTATTGCAGTTAATGGGTCTTTAACATCTTAAACACAGGTAGGCTATATCCCTACCCACCCTAGACACTAATTTTCTCTGCAAATGGTGGCAAATCTGATGAGTTAACCACAGGTTATGGTCTCCTCTCCCCGTGATGCACATTCATGCAGATTGCTGGTTGCATGTTTAATATGATACCTGTCTTATTATTGTAATTTACTATAATACAGTCGACTCTCTTTTCTGCCATTGTTCTGTGAAGACAGCATGCAAATCTATAAGCAGCTTTCCAGATATGGTGAGTAGTTCAAAAACTTAAATCTTCATTACTGCATTAAACTCTACAGTGTAACTACTCATAAGAAATTGTCTCTTTGATGTTATTTTGAAGAAAATAATTAACCCAATACCCAATAGCTTGTTTCTAGTTTTGAAGACATATGTGATCACTTAAAGCAGGTTGAAAGTAAGGCAGAATGCACCTTAAGGCGCATTCTGCTTTACTTTCAGCCTGCTTTAAATTATCATCTACAAGAATATAGAGGATATTTCTTATGATACATATTTAGACTATATAAATTTCAACTATTTTCTTCAGTGGAGGAATGAATTAGAGGCGTAAAAAGGCGTATTTATGGGGGAATGGGTTACAAAGCGACATAAATATATCACAAAGAATGCCCCATGTACCTGAAAGGTGTTGCAGTGAGCAGGTTTGACTGTGTGCACTGGTTTTAGTGATAAAAGCTTTTATACTTGACAGTTCTAGACCCAAGTAAAACCACCATATCTGTTTTCTTGACAATTGAGTTGGAAAACCATACATGTTATAAATGACAAAGATGGAGTAATGTAGGAGTTCACAAATACCAACATAATTAGCCTATATATGCCAGAATTAATGGGATTCTCACTGGGCTTGCTTGAATGTCTATTTTCAAATGAAAAAACTATTGGTTTACATTACCCAATATAAATATAGCTGAATACAACACCTAAACCCTGACAATATATAAATTGTCTTTTAAAAGTCCATACTGTCCTTCAAACAGGCTATACATATTAACCTATTACCTCAAACATGAAGACACAAGTGACCACTTAAAGCAGGTTGAAAGTAAAGCAGAATGTGCGCCTTAAGGCACATTCTACTTTACTTTCAGCCAGCTTTAAGCTACTATCTGCTAGGATATAGAAAATATTTCCTATGGTGCATAATCAAGACTGTATTAAAATGAAGTATTTTCTTCATTGGAGGAATAAATGAAAGGCATAAAAAGGTGTATTTATGGGGTAATGGATTAATACCTATCACAAGCACTGTTCTATTGGAGAACCATAATGGCTATCTCTATAACATAGATGATTGGTAGCTTAACTCTTTGCATGCTGGGTAAATTTTTCGTCTGCAACAATTGTCGTCTGCTTTTGTTCTAAAATTAGAATTTTTCAAAATTTCTTTTTAAATTCAGTGTCACAATGGCAAACAGATTGGATCCTGATGAGACACCACGTCATACGACGTCTCATCTGGATCCAAACTGTTTGCAAAGGTTATGCCTGTGGCAGCTATATCTGCGGCTAGCGTGCAAAGAGTTAAGGTCCACTCAGCTGTCTGCTTTATTTAAAGCAGGTTGAAAGTAAAGTACTCTACCTAACTTTCAACCTGCTTTAAGCTACCATCAGATACTTGAAATGCCTTCTGTGCTTTACATGACTACTTTCAATCATGTAGAAATAATTTGAGGCATAATTAATAGGTGTATTTAGAAACCCCTCTAAACCGGAACCTCTAAATACCGGAATTCTCTCTAAACCGGACAAAACGTTTGGTCCCATTTCCAACCCTTCTTTTTTTAACCCATTACACCTCAAATATGATATGGTCATACACTGAAGAATTTATCATCAGAAATATTTTCAATATTCTAGCAGATGATAGCTTAAAGCAGGTTGAAAGTAAAGGAAAATGCGCCCTAAGGCGCATTCTGCTTTACTTTCAACCTGCTTTAAGTGATCAGCTATCTCCCATACTAGAAACAAGATATGGGTAAAACCCCTTTAAACCGGAACCCCCTCTAAACCGGACATATAATTATGTTGTCCCCACACATGTCCGGTTTAGAGGGGTTTCCCTGTAATGAGTTAAAAGTTTTATATGTACAAGTTAAAAGTCCTTGTACTGGATGGTTTAACTGCAGACTAAAGGTTAACATAGCTATCACTTCTAGCCACCCAAAATGAAGTAGTGCTTATTATTTCATCAGTCTCATTACACAGGTAAATAGAAGTTTGCAACTGTAGTTAAGCAGCTGAATGGCGTTCGACATACAATAAACAAGCCCTGTCGGAGAGAGAATAACTTGCCACTGATAGAATGTGTTTTGTGTGTCAGGTCTCAACAACTTAACATACTGAAAAATGTTGTCTGCTTTAAAATTACAATCTCATATTTTTTTCAGTTCTTCTTTTACACATTATCCCATAAATATGCCCTTTTATGCTTTTAATTTATTCCTTCACTGTAGAAAATAGTTTAAATCTATACAGTTATGAATATGTATAATAAGAAATATTTGCTATATACTAGCAGATGGAAGCTTAAAGCAGGCTGAAAGTAAAGCAGAATGTGCCTTAAGGCACATTCTGCTTTACTTTCCACATGCTTTAAGTAGTCACCTTTTTTCAAAATGAGAAACAGGCTATGGGGTAATTAGGGTTAAGCACTGTAGAACAATTTAATTTTCTTTTATCTAGTGAAGGTTTCAAATAGGATTTATAAAGTTGTTACTGTAGTGAAATCATAGTAAAATTCTTGAATTCTACTGAAGTTTTAACTTTTTTTCTCAAATTTGCAAACACTGGGTAGTCCAAATCCCCCAGAAACCTTCCTACTTTGCCATAGTTCTGGGGCTTACTTGTCATAGAGAATGTCTTCTGTTTATTAGACCAAGATCATCCCCTCTGCCAAGAACTAAAAGGAAGGCAGGTCAGTGGTTTTGATCCCATGCGCTGCTGGTCAACGGATGGGATAAGACGAAACCATCTTCCTGAAATCATCATTTCATCTCATCACCCTTCATCACTCATCGGCGCTATATGACTGTATGACCTATTTTGTGTTGCAGTTCCGTAAAACCCAACTCACCCACCCAAAATAGTAAAAGCTATCCCCAAAAGCTGCTGCTAATTTTAAAATATAGAAAATATTTCTGATGATATTTGTATACAATCATATTCACAACAGTATAATTATAAAGTGGAACTATATTCTTTTGTGGAGTAGAAAATTTAATGCATAAAAATGCATATTTATGGAGTAATGGGTTTAACACATTTTTAGTTTGATTGCTAATACTTTGCCCACTATAAAATTAAGCCTAAACAGGGTTAATAAATATATGAGGCTTGAAATGTGTTAAAGGATAATGGACAAACAGTGATGGCAGTAGTCCGATACAAATAAACACTAGTTTTATTGCTGCCTGCTTATTGTTGGCCAGCTTGTTAAAACCTATTGGGCCTCAAATATTTGTCTATGCTACGGACAGGGCCTATATAGCTAGTTTCTGGGGCCATCTTGAGGTGAAAGGTCAAATGGCAAATTCTCGGTGTAGGTCTGGTGGGGGGATCAATTGTTCATCTTTTCAAACTTTCAGTCTTCACAATGAAGTGGTAAACAGAGATGAGAGCTCGGGCAATTAGCATATTGAGTCGATCAATCATTGAATAGTTAGGAAAAAGAGAAACTCTTGGTTTGTTTGAACTTCAAGTATGAATGGAAGGCAGATGAAATAGTCCACCTTTTCTTCAAAGATCAAAAAGAGAACAAAATATAAACCCTCAAATTGTTCTGCATAAACTACTCTTCAACTTGTATAAAACTGCCACTTCAAACCTAACCTCATAGACATGCCTTTATACACCTTTAATTTGTTCTTTTACACCTTTGATTTATTCTTCCACTCGAGGAAGTAGTTCCATTTAATCAGTCATGAATATCCTAGCAGATTGATAGATTAAAGCAAGATGAAAGTAAAGCAGAATTAATGCACCTTAAGTCCTAAGCATTCTGCTTTTGTTTCAAGTTTAACCTTCTTTAAGTGGTCATCGGTTTTAAAAACTTAAGAAACAGTCTATTGAGTGATGGGTTAAGACAAGAATAACAGTTGAATATTGTATATATGTTAGGCATTCTGCTTTGCTTTCAATCTGCTTTCAGTGTTCATCTAATTTCAAAACTAGAAACAGGCTATGGAGTAGTGGGACTGTATGCTGTTGAAATGAAGCATTTCAATCACCACATATCTCAGTTTTATGGTTTACAGTAATTCCGAGTTATGGCAGAATACAACCTGTTACATCCAACACATTAATGCATTCATTGATTGCTCAAGATCAAGATGACATTGTCAACATTATATTTCATTGATACACTTGAAATTCTACATCAGCAGTTGTGAAGTTGAGATTTTCAACTGAGCTATAGACAGTGTGACGAACCACAATGCCAAAGCATATGATATTTCTCCTGCAGGACAAGGGTTAATTTTCACTTTTCATTGGCATAATCTTATCATAGAAACACCTGCATGATGAGACATAGGTGTGCTAATTACAGTAAACCCTCTCTATTACGACCACTTAATTATGTTAATTACTCCGTGATTACGACAGGTGACTGCTTAAAGCAAGGTGACAGTACTGTCACCATGCTTTACGCTGTCATCTGTCTTTTATACAATCAATTAGCCTTCATTTTAGTGGCCGTAATAGAGAGGTTTTACTTAATTCCACTGTCTTTAATATTATAACTGTCCTAAAGCTTTTTAAACCATCTTTATAATGTCTTCATTTCGCTATAGACAGTTCTTAGAGAAATTATCCTAATCAAGATTTATAACAAATTATAAATTGTGCTTCCTCATCTTTTGATTTAAATCTAGTCAAAATAATAAGCCATTTATGGCCAGTATTAGCAGACCAAAGATGAAAAGGGTAGAATGTTATCCCGCTAGTAAACACAACTAATAATCATGATATATGGGTGCATAATTAATACTTAACAAAATGTAACACGTGTTGAAGCGAGGCATTTACCAAGCCCGATACAGTGCAATAACTACGAATGTTTTACCCTTCAAGCATAATGTGCATTAATATTGTCCTTCTCAAAACATTGTCTGCTTTAAATTACAAAATATTTTCTTTAATTATTTCTAAACTTACCGTTCTATCATCTGAATGTCAAACAGTTTGGATCCTGATCAGACGCCGAGTTACTTGGCATCTGATCTGGATCCAAACTGTTTGCATATAGGTCTTCATAATTCAATAATCAAATTCAAAGGGTTAACAAATCGGCTATTTATTTGTATCTAAGCCTTTTGAATGATCAATCTGTTACAGTTAGAGGTTTCAGACGATTAATTTCTGGCTAATATACAGAAGCACCTGCTTTGAGCTACCCCTTGATACAAGATGCATTCAGGTAACAGTTTTAAGGACAGGTAACAGCTTTATGAAGATGCCTCATTTGAGTTTACCCCCCTTTCTGCATTAACTCTGCCATGCATTAAGCAGCAAGCTTTCTTTAAACCAATGTTTTACCCAATGAGCTGTAAGTGAACGTAAGTTTTGACTGATGAATCTGGTAGCGTCCATGCAAACAATTAATACAAGCTCCATGGATGCTTAATGCAGAATGAAAATAATGCAGAATGCTCCTATATGAGCTTTCTGCATAATTTTTATCCTGTGTTACGCAGTAACCTGCATTAAATATCTCAACTCTTAAACTGGATGGTTATTTAACACAAAGACAGACTGTATATTGAATAATTAGAGGTATATTAGCTGAATTGACAGCACATTATGAGCCTTGCTAATTAACCCTTTACCTCATAGCCTGTTTCTAGTAGTTAAGATATGTGACCTATTAAAGCAGGCTGGAAGTAAAGCAGAATGTGCCCTAGGGCACATTCTGCTTTACTTTCAGCCTACTTTAAGTTACTATCTGCTAGTACATAGAAAATATTTCTTATAGTACATATTCATGACAGTATAAAATGGAACTATTTTCTTTGGCGGATGAATAAAATGAATGCGCTAAAAGTCGCTTCTATAAGGGAAAGGGTTAATATGATTTTTGTTATGCTGATGAGGATGTTGATTGACGTAATACCTGGGCCTTTATTGCATTTTTTGCCATGTTAAACCTGCTATGTGATGAACATTGTCAAAAACAATGTTTTTTGCCAAATAATTGAACACACCTGTACTTGAACCGTAACATCTTCATCATGTTTCATAAGAACACTATGGTAAATCTTTTAGTCTTTACCAGATCACTAGAACATTTCCGGAAATCTTTTAAATAGCCTTTAACTGATCATTCTAAGTGTCCAGAAGCCATAATTATATAATATAGGATTTCTATTTTGATGTGGAATTATAATCCGAGCCTTAGTTTAAATATAATTTATTGCATACAATATACAAGCAGGGGATTGGGCTACAAGTTTTTGCAACATTACATAATGCCCGATCGTCATATAATGCCCGCTCCTTTTCTGAGTCTTCTGATCTGGGTCTAAACTGTTTGCAAAGAATGGATATATCCTGTTCCATTGACAACAAGGGTTAATATACCTAATTAGCAAGAAAATTGTTAACTGAATACTCAATAGAAATAAATATTATTTCATTGTAACATTTAACAAAACCTGCTTAGCTAAACAAGAGACCCAGAGGGTCACATTTCGCTCACCTGAGGACATTGTACCATAGAATCTGACTGGGCAAGGCAACATTTTGATATAGCTATGACCCAGGTGCCATAATTTGATCTTGGTAGAGGACCACAATGCGAAGCTACATGTCAGATATTAATGATCTGGGCCTTACGGTTTAAGAGAAGAAGATTTTTTAAGGTTTTCCTATAAAAACTGATAAGCCCCTGGGTGGGGCCAATTTTGACCCACGTGTCATAATTTGAACACACTTGACACACAAGGCAAAGCTATATGTCAAATATTAAAGATCTGGGCCTTACAGGGCAGAAGATTCTCAAAGGTTTTCCTATATATGTCTATGTAAAACTGATAAGCCCCGGGGCGGGGCCAAATTTGATCCAGGGGTCATAATTTGAACAATCTTGGTAGAGTACCATAGGGCAAAGCTACATCTCAAATATTAATGATCTTGGCCTTACGGTTTCAGAGAAGAAGAAATTTAAAGGTTTTCCTATGAAAAACTAATAGGCCCGAGGGCGTGGCAATTTTTGGCCCGGGGGTCATAATTTGAACAGTCTTGGTAGAGGACCACAAGGCAAAGCTATATGTCAAATATTAAAGATCTAGGCCATACAGTTTAAGAGAAGACAATTTTTAAAGGTTTTCCCATATAAGTCTATGTAAAACTGATAAGCCCCGGGGCGGGCCAATTTTGACCCAGGGGTTATAATTTGAACAACTTTGGTAGAGGTCTATAAGGCAAAGCTACATGTTAAATATAAGTGATCTAGGCCTTAGAGTTTCAGAGAAGAAGATTTTTAAAGGTGTTCCTATGAAAAACTGATAAGTCCGAGGGCAGGGCCATTTTTGGCCCGGGGGTCATTATTTGAACAATCTTTGTAGAGGACCACAAGGCAAAGCTATATGTCAAATATTAAAGATCTGGGCCTTACAGTTCCAGAGAAGAAGATTTTTAAAGGTTTCCCTATATAAGTCTATGTAAAACTGATAAGCCCCCGGGCTGGGCCAATTTTGACCCGGGGGTCATAATTTGAACAATCTAGGAAAAGGACCATAAGGCAAAGCTACATCTCAAATATTAATGATCTAGGCCATACAGTTTCAGAGAAGAAGATTTTCAAAGGTTTTCCTAAGAAAAACTGATAAGCCCCAGGGCGGGCCATTTTTGGCCCCAGGGTCAAAATTTGAACAATCTTGGTAGAAGATCATTAGGTTATGATACATACCAAATATCAAAGGTCTTGGCCTTTTGGTTTCTGAGAAGAAGATTTTTAAAGATTTTCTTATGTATTAAAAGTTGTCTATACGGTCATGTTAGAAAATCTGGTCCCAAAACAAGGGGAATAACTCTAGTAGCCAAAAACTTTGAACATTATTTCGTTTCCCCTTGTCACTGATGCTTCTGATAAAGTTTGGTTGAAATCGGGTCAGTAGTTTCTGAGGAGATGTTGTTTGAAAATGTGGACGGACGCCGGACGACAGACGAAGAGCGGTCACAATAGCTCATCCTGAGCCTTCGGCTCAGGTGAGCTAAAAAAACTGAATTACTCAGAGATTGGGGCCAACGTTTTGTTTGACCGCAAAATCAAGATGGTGTGCCGTTTTTCATTCAACAAATAGCCTCATCTTTTACATAAAATTTGACAGGTTGGTATAAATCAAAGCTGCTATAGTCTGCAGCTGATTTATTCTGGAGATCTCCACTCCTAACTTATGACTTCTGTTTCCCTGGAACAAGACAGCACTCCGCATTTGCCCTTTCAGTTCCGTTAGCCCTTACCATGCTGAATTCTCAAATAGCAGGGTTCCAGATAAGCTAGGGGGAGTTTTCTGAACAAATCCAGCATTTTCTCACTTATACTGAACCAAATCCTGTGTTGTTACTACTCATTAGAATTGTCTCTTCAAGACAATTCTAATGAGTAGTGACACCATAGGGTTCAATGCAGAAATAACGGTTTTAATTTTTGAAATACTCCCCTTATCTGGATACCTGAAATAGACTCCCCCATTTTCTGACAAATGACAAGCTATAACATTGACCTCTCAAGGGGGTTATATAGCAAAACTATTTTAAAATATAACAAACAGTGTAGAACCAGATCAGAGGGCTCCTGATGGAGCCCTCTGATCTGGTTCTACACTGTTTGCAAAGACGTATTTATCCTAACTCTTACCATTATAGATAGGTGTCATCTATATATAATAGCTGCTGCATTGATTAGGAACATGAGTGTTTCAATTATTAACATGAAAGATTTAAAATCCTACGGCAAACTGCTTGGATCACATAAAGGGCGGGATTTGACTCCATAGTGTTTGCAAAATATATCAATATCAGTATCTTGTTTGCAATGACTTTCTGTGTTCAATTGTGATTTGTCAACTATCATCTAGAGCATCTTAATTAGCCTGAAGTCTACTCTGTTTGCAAGGTCAATGAAATCTTGCTTTAAAACCCACTCAAAAGAATCAATATTGGTATTAAATACAGGTTGCATTTAAGTCCGGAATAAAAGTTGTGCAGAAAGCGCATATCTTTAATCTTGCTTTAACCCTTTACCCTTTAGCCTGTTTCTAGTTTTGAAGACAGGTGACCATTTTACAGGGGCATTAAATTCTCCTCAAGAAGATTCAACCTGCTTTAGCTATAATCTTCAAAGTTACTGAAACTGACTTCCATGGTTTAGCTAGGTTCTGGACTTTCTAGGTAGGGGACTACTTTTCTTGGTGTAAAAATAGCTAAAGGTGTAATAATAGGTATATTTATGAAGTAATGGGTTAAAACTGTTTCCTGTCTTAAACACTTGAAACACTATAATGGTATGGACGTAACTGATAAATTTCACTTTGCTAATAATGCTGACAGTGAAGACAAAATGGACATTGAATAGTCAATAGTGTAGACAGTCCTGTAAATAAACAGTCGGCCAGGGCTCCAGATAAGAAGTAGTTATTTCAACAAATCCAACATATTCTCACTCTTTTTAGCACCAAATCCTATTGTGTTACTACTCATTAGAATCGTCTCGAAGAGACGATTCTAATGAGTAGTGACACCATAGGGTTTAATTCAGAAATAAAGATTTGAGTTTTTGAAAACTACCCTTATCTGGTGCTCTGCAGTCCAGACAAGAAATGGACATTGCAGCACGCATAGACAGCAATGCAAAGGCTCGTATCATATTCAATACAGTGGAAACATTATGACATCATATCTCAAACATTGATCATACCAGTCAGTTCAAACAGAAGCACAGCTCTATTACAGATAATCAATTGGCTACAGAAAATGTATGTTTCTCTTCCCCACGCTCATCATTCAATCTGCCTCGAAGCCAAGTGCATTATTGTCTCTCGCTGAACAGTCGTTTGCGCAACCCGAACAAAAGCTAATTGACATGTTTGACAACAGCCGTGGATCAGGGTAAGTAACTCCACACGGAATTATTCAAACAGTTTGACAATTAGACGGCCCAACTTAACTAGCAATTATGGATCGGAAATAAATTGCTTTTTTGCTGTAATGGTAAATACCATTATTGCAGTAAATGTTTTCTTTTAGGGTACTTATAGAAAATGAACTACAGTCAAGCCTGTGTTAGCCCCTTACTCTATAAATACACTTTTTTACGCCTTCAATTCATTCCTCCACTGAAGAAAATAGTTCCACTTTATACGGTCGTGAAAATGCACTATAAAAAGAATGTCTATATCCTAACAGATGGAAGCTTAAAGCAGGCTGAAAATAAAACTGAATGTGTCTGAAGGTGCATATTCTGCTTTACTTTCAATAAGCTTTAAGCGGTCACCTGTCTTCAAAGTAGAAACATGCTATGGGGTAAAGAAATAATGAATTTTACAGCAGTTTGACAGTACACCCAACTGATTGTACGAAATGGATAAAGAGGTGAGGCAGACCTTCATAAGGTCAAGGTCATGCTGGACAAAGGTCAATGTCATTTGAGGTCAAATGGAAAAGTGGCCAAGCAAGGAGGCATTGATCACCTTCAGGCACTACAGATAGTAAGAGGTTATTACAGTGATTTGGATCTACACTGTTTACAACTCTCATACTGATTGTGTATCACATTTCCTTTAACCCATTGTATGCTGGGTAATATTTGGGGGCCATTTTAAAATGTCGTCTGCAGCGGGTATAATCAAATATTTTCAAAATATGTTAGCATTTTCTGATAGAGTATTGACTTAGCTGCATTCAGTTTTGATCTCAAAAACTGTTTGCCTAGAGGTACACCTAAAAGTGTATCCCGCATAAAATGGGTTAAAAGCCTAAAGTTTTAAAACCTGTGAATCCTTTCCCCATCATGTATAACCCGGAGACCTACTTATTTTGATCACATGATTTGATTGGCTTCTGAATTCATTAGGGAAATACAAACCGAAGTAAAAGCAATCCCATCATGATGAAAAACAATAAATTTCCATTGCTGGAGTGCACTCCTTAGTTCCTCCCCCTATACTCAGCAGTCATCAATTCATTTTCCAATATTTTCCGTCATGTTACCGGGAATCCAAATGCCATTTACAAGTTTGCTTATGTACTGTAGAAGTTACTTCCCTTCTATTGAGACAGTTTGACAGTCAGACAATTGAAATACATATCTCCAATAAAGGAGTGTTTTCTCCTTTAACCTATTACTCCATAATTATGCCTTTTTACATCTTTATTTAATTCCTCCACTGAAGAAAATACCAACATCATATATTAATTAATACACAGCATATTAAGAAATAATTACTATATCCTAGCAGATGGTAGCTTAAAGCAGGCTGAAAATAAAGCAGAATGTGCCTTAATCTGTTTTAAGTGGTCAGTGGTCATACATGTTCAAAACTAGACACTGTGTAAAAAAATCCTATATTGTGACGATTCTAATGAGCAGTGGATGGAAATATAAGAAGAAATTGGTCGAAATGGTTATAGTTGACTCTCTGTTATCTCCAGTTGTGGAATACACACATGTGTTTCCCCCCCTGTCAATATTGACTTGAGATCAGACAGTGAGCAGAATTATTCTGATGATTAAGCTATTTAATAATGTACAACTTCAAGCACATTTTCCTGATTTCTCATCACAACAGTTCTCACGGTTTATCAATTTAAGCTTAATTTGTTTTCAGTTTGAAGTCCATTAAACAATGCAGTCACTGTCATATTAGGACAGACTTGTGTGAAGACTGCAGGAGCTAGAGATGAGACACCTGACCCTTGTATTATAAAGCAAGCAACTTAACCCTTTCCCCAATAAATACGCCTTTCTACACCTTTTATATATTCTTCCACTGAAAAAAATAGTTCCAATTAAAACAGTAATAAACATGTATCATAAGAACTTTTTTCTATTTTCCAGCAGTTGGTAGCTTAAAGCAGGCCTAAAGTAAAGTAGAATGAGCTTAAAGGCGCATTCTGCTTTACTTTCAATCTGCTTTAAGCCGTCACACCTGTATTCAAAACTAGAAGCATGCTATGGGGTAAAGTGTTAACCCTTAGCCTGCCAGTCACGACTATAGCTCCATATGCAAACAGCTTGGATCCGGATGAGACGCCGAGTAACTCGGCGTCTCATCCGGATCCAAGCTGTTTGACACTCAGACAACATTTTCAGCAATTTTGAGCAACTTTGAAGCACTTTGAAACTTGAAGCAGACGAGAAATATAGCAGACGACAATTTATTTGGCGGGCTAAGGGTTAACCCTTGCAGTGTTGGAACCAGGTACATGTATTATCAATCATTGCAAACAGTGTAGACCCAGATCAGATGGCTCCTGAAGGCGCATTGTGCTTTACTTTCAGTCTACTTTAAGCCAACATCTGCTAGAAAATGGAATTTTTTTTTACTGTATATAGTGGAACTATTTTCTTTATTGGAGGAAATTAAAGGAGTAAAAAGGCATATATTTTGGGGGATAATGGGTTATTAAAAGAACGACCTCATCAGTTTGTCAGTTTTAAAAGAGACGACTGCTTAAAGCAGGTTGAAAGTAAAGCAGAATGCGCCTTAATGCGCATTCTGCTTTACTTTCAGCCTGCTTTAAGCTACCATCTGCTAGAATATAGAAAATATTTCTTATCATACATATTCATGACTGTATAAAATTGAAAATATTTTCTTAAGTTGGGGAATAAATGAGAGGGGTAAAAAGTTGTATTTATGGGGTAATGGGTTAAGAGTGAAGTGTTAAATAGAACATGTCTTGTGTTACATCAGTGATCCCTCTCTTCTCAGTATCATGATGTATCGACAGAATGGCTACCTAATTGTCACCAAACCTTTACTTTATGACAGGTTTTCATGAAATATTAACTGCTATTAATTCCTCGAGACAAAAATCAATGCAAAAAAGTCACTACTGTTGAAAAACCATGGGCAATAGTTAATACGTTGAGTGAAAAGAGTCACGCAAACTTGGCCTCTTAATTTTCTCTTCACAAAGCGCGATGATAACAATACACCGATTTTAAATATTCACCAGCTAGAAGTCAGTAAACAAACTAGGGGCTAAACAAGAGTAGTGAAGAATTTGTAGGTAAGGGAATCAAAGATAATTTGGATAATACATTTATACATTTAGTGTTTATTCTAGGGTTGTAATTACAGTATTACCTCCCTTGATCGACATTCAAAATGTCTCATTATTGGTGCTTGCTAAATGCAGGTGCTTGCTTAATGCAGGATATAAGTAATGCAGAAAGCTCCTTCAGGAGCTTTCTGCATTACTTCTGTCCTGCATTAAGCAAGCACCTGCTTTTAAAGATCGCATTTTGTCCGCTATTGTTGATAGTAGAAGTGAGGTTATACTGTACAATGGGGAGAAGGCAGTCCGGGTCAGCAAGGCAAACAAATAGTACTTGGCCGGCCGCCAGCCGTATACATTACCCCTCGTTGATACCTACACCTCTCCTAATAATACAAAAATATTGAAAATAATGCTACAATATTTGCACTCTACCTAGCAGATTAACAGGTAGACCGATCACAAAATAAGCGAACCAAATGAAAACATGTCTCCGTAAATCGTTGATACAGTTGAATCTTGTATAGATAAAACCTTGCAAGGTAGTAGCAAAGGGATTTCTAACTGCAGGAGACTGATTAATGCAGAATAAAAGTAATGCAGAAAGCTCCTAAAGGAGCTCTCTGCATTACTTTTGTCCTGCATTAAATATTTTTTTATCATAAAGACAGCTCAAGCGTAGTCTTTCGATGGGAAACTTAGTACATGTTAGACTGTATACCATTTTAAAATTGAAACTTTTTTATATTTAATTGATTGGTTTCTTTCTTTGTTGATAATAAATCCGTCCAGCTAGCACAATGGAAGTCTAATTATTGTTGCATATATTCAGACATAGAATGGCTAAATGACAGACAACGTGGGTTCAATCGGGTTCAATTTCTTACAGACTTAACCCTTTTAGCCCTGAATAAATATTGTACACTCAAACAGATATCTGCTATAAATCTGAAATAGATTCATTATTACTTCAAATTGCATAATTATATACATTATACAATCAAAGTGAAGACAGCTTGGATCCTAATCATTTGCCTAAAATTTCTAATAGCTCCATTACTGTTTGCAAAGATCCTTTCTTTAACCCTTTACCCCATAAGTTTTTTCTAGTTTTGAAAATAGGTGACTACTTAAAGCAGGTTGAAAGTAAAGCAGAATGCGCCCTAAGGCGCATTCTGCTTTACTTTCAGCCTGCTTTAAGTTACAACCTGCTAGAAATTTAGAAAATATTTCTTCTAATACATATTTATGACTGTATAGATTGGAACTATTTTCTTCTGCGGAGTAATAAACTGAATGCGCTGAAAGGCGCTTCTATAAGGTAAAGGGTTAAAAGGGTAACATCATGATAACTCTACTGGCTTAGAAAGAATAATATTATGTTCAAACTTGTCTTAAAAGGCAGTGATAAGACAAAGAATGGATCAGTTGATAACCTAATGCTGAATAAAATTTATGTAGAAAGCTTTTGAACTGCATTATGCAGAACAAACAGTAATGCGAAAAGCTCCTTTAAGAGCTTCCTGTATTACTTTTTTCTGCATTAATTAAACTGTCACCTCTCTTGAAAATTGCCAATACAACTTGATTCTTTTTTGTTAATAGATGCTTAGCACTGGTTTGACTAACAGTATTGAGTGTCTAAATTCTATTTTCCATCTGTTCATGCATACAGTACTTTTTAATTGTCAATTAACCCCAGGTTTTAACTATGCTCTAACTAGTGTCACTCTTCTCCAGTATGTACTATCACTGCCAACATCTCAATAATTAACCCGTCCCTCACTCAACAAATTGTCTTCTAGAAAAACAATAGCTCACTTTAAACGATTTCTCTTCTCTGAAAATGTTATCTTCTATGAATCAGAAATGGACATTTTCTTCCCTATTGTTTTAAGAAAGTATACCATATTATAACTTTGACTTTGGATCTGGATGAGATGCCAAGTTATGAAAAGTTTTTTTGCATCCACAGTCAGCCCCGGGCCGGGCTCCAGATAAGAGAGAGTTTTCCAAACAAAGCCTACTTTTTCTCACTTATTTTAGCACCTAATCCTTTGGTGTAACTACTCATTAGAATCGTCTCGAAGAGACGATTCTAATGAGTAGTGACACCATAGGGTATAATGTACAAATAAAGATTTTAGTTTTTGAAATACCCCCTTATCTGGAGCCCTGCGACACCAGTAGCAAAAGTCCTCACTACAAGTGTATAGCAAGGGTAGGGATAAAACACATCTCATCAAGGGGATGACGTCAGAATTGTCAATATCTGCAGCAATGTCACTACAGATCATTGATTGATATAAGCCAATTACAATCACACTTGTGTAAGTGGCAATTCTTAGAAGAAGATTGCCATCTCAAATAAAAACGTATCTGCTAATTGCAATTTAAACCATTACAAAACAAAACCTTCTTTTAACCCATTACCCCATAGCCTATTTCTAGTTTTTGAAGATAGTTGACCATTAAAACAGGTTGAAAGTAAAGCAGAATGTGCCTTAAGGCACATTCTACATTACTTTCAGCCTGCTTTAACCCTTTCCTCCCTGAAACCTCAAATAGACAATTCTAGTTTTCAATTTAGATCAATCCATTATTTACTTTTTACTGTTTGATTTTTACAATATAATATTATGTCAAAATGACAAACAGTGTAGACCCTGATCAGAGGGCTCCTTAAGGAGCCCTCTGATCAGAGTCCACACTGTTTGCCTGGGACAAGTGTACTCCTAACAGGTACGCTGTTTACAAATGACGGGATATATATACGTGACTAGCGTTCAAAGAGTTAAGCTATATATAATCTGCTAGAATATAGAAAATATTTCTTATTATCCTTATTTATGACAGTGAAAATTGGAACTATTTTCTACAGTCGAGGAATAAATTAAAGGGGTTGAAAGGCGTATTTATGGGGTAATGGATTAAAGATATATGCTTTTTTCTTACTGATGTTCCAATACCATCAGCATCAATGACAGACACTTACTACATACAAAGCTGTATACCTTTTAACCGTATTATTTTTCACGATGTATACTTCAGATATACACTTGAATTAAATAATCAATCATATTTCACATTTGAAATTACTTTCTTCCTGAAGCAATGTACTGATTTTTTTGGCAGTAAACTGCCAAGCCTCAAAGTCTATAGAGACCATTCAAAATATGCATGCAAATTAATCTAGACAGGTGCTTTCTTAGTGCAGGATAAAAGTAATGCAGAAAGCTCCTGAAAGGAGCTTTCTGCATCACTTTTATCCTGCATTAAGTAGTCACCTGTATTTAAAGATTGATCTCAATACATGATTCTTCATTATAGTTAGGTTGTTTAATGCAAGTTTATCGGTAAATTTAATGTCAAGATGTTTAGACATGTCATCTATCATAACGTTCCCCTGCAAGTAATATCTGTCAATAAAAAACTTTCAATGAGAAAAACGCTATCTGCCGCAAAAATATTAATCATCTGGTATTTCATTTAATGATAGCAAATTGCCATTATTCCTCAGGTTATTTTAACTATTACGTTTCATAATAACCAAATAAAATAATCTTGCAAGTCAAAATATTTATTCCTTTTGCTATACAATGTATAAGACTTAGTGTAGCTTTTCAAGCCATCTTGCTGATTCGGGATAATTCTACATCTAAGATACATTGCGCCTACCCAAAAGGCTGTTTCTAGTTTTTAAAACAGATTACTGCTTAAAGCATGTTGAAAGTAAAGCAGAATGTGCCTTAAGGTGCATTCTGCTTTAATTCAGCCTGCTTTAAACTAGCAATTCTACTAAAGTAAAGAAAATATTTCTTATGGTGCATGTTCTTAACTGTATAAGTATATAAAGTGGAACTATTTTCCTAAGTGGAGGAATATTTTGAACATGTAAAAAGGTGTATTTATGGAATTATAAAGAATGGGTTCAAGCAGTCACTCAAAAGGCTATGAATTATCATGTGGTAGCTTATATAATCCATTACCCAATATCCTGTTTCTAGTTTTGAAAATAGGTGACCACTTAAAGCAGGCTAAAAGTAAAGCAGAATGCACCTTAAGGTGCATGCTGCTTTACTTTCAGCCTGCTTTAAGCTATCATCTATTAGCATATAGAAAATATTTCTTATAATACATATTCATGACTGAAGTAATTAAAGCAGGAAAGCTCCTAATTGAAGCTTTCTGCTTTACTTCAGTCCTGCAATAAGCAGACAACTGTCATTCCAGAGGTTAGTCTCTTATCATTATAAAAAAATCTTTTTAAAATTTGATGATATTTTATTTGTCATCTTTATGAAAGAAGTCACATATTTGCTTGACTTTTATACCGCTCCATTATAATTACGCATAATTGGTTTGTAAAGGCTAAGAATGGCCACAACCATGGGGCAATGAATTGAATTTCATCCTAATATGATTTTGCATGTTTTCATGAATGGAACAGCCAGTTTAGTGGGCTAAGTAACACAGTGAGTACAAAGTGAAAGGTAATTTGATAAGCAAATTTATTCAGAAGTTAGGCAAATAGGTTTTATATTTTGTAACGGGTGGTGGTAACAGTGGTGTAAATTAAGATTAACATCGTCTCGTCATATGCCTGTTTAGCAGTAATCACGGTTTTTGAAATGATCTAGCTAGATTGTAACCGAAAACTATTTTTTGGGGTATGATGTATATTGATAACGTTTTTACTCTTTGAAACGTTAAGTTTATTTTTCCGTCTGCAACAACTGTCGTCTCCTACCTTTCTAAAATTAAAACTTTCTAACACTAATTTTCAAAATAGAATAAGAGTGTCCAACAGTTTGGATCCTGATGAGACGCCGAGTTACTCGGCGTCTCATCAGGATCCAAACTATTTGCAAAGATATTTACGGTTTTCGGTGTTTGCATACAAAGAGTTTAACACCATAATCTTGATTTTACACAGGGAGTAATAAAGCTTCTCTTTTTATGACACAGTTGGATAAAATATCCAAGTGTACGAATAGCACAACCATATACCATAAATCTGCTAAAAAACGACCCCATACCTCAACAGTTTAACTCTTTCAACGCTGAGTAAAGTAGTCTTCTGCAACAATTGTCATCTGCTTCTGTTCTAAAAATAGAATTTTGAAATTTATGTCCAAATCAAGGTTTGGGAGTCGAAACAGTTTGGATCCTGATGAAATGCCGATTTACGCTGCATCTCATCAGGATCCAAACAGTTTGCAAAAGTAAACAAAGGTTTTGCTGCTCGCATGCAAAGAGTTAGATAAGACATGAGGGCTCTACATTGGGAGAATTACTTCGGGATTATTTTATCAGTTTAAAACTTGTAATCACACCCATGATATATGTGATTTGAAACTTCATACAAGAAAAAACAACTTTCGAACATGCTTGCAAATAGCATAGACCCAGAAAACGGTGTAGACCGCTGGTTTCCATTTCCTGTACAAACTTTCTGCTTTACATTCATGATCCTTTCTTAATTAACCCAAATTTACCCATTACCCCATAGCCTGTTTCTAGTTTTGAAGATACATGACCACTTAAAGCAGGTTGAAAGTAAAGCAGAATGTGCCTTATGGCACATTCTGCTTTACTTTCAACCTGCTTTATAAAGTTACCATCAACTAGAATATAGAAAATATTTCTTATGATACATGTTCATGACTATATACATTTTAACTATTTTCTGCAGTGGAGGAATAACATTGAGGCGCTAAAAGGCGTAGTTATGGGGCGATGGGTTAACAGCTAAACTAAAGAAGACATTGGCAATTACAGTGGAGAATCTGTTATTCTTTCCCGTTTAAACGCAAACGTACGCAAACGCAAAGCACTAAAACGTAGAAAAGAACAACTTTTGGACAATTCTGATATTTCATGTTTATCTTGGTGGCAAACAGTTTGGAGCCTGATCAGACGCCGGGTTACCCGGCGTCTGATCTGGCTCCAAACTGTTTGCACTGCAAATAATAGTTTTAGCGTAAACGCGTTTAATGGGAAAGAATAACAGATTCTCCACTGTACACTGTAGACACTGATGAGATGCTGCATTAATCAGAGTCTGCACTGTTTGTTGTATGTCAAATGAAATAATCTGCTGATGTAACAAGCATTGAAGCGTCTTTAAATCATTACTCCATGAGTATAAACATTTTTACGCCTTTAATTTATTCCTGTATTGAAGAAAATAAATCCAATTTATACTGTTACAAATAATAATCGTAAGAAATGTTTCCTATATTCAAGCAGATTATAGCTAAAAGCAGGCTGAAAGTAAAGCAGAATGAGCCTTAAGGCGCATTCTGCTCTACTTTTAGCCTGCTTTAAGTAGTCAGTTATAAAAGAAACAGGCTATGGGGTAATGGGTTAATTAGAGTCTGTTTTTGATATCAAGTTTTACTATCATAAACTGAGGCATCAAGCAAATCATCAGGAGGAAGTTGACATTTTATTTGTTGTGGCAAATCTTGACATAACCCTTTGAATGCTGAGTTAATGTCTGCCTCAAAACTACATTACCTGACACCCTTTAATTCACTAAATCTTATTTACAAAAAGAATTGTTCCAAGTGACAAACAAAACGATATCCTAGCTGAGTTTCTTGGCATACAATCTTGTCTGAAAATGTTTGTAAAAGAAAGTGAATTGATGCTTAGAGCTCTCAAAGAGCTATATATAATATCTAATCTGTTTTTACTTCCTATTGTCATAATAACATATCTGAGAGAATTGTGAAATTCGGTCATCTTGCTTTATGCTGACAAATGAATTAATGGAACAATTCACAGAAGACTTATAAAATTATAAGGTGCATGCATGGTGGTTATTTAACTCTTTCCTCCCTAAAACTTTAAATGGACAATTCCAGTTTCCATTTAAGTCTAGTCCATTTCTGACTTTTAAGGGTTGTTTTTGTCATTGTTTGGCATTATGACAAACAGTGAAGACCCTGATCAGAGGGCTCCTTTCGGAGCCCTCTGATCTGGGTCTTCACTGTTTGCATACAACAAGTGTTCTACTCACATGTTCACGGTATGAAAAGGACGCCTATATGCGGGACTAGGGCTCAAAGGGTTAAATGCAAGATAGAAATATGCAAGGCTTATACCCATTACCCCATCATTTCGCCTTTTTACGCCTTTGATTTATTCCTTTACTGTAGAAAATAGTTCAATTTTATACAGTCATGAATATGTTTCATATGAAATATTTGCTTTATCCTAGAAGATGATAGCTTAAAGCAGGCTTAACCCTTTGAACCCTAGTCCCGCATATAGGCGTGGTTTTCAAACAGTGTATATGTGAATAGAACACATGTCCTATGCAAACAGTGAAGACCCAGATCAGAGGGCTCCGAAAGGAGCCCTCTGATCAGGGTCTTCACTGTTTGTCATAATGCCTAACATTGACAAAAACAACCCTTAAAAGTCAGAAATGGACTAGACTAAAATGGAAACTGGAATTGTCCATTTAAAGTTTCAGGGAGGAAAGAGTTAAAGTAAAGCAGCAATGTGCCATATTCACCATAAAGGCACATTCTGCTTTACTTTCAACCTGCTTTAAGCAATCACATCATCTTCAAGACTAGAAACGAGCTATGGGGTAATGGGAGAATTAGCATTACTTCAATCCTGCATTAAGAAATCAGGACTATAGTGTCTTTGTGGAGCTCTGAGTCTATGATTTCATAAGATATTTAGTAGCAATCAATTTAACACCACTTTCTGCATTACTTTGATCAAACCTAGTTGGATACTGGTTAACCCTTTCCCCCATAAATATGCCTTTTTACGCCTCTAATTTATTCCTCCACTGAAGAAAATAGTTCCAATTTATACAGTAATGAATATATATCATAAGAAATATTTTCAATATTCTAGCAGATGGTAGCTTAAAGCAGGTTGATAGTAAAGCAGAATGCGCCTAAGTCACATCCTGCTTTACTTTCAACCTACTTAAGTGGTCGCATAATTATCTTCAGAACTAGAAACAGGCTATTGGCTATGAAGGAAATGGATAACAACATAAATCAATGCAACCTAAAAAAATTTGGACCGGCTGATCCAACACCAATGCCCAGTTGTCAATGTAAAGTATAGTCTTGTTTAGCATAACAACAACTCATTCATCCCTGGAACGTCAAATGTATAATTCCAGTTGTCTCTGATCTTGGTCTGCACTGTTTGCATAAGACAAGGGTACTCTTCACAGGTACACTGTTTGCAAAGACAAGTTGCAAGGGGGCTCAATGGGTTGAGAGCTCCAGGACCCATCAATTACATAAAGGTAAGCAGAGTAACAATTATAAACTGCTCTTAAACCCATTCTCCACCTATATTTCTCCTACCATCCTGAACTAAAACACCGCTACATCTTAAACAGTCACACCTGATCAACAGACAAGATAACATTTTACACACTCAACCTTTACCTTGACAGGTGCAAACCCCAAACCCACTAACAAACCCCTTAGACCCTGAGATCAGACTCTGAGGAACTCGAGCTCTGATCAGTATCCAATCTGTTTAACACTCATATCTTATATATTGTTTCCTTATCTCAAAATATGTAAAATTTCTTCGAAATAAAATACAGATTATTTACAAGTATACAATATTACATGTACAGTGTAATAAAGGTTAAAATTATAACCCATGCTTTTTACTCTTACCAGGCTGAGTGAGACTTCGCTACAATTTATATATCAACTTAGCAGGGCTCCAGATAAGAAAGAGTAAGCTGCACAAATCCAACATTTTTCTCACTTATTTTAGCACCAAATCCTATGGTGTCACTACTCATTAGAATCGTCTCTTCGAGACGATTTTAATGAGTAGTGACACCATAGGGTTTAAAGTACAAATAAACATTTTAGTTTTTGAAATACTCCCCTTATCTGGAGCCCTGATGTCTTAGGCCTACATAATGTCAATCTTAGGGCACCAGTTTTTGTTGAAAAACCCCCAAACACAAGTGATAAAGGGTGCAAAGCATGGTCAGATGACAAGATACTGTGACATCTAATCTTGATCTGCACAGTTTGTAAATGCACAAAGTCATCATTCCAAGCATTACAAGAATAATATGGTAGACAAACATGTGTTTCATCCCAGCTACAAGCAATTATAACTTTTAACGCATACTGTGCGGGGAACCGAAGTAAATATATCATTTGCAAACAGTGAGGACCCAGATCAGAGGGCTCCTGCAGGAGCCCTCTGATCTGGGTCTTCACTGTTGGTATACTTTTGAATATTGATGAGGCAAACCCCTAAAAAGTCAAAGTAAGCTTTTAATTTTTCAAATTTGGAAGAGTTTAATTGCAAATGCAGCATTGCAAGGGATCAACCCTAGACTGGTTTTTTGCAGGGTTGAAGACTGAAGATCCTCTGTTTTCGAAAATTCGTTTTCGAGGATATCCCATCAACATTTATTTCAGTTTTCATGACAACAATAAACCCAGGTAAATTAACACTTATCCCACTTCAATTTCCATCTACTGTAAAAATGACATCAGCTTAAAAACTTCATAATCTGTTTTATGCAATTTTACTCTGGTGTTACACTATAAGAGTTTCAATCTGTTTGGCCTCTGATCAGATGCTGGGTTACTCTACCTTCTGATCTGGATTCAATCTGAATATAACTATTTCGGAAGTCAAAAACTTTGCAACAAGAGACGCATTTTAACTCCCTAAATCTACTGAATGAACCGTATTCACTTTAAATTTACATTTAATTGAATATAGACACACTCATATCCAGCAAACCATTTAACCCTTTACCTCATAGCCTATTTCTAGTATTGAATATAGGAGACCACTTAAAGCAGGTTGAAAGTAAAGCAGAATGCGCCTGAGGCGCATTCTGCTTTACTTTTAGCCTGCTTTAAGCTATCATGTGCTAGAATATAGAAAATATTCCCTATAATATTATATTCATGACTGATTAAATTGGAACTATTTTCTTCAGTGGAGGAATAAATCATATTCGCTAAAAGTCGCTTCTATGGGGGAATTTAAAAGAGAATAGATCAAAAGTTGTAAATGTGGTTAATCTTAATGCAAGACAAAAGTTATGCAGAAAGCTTCCAATTGGGAGCTTTCTGTATTACTTTTGTCCTGTATTAAGCAGCTAACCTGTCCAGATCTACATGGTGTTCAAAGATTGTTGATTGGCTGTCTAATTTAAGTTGAACAGTGCATCAATACTTGCCTTATTAATTACCATCATTTTTTCTGTCATGAACTAAATGTACTGTATGCACATGTACATTAGTTTCACTTCAAATGAGTATATAATTATAGTGAATGACAAACTCGCTGTGCATACTTTGATTAGATACTCCTATATTATGTCTTTCTATATTTGTATCTTGGTCTACATGTTTTGCAACAATCTAAAATCTAAATACCTCGGGCATCCGAATGGTGATTTATCTAAATTTTAATTTTACAGACATCTTTAAGTATGTTTTACAAATATTTATCTTAGCTGCAATAAGTGTCTGCTTTAAAACTTGCCATCAGATTCTGCCTCTTTAGCATGTATTTTGAAATGGACAAAAAATGGTGTGGATCATTGAACTTAAGTCTGATCTAGATCCAAACAGTACCATATGTAAATTCAATTAAAGTCGGGATAATAGTTTGACGGTTAACACTTTAACCCTTTACCTGATAGCATTGTTTCTAGTATTGAAGATATGTGACTACTTAAAGCAGGTTGAAAGTAAAGCAGAATACGCCCTAAGGCGCATTCTGCTTTACTTTCAGCCTGCTTTAAGCTATTAACTGCTAGAATAAGGAAAGTATTTAATATGACACATATTCATTACGGTATACATTGTAATTTGGAACTATTTTCTTCAGCGGATGAATAAAATGAATGTGCTAAAAGTCGCTTCTATAAGGCAAAGGGTTATATGCTATTAACTGCTTGAGCATAGAACAATTGCTTTAAAATTTATTATCTACATCATTCACACAAAAAAAGGATTTTCAATAATTTCCACCGCAGAAGACTCATTGCAAACATTAAAACATTCCTAGACAGATTTACAGACAATTATGCATGACAAAAATAATAAAGAGGAGCTTTTCACATTTCTATTTTCATATATTATATAGCTGCAACATTATCTTTAACCTTACTCCTGATTTAATGTACACTTGACGCTTTTTGTAAACAGCTAGTATAGTCATGATGTGCAACCAGATCAGACTCATGCCCCCTTTCGAAAAGTCAAAGTCTGCACTGTTTTTTATATCAATAATATTTGTCTGACATAAGTGACTGACTTCCTTGAAGAAAAAACTTATTTAGTAAATCATATGCAATTATACCGGTAATAGTTCAGATGATATTATTATTCAAAGATCCCATTGCCATAACCTATTACACCATAAATACACCTTTTTACGCCCCTAATATTTTCTGTCACTGAAGAAAATACATGTAGTTCAGATTTATATAGCCATGAATAGGAAATATCTTCTATATCCTAGCAGATAATAGCTTAAAGCAGGCTGAAAGTAAAACAGAGTGCGCCTTAAGGCGCATTCTGCTTTACTTTCAACCTGCTTTAAGTGATCACCTGTCTTCAAAACTAGAAACAGGCTATGTGGTAATGGGTTAAGTTATCAATGAATTGTTCTATTAGGCATATGTTTTCAGAGTGTTGACAGTCTATGTTCAATATTAGCTTGCCTGTTACATTCTGTTCCATCATCAAGGACAGACAGTCCTATTCCAAGTTGCCAAAACACTTGCAAGTTGTTTAACAGATCATATAAAATTCAGCTCAGAGCTATTTTCAGAACTTCAATTACCCCACATGTCTACCTGTGGGTCTCCTTGTTTCTAAGAATTAATTGGGATAACTGTATAGTGTACACATACTTTCTATAATGATAGATAGACACCAACTAAAGCAGGACAAAAGGAATGCATATACATGTACATATACAGCTCCTCTAGGGCTTTCTTTGTCCTCCATTAAAAGCATACACCTTTCTTTAGAAATTTTAGTGCTATTTCAAAGAGATGTAATCATAAGATTGAATGACATCATCATAACTTTGTTCTAGAAAGTACATAATTATTCTGATTCATATCAAAACTTTTTCATCAATAAAAACATTACTCCCTATCACTATGAGCTTTCTAGTTTAATTTCATTTTAGTGCCAACCTTTTTAATCCATAATCCTCAATCAGCTGTTTCTAATTTTGAAGACTGGTGACCACTTCAAGCAGGTTGAAAGCTAGAATATAGCAACAATTTTAATTTCTTATGTTGCATATTCTTTACTGCATGGAATGGAAAAAAATTCTTCAATGGAGGAATAAGTTAAATATCTAAAAAGGTGTATCCTGTATCTGGAGCAACAGGTTAAGCAGTGTCCATAAGAGATCTCGAGTCTTTTGAGTGATGAATGCAATAGCAATAATTACAGACAATACTAAAACAACAGTTGTCATTGATAGGACAGCAAAACTTTCAATGGTGAACCTTGTTTTTCTTACGGTGGCAACCAGCGCTCCAGATAAGAGCGAGTTAACTGAACAAATTCAATGTTTTTTCACTTATTTCAACACCAAATCCTATGGTGTTACAACTCATTAGAATCGTCTCGAAGAGACGATTCTAATGAGTAGTGACACCATAGGGTTTAATGCAGAAATAAAGATTTTAATTTTTGAAATACTCCCCTTTTCTGGAGCCCTGGGTGGCAACAACCCAAATGATGACAAGAAATGCTATCACATCGGTGACTGTACAGTCTTTATGAAACGCACCTTGTTCTTGTATCAGGCCAACTTTTCTAAAGTAATGTCTTTGGTTCCTTTTGGTAAAGCACAATAAGTATAGTTGTTGCCATCATATACAATTAACGAAACTAACAGATAGGACTTGGAAACTGAATCATTGGAATGTTCCATCAAGAGTAGATTCTTGTGTCAAATTTTTATGGAACAATGTTCCAGAATTAGAGCTTTAACTGCATTCCTAAAAGTACTGTAAAACTTGTAAGTTATCATGAAGAGAAGTTACATAATAATGCCTTTATGACAAAGCATAAAACAGATTAAAAGTAATGCAGAAAGCTTTCTGCAATATTTTTAATCTACTTTCAGCAGTCACCTGTCTTTAACAATGCGTCTTCAATAGAACTTACGTAATTATAATTTTGTCTGAAAGTTAGGAAGCACATTGGGCCACCTGGAATGACAAAGGAATCATGATTGCAAACAATTAATGCAGGTATGCCTGCAAGTTTGGATGAGTACTTAACATTCCGATGAGAAAACACCTTGGTGTGCGAAACAATTCTTTTGACAGTAGTAGTTTTAGAGGTTACTTAAGAGTAGGCTAAGTTGTTTATCACATACAATGCTCCGAGTCATCTGGAACTGCATATTTTCTAATTATACAGGGCTCCAGATAAGGGGGGTATTTCAAAAACTAAAATATTTATTTCTGCTTTAAACCCTATGGTGTTACTACTCATTAGAATCGTCTCGAAGAGATGATTCTAATGAGTAGTAACACCATAAGATTTGATGCAAAAATAAGTGAGAAATGATGGATTTGTGCAGTTTACTCCCCCTTATCTGGAGGCCTGACTGATAGAAGACTGTGAGTTATAATTAACCTTTTTTATGACGGGAACAAGGAAAATGTTGATACGAGATTGATTTGCAAACAGTTACCAAGAATCCTCTTCTGAGTGTCAGCAACAGAATAACTATAAATATGTTTCACATCTTTTGGAAAACAATTCTGATTTAAGATCAAACAATCCAAAAATAGTTAAGTTAATCAACTACTTTGGTAATCGATTATTGAAAGATATCAACAGAAAATCTGAAGCTGTTAAAATCACTCACAAGAACGCTTGTTGATGCTGGTTAAGACAGGTGACAGCTTCAAACAGTATGACACTGTAAAGTTGACAGTAGTTTAAAAGCAGAAAGATCCAATACATTTTTATCTTGCTTTAGTATGTTTAAATTATGCCTATAGCCTGTTTCTAGTTTTGAGGATAGGTTGTCACTTACAGCAGCTAGGTTGAAAGTAAAGCAGAATGTGCCTTTATGGTGAATTCTACTTTACTTTCAACCTTGTTTTAAGCTATTATCTACTAGGATAAAGAAAATGTTTCTTATGGTGTAAATTCATATCTGTATAAATTGGAACTAGCTATTGTCTTCAGTGGCAGAAGTAATTAACCCTTTACCCAATAACCCGTTTATAACATTAAATACAGGTGATCACTTAAAGCAGGTTGAACGTAAAGCAGAATGTGTCTTAAGGCACATTCTGCTTTACTTTCAGCCTGCTTTAAACTACGATCTACTAGGCTATATAAAATATGTGTTATGGTAATTGTTCATGAGGGAATAAACTGGAATTATTTTCTTCAGTGGAGGAATAAATTAAATACGCTAAAAGTCGCTTCTATAGGGGAAAGGGTTAAAAGCGTAAAAATGTGCATCTATGGAGTAATGGGTTAAAGTCTCCAGCTTTACATTTATATAATAGCCTTCACATGAAATAGGATTGACAGCATTTTAATAAATTCTAATTACTCCAAACAATAGCATGAAATCAGTTTCATTAGAAATGACTTCATATTGGGAAGCATTTCGAAGAAACACTAATCAAATGTGACATATTGAAAACACTAATAGAATCAGGAAAAATTAATTCTATCACTCACTTGACTATAATCAGTAACAACACTATCACTCCGGGGTATTCTAAGGCAACCAATCAGTGAACATACATGAGGAGCCCATTACACCATAAATATGCCTTTTTACACCTTTAGTTTATTCCTCCACAGAAAAAAAATAGTTCCAATTTATGAAGTCATGAGTATGTATCATAAGAAATAATTTCTATATTCTAGCAGATGGAAACTTAAAGAAGGTCGAAAGTAAAGCAGAATGCCCCTTAAGGCGCATATATTCTGCTTTACTTTCAACCTGCTTTAAGAGGTCACCTATTTTCAAAACTAGAAACAGGCTATGGGGTAATGTGTTAAGACAGGTGGCAGCTTAATGCAGGACAAAAGTAAAACATAAAACTCCTGTAGGAGCTTTCTGTTTTACTTTTGTCCTGCATTAAACTGCCACCTGTTTAAAATCTATCTCATGCATTTATTTAAATGGGTTGCTGAAGATAGAGTTAGTTAATTGTATTTCTAGTTGTCACACGGATTATGGACAAGAAAAACACTTCAAAATTACCAGGCTAGAACAATCTATTGACATCTATTTGAATTCTCCAAGGATTTATTCGCTTGCTGCCATCATGTCTATAAATCTGCCAACAGTTTCTAGGCGTTTGCTTAACCCATTACCCCATAGCATGTTTCTAGTTTTGAAAACAGATGACTACTTAAAGCAGGTTGAAAGTAAAGCAGAATGCACCTTAGGGTGCATTCTGCTTTACTTTCAACCTGCTTTAAGCTATCATCTGATAAAATATAGAAAATATTTATTTTGCTTCATATTCCTGACTGTGTAAATTGGAACTATTTCCTTCAGTGGAGAAATAAATTTAAAGTCGTAAAAAGGCATATTTATGGTGTAATGGGTTAACGTGAAGACCAAGATCCAGAAGTAGAATTTTTAAACCGTCTGGGCTGGAGTTTTCACTGTTTGCTACTGTTTAATATGTTTCCAATACAATAATGATTACACAAGACTAGAGATTACAGCCTACAGCTACAAGGAAATCACAAGACTTCTGTGAAACCATTTCGCTATAGTTTGTTTCATATAGATTTGATTTGATTTGTTATGATTTTACGTCGCTTTTAACAGTATTTCAGTAATATCGCGACGTCCAGCTAATTACAGGTGGAGGAAGACCCCAATAGCTCTTTATGTACTGTTTCAGACACAAATCGGCAACTGGGTAGAACCACCGACCTTCCGCAAGCCAGCTGGAAGGCTTCCCCACATGAAAAGTCTGATCGACCCTACTGAGATTCGAACTCATAGCGGTGAGGAGTGATGTAAGTCACAGTGACTATACCATTAGGCCACGGAGGCCCCTTTGTTTCATATAGTGTTTCATACTGGAAGTTACTCAAAGTTTCTGACTGAATGAAGCTCCTGAAGGACTTTTCTGCTTCACTGTCTGCCTACTTTAAGCATCGATCAATCTTAGTCAGAATGCGCAGGAAAATTTCTAGGTAGTGACTCTTAAACATGGACATTGGGTAGAAACATGAAACGGTTATTTTTATCATATGTCTATATGAAATAAGACAAGGGCCACTATGGCCCTAAATCGCTCACCTGGTACACCATGGCAAACTTGACCTATAGTGACCTAGATTATGACTGGACATGTATACCCACAATCAACCTATAGAGTGTAAACAAGATTTTCCAATGATTTGACCTAGTGACCTAGTTTTTGACCGGACATGACCCATATTCAAACTTGACCTAGATATCAATGCGACAAACATTCTGACCAAATTTCATCAAGATCCAATGAGATTTGTAGCCTCAAGATTGTTCACATGGTTTTTCTATGATTTGACCTAGTGACCTAGTTTTTGACCAGACATGACCCATATTCAAACTTGACCTAGATATCAATTAAACAAACATTCTGACCAAGTTTCATCAAGATCCAATGGGATTTGTAGCCACAAGAGTGTTCACAAGGTTTTTCTATGATTTGACCTAGTGACCTAGTTTTTTACCAGACATGACCCATATTCAAACTTGACCTAGATATCAGTTAAACAAACATTCTGACCAAGTTTCATCAAGATCCAATGAGATTTGTAGCCTCCAGAGTGTTCACAAGGTTTTTCTATGATTTGACCTAGTGACCTAGTTTTTGACCGGACATGACCCACATTCGAACTTGACCCAGATATCAATGAGGCAAACATTCTGACTAAGTTTCATTAAGATCCAATGAAATTTGTAGCCTCTAGAGTGTTCACAAGGTTTTTCTATGATTTGACCTAGTGACCTAGTTTTTGACCCGACATGACCCACATTCGAACTTGGCCTAGATTCCTTCAAGACAAACATTGTCATCAAGTTTCATGAAGATCGGATGGAATTTGTAGCTGCTAGAGTGTTCACAACCAATTGTGGATGGACGGACAGACAGACGACGGACGACGGACATCCAGCGATCCTAAAAGCTCACCTTGGCACTTCGTGCCAGGTGAGCTAAAGAGGTGTCAAAGGCGTTTTTATGAGGTAACAGTTTAAAAATTATAATTTTCAAAGCTTAACGAAATCTCCTGTAGGAGCTTTCAGCATTACTTCCTTTCTGCATTAGCAGACTCTGCAGTACTCTAAGCATCATGAATGTCAACAGATCCTTAAATGCTTTTAAATTGAACGCCCAAGTTTGATACAAGTTAGACTGTTCAATGAAATCAGAAGAGTCCATAATAAAATCATGGTGTGCACAGAGTTAAACAGATGTAGCTCGTATGACGGCACTGAAGTCACCACTACAGTATGGCTCTATCGTTAATCACATTGTCACTTTATTAAGTTTGCGGCATTTCCGAAGAAACATCAATACTCGCGGCTAAGTCGTTACAAGAATGCCCTAAATGACAATCTATTATATGGAAACTTAATATTAATTGGCATCCCCGGGGCTCCTGGTAATTGATCCAGCCCGGGTTCTTAAATGCCATATCAATAAAAGAGTATTATTTTTAAGTGGTTGAAATATTGGCGGTATATGACAATACCAAATCACTCGCATTTGCTTTCAGTTTGTAAAGATTTACACAAACACTACACAGTTTATTGTATTAGTGATTCGCAACTAAATATTGTCCTTCAGACAACGAAAGTGGGGTTAAATTTTCAACAAGGCTGTAAACTCTCGCTTTTACGATCATTAAAATGAAGATTCATTGAAGGCGAGTGTCCACTTAAAGCAGGATGAAAGTAAAGCAGAAAGCTGCTAAAGCAGCTTTCTGCTTTACTTTCTTCCTGCTTAAAGCAGTACCTGTATTTAAATTAGCAACAAGTTATCTTCCGAATGGTCATAATAATGAGATTTTATTGTACATTTGCTGGATCTTACAAACTTTAAAGCCCTTATATTGTTTGAAACAATTTTGCAATAAGATTTCCATCTGTTTATAAATTTTATATTTTACAAGTAAAATCTTCCAAAGGGGAGTTTAAAACACCTTTACTGAAACTATTAGTAGACTAATAAATATTCTAGCTAAATACCAGTACATCAAATGTAAAACCAAGATTGATGAGTTTGCAAATAAACTGTCTCTTTGTAACTTTCAGTTTGTCCAAGGGATAAGAAAACAATTTCTTGGCTGAACGGACCTTATACAGTTAACCCTTTAAATACGAGAAAACTCATTATCTGTTCTAAAAAACCAATGTCTGCTTTAATTGTGAAAATCATATTTTTCTCTTTCTATTATTTTTTTCAGAACTTTCCAATCAAAATGACCGATTGATTACTGATCAGATGCACAATTTTAAATGATTTGATTTAATTGGTGTCTGACCTGAATCCATGTTGTCTGATCTGAATCCACATTATTTGTATTTGAGGTGTAGAAAATGTTTCTCACTATCAATTTAAGGGGTCAATATGTTTACAACAATATCACCACTCTGTTGGATTTTTACCATTCATTTTTCTTACAGATTAACCATTGTAAAGACAGGACTGTCATTCTTGTATTAAGCGACCATGCATTGAAATAGTGTATAAATCTTTTAAAAACAGGTGCTTGCTTAATGCAGGATGGAAATAATGCAGAAAGCTCTTATAGGAGCTTTCTGCATTATTTTTATCCTGCATTAAGCAAGCACCTGTTTTAAAGACTACTTTTAGAATTTTAGGTCGTATATTGGATGGTTGATTAATTTAGTATCGACTGTGGCTCATCCAATGGGCTATCAGAGAGTAGAGTAAATTCAATACAATAAATGATCAAAGTTAGCTGAATGGATAATACACATATATTTAAGATATTGTTTGTTAAGAAAACAATTTTCGCTTCTGTATAAAAGGAGATGATATGACACAATATTAACCCGTGTCAGACTAAATAATTTCAATGAATTCATCTACAGCTCTTGTTGAAAGGGTCATTACCAGTTAACCCATTACCCCATAGCCTGTTTCTAGTTTTGGAAATAGGTGACAGCTTATAGCAGGCATTCGGCTTTACTTTCAGCCTGCTACAGTGGAGAATCTGTTATTCTTTCCCGTTTAAACGCAAACGTACGCAAACGCACGCAAACGCAAAGCACTAAAACGTAGAAAAGAACAACTTTTGGACAATTCTGATAATTCATGTTTATCTTGGTGGCAAACAGTTTGGAGCCTGATCAGACGCCGGGTTACCCGGCATCCGATCTGGCTCCAAACTGTTTGCACTGCAAATAATAGTTTTAGCGTAAACGCGTTTATTGGGAAAGAATAACAGATTCTCCACTGTATAAGCTGTCACCTGCTTGAATCAAGAAAATATGCCTTATGACACATATTCATGACTGTATAAATTTGAACTATTTTCTTTAGCGGAGAAATAAACGGGGGGGGGGGGGGGGGGGTTAAGAGTCATATTAGGATCTTGATAGCACTATTAATAATTCACAGAGTTTAGATATATATAACAGTGCAGACCCAGATACAAATGCAGTGTCATAATTACTATATATTACTTTGGCAAATAAGATAATGAATCTTCATCCAGGAAAAATTAAATCAAATTCTATAAGACAGTACAGAGCCTGATCATGCAGACAGCACCTGAAGGAGCTGTCTAATCTTGGTCTACACAGTTTTCAAAAGGCATTGATCAGTTTATGCTAACAGCTGAAATCAAAGTAATACATATTTTGAGGTAATAAAATATCTCTATTTGCAACCATTATGAAATGAAATGTTTGATGTAAAGTTGAACTGGAACTCGCATTTGTCAAATTAACAAATTTTACTACAATTGAATTTTGATAATTTGAGATCACTTAAGTCCAACTTATCTGTTTTTAAAAGTTAAAACATGGCTAATTTATTTAAGCCATGTTTTAACTTTGGAATACAGATAAGTGTGACATAAGTGAGTTAGAATTAATGAGATTTGACTGTATATTATTATAAGGGTATGAAGACAGTATTCTCTATATACAACTGATTAGGAGAAGTAAGTCAGGCAATTAATCCAACTAGGTGTCAAATAAAATGAGAGATATTGGTACTTAAACTGAATGTCTAAAGTCAGTAATTAACGCTGACATTTTCTGATGCTTCAAAATTGTAAACAACCACTGTTGTATTTTTTAGGCACATGTTTATTTTAACCCTTTGAATCCTAGTCCCGCATAATAGGCGTCCTTTTCAAACAGTGTACATGTGAATAGTACACTTGTCCAATGCAAACAGTGAAGACCCAGATCAGAGGGCTCCGAAAGGAGCCCTCTGATCAGGGTCTTCACTGTTTGTCATAAAGCCAAACATTAACAAAAACAACCCTTAAAAGTCAGACATGGACTAGACTAAAATGGAAACTTGAATTGTCCATTTAAAGTTTTAGGGAGGAAAGAGTTAACTTAACCTATGACCCTTGAACTTTGCTTGTTAGCTATTTCACCAGTCTTTAACCCATTACCCCATAAATACGCTTTTTGACGCCTTGAATTTATTCCTCTACTGAAGAAAATAGTTCAAATTTATACAATCATGGAGAGGTATCATAAGAAATATTCTCTTTATTCTAGCAGATGGTAGCTTAAAGCAGGCTGAAAGTAAAGCAGATTGTGCCTTAAGGCACATTCTGCTTTACTTTCAACCTGCTTTAAGTGGTCACATGTTTTCAAAACTAGAAAACAGGCTATGGGGTAATGGGTTAAACGCTTCTCTTGATAATAACATTATATCTCCATGGTACTGGCTCTTTTTTGTAAACAGTGTCAACTCAGATCAGACAGCTTCTGAAGTCAGATAATATGAGCTGTCTGATCAGGGTCTGCAGTATTTTCTTATGGATCTGTGTCTGACATCAGTCTGGGCGATCTTAATTTATGTTTCCTCATTTTATTAGCCAGGATTTTGATGGGAAAAACGTTTCTTACGTCCCTTTCTGCCATGATCCATAGGCTAATTGGACTAATAGTTGAAGAAATATATACAACCGACCAATTCAATTTATCAATGTTAGAAATAGGCGGCAATTTAAAGCAATGTTAAAGTAAAGCAGGAAATTTCTGCTTTACTTTAACCCTGCTTAAAGCACCTGGCACCATGCAAATTAACCACTGTTTGAAAGGTTGAAATAGTGTGTTTTACAATATTATACTTTTAGCTACCCATCTTATATTAATTATCAAGGCTATATATAAAAATGTTACATGTGGACTGGGCTCTAGGTCTTCATGGTTTGTGAAGCAAAGGGGCATATATAGAGCCAGATGGAAATTTCACGCTATGCTTAAGATCCACACCAATTAGATACACCTAATGTTTCTCACTTGATCAAATCTTTCAATTTTTTGTGCCCTGCGGTCACCAAAGTCAAGTCCCGTTACTGAGTCAATTACCCTGTCCAACACGGCCCACAAAACACCGACATGTAAACCGAGAGCCCAGCGGATACACAGTAACGCCAAATCTCGTTATTCTAACTCTGCACGCTTACAGCGATTACACACAACTACATTTGCTACCAGTTTGGATCCAGACGAAATGCCAAGGAGCTTGAGTCTCACCAGGAACCAGACTGTTTCAATGAAACTCTGATAACCCTATTTTGGGAAAAATTAAATTTTAGAAAATTTTATATTTTAGAACAGTAGCAGACAACAATTATAGCAGATTAAAAAGTAAAGTTTGCACTTAAAGAATTAATATTTTCTATTATGAAAACTAAGTACTATGTGTATTTTGCAAACATTGCAGATCATGATCAGAGGGCTCCTTAAAGAGCCCTCCGATCAGGGTTTGCACTGTCTGTTTTACTTTTATTTTTTCTGAAATACATTCTAAAATCAACTGTAAAAATCAACATAAACTGGCCAGTTTTTTTAAAAGTGAAACAGTCCATACGAAAAAGTCACCGTTTTACAGGGGTTAACCGGTTAAGAGCCAGTTATCACTAACAATAAGTTTATCAGTGACAATAGACACTTTATTTCCCTCCCAATCTGTACACACCAATTATTTCAACATGTCAGTGGTTTTCAATGAAAATCACTTTTCCATGAAGCTTTAAACACACTCGGAGTTTTCAACATTAAACATTATCAAAGGATCCCATTTTGTAATCCCATACAAAGAATGTCAATATTAGGCTAAATGATGGCTAGAGTGAGAGACACAATATCGGTTTGCTGTTTGGTCTTTTCAACGGTGTTACAGTCAATATTGTATTAAGTGGCCACTTAATAGAGTACCAATAAATAAATCTGGTACACAAGTAGTTGCTTAATGCAGGATAAAAATAATGCAGAAAGCTCCTAAAGGAGCTTTCTGCATTATTTTTATCCTGCATTAAGTGGTTGAGTGTTTGTTTAGAGGATTTTAATTCTGCTTTAATGAGGGTCCGCCTAATGTAAGTTTGATTGTGGGGACACAAAAAAAGTTACTGTAAGGGCTTTTACATAAATCTGATTTGATTTCTTGTCAAAGTTTGTTTTCCAAACATGGGACCCATTTTGTAAAATTTAACACGACATACAGTGTATTAAAATACAGTTTAAAAACCCAAATTACAACCACAAAGAAAACAGTAGTTGTGTTAAAAAGGTTGCTTGTTTAAGCAAAGGTAAAAGTAAAGCAGAAAGCTCTGAAAGTAGCTTTCTGCTTTACTTCCACTGCTTGTAACCTGAGTGAGTACGTTAATCGACATGCTTAAACCCTAATTTGACTTTTCATGTTTCCTCATAAAATGTTTAAATTTTCATGATTAGAATTGTTTTACAGACATGAGTACGGTATAGTTATATATTAACATTTGATGAAGACATAAAGAAGACATATGTCATGTGACATTTTCTTAGTTAAATGGGCCAAATTTATCTGGGGTACTGCAGAGGAATAATAAATATCATTCATGATTCCATACAAGTAAACATTAAAGTCAAACTAAACTTTCTTAACTTTTGTTTCATTCTACAATAAATCTTCAATCTTTTTTAAGTTCTAACTCTGGCAATTATTGTAAATCATATGAAATTTTGTGTCTGCAACATATAAGGTAAGTATTTCAAATATAAATCCTTTATGTCTCCATTAAACCTTTGAACCCTAGTCCCGCATATAGGCGTCCTTTTCAAACAGTGTGCATGTGAATAGTATACTTGTCCTATGCAAACAGTGAAGACCCAGATCAGAGGGCTCCGAAAGGAGCCCTCTGATCAGGGTCTTCACTGTTTGTCATAGTGCCAAACATTGACAAAAACAACCCTTAAAAGTCAGAAATGGACTAGACTTAAATGGAAACTGGAATTGTCCATTTAAAGTTTAAGGGAGAAAAGAGTTAAACATTATGATGTGACTACTCATTAGAATTATTTTGTCTTGAAAAGACAACAGTTACTGTAATAAATATATATAGTCACACCATAGGGTTTGGAAGAGAAATAAAAGGCAGGGTTCCAGATAAGGGAGAGTAATGTGAACAAATCCAACAATTTCTCACTCATACTGCACCGAATCTTATGGTGTTACTACTCATTAGAATCGTCTCAAAGAGACGATTATAATGAGTAGTGACACCATTGGGTTTAATGCAGAAACAAAGATTTTAGTTTTTGAAATACTCCCCTTTATCTGGATCACTGAAAAGTGAAACTATTGGATTGTGTTAAGGTTACCATTGACTCTTAAGTCTTATCTATGGAGCTGATCCATCACTAGCTCTCAACATTAACCTCTAACCCATTAACTCCTTGCATGCTGGGTAATTTCTTTCGTCTGCAACATTTGTCGTCTGCTACTGTTCTAAAAACATTTTTTTCAAAAATTTCTTTACAAAACAAGGTCAGAGTGTCAAACAGTTTGGATCCTGATGACACGCAGCATCATGTGGCGTCTCATCTGGATCCAAACTGTTTGCAAAGAAAATCACTGTTCCGTCACTAGCAATTTCAAAGAGTTAAGTAAACTGATAGATATCATACATTAGACTGCAGTAATGGAAGATTTACAGTGTTATAAAGTTTTCAATTTTACAAAACTACACAATTTTAACAAAAACAGTAAAACTTGCATTAATCAGTAATTCTGGATTTTTTTTTTAAGTAAACCATTATCTCTTTAAATCAAGGTAACTGCTAAATGCATGACAAAGGCAAAGATGCAAGCTCCTTTTGGAGCTTTCTGCTTTGCTTTTACCATGCATCAAGCTGCAACCCATATTAAAGACTGCTAATTGATATTCATTTAAGTGGCAACTTATCATAAGCTTGATTGTAAGTTTTTCACATGCCTTTTTCTCCTGAACAACTGCTTATTCATAAAAAAAGAATTCCTTGTTAGAGATAGGCATCTCTGTACAGAGGGGAGGGGAGTATTAAGGCCCAATTACATTGTCAGATACCAGTTTAAACCCCTCAATGAAATAGCTGAGAAGCATGCACAGTGAGTCTGGTAGCGCACATCATGCATAACAACCCCTCCCCCACCCCCTCACCTCTTTAACTTTAACCCTTTACTCCATAGCCTGTTTCTAATTTGGAAGACAGGTAATTACTTAAAGCAGGTTGAAAGTAAAGCAGAATGTGCCTTAAGGCACATTCTGCTTTACTTTCAGCCTGCTTTAAGCTACCATCTTCAAGGATATAGAAACTATTTCTTATCGTGCATGTTTATGACTGTATGAATTGGAACTATTTTCTTCAGTGGAGGAATAATTTAAGTGTGCTAAAAGGTGGTTCTATGGGGTGAAGAGTTAATTCTTATCCGTAGAAACGCTTTATGATGCATCTACTTCAGTACCTATTCCTCATGGACATGCCTTTTCATGCTTCGACTATGTCTTGATAAAGGGTTATAGGAAACATTTCATTCATTTAATTGCAACACCAAGATAGAGTAGAAAGATTCTGCTTAATGCGATACAAATCTAAAGAAGAAACAATCTGCTTTAAATGCAATACAGATGTAGAAATAGAAAGATTCCACCTATAATGCAATACAAAGGTAAAGTAGAAAGATTCTGCATATCTCATTACTTTTGAAAGTAAAGCAGAATAATGCTGCTTAAAACAGTACCAAGGTAAAACAGAAATTGAGTTCAAGCAAGAGTTTTCTGCTTTACTTTTTGTCCAGCATGCATTTAGTTAAACTCTATATCTATGACCAGCTAATTCTTTGATCTCCATTTGAGTGGCCACCTAACCCATTACCCCATAGCTTGTTTCTAGTTTTGAAGACAAGTGACCACTAAAAAAAGGCAGAAAGTAAAGCTTTACTTTCAGCCTCCTTTGAGTTACGATCTGCTAGTATATAGAAACTTTTTCTTACAGTACATATTCATAACTGTTTAAATCGGAACAATTTTCCTTAATGTAGGAATAGTTTGAAGGCGTAAAAATTAAGGCATATAAATAAATTATTTCTGGAGTAATGGGTTAACACCAGCTCATATACCGTATATATAAATATAAAATATAGTGTGATTAGATGTCATTTACAATCTAACCTTTGTTAACTCTTTGAACCCTAGTCACACATATATATGCGTCATTTGCAAACAGCATACCCATTAGGAATACACTTGCCATATGCAAACAGTGTAAACCCTGATCAGAGGGCTCCTTAAGGAGCCCTCTGATCGGGGTCTACACTGTTTGTCATTTTGACATAATTATATTGTAAAAACCGACCCTAAAAAGTCAAAAAATGACTAAACATAATTGAAAACTAGAATTGTCCATTTGAGGTTACAGGGAGGAAAGGGTTAATAACCATGCAACCATTCAGTAATGCATGATCCTAAAACAGCAAATGACTGCTTAAGTTAAAACATGATTAAAGTATTGCAATATGGCACGGAAGAAAAGTTCTGTGCTATATATAATTTGTTTAGCATTAATTTGCAATTGTTTTAGGCCATCAATGTTAATCTATGTTACATATGATATGTATCGTCTAAATGGTTGCACAATGTACAGTGTTGACTGTAAGAAGAGTTACAATATTAAACAAATTGCCACTTCTCACACTAAAGATCAAGTTTCATAATTCATTCAGTTACCATAGCAACAACGGTTAGGTAAGAATACACATTCAGAATGGTTTGGCGAAAAATTGTTTAAATATCAAAATTGTGTTTTTGAGTTTTACCTTTTATATATTATTACTAGTGTACAGATTTGATAATTAAAATATATGTAGCATTATTGTTGCTCCATGACCATCAGACATGTCCCATTATTATAACCATTCACACCAACCTTTACTATATGTGTTAACTAATTAACCCTTTCCCCTATAGAAGCGCCTTTTAGCACATTGAATTTATTCATCCACTGAAGAAAATAGTTCAAATTTTTACAGCCATGAAAATGAATAATAAGATATATATATATTTTAAAATCCTAGCAGATGATAGCTTAAAGCAGGCTGAAAGTAAAGCAGAATGCGCCCTAAGGCGCATTCTGCTTTACTTTCAGCCTGCTTTAAGTGGTCACCTATCTTCAAAACTAGAAACAGGGTTAAAGACAGGTTGAGGCTTTAACCCCTTTACCCCTGGCACATTTCTAGTATTGATGACAAATTACCACTTAACCCATTACTCCATGGATAAACATTTTTATGCATTCAATTTATTCCTTCACTGAGGAAAATTGTTCCACTTTCAAGTCTTTGTACAGTAATGAGTATGAACCCAGGGCTCCAGATAAGGGGAGTATTTTGAAAACTAAAATCTTTATTTCTGATTTAAACCCTATGGTGTCACTACTCATTAGAATCGTCTCTTCGAGACGATTCTAATGAGTAGCAACACCATAGGATTTAGTGCTAAAATGAGTGAGAAAATGTTGGATTTGTTCAGTTCACTCAACCTTATCTGGAGCCCTGTGAACCAGATGAAAAAGTGCCTAAATCCAAGCAGACTGAAGCTTAAAGCAGGCTGAAAGTAAAGCAGATTGTGCCAAGGTGCATGCTGCTTTACTTTCAACCTGCTCTAAGCTGTCACCCTTTTCATCATGCTTTAAGCTGTAACCTAGTCATTTAACTTAATTTCATTTTGTTTTAAGCTGTAACCTAACCTTTTAACTTTATTTCCATTTCGCTTTAACTTAAAGCAGTCATCTTCCTTGCACACATAAAATCAGCCTCTTTTGAAATGTTTAATTAATTTTGTTGTTAAAATGCATTTGTTTCTCAACAAGAACTTAAATGTGGTTGGTATTCTAAAGGACAATGAAGAACTAAATAATTCTGGTAACCCCATGAAGTCAACAGTTGTTACAAGAAGAACAGTAGGTGTATGTAAAAAGAAACAATTGTGCAATTAGCATTTGCCATTTGGACTATATTACCAGTGTCAGAGAAGAGAAGCCCCTGCACTACCCATGCGCTTTGACCTTGACCTGACTTCATCGAAAAGGTGCCCATAGCAAATGGGATGCATTAGTGGAGTATGGCATATTGCATGATGCAAAATATAAAGTCAAAGTATGAGTACTCCATAGTTAGCCCTTTACCCCATAGCCTGTTTCTAGGTTTGAAGACATGTGAACACTTAAAGCAGGCTGAAAGTAAAGCAGAATGTGCCTTAAGGCACATTCTGCTTTACTTTCAGCCTGCTTTAAGCTATCATCTGCTAGGATTTAAAAAAAATTCTTATGGTTCATTTTCAAGACTGTATAAATTGGAAACCCTTAAAACTGTGGTTTTGGATCCTTTAAAATCTTCTTCTATTAAGTGGACATATAACAGAGTTTATTACTGTACTTACAGAATAAAATACTTACAAGTTATGACCAAATGTGTGCCAATTAAGTGACCATTCAAGTAGAAGTTTAAAACATAAAGAAATAAAGTCCTTATTCTTATTATTTTTACAGGTGACTACTAAAGGCAGGACAAAGGTGTTGCATTAACTTTCCTTGAAAATATGTGACAGCTAAATACAGCCTCAGGTTAAAAGTTAAATGCAGAAAGCTCAGTTACAAAATTTTAAATTACTGTTGTCCTCTAATAAACCTCTTACTGTATTGCAGTTTTGCATAATTCTTGAGGACAAGTGGCTACTTTAAGCAAGATAGATTAACCCATTTCCCCATAAATATGTTTTTTTATGCCTTTTATTTATTCATCCACTGAAGAAAATAGTTCCAATTTATACAGCCATGAATCTGTATTGTATGAAATAATTTCTATAATTTTACTCTAGCTGATGGTAGCTTAAAGTAGACTGAAAACAAAGCAAAATGTGCCTTTTGGCACATTCTGCCATGGAGAAATTACAAATTACTGTGTCTGCTCCGAGATTCTGCTTTACTTTCAACCTGCTTTAAATGGTCACCTACCTGTCTTCAAAACTAGAAACAAGGTATAGGGTAATCACTAATTGGTTAAAGTAGTACAGCTTGATTTACAGATGAGACAGGTAGCTAAGTAATGCAGAGCAAAAGAAAAGCACAGAGCTTTCTGCATTACTTTTATAAGCATTAAGCTTCACTCTGGTCTTAGAGACAGGGTAAGCATCTTCTTTTACAGTGCCGCTCAATACATGGTTGACTGTAATTGATAACCATACTTAATGATTTCAGACAGGTAAACATGTAAACAAGACTGTTTCAAATGACCCCTATGCAGACAAGTGTCACACAATATGCACCCTGGGGGCATAAAATCAAGACCTGTTCACACGAACTCTTCAGCAGACCTGTGACAGGGGTCATCCTTTTACCATGTGAGCAGTTACGGCTGCTGTTTAACCCAGTACTCCAGAGGTATGTAGTTTTACACATCTAATTTATACCTCCACTGAAGAAAATAGTTCCAATTTATACAGGTATGAATAAGTATCATTAGAAATATTTTCTATGTTCTAATAGGTGGTAGCTTAAAGCAGATTGAAAGTAAAGCAGAATGCATCATATGGCACATTCAGCTTTACTTTCAGCCTGCTTTAACCCTTTACCCCATAGCCTGTTTCTAAGATATGTGGCCACTTAAAGCAGGTTGAAAGTAAAGCAGAATGTGCCTTAAGGCGCATTCTGCTTTACTTTCGACCTGCTTTAAGCTATTGTCTGCTAGAATATAGAAAATATTTCTAATGATTTTTATTTGTGACAGTATAAATTGGAACTTTTTTCTTCAGTGGAGGAATTAATTAAAGATGTAAAAAGGCGTTTTTATGGGGTAATGGGTTAAGCTAACATCTGCTTAGATTAAGAAACTATTTCTTAAAGAACATGTTTTCAGAACTGTATCAACTAGAACTTATTTCTACAGTGGAGGAATAAATTTAAGGTGTAAAGAGGCTTCTTCATGGGGTAATGGGTTAAGCAGCGGCCACCATCAGGAACCTCAGTGTTCATGAAGACCAGTCAATCTGGATAGGTGACATTAATTGCAATACCTTGGCCCACCAATGGTGTTAAACATGTGTTAAGTGGCTACTCAAAAACATGATGAATTAGCAGGCAATTACAGGGCTGCCATTTCTCCGGATTTTTCCTAAATCTCCGGATTTTTTCCTAGTTCATGGTAGCTTAAAGCAGGCTGAAAGTAAAGCAGAATGCGCCCGAAGGCGCATTCTGCTTTACTTACAGCCTGCTTTAAGCAGTCGCATGTCCACAAAACAAGAAAAAGGCTATTAGGTAAAGGTACGATTCGTAAAATCGGACTTGAAAAATGCAAATTTGGAAATCTTAGGATTTTTCATGTCAACTTATGGCAGCCCTGCAATTAAGACAGGTAACAGCTTAATTACAGGATAGAAGTAAAGCAGCAAAGCTCCTTTAGGCGTTTTCTGCCTTACCTTTGTCATTCAATTAAGCTGCTATCTGTCTTAAATTGCTTTATTTACATCTTCAAAAGAATAACCGCTTAAAATATCTATACTAAATACATATATCAATCATGGACAACGCAGCTAATTAGCACTAATCAGTAGATCAGGTTTATAATCGTTCAACCAAGAGCCCCCCCCCCCCCCCCCCCCCCCCCCCCTAGATCTACCGCCTGTCTCAGGGCTGCCATAAGTTTTGTTGACACGTAACTACTTAAAACAGGCTGGAAGTAATTTACTTTCAGTCTGTTTTAAGCTACCATAGATACTAGAAAAAAATCCGAAGATTTAGGAAAAATCCGGAGAAATGGCAGCCCTGCAGTGTCTCGGCAGCCCTGCAGTGTCTCAGCAGCCGACATCTACTGCATAGATCTACATAGCGTCGCTACAATTATAAATATCCTTTCTCAAATGAATAGGCTACTGAAAACTTTACAAAGTCTTTTTTTCAAAACACCCGCCCCGACTCAAATGAGCCACAGAAAGAAGGCAAAACGCAACAGCTTATACCTGGGTCTTTATCAATAAATCCGGCGATCAACTGACGATTAGAACACAGTCGGCCGGTGTTTACATTCATATAAAACAAATAAACAAACTCTTACCTCAAATGACACTCCATAATTTTTTTCACAAACTGATGCATGCAGTCATATGAGTTCGATGGGTTTCAAGTTAATTTGTTGATTTTTCATATGAACATGTGAACAAAGATCATACCGTGTCTTTTGCCACTTAACGCAATATAACCGTTTACAAATCACTTGATACACACAGCGACCCGACACAATAAGCTTAGCTCCTCCATTGATGAATATTCATTTCCTCCTGCCCCGGAATCGGCGTAATTGATTATTTGTGTACTGCCGTGCTATCGGTGTACATTATGCTAAGGGAGACAAATGCTACTCATCCAAAACAAGCTCGGTTCAAAATTCAGAATGAGCAGCAGCTAGCTTCTTTGTGAATGGGGTAAACCGATGTTGTACACAGTCGGACGCCTTGCTCAATACAGTAAAACCGCGCTATTACGAAAACGCAATAGAACGAACAAAGGGCGTAAGATACTAGCAGAAGCTTAAAGCAGCATGAAAGTAAAGCAGAAAGCTCCTTTAGGAGCTTTCTGCTATACATTCATTCTGCTTTAAGTAGCTATGTGCATTTTGACAAGCTTTCTTTTGAGTAACTGGTAGTAGCAGAACTTTACTGTGTCGTTTATGCGATACCGATTCAGCTGACCCGCATAATATAAATTTTGTCGTCTGCTATATAAGGCATTCATTTTAAGGTCTCTATTAAATCCAGCTGCCTTTAATACAGTTAATTCTCATGTTATTCATGCACGATTGAAAAAATGGGAAATTAGAGTTTCATCTTCAATGCAAAGACGGTGACTTCAACTCGCCCTCTCATAAGTCTATCATATAGGCGTTAATTCAAGCTACGTTTAAATTTCGAATTACCGGATAATTCGATTTACAGGTTAGTTCGGTGTATCGAGACTCTGTTTTTAACTTCACCTTGATAGATGGACCAGGTACAACAATGCTCTTCCCGTTCTCTATAAACCTCATCTACCACAAAATAAATTAAATCTATGTCATTTTGTAAGTCTAGGCTGCCCAGGTGTTGCATCAAATTCACACAAAAAGGAAAACACAAAAACAACCCTGTAGTGAAAAATCATTGAAAAAATGTGCTTACATGTGCATGTTGAAACCATTGTTTAATAGTTATTGACCATTGTTTCAAGTCTGAATAAGATTGGAAGATAAGATAAGTTATTTAGAGAGGACTCACGTAGGCTTTGCCTGTTGTCCACTCGTTTTCTTCAGAATGAAATATTGTTTAAACTAAGTCTGAATAACTTTAAAACCGTACACCCTGAATATGTATTTAACCATTTTCTTTAGAGAAATTAATTCCATGAGGTAAACTACGCCCTATAAGCCTTTTCTCGTTTCTATATTCTATCCTAATGAAGAGTTCAGGGAAAATTCCCGTGCACCCTGACAAGTAGACTAGCTACTAGTCTGATAAATATATTATTTTTAATAATGTATTCTGTTCTTCAATGGTCTGTCGTTGTTCCTTACTCCTACTACAGAGTCCAGCACTGATTTATCTAGAATCCTGGATAGGAAAAGACAACCCAGTATGTATCAAAGGGAAATAATGATAAACTATTCTAGAGAATGATGCCAGTCTACCTGACAAGCTGCTATGATCAGCCAAAAAGTAAGACGTACAGAAATATAGTAAAGTGAGATTTCTGCTTCCTGTAAGTTCATTTTAAAGGGGGATAAGAATGGTTAAATAACATCATGCAGTGTATGAAATGGAAGCAATGTATGCAACAAAGTTTGTACAAAGAGTTTGAAATCCAGATATATACTGATTATGTTATTTGTACCTTGACATAGACTCGTCTTATTTGAGCACCTGTCAGGGTTTCAGGTATAAAAGGACCAAAAGCTACTATGAAATAGATAGACGAGTTAGGAAATTGAAGTTATAAGGAAATGTGTTTGTCTGTGTGGTTTGCATAACATTAGAAACTTAAAACTGTGTGAACTGTGTGTATTATGTGTGAAATTGTTAGAGAAGACATTGTTGTTATTCCACTCAAATAAAACTTTAAAATCTCATTCATTAGTATTTGTGTGGACATTTGTCAACCTCGGTACAAAGAAGGTAACAAACAAGATTTTTATACGATATTTCCAACATATAAATTGGTGGAGAATCCGGGTCAATTCAGCCATCAAAAAAGGGATGATCTTTCATCCATTTATGCCAAATGAATTATGCCATGCTTATATATTGGATTAGTCCATTTGTATGGTTGGTTTTATATTGAAATTCATATCAGTAAACAGAGTAGACTTAGATCAGAGTCTACCCTCTTTGCCCATCACCCTTTTATTGGACGATAGACACAAAATTAATGGGTTAAATCAGGTTGCCATATGGATTATGGATAGCCAGGATAGCAACTGGCCCAATGGAAATATGTTTCCTGTTGTCAGAGGACAGTGCCAGGGATACACAAGCTTGAGTTAAATCTCCAGTATAAGAGAACAATGATGTTGATCATGCTTGAGAACGACTTTAGACTCAATTGAAATGCTTTAAAACCTTCGACCCTGGGAATGTTAGAGGTATGATGACTGCTACAGTCACCATCATATTTGTAAGGATTTGGAACACCAAGCCGGGGATCGAGACTGACACTCTACCGACTGAGCTACCGAAGCGGTTTCATTGGTAAACAATATCCTGAATATTCGTTTGAGTTCGTAATAAATAACATGTTATTGTAACGTAATAACACTTATTTAACAGAACCTTCACATTTCCGCAAGCAGTCAAGAAAGATTCATCGTTTGAAAATTCCGAACGCGCAAACCGGGATTCGAGACCACAGCGGTAAATGATAAGTCGGTAACAAAACTCAATGCGCAACTAGGTTCACTGATATACTATTAACCTTCTTATGCGAGATATTCAAATAAAGTTCTATTGTCGGTCTTCAAAACAAAGCAGGTGGTGGCAGCTAATACAGGATAAAAATATTAATGCAGAATGCCACTTGAAACGCTTTTTGTGTATCTTTTGTACCGCATTCAGCAGCCAAATTTATTTAAAGATAATCTTCTGGCTTTCTTGGTGGACATTCGATAGAAGTTCCACTGTAGTATCTCGTTACATATTCAAGCTTGTTTAATTCAAATCAAACAAGTCAAATCAAACCCCATCTAATTCAATTAGCATCTAAGCGTCTATTCAAATTATAATCCTTTTCACAACTCTATATCCCCGGTTATTATATACTGTATTTAACCGATTCATTTGAATTTTTCAAATTAGAACCCGATGGATAAATATAGTTTGGATTTAGACTGGTTTACAAATAACCAGACGTTTCCCAACGCAAACCAAAATGAAGCGTTATTAAACCAGTCAAGATTGTTGAATCTGTAAACAACAATATTTATGCGGAAAACAAATCCCGCTAGAGAACAACCATCGATGGCCTCCTTAACCCTCATTCGGCTAAAACACCGTCTGCTACAGAATTGTCTGCTGCTAAATTCTGACTTGTTTTGATTTTTTAACTGAATTAATGTCGACACGAGTGTCAAATAACTTGGAACCAGTTCAGACGCCGAGTAACTCGGCGTCTGAACTGGTTCCAAATTATTTGCGAGTGCAAATCGAGTAGCGTTTAGCGGGTTAATGGGTAATGCGAAGGGCATTGTAAAAGAACACCGGTAAATAGATGGAGTTAGTTAAACAAGAAGACGGAATCGATTAATTATAAGAGCTGTATTGTTGACTGGTTCAGGATTTCCATCTGAACAAGATAATCAATAATAATTGTTCCCAGCTACAAAACAGTAGCAAAAGTTACACGCGACGAAACACTGTCGGTTTAATTCCAATAATTGGGAATTCTATAGCAAGTTTATCACTTAATTTAGCTTCAGCTAATTTAAGTAGTGCTGCTCGCTACTGAAGATTACAAAGTAATCAACACCGTGTAAAAAGTACCATTGCCACTTGTAAATTAATTCCTCCCAAATTTGTTTATCCTTACCAGCAACAGATTCTGTTTACCCTGTTTGTTAAAATAAAGAAGTAAAGGGCAAACACAGTAGAAAATCAATAAATTTAATGTTAAATACAGACAAACATGTGTATTTATAGCCACCTTTCAATAGAGAGGCGTGGTTATTGTTAAAGCCAGGTGACAAATTTACCCATTTATGCCCGGACAGTGCAATGAACTCTCTCCATTGTGCTTTACGACGAGTTCATTATCAATATATGAGTTATATAACCATTTAACCCATACCCGGTGTCTAGTTGTGAAGTCAAACGGCCAATTAAAGCGGATTGAACGTAATACTAGGTACATTCTGCTTTACTTTCAACCTGTTTTAAGCTCCCATCTGGACAGATACTGGAAATTCCTTTTGGACTGTATAACGTGGAGTCTACTTTCCATAATGTAGAAATAATCAGAGGCGTATAAATGCGTATTAATGGAGTAATGGGTTAAAGTCACTACAGTTTTTGTCAACACAGACGAATATCATTATGATTTAGAAAACAGTGTAAATTCAGATAAGAAGGCACAATCATAGGCGTCTCATCATGTAATAATATGGAAGAAAGGGGGCGCCACAATAATTTCCGAATTTCGAACAAATACTATATAGCCACACATTTGCTAAATCTTCAAGGGGGCTCGTACCCAGCCCTGCCCTTCTGGGTCCGCGCATGTTCGACATAACAAAACTGACGACACTAACCAGTTTAAATGATTCTTAAATTGTCCATCCCTTCAGATAACAAACGGGCAATTTAACGACAGAGAGATTCAGTGTTTCGAAGCCGATATAGCCAGTTAATAACTCAACACTAAACAGGGGACCCGTTTCATAAAACTTCGTACGACAAAAACGATCGTAAGTCCAAACTTTAAAATACATTTAATTTCTGATTTCTCCATCTAATCATGTCTTGTGACATCTCTTTGGAATCGTCTTTTCAAGACGATTAAAAAAAGATGTCACAAGACAGGATTAGATGGAGAAATAAATAATAATTAAGACTTTTATAATCCGACTTAAGACAACTTTTGTCGTACGAAGTTTTATGAAACGGGCCCCTGGTTATTTACAGCAATTAACTACAGCCAAGCATTAGTATCTCGAACGAACTCGCTACAGTCGAAATTACTAAAATAATTGTTTACTTTAAAAGTGGAATTTTTATTTAGGCAATATCGAGTTATCCGACACTCCCCTGTAGAAACAGTACGTTATTAACACATTAACCTCTAGTGACAATTACACACGTCATTTACAAAAGGTGTAGTCGAAACTCGATACTTCGAACTCGCGTTAGTTCGAACATACCCATATTTTTCAAGTTAAAACGTGGCTTAGCCACGTTTAAACTTTGTAATACAGGTATGTTCGACTACTAGCTTTTGCAATTTACTGTAAAACATCCCCAAATAGAAACAATTGAACTACCCTCAATTGAAAAATGGAATAGTACATTTGACGTTTCAGGGGTCAATGGATTAAAAGGATTAGAGATATCGGGAGACACTGGAGATTGGACATAATAAATTATGACAAAATATAATATTCTAACTAGCACCTTTCAACATTCATTGTAATGAGAATGCCTTGCAAGGTGTCCTTCTGGACAAAATGAAGTAAAATTAGCCATGCCAATGGCCTATACCAATTAAAAAGTCGAACGATACTCTTCACAGTATCTGGATCTCGTGTAAGTCAAACTTAGCCATAATTCAATTTTGTATCAATAATTCGTCCTAGATTGTATCAGCGTTTCATCCATTACTCCATAAATACGCCATTAATTAATTCCTCCAACATTGAAATACATGTAGTTCTATTTTTTACAGTTGTAAATATGCACCATAAGAAGTAATTAATATATTCTAGTTGGTAGTTTAAAGCAAACTTTCAACCTGCTTTTAACCCTTTACCTGATAGCATTGTGTCTAGTATTGAAGATATGTGACTACTTAAAGTAGGTTGAAAGTAAAGCAGAATGCGCCTTAAGGCGCATTCTACTTTACTTTCAGCCTACTTTAAGCTATTACCTGCTAGAATAAGGAAAGTATTAAATATGACACATATTCATTACGGTATAATTTGGAACTATTTTCTTCAGCGGGTGAATAAAATGTATGTGCTAAAAGTCGCTTCTATAAGGGAAAGGGTTAAGTGGTCACCTGTCTTCAAAACTAGAAACAGGATATGGTGTAATGGGTAAAGACGGATGGTAACTAAGCAATGCATCTACCGGACAGGATGCAGAAACTAGTTCTTATAGCTTTTAACAGAACACGATAGTAGCTCGAACGGACGGACATTTTTATGAGGAATAGGCAAAGACGCCAAAAGATTCTGTGTCCGAAAGGTTTAAGTGGTAATTTGCGTGTTTAATGCATTGGTTTGTTAATATAGATCAAAGATACAACAACACCTTCCTGTAAAGTGATATTTAAAAGTTCCAACCAACAACGACCAGAGCCGAATCGTACCACCTGGTGGTGATTTTGTGCCATTTGGATATGTAGACTATACCTTGTATATCCCATCGACGGCCTGTCTAAATTAATCTTGACCGGGTGGTGTGAGTCGAAACATTTGCCCTGGGCCAAACTGAAGTCTTCAAGGTCATATCGGCGCTGGGAACCATTGCAAACGATACTTACTTGTTAGAGCCAACAACAGTTTGTATAGAAGTAAATGTTGCTCCTTTTCGACCAGCACGCTAAGCCATTGTAACATACAGGGGATAATTCAACATTTCCCAATTAACACGTTTATTCTAAAGGCAATTTCAAATTCACACAGTTTGGAGCTAGATCAGACGCCAGGTAAACCGGCATCTGACCTGGCTCCAAGCTGTTTTCCACTGAATTTAAAATAAATCGTCAATATTTTCAAAAAGCTGTCATTTTCTACTTTCTATTGCATTGCGTTTGCGTTCAAACGAGAACAACGAACGTTTTCTCCACTGTACCAATCAATGCAATGAGCATTTATGCCATTAGGAATGAGTATAACCTCTATAGAGCAACCAAACAGTTAGTACAGTAAGAAGTGTGATATTGTAGGTGGCAGCTTTAATGGAAGAAGAAAGTACTACAGAAAGCTCCTTGGGGAACCTTTCTGTAGTGCTTCATCCTACATAAAGCTTCCACCTGACTAAACAGCCGACTTTTTGAACAACATTTAATTGACTGTCTCTTAAAAGAGACTTTAATATACCTGTCAGCGCGACGCCTCTATGCTCCAATATTCTACTGGCTACATTTTATAACACATATACAGATATTGCACGATTGCGGCAACTCTAAAGAATTATCATTAGTGCATGCTTAAAGGAGGAGATGGTTAAAAAGCAAGATGAAAATAAAGCAGAAAGCTCCTTTAGGAGCTTTCTGTTTTATTTCCATCTTGCTTTTAACTGCAACCAGTCACTGACACCGCCAATGATAGTTCTTTTATATTGTGTGTGATGGCGATTTTACTGTAAATGTCATCTTGCATCAGCCATCATGTCTTTTACCATTGATTTTGGACAATAATTGAAAATGAACACGCAATCTATGACATGTTCACAAAGAAGGTGCACCAACATCTCATAAAAATCCCGTTTTACTACCTAGACCATCAGTCTTCAGTATGCTTGTGATTCAAGTCAAACGAAGCAACACCGCCAAAACATCCCCAATCAAACTCATAATGATACACCTAATCATGCATGGCACATTCAATGAACAATCTTTGCATGTGCATTTTCAACCGTAGGGATGTTGTACATACAACCACCATGGTTTGTACATATACTGGACATTAAGTTCGTAATTGCTAATCTTGTTCAGTGCGGACCCTTGTGCGACACATGATCAAGGTATACACTGTTAGCAATTGTTAGCAAAAGAAGAAGCGGGGGTTTGATTGTCAATGGTTAACATGTGTACCTGTTAGCACACTAATGGCGAAACAATGATAACCTTTTGCAAACAGTTTGTATCATAGTGAGATCCAAATTACAGTAAAACCTCCCTCTCTATTACGACCACTTAATTGTGTTAATTATTAGGAGTTTGAGGCAGGTGACTGCTTAAGGCAAGGTGACAGTAACTGTCACATTGCTTTAAGCTGTTAGCTATCTTTTAAATAATCCATTAGCCTACGTTTTAGTGGTCGTTATAGAGAGGTTTTACTGTATTTGACACTCTGATCCTGTTTTAAAAATAAATGTTGAAAATATATTTTTTGAACAATAGCGGACGACAATTTTTGCGGACGAAAACGTTAGTACATTGAGCATAGTTAAAGTGAGATAGGAATGTGCTTGTCACCACCGTTATAATAACCACACCCCGTTTAATTATACACAAAATACCCTGATTTTATCGATATGTACATGTAATTGGAAATCTAAACTATCAAATATCAATGGTTCAAACTTTAAGTTCTCTAAATTCTTTGCATGCTGGGTAATTTTTTCGTTTGCTATAATTGTCGTCTGCTATTGTTCTAAAATATATTTAAAACAATTATTTTCAAAACAGGTACCGAGTGCCAAACAGTTTGAATTCTGATGTAACGCGGCGTCTCATCAGAATCAAAACTGTATGCAAAGGTTGTCATGGTGTCACCGCAAGCATGCTAAGAGTTAGTCATGCCATTTAACTTCAGTCAAAAATTGTGGTAAACGGTATTTATCTATTCATATGTTAAAATAAAGTTTTTTGGTTAAACAATTTGGAGAGATCATTTGAAATACTACTCAAGTTATTTAATAAAAAGATACAATTAGGAATGAGGTATTTAATCTTTCAGAAGTCATTTAATCACCTATCAAACATTTTAAACGTACATATATTGTTTTACAGTATTATGTGTACATGTATATTTTAAGCAATTATATTGAACGATGATTTGTTTTATTTTCTCGCACTGTTCTTTACTGACGTGTGTGCTATTTTAGGATTGAATATCGTAAACTTTATACTCGTGAACCCATTACGCCATAGTCTGTTTCTAGTTTTGAATACCTGTTACCACTTAAAGCAGGTTGAAAGTAAAGCAGAATGTGCCTTAAGGCGCATTCTGCTTTACTTTCAGCCTGCTTTAAACTACCATCTGCATTTATATATAAAAAATTTCTTATGGTGTATATTTATTACTGTATAAAATGGAATTATTTTCCTTAGTGGAAGTTATAGTAAAAGGCGTAAAAAGTCGTATTTATGAGTTAATGGGTTTTAAGGGAATATTTCACCATATAAATTGTCTCTTCGAAAGAAGATTCTGAGTGGTCACAAAATAGAATTTGGTATAGAAAACGGTTAAGTGTCAACATCTTAGAATACGTACTCAGTCATGATTCTCTTATCTGAATGTCCTTACATATTATATCGACTTACAGTGGATAATCTGTTATTCTTTCCCAATAAACGCGTTTACGCTAAAACTATTATTTGCATTGCAAACAGTTTGGAGCAAGATCAGACGCCGGGTAACCCGGCGTCTGATCAGGCTCCAAACTGTTTGCCACCAAGATAAACAAGAATTATCAGAATTGTCCAAAAGTTGTTCTTTTCTACGTTTTAGTGCTTTGCGTACGTTTGCGTTTAAACGGGAAAGAATAACAGATTCTCCACTGTAACCCTTTCACTGCTTTGCGTCGAAAATGTTGAGTACATGTACCTGTAAACAGTTTGAACCCTAAGCAAAAGCCAATTTGCTTGGCGTCTGATCAGGATCTAAACTTCGATATAATTTCAATCAAGTCAAACTTTATATTTGAGAAATACACGCAGGCAACGATTAATTAAAGCAGATGACGCCATGGCAATGAAGAAGTTAAAATCTTCTGTTTAGTATTATAAGTATGGCACTGTATGGTAGAGCATTGTGTTAAACTTTGAAAATGTTTCGCATTTTGACTCTTACGGTAGTGTTGAATATTAACTCGCTCCGTACGATTGCGTAAATGGTTTGACTATTGTAAATGGTTTATACATGTGACATGTATAATGATTATCGTCCATCAGTACATTGTAGAAAACATGTATTGTTTTAATCGTACTAATTAGGGATAACTCATATTACGCATCACCAAGACTCACATTTGTTTTGAGAGTTATCAAAGGAATACTATGGTACTGTGTTCAATATGTATATTATAGAAAACATGTATTGATCAGGGAAAACTCGTATTACGCATCACAAAGACTCGCATATATTCGAAAGGTTGTTGTATGATTATAATGGAAGTATATTGCTTAAGTTGATTAAAAAATACATGTATTGTTTTAAATGTACTCACCAGGGGAAACTCATATTGCGCATCGCCAAAACTCGCGTTTTAGAAATATTGAAAGGTTGTTATAGGAATATAATGTTATTGTGTTCCATTAGTACATTGCAGAAAACATGTATTGTTTTAAATGTACTTATCAGAGAAAACTCATATTACGCATTTGTTTTGAATGTTGTTATGGGAATATAATAGTATTGTGTTCCATAAGTTCATTGTAGAAAACATGTATTGTTTTAAATGTACTAATCAGGGAAAACTCATATTACGCATAACCTAAACTCGCATGATTGTGAAAGATTATTATAGGAATATGATTCAATTGTGTTCCATATGATCATTGTAGAATATAAGCATTGTTTTAAATGTACTAATCAGGGAAAGCTCATATTACACACCAATAATACTCGCATTTGTTTGAAAGGTTGTTATAGGAATATTGTGGTTGTGTTCCATATGTTAATTGTAGAAAACATATATATGTGTATTGTTTTAAATGTACTAATCAGGAAAAAATCATATTACGCATCACCGAATCTAGCATTTGTTTTAAGGATTATTCTAGGAATATAATTTTTGGTTTTGTGTTTAATAAGTACATTGTAGTTGTAGAGAACATGTATGGTTTCAGATAATACTAATTAGGGAAAACTCAGAACTAGTACGCATCGCAAATACGGGAAATTGTCTTAAAGGTTGTTATAGGAATATAATGGTATTGTGTGCCATAAGTTCATTGTATAAAACATGTATTATTTTAAATGAACTAATCAAGGAAAACTTGTTTTACGCATCACCAAGACTCGCATACATTTGAAAGGTTATTATAGTATTATAAGGATATGGTGTCCATAAGTACATTGCATGAATCTTGTATTGTTTTAAGTTTACTTACAAGGGAAGACTCATATTACACACCGAAAATACTAGCTTTTATTAAAAAGGTTGTTATAGGAATATAATGGTTTTGTGTTCCAAACGGTCATTGTAGAAAACAGGCATCACCAAAACTAACATGTGTATAAAAGATTGTTAAAGGAATGTAACGGTAGTGTGTTAAATGTATACTTTGTAGATAACATTTACTGTTTTAAATGTACTAAAAAGCGGAAAATCATATTACGCATCACAAAAACTCGCATTTTAAAATTATCGCAAGGTTGTTATAGGAATAGATGTATAATGGTATTCCATAAGTACATTGTAGAATACATGATTCTTACATTTGTTTGAAAGGTTGTTATAGGAATATAATGGTATTGTTTTCAATAAGTACATTGTATAATACATGTATTTTTTAAAATGTACTTATCAGGAATAACTCAATTACGCATCGCAAAGACTCGCATTTTTTAAGGTTATCTAAGGAATAGTATGGTATTGTGTTCCATAAATACATTGAAGAATACATGTATTGTTTTAAATACACTAATCAGGGATAACTCAATTACGCATCACCAACACACGCATTTGTTTGAAAGACTATTAAAGGAATATTATGGTATTGTGTTCCATAAGTTGATAGTAGAAAAAACATGTACATGTATTGTGTTAATGTACAAACCAGGGGAAACTCACCAAGACTCGCATTTGCAAACAAAATACACGTATCCCATACAAAGTGAGATACCATCACTCTTAACATTAATGATATTAAATAGAACTTGAATGGTAACAAATTCGTTTGTGTAGTATGTATACTTTTAAAACATTTAAACTCTAATTATACGAATAGCCACCGTTCTATATTAAATACCGGTACGTTGCTGAAAGCCAGTTAGTACACAACACAAAAGCGACCTGAATGTCATTTTGTACACTATTTAGCATTCGATTAACTCTGGTATTTAATGACCACCTTGTCCACTTTAAAAGTGACCGATTGACCACTACCGGTGGTCAGCTTGACCAATATGGATGAGCTTTTATAGTACAATAAACACATTGGCATTTATGGTTGTTAGACACGCACGCTTATGAAAGACTGCACATGAGAGTCTAGACCTTAACCCCCGACTCTGGGCTGCACACGAGAGCCAAACATTTCGCACCCGAATCTGGGTTATCTTTAACCCATTTATACCTGTATACTTTCTGAAATACTTCATTGTAGATATACAAGGGTGATCTAAAGATACTGCAATGTTTATCCAAACAACAAAATATTTCATATGCTATAGCAAACAGTGCAGACTCTGGTGAAACGCGGCGTCTCACCAGGGTATTCACTGTTGGTCAATGTCACCTTTAGTAGATACTGCACTTAAATGGGTCAACTTTTTCTTTAACAAAAACTGTACTCTCCATATGTACACGTTTTGGTAAAGGACGAGTATACTCGTCACCAGGGTTCAATGAGGAAAAACAGTTGGATACAGATGATTTGACTGAGGAGGAATTGGTTAACAGTACCAATGACGTAATGAGTTAGTTTTGTGGGAAAATCAATCCTGATCATTACATGTACTATTGCTGCATTGGGTATGTACGTTTGTGGGAAAATCAATCGTGATCACTTTGTTCATAGTAATTGGTGCCTTTTGTTTTGTTTTATTAGCCAGTATGTTTCTTTATACCAAATGCAGAAGGGAGTTTTTAGAAGTGAATCCCTATAGAGCTTTATAGTTCTGTGTCTTGAACGCCAAGCATGGACAAACAATGGAAGTCTTCAAGTGTAAACGAAGAGGAGTAGAAGTAGTTTTAAGGACAGCATTTTATAAAAGGAAAATCACAACAACAAAAAATATAGTTAGAAAAGAGTTATCATTCAAACAGTTATTTAAATAAATGACAATATTTGTTGTATTAAAAGTTGTTTTCAAAATAGTGTTTTATAGGAATTAGTATTTGCTCAAAACGGTAAAAGGTGTTGTTTTTACTCCTAATCATTTACATGATTTTTATAATGGCCATATCAAAAAGTATTTTGTTTGCAAATCTCGATACTCGATACTGATATTGTATTTTTGTTATGTATCATTTTTGTTAAATCGGCTTTATATCCTTTCCAAGCCCGAACCCATTTTGAGATCCAAAGCCTACAACGTATTGAAACGGGGTTAAAATTTGGGGTTAAAAAAACGGACCCAATAATACGTATTGAAGTCGATAGCGTAATGAAACGGGACGAAATATCACTGTTTAAAATACGGCAGCGTAAACATGTCGAATTCTTACATACACAGTGTAAAAAACGTTCTGCTGATATATAGAACCGTTTTTGAACGCTACTGGTGCGCTTGAATAAAATGTATTTTCGCAAAAATACGTTATAGGTTTATCTTATTAAGAAAAGAGCAAAACGAGTTTTAACGTTATCGGTTTGTTACCAGTATAACTGATCTGTGGACAAAACGTTCTACAACGCTTTAGATACGGAACTAAACGCTTATGTCGGCTATGGCCTTGTCCTTAACAAATTATGCGATGAAAGCCATTGCCGTTAAAAACGTAATTAATTTTAATAAATTGATTTCAATTAGTTTCTTAAAACGTCTTTTTATTACAAATTTACTGGTTGCAGGTGATTTTGTCATATATTGTTCACCCCCAAACAAATGTACTGGAGAAACAAGATTTAAACTTATCGAAATAGTGCACCTTAAAACAAATGCATATTTTATTGTAATTTAACAGAATAATAAAAGGGCTTTTAAAATTGATAATTAACATTTGAAAGCTTTTCAAAATTTGTGTTTTAAAATAATTAATCAAATTAACATATTTTAACCAATTCAATACAATAATGTTTTAAGAATTACAGTTTATGACATATGAGTGTTACGTCTTTCAAGTTATGGTTAACAACCTACCATAATTTAAAAATCGCAGGCTTTGAGCCACAAAACGGTATCCGATTTTTAGAGCGTATATATTTAGGCCGTTTCAATACGTTCCAGGCTTGCTTATGCTATATGGGGTAAGTTTTTGGAATCTTCGTTTTTTTACACGTTTTAGTACGCTATCGGCCTGGAAAGGATATATGACCGTCTTTGTGCCGATCGGCCAGAAACGCCATGCATCCACTGGTAAGGATGGCAATAACAGTGACAATGCTGAACAGAACAACACCTTTTATTGAGTCACATATGATGAAGTATATATTTTCTTATGAAATGTGAAGCAAGACATATTTGAATAATAACTAAGCAGTAGGACAGTGGACTCTCTAATGAGATACTGAAATTATGGAGTAGGACATTTCACAGTATGTCTCAGCAATAGTGATGAGGAGGAGGGGGACGTGCTAAAATAATCATAACACAGTAAATGGCAATACTATTTTAACTTATTACAATAGATGCATATTAACTATGATTATCAGTTCCTTTGAATAATATTGATAATTATTAGTTTGAAGTATTCAGACTTCAAATGTGAGTACTGATTGCAGAAACGCACGTTCAGAAGGACCATCTATGATACATGTATACATGTACGTGAATATGTCTACAGCATACGGGCATGCAAGGTCGCCTAATGTATCGACTTTAGTAAAATACTGAAGACCAACAAAAAGAATTAATATACACCAAAATACATCTGCCTATTTGACCTCGTGTCAAAATTGAAACCACAAAGATCAATGTTGACGTTCAGTCGAACTCCGATTTTAAACGACCGCATGAGTATTTCTATAGACATACAATTGCTTAATGTAGAACTAAACTAAAACAGTAAGATCCTAACGGATCTTTCTGCTTTACTTTAGTTATGTAAAAAGCAACAACCTGCGTTAACGAATGTATTTTTAATATTCAAATGAGCGACCGCTTAACACAAGTTTAACTGTACAAAGCATCCATGCAAGTCAAAAAGGCTGGATATTCTGACGACACGGTACTTAAACCCACTCGCTAGTGACCCCTGGATGGACAACAGACACCTCTCGTTGATAAAGCCGAGATTAACAATTGATTTTTCCCGGATTGTTGGTCAGTGTATTCTTTCAATAGAGTTATTATCGCCCAGAGGCAATATAGCTTTGGTCATTGCAAGGCTAAAGTCCGGTATTAAACATGAAAGATTTTACACATTAAACGCCGCTTAGTGTCAAAGGGAGGTAAATGCATAAATTGTGCTGAAACTCCCAAACAACAAATTTGACCACTCTGAATTTAAATACTGTATAACGCCTCTGTTGCGACCATTAAATTGCGTTCATTGGAAGTATTTAATGCAGGTTGCTGCTTAGTGCAAGGTGACACAGACAGTTTCTTTATGCTTTCAGTATCATTTATCTTTTTTAATAGATTAATTAGCCTTCTTTTTAGCAGTGGTTAAAAAAGGGTTATAATATATTATATCAGCTGTTTTGAATAACATTTTGGAATTCTACATGACAAGGAGCAAACATCATTGCCTTCCCGATAATATGGCCAAACATTGTTTCTGTAAATAATTCCTGACAGAAACAAAGACGCTACATGTATTCATTTAATTACAAGTTTCGTTCTTATTGCAAATTCTATTGCAGTACTGTTTATTACGATTCACTGCTATACTTTAATTGAGATGCCTTTCTTGGAAGAAGCTTGGCTATCTCTTGATACAGGTAACTCTTAAATATGCATGACAAAACTAAAGGAGCTTTCGTCTTTGCATTAAACTGCTTCCTATTATGCTCATCGTTTTGAAAGGTGGTCGCTAAATACAAGTGTCGCTAAACACATGTTTAGTAATGCATTCCCCAAAGCGTCTCCATATCCATGCCGCTGATTGTTTTCCATCTTCACTAGCTGTTGACCTTAACGCGTTATCTGTATCTCTAGCCCTACCTACCTACACATCTACCTAAACGCCAATCCCGTAGACGCATAATAGACAGACACTTAACTGACACAATTTCTTCTTGTCTAACTCTTAAAGCGCCACCTTTGAATTGACTTTCAGTTGCAAGCCGTTTGGATCGAGATCAGACGGCGAGACTGACCTATATCCAACCGGTTTGGTACCTGCAATTTGTCTTCTGGAAAAGAATGAAAAATGTTTATTATCTTTAGAATACCAGCAGACGAGAATTTGCAAAAGCAGACGACATTTATGCAGCGTTCAAAGGGTTAAAACGCCTAGATGTACTTGATTAAAATCCAATAAATAAAGCAGCAACACCGACAGGATAAATGGGTGAAAGATTCAGCAAGCACAGACGAGTATATGGGGGCTGGAATATAGTGGACCTCCCGCAACTATTGCAATTGAGATGTTTGTACCAGCTACTTGTGTTCATGTCTGTTTTAGCCCCTTCCTTGTCTTACATTAAAACATCGGCATTTGCAAACAGTTTGGATCCAGATCAGACGCCGAATAAATCGGCGTCTGATCAGGATCGAAACTGTTTGGCACTTATATTCGATGTTTTTAGTCAAATTGCATGTCTAAATTTTGAGTAAAATAGGCAGACGATAATTTACAAGCAGACGATATCATGATAATAAAGGAGTGTATAAAACAGTCTGTAAATGTAGAATAGTTTATTGGGTTTCCTGTTGGAAGATGTTCAGCAATGCTGTATAGTGTAGTATTTTTCTTCACTTAAAATTTAATTTCTGTCACCAGTCTGCTCTCATCTTGCCTTTGACAATGACGTAATATTTGGCATGAAAACATGACATTTGACCATTAACGCATTGAATCCTAGCGACGACTATACTCGTCCTTTACAGCTTACATGTGAAGGGTACACGTTCCCTATGCAAAGAGTGCAGACCCAGATCAGAGGACGCCTGCAGAAACCACCAGACCAAAGTCTGCAATGTTTGTCATAAATATTTTAAAATGGACTAGACGTAACGGGTATTAGAATTTGAATCTTCAGGGGTTTGTTCGAAAGCATTGATGCATCTTGCTCATTTCTTGAAGTAAACATAAGAACTTACTACCAAAACAGAATATTTCAGATAAATTGTTTTAACCCGTTACCTGTTACAGGGACAACTTATATCAGATTGAAAATATATAGTGCACATTGCCCCTTCAGACGCATTCTGCCTTACTTTCAGTCTGCTATAAGCTACCATCTAATAGTACAATGTATATTGAAAACGTTTTTTACCGTGCATATTTATAACTGTATAAAGTGGACCTATTTTCTTCAATGGGAGAATCAATTAAAGGGAAAAATGCGTATTTATTGAGTTTCTTCTCCGTTATACTTCACTCTACTATAATTGTTTAGAAAAGAAGGAGGTCATGCGGAAAGTATGACAAGATGAGTGAGGCCATCAATAAGTCTACAAACATATGATAAATATTTATATCATATAGCTCGCGCAACGCAGCTCTATGGAGAACTAGATAATGCTGGTAAAACACCACATGCCCCCGATAAAACAAACTTTTTAACCAGAACTAAATACAAGTCCATTCAAGAACTCGTACGGACGGAAGAACGTATGTATTGAAAGGTCGAATACTTAGTGGAATGTTTACGAACGTAAGTACATGGATATTGAAGGACTATTCCTATACACTATCTATATGAAAACACTATTGGAGGAGACTTTGCAAACGATCTTGATTCAATTCTAAACAATAAACTTCAATCAGATAGTAGGATAGTTTAATTAATACAGTCAACACCCTCCTAATGATGACACAATTTCGGCGTTTCAGACAAAGGATGGCTAAAAAGATAAAAGTTAAGCCCCCAGAATGCGCTTCTGCTTTACTCAGTTGCATCTTGCTTTATACTGTCGCTGGTCTTTAACATTATGCAAGTATGTTTGATTGGTCGCGATATCGGATTGTTCGCAATATAAGGGTATCGCTATATCGGGGCGTTCGCTGTATCAAGGTTAATTGGTTGCAACATGCAAACACTTGACAATTAAAGCATAGACCAGGCAGGTTAATCCAGGTTATGAAGTCTTGCAAAGCCCTGGCTAAGTCATGGAGAGAAGATACCAACAAAACCAAGACATTGCTAAGTGGGTAGTCCGCCACTTGCCACTTGCCGAGTAGAAGAGGAAACAGAGAAGTGACAGTTAAACAGATTAACTACAAACAAATAACAAGATAGGGGGGACTCCGGGTGACGGCCAGGTAAGACTCGTCAGGAAAGGATCCAACAGGTCTGTGATGCCTATTAATTAAACTGCCCACGAGCAATGAAAATATTGCGAGTGATAATAACTGGATTTGCAGGAATGTGAAGCGATATCAGACCACTGGCAGATAAATGGCATTGTTACCATGTAAACGATGGAGATAAGTGGATTCCTACGTCCTATCTCCCAGTGTTAACAAGTATTACCTGGTGTAGTAGCGGCGATACCCGACACACAGCACTACATACAGTCTATCCTTGTGCACATCATTCCTTTGAGTGATTAATCCTCTATCCCATACCCTATTTCCAGTTTTGAAGACAGGTGACCACTTAAAACAGGTTGAAAGTAAAGCAGAATGCTAGGATAAAAAGGGTTTCTTATTGTGCATATCAATAAATGTCTGTATAAAATGAAGCTATTTTTCCAGTGAATAAATTTAAAGTGTAAAAGTGTGCATCTGTGACGTAATGAATTAAGTAATGTTGCCTAGGACGATTGTTGTCTCCAGCTGTTCAAAAATTAAACTGTTCTAAAATCATATTTTTAAAAGAGAGTCATAGTGCCCAACAGTTTGTATCATGATGAGGTGTCGAGTTGAAAGGGAAATCAATGTTTCGCTTTTTAGCGTGCAAAGTGATAACTATCCCAAATGGAGATTATCTACATACTTTTGTTATGCAGGAACCTGTATAAGAGAACCTACCCAATTCAACCCTGACACATTAAATAGGCATTCTAAGTTTCCAAAAGAGCCTAATCAATTTTTCACTACTTTTATTTACAAATTATTGCAAAATCACAATCATTGCAGACTCTGTTCAGGAGACTCCTTTAGTAGTCCTCTGATTTGGGTATACACCGGTTGCATAGGACATGCATACTTTTCACATATATATTTAAGCGCTTTTGAACGCACAACCCCTGCGTTAAAAGAGCGCTATATACATCTGGTATAATAAATACATATTGTTTGTTAATGACGAGTATATACTCGCCGCTAGGGTTAAATGAGTTAATTGCTTTATCGATGGTCGCAAAATACAGTTCCTTCTGTTCCTGCACTTGTTACCTTTCGAGAAGTCCTCTACTTTGTCGACTTTATTTACATACGTGTCCGATTGACGTGTCTCCACAACGGGGTCGTATAATTGATAATACGGTATGAATATATAGAGCATTAAATTGTTCAATAAAATTGTAAACACCGCGAGCTCCGGTTTATACCTACAAGTTAAACACAACGACAGACTGTGTGTAAAAAGGCGATACATCCTGATAATACAGTCCTTATATAAAATCAAAGCTTAATTCACTTCAAATCTGTTCACAAAAGCGCAGTTAAGTACAATACACTCTCGCTATTACGGCAACTCCAAAAGAACATTTGTTTCGCTGTTTAAACGCGAATTGGTGCTTAAAACAAAATGAAAGCAAAGCAAAAAGCTTCCAACGGAGATTTCTTTTCTAGTTTCATATTGTTTTCAGCTGCAACCTTTCTTAAACATCAGCAACTAATGGTTGAAGTACAAGAACTTCACAGTATATGTATATAATATTATATCTTAAGCACACTTGTCTTTCTAAGAGCGACGTATCCTTAAAGTGGGACGAGGTCTTTCAGGACTTTGGCTTGAACAGGGTCGTTTGACAATGGTATGCAGGGCTCGTCATTGACATCAACTATTTTGCCCTATGAAATGAAAATTAATTACACTAGTGCAGGTATTGTTAAGTTTATACATTTCAATTGGCTGTGGTTAGTTTTTAATGCATTGTAACTTCACTTATAAAAAAAGCTGTCAATCAAAAGAGGTCGCGTGTGTCTTTACGCTCGATGGCAACTGAATTAAACCCAAAGTAATGCAGAAAGTTACAGTGGAGAATCTGTTATTCTTTCCCGTTTAAACGCAAACGTACGCAAAGGCAAAGCACTAAAACGTAGAAAAGAACAACTTTTGGACAATTCTGATAATTCTTGTTTATCTTGGTGGCAAACAGTTCGGAGCCTGATCAGACGCCGGGTTTTAGCGTAAACGCGTTTATTGGGAAAGAATAACAGATTCTCCACTGTACCATAGGAGCCGTTCTTTCGTTTAAGATACAACGGGGTCCTACGTTATAAAGCTTTTCAGTTGAGTCTAAAGTAGTCGTTCTCAAGCATTTGATTGGTCAAATTTGAGCCTAGGCTCAAATCTGACCAATGAAATGCTTGAGAACACACTCAGACTCAGCTCAAACGCTTTGTAACCTTGGACCCTGCCGGGCAATGCAAACATGGCAGACCTTCACCGGATAGCAGCTTTGTGAAAACGTACACTTGTTTTGTACACGACATGTTTAATTTAAATGTATTACTATTTGCGGACTTGCTTTTATGTAATTTTAAGCCAAACCGCAAAAGATAGTATAAAAACAAACATTTCGTTTTGAAATCATTTCAATAAAATGTTCATTTCAAAGTCTTGCAAAATAGTGCAAAAAGGTAAATATGGCAACAAAATGGTAATAAAAATAAAAACGACTTGTGCAACTGAACGAGTTTGGCTTTAAGTTTGCGTACTAGCGGCGAGAATCGACTAATCAATGATTAGAAAATGCGTTATAGAGATGTTTAATACCAGAAAGTCTATTAATTATTTACAGTCGAGATGAATTAAAATTGCATTTGCGTTTCAAGTGACAGCAGCATTGTTTTGATATGTACGGCCCTGGCATTTCGCAGAGAAAATGCATAGCTGCACGCAGAAGCTAACTCCATTATTAACATACAGTGCGACTCCCGATATTGCAACAAATCGAAATGTTTGTTTCTCTCGTAAGCAGACAAGTGACATTAAAGCAATGTGAACGCAAAACAGAAAATAACCCTGTAGGGCATTTCTATTTTGAGTTCGCATTGCTTTAAACGGTCAATTTTCGCAATAAACGAGTGTTCGTAATATCGAGTGTTCGTACTATCCGGGGTTAACTGTTTGTGGAAACTAAACCGGATTGGATGCTCGCCATATGAGGCATGGTTGACAATTTGAATGCAGAAAAACTTAGAAGAATAGACATCTGTAAATTGTTTGGATCCTGATTAGACTTTTGTCAATTCGGTTGACATCATAGGTTTGAATTTAGAATATTGCAAACATCGTAAGCGACAATTGGCTACCATATAGTCAGGATTTGTACCGTGTCTGCGACGGTATTTCAAGAACATTAAGTTGAGTTGAAAAATATGGGTATAACATGTACAAAGTGTGATACCGGGTTGTCAGTGCAGTTGTAGATCTAGGCATGCACTATTTGAAATGTTAAATCTCAATTATCGCCATTAGATAAGCATCGTTGTTTCTAGTATTTGGCTACAAGCATAATGTTTGTTTCAGTGTCAATACAATTATATTATGTAGTATTCTACGTGTAGCCAGAAAATAAAGGCTGAAGTTCAAGAAATAATCAGTATAGAGGAACATGTAACACATGTTCAATGATTTCATGATAAACATACATGTATCACTGATTATCAATATAATGCCTATTAATGTTATCTCATACATGAAATATGTTTATTAGATGTATCTGATGAAGCGCTTATTTGGCAAAGTTAGTTAATTTACATTTTGTTGCCCAGTCAAAAGGTTTCTTTTAGTAGCCAATGGTACGATTTTAAGGAAACGTTCCAGTTTGTCTTTTTACTACATGTAGTAACAAAGCAGGACATATGCATTTATCTGCATTTAAAAGGAAATATAAGGTCGCCAAAATGTGTTTCTATGGGAGGATAGCTAAAGAAGTCAATGGGAGTTTGTGTGTGGAAAGAAGAAGGGTGGCAAAGTACGTTTCTATGTGGAATATTTTACGCGTTAAAAGATATTTTTGCACAAAAGGTAATAGTGCCTATCGGGTTGGACAAAAGCGCCAAAAAGGTGTTTCCCCCTTTTTTTTTTAATGTAATGCCACCAAAAGGCGCTTCTTTATTGGAAAACGATTTACAATTTACAGTGGAGAATCTGTTATTCTTTCCCGTTTAAACGCAAACGTACGCAAACGCAAATCACTAAAACGTAGAAAAGAACAACTTTTGGACAATTCTGATAATTCTTGTTTATCTTGGTGGCAAACAGTTTGGAGCCTGATCAGACGCCGGGTTACCCGGCGTCTGATCTGGCTCCAAACTGTTTGCACTGCAAATAATAGTTTTAGCGTAAACGCGAATAACAGATTCTCCACTGTACAGTCTAGCTTGAACATACTCGTATTTCAATAGCTTTAATTTCAATCGAATTCGAAATTGTATTTCGACAGTTGCATTTAGATAATTCGGGTCGGTTAAGTCGAACTTTGAAATATGGGTAACTCGACTTTCAAGCGAATTCGAGCCATCGAGGTTCGGCTGTACCAATTTCAAGTACAGTAAAACCTTTCTATCACGACCATAAAATTATGTTACGTAATAGGTGTTTTTTATGTGACTGCTTAAAGAAAGGTGACAGTAAAACAGAAAGCTCCTAAAGGAGCTTTCTGTTTTACTGCCATCTTACTTTGAGCTGTCACCTGTCTTTTATACAGTCAATTAACCGTCGTTTTAGCGGTGGATTTAGAGAAGTTTTACTGTATACAGTCGTTATTTTGTAAATTGACATGTCATTGCTCACTGTGTAATAACTTAAACCTACACTAGCATTACTATACGTAGCTGTACATGTATCGTCACGAGTGACAAAATTAACCTTCAAACTCCCCCAGCTTTATCAGCAACCCCTCATTTTCAATAAAAACCTCCCACATCTTTTTTCGTCCCACTGCTCATCGTCAACAAGGCAACCGTGTCCTCTCTCTAACGGGTATCTACGCGAAAGATGTAAATTAACCATGTCCCTGATAACCGCGACTTCACATCACCTTTTCAAACAGTTTTGAGCCAGATCAGACGCCGAGTTACTCGGCGTCTGATCAGGATAAAAACTGTGTGACACTCGTTTTGAGATTTCCCAAGAAGAGTCGACAGTTTAGGTTTGTTTAGAAAGAAAAGAAAGCAGACGACAATTTTGAAGCAGACGGTATTTTGAAGTAGGCGCAGGGTTGATAAAGTGTCAATCAGGCAATCTGCGATTTGTGTCTATAATATCCTTTGTATCAACAAATCTGAACGGAGCGCGAGGCAACCACAGTTGCTTCCCTTACATCGCCGCGTGGCTTGTCTAAACACGAAAGCGAGACAACAATGAGTTCTGATTTATCTGTTCAGGCCTGTGACTAAACGATGAAATAAACATTGTTTTGAAAGACATGAAGTGAATAGTTAATAAAGCTTTCAGAACATCTAACACTGGTCACCCCATATTTGCTCAGTCAGTACACTGGTTTGACAATTAACAGAATAGGAAGCGTAATTGAGACAATTAAATTCAATGGGTGTCTACTTTAAGCATACTTAATGCAGGTCGTAAATTAAGTAGCTGGATTAAAACACTTGGTCTAGATTTATATAAAATTTACCTAAACAGATTAAGACAAACTCACCATAAAAGACAGATATCCTTTATTCAAAGTAAATGTGCTTAATTAAAAAAGAGCGTAATTACAACTAATTGAAATCATGTTAACAGTGGTTAGGACAGGAGGCTGCTAAAGCAAGATGAAAGTAAAACAGAAAGCTCCCTTCGTCTTGCTTTAAGCTGCCACCTGTACTGTACACCAACCTCACTCGCTATGAGATTGGACGTTAACACCAGACAGAATAAGCAGAGTATGCAGACAACATTAGCGTGTGAAATGTTAAAGAGAGCGTGACATATTTAGCACATCAGCTAACAATCGGCCACTTGATCAGACCACTATCCAGCCAATACCACAGAACTGCGATACGACACCACCACGATGGAACGAGAGGCCAGATCTGACGAAAAAAGTCAATCGTGTGCGCTCGAACCGAGTTTTATCGGGCCGATATCGCACATGTCGCCGAATGCGAGAACTTTTCCAGTTAATCGCTTATTTGACATAGCTAATATTGCTGCATGATAATAGGGTTGGAATTGAAGAGGAACAAACGATGATATTATTGATATAATTGACGCGGCAGATGAGATTCTCAAGCTGAGGGTCCAAGCAGGAAAACTTGTCAATTTGCCCAATACAATGCCATGTTTTGTTGTAGAAAATTCTCCGGTTATTGATCAATAAAACGTTCATCGTACACGTGATTAACCCCTTCAATTGCCCGCATGTCGTCTGCTTTAGAATTGTCATCTGCTTTTATTTGTAAAAATTGGATTTTTAGATATTTTAGCTGAAGAAACATAGATATGAGTGGCAAATAGTTTGGATCCTGATCAGACGCCGAGTTACTCGGCGTCTGACCAGGATCCAAACTGTTTGCATACACCAGCGTAAGGAGTAAGAAAGTGAAGGGGTAAAGAACGAGTTAGTGTTACAGTGGAGAATCTGTTATTCTTTCCCAATAAACGCGTTTACGCTAAAACTATTATTTGCAGTGCAAACAGTTTGGAGCAAGATCAGACACCGGGTAACCCGGCGTCTGATCAGGCTCCAAACTGTTTGCCACCAAGATAAACAAGAATTATCAGAATTGTCCAAAAGTTGTTCTTTTCTACGTTTAAGTGCTTTGCGTTTGCGTACGTTTGCCTTTAAACGGGAAAGAATAACAGATTCTCCACTGTAGTGTTATTTTGTCGATGAAGTCTCGCAGAAAATAAGGCAGATACACTCTTAACTGTCTTAATCAGCGACACAGTACTGTTGAACCTGGTTTGAACAACTGTATTAACTCATTCACCCCTGAAACTTTAAATGGAAAATTCCAAGTTACAATTAAATTTAGTTCATTTTTTTAATATTATAACAATATTTTACAGACTGACAAACAGTGTATATACTGATCAGAGGGCTCATTAAGGAGTTCTCTGATCAGTATCTACACTGTTTGCACAGGACAAGTGTACTCTTGAAAGGTATATGGTTTATTTATCAGGACGAGTATTCTCGTCGCTAGGGTTCACTCTAGCGACGAGTATGCCCGTCCTTTAGAAACAGTATGTCTTTAAAGAGTACAAAAACATATGATATGCAACAGGACAACCAAGATCAGAATGTTCTTAAATGACCCAACGGTTGTAATTTTGCACTAAATCGCAGAAAAAGGCCCTTGGTAGTCATAAATGTACAATTACTTAATTGGAAGCTGGAATGGTCCATATGAAGTTTCAGGGGTGAATGATTTAAAGGCAGGTGCTTGTTTGATACAGAATATGTTTAGTTTACAATAAAACTTTATCTAAGTGATTACCTAAAATACATTGAATTGATAGTCTTGAACAAAAAGTGACATTTTTATGAAAAATGAAAATAACGCAAGGCATATCAAGGCCTATGACATTTCTGATTTACTTTTTATTGTAATGCGGCATTACTTTTAGGTTATTGAATTTAGCAATTATATAAAATCAAAGAAAAGTCATCATGACAGACGACTGCTTAAAACATCAGGATAAAATTAAGAAAGACAGCTCCTAAATGAGCTAGTGAATTGTGAATATGAACTAAGATGTACAGTGGAGAATCTGTTATTCTTTCCCAATAAACGCGTTTACGCTAAAACTATTATTTGCAGTGCAAACAGTTTGGAGCCAGATCAGACGCCGGGTAACCCGGCGTCTGATCAGGCTCCAAACTGTTTGCCACCAAGATAAACAAGAATTATCAGAATTGCCGAAAAGTTGTTCTTTTCTACGTTTTAGTGCTTTGCGTTTGCGTACGTTTGCGTTTAAACGGGAAAGAATAACAGATTCTCCACTGTACAATAACATATGTGATGACTGTTCAATGGACACAGGTTTGACTGTATCTGGCAATCTAGAACTCTAGAACTAGACCGTATTGTATTGGCAGAGTCTGAATCAAGATCAAAGGCGGATCCAAATATTAATTTGAATACATTTACGAGGACTGACCAGAGGAATAGATAAAGACTAAAGACGTCGCAAGACGTTAATGAAAAGAAAATGGTTGAACTCAAATAATTTATTCATACAAATAATGCTTCCTGAGATTGCAAACAATATAGTGTAGACACTGATCAAACGTATGACTTTGATGATCATTTTCTCGTCATTTATAAGTTTGCTCTATGGAAATTCAAGCCGATCCGCTCCTGCAAACCAAACCCGCAGATTAACTCGATGTCTGAGCAGAATCCTTACTGTTTAGACACGGATTGTAAATTATTCAAAACTAATGGAGTTACAGGTCCCAGACTATCAGCAGACAACAGTTTTTATGCAGACGACACTTTCGCTCGTCAAAACGGTTATGGGACAATGGAACGTCCGTCATTTACGTAATGGTATTGATGTGTCAAGAGCACTCTGGGAATTTTCTTACCAAATGACTGATCGCTATATATCTAGAGAGGGAGATTCGCAATGATCTTTGAGCAGACAAGACAATTCTTGGACAGTCATACTTGTATTAGGCGGCCATCCCATAAAGAACAATGAACCTCTCTACAGATAGATAGCTGCTAAAGCAACATGACTGAAGTAAAGCAGCAGAAAACTCCTAAATGAGCTTTCTGCATCACGTCAATCCTGCATTTAGCAATCACCTGTTGTGAAGATATGGTTTGTCAGTTTTAGTGACCATTTCACATAAGCTGGAGTGTATCTTGTACATATTGATTGACTGGAAATAGAGGCGATAAGTAAGAGCCTCCTCCGGACTGGGTGAGTATAAACAGGCAGCAAGTAGAGACGTCTATACACCACTATACCCACTTATATCCAACTTCCAGTGAGTAAGACAGGTGGTTGTTTTAAACAGTGGTTACTAGAAACTGATAAAAAGTACAACAGAAGTTTTCATATTCGAGATAAATTTAAGCATCCTAAAATAATTAATGACTTACTTACAGGTTGCTTAAAGTAGGGTGGAATTATCACAGTGTTAATGTCTTTGAATGAGCTTTCTGATCTGATTTGCTTTCATCCTGCTTTGATCTGTCATTAGCCTTTTACGAGTTCACAGGGCTATCTGTATTACGTATATCAATAAGGACAGACGTGATACGACAGACTATCAGGATCTACATTGTATGCATGTTTCAAAGTAGCAATGGGATAATTGCTGTTTAAGTGGCCTTGATAATGTCAGTTACGATTATTAAATAATCACTTCATTGCAACGTATCGTCTGTTTAAAATTGTCGTCTGCTTTATTTGATTAAATTCAAGGGTTAGATATTTTTACCGAGTAATCGTTGATATGAGTGTCAAACAGTATGGACTCTTATCTGATACCGAGTTACTTGGCGTCTGGTCAGAATCCAAACTATTTGCAAGTGTTGATGCACTCGGACCTAAGGCAGAGAGGGATAAAACAATGACAACATCTGTTGTTCGGTTGATAACTCGGTCACTGGTTCATGATTACCTGAGCATGTTACACATTACCAACATGAAATACATGTTTTATGAATCACACTGACAAAGTTAACTTATCCTTTTGAAATCTTGTAAATTTTATAGTGTATCGGCATACCTTCAAGCATTAACCCAGTACACTGCTTGCACCTGTATAGGTATTAATAGTAGATATTTACAGTTGACTAAGCCACCGCTAAGTTTATTAAATACAGGTGTTTCATGCAGTTAAACCTCTCTTTTAAGGGATGTTCTAAATAAAATTCATTCTCAGAGTTTAAGACGTACTTAAGATTAATGCAGGACAAATATAATACAGAAGGATCCTAAAGGAACTCTTTTTATTACAGTGGAGAATGTGTTATTCTTTCCCAATAAACGCGTTTACGCTAAAACTATTATTTGCAGTGCAAACAGTTTGGAGCCAGATCAGACGCCGGGTAACCCGGCGTCTGATCAGGCTCCAAACTGTTTGCCACCATGATAAACATGAAATATCAGAATTGTCCAAAAGTTGTTCTTTTCTACGTTATAGTGCTTTGCGTTTGCGTACGTTTGCGTTTAAACGGGAAAGAAGAACAGATTCTCCACTGTACCCATGTACTGTATTAAGCAGTTAATGCCTTTAATGCCACAGGTCATCCATTTTAGTCTGGTCATTCAAGTGAGGTAATACTGTACTTTAAAATGTTGTTATGTAACATTTAACCCATTACTCTATAAACACGCCTTTAATCTAATTATTTCCCAACTTACGAAATTAATTCCACTTTAAACAGTCATGATTATGCAACAAAAGAATCCTAGCAGATTGAAGAAAAAGCAGACTAAAGGTAAAGCAGATGATGCTCCTTAATGAGCACCGTGTTTTACATTCAGTCTGTTTAGGCAAACCATCCGTTTTCAATGCTGAACACAGTATACGGAGGAAGAGTTAAATGCCCGTTTAGCAAAGGAGTGTTTGTGCTGTTTTTAAATGTTACAATGATTCAGATAGAAGGCATAACATTATTTTTATATCTCAATTTATCCCCTCACCTTTGTATAATAAATTTTCTTAGTAACCACAGAGTTCAAACTTAAATGATGTACTTCAGCCAAATGCACAGCATTTTTGCTTGATATCTTAAATACATATACCGTTTCAATTAAATCAAGGGCTCCAGATAAGAGGGAGTAAACAGCACAAATCCAACGTTTTCTCACTTATTTTAGCATCAAACCCTATGGTGTTACTACTCATTAGAATCCTCTCTTCGAGTCGATTCTAATGAGTAGTGTCACCATAGGGTTTACAGGAGAAATAAAGATTTTAATTTTTGAAATACACCTCTTATCTGGAGCTCTGTAAAACATGATTGCTTTTTTGCGAGGAAGTTATAAGTTTGAATATTTGGTTAATCTATGCATATTTATCAAAATTTTGGTTAATTTATCACATGACTCTATTAAATGTTTTACATCATAATACGCTTCTAACTATTCATAAAATCATGGAGGAATTATACCGGGTATAATTCCTCCATGATAAAATACACTAAGAGAAGTAGTTCCCAGACAGTTCCAGTACCTGGTCATACGAGAGCTTAACCATATAGCCTGTTTTTAGTTTTGAAGATAGATGACTACTTTAGGCAGGTTGAAAGTAAAGTGATTAAGATTTGGTTTAGAAACTTTTTAGCAGTTACATACTAGAATTTATTTGCAACCATATTTTTTGACAGTATGATTGAAGCGTAATTGCTTATTAGACATGGTAAATACCTTAGAAGTGTAACTGACGTGAAATAATAAACGTACTAATCAATTAATCATCATGTGTGGATATGCAAACCTGTGCAGTTTATTATGCAGACTTAATACCTGTGTGGTAAATATCCATATATGGAGACTAAGTAATTTCTAAACCTGTGTGGACTGAACTGGTGTACAGAACAACGGTGAATCTGTGTGGTTACAGACTTATTGACCTGTGTGATTATTTACAGAAACCTGTGTGGTCATCTTAGACAGTACAGTTAATTTAGATAACAGAGAAAAGATATTAAATTTAGTTTAATATGTAATATTGTGATAATTATGTATATATACATTTTAATTACATAGAACCTATATACAATACTGTTGATTTATATGTGTACAAATTGTATTGCTCTTTTTAATCTGATCCATAGAAAGAATACGAATCACGTTTGTTTTATTAGAAGAAACTTGTTACAACCATGCTCCAAACTGCTTGCAATAGTTATCGCCGATTGCATGTAAATTAGATTTATTTAATACTAACCTGTATGTGCAACCCAGCTACAGTGGATAATCTGTTATTCTTTCCCGTTTAAACGCAAACGCAAAGCACTAAAACGTAGAAAAGAACAACTTTTGGACAATTCTGATAATTCTTGTTTATCTTGGTGGCAAACAGTTTGGAGCCTGATCAGACGCCGGGTTACCCGGCGTCTGATCTGGCTCCAAACTGTTTGCACTGCAAATAATAGTTTTAGCGTAAACGCGTTTATTGGGAAAGAATAACAGATTCTCCACTGTATGTTAACCTAGATCTAAGCTATAACATATCGAACTATAGTTCAAATATGATATCAAACATAATCTCCGTCATTTAACCCTTTCCAAAAGTCCGTTTTCAGTATTGAAGATATATTGTCGCTTAAAGCAGACTGAGAGTAAAGCAGAATATTCCCCTCGAGCTACCATCTATACTAGGACATAGGAAACATTTCTGTTGGTGTATATTCGCGAGAGTGTCAAGTGGAATTGTTTTCTTTAGTGGAGGAATAGATTTAAGGCAAGACGAGTATATGTTGGGCAATACCAAACTATATGTCATTCATACAATATCAACAATTAGAACAGTCATATAATACCAACTTTTATACAGCTAAGCCATACATAACAATAGAAGCTCGATGATTTGATATCCTACTCATACAATATAAACCTACATTTTAATCGGTAAATAGTCCTAGTTAATGTTACAGAATGTTTTGCAAATCTCTAGGCTATAAATAAAGCTTATTGTATCTTGGATCTTGTACACATTAGTTATATCATTAATATAGACGTATATATGTAGCTGAGCAATATATTAACTTATAGCCCAGTGGCTTGATATCACACTCGTACAATATAACATCTAAACGGTAAATAGCTTCTAGTTAACGCTATATAATGTTTTGAAATCACTAGACTATAAATAAAGTTTCTTATATATTGTATATATCGGTTATATTATATCAACGTATTATATAGGTAAGCCATACATTCACTTATAGCTCGGTGACTTGATAGCCCACTAATACAATATAAACCCGATATATAATACCAACACCTACAATCAGTCATGCAGTATTAACCTTTAAACAATAGCTAAGCCCATACATCAGTTCAGTACTCGGCTATATCAAGTCAATCACCTATCACGGTACAGACTTCAATGATTCATCAACCTGTGAGTGAAAACCCTCTCTCCTTTAGTGCCGCTTCTACCTGCTAGGTACTTACCTTTCCCCCGGAATACTGCGAGAAACACTGGGGAAACAGAAAGGTTAACTGCGCTATCACAATTCCTGGTATGCAGCATGGCAGAGAATGCATACAATCAATCATATACTTACCAATCATTCTATGAAAACATTGCAACATTTTTAAATACATAATTGCTTAATACAGGATAAAAGTAATACAAAAATCTCCTTCATGAGATTTTTGCATTATTGTTATCCTTAATTAAGCAATTATCTGTCTTAGAAGAAAGAAAAAATCTTATTTTAAATGATCGTGGGTTCCAAGTTTGCTTGTATTCCTCAACAAGACTGCCAACACATCGCAGACAGGGGTTTGTTTTAGCCATCAGTAAAGCAAACATATTTACAGTGGTAAACGAGCGCAATGAAGTGGGGGCTCCATGCCTCTCCTGTCGTCTTTGTTTCGCCTTCCGCATTTTTTATTGCAAAAGATCACATGGGCATGTCATTGCCGTCTTTTGTCGGAGCAGTGAAGATCCCGCCTTGATAAAACAACACGCACGTGGCCCGAGCTAGTAGTGCTGAAACCTAGCGACAAAGAAGTCAGTCCGCAGGCCTTTTGGAGTGGTATTAAATTTCAGGGAAATCATTCAAGTTCTCCTCATTCAAGTTTTCCAAACATATTGTATACAGTAAATTCCCTATATTACCACCACCTATAAAATGTTTGTTTTCAAGACAGGTGGTGCATGAAGCAATATGAAATTAAAACAGAACCCCCTGAAGGAACAATCTACTTTACTTCAATTATACTTTGAGCTGACACCTTTCTCCGTCGTTATAAATACGTCTTCTTTTGAGTTGGCATAAGAGCGAGTCTTTACTGTAGGTGAATGTATCAAAATAAATCATGTTTCCCGAAAGTTAAATTAGTCTTATATAATAGCTCTTTGCATGCTTGCGGCGGATAGATATAGTGCCATTGTAATTACTGTACATTTGCAAACAGTTTGGATCCAGATGAGACGCCGCGTCACGCGGCGTATCATCATGATCTGAACTGGTTGACACTGATCCTGTTTTGAAAAGAAATTTAGATTTTTAGAACAACAGCAGACGACAATTGTTGCAGCACACAAAATTACCCAGCATGCAACGAGTTGAAGGACCTTACCTGTAGATAGATTATACAAGATAACAAACATATTTACTGCACGTGTTTGATGTGTTAAATATGTATTTTCCAGTGGGCAATTTGAGGTTTTGTTAATTCAAATGAATAATGGTCTGTTAAATAAGTCTACTGATACAACGCAACATTATCAATTGCATCTATTTACTTTCAGGTGCTTGTTACCCTCAACGTTTGAACTCTTTGCACGCTAGCGAACAGTTTGGGTCCAAATGAGACGCCGCGAAACGAGACATCTCACCAGGATCCAAAAGGTTTGACACTCTGACCCTGACCCTCTTTTGAATTTTAAACAAACAGGATTTTGAAAGTCCCATATTTAGACGAAAATGTTATCCAACATGCAAAGTGCTAGACATATACACTTTTTGTTTTTGACGTTGAAGAACGGTGGCTTTAAAGAAGGCGGATATGAGCACGAAAAGCATTCACTATGAGGGAAAGGTAGGCATATAAGGGCAATAGTAATAGGTACAGCTGTAAAATAAATTTAACACATTCAACCCTAGCGACGAGTATACTCGTCATGAAAAAATCATGCACCTATCAAGAGTACATTTGTTCTATGCAAACAGTGTAGACCCTGATCAGAGGGCTCCTTATGGGGCCCTCTGATCAGGGGCTACACTGTTTGACATTTTGTGACACATTGTTAAAAACCACCCTAATTATTTATAAATGGACTAAATTTAATTGTAAACGGGAATTGTCCATTTAAAGTGTCAGGGGTGAATGAGTTAAATGAGGAATATGTTATGCCGTACAAGTATTTTATGAGAACTAGGCAAAGACGTTAAAAGACGTTTACAGGATGAAAAGGTAAAAGCGTTGAAAGAAGTTCAATAGCATTAAAAGCAATGGCTTTTAAAAGACGTTTTCAAGAGAGAAACGTTTGGTTCAACAGACGAATGGGTTTATAACACATAAGTCAGATATTCCAAATATGTAACATTTTGCTTCACAGGTTAGAAAGACAAATACACATGTACAAGGAAAACACATTTAATAGACACTCTAAATCCTTTACTCGCTGACCAGATTTCGTCAGCCAATGTGTCGTCTGCAGACATTCCAGAACTGATTATCTCCGAGATCGTTAAGAAGATACCATCAACGTTTCAAAACAGTTTGGATCAAGATGAGAAACATAGTAACATGTAATTTCGCCAGTATCTAAACGGTCACAGCAGTGTCCACAAAATTGATAAAGTTTAAAAAAGATGCGTTAAATACAGGGTTCCCTAGCGATAAAACGCTTTCGATGTCATGATGACGAACTATTGACTAAGATAATAGCTATATGTTGTAAACCACTGGCTCACTAAATCTTGTAATTCAAATAACATTGAAAACCTCCTTACTACAACCATCCGATGCCAACTTGTATTAATAATGAAGGCATCTGAATACCTAAAGCAGGGTAAGCGTAAAGCAGAAAGCCAATACAGGAGCTTGACTTACGTTTATCCTGCTTAAGCTGTATATGAAATACCATTATATAGGGTATTCTTGTTCACATAAGTGGTCCTTTTAGCAGGGGTTGTTATATTAAATAGTGACATTGTCACGTGTGACACCTGTGCGCCTTAGAAGTATACATCTATAACTGTATAACACGGAAGTCCATACTGCAGCTTCAATGAGCCATTCATTTTAGTTTGGTATTTTTCTTGAAAAAAAAGCTCGACAAATTTAATTTCATTTAAATCGATTTCACCCAAGAAACACTCTTGCTTAGATCAATTTGTTAAAGACATATCTTAGATAAGGACCATTTACATTTACCGATATTTTCTGTGGACTCCCACAACAGAAGCTAATCATTAACTCTTACCATGTTAGCGGCGGATATCTCTTACAGGGATAACCTTTGCGAACAGTTTTGGATCAGGAGAACGCGGCGTCTCATCAGCATCCAAACTGTTTGACACTCTGATACTGTTTTGAAAAGAATTTTTGAAAACTCTGTTTCTAGAACAGTAGCAGACGAAAACAATACCCAGCATGCACAGAGTCAATTTTGTACAACAGGAACTGAATTGCCTGTTCACTCATCCATCCCTGAAACTTTAAAGGAAAATTCAAGTGTCCAACTAAGTATATACCATTATTTTACTATTTTGGATATATCTTTTAATAAATTGCAAACTAACAAACATTTCAGACTGATGAGAGGACTTCTTTACACTATTTGCATAGGAAACGTGTTTTCTTCACCTGTGCACCGTTTGTAAATGACGAGTCTACTCGTCGCTATGATTGAATAGGATAGAATCTTTATTGACATCTCATCATTGCACATCCAATATACATATACAATAAAAGCATTAAAATAGAACAACGCCATTCCTTAATGGAATTATAAGAGATGATACGAATGGCATTATATGCCATACACTACATTATAAAACATTGCATTATGACACAAATAAATGAACCAATCGAAGAGTTCCAATGCTGATTTCACATATTAAAATAGGTGTTTAACATATAGAGTATAAATATTAATTAGAGTATTCAAGAAAATCTAGATAAAGTTCCTGTGTGTACAGCATTTAAAATACATATTGAATATCATTTAAACGACAAGGATTTTATTCCGGAATACTTTCAAACAATTGTATTCATTAAAGTATGCCAATAAACAAAAGGAGTGCACTCCTTAGACACTATATATAGCCTCCTGTTAATTAGAATAATAGTTCTCATATCGCTTGAACAGAACATACAGGCTTAACACTTTTAATAGCCTGAAATCATTGCTCTAGATAGGTGGCAGTTTATAAGATTTTACAATTCTTATGTCTGCGCCAAACCCTTAGTTGTGTACTCATTACAATCGCCTCGAAAAAAATATTGTTTTTAGTAATTACAACATAGGTTGTAACTATAAATGATATAAAATATTTGAAGTGTTAAGTACTATGTGCCTTTAATCTGATTTACAATCCTGTTGTATGATTACACAGGTTAACCCTATATATGCCAATCATTTGCACATACAGTAAAACCTCTCTATTACGACCACCAAACTGTGTAAATTATAAGTTGTTTACGACAGGTGATTGCTTAAAGCAAGGTGACAATAAAACAGAAAGCTCCTGTTGGAGCTTTCTGTTTTGCAGCCACCTTGCTTTAATATGCCACCTGTCTTTTATATAACCAATTAGCATTCGTTTTAGTGATCGTAACAGAGAGGCTTTACTTTAACGTACTAAAAGCCTTCTGATCAGGATCTGTACTGTTTGTTAGCCATATTGAAATTCAATGACAAAAACAACCCCAAATAATCATTAATGGACTAGACTATATTGTAACCTGGAATTGTCCATTAAAACTTTCTGGAGGTGAATGGGTTAAGGGTTATTGGAGTAAGGCATCAGGATGATTTACGGCGTAGCATTTGGTACTGAGACAAGTACTTTCCACGTTCTAATCAATATTTACAATTGAAACATGGCAGCTAAAGCCGCACTACAATGTTATTCCACGGTAATTATTGTTACTTAGTGTTCATGCTATGTGTAGGCTGCAATCTAAACAGGATTGTTTACGGCCATTATGCATAAAAAAGACTTGAGTTATTTAAATCTGAATTGAAATTTGAGAGTTTCGGAGATATTATTAGAAACAAACTGGATTTAGAAATCTATGAGTGAATAAAATCCCCGTAAATATGTTTGGCTCGAGAAAAACGAAAAGTATGTTTTTTTGTTTTGCGTGCGAGTTACCTAGCGACGAGTATACTCGTTCTTTACAAAAGAAATGCACCTATTAAGATAGTAAGATTTCCTATACAAACAACGAAGACCAGGGTACAGAAGCCCTCTGATCAGGGTCAGCACTGTTTGTCGTTTTCAAATATATTGTTATAAACACCAACCCATTTAAATAGTAAAATGAGCTAGACTTAATTTGGAAACTGAAATTGTCGATTTGAAATTTCAGGGGTAAATTTAAAGGGTTTAATAAGAACAGTCAAGTGTTTTAAATAACACTGAACATTACTAAACATCACTATTTCAAGATGTAATGATTGGTATCTTATTTTATTAATCAACCAGCGTATTGCGACCTTGCTGGAATTAGCAAACTGTTTTGATCCAGAAAATAATTTTGCAGATGACACTTTTCAATCGTACACTGATTTAACAAACCAAAGGCAAAATATACTTTAACGAAAGAACTGTAACTATCCTCCAAACTTGAGTCAATTTCAAACTTTGTCGAGTTCTAACAGGTTGTTTTTTATATTACGATCGTAAATTATTTAAACATGTATCATATAGTTTTTCAACCAATGTATTCAAAGTGATGCGTTTGGAAAATTTCTATCTATAAAAGCAGATTGTGGTATTTTCTGACAGGTTGGATATTTTCTCCCAAAGATGCTTTTTTTCACTTTAGTTTCATATTGCTTTCAGCAGACGATGATCCAAACGGGTTGGCGGCGCTCGTACCAGTATTGTTTTCAGTCAAAGCTTCAAAGACTTTAATGTTTTCGTTAAATAGCAGCCGACACATTTGGCAGACGATATTTTGTCTGAGAAAGGGATACAGTGGAGAATCTGTTATTCTTTCCCGTTTTTAAACGCAAACGTACGCAAACGCAAAGCACTAAAACGTAGAAAAGAACAACTTTTGGACAATTCTGATAATTCTTGTTTATCTTGGTGGCAAACAGTTTGGAGCCAGATCAGACGCCGGGTTACCCGGCGTCTGATCTGGCTCCAAACTGTTTGCACTGCAAATAATAGTTTTAGCGTAAACGCGTTTATTGGGAAATAATAATTTTTACAGATTCTCCACTGTAAAACTGACAGTTAAATGTGTCAGTGAAAGGGTTAAGTACTAATTTACTTGCAAGCTTCAAGGAATAAAACGTTTGCTTTACGCTTAAAAATATTATAGGAATATGTATTTATGCATCTAAAAATAATACGACCAATTGTTTCACAGAAGTCAACGTATAGGAGGTAGCGTCTAGTTTAAACAAAACTATCTCTTCAATACGTCCTGTTTTATTCAAAACAAACCAGTAATTCAGGAAAGCTCTTGTCTCCCGATTAGTCAACACCTAATGAATTATATTGACCTCTTGTTGAAACTAAGGAAGTACTGTTAACTTAAAGAATGACCTCTACCACCGAATGTATCCGAAATGACGTCCCACTTCCGTTACCATGATATGCGATGTCAAACAAAAACACGTTTGTCTGTGAAAGCAACGATGACAAAGAGGCCGAGATGGCATCATTAACCAATAATTACAAGTTCAGGTCTGTAATTATTTTATGAGGATAAAAAGAACTCTGGAAAAATTTCCCATTGTCTGGCTGGCCGTCGCACCATCTGGTGACACATTTTCCAGGAGTTGGCGAACTTGCTCGAAAACAAAAGAAACTTTGATTTGGAATCAGGCTGACCGAAAGGTTCGCAAGGCAAGCACTAATAGTGGAGCGAAAACTGTTTGACACAATCTGTCGGGATTTTTGCATTTGATTAATTTGTGAGGGGATAATGGGAACATGCTGAAGTAATAAACACTTTGTCTGCCGGGCTCGAATAGACTTATGCTATCTGCAAACAGTTTAGACCAAGATCAGACGTGGAGTAACTCTGCGTCTGATCTTGATTTAAATTACATTTTACAAGTCTTTGGGTTTCTTCAATTTAAAATGTATAAATCTTAATTTTGGAAATTTAGCAGACGGTAATAGCAGCAGACGCTATTGCCACAGAGGAAGTATTAATAGAGAGAACCCGACAATGAATGACTTCGATGAATATTTATCATACAGCCAAGTCCCCCTAATACGACCACAGACAATCAAGTTTTTCGGTGTTTAACACTTAACGCAATATATACATATATACGCAATTAATTTCTTCCTCCATCCAAGAAAATAGTTCCAATGTATATAGTCATGAATATGTATCATATCAAATATGTTCTATATTCTAGCAGTAGCTTAAAACAGACTGGAAGTAAAGCAGAATGCCTATATGTCACTTATATTCAATACTAGCTATGAGATGAAGGGATAAGGCAACTGTTTTAACCCATGAACTGATCCTAGTTTTGTACACAGATGGTCATAAATAGCAGGTTGAAGTTTAAGCACAAAACACCAGGCGCATGCTGCTTTACTTTCAATCTGCTTTAAACTAATCTCTACTAGGATATAGAAAACATTTATTATGGTGCAAATTATGACTGTATATAGTGGAAATATATTCTTCAGTGAAGGAATACAGGCGTAAAAAGGGCACACTTATGGAGAAATGTGTTTAAACGAAAATAAAGCAGAAATACCCAAATAAGCTTTATGCGTTGCTCTCATTCTGCTTCAAGATGAAGCATTTCTTATCACAATCACCAAATCTTCATTTGAGTTGTAATGACGATAATTGATTTTTATAGAATTACAGTCGAAACTCGATACTTCGAACTCGCCTAAATCAATCGTATCAGTAATTCAAAAGTTCAATTTGGATAAATCGATCTCGCTTCAATCGGACATACCCGTATTTCATTGTAAAACGTAATAACGCGAGTTCGAAAAATCGAGTTTCGACTGTATATACAATTGTTACAGTGGAGAATCTGTTATTCTTTCCCAATAAACGCGTTTACGCTAATACTATTATTTCCAGTGCAAACAGTTTGGAGCCAGAACAGACGCCGGGTAACCCAGCGTCTGATCAGGCTCCAAACTGTTTGCCACCAAGATAAACAAGAATTATCAGAATTGTCCAAAAGTTGTTCTTTTCTACGTTTTAGTGCTTTGCGTTTGCGTACGTTTGCGTTTAAACGGGAAAGAATAACAGATTCTCCACTGTATTGGTTAACAATTCTACAATGGCATGAAACAGTTTAGATTAATATCAATTAGCGAGTTACACGATGTATGATGAGATTCAAATGTTTGGCATTGACATTTCAAAATGGACAGAAAATCAGTCAGAAATTGAAGACAGGCGATGTTATGGCCAAACAGGGATTAATAATTATGGGTTACAGTGGCTAGTGTTTTATTATGACATTAATACAGGTGTGACAAGTTTCATTGCATGGTGTAGTGTTTAGCTATCATATAGCTGTTATGTTTGAAATAATTTATAACTAAATATGACCTTCACCATTCTAACGATTGTTCGCTTCGAGAAGGTATTCATCCTGAGCTTGTTAACCCTTTGCTCTCTGAAACCTAAAATGGACAATTCTAATATTTAATTAAGTCTAGTCCATTTTTGACTTTTTAGGGTTGCTTTTTATAATATATGTCGACATGACAAACAGTGTAGACCCTGATCAGAGGGCTCCTTAAGGAGCCCACTGAATAGGGTCTACACTGTTTGCATAGGACAAGTGTACTCCTCACAAATGACTCATATATGCGTGACTAGGGTTCAAAGAGTTAAACCTTTACTCCATAAGTACTCCTATTTAGTCATCTAATTTATTCATTGACTGAATATAGTTCAAATTTATACAGTCTTAAAAATGAAATATATGAAATATTTTCTATATTCTAGCAAAAGTCAGTTTTAAGCAGACCTGCGGTTAATGGCCAAATGTCTTTCAAACTAAAAACATGGTATGGATAACGGGTTAAAACTATCATGAGAGTATATTTCAGTTGGAATCATCTTCTGCTTCATGTGGATTCCTTTTGCTATCGGTTTAAAGGAAAACATAACACATTTTGTAGAACGTGCTTATATTGCAATTTAACTATATCTAAGCAAAATAAAGCCCGTATATGTTATTGAAAAGAACAACGTGATGCATCGTTTTGCCAAGTACATCACTGCACGATTCCAGAATTCAACAGTATGTTGTTATTGTTGCCTTAACATCCATTCTTGAGAACGTTTTCTGGTTTAACTTGCATTGCGCTTGCTTGGAACATTGAAACAAATGAGACATGCCAAGTGACAACCATATTCATTGCATTACAAACAGTGTAGACAACAAGACGCGGCGACAGGCCAGGCTATACATTGCTTGACATTCGCCAGCATCTACATTAGTTTGTCTCCTTGGGTGTGTTTGTAAAGTGTAGACACTAATCAAGGACTGGGATAGGCTTGCTTTACACTGCTTTGCAATGCAATAAATGGCTTTCACACGACGCGGCGTTTTCACTGACCGTATTAGTGTTTTCTTTTGACCTGTCAGAGTTATTTTGATTAGATTGGAACATTCTAAAATTTTAAAAGGGATGAGTTTTCTTTACATCCAGTTAGAGATACTGATAGCTGTAATTTTTGTGTTATGTACAGTAGAGGATACATTATTCTTTCCAATTTAAACGCAAACGCAATACTCTAAACGGTGGAAATAAACTTTTAGAAATTTTAACTATATTTTTAATCTGAGAAGCAAACAGGTTGGAGCCTGATCAGATGCCGGGTTACCCGGCGTCTGATCTGGTTCTAACCTGTTTGCAATGGAAATAGTAGTTTTAGTATATAAATGCGTTTATTGGGAAATAATAAGATATCAGTTAAGTTAGCGCAGCGGTCTCGTGCTGCACGAGGATCATACTTATCTGAAGTAGGAAAGTGTACGTTTCTATATTCGAGTTTCCTTGCTTACCCATTTACAATCATTAACTATTCTGTTCTAAAAATAACTCCGACAGGTCAGAAAAATCGTACAATAATATAGCATGAATTTACTACTAACAGATTGTAATGCATCATCGACATGTTCACATACCTGTTATTTTCTACACTTCATTGCATTATGATAAGTTTCATTTAAACTCCAAATAACAATATTTACTGTTCCACTACAAGACTGCATAAAACCAAAAAGGGCCATCAGTTAGAAATAAGAATTAAACAACATGAGTGGTGTCGCCACTAGCAATTAACCAGTTAATCGTTGGTTAGGCAATTGTCCCAGTTCTTCTGGTTTAGAACCTTAACCACTAAATAAACACCATGTGATAGAAAATGTCTTAAACGCAAATTCTGTGTTTAAGTCATTTAGCATAAGTGAAGTGCTATAAAAGTGACAAACATCTTGGAGCTTGATCAAACCTAAAAAATTGTGAAGTCTGGTCTGGATCATATTTGTTTCAACAGGTTATAATAAAGTCTGAAGTAGTTAAGGGTTAATTCATTTAGCTAACAAATTAGAAGTTCAACAGTCAATCAAATGCATCACACATTTACACTATGGCTACTGTCAAAGCAAGCTAGTTTGCTTTATAGGCGATCTGTAGATAAATGTACACGAAATGACTTACCTAAATTATTTAAACATAAAGTTTATGTTATAGTTAGCCCTTTTATCACCTCAAAAAAATGAAGAAATCCAACGACGAGTGACAAACAGTTTCGATCCAGATCAGACACCGCGTGCCTAGGCATTCGTGTCAATATTTCATTGGTCAAAACTACAAAAAATGAAGTTTGCATCCAACTGCAGACGACAAATTTTAGGACTGCAAAAGGGTTAAACAATTGTGACCCAAATAAAACTTTTCCGGAAACTTATAATTTTGAGCAAGTTTGAGAATTTGATAAATTTTGTGGCTTCTAGGGTGCTAATACTAAAATTGTTGACGACAGACGACGACGCTCGGCGGACATTGAAGTATCACAAAACATCTCCCTGAGCTTTTCTGAGATGACCTAAAACAGCACAGATTCTGATCATAGCTCCTTCAGTAACTGTCTGATCAAGGCTTAAACTTATTTAAAATTGCATCAATACGCTAATAGTGGGCGAAGAGTTAATTTGCATACAAACGTTAATGAAAGTAACTCGATGCCTCACAAGTATTGATCAACTGTTGGAAGAATCAACGATTCTAAATAAGATAATGCTTGTAAAAGGCGACAACTCAATAAGTAAGCACGTGTATCCCTAAAAGGCACATTACATACTTCCGTACACATCAAGTACAGAAAGCTCCAATAGGAGCCCTCTTCGTTGGTTCTTGTTCCGCCTTAAACAGCCGCCGTTTGAAAATACTTCCATGTGTTTTTTTCCAAAGGCCGTTTTGCATACGCTTGACTGTGTACTACTTGCTAATTAACTCCTTCACTGCCTTACCCTAAGTACAATAGTTATTTGCCAACAGTTTGTATCCTGATCGGACGCCGCTTAACGCGGCGTCTGATCAGGATCCAAACTGTTTGACACTCGTGTCAGTATTTATTACCCCAAAATACATTAACTTTAACCCTTTGAACCCTAGTCCCGCATATAGGCGTTCTTTTCAAACAGTGAACATGTGAATCGTAATCTTGTCCTATGCAAACAGTGAAGACCCAGATCAGAGGGCTCCGAAAGGAGCCCTCTGATCAGGGTCTTCACTGTTTGTTATAATGCCAATCATTGACAAAAACATACATTAAAAGTTAGAAATGGACTAGACTAAAATGAAAACTGGAATTTTCCATTTAAAGTTTCAGGGAGGAAAGAGTTAAAATTTGAGAATAAAAAGCAGACAATTGTTTAATACTGATGACGTCATGGCAATGATGGGGCTAACAGATTTAACGTTCCCGCTGCTGTAATATTGTCTGAATAAACAATTGCTCTTTGCTTTTATTTCTAAAAATCAGGTTTTCAGAAATTTGACCTTATAACTATTTTACGAGTGTCAAACAGTTTGGTACCTGATCAGACGTCCAGTTACTCTAATCAGGATCCAGACTGTTTGAAGTTGTAATTTGTAAGTCAATTGCAACCCAGCACGCTAACGATCAGAACCCTGGTATATTATTGTTGCTTTCCATGTAATTTCAACAGATCTTGATTATTGTATCGTTTGTGGCGTCATTGATGAATATCTAATTCCTAATTTGAAAGTTTTATCTTGTATGAATGTGCGGTAAACGTTAATAATTGTTTGATAAGGCAGTGTTGTCATTATTTCAGAATGATCAGTTCATTCATCGTAAAATGATGCTGATGATTACATGGTTTTCATTTGGAAAACATAAAGAATTGAAATAGTTTAAACAGTATTAACAATGATATATGTTCATGAAACACAAGCAAATATTCAATGCGAAACAAAGCAGAAAACACCCGACGACTAACTTGCAAACTTGAATCTCAGCTTGAACTAAATGGAAAGTATATTCTATTATGTCCACTAAAAAGAAGGCGTATTGGATGCATAAAAGACAGTCAACAACTTAAAAGAGAGGTGAAGGTAAAACCGAAAACTCCTAAAGGACCGTTCTTATTTATGTTCGTCTTGCTTTAAAAAGTCACCTATCTCAAACACCTGAACATTAACACAATTTAGAGGTCGTAATAGAGAGGTTTTACATGACTGTACACTATTTCTGTCATTCTATAAACGTGTAGTTAACGCCATTGTAATATTCGTACGAGCAGAATCTAAAGTTTGCTTTCTCGGTTAATGTAGTATAACGTTGTTTTATACTTAACCCTTATAATGCTTAATTAGCGTCTGTTTCAAATAGATCGATCGTCTGCGAAATAATCGAAACTAGTTTTTGTTTTTAAACTGAATAAAAGTTGAATATGATAATAAACAGTTTGGATCCAGATCGGCGTCTAATCTGGAACCAAACCGTTTCCAAAAGCTTGCCAAGTCGCGCTTATCATAATTCATAATAAGGGTTAAGACAGTTTTTATCCCATTAAAATGAAATATAAAATATTTAATACATTTGAGCAGGTTTTAACTCTTACTCAATAAATGTGTATTGTTTTTCATTGTAAAAACGTTTGGAGCCAGATCAGACGCCTAGCTGTTTGACTGGCTATTCATGCTCCAAACAGTTTGTCACGTAGATTAAGATACACTGTCAACAACCACTGTATGTTCTGACATTAACCAATATTCTTTTCAACATTTAACATTTACTCGCGACAGACCAGTTTTCATAACGAAACAATGAAAGCTTGCAGACCCTGACCCTGGGCTCCTTATTTGACAAAAAGTACATACCCTGATCAGAGGGGTCCTTTAGGAGCCCTCTGATCTGGGTATACACTCTTTGTCATCATTTCTAATATCTTATAATAAACATCCATAATTATAACCATAGTTCAACTGGACTAGACTTAATTGAAAGCTGGGAGTGTCCAGTTGAAGTTTCAGGGGTGAGCGCGTTAAAGATGGCGCTAAGAATGTTAACTTATTTGGCTAATCTATGTTGCAGTAAAGCCGTTAAGACATACCAATAAATGCCAATACTAATTCTGTGGCGTAAGGAAGGACGTAACACATCCGAGGCTCTCCTTTATGAATAATTGATTGAAAAACTATACTTTTCCAGAGATTTTCGTTTAAATGGTATTGTTAAAATGGAATTCAAGTTTGGAGTTACAAGTGATTCATCTTCTGTCTATTGCTGTTAGAGATCCACCCAATAAAACGTCTAGCAATGAGGTTACTTTTATCTGTTTGTGATAAATAGGTCATATGTATGGAAATGGAACACATAAAAAATATGATATTTAATTACAATGAAGCTTACAACAATTTTCCATTTCATTATGCCTTTCATGTTGGAATTTTCTCATGGAATTGAGAATGTTTCGGAAGTTAGAAATATAAAGCAAACTAAACAATGCAGACCCTGATCAGGTCTACATTGTTTGCAAACTGAACACTATTATACTGGTTTCATGCATAGAAATGACTTAGGAATTGGTGCACCTTTTAAGGCAGAAACCGAGAACACGTCGGTTAACCTCTGCTATTCTCTGAACTTGATAAATGTTCAAATAGCTACTGCATTGTTTTATATTTATAACCTTTTTAGATTAATTCGACATATCTAAAACCATTGTGTCAAACATTACGGATCCAGACCTGAGCCTTGATCCAATCTGGTTGCAAAGGGATACAGTAAAGCTCACATAATTATAACGAAATTTGATATAACGAAATATTGGATAAAATACAACCATTTACTTCCTATCTCTAATCAACAACTTGTTGACTGGACCTGATTTATCGAATTTTGAATATAACAAAATAACTCAGATGGTCCTGAGGACTTCGTTATAAGTGAGCTTCACTGTACCTCGAATCAGTATGTATTATAGAATACTATGGTTCAGTAGAGCACTTCGGTTCACAGAAATATCACTTACTCCCATATAAAACTACCGCCACAAGGCACCAACCAGCAAGTATTCTTGGACAATTACCCCCAATAACAAGAAACAAGATATGTCTCAGGACGATGTAATACTGATAAGAAATCAACTATTTGAGATATTATTTGGTAATCCATTTCTTGAGTTCAAGGCCAAAGGCTCTCCGGTCCATCAGATTGCCTGACTCAATCATGACAATACCATGACAAATCCACGAGAATGTTAATTCCCATATGAGACATGAAACGAAAGTGATAGTCCTCCATCAGGAGATTTCATCAAATCTTGTTATTCCAAATTAGCCTCAATCTCAGAGACGATCGACGATGTTACCCTATTCAAATTTATCGTTTTCAGTATATCTTTTATGTTATTGATATATCCAGTAACGTTAACTGGTGTTAAGCGGTATATCCAAGAAAATCTGATTTTATAACAATAGTCGAAAGGAAATGGCTAAATATGTGACATAAAGACTTTCAAATCAACTTTGCTATGAAAACCGTGTTGCTGATGCTGACCGATTATGCTGGTTGATAAATTCAGACATTTTCACCTAATATTTGTTAAACTCCCCCATCGTGCTTATCTTGAATATATATATATATATTTAATGTTTAATGTTTTTGAGATTTAAGCATCACTAAAAGCTATTAATAGTTTAGCAATAACATTTTCAAGTTATTGGTTTTATAACAATAATTTATTCATATACCTTGGTATATTACTTTTTTTAATGGAATGGGACTGAACAACATGCATTGTCTATGCAAGTCTTCTCAAGAGATACAAGGCAATCAAATGCTGTATATAAACGCATGACAGAATACATAATTCGAAAAAAAGTGTTAATAGAAATACATGAATACGGTAGTTATGGTCAACATAACACTACACAATATTTGTATGTAAAGAGCATAAACAAGTGTAAACCAAACACATTTCACAAAAATGTATGAAAAACCCTCAATAATATCAATCAATCATCACATGGAACCCTAGCCACGAGTATATATATAATCATCATTTACATTTATCATACCGGCGAAGAGTTTATTTGTATGCAAACAGTGTATTCCATAATCAGAATGTTCCTAAAGAAGCCTTCTGATCAGGATATTCACTGTTTGCCATTTTGCAATATATTGTTAAAATCAATCCTAAATAGACAAAAATGGACAAGACTTAACTAGAAATTGAAAATGACCATTTAAAGTTTGAGGGGTGAATGAGTAAAATTGACAGATAGCAGGGCTGCCATTTCTCCGGATATTTCCGAAATCTTTAGATTTTTATCCTAGCAAATGTCAGCTTCAAGCAGGCTAGAAGTAAAGCAGGATGCGCCTTAAGGCGCATTCTGCTTTTCTTTCAACCTGCTTAAAGTAATTGTGCTTGAAAAATACAAACTTTGAAAATTTTAGGATTTTTCATGACATCCCCGATTGATATACTCGATTTTCAAGCGATACCATGTAGCCAGCTACTATGTACTTGTCTAGAAGATTTATTTTCTTACCAGAGAATGTCAATGACCGAACTATTACGAGCTATTGTTGAAAATTCAATTTTTAACATTCCCTACGGACTATATATTTTTGAAATATCGAATATATAAGATTTGACGAACCCTCTCAACGCTATATTTAAACACATGTTTTCACCTTATTGTATTTTAAATATTGTCTGCTACAATCGTCTGAAAATTTATGCAAAAATCAACATTTTGGAATTTGGATTGAATAGATATTGACTGAATGCTAAAAAGTTTTGATCCTGATCAGACGTCGTGTAACCATCAAAACAGTTTTCAATGTTGACTTAAGTCTGTATATATTTTTTGGTTTCCTCCATTAATGACGATATTCAACATATGTACATAATTTGCTACAAATTAGTACTTATTTATACGATGTGATTCAGTGCAACACGTTTATTGGTATAAAAAGATCAATTAAAAAATATGGTTTACTGACCTATGCAATCTAATATGATTAAATAGTATCAAAACTAAACACTAGTTTATAACCGTTTCGATGGAGCTTTGCCACGTGATTTACTAGTCTATATTATAGAAACAGGCCATCGACTCATATCATTTGAATTGTCGTCTGCCTTTATTTCTTAATTTTATTTCTATGTTAAATGATTAATGTAATACGGTTATGAGTGTTAACAAGTTTGGATCCTGATCAGACGCCGCGTTGCGCGGCGTCTGATCAATATTCAAAATGTTTGCAAATAACCACTGTAGTGTGCTATGGATAAGGCTACAAATAAGTTAAAACTATCGTCTGCTTGTGTTTATGAAGTTTTAAGTTTAACAATCATTAATTACTCAGAACATTTATATATCTGGTTCAAACAGTTTGTATTCTGATACGACACAGATTTTCCCGACGGCTGATCTGGATCTAGACTGTGTGTAAATAACAGTATACATGACCAGGCTTGGCAGTGAGAGGATTCATCAATAAGCCTTCAGGATTAATTTACATCTAACTGTCATTAATACAACGTTTTCTATAAACACCAATTACGTCATATCAAACTTCATGTTTTCAAAACCACTCCAATAGTTTGTTGAAAAATACGAATGCGCGTGTCCTTTTTGTCCTACGTAAACACTCCCAATTATTGGAAATTGCCGGGAATAAAATGCCAACAATTGGTGAAACCTTATAGAATAGATAAGACTTGGAAACTTGACGTCACTCTACCTTCCCTGAACTAACAGAGTCAACATAACCCACACCTAAATGATGTGCCCACCTACCGCGGTATTTGCAAAAAGTTTGGAGAAAGATCATACGTCGAGTTCTTCGGGTGTCTGATTTGACAATTAAATCTGTTTGAATAACTCGGCGTCTTACTCTGACCCAACCAGTTTAACATTCGTTATTCATGTTTTTGTTCTTTTTTTTAATAACACAAAAACCCACAACAACCCATCCATTTTAATATGACAACTTTGTAGACGTCATTTACGAAAGGAGACGGGTTTATTGATCGGCATCGCTAGATGCGACAGCATTAAACAATTGATACCCGTTATAAAATAAACAGCCAAGCAATCGTAATAAATGATATTTTAATACATTAGCGTTTATTCAGTATTTATACCATAAGCATTAAGTGTTGTACATTGTACAATGATGCAACATTCTGACCTTTTCCATGCAAGTATATATTTACCCACACAGGGTACGAATTCTCACAAAATATTATTTTATGTACATTTAGCCGCCTCACATTATGTCTCGTGCTATACTCAGTCATCAGTTCCAGACCCTGGAAACGTAACACTTCCGGCCAAGAACAAAATAGCAATGGTCTTTTCTAGGATATTTGTTATTCCGATAAGCTTTTGTTTGACATGAATAACTCAGCGGCGTCTCAGGACTCAAATAAATTGTTTAAACTTCACATCTAAAGTTTTTTCACATTTAAAGACATAAACTTGTTTGAAAAAAGTTGATAGACGATAATTTTGTAGTAGACTATATTATAGCAGACATGGGTTAAATAAAGAGCAAATCGGCGTCAAGAGAAGTAATTTTTATTATTGTATCATGGTTCACATGACCGAATAAGAATAAATATACCCAATTCCCAGCTACTACGGACAATAAAAAACTTGCTACATGTTGTGTAAAATATAGTATTCGGCTTAACCCTTTCCCCAATGGCTTGTTTTTTGTATTGATGACACGTAATTGTTTAAAGCAGACTGGAAGAAAAGCGGAATGCGCCAATACGGCATATAAACAATACAAATACGAGCAAACAAAGGTTCTTTTAAAAAAACAAAAAAGTTTTCTTAATCAGTTCAATGCTATGTGAATTTTGTGAACGATGTACAGAAACTGTCATACACCTATTTTGTAGATGCGGTTTTGAGTAAGTTTAACTTCTATGATACAATAGTGTAACTTCAATATTCAAGTTAGTTTTCAAATTGTTTCAAATAGAAATATTTGATTCCAAATTGCGCAAGGTTTCGATGAATTTGGTTATAAAGCACGCAAAATATTTTCTGTTTCAAGAGCGAATGTTTAACGAAATGCCAAACTCTGCCTTTATCAAAGCTACATAAAGGAAAACGTAGATATTGAATTAAAATAGCAAAATTTGAGAAGCACAACGCAATATGGAAAACTTTTCTTCGAATTCCATGTAGATATAATTGTTTTGGCGGAATTGCTCAAAATGTTTTTCTTTCTTTTTTGTTTGCGTTTGTTTGAACAATCTTTTCTTTCAATTTAGCTAAACCTTTAATGCTACCCTTATCTTATGATATCACTTTTTTATGGCTGGTCTTCAGAGCATATTTTTTCCAAAGTCTTATACCTTTAAAAGCCATAGACTATTGTGATGCTAAGTTAGAAATGTTTTGTTACATAATCTACAGCTATATCTTTATGTACATTGTAATTGCATATTTGCAAAGCCATAGACAAGTGCAATGATGAAAAAAGATCTGCTACGAACCTATCAATTTCAAAGTCTCTTATAGGAATTGGCATTTAGAAGACAACATCAAAAAACAAAACTGAAGGAAGACTATATAGATCTACTCCAGGACATTGATTTTAGAATATGAAAAATAGTACACACGCAGCTGGAATGGACAAGGACGAATTCCGCATAAGCAAGTATGAAATATCTTCGTTTACAGTTATGAAATACATGTAAGTTCTCCTAATCAGAGCCTACGCGGATCAGGGTCATAAAAAGGAAAAGAGGAGAATAAGAAAGCACTGCATTTATGATGTACAGGCGAGAATACGTTATGTCCCATTTAAACGAAGCGCAAATGTAACACCCTGAATTGTAGAAAAAGAATCTTGAAAATGTTGAGGAGTCTTTTCAATCTCTGAGGCAGGTAGTTTTGAGCCTGATCAGACGTCTGGTTTTCTTCTGCGTCTGATTTGACTCCAAACTGTTTGCAGTTTAAATATTGGAACCGGATTAAACGTTTTTATCTAGAAAGAATTATGCCTTCTCCGCTGTATAAATCGTCTTTAAGCCTCTCTTAGAAAAATCCGTGCATGGTAGAGAGTTTAGTAAAGTAAGATCATTTTACAATATGGTCATCATGGCAGATAATTTAGTTGCACAATAAGGTAAGTTCACTTTACAATCAGACAATCACACATCTATATTGCACAATAAAAAATCACTATACAATCAGTAAAGTCACACAACTATATTGCACAATAAAAAAATCACTATAAATCAGACAATCACACAACTATATTGCACAATAAAACAAATCAGACCAATTAGTTGTTCATTATGGCAAGCTCACTATACAACTTGATAATAAGACAACTATTTTGTACAATAAGACAATCAGATTAATCAATTGTACAATATGGTAAGCTCATTGTCCAAGATAATCAAAACTTTATAGTACAAAAAGATAATCAGATAATTCAATTGTATAATAAGGTACACTCTCTATATAAGATAATCAGAAATATAAGATAATCACATCATTCATGTTTATAATAAGGTAAGCTCACTATACACGATAATCAAAACTATATCGTACAATAAGATAATCAGTTACATGTAATTCAAGTTTCCAATAAGGTAAGCTCACTTTACGATAAGTTAAGAATACAACTATATTGTATAATAAGGTAAGCTCACTATACAGAAAGATAAGCATACAGCTATATTGTACAATGAGATAAGCTCACACAATAAGATAAGCAGACAACTATATTGTACAATAAAGCAAGTTCATTATACACCATGATGAGCAGACAACTATATTATACAATATGGTAAGTTCACCATACAATAAGATAACCCGACAACTATATTGCACAATATTAAGGTAAGTTCATTATACACTAAGATAAGCAGACAACTATATTGTACAATAAGGTAAGTTCACTGTACACTAAGATAGACAGAAATCAATATTGCAAATAAGTTAAGTTCACTATACAATAAGATAATAAGACAAGTATATTGCAGAATGAGCTTGAACATTGTATTTGAACCAGACAAACTTATTGCGAATCATCTAAAAGATATGCAAAGACGTGTCCTCTCTCCGTCAATAAAGCATTTTCTACGAGACAGATATGGTCAGTGTGAAATTCATTAAGGAGATTATGTGGCCTCACATTACATCGTCTACGAGGCTTCCTGACTCACCCAGAACACTTATTGGCAAATACATTCACTACAGTTGTCATCGTAGAATATCCCTCAATGTTCTCTTGAAAAATATATGGCACCAGTTTTTCTTCACAACAAACAGCTAATCATGTATAAAGCGGTCATCTTAAATATGTACTAATATCTCTTAACCAGCTTAGTGTCGGAAAACAGTATTGCAAAAGCTCCCAAGTGAGCTTTCTATGTTATCATTGTCCTGCATTGAGCATTTAATGAATTTACATAGTTTCCCGTTCTTCATATTTAAGAGCAGTTTGAGTAAGTGTGCAATTGTATAGTAAAGCTTTAATGGTTATCTATTGAGTGAGAGGTGGTGTTTGAATTGATTGAACACTCCACAGTCAGTGGCTGACTTACAGTGTCGAGTACCATACATAACAGACTGATGGTGTGGGTGCCATATATAACAGACAGTGTCCTTTGGCTGGCACAAACAGCGTCAGCTCTGTGTAAACATATAACATAAGTAAAGTCAATGTTAATAGTCTACTGAGTTTAGTGTCCTATGACGTTTGTCGCTTGTGCTAGGGTAGTATCAAGCAACACTGGCTCTGTAGCTGAATAAATGTATAAAGTACCATACAAATATACTGGTAGTGTATTTTCATTTATATATGCATCGTCATCTATAAAGACACATATACTGCAGTTAGGGTTAATGGTTTATTGAGTTATGTGCCCTGTGGTGATGGTCACCTTTGCAAGGGATTTACATTGCTAGATGATACACAAGCACAATGTCAAGTTATTTTGGAACCTTTGGTTGGATGTTTTCCCCTCCGTGTAAACATTTAGTTTAAACATATTTATTTCAGAAAATGTACAGATACATAAAATATACAACATATCTATTATAGGATTAGAATGAAAGCTAAAGCTTATTTAGTTCTTCTCCTTGACAATTAGTTACTTTAAAAAACAGTTTGAGTCCTCCTGCACGTTGTTGGTAAGTTTACGATAACTGAAGCAAACGGTCCGTATCCAAATGAGGGGTCGAGTAACTCGGCATCTCATGTGGATCCAAACCGTCTGGTTTTCTGGAGATATTAACATAAAAAGAAATATGCAGATAAAACACATTTTAGGAATAATGCAGGTGGTACCTTTTACAAATAGGTAGCATGCAGAGGGTTGAACATAATTGAAAGAAAAAATAATTGAAAGAAAACCAATAAAGATAGGTAAAACGTAGGCAAGCAGCAGAAACTGGAGAGGGGTTTGGCTCTGGATTCGCATATCGAGCCAAGCGTGTGCAACTACACTATTATATATAAGCAGACTGAGTTGTTATTACAGTGCAGTAGATCCCGACACCCACTACATGAGGTGAAGTTATGGTATAAGAGGCAGATGGTTGCCGACTACGGGACGAAAACAGGACGGAGAGCACATTCAAGGGCCCTCCGGCATACTCTCATCCCGTCCAAACCACTAGGAGTCTTCAGCCGCCTTTGATAAAAAAGGAAAATTCAGTGGTTGGAATAGTTGGAGTCCACTGTATTAGGATTTGAAACGTTTAGTTTCAGTTAAAAACTTCTGAACAGCTTTAAATATCTGAACATTTAGTTCAGATGTCAACGTGTCATTGCCATAGAGAAATAACTTTGTTGTGGCTGGCATGATGGGATTGACGGTCGTCAGAAGGCTATTTCGAGCTTGTAGATATAGAGGACAAGTGAAGAAGAGATGGTCTGTACTTTCAATTTCGCCGCATTGGCAAAGAGGGGAGTCAACAATATTCTTTTGAAAAAGTGTTAAGTTTAACGAGCTACAATTGGTTCTCAGCCTTGTAAGAGTAATCTGTGCTGACCTGTCCCCAGTGTAATAATGTTTGGGTGGAGGTTGTGGATTATTTGAGTTGAGACATTGCTTAAATGATAGTAGTGATGGAGATGTACGTGTACTAAGAGGTAGCTTATTCCAGGCTAGTATAGTTGATGGAAGAAAAGATTCAGTGTAGAGTTGTGTATGACAAAATGGCATTTGTATATTACCAGCATTTCTTAAACTATATGATGATGCATTGGATACTAAAGGAGGTATTAGAGATGAAAGGTACGTTGGAGTGAGACTATGAAACCTTTTATAAAAAAGGATCAATTTATGCTTTTGTCGTCTATTATTGAGAGTCTCCCATCCAGTTTCCTTGGAAAGATTAGTTAAAGAAACAAGTTTTGTTGCCCCGGTGACAATTCTTGCACATTCATTTTGAATTTTTTCCAATTCATTTTTCTCATATTGGGAGCAATTTCCCCCAAATGACGTTGGCGTATTCTAATATAGGGCGAATAAAACTAAAATAGATAATTTCGAGAGTTTTTCGGTCCAATATGAATTTTAACCTACGCATAACATTGACTCTTTTCCAGGCCTTAGATTTAATATATTCGATGTGTTCTTGCCATCCACCGTCATTTGAGAAAAATACACCCAAATGTTTATGAAAGTCAACTTCTATTATATTTTCTTGCATCATTTCCAAAGAAGGGTGGTGGGGTTTGCTACGTTTTCGTGACATTAAAAGAGATTCTGTTTTCGTGGGATTAAAAGAAACTAACCAGGATTTAGCCCATGATGTAATTTTATTTATGTCGGAGTTCAGGGCTGTAGCAGCATTATAGGGATTTTCCACTTTAAGATAAAGGCTTGTGTCATCGGCAAAGAGTCGAATATTGGATCGTATATCTGTGACTATGTCATTTATGTAAATTAAAAATAAAAGAGGGCCTAGAATAGAACCCTGTGGTACTCCAGCTTTAATTGGTAGCCAATCTGATTTAGTACCTGGAATAACAACACATTGCTTCCGGTTCTCCAAGTATTTGGAGAACCAGATTAGCAGTTGTCCTGTTATTCCAGCCGCTTTAAGTTTCGCTAAAAGACCCTTATGCCAAACACGATCAAACGCTTTGCTTATATCGAAAAATACTACTCTTATTTCTTTGCCGTCATCTAATGCTTGACAAAAGGTATTATATAAAAATGCCATCTGGTTGACACATGAATCACCTGGAATGAAGCCAGACTGCAGAGAAGAGAGAAACTTTTTATCAAGAAGAAAGTTATATAGGTGTTTGAACACTAGTCGTTCCAACACTTTATCTAAGTTACTGAGTAAGGAAATGGGTCGGTAATTGTTGACTAGGGAAGGGTCATCCTTCTTGAAAATAGCACAAACGTTTGCATACTTCCAAGAAGAAGGAAACGCCGCTTCGGATAAAGACTTATTAAATAGATCGCATAGTGGACTACTTAGTTCATTCGAAAGTTCCCGAAGAATTCGGTTGTCTATTAAATCGGGTCCACATGATTTCCCTACCGGTAAACTTTCAAGGACAGATCGAACTTCATCAGGATTAAAAGAAATATCAGATAACAAAGGAAAGGAAACAGGGAGATCTGGGACAGCTACATTCGCCTCATCTAGAACAGTTTGACTTGTAAAATAATTATTTAAAAGATCGGCCTTTTCTTTGTCATCTGATACGTAGGTATTATTAAATTCCAATGTAGGTATTGATGGTCTATCGTTTGGCGAAATAAAAGCTTTTAAAGTAGTCCACCATGTACGTGAAGACATATTATTTGAAAGTAAGTTAGATGATTGTAGTTTGATGTAGTTTTGTTTTGCGTCGCGTATGAGAGTAACAATTTCGTTTCGTAGTTTTCTGAATTTACCCCAATCATAATCTGTATTATTTAATTTTGCTTTTTTGTATAGTCTTTTACGAGCTCTGATTTTTCTCTTTATAAATGTTGTAATCCAACGAGGCTCTGATGGTTTCACTCTAATTATTTTGTTGGGTATGCATTGTTTTGAAGTTTCCATAATATGTTCAGTTAAGTTGTCTGTATATTTGTCTATATTGTCGTCATGTATTCTGTTCCAGTCTGTGTCATTTATTTTTTGTCGAAGAAGGTCGTAATCGCCTCTCTTATATTCCCAGATATGCCTATTAAATGTTTTGAGTTTAGGTTTTGTATATTTAAAAACACCAAATATTGGACAGTGGAAGCGCTTGTCTTGGTTTAAAAAGGGATCACCTACACCACTTGTGATTAGACAGGATTCATTTTTAACTAACATAATGTCAATTAAGGAAGATGAGTTTTCATGATAATGAGTAGGTTCATTTATTACTTGTGTGAGACCAAATTGCTGGCGTAAACATTTAAGAAAATGCTTAGAGTAGATAGAACAATAACCAATTATTTTCAGCCAATAATCAAACATTAGTATTATCAAGAAACAATAACCAATTATTTAGGTATTTAGCTTAGTGTTTACCAAAAGCGACATTGACAAACGGTGCAGACCCTGATAAGACACCGCGTTACACGATGTCTCGTAAGTTTGAACTGTTGGCTATTTCATATAGAATGTTCTGTTGAATGGACAAACAGTGCAATATTTTTAACTCACCATTGTATATAAGTGGTGCAATTTCCAAAGGTCGATTAATATAGAATCTGTTTTGAAAACTTACAACTGACATTTTATAAAGAATTAATTTGGTAAAAATTCCAGTCTAGACTGCCTATGCACGTTTTATGAATGATCGTTTAACAGAGGTATGTGCGTAATACATTTTGATACCTAGCAATAACAAAGATGGATTGTATTTAAAGCGACTCGCAACCAGATGGTGCATTAAAAATAGTAATTTGTAAATATGTGTCAAACGCTTATATAAATGGTAAAGAATTAGTTTAGGATAAGAAATTCTGTTTAAAAAAAATGAATTTCAATAAAAAAAAATATTGGTCTCTGGTGGGATTCGAACCCATGGCCCGGCATTGGCGGACAGAAGGCAAAATAGGGGAAACCGCTTAGACCAATGGACCACGGAACTATCCGTTTATCTCGGATCGATTTAACGTATTTCAATGTGTTGCGGTCGAAAGTGCATACAACTTCGTAATTTGGCTCGTGTTTATGTCTGAGCCCGTGTAGAGAAGCAACAGCAACAACTATACCGTCTACTAGTCGGTATAGAAAAACGATGGAAAATATCTAAAAATCTAAGATTCGGTGACGATTCTTGAGACTTTTTTTGGACTGATCATATTTTTTTAATGTCAGAAGCCAAATAATGCCACAAATTTGCTTTTATTTGAGTATTTTATTTTATTTTGACAAGTACACCATCCGGTTGCGAGTCGCTTTAAACATTGAATATTTTCAAGTAGCAAATACTGCCTGGTTTATTCTGTCTTGGCTTATCATTCTCTGGAGGGACTTTGGTAGCTATGGTTTATACCATAAAAATAGACGTTCTTTTTTCTGGGCCAATGTATCAAATATAAAGGTGATGCATTTACCATTCACTCTTCGTACATGACAAAACAGATTACAGACATAAACATATAAATAATGCAATTTGTTATCCAAAGTTTAAGGAAATGACGTTGAGATGACGGCTTAACCCTTAGCCCGCCAAATAAATTGTCGTCTGCTATATTCCTCGTCTGCTTCAAGTTTGAAAGTACTTCAAAGTTGCTCAAAATTGCTGAAAATGTTGTCCGAGTGTCAAACAGCTTGGATCCGGATGAGACGCCGAGTTACTCGGCGTCTCATCCGGATCCAAGCTGTTTGCATATGGAGCTAAAGTCGTGACTGGCAGGCTAAGGGTTAATCTGTCTCAAAATTCATATCTCACAGTTACCACTACAGTCGTTCGGTATACACTTAAATTAATGTCCAATGTCTCTTTTTACGGCAAAAGTTATATTGAATTAACAATTTGTCTTGTTTTGAAGGACAGCCTAACATTGGTATTTCTGTATTCTAATTAACCATATTTATAATCAGTTAAAAGCTCAACCATACGCCAACAACGGTTTATTAACAGAACACATGTCAATTCAAGCATCACCGTAATCAAGACAAACAAACGGAAATACGCTGGAAGTACCCGCTACAGGTGACACAGAAGCGGACCAAAATATTGAATTATTCGAGTTTGTTATGAACACGGTGAAATTAATACCTTACAAACGCAATAAACAATACCAAAAACAACGAAAAAAAACCCTAATTTTTTATTTTTTTATTCGATTATGTCGAAGTTCTTTATGGAAATAGTAATACTTTTATTCAGTTGTAACTCGTTGACTCCTGAAACTTCGACGACCCATTCTAGTTTTCAATAAAGTCTAAACATCTTTTAACTATTTACGATTTTTTAACATTATCAAATGCAAAATGACAAACACTGCCGACTCTTTTTTTAAGTAATCTGATCCGTGCCCACACTGTATGTTCATTTAAAGTCTTCAAGGCAATAGTCATGTCGAATGAAATGCATGTATGTATGCTTGCATAATGCATGTGTCGATATCACACAGGTCGCTGATAACAGAGGATGAGTATACTCGTAGCTATGGTTCAATGCCTTAACCCTTTCTCTTATTTTATACCATCTACTTTAAAATTTTATAATCGAACCTTACTACATGTATAATATCACTTCCAGCTTTCAAGTCTATATTGTCATATAATAATCCGCTTCTCTCATGCTAAGCGTCTCGTTTGTTTCTCAAATTAAGAAACATCAAAACAAGTGTCAAATAGTTTCGATCAAAACACTCGGTGTCTGATCTGGACTTAAACTGTTTGCTAAGCCAAATCTCGATTGGCAGTACAAGGACCATCATTATAAAGATTTTTTGTCGAGTCTGATATAGTTCAAAAGCATTTGATTGGTCAGATGTGAGCGAACGCTTACATCTGACCAATCAGATGCTTGGGAACGATATCAGACTCATCTCAAACTCTATACAACCTTAGGGCCGGGAGTTTCAATCGTGGAACAAAAGACGCTCTCTATCCTTTGTTTCACAATACAACCATATCAGAAAATGGCATTCGCTAACAAAGTCAAGCACGTCAACTCTAAGAAATATATGCGGATAAAACAAAGTTAAGTGCGCTTTATATCTCCAATACTAGTAGGTGCAATATGCAGAATACTCCCTAACCCATCAAATAAACTGAACTAAATAAGTAACCAAAAGTATTGCATTACAGAGAAATGAGATCGCGTATTGGCTTGGAGATCTTCTCAATCGACTACAGAAAACCACATGTTAAACGGCTACTCTAATTACGATACAATGACAGTATTAAAGTAAGATATCTGCTTGACGCATGACAGAACTAATGCAGAAAGCTCCCATAGGGAGCTTTCTGCATTAGTTCTATCATGCATCATGCAAGCATTTTTGTAAATGTGTGCAATACCTTTCCTTTCAATGGTAAGTTAGCAGAGATTTGACTGTGCTTGCAGTGCCATGTTGGACATAAAAAGACTCCACAAGAATCCTGATATATGGACTCATCACAGATAAACACATTACTACAGACTTGGGGAATATTAAGCAGAGTGTTTCGCAGTGACAGTACAATTGAATCTTCATCAATCAATAAGGTCTGTATTAAACTAACAACAGGAGGAAATATTGATGCACAAGATTGTGTGCCGTGCCACTTTCCTGATAGACATTACACAGATCACAAAGGCTCCCCGACTGCGGAGACAAATCTGTGGACAACAAACGGCAAATTATAAATATTTGACTATGTAAGGTTACAAATTGGTTACACATTTGTTTTTCAAGTTATTATTCACTGAAGAAGGATGAAGTTCCCTTTAGACCGTTAGTTTTTTTAATAGAGTGAAAAAGTCAATCAGTGAAAATCCCTAAAGACACGCAATTGCTTAACGGAGGATAGAAACAATGCAGAAGGCACTTATGTGAGCTTTTTGCATTAATGTGTAAGTGCAGTAAGCAACCACATATATGAATAAATTACTGCCCATGGGTTTTCTATCGAGAGCGCATAATCAAGATTGAATGTAGTGCAAAATGACCCCGAAAGGAACTTTTTAAATTCGATTTATTCGGTGGTTAAGTACTAGTCACCTGTCTTTGATATATGTACATCTACTTTGAATTGTTATCCAATATTATTTTAACGGAATGGATTTCTGTTTGCTTAACTCTTTCCTCCCTGAAACTTTAAATGGACAATTCCAGTTTCCATTTTAGTCTAGTCCATTTCTGACTTTTATGGGTTGTTTTTGTCAATATTTGGCATTATGACAAACAGTGAAGACCCTGATCAGATGGCTCCTTTCGGAGCCCTCTGATCTGGGTCTTCACTGTTTGCACAGGACAAGTGTACTATTCACATGTACACTGTTTGAAAAGGACGCATATATGCGGGACTAGGGTTCAAAGGGTTAACAAGGCGCAAGTTGTTATAACAATTACTGTCACAGTGTAATTTGCATCAGTGTTAAATAGTATGATATAGAAACAAAAAGTTAAACTCTTATGAACACGCAATGATTCGTTGTAAAAGGTAAATGATTTAACAAAGCCAATTGAGAACATCCTGCCAATCCATCAATCAAAAAGTTTGCATTTAAAGATAATACGAGTGGGAAATATTGATGCACCACAAGATTGTGTGCCGTGCCATTTTCCTGACAGACAGTACACAGTCACAAAGGCTCCCCCAATACGGATACTCATATGTTTACAACAAACGGCAAATTATCATTTTTAACTATGTAGCAAATACACGTATGTGCTTTGTTTTAAACTGAAATTCAAGGAAGAAGGGTGTGAATCGTTTTAACCCATTACCCCATTAATACACTTTTTTCGCCTTTAATTTATTTTGTTCAGCCAATGAAATAGTTCTACTTTAAACAGTTGTGAATATAATATATAAGAACTATTTTATATCCCATACAAGATAGTCAGTTAAACGTTAAAACAGGCTTAGAGTAAATGCGAATTCTACTTTCCTTTCAACCTGCGTTTCATCAGTATCCATACTGTTTGCAAATATAATCAGCTTCGCCGCTAGCGTGCAAAGAGTCGAGCACACATACTAAAGTAGCATTATGCTTTACTTTCATCTTGCTTTAAGCTATCACTTTCATTGAGTTTTCGTTTAAAAATGTTTAATTTCTATAACTAGAAATAAGTGTATGTATAATGTCGCAGTTTTCAATAACGTACACCCTAATGGTTTAGGTGAGCTAACGCAAGCAATGGGATGTAGTGAGGAAGCACTCTGGCCCGTTTTACCAAACTACTTACGCAATTTTTTTGCGTAAGTCAAAATTTTAAATTTAAATTTATTTTTTATTATCACTTGCTACAAACGGCAAATAGCCAAATCAGAGCACGCGCTTTTAGCGCGTCCTCTGATCTGGCTATTTGCTGTTTGCAAACGTTTATGATCGAAAAATAAGAGTTAAACGATTTTGACTTACGCAAAAATGTTGCGCAAGTTGTTTAGTAAAACGGGCCCAAGTTGTTTATGCCTCTTCGCTGTCTTACTCTTAATACAATTGTACATACAGCTGGCTTGTGGAAGATCGGTGGTTCTACCCAGTTGCCGATTTGTGCCTGGAGTAGTGCATAAAGGTCTTTTGAGATCTTCCTCCGCCTGTAGTTAACAAGACTTCGCGATATGACTGAAATACTGTTGAAAGCGACGTAAAATCATAACAAATCAAAATCTAAATTGTACATACACGCAATTTAGATCCTAGTCAGACACCGAGTAATTCGGTGCCTGATCAGGATTCAAACAGTTTGACATTTAGATCTATATGTTTTCAACCAAAATGCCTAAAAACTAATTTCAAATATTCAATGACAAATCTATAAGCAGACCCTAACTTCGACATCTCGAACTTGGTTAAGTAAAACACATCCTTACTTCGAAGTTAAAAAATGGTTAAGCTACGATTTGACTTTAAAATACGGGTGCTAGACTTAATCGAGCTTGATAATAATGAAATTCACATGTAACAATGGCAGTACGTTCGAGTATATCGAGGTTTGACTGTATCTTTCATATGTCTCGCTGAACAGATTCAACAGCTATTCAAATGAAATATCCTATTAAAAACATTCTGATTAACAAACAGGTGACTACTGAAACACACCACACTCAGTTGGCGTTTTTATATCACAATAAAATCATCTCTTGTAATTCATCAATAACAACAGCTGAACTGTAATGCATAAAGCATGAGGAAACACTAGTGAGGTATCGTAAATCACTAACTAATGTCACATTTCCCGAAAATGACTCTTCAGCTTTCACCAGATTTAATTAATCCACCAACTATCTGTTTTTATCCATTGGTTGTTTGTAGAAAGGTCAAGGCCATTCTTAATCTCAATTAGATATAGATGTGGACCTTAAGATTTATTTTCTTGTTACTCTTTCATTACCATATAACCGTCTGCTTTAACCATTTCGCCGCTATTCAAACGTTGCTATAAAGAAAATTTGGCTGCGATATATTTATTTGGCCAATTTTTTTTTCAACTTAGAATTAAGACAGTTTGGCTGAAAGAATAGTGATACAAGTATCAAAAAGTGTCAATTCTGATGAAATACCGAGTCACTTGGCGTGTGATCAGGCTCCAAGGTTATAAAGCTTTTGAATTGAGTTTGTTCTCAAGCATGTGATTGGTCAGATTTGAGCCTAGGCTCAAATCTGACCAATCACATGCTTGAGACCGACTTTAGACTCAGCTCAAAAGTTTTATAACCTAGGAACCATGTTTCAAACTATTTGGTCGGCGCCATATGACCATTACATGTGTCGCGGTGCCGTAAAACCCAACTCAATCAATCAATCAATCAATCAATCAAACTATTTGCAATGTGGATGAAGTCGAATATGACAGTGAAAGGGTTAAACGGGACTATAAATACTGGTAGCAGATGCAACGACAATAAAATTACATGGAATAGTTCGAACACCGATATAAAATGATCACGTTTGAGCAATGTTATTTCTGTAAACAGCAAGAAGGGCAAATAAATGAGAAATGATCTTCAGGCGGATCAAACGGGAAAGTGTTGCGTTACATTAATTCTTTCACTGCCAAATTATCATCGGATGAAAAAATGCCGAATTGCAGTTTATTTTGTAATTTTGACTGAAGAAATATTGATACAAGTGTTAAACAGTTTGGTTTCTGATCAGACACCAAACTGTTTGTAAATAACCATTGTAATCAAGGTAAGACAGGGAAACAGTTAACCCTTTAGAAACGCCTTTTAGCGGCTATGATTTATTTATCCGCTGAAGAAAAAAGTTCCAATTTAATCAGTAATGAATATGTGTTTTAGGAAATATTTTCTATATTATTGTACATGATAGGTTTAAGCAGGCTGAAAGTAAAGCAGAATGCGCCCTAAGGCGCATTCTGCTTTACTTTCAACCTGTTTTAAGTATTCACCAATCTTAAGTACTAGAAAAAGGCTACCAGGTAAAGGGTTAAGAATAATTGTACGTAATAATATACACCTGTTAAAAACATGGTTATCGCTACCTTAACTCTTTCCCTGCAATATCTTTTGCCTGAAACTGTTCGGCGGTATTTGTTACTTCAAACATAGATTTTACTTAATATTGTAGACATTTTTGCCAAAGAAACATCTATAATATTATCAAAACATTCGTTTCGGTATTTCTTAATTCAATGTGTTTGCAACCGCAAGTTTATTTTGTATATAAAGAGAGCGAAATGCAGCAACAATTTTACAAACTAATACGATAATATATGATGAATAAAAAAGAGATTAATTGATATATAAGTTTCCCTTCTCAATGGCCTAAAGCAACATATAAATGAATAAATGTGGTTGTCAAACAACCAAACACACATGTTAGAACCCGCAAAGAACATTGAAACTCAACATGAAATGCACACGCAAAGTAAAAACTTACCTCATATTTGTGACAAGGTTGACAAACGATTTCAAAACGACATGTAAGAATTCTGGCAAATTCAAAATCAAATATAGTTCAATGGAAGACATTTATTTATTTTATTGTTCAAATAACAACTAGTAACTCTGAGTCTGATAAGGATCCTTACTGTTTGCAATTGCAAACCAGCACAATTTTGTCAACCTTAACCCTTAGCCCGCCAAATAAATTGTCGTCTGCTATATTTCTCGTCTGCTTCAAGTTTCAAAGTGCTTCAAAGTTGCTCAAAATTGCTGAAAATGTTGTCCGAGTGTCAAACAGCTTGGATCCGGATGAGACGCCGAGTTACTCGGCGTCTCATCCGGATCCAAGCTGTTTGCATATGGAGCTAGTCGTGACTGGCAGGCTAAGGGTTAAGAGTAAATGTGTCAAGAAATGTTACAACAAATTGTACAAGCGCTGCCTAATAATTAAGCTTTATTGCTGATGAGCGTTCAGTTACATCTAATCAAGACCCACTCCTCGAAATCTGCTAGAAAACCTCGTTTCCAGGGTAATTGTATTCTAACCCTTATCCTTCTAGAATAGTGCCCTATTGCCGCTTTAAACTTATTGTCTGCATGCTTTTTTTCTTAACCCTCATCCGCCTTAATAGTTTCTGCTCCGAAATGGTTGTCAACAACAATATTCAATTCAACTTTAAACTTTTTTTTAAATAAAAGCACTTAAAGATGAGTGTCAAACAGTTTCAATCCAGATCAGACATCGCATAACGCGGCGTCTGATCTGGATTCAATCTGATTGCAAATACAAGTCAAGTCGCGATCTGTAGGATAAGGTGAAAAAATACACGTACTGTTTTTTGTTTTTAATTGGTTTTTATGCAAAGGAAATATAATAAAAGAGTATCTAACTGTTTGGTCCCTTCCATGATATAGATACACTAATGTCACGTGGTCTGATATGGACCAAATCAGTTGAAACATATCAGTGACATCGTACAGATTACTCAATCACTAGTCATTTTGCAGAATCGAAAAGGCTTACAAACTTTAGTATAATATGAACCACATATCCTGCTTCTATAAGACAATCTGCGTCTGAAGATGCACCTACAGAATTAATTTTCATGTCATTTGAACCATAGCCAGTTTCTAAATTTGAAAACAAGTTACGTTACTACTTAAAGCAGATTGAAAGTAAAGCAGAATGCGCCTTCTATTTTCCTCAATTGATGAATAAACTAGAGGCGTAAAAAGGCGTATTTATTGGGTAATGGGTTAACTAATCAATACCAACATGAGTGCCAAATAGTTTTGCCAATGTGAGTCAAGTCGTAGTAATCATTATAACTGTTAATTGAGAGAAGACGAACCCCTCGAGGGGAAGGATGAGGTTTACTGTCCTCTCATTTCTGCATAGCAACCATTATTTTCTTATTAACCATTTCACTTGAAAGCTGATATGGTGTTATGGAATCCAAATTTTCTGAAAATGTTTTGTAAAATATTCGGCACTCAGAATAAGGCTTATTTACAATCTTTAAAGTCTATGGGCAACCCATTGTATGCCGAAGGTACTGTAAAGTTTTAGTTAATGAGCATTTGGAATAATACTAGTATACGAATTAATCATCAAATTATCTTTAATCATTACCCAATATATACGCATCTACGCTTTGAATGTACAGTGGAGAATCTGTTATTCTTTCCTAATAAACGCATTTACGCTAAAACTATTATTTGCAGTGCAAACAGTTTGGAGCCAGATGATACGCCGGGTAACCCGGCGTCTGATCAGGCTCCAAACTGTTTGCCACCAAGATAAACAAGAATTATCAGAATTGTTCAAAAGTTGTTCTTTTCTACGTTTTAGTGCTTTGCGTTTGCGTACGTTTGCGTTTAAACGGGAAAGAATAACAGATTCTCCACTGTATCCCTCCACTAAAGTAAATAGTTCCATTGTATACAGTAATGGATATGCACCATAAGAAATAAATCCTATATCCTAGCAGAGTGGTAGCTTTCAGCAGGCTGATAAATACAGTGTAAATAGCCTACTCCTTATGGAGCATTCTGCTTTATTTCAGCCTCCTTTAAGCAACCACCCGTTTTCAATGCAGAAAACAAAAGAGAGGTTGCACTGTTTAGGGCAAGTTGTTTACAGTGACACGTCAATGAAGAAGCATCATAAACATTTATCATTTGACTGCATGGTGGCAAAATCATTTACCTTGATCAATTAAGTACAGTGGAGAATCTGTTATTCTTCCCCAATAAACGCGTTTACGCTAAAACTGTTATTCGCAGTGCAAACAGTTTGGTGCCAGATCAGACGCCGGGTAACCCGGCGTCTGATCAGGCTCCAAACTGTTTGCCACCAAGATAAACATGAATTATCAGAATTGTCCAAAAGTTGTTCTTTTCTACGTTTTAGTGATTTGCGTTTGCGTACGTTTGCGTTTAAACGAGAAAGAATAACAGATTCTCCACTGTTTAGCTTGTTTTCAGTGTTGAACCCTTTACCCAATAGATACGCACTTATACACCTGTAAGTTATTCCTCCACTGAAGAAGAAAAATTCCACTTTACACAGTCATGAATATGGACTAAAAGAAATAGTTAATATAAAGCAGAGTCATCGCTTTACATGTAAGAGGAATTATTTTGTGCAAGGGAAGAATAATTCAATGCGTAAAAGAGCGGTTATATTGTGCAATGGATTGTATTAGGTGAACTTTCTATAATTATATATAAGGCATTTATAATAGCACATGCGCCTTTATGATGCAACGGTTTATTGCAAAAACACGTAATGTAGAAAGATTCTCCAGTGTGACAATGTCAAATCCAACCCATTATACTCAAAGGTTAAAACACACTTTACAACAAAATCTATTAAATTATCGATTAAAACCCAACAAACATTTCACTCCAAACACAATTAAATTCCAATACCTCGAGAGCCTTTTAAATACTGTAAGATGCGCTAATACGAATACTCAAAACAATATTGTTTCAGCCTTTTGAACGCCGCAAGCCAATTTGTGATAATTGTTGCAAACAGTTTGGAACCAGATGAGATGCCCATGAAGTACTAGGTGTCTCATCCAGATCCAAAATGTTAAACGCTGATGACACCCCCCCCCCCCCCCCAAAAAAAAAACCCGCCTTGAAATCATTCCTAACCCCTTCACTGCCTTACCCCGAGCACAACAGTTTTTTTGCAAACAATTTCGGATCCTGATCAGACGCCGCGTTACGCGGCGTCTGATCAGGACCCAAACTGTTTGACACTCATTTCAATATTTCTTGAATCAAAATAGCAAAAATTAAAATTTAAGAAATAAAAGCAGACGACAATTGTTTAAAATTGATTACGTCACGGCAGCGAAGGGGTTAAGAATCATTGCAGACGACAAATTTTGCAGACGACAATAACACAGCGTGCAGGGCCCGGGTGCATGACACATAGTTAGAGCTTACCTGTATACTAAATCCCTCGCTGAGAGATAAATATCGATTTTTAACTACAAGATAAACTAACTGTGTTGCATGACACACCGCTAAATTCTAGTAACATACTAAAGTTTTAGTTGATAGTTAAAAATCGATTTTAGTAGACAGGTAAGATAACTAGTGTTGCACGAGCGCAAAATTGACTAACTACAAGTTAAGTTTTACCGCTAAATTTAGAGGTACTCAGTGCAGCAATAAATCCGCTAGTAGCCAGCTAAGTCAGCTTGCATAGCCGCGTTAAAGAAACATTTGGGATCCAGATCAGAAACATAGCACCTCGGTGTCTTATCAAGGTTAAAATTGTTTGATTATTTTTGTTATTTTATTTCATTTTTCATTTTCTCTGTTTGATATTTACATTTTACTAAGCGCAAACACAATACAATAACATGTTTTAATTGACAACGGAATATGTTGATGATAATGATTCATATTTATCTGAGAGACAAACAGTTTGGAGTTTGATCAGACGCCGGGTTACCCGTTATCTGATATGGCTCCAACACTGTAAGCAAAGAACATAAAACAATTTAGCTTAAGCGGAATGGAAAGACAAACGTATTATCCACTGTATGGATGTAATACGCCATAGGATGTTGGTTGCATTGAAATAGTTCAACCAATTCCACGCTTGAAACCTGTATTTTGGAAAAAGCGGGTCCTGATCAGGGTCCAAACTGTTTTTACTGAGACCCTGTTTTCTGTAACATAAAGAAGTACGAACCGATTTCAGAATACAAAGATGAATTTACAATACATAATAATAATTAGTACATTATCGCAGAGAGCTCTGTTAGTAACAACGAAACAATTTATTGTGTGTTCTGCTGCCATAATGTTTTCTTTTAACCCTTTCGGCGCCAATCAATCGTGAGTTTTTACCCCTACACCGTTTTATTGTCGTCTGCTTTAATGTTCTTATTTGTAATATCGCTTAAAAGAAAGATCCTATGTAGTATGACTTAAGAAATGTTGATACGAGTGTCTATCAGTTTGGATCCTGATCAGACGTCGCGTGACGCGGCGTCTGATCTGGATCCAAACTGTTTGCAAAGACGACTTTATGTGACTCCGGTGATGAAAGAGTTGTTAAATCATGTCTATCAAACACGATTTTCCCATAAAGCACATCTTTAAAGAATAATGCAATAATAATAACACACTAATAACTCTATAATGAAATAACCTTCAAAATTGAATATCGGTACGAGGTTCAATCATTTAGGATCTTGATCAACTACGGGTCAGAACAAGAATACTTAAAATGTACCAAATTTTCGCGTTATGTGTAATGCGTAGTAACTTAACAGTTTAGCAACCGTCTGTCCGCACACCTGTCTGTCTGTCTGTCACTGTCTATCCTCTCCCCCTCTCTCTCTCTCTCTTTTTTTCTCTCTCTCTCTCTCTATTGTCTGCGCCACTTCTGTATGTGTATATGTATACATGCCTTTTAAAACTCTCTCTCTCTCTCTCTCTCCTAACCTCTCTTGCTTCCTCTCTCTTTCCTTTCACTTTATGTCTTTGTTCCCCTGCCTGTCGTCTTTCTGTCCCTGTATGTCTGTCCTTCCTCTTTTTCTCTTATTGTAGCTTTTTAATCTGAATAAAATATACTTAGTTTCTAACTAACCTTTTCAACCCATAATGTCGTCTGCTTTTTTACTGCATTGTTTTGATCTAACGCAACATGAGTGCTAAATAGTTGGATCCTGATCAGCTGCCAAGTATATCTGTCATATCATGATCCAAACTGATTACATTGTAAAAACTAAACTCAGCAATTAAAGTTTATGATTTGCTTGATGCATTGTTGGCATAATTATGATGAACTATAGAGAACAAGAAAACGGGTTCGGATCATAAGTTCTTACAACATAAGGACCCCCCCCCCATCCAATTTCAGTATACAAATGTATATACACAATGGAAAACAAAGTATGAAGTGGTTTTTTAGCCAAAACGCTTATGTTCACTCGTGTTCAATGCATTCACCAAATTTAACCCGACTTTAGCTGGCTACTAAGTGTACTAGCTCCAAGGTAACTACCTACAAGGTAAATTCGACATGTGCACGCCAGTTAGTGGCTCGCTCTAGTTGACAGGTAACTAACGGACAGGTATAATTTATCGGATAGTTTAGCGAGGAGATTTAGCGGTGTGTCATGCACCCGGGCCCTGAAGGTTAACTCTTCACTGACAACGGTACCAAAAGGCGACCTTGCAAACAGTTTTGATCCTGATCAGACGCTGCGTACTGCGGCGTCTGATCAGGATCCAAAATGTTTGACACTCGTATCGAGATTTCTTCAAAACCAGCCCTAAATCTGACTTCAGAAATATTTCAGACGACACAATCAATGCAGACGATATTTTGGCGGTTATAGGTTTAAAGCAGACGATAAAACTTGACCTGAAAATTCTTTTCAAACGGCAGGTTGGTGCCCAACGCATGATAAAAGTAAAGCAAAAGGCTCATTTAGCAGATTTCTGTATTACTTTCATCTCGTTTAAGCTATCCAATGTCTTCAATACACAAAACTCTTACTTCGAGTAATCGTGATAGACAGATTATATTGTAACATGAATATGACCCTATACCAGTAGTTGAACAACTGAGAGAAAAAAGACCTCATCACAGTGGAAATAAAACGCATTAAATAATGTATGGATTGAATAAATTTTGACAAAAAACAGAAGAGTTTTCATGTCATGAAGGCTAATTACCATATTTTTTATTTCAAAATTCAAAAGGAATTAGGAACCCATGACACACTCATATCAGATATGATTAAACATATCTAAGAACATTGAAATAAATGTTATGTGCATCTTTATACATGAGAACATGTTTTGCCCATTTTCTTATCCTAAACTAATTCTTTACCATTTATATAAGCGTTTGACACATATTTACAAATTACTATTTTTAATGCACCATCTGGTTGCGAGTCGCTTTAATGCAATACAAAATTAATGAAAAGCATAAAGCTACTGGCGGAGCTTTCTGTATTACCTTTGTCTTTAAGAGATTTAAGAAGCAAATAGTACTGTAGAAAAGTATCACTATTTATGCAGAGCAAAAGTACTGCAGAAGGCATAACACAATATATCTATATCGTCTGCTAAAATGTGTCGTCTACAATATTATGAACATTTACCATGTTTTATGATTTATCTGGTAAAATACTTGGAACAATTCCCATTTTCAAGTGTTGACTAAACAAATGTTGATGTAATTGAAAACAGTTTGGATTTTGATCAAACGTATGTTACAGTGGAGAATCTGTTATTCTTTCCCGTTTAAACGCAAACGTACGCAAACGCAAAGCACTAAAACCTAGAAAAGAACAACTTTTGGACAATTCTGATAATTCATGTTTATCTGGGTGGCAAACAGTTTGGAGCCTGATCAGACGCCGGGTTTACCGGCGTCTGATCTGGCTCCAAACTGTTTGCACTGCAAATAATATTTTTAGCGTAAACGCGTTTATTGGGAAAGAATAACAGATTCTCCACTGTACGCCTGTGACTGTGAAAGGGTTAAACGAGTACTGTCAAGAAGAAGCGTGAATTTTGTAGTCTTGTCGTGTAGGTCAGGGAGCGGTTTCGATACAGAGAAAAAGTAAAACGGCTTTCTCATACGAGAGCTTTCTTCATTACTTACAGCCTATATTTAACAGTCACGCAGTCTTTTACATATCGCCATGCTTCATCATTCAGTGTCCGCTTGACACAAGTAAGTTGTAAAAGTACAAACCTGCTTGAACAAAACAAGAACACGAGACTCAGGGGCAAACCTTGTATCATATTGTTCATATTCAACCACCAGCCTACTTATTTGGACAGTTTAGTAACCCAGTAAGCAACACATACTTGCCACCTTTTAAGTCTTTGGAGAGCATTATATAACAAGATAGGGCTGCAGTGCTAAAGACAATGTTGTGCATAATTGATGAGTCAGTTCCAGACAAGCTATTCTGGAAGATTCTAGGGAGAGTCATAAAACCCTCACACATATCAATTCTAAACTCATAAAACCATTGGTTGTGTCAGAGTCCCCCTGCTTGGTGCCTGTTTGCCTTGAGATTGAGCCGTGTCTCCAAATAACAGAGAGTTAACTAAAGATTTGCAGCACTTTTTTCTTTATATATGTACCAATACCTATGGTGTAACTACTCATTAGAATTGTCTCAAAGAGACAATTCTAATGAGTAATCACACCATAGGGTTTAGAGCAAGCATAACGAATCTAGTTCTCAATATACTCCCCTTATCACGAGGGTTGGATTCCGGCAAACAGTTTTAAGAGTGTTTGTGTTAAGTTAGTACCCCACTGTGAATGAGATTGTTGAGGAAGAAGCAGCAGAGTCAGTTGACAGTCTTGATATACTCCATGACACTAATGGTGATGAATGGGCAAATACTAACTGTGCTTGCCTGGCGATTACCTCCCCTCGTCTGCTTGTCACCATCCACTTGAAAGTGCTTCCTTTTATGTAGTGCATTTCCTTATATCGAATTTGTTTTATAGATGGTTGTAAAACATTTTTATTTGTTTAAACCCCTTCACTGATAAACCTGAGTACAGATGAAGTTGCAAATAAATTTGATCCAGATCAGACCCCGAGTAACTCGGTTTCTGATCAGGGTGCAAACTGTTAGTCACTCATTTTGATAGTGTTTGTTTTCTTCAATTATATGACTCAAGTTTAATTTGAATATTAAAATCAGGTGACAATATTTCAGCCAACAATTCTCCAGCAATAAAGGGTTTAAATTTGATTTTCTTTACATCGATTATGAAACAATTTATTTCAACTTATACACATCACTTTTGATGACTTTATTGGTGGCATATGTAGCTATTTAGTATTTATGGATGAGGAAACTGGGGTAAAGACTAGTCTACAATGTCACTGAAGACGGAAACAATTGTAGACCATAACCCATTACCCCATAGCCTATTTCTTGTTTTAAAGATAGGTGCCCACTTAAAGCAGATTGAAAGTACAGCAGAATGCGCCTTAAGGCGCATTCTGCTTTACTTTCAGCCTGCTTTAAGCTACCATCTGCTAGAATATAAAAATATTTCTTGATATACATACTTATGACTGCATAAATTGAAACTATTTTCTTCAGTGGAGGAATAAATTTGAGGTGTAAAAGGCGTATTTATGGGGTAAGCGGTTAATCACAATGCTAAAGGTTTAATACTGATAATATTCATGAAAATAGCTTGTATATATTGTATAAACATGCAAACTAGGAGTTAATGTCTTTTAAATCGTTCATTCAAAATACCTACTTCTTTAAAATTATTATTTGCAAGGAAATATAAATTTAGTGTTTACGCATTTCTAAATATAATAAAGTTTAAAAACTAGTGTCAAACAGTATAGACTCAATTCAGATACCAAGTTACATGGCATCTAATCTTGATCAAAATATTTCTGCATTTTCTTGTAATGTACTGCTAAGCAGGAGGATGGTTTTGTTTACAACGCAATATGCAGCAGTGAGACAAGGTAAATCTATTTTAACCAATTCACTGCCATGACGTCATCTGTTTTTAAAATTGTCGTCTGCTTTTATTTTTCAAATTAAATTTTTAGTTCGTTTCATTAAAACATATCGGCATGGGTGTCAAACAGTTTGGTTCCTGATCAGACGCCGCGTGTCGCGGCGTCTGATCAGGATCCAAACTGTTTGCAAATAACCATTGTACTCGGGGTATGACAGTGAAGAGGTTAAGCTGCAACTTTATAATACCATGAGCAGACAGTCTTTAAGACAGGTGGACACTTAATTCAGAACAAAAGCAAAGCAGAAAGCCCCTTTTGATCTTTCTGTTTTACTATTGTTCTACATTGAGCAATCTGTAGCGACGTGTATACTCGTGCTTTACAAATAATGTACAGTAAGGAGTACATTCGTCATATGCGGCAAACATTGTTGGCCCAGATCAGAGGGATCCTAAAGGAGCCCTATCCTATAATCAGGGTAAGTTAGTATACACTGTTTTCCATTTTGCAATATATCGCAGAAACAACCCTAAAGAGTCATAAACGGATTAGACCTAATTGGAAACTGTAACTATCGAATAACCCATTTGTACCCACGATCCTTTATATAGGACATAGGCAAACAGTGTAGACTGTTCAGACGCCGCATAATTCGGTGTCTGATCAGAGCATACACTATTTGCTGATAGGAATTTCAATGCAAAACAAAATTAAAATGAAAATTTAGACCAGGCACCCTTTAGATTAAACATGGACTAATCCAAAATATAAGCATGGAAGAATCCACTGGGCGTAAATGAGTTAATACAGGTTTGGGTGTACATGTATTTTCTGTGATCATTCATAAAGGACAAGTGTCAGCTGCAGCGTGTCTTCAGTGATATCTGAGCTTTCTTATTGAACAGTCAGCAATGGCAGATAACGCTTTCAGCTAGAATATATCATAAATATACATCAAAACCTCTATAACACAGACATAGGATGACAGATGTTGAAAATAACAATTTCAGTTTATACAAATATCTAGGCTATATTTAGAGCAACCACAACTCTTAGAACGTTAAATAAATATTGTCGGTTTATGTTCAATATGGCACCTCCGTTGATTATGAAATGCAATGTTTATTATCTGTATTTGCTAATATACAATCTTACTGGAAATAGTTTTGATCCTGATCAAAAATCTAGTTACACAACATCTGATCAGTATCAACACTATTATATACCTCGTTTCCAGCATTACAAAGATTATCCGTTTAGCTACCTGGGCCCGGGTGCATGACACATAGTTAGAGCTTACCTGTATACTAAATCCCTCGCTGAGAGATAAATATCGATTTTTAACTACAAGATAAACTAACTGTGTTGCATGACACACCGCTAAATTCTAGTAACATACTAAAGTTTTAGTTGATAGTTAAATATTGATTTTAGTAGACAGGTAAGATAACTAGTGTTGCACGAGCGCAAAATTGACTAACTACAAGTTAAGTTTCACCGCTAAATTTAGAGGTACTCAGTGCAGCGATAAATCCTCTAGTAGCCAGTTAAGTCAGCTTACATAGCCGCGTTAAAGAAACATTTGAGATCCAGATCAGAAACTTAGCACCTCGGTGTCTTATCAAGGTCAAAATTGTTTTATTATTTTTTTTATTTTATTTCATTTTTCATTTTCTCTGTTTGAAATTTACATATTACTAAACGCCAACACAATGCAGTAAAATATTTTAATTGACAACGGAATATGATTTATATTAATCTGAGAGGCAAACAGTTTGGAGTTTGATCAGACGCCGGGTCACCCGTTATCTGATATGGCTCAAACATTGTAAGCAAAGAAAATAAAACAATTTAGCTTAAGCGGAATGGAAAGACACACGTATTGTCCACTGTATGGATGTAATACGCCATAAATATGTCAACCAATTCCACGCTTGAAACCTGTATTTTGGAAAAGCGGGTCCTGATTAGGGTCCAAACTGTTTTTACCGAGATCCTGTTTTCTGTAACATAAAGAAGTACGAACCAATTTCAGAATACAAATATGAATCTACAATACATAATAATAATTGGTACATTATCGCAGAAAGATCTGTTACATGTAGTAACAACGAAACAGTTTAGTGTGTGTTGCCATAATGTTTTCTTTTAGCCCTTTCGGCGCCAATTAATCGTGAGTGTTTATCCCTACACCGTTTTATTGTCGTCTGCTTTAATATTCTTATTTGTAATATCGTTTTAAAGAAAGATCCAATGTAGAATGACTTAGGAAATGTCGATACGACTGTAAAACAGTTTGGACCCTAATCAGGCGTCACGTTACTCGGCGTCTGATCTGGATCCAAACTGTTTGCGAAGCCGACTTTATGCGACTCCGGTGGTGAAAGAGTTTTTAAAACATGTCTATCAAACAAGATTTTCCCATAAAGCTCATCTTTAAAGAAGAATACACTAATAACTCTATAACGGATTAATCTTCAGAACTGAATATCGATACGATCATTTAGGATCTTGATCAACTACGGGTCAGAACAAGAATATTTAAAATGTACCAACCTTTTAGCGTTAGGTGTAATGCGTAGTAACAGCTTAGGTACCGTCTGCCCGCACGTCTGTCTTTCTGTTTGTCACTGTCTACCATCCAATTTTCTCTCCTTCCTCTCTCTCTCTTTCTCTCTCTCTCTCTCTTGTCTGTGATACGTCTGTATGTGTGTATGTATACATGTTTAAATACCTCTCTTTCACACACACTCTCTCTCTCTCTCGCCCGTTTACCTCTCACTGTATCTCAGTCTCTGCCTGTCCGTATGTACATGTATATCTACCTCTCTATCTCGTTCTCTCTCTCTATCTCTCTCGTTCTCTCATTCTCCCAACCTCTCAAGTTTGATTCCTCTCTCATTCCTTTCTCTTTATGTCAAAATTCCCTGCCTGTCGTCTTTCTGTCCCTCTTTTTTACTGTTTTTTTTTTAAAATCTGAATAGAATCTACTTTCATATGATAGTTTTGTTTCTACTCACCTTTTCAACCCATAATTTCGTCTGATTTTTACTGCATGGTTTAGATCTAATGAAACATGAGTGCCAAATAGTTTTGATCATGACCCGCTGCCATGTCTAGCTGTCATATCATGATCCAAAATGATTAAATTGTTAAAACTAAACTCAGCAATTAAGGTTTATGATTTGCTTGATGCGTCACAGATCCTAAATGTTGGAATTAAAGTGAACAAGAAAACGGGTTCGGATCACAAGTACTTTCAACATTAGATCCCCCCCCCCCCTTTTGGTTACCCCCCCCCCACACCCCATTTTCAATATACAAATGTATAAACACAATGGAGAACAAAGTATGAAGTGCATTTTAGCCGAAAAAGCTGATGTTCATTCATGTTCAATGCATGCACCAAATTTAACCCGACTTTAGCTTGCTACTAAGTGCACTAGCTCCAAGGTAACTACCTACAAGGTAAATTCGACATGTGCACGCCAGTTAGTGGGTCGCTGTAGCTGACAGGTAACTAACGGACAGGTAGAATTTATCGGATAGTTTAGCGTGGAGATTTAGCGGTGTGTCATGCACCCGGGCCCAGGGCCCGGGTGCATGACACATAGTTAGAGCTTACCTGTATACTAAATCCCTCGCTGAGAGATAAATATCGATTTTTAACTACAAGATAAACTAACTGTGTTGCATGACACACCGCTAAATTCTAGTGTCATACTAAAGTTTTAGTTGATAGTTAAATATTGATTTTAGTAGGCAGGTAAGATAACTAGTGTTGCACGAGCGCAAAATTGACTAACTACAAGTTAAGTTTCACCGCTAAATTTAGAGGTACTCAGTGCAGCGATAAATCCTCTAGTAGCCAGTTAAGTCAGCTTACATAGCCGCGTTAAAGAAACATTTGGGATCCAGATCAGAAACATAGCACCTCGGTGTCTTATCAAGGTCAAAATTGTTTGATTATGTTTGTTATTTTATTTCATTTTTCATTTTCTCTGTTTGAGATTTACATATTACTAAACGCCGACACAATACAATAAAATATTTTAATTGACAACGGAATCTGATTTATATTAATCTGAGAGGCAAACAGTTTGGAGTTTGATCAGACGCCGGGTCACCCGTTATCTGATATGGCTCAAACATTGTAAGCAAAGAAGATAAAACAATTTAGTTTAAGCGGAATGGAAAGACACACGTATTATCCACTGTATGGATGTTATACGCCATAAATATGTCAACCAATTCCACGCTTGAAACCTGTATTTTGGAAAAGCGGGTCCTGATCAGGGTCCAAACTGTTTTTACCGAGATCCTGTTTTCTGTAACATAAAGAAGTACGAACCAATTTCAGAATACAATTATGAATCTACAATACATAATAATAATTGGTACATTATCACAGAAAGTTCTGTTACATGTAGTAACAACGAAACACTTTAGTGTGTGTTGCCATAATGTTTTCTGTTGGCCCTTTCGGCGCCATTTAATCGTGAGTGTTTATCCTTACACCGTTTTATTGTCGTCTGCTTTAATATTCTTATTTGTAATATCGTTTCAAAGAAAGATCCAATGTAGAATGACTTAGGAAATGTCGATACGAGTGTAAAACAGTTTGGACCCTAATCAGACGTCGCGTGACGCGGCGTCTGATCTGGATCCAAACTGTTTGCAAAGCCGACTTTATGCGACTCCGGCGGTGAAAGAGTTGCTAAAGCATGTCTAGGAAACAAGAGATTCCCATAAAGCACATATTTAAAGAAGAATGCAATAAATCAATAATAATAACTCACTAACTCTATAATGAAGTAACCTTCAGAATTGAATATCGGTACATGTACGAGGTTCAATCATTTAGGATCTTGATCAACTACGGGTCAGAACAAGAATATTTAAAATGTATCAACTTTTCGTGTTAGGTGTAATGCGTAGTAACTTAACAGCTAAGGAACCTTCTGTCCACACGTCTGTCTGTCTGTCACTGTCTACCCTCTCTTTCAAAGTTCTCTCTTTCCCTCTCTCTCTCTCTCTCTCCCGCTATCTCTCTATTGTCTGCGCTACTTCTGTGTGTGTGTATGTATACCTGCCTTTTAAGCCTCCCTCTCTCTCTTTCTTTTTCTCTCTCTCTCTCTTTATCTCTCTCTGTCTCTCGCTCGTATATCTATCCCTGTATCTCAGTATATGCATGTCCATCTGTACATGTATATTTACCTGTCTCTCTCTATATATCTCTATCTCTCATTCTCCCAACCTCTCTTGCTTCCTCTCTCTTTCCGTTCTCTTTGTGCCTTTGTTTCCCTGTCTGTCCTTCTTCTTTTTCTCTTGTTGTAATTTAAAATCTTTCATAATATAGTTTTGTTTCTTCTAACCCTTTCAACCCAAAATGCCGTCTGCTTTATAAATGAATTGTTTAGATCTAACGCAACATGAGTGCTAAATAGTTTTGATCCTGATCAGCTGCCAAGTCTATCTGTCATAGCATGGTCCAAAATGATTACATTGTGAAAACTAAACTCAGCAATTAAAGATTATGATTTGCTTGATGCATCACAGATCCTATTAGAATCGATCACCTCCTCGAATACCCCCCCCCCCCCCACCCCAATCCTCCCCCCCCCCCCAATTTTAGTATAAAAATTTATATACACAATGGAAAACAAAGTATGAAGTGTAGTTTTAGCCAAAACGCTTATGTTCACTCATGTTCAATGCATTCACCAAATTTAACCCGACTTTAGCTGGCTACTAAGTGTACTAGCTCCAAGGTAACTACCTACAAGGTAAATTCGACATGTGCACGCCAGTTAGTGGGTCTCTCTAGCTGACAGGTAACTAACGGATAGGTAGAATTTATCGGATAGTTTAGCGAGGAGATTTAGCGGTGTGTCATGCACCCGGGCCCAGGGCCCGGGTGCATGACACATAGTTAGAGCTTACCTGTATACTAAATCCCTCGCTGAGAGATAAATATCGATTTTTAACTACAAGATAAACTAACTGTGTTGCATGACACACCGCTAAATTCTAGTAACATACTAAAGTTTTAGTTGATAGTTAAAAATCGATTTTAGTAGACAGGTAAGATAACTAGCGTTGCACGAGCGCAAAATTGACTAACTACAAGTTAAGTTTTACCGCTAAATTTAGAGGTACTCAGTGCAGCGATAAATCCGCTAGTAGCCAGCTAAGTCAGCTTGCATAGCCGCGTTAAAGAAACATTTGGGATCCAGATCAGAAACATAGCACCTCGGTGTCTTATCAAGGTCAAAATTGTTTGATTATTTTTGTTATTTTATTTCATTTTTCATTTTCTCTGTTTGATATTTACATTTTACTAAGCGCAAACACAATACAATAACATGTTTTAATTGACAACGGAATATGTTGATGATAATGATTCATATTTATCTGAGAGGCAAACAGTTTGGAGTTTGATCAGACGCCGGGTTACCCGTTATCTGATATGGCTCCAACACTGTAAGCAAAGAACATAAAACAATTTAGCTTAAGCGGAATGGAAAGACAAACGTATTATCCACTGTATGGATGTAATACGCCATAGGATGTTGGTTGCATTGAAATAGATCAACCAATTCCACGCTTGAAACCTGTATTTTGGAAAAAGCGGGTCCTGATCAGGGTCCAAACTGTTTTTACTGAGACCCTGTTTTCTGTAACATAAAGAAGTACGAACCGATTTCAGAATACAAAGATGAATTTACAATACATAATAATAATTAGTACATTATCGCAGAGAGCTCTGTTAGTAACAACGAAACAATTTATTGTGTGTTCTGCTGCCATAATGTTTTCTTTTAACCCTTTCGGCGCCAATCAATCGTGAGTTTTTACCCCTACACCGTTTTATTGTCGTCTGCTTTAATGTTCTTATTTGTAATATCGCTTAAAAGAAAGATCCTATGTAGTATGACTTAAGAAATGTTGATACGAGTGTCTAACAGTTTGGATCCTGATCAAACGTCGCGTGACGCGGCGTCTGATCTGGATCCAAACTGTTTGCAAAGACGACTTTATGTGACTCCGGTGATGAAAGAGTTGTTAAATCATGTCTATCAAACACGATTTTCCCATAAAGCACATCTTTAAAGAATAATGCAATAATAATAACACACTAATAACTCTATAATGAAATAACCTTCAAAATTGAATATCGGTACGAGGTTCAATCATTTAGGATCTTGATCAACTACGGGTCAGAACAAGAATACTTAAAATGTACCAAATTTTCGCGTTATGTGTAATGCGTAGTAACTTAACAGTTTAGCAACCGTCTGTCCGCATATCTGTCTGTCTGTCACTGTCTATCCTCTCCCCCTCTCTCTCTCTCTCTCTTTTTTTCTCTCTCTCTCTCTCTCTCTATTGTCTGCGCCACTTCTGTATGTGTATATGTATACATGCCTTTTAAAACTCTCTCTCTCTCTCTCTCTCTCTCCTAACCTCTCTTGCTTCCTCTCTCTTTCCTTTCACTTTATGTCTTTGTTCCCCTGCCTGTCGTCTTTCTGTCCCTGTATGTCTGTCCTTTCTCTTTTTCTCTTATTGTAGCTTTTTAATCTGAATAAAATATACTTAGTTTCTAACTAACCTTTTCAACCCATAATGTCGTCTGCTTTTTTACTGCATTGTTTTGATCTAACGCAACATGAGTGCTAAATAGTTGGATCCTGATCAGCTGCCAAGTATATCTATCATATCATGATCCAAACTGATTACATTGTAAAAACTAAACTCAGCAATTAAAGTTTATGATTTGCTTGATGCATTGTTGGCATAATTATGTTGAACTATAGAGAACAAGAAAACGGGTTCGGATCATAAGTTCTTAAAACATAAGGAACCCCCCCCCCCCCCCATCCAATTTCAGTATACAAATGTATATACACAATGGAAAACAAAGTATGAAGTGGTTTTTTAGCCAAAACGCTTATGTTCACTCGTGTTCAATGCATTCACCAAATTTAACCCGACTTTAGCTGGCTACTAAGTGTACTAGCTCCAAGGTAACTACCTACAAGGTAAATTCGACATGTGCACGCCAGTTAGTGGCTCGCTCTAGTTGACAGGTAACTAACGGACAGGTAGAATTTATCGGATAGTTTAGCGAGGAGATTTAGCGGTGTGTCATGCACCCGGGCCCAGGTAATTGTCTGCTACGGTTGTAAATAACTGTACCATTGCTTAACCCTTTCACCGCCAGAATCGCCTAAAGTCGAATTTGCGAACAGTTTTGATTCTGATCAGACGCCGCGTTACGCGGCGTCTGATCAGGATCAAAACTGTTTGACACCCGTTTCGATATTTCTTATGTCATACTCTCTTAATTCTGAATTTGAAATGATATTGCAGACAATAATATTGAAGCAGACGACACAAAACGGTGTAGGGGTAAACAACTCAAAAATAATTTGGCGATGAAAGGGTTAACCCATTATCCGATAGCCTGGTATAAGTTTTGAATATAGATGACCACTTGAAGCAGGTTGAAAGTTATGCAGGCGCATTCTGCTTTACTTTCAACATGCTTTAAGCTAACAGCTGCTAGAATATTGGAATATTGCTTATGTTTCACATTCATTACTACAATGTATATAAAAGAAAACTATTTTCTTCAGTGGAAGAATAAATTAAATGCGTAAAAAGCGTATATATGGAGTAAAGGGTTAGTTTTAAATGTTATCAATTTTGATAAAAGCATTTTCATTATGCATGTTAAACAACTTCAGTGATTGATGATCAAATATCAAGTTATTACAAATATGATCGGGATATAATTGATAATTTATTAACGTGCTGGCATATGTCTATAGAGACGTTGTTTCCTGCATCCGAAGGGTTGATAACAAATTATTTCTTGCCAAAACCTATTACAAATGTTTTCCTTGCAAGTGAATGATGACAAGTGATAATGCAATGTATCTATCTACACTGTTTGCACAGAAACATTATAAATTTCTATGTGTCTGGAACATCTCTTCTGTGCATTCAAAACATTGCAATCTAAATATAGTAACATCTGTACTTCCGGGCAATTCGATAAAGAAGCACGGCTATATCAAACCAACATATTACCGCCTAAAGCAGGATAACAGTAATACAGAAAGCTCCTATAGGAGCTTTCTGTATTACTGTCATCCTGCATTGAGCTTACGAGATTATACAAGACTGCCAAATCATTTTCTTGGAGTGTATGTTAAATGCAGGGTTTGCTGTAAATCATAAATTAGTTGCAGGGAATTTCGCTTGGTTTTCGCTCTTCAAGTTATACATTCTTTCACAACGGGATAATTTCACATTAACCCTTTTGTCTGCCATTTGCAACTTAAGTGTGATTATCTGTTCAAAAAGTTTGGACCCTGATGAGACGCTGAGATACTAGGCTTCTCATCAGGAGCCATTTTCTAAAAAAAACACACACACAGTTTTTTCTTCTTCAAAACTCTAAGTTTAGAGTAGTATTTAGCAGACGACAACCGTTGCATGTGACAATGTTGCCAAACATTAAAACAGTTAATCTTTATCCTGCCGACCGCGACTTGGCTAGTATTTGCCAACAGTTTTGATCCAGATCAGACGCCGCGTATCGCCGTTTGACACTCGTTTTTAGGGTTTCTTCAATTTAAAAAATGTATAAATCAGAATTTTACCAAATTTGCAGACGACATTTCTAAGCAGACGATATTTACACAGGATAAAGTTAACCCCTTCAATGCCATGACGTCATCAAATTTGAACAATTGTCGTCTGCTTCTGTTACTAAAAAACAATTTTTAGGCATTTTGACTTAAAAAATATTGAAACGAGTGTCAAACAGTTTGGATCGTGATCAGATGCCGCGTCACGCGGCGTCTGATCACGATCCACACTGTTTGAAAATGACTACTGTACTCGGGGTAAGGCAGTGAAGGGGTTAAACTGAAGCAGTAGCTAGGGAATGTTAGAAGACATTTGGCACCCGCCTCTGAGTGAGTGCATGGGTGCAACATTTATTTTCCTAATGCAAGGCAATTGTTAGCAGAGACTTGTCAACAGCAGCTTACTGTAACAAGCTGAACGAGGTATTTATAACACATAATGTAGTTTCATTGCAGCATAACCAACATTCCGTTTTGCGTAATAGAATCTGGTCAGGTGCACTCAATTTATTTAGTACTTTGCTTTAGCAAACACTAGCTACAGTGGAGAATCTGTTATTCTTTCCCGTTTAAACGCAAACGTACGCAAACGCAAAGCACTAAAACGTAGCAGAAATACAGCAGAAAATACATGTAAGAGTGTTCTGCTAAACTTTCCTCATGCATTAAGAAAGCATTAAAGCGACTCGCAACCGGATGGTGTACTTGTCAAAATAAAATAAAATACTCAAATAAAAGCAAATTTGTGGCATTATTTGGCTTCTGACATTAAAAAAATATGATCAGTCCAAAAAAAGTCTCAAAAATCGTCACCGAATCTTAGATTTTTAGATATTTTCCATCGTTTTTCTATACCGACTAGTAGACGGTATAGTTGTTGCTGTTGCTTCTCTACACGGGCTCAGACATAAACACGAGCCGAATTACGAAGTTGTATGCACTTTCGACCGCAACACATTGAAATACGTTAAATCGATCAGAGATAAACGGATAGTTCCGTGGTCCATTGGTCTAAGCGGTTTCCCATTTTGCCTTCTGTCCGCCAATGCCGGGCCATGGGTTCGAATCCCACCAGAGACCAATATTTTTTTTTATTGAAATTCATTTTTTTTAAACAGAATTTCTTATCCTAAACTAATTCTTTACCATTTATATAAGCGTTTGACACATATTTACAAATTACTATTTTTAATGCACCATCTGGTTGCGAGTCGCTTTAAAGAAGTCAATCTGTATCAATATTCTAAAATGACATTCTCTACAGATTGATAAAGGACTAATGCACTGCAAATAATAGTTTTAGCGTAAACGCGTTTATTGGGAAAGAATAACAGATTCTCCACTGTAGCTGCACGGGTGGATACATCATTTGTATAGGACGTTGGTATAGAACGTAAAGTAAGAATATCTATCTCAGCTTAAGCAAAATACAATGCCTGTTAAACCTTTTCATTATGATTGTTATCAGCATTTAATAACACACAGTGCTGCTTTTAACTGGCCTAAAATTATGGAGAAATCTTTTGGACTCGTACACCTCTGAAACGTCATATGGACAATGTCAGTTTCCAAATAAGTCTAGTCCATTTTTGACTTTTTAGGGTTGATTTTAAACACTTTGTTGCAAAATGACTAACAGTACGGGCAGATGACTGAACTGGCTACACTGTTTGCAGTGTTCCTAACAGTACATTGATTGTGAATGACTAGCTGGTCACTAGGGTTAACTTTTTACTAAGTTTCACTAAAATTTCAATATGTGTACATCGTGTATAACTTGCACCTGTCTCTAAAATTATCCATGAATTTAATGTACTCCTGCAAACAAATCATATTTCTCACCAATGCTGATACACACATGTAAGTTAGGGTGTTCCTGATAGCTTGACTTACCTGCCACTTTACCGCCATATTGTTGTCTGCTTCAATATTGTTGTTTGCAATGTCGTTTCAAAGTAAGAGACTGACGAAAATTCAAACTGAAGTGTCTAACATGAGGAGTTAAGTTCTTTTACTCAGAGCAAAAGGGGTTTTATTTCTTTACTTTGGAGTTTTTGGAGATGTCACATTCCCTTCCTCGGCAAAACTACTTTTGCCTGATCCAGAGCAGAAAAATCTTTTTTGGTTGTTTGAGTGCTAACAGTTTAGATCCTGATCAGACGCCGCGTTACGCAGTGTCTGGTCAGTATCCAAACTGTTGGCAAACGCGCCTTTTGACATCGTTGATAGTGAAAGTGTTAGTTTAAACATATTTTATTTCTCAATAGATCATAACATTAGTCAAATACACACAACAATTTCAAAAAGGATGAGATCGAAAGCATAAGCTTATTTAAGAGCCTCTCCTGTTAATAACATTTTATGAGAAAAACGTAACAGTAAGCTACCAGAAAGGAGAAATCATGGACATGTTTTTTTTAATTGTCTAGTAATAATCTTTATAACTGTATCAGATTCTAACTACATGAAAGAAGTTGGTTTGGTGGTATTGGACGAAGATCGCTGAACGGTCACAGGCGGTGGTTGGCCCAAAATGGTGGAACCTAAGACACACTTGTTTGATATAGACAATTCTACAATGACTAGTGTTTATGTGTTCTCTCCGACTTTAACACATATTGCCTGATATTTTATTTGTGTAATAATAAGTATGATTATTTGTGTAATAATTTTTGTGTGTATAATAAGTAGAATTATTGGTAAATCGTAATCGAATATTTATACGTTTTGCGCTATTCATCGTATTTGAAGTGGCAGCTTAATAAGACATTTTAACACTTTAGCTCTAACAGTGGAGAATCTGTTATTCTTTCCCGTTTAAACGCAAACGTACGCAAACGCAAAGCACTAAAACGTAGAAAAGAACAATTTTTGGACAATTCTGATAATTATCTTGGTGGCAAACAGTTTAGAGCCTGATCAGACGCCGGGTTACCCGGCGTCTGATCTGGCTCCAAACTGTTTGCACTGCAAATAATAGTTTTAGCGTAAACGCGTTTATTGGGAAAGAATAACAGATTATCCACTGTACATGCTGCAGCTCTTGATTATCTGTGCAAACAGTAAGGAGTCTGATGAGACACAGCGTAATGCGGCGTCTCATCAGGATCCAAACTGTTTGACACTCTGATCCTGCTTTAAAAAGAAAGCCTGAAAATTCTATTCCTAGAACAATAGCAGACGACAGTTGTTGCAGACGAAATAATTTCTCAGCATGAAAAGAGATAATATTATAATTTCTTCCTGCATTCTGCTACATGATATTGTATGTTTTGCAGCTGATCTTTGCTGTACAGTGGAGAATCTTTTATTCTTTCCCGTTTAAACGCAAACGTACGCAAACGCAAAGCACTAAAACGTAGAAAATAACAACTTTTGGACAATTCTGATATTTCATGTTTATCTTGGTGGCAAACAGTTTGGAGCCTGATCAGACGCCGGGTTACCCGGCGTCTGATCTGGCTCCAAACTGTTTGTATTGGAAATAATAGTTTTAGCGTAAACGCGTTTATTGGGAAAGAATAACACATTCTCCACTGTAACAATCTCAATACAGTGACACTTTTATTCAGTGGCCTTTCTTTGTAGCAGCCCTGACACTCTGTAAAAATAAGTGATTTCCCCATATACTGAGCAAAAATACAGCAGAAAATACATAAGAGTGTTCTGCTAAACTTTCCTCATGCATTAAGAAAGCATTAAAGAAGTCAATCTGTATCAATATTCTAAAATGACATTCTCTACAGATTGATAAAGGCCTAATGCAGGGTTAAGGTAAAGCAGAGGGTTCCTGTAAAAGCTTTCTGTTTTACTTTTATCCTGCATGAAGCTGCCACCTGTATTTGAGAATAAAGTGTCTTGTTTGAACTGCTGAACACATGTTTTGAGTGAGGAACCTGTTTTTACATGTTATTTGTTTTTTTTATTCCACTCTGCTTGTTACAAATACTTGCATTCTGACAAGAAATAGAGAAAATGTGCCAAGGGCAATGACATAAATACTAAGCTACATTACAGTAGAGCCCCATTGTAACCTATCAACAGTACGATCTCCGTGATATTGTTTTACCTAGGTGACTGCTAAAAGCAGGATGGAAGTAAAGCAGAAAGATCATAACGGAGCTTTCTGCTTTAATTTCATCTTGCTTTTAGCACAATCACTTTTTAGGAATCATATACAATTTTTTTTTAATTATATGTAATACATTGTAGTAAGACTTTACTGCCATGCAGTTACAGTCATACGTTCTTGACAACACGGCAGCAATTAGAAGGTCAATCATGTCCCATTGTGGGAAGGCATGTGGAACAATTATGTCTTGAGTAGATTTTATTTATTAGTGAAAATTACTCTTACACTTACTATAATAACAGCTGTGTCAGGCAAATAGTGCAAATCTAAAAGTCTACTTAATGCAGGGCAAGAGTAATACAGAACAGCTTTTATATTCAATTTTGAATGTGACGGTGTTAAAAGCTTTCTGCTTGAATGTATTTCGTTTAGCTGCCACCTGTATTCAACTCAATCAATGATCATGTATTATATGTGGTGCACATGCAGCAGGAACGGTATTGGGTAAATTGTTGCTTCACACAGGTGTTACTCTACTACCAATCACAATGACTATTATCATAAACATAAAACACGTGTAAACTGCCATTTGTTTTAGAAGCATTTAGATATATTAAGACTGGTGACTGCTTCATGCAGAGCAAAAGTAAACCATAAAGCTCCTTTAGTACCTTTCTACTTTAGTTTTTTTCTGCAATATGCTGCCTTTGGTTTAAAGACTTCTAATTCAACAGTTAACACACATTTAATGGTACAGCTCATGTTGTATAATCGGCCTACAAATAGAACATGCATGTGTAAAATTTAATACATGTGTTTCCTTAATGCAGGATAAAGAAATAATACAAACTGCTCCTTAATAGTAATACGCGCATTATATCTGTCCTGCATTAAGCAGTCAATTGTTATAAGAGGTTAAAATTTTCAGTAAGTGGTCACTTAATAGAAGATTGACTGTGTGTTTAGTGTTTTACCTTTGTGTGTTTATAGTATAAGTATAATATTGCTTATCTTATTTATTGTTTATTAGGTTTATTAAGCAGGGCCCAAGGAAGTACACAGGTGTTTCTTACCTGCTGATTTGGGTGTGAACTTCTCCCTGTTGGCTGCACATATTGCCAGTAACCGGTACCCAAGGTCAAGGTCAAACCCTGGCTGGGGCGCTACCCTGCTTATAACCTGGAAAAAATAAACATAAATATAAATACATGTATTTGAAATAGGATGGATCGTAAATATCTGATCTATGACGATCAGGTATATATCTCTTTTTATAAGATCAGGTTTTTAACTTTTTATCCCTAGTCCATAGATCAGGTATTTATCTCTGTGTCACAGAACATGTATTTATATCTTTGCCATAAAAAACTGAATAAAAACTGAGTCAAGGCTCAGAATTAACATCTTTTTCATAGATTATGTTATCCGTATTATCTCTTTAATATCCGATTAAAAGAGATACATATTTGATCTATGAAAAAGAGATAAATACCTGATCAATGACATAGAGATACATGCCTGATTTATGAAAAAATAGATAAATACCTGACCAGTGACAAAGAGATAAATACATGTTCTATGAAAAAGGGATGAATACCTGACCAGAGACAAAGATATACATACCTGATCTGTGGAAAAGAGATGAATACCTGACCAGAGACAAAGAGATAAATACCTGATCTGTGGAAAAGAGATGAATACCTGACCAGAGACAAAGAGATAAATACCTGATCTGTGGAAAAAAGATTAACACCTGGTCTATGACAAATAGATAAATAGATCTCTAAAAATAGTAAATACATTATCTATGACATCAGGGAGTAATTATATGTACATGTATAAGTAATTCGTGATGACAACGAACAAAGTATGAACCAGGAAATGTTTCCTAACAATAAAATCTCTTTGGTAAACATTTCACAGTCATAGTAATTTATATATTATGTATTTTTCTCATGAACAACAAATCATGATGCACCCATGTGAAACCATAACAAATTTTACTTTTAAATAATACATCTAGTAATACAAGTAATTTCATAATACAAAAAAAATCTTGAATCAAAATTGAATCTAGTGCGATACATAGAGAAATGAAAGAAATCCTTCTAACCACAAACAACCTGAATGTCTAAAGAAGATGAATTTGCAGCTCTTAAAACAGGGAGCAGCTAAACGAAAAGCAATAAAGAAAAGCAAACAGTTTTAGCTCAGATGAACTAGTGACCTACTTTTTGACTGGACATGGTCCATATTAAAACTGGACCTTAGGATCGTGTCAAGATAGTCATTAACAAGTGTGATCGAAATCAGGGCAAAACTGGTCTGTATAGTGTTTACAAGTGATTTAAAGAAAGTGTTAAGCTCCAATAAATGCTGTTTTCTTACATTTGACCTAATGACTTACTTTTTGACCCCACATGATGATGGACCATGATCAAACTTGACTTAGTCTTTGACAAATACACCATTTGGAGCAATTTTGAATAAAATTGACACAAAACTGTGGACACTAATTAGTGTATTATGAACAAGATTTTCTATAATTTGACTTAGTCACCTACTGCCTTATCACACATAACATAATTGTGCAAACTGGACCTAGATTTTGTATTAATAAAAACAATATTCGGAGCAAGTTTGATGAATATTGATCCAGAATAATATTTTTTCAACCCAAAATGACACATGTTCTTACTTAAAGCTGCCACCTGTATTCAACACCATCACTGAAAATTCAATAAAGGCACTTATAAAATGTCAGAGAGCCTATGCAGAAGTGCTCAAGAATAACTCTTTACCCCATAGCCTGTTTCTAGTATTGAAACAAGAGCCCCATGGGGCATATTTAGCTCACCTGAGAACAGCTGACAAAATGGAGATAATGATTTATGTCCAGGACGGAGTCAATTTTTACCGAGAAGTATAAATTGAACAATCTTGATAGAGGACCAGTAGAAGATGCTATGTGGCAAATATCTAAGATCAGGGTACTAAGGTTTTAGACAAGAAGATTTTTTAAGTTTCCATTGAAAAAATCTATTTTAGCTCCTGTGACCTAGATATGCAACAGACTGTAACCATTTGAACAATATAGGTAAAGGACATCTAGAAATGTCACCATGCCGAATATCAAAGCTCTGGCCATATTAGTTTTAGAGGAGACGATGTTTGAAAATTTTACTATATAACTCTATGTAAAACTGTGACCCCCGGGGCGGAGCCAATTTTAACCCCAGGGGCATAATTTGAACAAACTTGATAGAGGATCAGTGGGTGATGGTATGTGCCAAATATCTAAGCTCTGGCCCTTGTAGTTTCAGACAAGTAGATTATTTAATTTTCATTTGAAAAAAATCTATTTTTAGCTCTTGTGACCTAGATATGCAACCAACCAGAAGTATTTAAACAATATTGGTATAGGACTTCTAGAAGTGTCACCATGCCAAATATCAAACCTCTGGCCATCTTAGTTTTAGAGGAGAAAACGTTTTCAAAAATTTCACAATATAACTCTATGTAAAACTGTGACCCCCGGGGTGGGACCAATTTGGACCCCAGGGGCATAATTTGTACAAACTTGATAGAGGACCTGTAGATGATGCTACGTGCCAAATATCTAAGCTCTGGCCCTTGTAGTTTCAGACAAGAAGATTTTTTAAGATTTCCTTATTTTTTCACTTTGGTTGCCATGGCAACCAGAGTTCTACATTGTTTTTAATTCTTTGAATAAATTTGAAAGTGTTTGACGCAAGGAACATTCCTGTAAAGTTTGGTTGAAATTTGTCAAGGGGTATAGGAGCAGATGTCATTTGAAGCAATTATTATTAACGACGGACAACGCACAACGCACGACGACGAACGACGCACACAGGGCCATCCCAAATAGCTCACCTTGAGCCTTTGGCTCAGGTGAGCTAAAAAGGGGGTCCAATTAAAGCAGGTTGAAAGTAAAGCAGAATGCGCCTTAAGGCGCATTCTGCTTTACTATCGGCCTGCTTTAAGCCACCATCTGATAGAATGTAGAAAATATATTTTTTTATGACTGTATAAATTTGAAAGTTCTATATTTTCAGTGGAGGAATAGGTTAAATGCGCTAAAAGGCGCTTCTATTGGGGAAAGGGATAAAGGGACCCCCTCTATTATCTGACTCCTTCAAACCCTGTCACTCTTTCATCAATCAATCTTCCCAATGTCAATTGTCAGATTTGTGATATTTTCAGTTCAGTGTCAATCCAGCTGCATTCCACACAGATGAGTTTACTTTCTCTCTGTGAAGTCAAGTATCACCCCTACGATGCTATAGTCGTGACTCTCCTTCTAGTTCCAATTAGCTTAGATCAAGATACAAGAGGGCCTGAAGGCCCTGATATCGCTCACCATTTGTAATGAAGCCTGATAGCTTTACCTTTGAATTTCACCCGTTTTATTCTAAATCCATTCAAGTTTGTCGACCTACTGTAGTATAGTAGAGTACATCAAAGGCAGATAACTAGAGCCTAAACAATACTGAAATTAAGCCTTTTTCTAGCATTTCAAAGTATATCAAGGGCAGGTAACTATTGCCACAATGATTACATTTCAACAATAATTGCACACCTTCGAGAACGTATAGCTACATCCTTTGTGTACAAGTATAATCAAAATCCATTGAAAACTGTAGTTGCAAGAGTGTAAACGCTGTAAAATATGGCATTTTCAGCAATTCAAAGGTAGATATCTTTTGATCTATTTGTCTGATTCCAACCATAATCACCCTTTTTCCAACTCTTATGGTCATATACAATATGAGCAAGTTTGAGAGAGCTTGGATAAATATTGTGGCCTCTAGAGCGTAAACACTGTTAAATAAATCATTTTCAGCAATTCAAAGGTAGATAACTCTTGACCTATTGATCCGATTACAACCAAAATTGAACTCATCCGAAGTCTTAAGGTAATATACAATCTGAGTAAGTTTGAGAAAGATTGGATACAACATCGTTAAATATGGCATTTTCAGCAATTCAAAGGTATATAACTCTAGACCTATAAGTCTGCTTTCAACCATAATCAAACTCATCTGAACTTTTATAGTAATATACAATCTGAGCAAGTTTAAGAAAGATTTGATAAAAATTGTGAACTCTAGAGTGTAAACACCGTTAAAAATGGCATTTTCAGCAATTCAAAGGTAGATTACTCTTGATCTATTTGTCCGATTTCAACCAAAATCAAACTCATCCGAACTCTTATGGTCATATACAATCTGGGCAGGTTTTAGAAAGATTGGATAAATACTGTGGCCTCTAGAGTGTAAACACCGTTAAATATGGCATTTTCAGCAATTCAAAGGTAGATAACTCTTGATCTATTTGTCCGATTTCAACCAAAATAGAACTCTTCCGAACTCTTAAGGTCATATACAATCTGGGCAGGTTTCAGAAAGATTGGATAAATACTGTGGCCTCTAGAGTGTAAACACTGTTAAATATGGCATTTTCAGCAGTTCAAAGGTAGATAACTCATGACCTATTTGTCCGATTTCAACCATAATCGAACTCATCCGAACTCTTATGGCAATATACCATCTGAGCAAGTTTGGATAAAAATTGTGGTCTCTAGAGTGTAAACACTAAAATTGTTGACACCGCACGACGGACGCCGGACGCCGGACAATCAAGGATTGCAATAGCTCACCCTGAGCTAAAAACCTGTGTTAAGTGGAATCACTCAATAATATGTCATGGGTATCTCCAATGACAAGTTATTTGCTAAATGCAGAGCCTGATGTTATAAAACTTAAAACGAACTCTGATTCTAGTAACCTCATTTGGGTGTATTTTTAGTAGAATCATGTATGCATGACTTATGGACTGTAGTTACTGAGAACAATTCTGAGTTTTGAGTAAGGAGTTCATTTGAACGTTTATAACCGCAGGGCAAGAATGTATATATACGTTCCTCCAAGGGCCAGGACAAAAGTAGCACACAGAAAGCTCTTTAACCCTTTACCTCATAGCCTGTTTCTAAATTTGATGACAGGTGACCACTTAAAGCAGGTTGAAAGTAAAGCAGAATGTGCCTTAAGGCACATTCTGCTTTACTTTCAGCCTGCTTTAATAAAAACTGCTAGGCTATATAAAATATTTGTAATGGTAATTGTTCATGAGGGTATAAACTGGAACTATTTTCATCAGCGGAGGAATAAATTAAATACGCTAAAAGTCGCTTCTATTGGGGAAAGGGTTAAGAATCTTTCTGCATTACGTATGTCCTGCATTAAGTTGTAACTTTAATAGAAACCTGTCAATTAATCTATGATGTTCCAAGTGGGCGTTTAACGAAGTTTTTACTGAATATAACTGTCTGCTACATATTGATAAATTACATAATTTTTCAATTTTCAGATGACAACTGTAGTATGATAAAGTTTAATACATTTAACAGTGAAAGCTGCCAATTACAAAATATATAATCAACTGAAACAAGAAATATCTTTAAAAAAGATATTCAGCGGAATGGGTGGTGGAATTCATGCTGTAGATTGGTGTGCAAAATTGTATGAAATTGGTTTTTTTCAAAGAATTGTAATATCTTGGATTGAAAAGCAAAAAATACACATTCAAGGATAACTTTAACTCTTTAACTATAAATGCACAGAAATGCAAAACAATAATATAACCCATATCCTAGCTACTGGTAGGAGATCCTCAGATTAAACTACTGTTGTATATATCAAACTTCATTCATGGGGAGTTTCTTGAAACAAACTATAACTACATAAACTGTGCATGCCCTTACAGAACAACAGTTCTATAACACCTCACTCTTGTGAATAAATGATGAAACAACACAATTGTGTTTAACTCACTTGAGGCCATTTGTTATATTGCTATCAATGTATGGTAAATTTGAACAAATAGTTAACAATTAAAATAAATTGGTAGTAAACCATTACCTAGCTGCCACTGTCTATCTATAAATAGACAGCATGATGTCATCAGCTCAGTATTACACACTGCCTTTACACTCACATCAGTGCATATAGAACCAGCCAGGCTACAGTTACAGGGCTCCAGATAAGAGGGGAGTAAACAGAACAAATCTAACATTTTCTCACTCAATTCAGCACCAAACCCTATGGTGTTACCACTCATTTTTATCGTCTCGAAGAGATAATTCAAATGAGTAGGACACCATAGGGTTTAATGCACAAATAAAGTTTTTAAGTTTTGAAATTATTCTCTTATCTGGAGCCCTGGCTACTATCCAATCAGACAATTCAGTTTCAACAGGTGCTCTTAATTCTAAATTTCTGATCAAGTATGATTGGTTGAAATGTTTGTCTTAATAAAAATGTAGGTCTAAATAGATATTAGTCAGCTCCGCTGAAAAATTGAAGATGGCTTTTAGGTGTTCCTTATATTGATAGACACATAATCCATGACAAACAATTAGGATTCTGAAACGGCTTAAAAAAAATACTGGTTTATAGTGATAAAAAAAATACAAAGTAATAGCAAACAAAATATGGATAATCGTTTGCAAACAAACTTAAGCAGATGCCATTTAAAGCAGGTAATATTTACTACGTGTTTTCTAAGGTTTAATTTGTAAACCAACAGATCATTGATTCATTTAACAAATTCTATCACACAGTGCTCAACTGATCACAAAGTAACACTTCTGTTTAACTCTTTGCATGCTTGGTAATTTTTTCGTCTGCAACAATTGTCGTCTGCTACTGTTCTAAAATTAGAATTTTCAAAATTTCTTGTAATGCAGGGTCAGAGTTTCAAACTGTTTGGACCCTGATGAGAAGCGGCGTCTCATCAGGATCCAAACGGTTTGCAGAGATACTAACGATTCCCCTGCTTACATGCAAGGAGTTAAATAATTGCTACATTTGCACAATACAGTGGAGAATCTGTTATTCTTTCCCAATAAACGCGTTTACGCTAAAACTATTATCTGCAGTGCAAACAGTTTGGAGCCAGATCAGACGCAGGGTAACCCGGCGTCTGATCAGGCTCCAAACTGTTTGCCACCAAGATAAACAAGAATTTTCAGAATTGTCCAAAAGTTGTTCTTTGCTACGTATTAGTGTTTTGCGTTTGCGTACGTTTGCGTTTAAACGGGAAAGAATAACAGATTCTCCACTGTAACTAGATTATTTTACTCTTTCATTTTATCTAATGCTTATTGCCGCTGTGTTTCAAACGCTATTAACCCGTATCCTGCTATAATATCAACTGCTTTGAAATTGTCGTCTGCCAAAAATATTTTAAGATTTTTACATTTTTTAATCACAGAAATTTAAAGACGAGTGTCAAACAGTTTGGATCCAGATCAGACACTGCGTTACGCGGCGTACCAGTGAAGTCATGATCAGCAGGGTCAGCAGGATAAATGTTTACTGGAAACTCTATTACAGTCATACCTGTGTTCGAAGCCCAATGACAACAAAGTCCATTGACAACAGAATATTTAGGAAGACTTTTCATGTTGGTAAGAGTATTAGACAAATGACAGATGTCTTAAGAGTCCATAATCATTGCATTTTTCACGAGTGACATAAAATCAAGATTGACTGTAAATACACTTAAAACCTGGTGATGGACACATAATTTTTCTATAATCAAAATTTTAATATTTCTATGAAACAAAGCTTATCTGTGATTACCCATGACCCATTTCAAGTTTTGAAGACCAGGTGACCACTTAAAGTGCTTTCCGTTTTACTTTCAGCCTGCTTTAAGCTACCCTCTGCTAGGATAGAGAAACTATTTCTTATTATGCATATTCATGACTATATAAGGCAATATATATGGGGGTAATGGGTTAATGACCATTATAGCTTATATATATCTAACTTTTTCCTCTTTTCATGGCATTGCAATGAGCTGCTAACCATCTTTAAAGATCTCTTTTTCCCACTTATTCCTCCCTGAAACTTTAAATGGACAATTCCAGTTTCCATTTAAGTCTTGTGCATTTCTGACTTTTACGGGTTGTTTTTGTCAATGTTTGGCATTAAGACAAATATTGAACACCCTTATCAGAGGGCTCCTAGGAGCTCTCTGATCTGGGTCTTCGCTGTTTGCATAGGACAAGTGTACTATTCAAATGTACACTGTTTGCTAAGGACGCCAATATGCGGGACTAGGGTTCAAAGGGTTAAACCGATTATCCCATATAAACACCTTTTTATGCCTATAATTTCCGCCTCCACTGAAGACAATAATTCCATACAGTCATGAAAATGTACCATAAGAAATATTTTTCATATTCTAGAAGATAGCTTAACTATAACTCATTATCCCCTCAAACTTCCAATGGACAATTCCAGTTTGCAATAAAGGCTGGTCCATTTAAGACTATTCAGGGTTGTTTTTTGTAATAAATGGCAAAATGACAAACAGTGAAGTCCTTGATCAGAAGGCTCCTGAAGGAGCCCTCTGATCAGGGACTTCACTGTTTGCATAGGACAAGTGTACTCTTCACTGATACACATTTGGTAAAGGACACATATACGCGTCACTAGGGCTCAATGAGTTAAAGCAGGATGAAAGTAAATTGGACGTCTTCAAATCTAGAAACAGACTATGGGGTAATGGGTTAAAATTGTCACCTAACACAAGCTGCACTGCACTAGTAATGGGTATTGTTTTACAGTAGAGAATCTGTTCTTCTTTCCCGTTTAAACGCAAACATACGCAAACGCTAAGCACTAAAACGTAGAAAAGAACAACTTTTGGACAATTCTGATAATTCTTGTTTATCTTGGTGGCAAACAGTTTGGAGCCTGATCAGACGCCGGGTTACCCGGCGTCTGATCTGGCTCCAAACTGTATGCACTGCAAATAATAGTTTTAGCATAAACGCGTTTATTGGGAAAGAATAACAGATTCTCCACTAAACATCTCTGCTCTGTGTCTCATTCCAATTGCACCAAAAAAAATGTCATCTGCAGATTGTTCTCCGCAAAAAAATGAACATCAATCAGACACAAAAGAATGTTTAGACCAGAAAGCAACGAGCTAATTTCGCCCCTAATACCATTAAGGAGGAAAATTCCAATCATCCAATAAATAACACGATCAATTTAAATTTAGAAGAAGCTCTTAATTGCCTGGCAGAGAGGCAGTTGTCCTGCTCAAACTTGGTATCCCATTTCTCCCTGACTGTTCAATCTTCAGGTCTCGTATCACACTTTTTAGGTCAAAATAAAAAAAATACTCTCTGAATGAATCATTCCCTCAAATTGTTCAGTTCTGTCGATCATTACCACTAATTACATTATTTTTGTTTTCAGGACTGCAGCATTTAGTGAGACACAGTTTAGACTTGTCATCAGCAACAAATCTTTCTAGGAAAATATAATTGCTCAAGACAGGTGACTGCTTAATGCAGGATGAAAGTAAGGCAGAAAGCTCCCTTTCTGCCTTACTTTCATCCAGCATTAAGGTACTAAGTTACTAACTGTCTTTAAGACAGTCTAACATTTATTTGAAAAGTAAAATTAAACATTGGTGGGACTGTACAATAAAGTCTGTGTGAGAAAACACTCAATTTGATGAATCTACAGTTCTATAAACAGGGCTCCAGATAAGAGGTAGTTATTTCAACAAATCAAACATTTTCTCACTCGTTTCAGCACCAAATCCTATGGTGTTACTACTCATTAGAATCGTCTCTTCGAGACGATTCTAATGAGTAGTGACACCATAGGGTTTAATTGAGAAATAAAGATTTTAGTTTTTGAAAAAACTACCCTTATCTGGAGCCCTGTATAAAATAAAAGTAAGCAGCTGAAAGCAGGACAAAAGTAATGCAGAAAGTGCTGATGAGCTTTCTACATCAAGTAATTACTGTTGTCTTGCATTAAGCAGTCATCTGTCTGTGATATTTTGTATGTTGCAGGAGCTTTCTACATATTAACTTGTGAGTTGCATCAAGCAGTGACATTTCAGATGGGCTTTCTGCATTTATTATTTTTATATCACTTAAGCAGTGGACTGTTAGTAGTGATCTCTATGTTGTTGGAGCTTTCTACATTATTTCAGTTTTGCATTAAGCAATGTCCTACCTTATGAGCTTTCTGCATTTACTACTTATATCTTGCATTAAGAAGTGACCTGTCTGTAATGATTTCCATGTTATAGGATCTTTGTGCATTATTTACTTTTTTATTGTTTCACAGAGACCTGGTCTGTAGTGATTGCTGTGCTGTAGGAGCTTTCTGCATTATTTTCTATCCTTCATTAAGTATTTATCTTACTGTAGATATTGCCATGTTGTAGGAGCTTTCTGCATCATTTTCTATCCTTCATTAAGTATTTATCTTTCTGTAGATATTGCCATGTTGTAGGAGCTTTTTGCATCATTTTCTATCCTTCATTAAGTATTTATCTTTCTGTAGAAATTGCCATGTTGTAGGAGCTTTCTGCATTATTTTCTATCCTTCATTAAGTATTTATCTTTCTGTAGATATTGCCATGTTGTAAGAGCTTTCTGCATCATTTTCTATCCTTCATTAAGTATTTATCTTTCTGTAGATATTGCCATGTTGTAAGAGCTTTCTGCATCATTTTCTATCCTTCATTAAGCAGTGATCAGTCTGTAGATATTGCCATGTTGTAAGAGCTTTCTGCATCATTTTCTATCCTTCATTAAGTATTTATCTTTCTGTAGATATTGCCATGCTGTAGGAGCTTTCTGCATTATTTTCTATCCTTCATTAAGTATTTATCTTACTGTAGATATTGCCATGTTGTAGGAGCTTTCTGCATCATTTTCTATCCTTCATTAAGTATTTATCTTTCTGTAGATATTGCCATGTTGTAGGAGCTTTCTGCATCATTTTCTATCCTTCATTAAGTATTTATCTTTCTGTAGATATTGCCATGTTGTCGGAGCTTTCTGCATTATTTTCTATCCTTCATTAAGTATTTATCTTTCTGTAGATATTGCCATGTTGTAGGAGCTTTCTGCATTATTTTCTATCCTTCATTAAGTATTTATCTTTCTGTAGATATTGCCATGTTGTCGGAGCTTTCTGCATTATTTTCTATCCTTCATTAAGTATTTATCTTTCTGTAGATATTGCCATGTTGTCGGAGCTTTCTGCATTATTTTCTATCCTTCATTAAGTATTTATCTTACTGTAGATATTGCCATGTTGTAGGAGCTTTCTGCATCATTTTCTATCCTTCATTAAGTATTTATCTTTCTGTAGATATTGCCATGTTGTAGGAGCTTTTTGCATCATTTTCTATCCTTCATTAAGTATTTATCTTTCTGTAGATATTGCCATGTTGTCGGAGCTTTCTGCATTATTTTCTATCCTTCATTAAGTATTTATCTTTCTGTAGATATTGCCATGTTGTAAGAGCTTTCTGCATCATTTTCTATCCTTCATTAAGTATTTATCTTTCTGTAGATATTGCCATGTTGTAAGAGCTTTCTGCATCATTTTCTATCCTTCATTAAGCAGTGATCAGTCTGTAGATATTGCCATGTTGTAAGAGCTTTCTGCATCATTTTCTATCCTTCATTAAGTATTTATCTTTCTGTAGATATTGCCATGCTGTAGGAGCTTTCTGCATTATTTTCTATCCTTCATTAAGTATTTATCTTACTGTAGATATTGCCATGTTGTAGGAGCTTTCTGCATCATTTTCTATCCTTCATTAAGTATTTATCTTTCTGTAGATATTGCCATGTTGTAGGAGCTTTCTGCATCATTTTCTATCCTTCATTAAGTATTTATCTTTCTGTAGATATTGCCATGTTGTCGGAGCTTTCTGCATTATTTTCTATCCTTCATTAAGTATTTATCTTTCTGTAGATATTGCCATGTTGTAGGAGCTTTCTGCATTATTTTCTATCCTTCATTAAGTATTTATCTTTCTGTAGATATTGCCATGTTGTCGGAGCTTTCTGCATCATTTTCTATCCTTCATTAAGTATTTATCTTTCTGTAGATATTGCCATGTTGTAGGAGCTTTCTGCATCATTTTCTATCCTTCATTAAGTATTTATCTTTCTGTAGATATTGCCATGTTGTCGGAGCTTTCTGCATTATTTTCTATCCTTCATTAAGTATTTATCTTTCTGTAGATATTGCCATGTTGTAGGAGCTTTCTGCATTATTTTCTATCCTTCATTAAGTATTTATCTTTCTGTAGATATTGCCATGTTGTCGGAGCTTTCTGCATTATTTTCTATCCTTCATTAAGTATTTATCTTTCTGTAGATATTGCCATGTTGTCGGAGCTTTCTGCATTATTTTCTATCCTTCATTAAGTATTTATCTTACTGTAGATATTGCCATGTTGTAGGAGCTTTCTGCATCATTTTCTATCCTTCATTAAGTATTTATCTTTCTGTAGATATTGCCATGTTGTAGGAGCTTTCTGCATCATTTTCTATCCTTCATTAAGTATTTATCTTTCTGTAGAAATTGCCATGTTGTAGGAGCTTTCTGCATTATTTTCTATCCTTCATTAAGTATTTATCTTTCTGTAGATATTGCCATGTTGTAAGAGCTTTCTGCATCATTTTCTATCCTTCATTAAGTATTTATCTTTCTGTAGATATTGCCATGCTGTAGGAGCTTTCTGCATTATTTTCTATCCTTCATTAAGTATTTATCTTACTGTAGATATTGCCATGTTGTAGGAGCTTTCTGCATCATTTTCTATCCTTCATTAAGTATTTATCTTTCTGTAGATATTGCCATGTTGTAGGAGCTTTCTGCATCATTTTCTATCCTTCATTAAGTATTTATCTTTCTGTAGAAATTGCCATGTTGTAGGAGCTTTCTGCATTATTTTCTATCCTTCATTAAGTATTTATCTTTCTGTAGATATTGCCATGTTGTAAGAGCTTTCTGCATCATTTTCTATCCTTCATTAAGCAGTGATCAGTCTGTAGATATTGCCATGTTGTCGGAGCTTTCTGCATCATTTTCTATCCTTCATTAAGTATTTATCTTTCTGTAGATATTGCCATGTTGTCCGAGCTTTCTGCATTATTTTCTATCCTTCATTAAGTATTTATCTTTCTGTAGATATTGCCATGTTGTAGGAGCCTTCTGCATCATTTTCTATCCTTTATTAAGCAGTGCTCAGTCTGTAGATATTGCCATGTTGTAGGAGCTTTCTGCATCATTTTCTATCCTTCATTAAGCAGTGATCAGTCTGTAGATATTGCCATGTTGTTGGAGCTTTCTGCATCATTTTCTATCCTTTATTAAGTATTTATCTTTCTGTAGATATTGCCATGTTGTAGGAGCTTTCTGCATCATTTTCTATCCTTTATTAAGCAGTGATCTGTATGTAGATATTGCCATGTTGTAGGAGCTTTCTGCATCGTTTTCTATCCTTTATTAAGTATTTATCTTTCTGTAGATATTGCCATGTTGTAGGAGCTTTCTGCATCATTTTCTATCCTTCATTAAGTATTTATCTTTCTGTAGAAATTGCCATGTTGTAGGAGCTTTCTGCATTATTTTCTATCCTTCATTAAGTATTTATCTTTCTGTAGATATTGCCATGTTGTAAGAGCTTTCTGCATCATTTTCTATCCTTCATTAAGCAGTGATCAGTCTGTAGATATTGCCATGTTGTCGGAGCTTTCTGCATCATTTTCTATCCTTCATTAAGTATTTATCTTTCTGTAGATATTGCCATGTTGTCGGAGCTTTCTGCATTATTTTCTATCCTTCATTAAGTATTTATCTTTCTGTAGATATTGCCATGTTGTAGGAGCCTTCTGCATCATTTTCTATCCTTTATTAAGCAGTGCTCAGTCTGTAGATATTGCCATGTTGTAGGAGCTTTCTGCATCATTTTCTATCCTTCATTAAGCAGTGATCAGTCTGTAGATATTGCCATGTTGTTGGAGCTTTCTGCATCATTTTCTATCCTTTATTAAGTATTTATCTTTCTGTAGATATTGCCATGTTGTAGGAGCTTTCTGCATCATTTTCTATCCTTTATTAAGCAGTGATCTGTATGTAGATATTGCCATGTTGTAGGAGCTTTCTACATCATTTCAATCCTTTATTAAGCAGTGATCAGTCTGTTGATAGTGCCATGGTGTTGGAGCTTTCTGCATCATTTTCTATCCTTCATTAAGCAGTAGTCTGTAGGTTGACATTGCCATATAGGAGCTTTCTGCATCATTTTCTATCCTTCTTTAAGCATAGACCAGTCTGTAGATAATGCCATGTTGTTGGAGCTTTCTGCGTCTTCTGTCCTTCATTAAGCATTGGATCTGGCTTGCCCACACAGGTTTGCCATGTTTAATGTTAGCACTGCAGTACACAGGTTTCAGGTCTAATTTAATTTCACTGTTTTTCAATTGCTGGGTATCATCGTCAATAGCCAGGAATCATTGTCAATTGGCGGGGACTCATTGGCCACCAATGAGCTGGATCATCTGTTCACTGGTGAATCACAACACTTGCCATTATCAGATACTAGGCTATATGGCAGGGCTTAAAACGGCTTCAGATAAGGGGAGTATTTCAAAAACTAAAATCTTTTTTTCTGCATTAAACCCTATGGTATCACTACTCATTAGAATCGTCTCGAAGAGACGATTCTGAGTAGTAATACTATAGGATTTGGTGCTGAAATGATTGAGAAAATGTTGGATTTGTTCAGTTTACTCACTCTTATCTGGAGCCCTGGTTTAAAACATTCAACCCTAGTGACAAGTATACTTGTCATTTACAGGGTACCTGTGAAGAGTACACTTGTCTAATGTAAGAGTCCTCTGATCAGGTTCTGCACTGTTTGCCATTTTGCAATATATTGTTAATATCAACCCTAAATAGTCAAAAATGGAATCAACTTAACTGGAACCTGGAATAACCCATTAAAAGTTTCAGGGAAGAATGGTTTAATGTAAAATATTGATTGCTGTCCAATTGTCTCCTATTTTATTGTATAAACACACTAAAAGGTCGCTTTCAAAAATCAATGGCATCACAGTAAGCCTGGTCTAGCAGTCATATTTCTATTAATATTGTCAGTTCAAACCTTGTGCTGCCCAGTGAGACACTGAAACCTTTAACCTGTTGAAATAAAATGTATTCTGCTTAAAATGTTGTCACCTCAAATTCTGAAAATTGACTCTATTATAATATATTTACTTGCTGAAATGTTTTTCAAACTGCAAACAGATTGGATCCAGATCAGGCCCCACAAATGTGGGGCCTGATCTGGATCCAATCTGTTTGCAAAAGTCTGAAATATTTTTTATGGTCACACTGTCTTGTTGTACAAACTAAGTGTTGGATGTGCATTATAACACATATCATATAGGGCCTCATAGAATTCTGGTACCTAATCTGTAATAATAGACTGGTTTAGGCCATTTTAGACTGTGTCATTGGACAAACTCTGACAGGAAGCAGCAATCAGCTGTGGCACTGAATCAGCTGACAATTATGAAGCAGCATTTGGGAGAAATTGGCACTCAGATATCTATTAGCAAATAGTTTGGATCAAGCTCAGAAATCTGGCATCTGATGACAATCTGAAAATCATTTGTTACCAGTATATTAGAAGTATTGAATAGAGCATTGATTTCAGAACTTCAAAAAATTCAGAAATTCAGTAGCTGACAATTTTGAAGTAGACACAACTTTATATAAAGGACATTATCAATTCACACCTGTGCGAAGGTATTGAATTAGTAAAAAGAACTATTCCAGAATAATTTCTTGAATATTCATTAACAATTCTAGAAGCTGCAATAGAGCTATAACATTCATGAATATTCTACAAAAATTCTAGAAATTTGATGGATTTAGAACCATTTTTCTAGAATTACAAAAGCGCTTGAACTTCTTTTGTAGATTTTTAAAGTAATTCTTGAAGCTCTAGAACAATTCTGGAAGCAGCCATTTAACATTCATGAACATTCTAAAATTCTTGAACGCTTTTCACAGGGGCGGTCAATAGATGTACAGTAAAACCCTGTTGTGTTGACGGCACAGAACTGAAGACTAACTGATAATGTTAATGATAATATTATGAGGTAGCTTAACCCTTTCCCCACTAGAAGCGCATTTTTGCGTATTCAGTTTATTCCTCCACTGAAGAAATAAGTTTATATACAGTCATGAATATGTATCATAAGGAATATTTTCTTTATTCAAGCAGTTGGAAACTTAAAGTAGGCTGAAAGTAAAAGCAGAATGCTTTACTTTCAACATGTTTTAAGTAGTCAGCTATTTTCAAAACTAGAAACAGGCTATTGGGGTAAAGAGTTAAAACTTGATGAAAGTAAAGCAGATACTTTTAAACTTCTTGCTTGACATTGCACCCATTTTTCTTAAAAAGAGAAAAAAAGGCCTTTTATGAAAAGTCAGACCATCTAAGCCCTTCAGAATTCTTATGACCTGCATTAATTAACCCATTACCCTATAGATATGCCTTTAACACCTTTAACTTTTCTCCACTCAAGAAAACAATTCCAACATATGCATTCAAGAATATTTTATCATCAGAAATATTTCCTATATCTTAGCAGGCAGCAGCTTAAAGCAGGTTTGAAAGTAAAGCAGAATGCTCCTTAAGGAGCATTCTGCTTTACTTTCAAATCTGCTTTAAGTGGTCACCTGTCTAAATAACTTAAAATAGGCTATGGTGTAATGGAAGCAGTAAGCTGTTTCAAAGGTTTATAATAAAATATACAGTAAAACCTCTCAATTACGACCACTAAATTTTGTTAATTATTAGGTGTTTATGACAGGTGACCTCTTAAAGCAAGGTGACAGTTAAACAGAAAGCTCCTATAAGAGCTTTCTGTTTAACTGTCATCTTGCTTTAAGCAGTCACCTGTCTTTTATACAATCAAATATCATTCGTTTTAGTGGCCGTAATAGAGAGGTTTTACTGTATACAATTTCTGTATTGAATATAGCCAATCAAAATACAGGTTTGACTGTACCCCAGTAAAATGAAGAGGAGATGATTATTGACAAAAGTAACGTGATACCCTATAACCACTGACAGTATCTGATGAGCAAATCAAAGACTACTAGGAGTGTGAGTTCATATCTCTATAATGAAACAATGACAGACTTCAGATAGTCATCCATCATAATCCTCGAGCATTCTTTAAAATGTTTAAACCTTTTCCGGTAAAGCAATATCATTTCACACCTTTACTATTATTGTCATAGATATGGTGACAACTTTTTCATGTTTCTAACCTGTAATGGCATAAAAACATTGAAATCTTTTTGCATCCCACATGTCAGAAACATGCTTAAAGCAGGTTTAAAGTAAAGCAAAGCCAATCAACTCATTAACCATACCTTGTTGTAAGTATTAAAGACAGATTCTTGCTTAAAGCATGTTGAAAGTAAAGTAGAATGCTCCTTCATGAGCATTTTGATCAATACTTTCAGCCTGCTTTAGGCTATCATCTGCTAGAATATAGGAAATATTTCTAATGGTGCATATTCTTAAAGTGATGTTTTTAGCTCACCTGAGCCAAAGGCTCAAGGTGAGCTATTGGGATGGCCCTGTGTCCGGCGTCCGTCGTCGCCCGTCGTGCGTCGTTAGTCGTCCGTCGTCGTTAACAATTGCTTCAAATGACATCTCCTCCTATACCGCTTGACAGAATTCAACCAAACTTTACAGAAATGTTCCTTGGGTCAAGCTCTTTCAAATTTGTTCAAAGAATTAAAAACAATGCAGAACTCTGGTTGCCATGGCAACCAAAGTGAAAAAAAAAGGAAATCTTAAAAATTCTTCTTGTCAAAAACTGGAAGGGCCAGAGCTTACATATTGGGCACATAGCATCATCTACTGGTCCTCTATCAAGTTTGTTCAAATTATGCCCCTGGGGTCAAAATTGGCCCTGCCCCGGGTGTCACAGATTTACAAAGAGTAATATAGTGAAATTTTCAAACATCTTCTTCTCTGAAACTAATGTGGCCAGAGCATTGATATTTGGCATGGTGACACTTCTAGATGTCCTATACCAAAATTGTTCAAATGGTTCTGGCCGGTTGCATAACTAGGTCACAGGAGCTAAAAATAGATTTTTTTCATTGAAAACTTAAAAAATCTTCTTGTCTGAAACTACAAGGGCCAGAGCTTAGATATTTGGCACATAGAATCGCCTACAGGTCCTCTATCTAGTTTGTTCAAATTATGCCCCTGGGGTCGAAATTGGCCCGCCCCGGGGTCACAGTTTTACAGAGTTATATAGTGAAATTTTCAAATGGGTCTTCTCTGAAACTATTATGGCCAGAGCTTTGATATTTGGCATGGTGACACTTCTCGATGTCCTATACCAAAATTGTTCAAATGGTTCTGGTCGGTTGCATAACTAGGTCACAGGAGCTAAAAATAGATTTTTTTCAATTATAACTTAAAAAAATCTTCTTTTCTGAAACTACAAGGGCCAGAGCTTAGATATTTGGCACATATCATCGCCTTCAGGTCCTCTATCAAGTTTGTTCAAATTATGCACCTGGGGTCAAAATTAGCCCCGCCCCGGGGGTCACAGTTTTACATAGAGTTATATATAGAAAATTTCAAACGTCTTCTTCTCTGACACTAATATGGCCAGAGCTTTTATATTCGGTATGGTGACACTTTTAAATATACTTTACATAATTTGTTCAAATTGTTCCGGTCTGTTGCATATCTAGGTCAGTCCTTGACCTAAATTATTATCTCCATTTTTTCAGCTATTTTCTCAGGTGAGCGAAATATGCCCCATGGGGCTCTTGTTTTCTTTAGTTGTAGAATAAATTAAAGTCATAAAAAGACTTATCTATGGAATGATGGCTTAATTAAAGAACAGTCTGCTTTACTTTCATCCTGTTTTAAGCAACCTTTCATCTTTAACTTTGAATAAAAGCCACAAAGGAAAAAATAAAGTAATGAAAAAACAATATTCAAACTGGTTGCATAATTACAATGTTGCTTCACTCTTCTCACATCAAATTTAACCATTCTGTTTTAGCCCTTTTTCAGACAAAATATTGTTTGCTTAGGTTTGTTGTATTCAATTGAATGTAAAATTTAATATTTTGCAATTTCACTGAAGAAACATTGATACTGCTTTACTTTCAAATCTGCTTTAAGTGGTCACTTGTCTAAATAACTCAAAATAGGCTATGGTGTAATGGGAGCAGTAAGCTGTCTCAAAGGTTTATAATAGAATATACAGTAAAACCTCTCTATTACGACCGCTATATTTTGTTAATTATTAGGTGTTTATGACAGGTGACTGCTTAAAGCAAGGTGACAGTTAAACAGAAAGCTCCTATAGGAGCTTTCTGTTTAACTGTCATTTTGCTTTAAGCAGTCACCTGTCTTTTATACAATCAAATATCATTCGTTTTAGTGGCCGTAATAGAGAGGTTTTACTATATTATACAATTTCTTTTTTGAATGTATGTCATGTCAGTTTGGATTCTGGCATAAAAAACAATTTTACTACGAAATATCAAAATCTTGCCATAAAGGTACATGTAGTTTAATATTTACAAGGAAGAAGCGTGATTGAATGATGATAAAAACGTGATAAATTCATGAACTTTTGTATTTCTTTACATTTGACATATTGATAAAGACAATAAATATTTAATCAGCTAGTGTTCCTGTTTACAATATGTCTGTTACTGTTTAAACTGTCTGAACTACAACAATTTTTAGCTCAAATGTCATAAAACGTGATGTAAAGAAAAGATGGAGTGTCCTCAGGGATAAATCATGGGTTATATCACAGCTGACTTTTTATGAAAGACAATACAGCGAAATCTCCTCAGGGCTGCCATTTCTCCGGATTTTTCCAAAATCTTCCGATGCTTATTCTAGCAGATGGTAGCTTAAAGCAGGCTGAAAGTAAAGCAGAATGCACCTGAATGCGTATTCTGCTTTACTTTCAACCTGCTTTAAGTAATCACAAAAATAGAAAATTTGGAAATCTTAGTATTTTTCAAGTTCAAATTATGGCAGCCCTGAGTCCTTATGGAGCAAATACATTTAGTTTTACAGAGGTTATTGTATTTATTGGCAGTTTTTTACGACACTGGGGGTTTAATGCAGGACAACACTAATGCAGAAAGCTTCTATAGGAGATGTCTGCTGCTTACAAAATAATGCTCCCTGAATATTCAATAACTGAATTAAACACAGGTGGCGCCAAGATTCATCCATACTTTTATCATGCTTTAACACATTCAACCCTAGCAAGGAGTATGCCCATCATTAACAAACAGTGTACTTCTCAAAAGTACACTTGTCTTCTGCAAACAGTGTAGACTCTGATTAGAGGCTCCCGAATGAGCATTCCGACCAGGGACTAGATAGTCCAAAATTTTCAAGATGCATAACAAGGTGGATATCTATCAGGTGTTTTGCACACATGGATAAGGATGGGTGGGCTAAGGACAGGTGGCAAATTAAAACAGGAGGAAATTAAAGCATCTGCTTTCAAAATCAAACGCCAAGCTTTCTTTTGAGTGGTTTTAACATGGGATTTAACCCTTTACCCCATACATATTCCTTTTAACGCCTTTGATTTATGCCTTCTCTAATGGAAATAATTCTATTTTAAACAGTTATGAATATGCACCACAAAAAATATTTCCTTTATTCTAGCAGATGATTAAAGCAGGTGGAAAGTAAAGCAGAATGCACCTTAAGGTGCATTCTGCTTTACTTTCAACCTGCTTTAAGTGGTCACCTATTTTCAAAACTAGATACAGCTAAGATGCATTCTGCTTTACTTTCAACCTGCTTTAAGTGGTCACCTGTTTTCAAAACTAGATACAGCTACGGCGTAATGGGTTCTGTAACACAATGCCAGCAATTCAAATCTCCTGTATCTCTAATGTAGCATTAGCACTAGGAGAAACATCATTTGCTTAGTTTCCTTGAGAACTTCCCCATGGAAATCTAACAGGCCTTGTAATCAGACGTTTAAGACAAGAAGATTGGTTGCTGTACAGGTCCAAAGTTAAAGTGCTAGAAACTCTATCTTGACAAAGCATGTCAGATAATCTCTCCTTGATTATATTGACTGGTGCTCAATTAGTTAAGAGGGTGAAACAGCCATTTGCCGTGACAAGACATTCTCCAATGAAACCTGCACTGGTTATAATACTGCCAGACAAATAAGCTGATATTTCCTAGAAGAGTAGCATCATAATGTGAGATGTGATCTCAATTAGCATTGGGTGTATCTCAGTTAGCATTGGGTGTATCTCAGTTAGTATTGGGTTATCAGTTAGCATTAGGTTATGTCAGTTAGCATTGGGTGTATCTCAGTTAGCATTGGGTGAATCTCAGTTAGTATTGGGTTATCTCAGTTAGCATTGGGTGTATCTACGTTAGCATTGGTTGTCCCAAGGATTAAGAGGGTGAAACAGCCATTTGCCATGACAAGACATTCTCCAATGAAACCTGCACTGGTAACAATACTGCCAGACAGATAGGCTGATATTTCCTAGAAGAGTAGCATCATAATGTGAGATGTGATCTCAGTTAGCATTGGGTATATCTCAGTTAGCATTGGGTGTATCTCAGTTAGCATTGGGTGTATCTCAGTTAGCATTGGGTGTATCTACGTTAGCATTGGTTATCCCAAGGATTAAGAGGTCGAAACAGCCATTTGCCATGACAAGACATTCTCCAATGAAACCTGCACTGGTAACAATACTGCCAGACAGATAGGCTGATATTTCCTAGAAGAGTAGCATCATAATGTGAGATGTGATCTCAGTTACCATTGGGTATATCTCAGTTAGCATTGGGTGTATCTCAGTTAGCATTGGGTGTATCTCAGTTAGCATTGGGTGTATCTACGTTAGCATTGGTTATCCCAAGGATTAAGAGGGTGAAACAGCCATTTGCCATGACAAGACATTCTCCAATGAAACCTGCACTGGTAACAATACTGCAAGACAGATAGGCTAATATTTCCTGGAACAGTAGCAGCTCAAGGGGAGATGTGATCTCTGTTAGCGTTGGGTGTATCTCAGTTAGCAATGGGTTATCAGTTAGCATTAGGTTATGTCAGTTAGCATTGGGTGTATCTCAGTTCGCATTGGGTGTATCTCAGTTAGCATTGGGTGTTTCTCTATTTTAGCATTGGGTGTATCTCAATTAGCATTGGGTGTATCTCAGTTAGTATGGGGTATCAGTTAGCATTGGGTTATGACAGTTAGCATTGGGTGTATCTCACTTAGCATTGGGTGTATCTCAGTTAGCAATGGGTTATCAGTTAGCATTAGGTTATGTCAGTTAGTATTGGGTGTATCTCACTTAGCATTGGGTGTATCTCAGTTAGCAATGGGTTATCAGTTAGCATTAGGTTATGTCAGTTAGTATTGGGTGTATCTCACTTAGCATTGGATGTATCTCAGTAAGCCTTGTGTGTATCTCTGTTTTAGCATTGAGTGTATCTCAGTTAGCATTGGTGTATCTCACTTAGAATTAGGTGTATCTCAGTTTTAGCATTGGGTGTATCTCAGTTAGCTTTGGGTGTATCTCACTAAGCATTGTGTGTATCTCAGTTTTATCATTTGGTGTATCTCACTTAGCATTGGGTTATCTCAGTTAGCATTGGGTGTATCTCACTTAACATTGGTTATCTCACTTAGTATTGGGTAACCTCACTTAGCATTGGGTTATCTCAGTAAGCATTAGGTGTATCCCACTTAGCTTTGGTTATCTCAGTTAGCAATGGGTTATCTGAGTAAGCATTGGTTATCTTAGTTTAATTAGCATTGGTTTATCTCAGGTTAGCATTTGGCAATATACAGTCAATCTTGTAATATAATTGAAACTACAGTATTGAGATCACTACAAACATGAGCTTGCTAAAAGCAGAATAAAAATACTAATGTAGAAAGTAAGCCCTGCTTCAATTGTGTAGGTTGCTTTTTCTGTATACATTGGTTTATTTCAATACAGGAGGTTTAGAGGATGGCAATGACAAATACATGTAGAATTAACTGACTGATAGTTAACTCATTCAACACTAAGTAACTCTTGTGAGTTATTAGGTTCCCCTAGGATTATTTTAGTAACCAAAACATGAACTAGTCTACTTGGAATTCTGGGTAGTTTAATTTTAAAATATTGCTCTAAATTAGCAATCAGATACACAATCAGTGTAGAACCTGAGCAGGTGTAGACCCTGATCCGAGGGCTCCTATAGGAGCTCTCTGATCTAGGTCTACCCTATTTACAATTTTTTAATGTAATCCTTGGTGTTGAAAGAGTTAAGACCTGACCTATTAGTTAACAAACAGTGAAGACCCAGATCAGAGGGCTCCTATAGGAAAAAGGTTCATAAGTAAAAGCTAGGTTCATGGTGTTGAAAGAGTTAAGTTTCATATAACTTTCTGCAATTGCAATCTTAGCTTCTGCTGTAGATGACAGGGCTGCCATAAATTGATAAAAAAATTCTTAAGATTTCAAATTTTCACTTTTTCAGACGCAATTTTACTAATCGTACTTATACCCCATTGGCTGTTTCTTGTTTGGAAGACACATAACTGCTTAAAACAGGTTGAAAGTAAAGCAGAGCCCCTTAAGGCGCATTCTGCTTTACTTTTAGCCTGTATAATTAAAGCTTCCATCTGCTAGGATAAAAATCCAAAGACTTAGGAAAAATCCAGAGAAATGGCAGCCCTGAGATGATAATGCTTCCATCATGTAGAATGCTAATGATATAGAATTAACTTTATTTCTATCATGTTTGTGACAAACAATGTTTGATTTACGAGTTCCTTGGCAATTGATTTACATTTAACTTACAATAAGATCCAAATATACCACTCGCCATAAAAAGTGTTCGTTTTAAGATGCATGTGGCAGCTGGTAACAGCAGTATTAAAGTAAAACAGAAATCTCCTTCAGGAGCTTTCTGTTTCACTTTCATCCTGCTTTAAGCAAAAATTTGTCTTAAAAATATTGAACTTGTTTTTCAGTGGTTGTTATTTTTGGGGCTCTCTGTTTTTACAAATTCAGTTCTACTTATGTTAAGTTGTGAAACGGATATGTAAATATGCACAGTCAATCACTATTGTATCAAATTAAGACCAGAACTCTTCCGATAGAAGGCATTAACTGAGACAATAATGTTTCAACCCTTAGTTTATTGTTTCCTAGAATTTTAAGTAGATATTCTGGCAAATTTGGTTTAGAACTGGCATTTGGAAGCACAGGAATTGATTTCTGTAGTAAATGTAGGGGAAACATATTTTTTGTCTTGTGTTACGATTGAAATTTACTCTTTGCAAGCTAGCTAATAGCGAAATAAGGATTGCCTTTGAAACAGTTTGGATCCAGATCAGCTGCAGAGTAATTTGGCATCTCATCTGTTTGACATTTTTTTTACCATATTTTGAACAGAAATTTTAGAAAATAGCAGACTACAATTGCTAGATGCTGCCATATTTCTTAGCATATATACAAATAGAAAAACCTGTAAACTAAAAGAATCAAAAGATTTAGTTTCAGTCGAATATCTTATGTCATTCTGACAACAATTGACATGTAGATTAGCTCTTTGCATGCTGGGTAATTTTTTTCCCGTCTGCAACAATATTGATGTCTGCTTCTTTTCTAAAATTAGCATTTTCTAAATTTATTTTCAAAACAAGGTCAGAGTGTCAAACAGTTTGGATCCTGATGAGACGCAGCATTATGCGGCGTCTCATTTGGATCCAAACTGTTTGCAAAGGTAATCACTGTGACGCATGTATCCTCCAATAGCATGTCAAGAGTTAAAATAATAATAACAGATGAAAAAAGTATGAACAAATATCAGACTTGATAACAACACTATTGAAAAACAAGAATGTTATAGAATTAGATGTCTTGTCTTGACAAAAAAGTCAGACTAAGGTATCGCAATGACACGTGATTTCAAAAAAATTACCTATTTCATGCATTGTTTTTGTTTGCAACAATAATTGCCATCTACTTCTTTTCTAAAAACAGAATTTTCTGAATTTCTTTTCAAAACAGGGTCAGAGTGTCAAATAGTTTGGATCCAGATGAGACACTGTACTATGCAGCATCTCACCAGGATCCAAACTGTTTGAAAAACTATCATGGTTTCACTGCTAACATTCAAAGTGTAAATAATTATAATGAAGCATCAACTAAGTTTGTTGCCAATAGCAGTGGGATAAAATCTTTATCTCTGCATTTAACCTAATGACGTCACTACTCATTAGAAATGTTTAATAACCCATTACCCCATAGCCTGTTTCTAGTTTTGAAGACATGTGACAACTTAAAGCAGGTTGGAAGTAAAGCAGAATGCTCTTTAAAGGCACATTCTGCTTTACTTTCAGCCTGCTTTAAGCAAAATTATGCTAGAATATAGAAATATTTCTTATTGTATATGTTCATTCTTGTGTAAATTGGAACTTCATTCCTCAATGGATGAATAAACTAGAGGCGTATTTATGGGGTAATGGATTAAACTATCCATAAATCCAAGAAGACTGAATCTTGTTACAGTAACTAAAAAGATCCACAAGGGAACCTTATAACCCACAAGTGTTACTTAGTGTTGAAAGAGTTAAGACAAGATTGACTGTTGCTGTGGTAATTGTCTCTGTGCAAGAGAACCCTGAACTATTGATTCAAATCAAAGTCCAGTAGAAAGCCAATTACTGCATCCCAACTCCTTATTACACGCAAATTGACTTAACACCATGACTATGTACTCCCAGTCTATAATAAAGCATCCTTCACTTATTAATTTATCATACAGCTCCATAAAGAAAGCAAACATGTGTTAACCCAATACCCCATAGCCTGTTTCTGGTTTTAAAGAAAGATGATCACTTAAAGCAAGTTGAAAGTAAAGCAGAATGCACCTTCAGGCACATTCTGCTTTACTTTCAGCCTGCTTTAAGCTACAATCTGTTATATGATTGTAAAATGATATGTAAAATATTTCTAGTACATATTCATGACTGTATAAATTTGAACTATTGCAGAATATAAGTAATGCAGGATCCTTCTGCATTACAATTTTCTTGCATTAAGCTGTCACCTGTCTATGAAGACATTTCCTTATTAAAAGATCACATATCACAAATTTTCAAATCTGTACTACCTAATTATTGAAACAAGAAATACTTGCAGTAAAGCATTTATATCAGAACAGTATAATAATGTGCATGGGTACGGGGTAGCCTATAATGGGCAAAACAATGCAGAAATCTCCCAAAAGATTTACATTAGCATTACATTTGTCCCACATTAAGCAGTCACTTGTACTTCAAGTTTGCAGTACTTCTTCAGTTATATAGTTACATAAGTTCTGAAACAATGTGCTGCATATTAAAGATAACACATGTTTTTTTATGTACCTTTTCAAGTAATTTTCAAACATGCACTGTAAAATTTTGCCTGCATCCTAACAAGTGTATGCTTACAGTAGACTGAAAGTAAAGTAGAAAACTCCTTTAAGAGCTTTCTGCTTTACTTTCAATATACTTTTCTTCATTTAACGTTAACGAATATTCTGCAAATATTCTAGAAATTTGATGGTTCTAGAACCACTGTTTTTGATTTTCAAAGTTCTTGAACTCCTTTTGTTGAATTTATACAGTTACTCTTGAAGCTCGCTAGAACAATTCTAGAAATGGCCATTTCATTCATAAATATTCTAAAATTCTTGAACACTTTCCACAAGGGTTGAAAAGAGTTTATTTTATTGTGCAATACAAAAAGTTAACTTAAACTATTCAATTGTATTGCTATGGCTGAAAAATAGCCGAACTTTAATAGTAACTTAGTATATAATACAGTGGAGAATCTGTTATTCTTTCCAAATAAACACATTTAGGCTAAAACTATTATTTGCAGTGCAAACAGTTTGGAGCCAGATCAGACGCCGGGTAACCCGGCGTCTGATCAGGCTCCAAACTGTTTGCCACCAAGATAAACATGAAATATCAGAATTGTCCAAAAGTTGTTCTTTTCTACGTTTTAGTGCTTTGCGTTTCCGTACGTTTGCGTTTAAACGGGAAAGAATAACAGATTCTCCACTGTAGTAACAACGAAACTTACACACCTGTGCCGAAGTTTCTGCAAGGAGCAAACCATCTTTTTGACTGTTTATAATAGTAACTGTAACACTAAATATTTTAAATAATCATTTTCATTAAAGAAATTAAAAACCAGAATGGTGTCAATGATGTACGTTTACCCTTTACCAAATAGCGTGTTCCTAGTTTTGACAGCAAAGCAGGTTGAAAGTATAAAGCAGAATGCAACTAGGATATAGAAAATATTTCTTATGGTGCATATTCAGTACTGTATAAAATGGAACTATTTTCTTCATTGGAGGAATAAATTAGAGATGTAAAAAAGCATATTCATGCAGTAAAGGGTTAATTGAGAGAGAGTTTCGCTGCTCTAGTGTGTGCTATTCTTTCAGACTGTTTGAGCACATGTTTATTTAGATTTCCCTGTGGAAGTTTTCACTTTCATCAAAATCAAGGTTTTACTAGCTTCAAGCAAATAGCAAAAAACAAGAAAACAGAAGAAAAAATTTCTCAATCAACTTCTACTTTCTCATTTTATTCTTAACATTCAATTACCATGGAAACAGTTTGCCAGAATAAATTGAAACACATTTTTTAATTTTCCATTTTAAAATGTTTGCTCTGTCAACATGTCCAATGCTTACTTTGCTGTTTTATTCGAATGGACAAAGGTCAGCTTGTGTTGATTTTCAGGACTGTTTCAGACATATTTCAATAACAAAACAAACAGTGCAGACCCTAATCAGACGGCTCCTGCAGGAGCCGTCTGATTAGGGTCTACACTGTTTGCAAATGGCACCTGATTTCTCATACACTAAAGGTTTATAGTACTAGGAAATAAACTTGGTGTTTACAGACTGTCTCATTAAGTTACGATCTGTCAGATAAGAAACAACTATATCACATACTGTTAACAAACAAAACACTATTGCTCATGTTTTTAACTAATTAACCCATAGCCTCTTTTTAGTTTTGAAGATAGGTGACCACTTAAAGCAGTTTGAAAGTAAAGCAGAATGTGCATTAAGGCACATTCTGCTTTACTTTCAGCCTGCTTTAAGCTAACATCTGCTAGGATAGAGACCATATTTCTTATGGTATATATTTATGAAGGTAAATTTTGAACTATTTTCTTCAGTGGAGGGAAAAAGTAGGGATTTGTGGGGTAAGGGGTGAAAGCAGCAATTAAGATTATTGAAATTTAAATCTTAATTGACTTGACCTTTTTCTCCATATAAACTCCTTATGAAGACTTAAGTGCATTCTGTTTTATTTTCAACCTGCTTTAAGCTACCATCTGCTTGGACATTGAAAATATTTCTGATGATGCATCTTCATGACGGTATAAAGTGGAACAATTTTCTTCAATGGAGGAATAAATGAAAGTCATATCTAAGGAGACATGGGTTAAACAGTTTTATGAATATTTGGTAAAATAATTATTTCTTCAAAGCTGATATAAAGGAAGTGTATTGTCCTTTAAACAGTTTTATGAATATTTCTTAAAATATGATTTCTTCAAAGCTGACACAAAGGAAGTGAAATGTCCTTGTTTTGCTAGCAGATGTCATTTTCTGTCAATGACATGAAATAGTCTAGTTTTAAGACTCCTAGATATTGTTTCAGGTACAAGTGCCCGGGTAGAAGCCGTAGGTTTTTGCTGTAGAAAATGAAAATTGAAACCATCTGGCATTTGAAGAGAGCTGTATTGAGACGTTTTTTGCCATTTTTACACTGCCGAAACAAACAACTCTTGATGTTTTTTGTCTGCAACTTCAATCCTTAAAATGTGTATAGAAAATGAAGCTTGAGAAGTTTGCCAGGTTTCTATGGATGCAAATGGTTACTTAAGTATGAATTAACACATTACCTCATAGCCTGTTTCTAGTATTGAAGAAAGTTAAGTATTTTAAAGCAGGTTGAAAGTAAAGCAGAATGTGCCTTAAGTCACATTCTGCTTTACTTTCAGCCTGCTTTAAGCTACCATCTGCTAGAATATAGAAAATATTTCTAACCAACATATTTATAACTGTATCAGTTTCAAATATTTTTCTTCAGTGAAGAAAAAAAGGCGTAAAAAGGCATATTTATGGGGTAATGGGTTAATTATGTCTCATAAACACACTATAGTGTGGAATTCTGCAAACACAACAGCCCAAAGGTACTGTGCAGCTCATACATTACAACCAATCAAATGCATGGTGATTTTCAGCATACAGTGGAGAAAACGTTATTCTTTCCCAATAAACGCGTTTACGCTAAAACTATTATTTGCAGTGCAAACAGTTTGGAGCCAGATCAGACGCCGGGTAACCCGGCGTCTGATCAGGTTCCAAACTGTTTGCCACCAAGATAAACAAGAAATATCAGAATTGTCCAAAAGTTGTTCTTTTCTACGTTTTAGTGCTTTGCGTTTGCGTACGTTTGAGTTTAAACGGGAAAGAATAACAGATTCTCCACTGTAACTAAAACAGTCAAAGGTATGATAAGCAGTCAGTTTAGTTTAATGCAGGATAGAATATAAAGCAGAAAGCTCCTGAATAAATCATATCCGCTAAAAGGCGTTTCTATTGGGGAAAGGGTTAATACAGTAATGAATATACACCATATGAAATTTATCATATATCCTAGCAGAAGGTATCTTAAAGCAGGCTATAAGTTTAGCAGAGTGTGCCTTTAGGCATGTTCTGCATTACTTTCAACCTGTTTTAAGTTGTCACATGTCTTCAGAACTAGTAATAAGAATCTAGCGCTCTGAAGTATTAAAAGTAATAATCAATTTATCATTTCAAATACAGTCCAAACTTGATACTTTGAACTGCTTGAATCGATCGTATCATTATTTTATAAGTTGAATTTCGATCTCGCTTAAGTTAAACATACCTGTAGTTCAAAATTAAAAGTGGCTAAGCCACGGTTTATCTTTTTGAATATGGGTATGTTTGAACAAACCCGAGTTGGAAGTATCAAGTTTCTACTGTAGTTACTGCTCTTTCCCTCTCACTCATTCATAAAGTCTGGCCCATATGCAAGATGAAAGTAGATCAAAGCTAGAGTGAGAGCTGTATGCACGTGAATGGTGAGGCCTGACAGCCAGTAGCAGCTGAGAGCCTCGTGCAATATGTGTCAGCAATGGTAAATTAATCAGATACAAATGTAACATATCAACCCCAAGTATTTAATGGTGCTATAAGTTAGAAGTATGCAGGAAATATTGAAGGAGCCCTCTGATCCAGCTCTGCACTGTTTGTCATATTTTTATATTTTGTGGGGACAATGCCTGAACATTTCTTAGTAAGCTAGATATTTATTTTTAAAATGGAAGAGCCCAATATTAATTTCAGCACTGCAAGAGATAAAGAAATCCACATGTTCAAGCACTACCATGTGATGCTTATCCCTTTACCCCATAGCCTAGCTGTTTTTAGTTTTGAAGATAGGTGGCTACTTAAAGCAGGTTGAAAGTAAAGCAGACCTTAAGGCACATTCTGCTTTACCTTTAGCCTGCTTTAAGCTATAATCTGCAAGGAAACTGAAAATAATTCTTATGAATTATATTCATGACTGTATAAATTGGAACTATTTTCTTCAGCGGAGGAATAAATTAAATGTGCTAAAAGTCGCTTCTATGGGGGAAAGGGTTATTATGCTTCTGAAAACATTGTCTGCTTCAAAAATGAAGTCTACTGCAGATATTGATCTCAAAATTCAGTTACCATCCAGACACTTGAAATACGAGCCCTGAATCACAAGAAAAGGGCATACCGGTAGTCATTTCAACTTCAGTGTAATTAAATTTACCAGATCAGATCAGTTACTTTTTATGCAATTTCTGCTATATTGTATTTTTGATTGTATTATGACCAAGAGCTTTTGTCTCACTGCTTTTATACTATAGACACGATTAACCCATTACTCCATAATATACCTATTTATGCCTCGAAATTATTAGTCATTAATAATGCGGTATCTTAGCAGTTGTCAGCTTACAGAAGGCTAAAAAAACCTTCACATCAGCTATCTCCTATGGGTTTTGTCTTTAACTCTGACATCTTTAAGCCATTACCCTATAGCCTGTTTCTAGCTTTAATGAAAGATGATCCCTTAAAGCAGATTGAAAGTAAAGCAGAATGTGCCTTAAGGCACATTCTGCTTTCTTTCAGCCTGCTTTAAGCTCTTATCTGCTAGGATATAGAAAATAACTTTTATAATACATATTCTTGACTGTATAAATTGAAACTATTTACTTCAGTGGAGGAATAAATAAAAGATGTAAAAAGGCATATTTATGCGGTAATATCTAATGTTAAGCTTGTTTCTTTTTTAACCCTTTCCTCCATGCACACACCATCTAAGAACACTTTTCCCCTTTGTCTGCACATGCACCAGAAATATTGATTGCTGTTGTTGGATACACCGCTGGTTGCTAAAAGCTGGTTGAAAGTAAAGCATAATGCTCCTTAACCCCATACCCATTAGATATGCCTTTTTACGACTAAACTATTTATTTCTCAACTACAGAAAATAGTTCCAATTTGTACAGTCATGCATATATATCATAAGAAATATTTTCTATAATCTAGTGGATGGTAGCTTAAAGTAGGCTGAAAGTCAAGCAGAATGTGCCTTAAGGCGCATTCTGCTTGACTTTCAACCATTTTCAAGTGGTCACCTGTCTCCAAAACTAGCAACAGGCTATTGGGTAATACAGTTGACAAACCTTTCTTATTTTACTACAAATGGGGTAATTTCCAAATTTCTAAGGACTTGAGTGCACTAGAACAGCCAGTGCCCAATGCTTGAGCTCCCAACGTTTTAAATTGATGGCTGTAAATTAATTAATTTTTTTGCTGCAGTTTTTTGCTCCTTTCATCGTTTCAGCAATCAATTCCCATCAATACTTGAAGGCTGCAATCGCTGGAGGCGAATGGTTTCGAGAGATTCTAAATCGATTAAAAATCTCTAAATGAGACAAAGACGCCACATGTTAGTTCTACTGTTATGCAGGTAGCTCAATAAAGGATTTGGAAAATGAAACTTTATGTTTCAAATATACCCTCAGTCCTCCAGATAAAAGTGACATTTCTCCTCTGAAGTTTAACCCATTACCCCAAAGCCTGTTTCTAGTTTGAAGACATGAGACCATTTAAAGCAGGTTGAAAGTAAAGCAGAATGTGCCTTAAGGCGCATTCTGCTTTACTTTCAGCATGCTTTAAGCTGTAACCATCTACTATGATATAGAATTTTTTTCTGGTACATATTCATGACTGTATAAATTCAAACTACTTTCTTTAGTGGTGGAATAATATGCTATAAGGCGCTTCTATGGGGTAATGGGTTAAACCCTGTAAGTCTATATACTCATTCGAACCATCCCAATGAGACCATTCTCAGGGCTGTCATTTCTCCGGATTTTTCCTAAATCTCCGGATTTTTTCCCAGTTCATGTAAGTTTAAAGCAGGCTGAAAGTAAAGCAGAATGCGCCCTAAGGCGCATTCTGCTTTACTTACAGCCTGCTTTAAGTGGTCCCATGTCAACAAAACCAGAAAAGGGCCATGGGGTAAAGGTACGATTCGTTAAATTGCACTTGAAAAATGCAAATTTTGAAATCTTAGAATTTTTCATGTCAATTTATGGCAGCCCTGCATTCTAATTAAGAAAGTCATAACACTGATTTTGGTGGAGATTTACAGACTTTATCATGTAACCCATTACACCATGAATACACCTTTTTAGGCCTATGATTATTTCTACTGTATTATACTAAGAGAAGAAGTCTCCACATAGGAAGTCTTGAACATGAAGCAGTGTACAAAGTGTCTTTCCAGATGGTAGCTTAACCCTTTACCTGATAGTCTATTTCTATTATTGAATATAGGGGACTTCTTAAAGCAGGTTGAAAGTAAAGCAGAATGCGCCCTAAGGCGCATTCTGCTTTACTTTCAGCCTGCTTTAAGCTATCATATGCTAGAATATAAAAAATATTACCTATAATAGATATTCATAACTGATTAAATTGGAACTATTTTCTTCAGCGGAGGAATAAATCATATTCGCTAAAAGGCGCTTCTATTGGGGAAAGGGTTAAAGCAGGCTGCATGACATTAAGTTTTCCCTTGAATTAACTCTTATAATGCTTGCGGTGGAACCATGATAACCTTTGCAAACAGTTTGGATCCTGAAGAGATGCTGTGTAATACGGTGTCTTATCAGGATCCAAACTGTTTGACACTAGGACTCCGTTTCGAAAAGAAATTTATAAATCTATATTTAGAACAGTATACTGTATACCAGGCAACAATTGTTGCAGACGAAAAAATTACCCAATTATCTGTAGTCTAAATATAGGGCCTCTAAATATTGTCTCTGCTTCCCCACACTACTGTAATAGATTAGTGGTTAGGTTAATAATTCAATCCTATTGACTAATAAATGCCTAATAAGGCATGAAATATGGAGTGTCAATGATCAATATAAATATGACAGTTAAACTCGCTATTCGCTATTCAATAGAAAAAATCATGGAGATTATTAAAGATGTATGTGAGAATACAGGACAAAGTAATGATGAAAGTTCCTTCGGGAGCTTTCTGCATTATCTTTGTCCTGCACTTATTCTTTTCCTTAACCCTTAATAACTCTATAAAATACACTTTTAACACATTAAATTCGTTCTTCAACTGAAGAAAATAGTTCCATTTTATACAGTCATAAGCCATCAGGTGCATTCTGCTTTACTTTAAACCTGCTTTAAGTGGTCACTAGAAATGTCTTCAAAAGTATAATTAACAAGCTATATAAAGTATGGAGTAAAGATTTAAAGGACACCTTTATTCCTCAAAGTAATTCCTGTTCATGTGTTTGTTCTGTGCTGATAAATGAGCCATCAGAAAGGTTTCCGATATCATGACAGGTAGCTGCAGTATTATAATAGCCGGTGCTGAAAGTTAAGCTCAAATTTCCAAAGCTGAGATTTCTACTTTATTTTTCAGCCACCTGTCTTAACCCATTATCCAATAGTCTGTTTCTAGTTTTGAAAACAGGTTACTATTTAACCCTTTACCTGATAGAAGCGCCTTTAAGCGCATTTAATTAATTCTTCCGCCAAAGAAAGTAGTTCAAATTTATACAGTCATGAACAAGTACAATAAGAAATATTACCTATTTACTAGCAGATAGTAGCTTAAAGCAGGTTGAAAGTAAAACAGAATGCGCCCTAAGGCGCATTCTGCTTTACTTTCAACCTGCTTTAAGTGGTCACCTGTCTTCAAATCCTGAAATAGGCTATGGGGTAAAGGGTTAAAGCAGGTTGAAAATAAAGCAGAATACTCCTTTATTTATTTTATTGGAGCAATGTGCTATCATTTAACACATTACCCCATAAATACACCTTTTTTCACCTGTAAATTATTTCTCCACTGAATAAAATAGTTGGAATTTATACAATCATGGATATGTTTTATACAAAATATATTTTTTATTCTTGCAGACTGTAGCTTAAAGCAGGCTGAAAGTAAAGCAGAATGCGCAGTAAGGCACATTCTGCTTTACTTTCAACCTGCTTTAAGTGGTCACTTATCTTCAAAACTAGAAACAGGCTATGGGGTAATGGGTTAAACCGGCTTTATTAGTAATTAAGGTACTGGAAATGCCTTTTATATTACTTACTTTGGAAGTCCTTACTTTTCTTACAGTGTATTGTCCTGCCCTGGTAACATCTACAATTTAACTAACCATTTGGGGACATGTAAATTGACTTTATTATTTTACGTCAAATATCATAATGAACAGATGAATGGTAACAGTGTCCTTTTATTTAATACTAGTATAAGATAATTCATTCAATAATTATCATCTTCATTACACTACTATTACACAGTGTATTATTATCAGATATTCACCCATGCCTCATGGAATATTACTAGATAACATTAATAGAATTAATCTTTAGAGTGTGGTGGGAGTGACTGCAAATACATCATGGACAATTTTGCCAACAGTGTAGATCAAGATCAGAGGACTCCCTTTGTTTAATTGTAAATAATTGAAGGAATATTTGAAAGAGATATTTTAATTTATTATTTCAAATCCCAAAATATGATTGTCATGATGAGACCTTACAACAAGGTCAACAAGATCCTGTCCTAAATTATTACCTAGTTGTTAAATATTACCTGGTAATCAAACAGGCATTAAACAACAAACAAACAAAACCAAGTAAGTCGAACTTCGATATCTCAAACTCGGTTAAATCGAACATACCTGTATTTCAAAGTTAAAATGTGGCTAAGCCACGTTTTCACTTTGAAAAAGGGGTATGTTTGACCTAACAAAGCATGAAATGATGCAGTTCATGCGTCAAACTATCGGATAATTCGAGTTAAGCGAGTTCGAGATATCGAAGTTCAACTGTAGCCTCATTTATCATCATCCTGAACCATCCTCGCTGCCTGATTTTGTTATATTATGGAATGTTATATTTATCTATACAAGGACACTCTCCTATGATGAAGACTGGGAATAAATAATCTCTTCTGTACTGTTAACGTCCCAATAAATAATATATGGCCTGTAGTCTCTTCAAACATAGCTCCTACCATTACAAAGCCTTGTTATTGATGACTCTACAGTAAACATGAACTATTACAAAATCTCAATTAAATAGTTTATTGATTGGGGGTATGGCAGGTGACAGCTTAAAGCAGGATGAAAGTAAAGCAGAAAGCTCCTGAAGGAGCTTTCAGCTTTACTTTCAGCCTGTTTTAAGCAGCCATCTGCTTTTAACACTGACAACAAGCATTCATTTGGATAGATGTTATTATTAAACAAGGTTTTATTGTAAATGCAACTTTTGTTAACAGATAGCGAACATTTTCCCTAAATCATTTTAACCTTTAGTATACCAAAATCATAATCTCTTAAAATTGTTGTCTACAAAAAATGTATTATCTAGTTGATACATTTTCTTTTAGTTACAGAAAGATATTCATGGTACAAACATTGATGTATGTATTATATTAATTAACATTTGATTTGGAAACTGTTTGCAAATGTCCAAAAGTCAAATAACCCTTAGAAGAATAAGAGTCGTCGTTACAATGCATAAAAATAACTGTCAAAGATGTAATACTTGTAATTTAATCTGATCATAAATATTATGTTTTTCCACTATTTTTGGAAATTCTATTTTCTATATAAATTTTTATATCAATTAATTTGAATCCCGATCCACCACTACACCAATGTTAGGGGTATCTGATCTCATTTCAACCTGTTTACAAATGACACTAAATCCAAAATACACTCACTTCAAAGACAGAGTGCAATAAATCTTGTATTGCGCAACTACTCATTTAATATCTGAGAAATCTCTATAAACTCAGGTGACTGCTTAATGCAGGATAACAATATTGCAGAAAGCTCCTTAAGGAGCTTTCTGCAATATTGTCATCCTGCCTTAAACAATTGCTAGTATCTAATAAATCCTACAGGTCTCCATTGTATGGATGCTGACTATAAGATAGACTGTATAGGTTTTGTTTTCTCTTGGTTTTTTCCCCTAGAACGCCTGTCATCAATCAATACTATAATTGCACCCACCCACAGAATATCAAATAATCTGTGCAGATTTCCCCCATATCACTCTCTCAATGTTTTTTGTTTTCTTCATTCATTCTGATCTAACCTGTATTGAGTGACAACCCTTCTCTTGCTAAACAAGTTGTCTGTTTACTTTTTTTCTAAAAAAAAGGTCTCTTTAACCCATAACTCCATGAATATGCCTTTTTACTTCTTTCAGTTATTCCTCCATTTAAGAAAACAGTTCCTCTTGATACAGTCATGAACATGCTCAATTAGAAACACTAAATCATGTATTGCGCAACCACTCATTGAATAAGCTGGGAAATCTCTATAAACTCAAGTGACTGCTTAATGATGTATAAAAATAATGCAGAAAGCTTTCTACATTATCTTAATCATGCATTAAGCAAGCATAGTTGCTCTTTATACAGTCATTCACATGCTCAATAATTAGAAATATTGTGTAATATCCTGTTAGATGGTAGTTTAAAGCAGGTTGAAGAAAATAAAGCAGAATGTGCCAGAACCCATTACATCATTTGCATTACCCATTACCCATTTCTATATATGCAGTTTTGAAAACTAGTTACATGTATCACTTAAAGCAGGTTGAAAGTAAAGCAGAATGTGCCTTAAGACACATTCTGCTTTACTTTCAGCCTGCTTTAAGCTGTAAGCTTCCATCTGCAAGAATACAAATAAATTCTTTATAATACACTTTCATGAATGATTAAATTGGGAGTATTTTCTTCCATGTAGGAATAACTTAAACAGTGCTTCTATGGGGGAAAGGGTTAAGGAGCATTCTGCGTTATTCAATATGGAAAACAAGCTATTTGGGAAAGGGTTTAAGCAGGCTGTTTGTCTAATGAGATCTCTGTACTGCTTCATTATTATGGTATAGATGAACTGCATGCTCTGACATGTAACAGACAATAACAGCCAATAAATAACACCACACCATTCCTATAGTTATATATTTATATATGTCACTTCCAAAGGCTTGTTGATTTAACAACTATCAATTAACTCCTGTCACTGTTGTGCAGTGGGTGCAGCAATCCATGCCTATTGCACTGTATTCAGCTATTACTGTAGACGCTAGTACAGTAAAACCTCTCTATTACGACCACTTAATTGTGTCAAATATTAGTCGTTTAAGACAGGTTACTGCTTAAAGCAATGTAAAAGTGAAACAGAAAGCTCCTACAGGAGCTTTTTGTTTCACTTTTACATTGCTTGAAGCTGTCACCTGTCTTTTAAACAGACAATTAGCCTTCCTTTTAGTGGTCGTAATAGAGAGGTTCTACTGTACAAATTTTTAACCCTTGCATAAATTTTCAACCCAAATGCCAAGATCATATTGCAAATAGTTTGGCTCCTGATCAGATGCCCCTTAGCGTAGTGTCTGTCTAGGATTCAAACTGTTTGCATTTCATTATGATTTTACTTTATTAGTCAATTTACCATACAATCAAATTTAAGAAATAAAAGCAAGTGACAGTTGTTTAAAGCATAACAATCATGGCAACAAGTAAATTGGTTAAATATTGACATATGAAATGTTAAAGTCTATGTCATATTCATTTTACATTTTTCCTCCCTGAAACTTTAAATGGACAATTCCAGTTTCCATTTTAGTCTAGTCCATTTCTGACTTTTAAGGGTTGTTTTTGTCAATGTTTAGCATTGTGTGATGAATATAGGGCACTTGAGCGTCAGATTACGTAATCAGAGACATACTGAATTACACAGAAAATAGGGTTAAACCTGTGTAAATGGTGTGACGTAATGAGTCATTTTACACACAAAACAAGTATTATTTTGTGTAATACACAAAAAGTAGGTCTATTTCTGTGTAATACACAAGAAAAAGGGGTAATGTTGTGTAAGTACACAAGAAAAGGAGCAAAACTTGTGTAACACAAAAAACTGAGTAAAGTCTGTGTCATTACACAAGAATCTGTAAACAAACTGTGTATTTCAGTTTTGGTATATACTAGTAAGCTAACATCTCTGTCATGCGGTGAAATCATTCCGATCGACAGTTTCAGATATATCAGATAAAAACAGAGAGCCACCCATTCACCACATTAAGGTAAGTTTGAGTTTATTTTTCAACAATAGGAGTGTGGTCACTCAATCTTGTCATTACCCTGAACCATTACAAATAGATACAACTCTTAATATAATAGTGCCTTTCATATTGCCGCCTGGTGGGACTGTTCGTGTGCTGATTAGATTAATTGGCTAGTCAAGCGGACATGGTAGCTCGACAAGGCAGTAATTTATTTTCAAACAGGCAAGTTGTTAACTTGTGACCCGTTAAAACTGACCAGACTGATAAGATGATGTCTGCTGTAGTAAGACTGTATAAAATTTACTTTGATATATTTACAAGTATCAGAGATAACTTGTACCAATAATAATGAATAATGCTGAAAAGGTAACGCGATCCTTTTCATCCTAGGTGTAACATGACTAGCCTTTTGCAAATAGATTGGATCCAGATCAAACCTAGTATAAAGCAGTATCTGGTCTGATTCCAAACTGTTTAGCTCTTATATTCTTCTTGTTTTAGGTTTAAAAAAACCCCATAAAAACTGCTTGGTTTGTTTTTGTTTGTTGGGCAGACTATATTTGAAGCAGACTGCAATTTAGCATGGTAAGGTCAAACATTGTTGTTTGACTCATTAGTAACAAACAGTGCAGACAATGAGCAAATTGCTTTATAAGTTATCTGAACAGAGTCAGCACTGTTTTTCTATACCCCAAATGCTTTTATTCAAAGGTACTTTTTAAAAAAAATTGAGATGTAACCATTTCTCTTGTAGTGGTTATCAAAATTTGTGATAATTGTTTAATTTTGTTACAGACAGAAGGTATCTGAAGATGTATGTGTAATTGTGTCTATCAAAGGCGTCACTAAGTTGAGCTAAGGTTAAAACGTCTTGACATTCAAGATCTTAACCCTTTCACTGACATAACCTAGTTCAATGGTGATTTTCAAATAGACTGGGTTCTGATCAGAATTCGAGTAACACTGCGTCTGCATCCAAACTGTTTGACACTCATTACCATATAACTTGTGTCAATTGTAACTAAATTTGATTTTTAAGAGATAAAAGCAGATGACAATTTTTAAAGGATATAACTTCATGAAAGTAAAGAGGTAATGATTGAGTGCGAATGAATTGAATTGAGTAATGAATGACTAAGTGTGTTGCCTCCCAAGCTTTGCTAGTTAATAAAGTGATGTCTGCTCAATTTATCAGCATCTGATTTTAAGAAATTTCAGTTTTGATTTAAGTGAATGTCAGTTTAAAAAAATCAAATGTTGGTGTACCCCCTAAGATTTAATAACTTTTTTAAATAACATTTATTAATTTTGATTGATCAAAACACTATATGACATCATGAGGAAGATTCAATGTATTGCTGATAGTAATATCTAGGTACCAAAAATGTTCATTATAGAGATATTGTAATGAAAGGTTGACCATATGGTGCGTATATTTCATCTCTGTCGACATTTAATTACATCTACGTTTGGCTAATTGACAGGGGTGAAAATAAACACAACATATAATTTAACAAAGCAATTACTGTACTATCTAGAGATGACAGCCTGAACAAGAGATAACATACCTTTAGCTAGCAGTGTTTGCTCCTGCATACTCATCGTGTAAAACAGTATTTTAACATCGCATACATTTGATTTCATAATATAAATATACACTGCCTACGAATACGTTCATTTAACCTCAGAAATGTGAAATTCAACCTCCAGTTCTTTTTCTACATATTTCGGCACTGATCAGGAGCATACCCTTTAGACGACCACATAGTTAAGCTATTACCCTATATCAGTCTCCTGTCCAATACATTGTAAGCCCCATCATCACAACTGTAATTACGTGTGTCCTGTTTCAAACAGCATTAAATATTGCCATTAGATACACGTCAAAGTGATAGAAGTGATAACTGATTAGAACCAATTAGAGTGCCACCTGGTCTGCTTTGATATATTGTTTTGTGGGTAAATATCTGAACATGTGAACCAATTCTTACAGCTGTGTGAAAACACTAGTCTCTTGATTTCATCACTTTTTGTAAAAATCTATTAAACGGTTTCCGCTTCTTTTTACCTTTTGCTGTAATCAATCTTTATTAAGAATATATAGCAAACTCGTTTAACTATATGCAAACATATTTACACTGAAACTTCTCTATATGGATAAGACAAAATTGGATAAGACGGATTAATGTTCAAGGTCCCTAGGATTTCGTTTTAAATGAGCTTTACTGTATATTTTCCATTTAACCCTTATTACACCAAACATGATGTCTGCTCCTCATGTTTCGTGTACTTAATTTCTTTCATCAACTATGGTTGAGACATCGATGTGTCAAAAATGATTAACATGCTTTACCATTCAGTGAAATATAATATCAGACATTGCTTTTTCGATAGCTATTTGTATACATTAATCACCAAAGTACTCGCAGTACTGTTGTGATGATACGGTATATTTAGTAACTTGGCTACTCAGCGTTAGGAACGTGTTCACTAGCAATAATGATGGAAACAGTATTTACAGATACAGTAAGAAAATCCTAATAAGGTTGTAGATTCTCTCCAGAGTTTATAGCACACATCATTTAACATATTTGCATTTCAAAGATGCAAGTCGGTTAAATTTACTATTTGGAATTAATAGCATAAGATCGAATGCATTTTACACCATAGCAAGCATAATCATATCATATAGTAAATATATACTGTGCTTCCTCTCTACAACAACATCCATTGGGAGACAATTATTGTGTGTGTTGTTCGGAGGGAGTTTATAGAGAGGGGGGAAGTAATACCCTAAGAGATCTGCGTTAGACTTAGCTTACATTTGCAAACTGTTTGTCACTCGTCTGTATGTTTTTTCTGTTAAAAATAACCAATACCTAATTTGGAGAAAAACAGCAGACGATAATTTCAAGCAGACGATATTGCAGTCGAGATAGCGTTAGATACAATTGCCTTGTTTGGGGAACACCCGCAAGTAGTGTTGTAAGGAGGGACTCGTTGTTCGGAGAATGTTGTAAGGAGGGAGTACTGTATGCGTTTACCTTGGTTTCTGTGTTGATATTAAAATGTAATGAATCAAGTTTTCATAATACCATGTATACCGAGTTTTAAATAGATGGTCAATGTAAATAGGAATAAATACGAAAAAGACTCAAGCAGGAAACGTAACACAAACAATACACCCACCTCTCAAGCAGAACACACACACACATAGTCATACCATAACACACACACACACACAAACACACCTACACACACACACACGCACGCACGCACGCACTCACTCAATACCATTGACTTATTCCAAGTCATATAGTCTCAACCTTTTCAACTTATTTAACATTTTAATTTGAGTGGCAAACAGTTTGCCCGGTGTCTGATCTGGTTCCATACTGTTTGTAGTGAACATAAAGACTGTAATAGCATAAAGCCATTTTTTTAGAAAGAATAACTTCCTTTTAATGTGTCAGATTTACTCTATAAAATAGAGAATACGATATTATTTCCTATTTAAATGCAGCCGAAACGCAAACGCTAAAAATAACATGTAGAAAATTGCATTTTTGTTTAGAAATTCTTATCAATTTCCATGCTGGCCAACACTCCAGCTGTTCAAGGTAGAGACCCGGACCTGCCCCGCATGTGCCGGTAAAGCTTCGGCATTCCACGGCAATGCCCCGGATAAGCCGGTTCTGGTTATCTGTCCCGGTGACTCCCGGTTGTATTAAACATTGTAAAGCACCCAGGACTGTTTGCCGGTGCGAATCAGATAAAAAAAGGTTCATCCCGGATCCTCCCGGTCGCCTCCCGGTGCCGCAACGGTTGGACTCCCGGTCGCCTCCCGGTGCCGCAACGGTTGGACTCCCGGTCGCCTCCCGGTGCCACAACGGTTGGACTCCCGGTGACTGCCGGTCCGCTCAACCACGGTGCCGCAAAGGTTGGACTCCCGGTGATTGCCGGTCCGCTCAACCACGGTGTCGCAACGGTTGGACTCCCAAATAATTTGTTTTCAGTAGTTGTTTTTTCGAACAGTTCAAGAATAAATAATTTAAACAAACTGTTAATCCAAAAACATGATAGGTGTATTGTTTCATGTATAATTTATATCAAACGTTTTACAAACAAATAATTTGTTTTCATTAGTGGTTTTTGTTTCGTACAGTTCAAGAATAAATAATTTAAACAAACTGTTAATTCAAAAATATGATTGGAGTATTGTTTTATGTATAATTTATATCAAACGTTTTACAAACAAATGTTTTGTTTTCAGTAGTGGTTTTTTTTCGTACAGTTCAAGAATAAATAATTTAAACAAACTGTTAATCCAAAAAAAACATGATTGGTGTATTGTTTTATGTATAATTTATATCAAACGTTTTACAAACAAACAATTAGTTTTCAGTAGTGGTTTTTTCCCGTACAGTTTAAGAATAAATAGTTTAAACAAACTGTTAATTCAAAAATATGATTGGAGTATTGTTTTATGTATAATTTATATCAAACATTTTACAAACAAATAAATGACTTGTATGTATTCATGCAGTAAAGGATTATACAATATCTAATTTATTTTCAGCTTTTGGAGAAAGTTTGGACAACGGGCGAATTTGTGCCAAACAAAGTACATTCATCAATCAGAGGCAGATGAGTTCTTCAAACTTTTGACAGACACTACAAAACAAGTCAAGAATTTCCAAATCATAACAGATGATATCATGCACTTGGAATGGGAACATAACACAGGGTTTGTTCCAGATGATTCAAAAACTAACATTTTTCTAGCATCCTTTACTACTACTTATGCCAGATTACGTCTTTATGATATGCTAGAAAAAATTGGCGACAGAGTGCTTTACATGGATACAGATAGTTGTATATATGTGTCAAAACCCAGGTGTTATGAGCCAGAGTTAGGTGATTATTTAGGACAACTAACAAATGAATTGAAACAAGGTGAATATATAACTCAATTTGTGACAGCAGGTGCCAAGAACTACGCTTATTTGACCAATACAGACAGACATCTGTGTAAAGTACGCGGCTTTACTTTAAACTATGCTAACAGCCAACTGATTAACTTTCAAGTGGTCAAAGATCTAGTGACGACCAATCACAACCACAGTGTGATGACTAGAAATAATTCTAAAATATGCAGGGACAAACGGAAAAGAAAACTATACAACAGAACTGAACACAAAACCTACAGAATGGTGTTCACTAAAAGAGTGATACAACATGATTTGACAACACTCCCGTATGGTTATTAACCTTGCAAAGGCCTTACAAACCTTAGTTGCATATTTTTTTAAATCTATGTAGATGTCTAAAATATACCCTCAGTTTGTAAAATATCATTGTATGTTATCAAACAGTATAAGGGTGTATATATACAAATGTAATAGTTGCTACAAGGATCATGTCAGGTCTTTACAGGGTTAATCAGGTGTTAAATGTCAGATGTGTATCACAGTCTTCATATCCTGGTCTGGTAATAGATGTCTTTTTTAATAACATCCTTTTGTCAAACACAAGTTAACCTTTTACTCCATAGATACTCATTATTTTACTTCATTTAATTTATTCCATCACTGAAGAAAATAGTTTATACAGGTATATAACCAAGAGAATGTTTTGGATAGGGTAGTAGATTGTGACTTAAAGCAAATTGAGTATAAAGCAGCTTTACTTTCAACTTGCTTATAGTGCTCAGTATCCTCCAAAACTAAACGATAAACACAGTCTATGGAGTAAATGGTAAAACCAATATAGATAAGAGTTTACATAGTGCTGTACAATACTATTCTTATGCAATTCAAATTAACTCTTTCACTACCAAATTTAAAGAGTGTATTTTTGCTCTATAACTGTCACCTTGTTTTCAATGTCAAACGTTCAGGCATTGTGATTGAGTATATGTATTCATAGGAGTGATATAAAGTTTGGATCCTGGTGGAAGTTGGCTTAAGGTTGAGTCTCATCTGGATCCAAACCTTTTGCTCAACAGATTTATTTGTGTTAAGGAGTGAAAAGGGTTAATATGAGACATAGTTAATTCTTAAGCGTTTGTATGCTGAACATTAATAATGAATAAAAACAAAGTGAAAAGTGATATTTACAATGTTTTATTTTACAATATGTACAAAAACAACAATAACAGAAAAACAATAAAAAAAAATATTAATATTTGAGCCATTGTATTTTGTGTTTTGTTTTTTTCTCCTTCTCTCCTGGAAGCCCCTGCGATGCTATTCCTCTGATGAACATATGTTGCCCGCCAGTCAAATATTTAGGGGTTGATTTAAGGTTAGGGTTCCCAGGTAATGTCTGGATTTGCTCTGCTGGTGATCGTCTATTTGCTATTAAACTGGATGGTATGTGTATCTCTCTCGTAGCATCATAAAACTGTCGGTAGCCTTCCGGTGCAAATTTGCTCAAAGGTGATACGGCGTGTTTAATTAAGTCAATAATGTGAGAATTTGGGAGAAGTGTTCCTTTATAGATAAGATTACCCTTGTCATTCCATGAGATAATGGGTTTATGCCCAGTTAAGAGTTTATATAATCCAACTGCTCTTTTGTAGTTTTGTTTAGGCACACTATATTCAAGCATGGATAGCATCAGGTCGACATTGTCTGCTGCATGGGATGTCTGTTGAGGCAGATCATAGTCAAGTGGTTGTTGTTGTTGTTCTAATTGGTCTGTCTGTGTTTGTGACTGTCCACTGACAAGCACTGGTTTTATTGTTAAAACATATTATTCCAATCTTCTGAATATGAGTAGAGAATTAATTCTTATACCCAAAAGACGTTATGATCAATTGGTCTCTACTGGATTACCTAAAGAATGTGCAGACAGTGGACAGTCACAAACACAGACAGACCAACTAGAACAACAACAACAACCACTTGACTATGATCTGCCTCAACAGACATCCCATGCAGCAGACAATGTCGACCTGATGCTATCCATGCTTGAATATAGTGTGCCTAAACAAAACTACAAAAGAGCAGTTGGATTATATAAACTCTTAACTGGGCATAAACCCATTATCTCATGGAATGACAAGGGTAATCTTATCTATAAAGGAACACTTCTCCCAAATTCTCACATTATTGACTTAATTAAACACGCCGTATCACCTTTGAGCAAATTTGCACCGGAAGGCTACCGACAGTTTTATGATGCTACGAGAGAGATACACATACCATCCAGTTTAATAGCAAATAGACGATCACCAGCAGAGCAAATCCAGACATTACCTGGGAACCCTAACCTTAAATCAACCCCTAAATATTTGACTGGCGGGCAACATATGTTCATCAGAGGAATAGCATCGCAGGGGCTTCCAGGAGAGAAGGAGAAAAAAACAAAACACAAAATACAATGGCTCAAATATTAATATTTTTTTTTATTGTTTTTCTGTTATTGTTGTTTTTGTACATATTGTAAAATAAAACATTGTAAATATCACTTTTCACTTTGTTTTTATTCATTATTAATGTTCAGCATACAAACGCTTAAGAATTAACTATGTCTCATATTAACCCTTTTCACTCCTTAACACAAATAAATCTGTTGAGCAAAAGGTTTGGATCCAGATGAGACTCAACCTTAAGCCAACTTCCACCAGGATCCAAACTTTATATCACTCCTATGAATACATATACTCAATCACAATGCCTGAACGTTTGACATTGAAAACAAGGTGACAGTTATAGAGCAAAAATACACTCTTTAAATTTGGTAGTGAAAGAGTTAATTTGAATTGCATAAGAATAGTATTGTACAGCACTATGTAAACTCTTATCTATATTGGTTTTACCATTTACTCCATAGACTGTGTTTATCGTTTAGTTTTGGAGGATACTGAGCACTATAAGCAAGTTGAAAGTAAAGCTGCTTTATACTCAATTTGCTTTAAGTCACAATCTACTACCCTATCCAAAACATTCTCTTGGTTATATACCTGTATAAACTATTTTCTTCAGTGATGGAATAAATTAAATGAAGTAAAATAATGAGTATCTATGGAGTAAAAGGTTAACTTGTGTTTGACAAAAGGATGTTATTAAAAAAGACATCTATTACCAGACCAGGATATGAAGACTGTGATACACATCTGACATTTAACACCTGATTAACCCTGTAAAGACCTGACATGATCCTTGTAGCAACTATTACATTTGTATATATACACCCTTATACTGTTTGATAACATACAATGATATTTTACAAACTGAGGGTATATTTTAGACATCTACATAGATTTAAAAAAATATGCAACTAAGGTTTGTAAGGCCTTTGCAAGGTTAATAACCATACGGGAGTGTTGTCAAATCATGTTGTATCACTCTTTTAGTGAACACCATTCTGTAGGTTTTGTGTTCAGTTCTGTTGTATAGTTTTCTTTTCCGTTTGTCCCTGCATATTTTAGAATTATTTCTAGTCATCACACTGTGGTTGTGATTGGTCGTCACTAGATCTTTGACCACTTGAAAGTTAATCAGTTGGCTGTTAGCATAGTTTAAAGTAAAGCCGCGTACTTTACACAGATGTCTGTCTGTATTGGTCAAATAAGCGTAGTTCTTGGCACCTGCTGTCACAAATTGAGTTATATATTCACCTTGTTTCAATTCATTTGTTAGTTGTCCTAAATAATCACCTAACTCTGGCTCATAACACCTGGGTTTTGACACATATATACAACTATCTGTATCCATGTAAAGCACTCTGTCGCCAATTTTTTCTAGCATATCATAAAGACGTAATCTGGCATAAGTAGTAGTAAAGGATGCTAGAAAAATGTTAGTTTTTGAATCATCTGGAACAAACCCTGTGTTATGTTCCCATTCCAAGTGCATGATATCATCTGTTATGATTTGGAAATTCTTGACTTGTTTTGTAGTGTCTGTCAAAAGTTTGAAGAACTCATCTGCCTCTGATTGATGAATGTACTTTGTTTGGCACAAATTCGCCCGTTGTCCAAACTTTCTCCAAAAGCTGAAAATAAATTAGATATTGTATAATCCTTTACTGCATGAATACATACAAGTCATTTATTTGTTTGTAAAATGTTTGATATAAATTATACATAAAACAATACTCCAATCATATTTTTGAATTAACAGTTTGTTTAAACTATTTATTCTTAAACTGTACGGGAAAAAACCACTACTGAAAACTAATTGTTTGTTTGTAAAACGTTTGATATAAATTATACATAAAACAATACACCAATCATGTTTTTTTTGGATTAACAGTTTGTTTAAATTATTTATTCTTGAACTGTACGAAAAAAAACCACTACTGAAAACAAAACATTTGTTTGTAAAACGTTTGATATAAATTATACATAAAACAATACTCCAATCATATTTTTGAATTAACAGTTTGTTTAAATTATTTATTCTTGAACTGTACGAAACAAAAACCACTAATGAAAACAAATTATTTGTTTGTAAAACGTTTGATATAAATTATACATGAAACAATACACCTATCATGTTTTTGGATTAACAGTTTGTTTAAATTATTTATTCTTGAACTGTTCGAAAAAACAACTACTGAAAACAAATTATTTGGGAGTCCAACCGTTGCGACACCGTGGTTGAGCGGACCGGCAATCACCGGGAGTCCAACCTTTGCGGCACCGTGGTTGAGCGGACCGGCAGTCACCGGGAGTCCAACCGTTGTGGCACCGGGAGGCGACCGGGAGTCCAACCGTTGCGGCACCGGGAGGCGACCGGGAGTCCAACCGTTGCGGCACCGGGAGGCGACCGGGAGGATCCGGGATGAACCTTTTTTTATCTGATTCGCACCGGCAAACAGTCCTGGGTGCTTTACAATGTTTAATACAACCGGGAGTCACCGGGACAGATAACCAGAACCGGCTTATCCGGGGCATTGCCGTGGAATGCCGAAGCTTTACCGGCACATGCGGGGCAGGTCCGGGTCTCTACCTTGAACAGCTGGAGTGTTGGCCAGCATGGAAATTGATAAGAATTTCTAAACAAAAATGCAATTTTCTACATGTTATTTTTAGCGTTTGCGTTTCGGCTGCATTTAAATAGGAAATAATATCGTATTCTCTATTTTATAGAGTAAATCTGACACATTAAAAGGAAGTTATTCTTTCTAAAAAAATGGCTTTATGCTATTACAGTCTTTATGTTCACTACAAACAGTATGGAACCAGATCAGACACCGGGCAAACTGTTTGCCACTCAAATTAAAATGTTAAATAAGTTGAAAAGGTTGAGACTATATGACTTGGAATAAGTCAATGGTATTGAGTGAGTGCGTGCGTGCGTGCGTGTGTGTGTGTGTAGGTGTGTTTGTGTGTGTGTGTGTGTTATGGTATGACTATGTGTGTGTGTGTTCTGCTTGAGAGGTGGGTGTATTGTTTGTGTTACGTTTCCTGCTTGAGTCTTTTTCGTATTTATTCCTATTTACATTGACCATCTATTTAAAACTCGGTATACATGGTATTATGAAAACTTGATTCATTACATTTTAATATCAACACAGAAACCAAGGTAAACGCATACAGTACTCCCTCCTTACAACATTCTCCGAACAACGAGTCCCTCCTTACAACACTACTTGCGGGTGTTCCCCAAACAAGGCAATTGTATCTAACGCTATCTCGACTGCAATATCGTCTGCTTGAAATTATCGTCTGCTGTTTTTCTCCAAATTAGGTATTGGTTATTTTTAACAGAAAAAACATACAGACGAGTGACAAACAGTTTGCAAATGTAAGCTAAGTCTAACGCAGATCTCTTAGGGTATTACTTCCCCCCTCTCTATAAACTCCCTCCGAACAACACACACAATAATTGTCTCCCAATGGATGTTGTTGTAGAGAGGAAGCACAGTATATATTTACTATATGATATGATTATGCTTGCTATGGTGTAAAATGCATTCGATCTTATGCTATTAATTCCAAATAGTAAATTTAACCGACTTGCATCTTTGAAATGCAAATATGTTAAATGATGTGTGCTATAAACTCTGGAGAGAATCTACAACCTTATTAGGATTTTCTTACTGTATCTGTAAATACTGTTTCCATCATTATTGCTAGTGAACACGTTCCTAACGCTGAGTAGCCAAGTTACTAAATATACCGTATCATCACAACAGTACTGCGAGTACTTTGGTGATTAATGTATACAAATAGCTATCGAAAAAGCAATGTCTGATATTATATTTCACTGAATGGTAAAGCATGTTAATCATTTTTGACACATCGATGTCTCAACCATAGTTGATGAAAGAAATTAAGTACACGAAACATGAGGAGCAGACATCATGTTTGGTGTAATAAGGGTTAAATGGAAAATATACAGTAAAGCTCATTTAAAACGAAATCCTAGGGACCTTGAACATTAATCCGTCTTATCCAATTTTGTCTTATCCATATAGAGAAGTTTCAGTGTAAATATGTTTGCATATAGTTAAACGAGTTTGCTATATATTCTTAATAAAGATTGATTACAGCAAAAGGTAAAAAGAAGCGGAAACCGTTTAATAGATTTTTACAAAAAGTGATGAAATCAAGAGACTAGTGTTTTCACACAGCTGTAAGAATTGGTTCACATGTTCAGATATTTACCCACAAAACAATATATCAAAGCAGACCAGGTGGCACTCTAATTGGTTCTAATCAGTTATCACTTCTATCACTTTGACGTGTATCTAATGGCAATATTTAATGCTGTTTGAAACAGGACACACGTAATTACAGTTGTGATGATGGGGCTTACAATGTATTGGACAGGAGACTGATATAGGGTAATAGCTTAACTATGTGGTCGTCTAAAGGGTATGCTCCTGATCAGTGCCGAAATATGTAGAAAAAGAACTGGAGGTTGAATTTCACATTTCTGAGGTTAAATGAACGTATTCGTAGGCAGTGTATATTTATATTATGAAATCAAATGTATGCGATGTTAAAATACTGTTTTACACGATGAGTATGCAGGAGCAAACACTGCTAGCTAAAGGTATGTTATCTCTTGTTCAGGCTGTCATCTCTAGATAGTACAGTAATTGCTTTGTTAAATTATATGTTGTGTTTATTTTCACCCCTGTCAATTAGCCAAACGTAGATGTAATTAAATGTCGACAGAGATGAAATATACGCACCATATGGTCAACCTTTCATTACAATATCTCTATAATGAACATTTTTGGTACCTAGATATTACTATCAGCAATACATTGAATCTTCCTCATGATGTCATATAGTGTTTTGATCAATCAAAATTAATAAATGTTATTTAAAAAAGTTATTAAATCTTAGGGGGTACACCAACATTTGATTTTTTTAAACTGACATTCACTTAAATCAAAACTGAAATTTCTTAAAATCAGATGCTGATAAATTGAGCAGACATCACTTTATTAACTAGCAAAGCTTGGGAGGCAACACACTTAGTCATTCATTACTCAATTCAATTCATTCGCACTCAATCATTACCTCTTTACTTTCATGAAGTTATATCCTTTAAAAATTGTCATCTGCTTTTATCTCTTAAAAATCAAATTTAGTTACAATTGACACAAGTTATATGGTAATGAGTGTCAAACAGTTTGGATGCAGACGCAGTGTTACTCGAATTCTGATCAGAACCCAGTCTATTTGAAAATCACCATTGAACTAGGTTATGTCAGTGAAAGGGTTAAGATCTTGAATGTCAAGACGTTTTAACCTTAGCTCAACTTAGTGACGCCTTTGATAGACACAATTACACATACATCTTCAGATACCTTCTGTCTGTAACAAAATTAAACAATTATCACAAATTTTGATAACCACTACAAGAGAAATGGTTACATCTCAATTTTTTTTAAAAAGTACCTTTGAATAAAAGCATTTGGGGTATAGAAAAACAGTGCTGACTCTGTTCAGATAACTTATAAAGCAATTTGCTCATTGTCTGCACTGTTTGTTACTAATGAGTCAAACAACAATGTTTGACCTTACCATGCTAAATTGCAGTCTGCTTCAAATATAGTCTGCCCAACAAACAAAAACAAACCAAGCAGTTTTTATGGGGTTTTTTTAAACCTAAAACAAGAAGAATATAAGAGCTAAACAGTTTGGAATCAGACCAGATACTGCTTTATACTAGGTTTGATCTGGATCCAATCTATTTGCAAAAGGCTAGTCATGTTACACCTAGGATGAAAAGGATCGCGTTACCTTTTCAGCATTATTCATTATTATTGGTACAAGTTATCTCTGATACTTGTAAATATATCAAAGTAAATTTTATACAGTCTTACTACAGCAGACATCATCTTATCAGTCTGGTCAGTTTTAACGGGTCACAAGTTAACAACTTGCCTGTTTGAAAATAAATTACTGCCTTGTCGAGCTACCATGTCCGCTTGACTAGCCAATTAATCTAATCAGCACACGAACAGTCCCACCAGGCGGCAATATGAAAGGCACTATTATATTAAGAGTTGTATCTATTTGTAATGGTTCAGGGTAATGACAAGATTGAGTGACCACACTCCTATTGTTGAAAAATAAACTCAAACTTACCTTAATGTGGTGAATGGGTGGCTCTCTGTTTTTATCTGATATATCTGAAACTGTCGATCGGAATGATTTCACCGCATGACAGAGATGTTAGCTTACTAGTATATACCAAAACTGAAATACACAGTTTGTTTACAGATTCTTGTGTAATGACACAGACTTTACTCAGTTTTTTGTGTTACACAAGTTTTGCTCCTTTTCTTGTGTACTTACACAACATTACCCCTTTTTCTTGTGTATTACACAGAAATAGACCTACTTTTTGTGTATTACACAAAATAATACTTGTTTTGTGTGTAAAATGACTCATTACGTCACACCATTTACACAGGTTTAACCCTATTTTCTGTGTAATTCAGTATGTCTCTGATTACGTAATCTGACGCTCAAGTGCCCTATATTCATCAATTGTGACAAACAGTGAGACCCTAATCAGAGGGCTCCTTTTGGAGCCCTCTGATCTGGGTCTTCACTGTTTGCATAGGACATGTGTACTATTCACATGTACACGGTTTGAAAAGGGACTAGGGTTCAAAGAGTTAAAATAGACAACTTTTAGGCCATGATCAGATTGTCAATTCCTGCAATGAGTGTTTATAAATTTTAAATCACCTCAAGTTTTCCATCACTGAGTATGGAAGTAACGACCCACCAAATTAACCCTTACCATGTTAGCGGCGAATATATGTGCCACAGTGATTACCTTTGCAAACAGTTTGGATCCTGATGAGATGCCGCATTATGCGGTATCTCATCAGGATGCAAACTGTTTGACACTGACTTACCCTGTTTAGAAAAGAAATTTATTAGAAAATTTCAACGAAGTCGCCGTAGCTCAATCGATAGCGACTCTGCCTGGCATGACGGGGGTAGCCGGTTAGAGCCACACAGGGTACGATCTTTTTTTCTTAACCACCTTCTTTTTTTTTTAATTATCATCACTAGGTCCATAGATTCATTTCTTTAAATACAAATAACTGCTTTATCCTTCCACTGCCAAACTTTTGTGATAGTTTACTCCTTTAAATTTTCTTGTCGTCTGCTTCAATTTTGTTGCCTGCAATATCGTTTCAAAGACTTAAATGTAAGGATGTATAACTGAAAAGAATTCAATACGAGTGTCAAACAGTTTGGATCCTGATCAGACGCCGCGTTTCGCGAAACGCGGCGTCTGGTCAAGGTGCAAAATGTTTGCAAACGTTCCTTGAGGCGAGAGTGAGTCTAATTCTCACAGTTTCATTGTCGTCTGCTTCAATTCTGTTGTGTGCAGTATCTTTTTAAAGTTAATTGTATGACTGAAAAGAATTCAATACGAGTGCCAAATAGCTTGGATCCTGATAACAGATCCAATCTGTTTGCAAACGCGCATTTAGGCGCCAGAGTGAAAGGGTTAAAGCATGCTAGAATTGATGTAAAAGTCTCCAATTAGAGGTTTCCTTCTTATTGGCAGCCTGCTTTAAAAGAAACCCTCTTATTATGCTAAGCGCAACTTGGATAAAATTTGTTAACAGTTTGTATACAGTAAAGATCCAGATCAGATGCCGCGTTATTCTGCGTCTGATATGATCCAAACTTGTTTGCCAGTCATATTTTACTGTTTTAAAGTTTTGAAAGTATCAAATTGATTATGTTGTTTTCTGCAGATGATGTGTTTGCAGCAGATGACAATTCTGCATGACAATGGTTAAACATCAATCTGCAGGACACTTTTCTTATTGCTTTTCAAATATCAAGAAATAGTAGAAACATGAAAGTCATTTCTAGAACTAGCAGGCTGACAATAAGAAGGAACATTTCTAATTGGAGATTTTTACTTCAATTTTGGCATGCTTTAACCCTTTCACTCTCAATGGCGCTGAAAAGCACGTTTGCAATCAGTTTGGACCTTGATCAGACGCCGCGTAACGCTGCGTCTGATCAGGATCCGAACTATTTGGCACTCGTATTGAATTCTTTTCAGTCATACTGCCTTACAATTTACTTTGAAACGATATTGCAGACAACAAAATTGAAGCAGACGACAATGAAACGGTGAAGAAGTAAACTATTACGAAAGTTTGGCATTGAAAGAGTTAAGCAGTTACATGTATTTGTATTTAAAGAAACGAATCTATGGAAATAATGATGATTTTTTTTAAAAAAAAAAAAAAAGAAAAAAAGAAGGGGGTTGTTAAGAAAAAAAAGATCGTACCCTGTGTGGCTCGAACCGGCTACCCTCGACATGCAAGTAAGACTCGCTATCGATTGAGCTACGGCGACTTCGTTGAAATTTGGCTTGTTAGTTAATTATAATTGTGAACCTAATTATGTATTTACGCTAGTTTTGGTACATCCAGTGGTTATTTATTACTAAAAATATAGAATTTGAATAGATATCGATCTTTTCCACGTTTTCGAGATGAAGACTGTATGTAATAATGTCTTAAACAGTAAAGCCAGTCCTTTGTAATGACGTTACCCCACCCAGACTTTGACCCAATTTCACGAAGCCAATCAAACACAAACGTCGGCTCAAAAACATCCGCTAAACGTATCTATAGGTCTCAAAACGATTTTTATTCAATAAATTATCTATTCTACCTGTTATTACTGCTTAATAAACGTTCGTGTTCTAATCCTAGAAAATTCTAAAAAGTTAAGAGAGGGTCACAATTTTCTAAAGTTTTGAGAAAATTCTATAGTAAATTGGGCGAGTTGAGAATTTTCTTAGTTTTTTTCATCTTTCTAAGAGGGAATCCCCAAATACTTAGTTGAAATGGCCGAAAACTAAGACTATATTGATTTTCTAAGAGTATATCGTTATACTTAGTGAAATCTGTCGAGTTTAGAATTATCTTAGTTTTTTTCACTCTCTAAGAGTATATCATCAAATACTTAGACGAAATTGCCGAAAACTAAGAGAATATTGATTTACTTAGAGTAAAAGTTATCTAAGAGTGTTTCAGAATACGGGCCCAGAAGTCCTTTATGCACTGTTTTAGGCACAAATTGGCAACTGGGTAGAACCACTGACCTTCCGCAAGCCAGCTGGAAGGCTTCCCCACATGAAAAATCTGAATGACCCTAGTGGGATTCGAACTCACAGCGGTGAGGAGCTTAGTGATATAAGTCACAGTGACTATACCACTAGGCCACGGAGGCCCCAACAAAACAGCAGACGACAAAGGTAAATTCCGATAATAAAACGAACATGATGTTGCCCCTAAAGTTGAAATGCAATGGTCCTCATTGAAACTCCGCCCTGCCACGTCAATAAAATCGGCCTATACAAATAATTTGAATTCACAAAATGCACAGCTGGATCAGGATCAATTAATCACTTAACCTAAAATCTAAATTTGAGTCAGAAAAGCAAGTGACAAATATTTAACCCAGTACTCCATAGATATGCATTTCTAGGCATTTAATCTATTGACCGGTCCTCCACTTAAGAAAAAAAATTCCAAATTATACAGTCATGAATTATCCTAAATATTTTCTATATTCTAGCAGATAGTAGCTTAAAGCAGACTGAAAGTAAAGAAGAATGTACCTTAAGTAATAGGTTAAAGCAGATGAAGGCATTGCAGTTCAGATGTGGTTAAATCTATACCTAAGTTCCACAGAATCACCTTAGCTTTACTTTCAGCCTGCTTTAAGTGGTTACCTATTTTCAAAACTAGAAACTGGCTATGGTCTAAAGGGTTAAAATGATATACTGACTAAGTCTTAGACTGTTTGCTACAAACCAATAAATAGAGAACTCCCTCAAGATAGATGACAATTTACAGGTTAACCTCTTCACTGCAACAATGTTTGTAAACAGGTTTGGATCCAGATCTCATGCCAAGTAAATGGGCATCTGACTTGGGTACAAACTGTTTAACCCTTTACCCCATAGCGCCTTTTAGCACATTCAGTTTATTCATCAGCTGAAGAAAAGGGTTCCAATTTATTATGTAACAGTCATGAAAATGTATCATAAAGAATACTTTCTTTATTCTAGCAGGTTGTAGCTAAAAGCAGGCTGAAAGTAAAACAGAATGCGCCTGAAGGCGCATTCTGCTTTACTTTAAACCTGCTTTAGGTAGTCACCTATTTTCAAAACTAGAAACAGGCTATGGGGTAAAGGGTTAATTTTCACATTGCTGTTTCTCCAGTCAAAATGACAATTATTCAAATTTGAAAAATTGAAAGCAGATAGCAAATTTTTACTCTTTGCATGCTGGGTAATTTTTTGTCTGCAACTATAAATGTCTGCTAGTGTTCTGAAAATAAAATTGTCTGAGTTTATTTTCAAAGCAGAGTCAGAGTGTCAAACAGTTTAGATCCTGATGAGATGTGGCATAATGTGGCATCTCATTAAGTTCCAAACTGTATGCAAAGGTATAATCTTGTAGGTTGATGATATTGGCATCCTTTCCACGCCCATAACGTATTAAAACGTTTTGACTTTTATGGCACATTTTGGCTTCCGTAGAATGAAAAGTTATGATTCGCACATCACGTTGGAAGACTTTTCTGAAAGGCCAGGTTCGGCTCTTCCTAAATCTAGAATATCAATGGTCTCCTGCAAAATGTGACACTTTCAGGCAGCATCGAAAATGGATCCAGACACAAATTTGCAAGATTGGAAAAATGCGAATGCCAGAGGGGCCGAAACGGTCCATCTTTCTACTTTCGGTTTAAAATGTACGCGACCTTTTTGTCAAAACCCGTTATAAAAGCACTCATGCTGGAATTCAGTAACACTGACATGTCAACACAAAGCTCACAAAGCTCAAACTGAGAGCTCAAACTGAGCTCAAGATCCTATTTTTTTTAATTTTTATTTTTTTATTTTTTTTTAAGTCGTTTGGGTATTGCGTGAACGCGATTTAAATAGAATAGAATAGAATAGAATCTTTATTATGCAATAACTCTAACATGAGCCATGAGCATAGCAACAATAAACACATATCAGGTAAAACGGTATGGCAAGATGGCGTTTGGCAGAATACTTTTGGACTACGTATGTAGTTTTTCAAGAATGAACCAATTTCTCGAGGTTCGAAATATGATTTATTATCGTAATATGTTTTGGATACGGGAGAGACAGGCCCATACACCTATGGCCTTTTGCCGACGGTAAATGTGCATGTATCAAATCATACTTTGCCAGAACACCATATACAATGTCATGTATATCAGTTTCGAAAATAAAGTTTTCATATAGCTGACACTGACATGTCAACACAAAGCTCACAAAGCTCAAACTGAGCTCAAGATCCTATTTTATTTTTTTTTAAGTCGTTTGGGTATTGCCTAAACGCGATTTAAATATAGCGCTTCTAAAAATAGATTGTCACTTTCGGTTTCGTGTTGACACGTCAGAGTAGTTTTGAGATGTCAGAGTGTAGTGTTTATTCAGAAAATGAGCTCAAAACTAGTCCGGTAGTGACTGTGTTATGTGTACAAAATCGGTCGGGCTTGCTAAGGATATATGGTTTGGACACATCAATATAGCCCTTTACCCTATAGCCTGTTTCTAGTTTTGAAGACAGATGACCACTTAAAGCAGCCTGCTTTAAGCTACATTCTGCTAGAATGAATCTTAAAAGACAGGTGGCTGCTGACTGCACAATGAGTGTGATTTTTTTGTGTCTACACTGTTTACCAATGCTATTTTATGGTACTTAAGGTTTATATAAGGTGACTTAAAAGATGACCCAGGAATGACAGATCCAATGCGACACCTGATCATGATCCAAACTGTATTGACATTCATATCAACATAATAATTCTTCAATAATAATTATATCAATAATTTGAATTTTGCATAAAATTGCAGACGACAAATGTTAGCAGACAATATTAAGTTGTTTGTGAGAGGGTAAATCGGATGTTTAAATTTGCCAGTGAACATGTTAAAATAATTATATAAGTGTCAGTTTTATCCTGATAAAGAACATATTTTCTCAGCACCTGATCTGGACTTACGCAATAATTACACCTTTTTTACGCATTAAATTTATTCCTCCACTACATAAAATAGTTATACTGTACACAGTCATGACTTTGCACTATAAAAATATATTCTATATCCTATCAGATGTTAGCTTAAAGCAGGTTGTAAGTAAAGCAGAATGTGCCTTAACCCTTAGCCCGCCAAATAAATTGTTGTCTGCTATATTTCTCATCTGCTTCAAGTTTCAAAGTGTTTCAAAGTTGCTCAAAATTGCTGAAAATGTTGTCCGAGTGTCAAACAGCTTGGATCCGGATGAGACGCCGAGTTACTCGGCGTCTCATCCGGATCCAAGCTGTTTGCATATGGAGCTATAGTCGTGAGAGGCAGGCTAAGGGTTAAGGCACATTCTGCTTTACTTTCAACCTGCTTTAAGTGGTAACCTGTTGTCAAAACTAGAAACAAGCAATGGGGTAAAGGAATAAAACTATTTTCAGTTTGTACTCCATTCATTTATAGCATAATAAGGGCAACCAATAAGGCAATAACATGTTTTCTCTCCTTGATAACACCGGGCAGTTCACTGGGCATTAACTTTCATCAACCCCTGTTTGACCAGTCAATAAACTTTGCCTTTTCCCTTGCATTATCATTATGCCAGCGGTGGATAGTACAGTTGAGGCTGCTAATTGCTGTCCAATGGTATGTTTAACCCATTTCCCAAAAAACCTATAAAGGCAGGTAACTTGCACTTAGAGCAGTTTGTCAGTAAAGCAGAATGCACCCTTTAAAAGGGTGCATTCTGCTTTCCTTTCAGCCTTCTTTATGCTACCATTTGCTAGGATATAGATGGTGTATATTCATGACTGAATTATATAAGTGGAACAAAAAGGTGTTTTATGGAGTACCAGTAATGACTTAAACTTCAAATCATTTAAAAGCAGATTAGAGAAGCAGAAATGTTTGGTTAATTTGAAAACATGAAAGCATTCAATAAACGCTTATGCTCCCTTATTGGCATCAATGCTAATAGATGTATTTTCAGAAGTTTTAAGTCTAAATTAGGCCAAGGTCAAATTGAAGTTAGGTTTGTGAATGGTTTAAGACCATCACTGTATAAGTATCCAGCATTCTAGCCAGGGCAAAATGGTCAATCTAAGAAATAGCCAATTTGAAATATTCTAAGTTCAAAAGAGGTCAAGGTCAAAGTCAATTTGAGGTTGGGATTTGGATATGATTCAAGGCAATGACTGTATAAGCATTTAACCATTCTTTTCAGTGGTGTTGGTGCTAGATGAAATGGTAAAAATCTTGTACACAAGGACAGGCTAATTCAGCGCTGCAGCTATCAATGAATTAAGAAAACAACTAATTTTACTTCAAGTGATGTCATTTCAACTCTGAATACCTTAAGGAAAAAAAAGTAACACTTTAGCAAACACTTATGATCATGATCAGGCCCCATAAAATGATCTGGATCTAAGCTGTTTGCCACTCTGAAAATATTTTTATGCACAAATGAAAGAGTAAAATGTAGAGCATCTAGAAGCAGAAGTCATTTTCAGCACAAGACATTTACTTAGCATTCCAAGGTTTTGATTCTTTGATTATGCTGTATATTCTTTTAGTCTGGTACTGTTCTCAAAATATTTTCTTCGAAATTTCTTTTCAAAACAGGGTCAATGTGTCAAACAGTTTGGATCCTGATGAGACGCTGTATTATGCAGCATCTCATCAGGATTCAAACTGTTTGCAAAGGTTATCATTGTTTCTCAGCTAGCATGCTAAGAATTGATGTTCCTTGAGGACAGGGCTTTTATGTCTCAGGTTTGATTGTGTGTATGTTACGATGATCAAGTGTAGATACTGTAACGTGCAAACCGAGTTACCCAGCAACAACAAACACCGTCGATGCAAAGCTTAGGCTCACATCAAAAGATGTTTGTTGCGCTATATAATTGACTCATTTCCCAACATACAATGGTTTGGGAAGCCTCATTTGCATATACCAATGTACTACGTACGTTACATAACTCTCCCCTTCGATAAGTCTCGTCCCGAGACTTGGACCCTGGGAGAACCGTGGGTAAGGCAACTCCGGTCTGGCAGTTGTCATTATCCCACCGCTGCCACCATTTGTAACGTGCAAACCGAGTGACCCAGCAACAACAAACCCCATCGATACAAAGCTTAAGCTCACACCAAAAGATGTTTGTTGCGCTATATAATTGACTCATTTCCCAACATACAATGGTTTGGGAAGCCTCATTTGCATATACCAATGTACTACGTACGTTACATAACTCTCCCCTTCGATAAGTCTCGTCCCGAGACTTGGACCCTGGGAGAACCGTGGGTAAGGCAACTCCGGTCTGGCAGTTGTCATTATCCCACCGCTGCCACCATTTGTAACGTGCAAACCGAGTGACCCAGCAACAACAAACCCCATCGATACAAAGCTTAAGCTCACATCAAGAGATGTTTGTTGCGCTATATAATTGACTCATTTCCCAACATACAACGGTTTGGGAAGCCTCATTTGCATATACCAACGTACCATGTACGTTACAATACCTTACATTCTTTCCTTGGTATTTACGAAGTAATGATATTATATATGATGAGCCTGATGGGGGAAGATCAAAACCACAATTACACTAACACTTTTTCCACTGAGACTTTGATATAAACTTTTTGAATAATTTTGAGCTAATTTATAAGACACATTTCATGAATAAACATAAACAAGTCGACCTGCAACTGCATTTAACAGATTTTACCCAAATACATTCCCAAATTAAATTGTCACATTGAGAACAAATATTGGTAAAACAAATTAACAAAAGAAAAGTGTTTTTTTTATTTTCATTTTCTCTGTTAATATAGGAGACATTGAAAAATGAAACAAAAATGTTCAAGTATCTTGCTTCCTTTTTGGTAGCAATTAATGTTTAATTATTCTCTTATACAGAATTCTGTTAATTAAAATATGTTATCCCTTATCCTGTCATAATATTGGCTGCTTTACAATATCTGTCTATAAATAACTCCGGTGTTTGGGATTTTTGTTTATTTCATCTAGAGAGCAACATTATACTTGTGTCAAACAGTTTGGAGCCAGATCAGATGCCAAGTTACTTGGCATCTGATCTAGCTCCAAACTGTTTGCAAATGTTTGTCAAGCCAAACATGGCATGTTAAATCAAACACTTTGCATGCTAGGTAATGTTTTTGTGTGCAACAATTGTTGTCTGCTACTGTTCTAAAAATAATTTTTTCAAAAAATCATTTCGAAACACTTGTTCAAAGTGTCAAACAGTTTGGATCCTGTCGAGATGCCGCATTATGCAGCGTCTCATCAGGATCCAAACAGTTTGCATAGGTAATCACAATTTCGCCACTATCATGTGAAGAGTTAAGGTTGCTGTTTGCGATTTGTAGTTTGAAATTTGACTCCAATTATTGTCATCCCATGAGGACGGTGCTAAAAGTGTCAAACCCTGACAGGAAATGTTTTCAAAATTCACCATGAGAAGATATTGGAAATCTAATCAAATTCTAATGCAAATCTCATACCTTCCCGACATGTGTTCCCCTGATCTTTAAAAGTAGACTCTTTCGACCATTAAATACAGATTAGGCTATTATCTCCCATAGGATAAAATATGATGAAAATAATCTGATTTTGCAAATAGTGGAGCTCCAGATCAGAGGGCTCCGTGGTCTGGATCTACACTATTTACAAATGTCAATTAACTTGTTTTGTCTATTCAAAGGGTTATGGCACAGAAACAACACCTGTGTGTATAAAACTGTTAGTCTTTGAGAGAGGCTGAGATGGTTTTGCTTCATTTAAGGATACAGCTCAATAACTTGAATAGGCTTAACCCATCACCCTGTAAATATGCCTTTTAAGGCCTCTAATTCATTCCTAGACTGAAGGAAATAATTCCACTTTATAGAGTCATAAATTTGTACAAGAATTATTTTCTATATCTTGTAGATGGTCACACTTAAAGCAGGCTAAAAGTAAAGCAATCTGCTTTTATTTTAACCTGCTTTAAGTGACCACCTGTCTTCAAAACTAGAACAGACTATGGGGTAACGAGGTAATGTTGAGTTCAAGTCATTGTAGTGTAACTATTCCTTTATAAGCTGCATCATCAATAAGTAAACCCCTTTCTCCTATTTCTATATGGAAGATATTGATGCCTTTGAATACAGAGTAGACCCAGATCAAACAGACCCTGAAGGAGCTGTCTGATCATGCGGGTCTGCACTGTTTTCTTATAGGAATTCTCTGTCATGTCAGTCTCAACCTTTTCCTCATTGTATTAGCCAATGTAATATTTCAGATGTTGTTCATAGAGGGTAAAATTTGTCAAAAAGAATATCACATACACACTGTACTTAAATCACAGTTGAACCTGTTAACTGGACTACTGAATAATAAAATAAATAGCAATAGATCTACTGTAAAGAAATTGTCAATCTAATGCATGAAAACAGTAATTCTGGGGCCCATTTCATAAAACATAAAAAAAACGGTCGTAAGTCAAAACTTTAGAATACATTTTATTTCTGATTTCTCTATCTAATCCTGTCTTGTGACATCTCTTTCCATGGAATTGTCTTTTCAAGCCGATTCAAAAAAGATGTCACAAGATGGATAAGATGGAGAAATTAATAACTATTGAGACTTTTATAATTTGACTTATGACAACATTTGTTGTATGAAGTTTTATGAAACGGGCCCCACAAAGTTTAAAATGTGACTATAGGAACTTTTTTGCAATATTCAGAGTCTGCATTAAAATACACTAAAACCCCTCTATTTTGATCAATAAAATAGAATTAAAGATTATATGAAGGACTCAGGTGACAGCTTAAAGTAAGATTAAAGTAAATCAGAGAGCTCCAATAGTATTAATCTTACTTTTAACCCATTGCCCCATAGCCTGTTTCTAGTATTGAACATAGGTAACCACTTAAAGCAGGTTGAAAGTAAAGCATTCTGCTTTTCTTTCAGCCTGCTTTAAGGTACCATCTACTAGAATAAAGAAAACATTTCTTATATTTCGTATTCATGACTGTTTAAATTGTAGCTATTTACTTCAGTGGAGGAATAAGATAAAGGCGTAATTAGGTGTATTTATGGGGTAATGGGTTAAGCAACCACCTGTATTATCGCTATTGACCCGTTTACCGTGGACATCCTATTACCGGTGATTTCCGAGTATTCCGCATAGCGCCGCTACGCGCATGTGTAAGATCGTAACTTCCGTCTATCTTTCGGCTGCTACTAATGACTATTGTGTATAAAGCAAAAAATGTCTTTTCTGAGGGAAAATGTGCATTTGTAATGAATTCCACAAGAAAAAATCATTTTCTCCCCATATATTTAAAAAAGTCGAGTGCCTTGCAGAGGTGACATATTCCACTGCCCCTACTGTGAAAAAATGTGACGGAAAATATTACAATATTTCAGTTAAATATTGTGTTTACAGACAGCCTTGCTAATAATATTCGAAAGAAGTTCCAGCCGATACCTGAAAAATATTCCGGGTGTCATTTTACCTGATCACCGATAATAGGACGAGTAGCCATTTTACCTGATCACCGATAATAGGACGAGTAGCCAAACAAAACATGGCGGCGCACTCGCTACAGTTGACCATGATTATTTTATGTCAAATTATGGGTGTACTTATATATTGAAGCTGAAAATCATAAAAAAATGTTTACTTTATACGTTTAATAACCCTTTGAGTTAAAACCCATATTATTTGATAAGTAATAGTCAGACGAATCCTTAGATCACCGGTAATTGGGTGAACCAGGATAAACAATTCAAACATTGGTTACAGTGGAGAATCTGTTATTCTTTCCCAATAAACGCGTTTACGCTAAAACTATTATTTGCGGTGCAAACAGTTTGGAGCCAGATCAGACGCCGGGTAACCCGGCGTCTGATCAGGCTCCAAACTGTTTGCCACCAAGATAAACAAGAATGATCAGAATTGCCCAAAAGTTGTTCTTTTCTACGTTTTAGTGCTTTGCGTTTGCGTACGTTTGCGTTTAAACGGGAAAGAATAACAGATTCTCCACTGTACAATAGAGGGGTTCTACTGTATCTTCAGAGTCTTTACTTAATCTTACTTAGTTCTTTACTAATTTAACCCAAGTCTTACTGTACAATGTTTGCATTGTCACTAGATGTGTTTTTTCTCTCTGATATTTAATTTGTGGGGGTGGGCTGTTTCTATTTGTGAGGATTATGTCTTTCTTGTTACACATTTCCTATTGATCTAAGCAGGGTTTTATAGTCCTTTGACGTCTCTGGTTTATGTCATTACAGCATGGAAACTGGTCTAAATTACTTAGATACATTAACCTTTTTCATCACTATTAACCCATGTCAATGACATATCGATCACAGGTGCTTTGAATGTTGTCATCCAAAATTATTAAATTCAGAATGATACATATTTTTTTATTAAAGAATTATCAAACAGTTTGAATCAAGATGAGACGCCGCGTAATGCGGCGTCTCATCTGGATTCAAACTGTTTGCAAATACCATACAAGAGGCAATCAGCAGGCAAAAGGATAACACTTTCAGTGATATAATTATTTACTGTCTGCTTATACATTGCTGTCTGCATTTTTGTCTCCCAATATAGATATTTTTAAAGTTTTGACCTCAAAACTAAAATTTAAACCATATTTATGAAAATATTGCTAATCCATAACCTTTTCAATGGACTAATACTAATTCAAATTACATGTGCCATCTGGTTCTAGAATGCAGGGCTCCAGATAAGAGGAAGTATAAACTAAATAAATCCATCATTTTCACTCTCATTTGAGCACCAAATACTATGGTCTCAAAAAGAAGATTCTAATGAGTAGTGACACCATAGGGTTTAATACAGAAATAAAGATATACGTTTTTGCAATACTCTCCTTATCAGGAGCTGTGATTTACTGTAGCGGAGTGACGAGCTAGTGGCCTAGAGGGTGTACTTTAAGGGCTGGTGTCTATTGGTAACTAAATGAATCCAACATTTTAGCACCAAATCCTATGGTGTGACTTCTCATTAGAATCGTCTCGAAGAGACTATTCTAATGAGTAGTGACACCATAGGGTTTAATACAGAAATAAAGATAACACGCAGTTTTTGCAATACTCTCCTTATCTGTGGCCGTGATTTACTGTAGCGGAGTGATGAGCTAGTGGCCTAAAGGGTGTACTATAAGGGTCGGTGTCTATTGATTGGTAAACTATAGTGGCAGTGATGGCATTGTCATCATTCACAGACTGAAAGTCAGGAGTACCATCACTGCTAGCTTCTATAAATGAGGTCATGGATCTTGAACAAACAATAATTGGTTCCGACAGTCAAACCCATATTTTACCACAATTAAATCACCAAAATTTGAAGACCTCTAACAATATCATTGCTTAATGCATGATAAAAGTAATGCAGAAGGCTCCTTTCGGAGCCTTCTGCATTACTTTTGTCATGCATTAATCTTCAATAATGCACTATTGATTGTTTAATGTGTCTTCTTTTTAAAGGTTTAATACATGATTGACAGTATACTATGAATATGGCGCCTTTTGTCATATGATAGATGATTTATATCACTATGAAGTCATCTAAGCTGAGTTAACCTATAACCCACATAGCAATGGTTTTTCACGCCTACACCAATTCCTAATAGAAATGCCTGGTTTTTATGGCTTCTACCCTCTCCAGATAAACTGTCACAGGAATCTTTTCCAAGATCCTAACAGGTAGGTCAGCTGAGAAAGCTTTCTGCTTTACCTTTAATTTTCTTTAAGAAGCTGCCTTTCTTAAACCTTAATTTACCCCATGGTTTGGTTTCAGTTTTTGGACAGATGATTGCTTAAATCAGACTGAAAGTAAAGCTGAAAGTGTTACTTAAAGCCTGCATTCAGAAACCATACAGAAATATCTGGAAATGTGTCCTCTATGTTTTACGTTCAAAACTTCCTATCCTTAGTATAGAAATAACTAGAGGCATTCAAATACATATTTATGGAGTAATGGGTTTAACCCATTACCCCATAAATACGCCTTTAATTTATTTCTCCACTGAAGAACTACTACTACTACTAAACTATAAATCCTGAGTTTATTTGTCAACTGCTGCGGGTGTTCTAATTTATACAGTTTTGAATATATATCATAAGAAATAATTTCCATTTTCTAGAAGATGGTAGCTTAAAGCAGGTTGAAGGTAAAGCATAATGTGCCTTAAAGCACACTCTGCTTTACTTTTAACCTGCTTTAAGTGGTCACCTATCTTCAATACTAGAAATAGGCTACGGGGTAATGGGTTAAAACAATCAAAACAAGCACCTTAGAGCTGATATCCCCTGCCGCAGCGATTGTCCAGAAGAAAGTGGCAAACTTTATTGTGGGAGGAAGGGGCAAATGGTGATCACCTGTCTATAAAGATCAACATTCAAAAGCTTTTTACAAAGTTTTATAAAATCCATTCAATTTTGTACATTTTAAAGCCTAAACAATACAAAAAATAAAGCCGTTTGTAGCATTATAAATCTAAGTATGACAGGGGCAGGTAACTCTTGATTCAAATTCAACAGTAATTAAACACTTTCAAGAACTTATAATTGTGTAAACACATTTTCAACTCATCAAGGGCAGAGTATTCTTGACTAATTTGCACATTTTCGATAATAATTGAACTCATTCTATAAATAATAGCCATATATGATTTAATTTTTTTTTCAAAATCCATTCACATTTGTACACAATAGCATGTAAACAATAAAGCCATGTTGAGCATTACTAAGTACATAAAGGGCAGATAACTCTTGCCACAAAGTATCCTATTTTGACAATAATTGCTACCCTTATATTTATATACATCATGATTGTGTAAGTTAAATCAAAATCCATTAAAGACTGTAGTTTCTAGATGGTAAAAACTGTTAAATATGGGTTTTTTTTACTCATCAAGGGCAGATAACTGTTGACTAGTTTCTCCGTTTTCAAAAATGATAACAATTATTTGAAAACTAATAGCCATACATAGTTTAAGAATTTGTTTTATCAAAATTCATGCATATTTATAGATACTAGGATGTAAACAATTTTAAAATAAAGCATTTTCTATCATTTCAAAGTACATCAAGGGCAGATAACTATTGCCACAAGTATCCTTTTTTGACAATAATTGCACACCTTCAAGAACTTTTACTTATAGACATCGTGTGCAAGTATCATTAAAATCCATTCATAATTGTAGTTGCCAGAGAGTAAAAACAGTTAAATATGGCTTTTTTTACTTATCAAGGGCAGATAACTCATGACTAATTTCTCCGTTTTCAACAATAATCAAATTCATTTCAAAACTAATAGCCATACATAATTCAAGAAAGTTTTTTCAAAAATCCATGCATATTTATAGGCTCTAGTATGTAAACAATACCAAAATAAAGCATTTTCTAAGTACATCAAGGGCAGATAACTCTTGTCACAAGTATCCTTTTTTTACAATAATTGCACACCTGCAAGAACTTGTACTTATAGACAATGTGTGCAAGTATAAACAAAATATGTTGAATACTGTAGTTGCTAGAGTGTAAAAACTGTTAAATATGGCATTTTTAACACAAAAAGGGCAGATAACTCATAAATTCCTAAAATTTTCTGAAAAAAATTTGATTTCCCATGGTGCTCCTATGATGACAATAAAGTATACCAAGTTTAATCCAAATCTGTTTATAGGTTTCGGAGATACAGTTGCGGACGGAAAACGTGACGGACGCACGGACGGCATTTTTAACACAAAAAGGGCAGATAACTCATAAATTCCTAAAATTTTCTGAAATTTTTTTGATTTCCCACGGTGCTCCTATGATGACAAATACGTATACCAAGTTTAATCCAAATCTGTTTATAGGTTTCGGAGATACAGTTGCGGACGGAAAACGCACGCACGCACGGACAGCCGGACGGACAGACCTAAAACAGTATCCCTCTGCCTTTCGGCAGGGGATAACAAGCTATGAGATAAAAGGCTAACCCTTTATACTGCATAGATAGGCATTTTAACGCATTTAATAAATTCTTCAACTGAAGAATATAACTCTACTTCATACATATTGAATATATGCACCATGGGAAACTTTTTGTTTATTTCCAACCTGCTTTAACCCTTAGCCCGCCAAATAAATTGTCGTCTGCTATATTTTTCGTCTGCTTCAAGTTTCAAAGTGCTTCAAAGTTGCTCAAAATTGCTGAAAATGTTGTTCGAGTGTCAAACAGCTTGGATCCGGATGAGACGCCGAGTTACTCGGCGTCTCATCTGGATCCAAGCTGTTTGCATATGGAGCTATAGTCGTGAGTGGCAGGCTAAGGGTTAAGTGGTCATCTTCAAAACTAGCAACAGGCTATATGGAAAAGGTTCATCTTGATTATTCATCCATTTTCAATTCAATTTTTCATTTATTGTATGCTTGTCCTTAACCTCGTGGACAATCAAGTTCTCTTAACACTTGCAAACAGTTAGAATCAGATTAAATACTTAGGAACAGTCTTGTCATAAATCAGCATAAAGAATCTATACGAAAATTAAGCAGTTGATCAGGCTTGTCTATGATTATTGAAACAAATTGCCAGGACAGGTCATAGTTTTAAGCAATCTGAGAAGTATTCCTTAACCCTTTGAACCCTAGTCCCGCATATAGGCGTCCTTTTCAAACAGTGAATATGTGAATAGTACATTTATCCTGTGCAAACAGTGAAGACCCAGATCAGGGTCTTCACTGTTTGTCATAATGGCAAACATTGACAAAAACAGCCCTTAAAATTCAGAAATTGACTAGACTAAAATGGAAACTGGAATTTTCCATTTAAAGTTTCAGGGAGGAAAGAGTTAAAAGGTTTCCATATGAGACTGAATCACTACACAATTGGTATGTCTTAAGCCTGCCGTTCGGGACATTACATGTATATGAGACTTAATTAAACTACAATATCATGTATTGTGATATCAAGATACAGCTACTATATATTGTACCCTGGAAACTCCTTAACCCATTCCCCCATTAATATGCATTTTGATGCCTTTAATATATTCCTCTACTGAAGAAAATAGTTTCAATTTTTACTGTCATAAATAACAAGAGGGCCTGAAGGCCCTGATATCGCTCACCTGTTGTACTGAAGCTTGATAGCTTTATCTTACTGTTTCATCAGTTTTAATTTAAATCCATTCAAATTTGTAGTATAGCATGTAAACAATTTTGGAATACAACCGCATAATTCTAGTATGGTAGAGTACATCAAGGGCAGATAACTAGAGCCTAAACAATACTGAAATGAAGCCTTTTCTAGCATTTCAAAGTATATCAAGGGCAGATAACTATTGCAACAATGATTAGATTTCAACAATAATTGCACTCCGTTGAGTACTTATAGGTATATACTTTGTGTGCAAGTAAAATAAAAATCCATTCAAAACTGTAGTTGCAAAAGTGTAAACGCTGTTCGATATGGCATTTTCAGCAATCCCAGGGCAGACAACTCTTGACCTATAGGTCCGATTTCAACAATAATCACACTTATTTGAACTCTTATGGTAATATACAATCTGAGCAAGTTTGAAAAAGATCGGATAAAAATTGTGGCCTCTAGAGTGTAAACACCCTTAAATATTACATTTTCAGCAATTCAAAGGTAGATAACTCTCAACCTATTGGTTCGATTTCAATCATAATCGAACTCAATCGAACTCTTATGGTCATATACAATCTGAGCAAGTTTGAGATAGATTAGATAAAAATTGTGACCCCTGGAGAGTAAACACCCTTAAATATGACAATTTCAGCCTTTCAAAGGTAGATAACTCTCAACCTAATAGTCTGATTTCAACTAAAATCGAACTCATCTGAACTCTTATGGTTATATACAATCTGAGCATGTTTGAGATAGATTAGATAACAAGGGCCACCATGGCCCTAAATCGCTCACCTGGTACACAATGTAAAACTTGACCTATAGCTAGATTACGACTGGATCAACATGACCCACAATCAACCTTTAGAGTGTTAACAAAATGTTTCTATAATTTGATCTAGTGACCAAGTTTTTGACCAGACACAATCAACATTTGATTTTGACCTAGATTTGATGTAGGCAAATATTCTGACAATATTTCATTAAGATCCAATGAGATTTGTAGCCTCTAGAGTGTTAACAAGGTTTTTCTATGATTTGACCTAGTGACCTAGTTTTTTACCGGACATGACCCACATTCGAACTTGACCTAGATATCAATGAAGCAAACATTCAGACCAAGTTTCATTAAGATCCATTGATATTTGTAGCCTATATTCGAACTTGACCTAGATATCAATGAGGCAAACATTTTAACTTAGTTTCATTAAGATCCAATAAGAATTGTAGCCTCTAGGGTGTTAACAAGGTTTTTCTATGATTTGACCTAGTGACCTAGTTTTTGACCGGACATGACCCACATTCAAACTTGACCTAGATATCAATTAGACAAACATTCTGACCAAGTTTCATTAAGATCCAACGCGCATTCTGCTTTACTTTCAACCTGCTTTAAGTGGTCACATATCTTCAAAACTAAAAACAGGCTAGGGGGTAATGGGTTAAAAGGGTTCTACATGATGGATGGACAAAGGGAAGCATGAACAGACGGACAGATGGATGCACAGGAGGGAAACAGTATGCCTCGACTAATCATAGGCATCTCAGTCACATTAAAAATGTTTGCAAAAGTAATTAATTTATGTGAAAGCAATGAGCTTTACCCACTCCCCAATAGCTTGTTTTCAGTATTGAAACCAGATGGTTGCTTAAAGCAGGCTGAAAGTTAAACAGAATGCTCCTTTAGGAGCATTCTGTTTTATTTTCAGCCTGCTTTAAGTTACCATCTGCTAGGATAAAGAAAATATTTATAGTTCATATTCAACACTCTATAAAGTGGAACTATTTTCTTCAGTAGAGGAATAAATTAAAGGCTCATTTATGGAGTATTGGGTTATGATATACAGCAACTAATCTGAATTTTTTACATACAGTCAAACCTGTATTAAGGGGTCACTGAATAAAGGTGCATGATCAGGTTTAAAGACAGGTGGCAGCTTAATGTAGGGCAACAAAGCAGAAGGTTCTTGTAGGTGCCTTCTGCATGACTTTTGATTGATTCAAAGCAGGCACCTGTAGTAATTTCAACAAATCCATCTTTGTTTTAATGATTGCTTTACACAGGATATCTTTACAGACTGTTCACGAAACTTGTTTAAGAGGGTCAATAAAGAGAGGTATGACTGTACTGTTGACTTACAATACTGTTGTCATCTTTAACAACCCCATTATTCGGACTGTGAAATTTAAGATGTCATAAATTGTGGGGGATTTTGTCACAATTCAAACCGATAGATCATGACAATTTGTTTGTTTGGTTCTTGTCTAGCTATTCAGTATTGCTAGCAGTATGGCTAATAGCTTCTCGGATGAACTCTTTGCATGCTGTTTTCATCCAGATCAGATGCCCCCATAACACTGCATCTGATCAGGATCCAAACTGTTTGTCACTCTTTTTTAAATAAAGTCAGCCATACTGTTTTAGAGACTAACTTTGAAGCGATATTGCAGACAACAATATTGAAGAAGATGTCAATATGGCAGAGAAGGGGGAAAACCTCACAATAAATTTGACCATAGGAGGGTTAAGCTAACTCAAGGGTCTTCTTTTGAGGGGTCATTTAACCCTCTATTCCATTATAACATACACACTTTTACATATTTAATTTATTCCTCATGTATTCTAGCAGATGGTTACAAGCTTAAAGCAGGCTGAAAGTACAGCAGAAATGTCCCTTAACTCTTTCCTCCCTGAAACTTTAAATGGACAATTCCAGTTTCAATTTTAGTCCAGTCCATTTCTGGCTTTTAAGGGTTGTTTTTGTCCATTTTTGGCATTATGACAAACAGTGAAGACCCAGATCAGAGGGCTCCTTTCCGAGCCCTCTGATCTGGGTCTTCACTGTTTGCACAGGATAAGTGTACTATTCACATGTACACTGTTTGAAAAGGACGCATATATGCGGGACTAGGGTTCAAAGGGTTAAGGTGAATTCTACTTTACTTTCAACCTGCTTTAAGTGGTCACCTATTTTCAATACTATAAACAGGGTATTTGCTAATGGGTAAATACATTGATCCACTGTATCTATCTTTTTAAACCTAAATGCATATTTCATTAAATGTTTCCAAAACACAGATTTTTATATCGAAATTTGCAATTATGTTTTAAAACCAATTATGTTTTGTGTAAATTCTTGATATATGATTTATATCACTGATAAAATACAATGTTTAAACATTCTAATTCTAATATCCACTCTGATCTCTATAGCTGTATATCGCTTGAAATATAATTCAATGGGGAGAAAAGGGTTATAATAAAATTGTTATAACATGAAAGTATCGTAAATACGACAATTATGATACATGTGACATTTAAAATTTACACAGAGGTTCAACTCCTTGACTTTATAATTGTAACAGTTAAAGGTATTGGGTGACATATGAATTTCATTTTCAAACAGCCCATCTATATTGACATATGAATTTCATTTTCAAACAGCCCATCTATATTAACCCTTAGCCTGCCACTCACGACTATAGCTCCATATGCAAACAGCTTGGATCCGGATGAGACGCCGAGTAACTCGGCGTCTCATCCGGATCCAAGCTGTTTGATACTCGGACAACATTTTCAGCAATTTTGAGCAACTTTGAAGCACTTTGAAACTTGAAGCAGATGAGAAATATAGCAGACGACAATTTATTTGGCGGGCTAAGGGTTAAGACAAATAAAAGTATGCATCTTACTTAACCCACTACCCGATATTTTACACCTTCTTGCCCTTCTAACTTCTACACCAGGGAAAGAATTAAGTCCTCAACTAGGAAGTCCTGAACATGAAACACAGAAGGCATTTCCAGTATATTTCCAGATGGTAGCTTAAGGCAAGTTGAATGTAAAGCAGAATGCTCCTATAGGAGCATTCTGCTTTACTTTTAAACTGCTTTAAGTGGTCCTTTTTCTTCAATTTCAGTTCAATTCAAATTTTATTTAAGTCAGTGCATATTATATAACAGTTAATTACATAAGCTATTTATAGCTATTTACCTACAAAAACTTATATATATAGAGACAGACAAACGGGTTAAATATATTGTTGATTTTGATTTTCACACATGAAATGTAATTTCTCAAAAATTCAGGAGCAACACAAGTCAAATGGGAGACAACACTTTAACTTAATTTAATTATTTCAAAAACTTAAAACCATTTTACATGTTTTGTACATTGGCAGAAAGGGTGTTCCTATTAAAATGTTTACTAGTGTCAGTTTCTAAGAAATAGAGAAAATTTTCAAAACCGCCAGTTCATGCCTTCAAAGTATTCCCCTTTGAGAGTTGTGTAAAATTCAACCCTTTTCAATGCTGGAAGCTATACATGTATACTTTGCAAACAGTGCAGACCCTGATCAGAGGGTTCCGTAAGGAGCCCTCTGATCATGGTCTACACTGTTTGCTTTGATTTGATTTTTACAATATATTTTCCAAAATTAGCCCTTTAAAGGAACATATTAAACTGATTATGTTTCAAAAGTGGATAATCTATTTGAAAAGTTTAGCATAGCAAGGGTTTATCCTACTAATCTATTTCTTGAAAACATCACAGACTGATAATTGTCAACTGTGGAAATCAAAGCGCTGAAAGCGCTAAAGGCCTAGGGACTGGCATGATTAATGAACTAAAGAAATTGTAGTGATGATATTGAAACAAAACATCATTTTTTAAATCAATATCTATTAAGAAAATCACAATAGTATGCCAAGCAGTTGTTCTCAGTACCCGGATGCCGATAGAGAGGTGGGACAACTTTCAAAGTGACCCTGATCAGAAAAAGGGTTTGTATATCTATTAGCTGGGACGACTTTCAAAGAGACCCTGATCAGAAAAATGGTTTGTATATCTATTAGCCATCTGAAGGCTGGACGAAATAAAGAAAATATGGACGCTTTAGAAATTATCCGTCGAATGAAGACTGTAGAGGCATTTTCACAACTCAGGATTCAGTTCAGGAAACGAAATTTGGTTAGTTTTTGTTAGCATTGATAGAATGCATTACTTGTAGTTGTTGTAAGGGTGTGAAATGCACGTGTATCGAATGAGCATCTATCCATGTGTAGTGGCGAAAGTGAAAGTACTTAAGGAGACTTCGATAGTATACACATATGGCAGGGGTAACATGACATGACAACACTCGTTGTGCGGTGTTTGGTTAAATACTAATCATTTTTATAAATATTTCATCGACTCTGCGTGTAAATTTGCATATGTAAAACAATTGAACGTGTTTTGTGTTACTGTACTTCAAATATGAGCTTATTTTTAGATTCTTACATGCCCTGTGCAATAGATTAGATCTATATTGTATTGCATTTATTTTGAACTGATCCCATGAGAGATGGTAATTGTTAAGCATGTCGAGTTTGGGGTGTTACTAATATTAGTCCTGTGTTTTAATTCCAGGATGAGCACCAGCACTGAGGAGGCTCACACATATATAGCCAAGGCATGAACGAAAGAAAATACCGTATTTACCCTAACAGTTCGGACACAAAAAAATAATTATATTTTTTGCTGTCCGAATTCATTATAAATTATTTCAATTCTTTTTAGGTGGTGTCCGAAGACATAATAATCTGTAACATGTATATTCTAAACGAAAAATTGTTTCCCCTCACACATGTTTTCTAAGACCAACATGGCGGCCGCGGTACATCAAAACGAAAGTACGGAAATTCTGATGCATTCCGATACCGCTGAAAGTTTTATTAAGCTGGCAGTTAAAAGAAGTGACAACTAAAATTAAATCTGATAATCACCTTAAATGTCCGCTAATAGCATCCATAAAGTATCCCCTCTATTCAGAGACCAATTTATACAAGAATGGAATACTTCAATAACAAATATGTCCAAACTGTCATTTTATTGCAAATTTAAAAAAGAATTCTGTTACGAGCCATATCTTGATAAAATAAGATATGACTCTAACAGAATTCAATTTACTCGGTTATGGTTATCGTCCCATTCGTTAGAAATAGAATCAGGAAGATATAGGGGTATTGTAAGAGAGGATCGTTTTTGCAGGATGTGTAATTTCAACTGCGTTGAATCAGAATATCATTTTGTATTATGTTGTCCAAAATATGCAAGTTTACGTCGACAATATTTGGGAAATGTTTCTTGGCCATCTATAGGAAAATTCAATTCATTGCTTAGTTCTAAAAATAGAAATGTAATAAATAAGCTTTCAATTTATATCAAGAAGGCAAATAGTTTACGCCAAAAAACCCTAGAGTCTTTAACTGTTTCGTAATTCTGATGGAAAATCTATCTTGTTGGATGAAGTGTTTGTATTTGATATATGTGTTTGTGTAAGCATATTTATTGTATTATGCCATGTTCTTTATATGTATGTAATTAGCCAAAGGCAAATTGTTGCCGATATGCTAATAAAGCTGAAACTGAAACTGATTCATACTTGACAAACACATACATGATTTACACCTGATGTGTTGAAAACATCACAGCATAATTGAAGAGCTCTCCCAGGTGCAGTAACTAATGACGCAGTGTGATGTGATTAGCGGCACCGGCCTTTGTCGTAACCAAACTGTGAAAACAGTAGGTGAGTTTGTCTGTTTTATTTGTTAAGTGTTAAGTGTTGTCGGCGTTCTATTTTATTTACCAATATTGTCAGTGTTCTCTGTAATAAGCATATTTGAAATCTGTATGTAAATTATTTTTTGATTGGCTACTAGATTAATTATCAATTAATCCAATCAATTCTTCTGCAAGATATTATCCAATGAAACTCTCTACGGACTCGACAGAAATGTTTAAAAACGATGGGAAAATCATATATGTTGTTCAAAATGGATAAGTTTGTGCAACGTTTTAAGAGTAGTGAAGACGCCTTGCTTCAGGCGTGGAAGGATAATCCAATTCCAAAGGGTCAGCCAAAACGTCCTGTTGGGAGGCCAAAGAAACGGAAAGCAGAAGACCAGCTAGAGGGAGCTTCCAAACGCCCAATAAACAGAGACATCAATGAAGACCACTCGGACCCACTGCTTACGTCCTCAACACCAACAAAACGTGGAGCGTACAAAGCATTCACTTTGAAGCAGAAGCGGGAAGTGGCTGACTTTGCATGCCGCCGAGTTGATACAGCCTCAGAACAAGGAGTTCAAAGCCAGCCGTACCTGGGCAGAAAAGTTCATGAGACGCCACGAGCTGGTATTACGCGCAAAGACCTCAGTAGCCCAACGCCTTCCAGCTGACCTTGAATCCAAAATTGCCAGCTTCCATGAATTCATTGTTCAGCAGCGGGAGCTAGACGAGTTTGACGACAGACTTATTATCAACATGGACGAAACCCCCATGTACTTTGACTTAGTTTCTGGTAAGACAGTTGAAAGGAAAGGACAAAAATCTGTACGAATCAGAACCACTGGAAGTGAGAAGCGTCACGTGACAATTGTGCTTGCCTACTCTGCAGCCGGTGACATGCTGCCTCCAATGATAATTTTCAAAGGAAAGAGGCCCTTGGACATACCTCACCCACCAAAATGGATAGTGTGTGTTCAGGAGAAGGCGTGGATGGACGAGACCCTGGTGCTGAGATGGCTGTCCGACATCTACTTACCTTTTACCCAGAAGGATCGTTCTATGCTTGTTATGGGCAGTTTCCGAGCTCATCTGACAGAGAAAGTTAAGAAGTGTATGAGGAATGGCAACATCGTACCGGCAGTGATTCCTGGAGGCTGCACGTCGAAGGTCCAACCCTTGTATGTTTCCACCAACAAGCCTTTCAAGGGGGGGCTGAGGAAGAGCTGGACTAGTTTTATGCGCAACGCCACTAGGGATTCTGCAAACACCGGGGAACGCATCAAGACAGCTTCTAAGGCTGAACTTGTGTCATGGGTTGAGGGTGCGTTCCAACACATCGCAGCAAATAGGACACTTGTGATCAAATCATTTCATGTGTGCGGGATCAGCAACAGTCTGGGTGGGAGTCAGGACGAATTAGCCCGTAGCAACAGTGACAGTGACTGTGAGAGTAGTGATGGGGAAGAGTTTGAGGGGTTTAGCCCTGAGGATGTACCAGACGATATGTTCGATTGAATTTAGTGTGGAATGATCAGGCGTTAATCTTTCACCTGTTTTGCGCGTCATAGCAACTTACAGCATCTTGGATCCAATTAGACGCCGCGTAAATCGGTTTCTAATCAGGATCCAAACTGCTTGATAATCGCTTAATCGATTCTTATGTTTGATTAATGCTTGACACTTTTTAACAATACTGCAATAATATATATAATATTTGCGTATCTAACAGGGGAAAGGTTACGCGATTATCATAAAGTGCTGCTCTGCCATATGGCTATTTGGTGTGGTTTTGAATGTGCTTTCGACGAGTGCTTTCTTTTGGATTACATATATCAATTAGGAATAGTTATTAGTGAATGAAATAAATGGCGAGGAAGAACCCCGGTAGTGGCCAGTCACAACCTCAAGTTGTCTGGACCCGGCGTTTTGCGCACCGGAAGACAAAATCAAAATTTGCTACGTTAATTTCGCACCTAGGTTCGACTGTGTTGCATTGTGAATAGTTAACCCTTATACTGCGGTGATATCGTCTGCTTCAAAATTGTCGTCTGCGATGTTTGTTAAATTTTAGATTGATCCATTTTTTAAGTTCAGAAATGTCGCGTGTCAAACAGTTTTGATCCAGTTCAGACGCCGCGTAATGCGGCGTCTGATCTGGAACAAAACTGTTTGCAAAAATCAGTTAAGTCGCGATCAGCAGTCAAAGTGTTAACTCTGAGCGCTAAAGGTAATATCGTCTGCAATTATCACCCACCGGTGCTTAGATTGTTTTGACGGTGTAGTTTTAACAGTTCGGATCCAAATGCAACGTCACATTACACGGCGTCTTATCTGGATCCACACAGCTTATATAAAATATTTTGCCCCATGCATTCGAAAAGCTCCGAATTCTGATATTTGCTGGTATTACACAAACCTCAACAAAATAAAGTTGAATAGGTAAAACAACATGATACTGAAAAACGAAACTCAGTTACTCGGCATTTGATTCAAATCAATGTTGTTTTGCAAGTTATATAATGTATAGTTGCGAAAGGCAGGCGAAGGTTTACAGTGGAGAATACGTTATTATTTCCGTTTAAACGCAAACCCAGACGTAGAAATTGACAATTGCTGACAAAATATATTTTCCTTTTGAGTGCGGAACACAGTGAGTAGTGCGATCAGGCGCCCGTCAACAGGCGTCTGATCTGGCTACTAACTGTTTGCAATTGAACCAATAGTTTTAGGTTAAACAGGTAAACTGTGAAAGAATAACGCCTTCTCCACTGGGTTATAGACATCTACGTATCAATAATTTATTGCATTCAACATTTGTTTTGGTGTTGATCTTTTATGAAGCATATAGTATAGGCATAGTCTGTTTAAAAAAATAAAATATGAATGTGAAGCTTATTTCTTGCGTTTGTTGTCTGTAGTGCATTCCTCGTGACTGCACTTTGCCAATTTTGTTTGTTTTTCACAACCTAATAATCTTGTCGTTATGAAATATAACCACTTAAAATTTCTTAGCAATGATTGAGTTTCAAACAGCAGGTATCCAGGCCATACGTCGAGTAACTCGGCGTCTGATCAGGATCCGTGTTCTGTGACACGTTTACGTGAATGTGAATTTTTTTAACAGTACAACATGAATTACAGCCGTAGCGATCAAAACAACAGGCGAAGGGTAGAGTAAAAGAATTTACTTTATTAGAAAAAGTATTTGCGTATGACACAGGTTCAGTTAGGATCCAAACAGTTTGCAAGTCATACGTGTCAGACAAAGACCCGTCTATTACTGCCCAAACTTGAAAACAACATGTTGATTAGACAGCTGTCAACTTTCTGTTACGTATAAAAATAACTGCACTGGCTAGCTACCCTGCTCAAAATAACCTCCTGTGTTCTCATTCTGTACTTCATTTCGTCTGCTGTAAATAAATGTGGACTTTATCAAACTCAAATTTATCAGGCGATTTCGTTTAATCATATTAGATTAGATTTCCGCACATCATTTTTATAAGGTCAATTTAGACAAGAATTGGGGAAACGTATACACAATTCTATAGCAGACGGGTCGATCTAAAAATAGAATTGTGTTGTGTCAATCCGCTGCCTCGATCTCCCTGTGTCGCGCCGTCTGCTGTCTCCTGTGTAAGAAACAAAAGGATAAACTGGCTGAATGGCATAGACATTTAGGAATAAGCTACGAGTTATGGTAAACAGTTTGAACTTATTTTGGCAGTTGTAGAAAAGGTGTAAAGTTTAACAATTCAATAACTCGATCTACCCGTGCCGTATTGTCGAAAGAGAAAAGCCTCGGCGTCTCTAAATACAGTTCTATATTTACAGACCTTAATTGCACAGCATTAACCATTTACCTCTGTCCACGAGATCGATCTCAGCAAACAGTTTGGATCCTGAAAAAAAAGCTGAATATACTCTTGTCGGCTTAACGTTGGCTACTTAACATTCGGGATTATTTTACGTGGAATCACTCCGCTGTCGTTCTACCGCGGACTATGCTAGTAGGCGGTAAATGGGCGATTGGCAATAGGAATAGCCTTCAATCTGCTGTATAAAAACGGAGTCAGCTTGATTTATCCGTTTAAATCCACAGCCTGATGCCATTTTCTCATGATATTGTGTAGCGTTTCAATGAATAAGGTAAAAAGAAAGCCTCAAGCTTTTTCTGAAAAAAGTATTTTTGGGTTTTAGCAGCATAAATGTTGTGTGCCGTGACGGCTACGTGAAGGACGAAGTTGGTATACCTACTAAGGCCTTACGGGCCCTAACGGCCCCTAGGCCAAAAACTGAAATACAGAAAAACCCCGACTCTGTTACAACCACTTAAAGGTATGTTAATTGATTGCTTTAAAGACAGGTGACAGCTTTAAGCAAAGGTGGATGTGAAACAGAAAGCACCTAAAGGAGCTTTCTGTTTTACATTTACCTTGTTTTAAGCAGTCATCTGCCTGAGATACCTGATAATTAACACAATATAGTGGTTGTATAATAGAGGGGTACAGTGGAGAATCTGTTATTCTTTCCCAATAAACGCGTTTACGCTAAAACTATTATTTCCAATACAAACAGTTTGGAGCCAGATCAGACGCCGGGTAACCCGGCGTCTGATCAGGCTCCAAACTGTTTGCCACCAAGATAAACATGAATTATCAGAATTGTCCAAAAGTTGTTCTTTTCTACGTTTTAGTGCTTTGCGTTTGCGTACGTTTGCGTTTAAACGGGAAAGAATAACAGATTCTCCACTGTACTACTGTGTGGCTGAATCAAGTACCTGTCTAGAATGATAACAGTATCCAGTTAGGTATATGTAGTAATCTTAGGTTATATTACTTAATTCTTTAACCATTTACTCCATACATACACCTTCAAATCATTCCTCCAATGAAGAAAATAAAGAGTATACAATATAGGAAATATTTATTTATATTCAAGCAAATGATAAAGTTTAAGCAGGCTTAAAGTAAAGCATAATGTGCCTTCTCTAAAACGATATAAATACTCTAAACAATGTTAAAATCTGTCTATGGTGTTCAACCTTTTAATTTCCTTGCCAATTTATAGTTTTATGATAGCTAGGCTGCTGCTTAGATAAGGAAATACAATTAAAATTGGAAATCATTTTTATTCATTTTTATGTCACAATTATTCAATATGCAATATGTCTTGTTTTATTTTTTGAAACAACATCCAAAATGAAGTCTAATGTAACTTTTAGACAGGGAAACCTCTCAAAAGCAACACTCAAAAATTGTCAATATTTCAGATAAATTTCAGCTCAATGTAGGATAAAAGTATTGAAAAAAGCTCCTTTATGACCTTTACTTTTATCCTGCATTTAGCAACCACTGCCTTTACAGATCCTAAATTCATGGTAACAGTTTGTTTTCTTTAGAGACTGAGAACCCTGTTGTTCTGATTTTGATGTATCTATGACACACTATCATCAAATGTCTATTCCATCTACAGCTAAGTTTCCTGCAATAAAGCTAAGTTCCCAATAGTATGCACATTGTCAAAGCTCTGCTATCCAGACAGACCTAGTTTTGAGCAACCCCTTTCAATATATGGAACCAAATATAATGTGATACTGGTGGCCCACTTCTAACCCTTTACTCCATAGATACATATTTTAGCATTTAGTTTACTACTCTAAATCTCCTGTGTAGACCTGAATGAGTTTTCAGATCCAGGTGTGCACTGTTTTCTGTCAAGATCTGTCTGACATGAGACTGCACTCTTATTGATGGAAATGATAAAGATGAGAGCTGTTCATATTGGGCAGAGTTGTACAGTGGAGAATCTGTTATTCTTTCCCAATAAACGCGTTTACGCTAAAACTATTATTTGCAGTGCAAACAGTTTGGAGCCAGATCAGACGCCGGGTAACCCGGCGTCTGATCAGGCTCCAAACTGTTTGCCACCAAGATAAACAAGAATTATCAGAATTGTCCAAAAGTTGTTCTTTTCTACGTTTTAGTGCTTTGCGTTTGCGTACGTTTGCGTTTAAACGGGAAAGAATAACAGATTCTCCACTGTAAATTGCACATAAATATTCAGCGGGAGAAGCGTTAAACAGGCTAAAGGTAAAGCAGAAAGGTCTTTCAGGAGTTTTCTGCTTTACTTTCTGCCTGCTTTTAGCAACTGATTGTCTTACTCCCTGAAAAACCTACAAATGCAAGGGTTTACAGTAAAACCTCTCTATTACGACCACTAAAATAAGGGCTATTGTTTGTTTGAAAGACAGGTAACAGCTAGCTTAAAGGGACTCGCAACCGGATGGTGTACTTGTCAAAATAGAATAAAATACTCAAATAAAAGCAAATTTGTGGCATTATTTGGCTTCTGACATTAAAAAAATATGATCTGTCCAAAATAAGTCTCAAAAATCGTCACTGAATCTTAGATTTTTTTTAGATATTTTCCATCATTTTTCTATAGCGTCAGCTGACGGTATAGTTGTTGTTGTTGGTTCTCTACAAGGGCTCAGACATAAACCCGAGCCGAATAAAGTACTATCAATCGCTACCAGTGAAGTACGTTAATTCGCTACCATATATAGAGAGAGCGCTGGTAGCCGAGGGGGTAAAGGCGTTTCTTCATTTTTCATGTTTGTCTCCACATGGAGGGTCACGGGTTCGAATCCCACCAGAGCTTCTTCTTTTCTTTTTTATTTGAAATGCATTTTTTTACAGAATTTATTATCCTAAACTAAATCTTACCCATTTATATAAGCATTTGACATATATTTACAAATTACTATTTTTAATGCTAAATTCGGTTGCGAGCCTCTTTAAAGCAAGGTGAACGTAAAACAAGCTCCTAAAGAAGCTTTCTGTTTTACATTCACCTTGCTTTAAGCAGCCACCTGCCTTAGAATTAAAATGATTCAATTAAATTTTATGGCTGTTATAGAGAGGTTTTACTGTAAGATTAACATTAGCAGGGCTCCAGATAAGGGGAGTATTTCAAAAACTAAAATCTTTATTTCTGCTTTAAACCCTATGGTGTCACTACTCATTAGAATCGTCTCTTTGAGATGATTCTAATGAGTAGTAACGCTATATGATTTGGTGCTCAAATTACAATATCTCGAACTAGCTTAATTCGAACCATCCAATTTGTTGACACATGAATATCATTATTGCATGCTCAGTTTAGTCTAACATATCCGTATTTCAAAGTTAAAACATGGCTGGTATGTTTGACCAAAAGGAGTTTGAGATATCGAAGTTCAAATGTAGTGAAAAAATGTTGGGTTCATTCAATTTACTTGAACTTGGTGTAACTGTCTGATACAGACAAGTTATGTAAGATTTGTTATTTGTGAAAAGTCTGTAACAATCTGTGAAATCTGAAGTGTTCAGGTGCATAACAAACTTAATGAAATGATAAACTAAGAGACATTAAAACGAAAGCCATTCATATTGCATCACTTCTGAAATGCTGTTTAATTTGTTTATCTGGAGTGAAAGAGATAAAAGAAGAGCGCAATTTTTTTTTGCATTTTACAGGTCAATCTCTGTTGAAGTATGGATCTTTACATGTCACTGGCTACTTAAAGCAAGACAAAGTGATGTAAAAGTGAAGCAGACTTAATAAGAAGTCTTCTGAATTACTTTTCTCTAGTATTAAATTGCAATATCTTAACCCATTACCCCATAAATATACCTTTTTATGCATCTAATTATTCAAAAGAAAGTAGTCCCTACCTGAGCATGAACTTTACAAGATACTTTCAGTACCTTTCTAGGTGGGAGCTTAAAGAAGGCTGAAAGTAAAGCAAAATGCTCCTACAGGAGCATTTTGCTTTACTTTTAACCTGCTTTAGCTTGTAACCTGTTTTCATACCGTCTTTAGCTATGTATTTTGCGCACTTTTATCATAAAATATTTTTTCTGCAATTTGGGGGTGCGTACAATACAGTGGAACAAGACTCTAAAGCCTACCTTGACCAACGGTTAGCGCCCGTAGGCCTATGTGTTAAGATTGCGCAATACGCTGCAGGGCTTTAATTGACACCTCCCGGGGATTAGGGCTGTTTATTGGAGATGACACGCTAGTGACCCCAATTATAATCAGTTATGATTGTCCGGGTGTAAACTGTTGATGTTATGACACTTGATTGCTTATAAGTTATTAAAATTAGTCTCCGATCTGAGAATGTAAGCCCTCGATTATTTGAAGCTTCTTTCGGGGGAGCACGTTAGTCGCTACGTACAGTATCTAATACGGCCGAAACAAAAAGCTGGCCGAAGGCCAGCTTTTTGCGGAGGTCGCCTTTAGATAATGTGTATGCGTTGCGTGAATAAAACAAGGATAAAAAAAAAAAAATTTCATTATCTAATACTGCTTAAAAATTATCGCACAACGGGCGCCGCCATTGTTACTGAACATGATAAACTACTTCCGGATACCAAAGGAGTCTTAAAAAGAAGAGCTTTCTAGCACGGGGGGTAACTCTTATGAGCTCAAGATTCGGTATAAAACGCGGCCAGAAAACGGCGCTCTAACTCTCATACTTTGTTAGTAATATAAACTGCTTTTTTCTAATATTTCGACTTCTATGGACCTTTTCCAAAGAAAATCACATCAAAACACACTTATACTTTGTACGACCGAAACAAAAAGCTGGCAGCAGATTAGTGAATCGAGTTGACCTGCGGGCGATTCCAACATGGCCGCCATTGTTGTTCTCACGGCAACGGGCCATTTCGTACCCTCGCCTTTTCGCACCCTATTTTTTTGGTCAGTTCGTACCCTCGAAAAATTAAGTTGCTGTTCCATACCTTATTTTTTCATACTTTGTAGAATCAGGTTTCGGCCGTATATAGGTTTTACCTATAGTTATATTATTTATACAATCTAAATCGGTATGGCATTTTGAACTGAGAGAGAAATAAAGTAAATAAACAAGTTGTTATTCATAATTATTGCGTGAAATCGCTCAAAAGGAAGTAAACTTAGCTCTGGTTGCATGGTAGAAACAAAGCGTCACTGTATAAACACCCGCCATTTCCGGGCCCGAACTGCGCATAATCGAAATTACTATTTCCGGATTATTCTTTTGATTGGCGGCACTCGATTTTCAGAGCGAAACTTTTTGTAACTTTTTCGGAACATTCGTATTCTACCGTATTTTTTCATAATTCAATAAATGCTAGTGATGAAATAATTCGATACAATAAATTTTTAGTATTTATATATTTTAATCCTAATAAACGCATCTACAAACTTACACGGAATAATATGGGGTGATTCTAATCAGGAACATATTCCGTTCCTGTTCTAATGTGACGCTAGAAATGAAAATTAAGTATGCCCATAAAAATATGTCTGGTTTCGTTTCCAGCATTTGAAACACAGTCGCAGCTCATTTTTTGGAACTTCGAAGGGTGGATTTCACCCCCTGACTATCAGAATACTTGTAATTATCACATATTTAACGGATTTTCTTGGTCCTAAAATATGCCTACGGAACTCTCTTCATTTAAAAACAACTGGGTTCAGCAGGAGAAATCGTGCGTACGACGGCTGACCAAAACCTTGGGAAAAGTTTTTTTCCAGACATTTAACCCTGAAAATAAGGGTGCGTGTTATACACGGATGCGCACAATACTCGGGAAATGACGGTAACCAGAATTATACTATGGAGTAAAGGGTAAAACAGATTTTACTGTAATTTGATTTTCAAGCAGGATAAGTATACAGCAAACCAGACTTATGAATGCAGCGCTATGTTACATTAGCTTCTTTAGCTAAACTATCATGGAAAATAAATTAACAGATAACAGGATATGAAATGGGGATTCCTTCTAACTCATAATTTCAAACAAGCTCTGCATACGCAACAAACGTTTCCCTTTCAAAATTATCATTTTCAAATTTCTTTAAAGTTGATTCTATGTATTTTTAACAGACGAAGCAATAGTATGCATGCCAAATAATTTGGATTGTAAATAAATGCTGAGTTACAAGGCCTCTCACTTGGCTTTAAAGATTGTTTGTATATGTCACTCAAGCAGGACTTGGAACAATAAGGGATAAATGACTTTTCTCCAGAATTGTTGAAGTTTCTTCTCTCTTTTTTGTTTCTATATCAACAAATTGTCGTTTCAAATTATTGGTGATTGAAGCCTTAACTCTTTGCACGCTGGGTATTTTTTCCGTCTGCCAGAATTGTCGTCTGCTACTGTTCTAAAAATAGAATTTTCAAAATTTCTTTTCAAAACAGGGTCAGAGTGTCAAACAGTTTGCAAAGGTAATTAATCACAGTTGCACATGTATCCGCCGCTAGCATGCAAAGAGTTAAGAATGCTTTGTGAGTTTTGTTGCATGCAGCTTTGATTCAGATGAGATGCCAAGTAATTTGGCATCAAATCTGTATCCAAACCATTTGAGTCTATCTCTGATATTAATTGCTAAAAGAAATGGCTTTTGCAACATATTTTGAAGAAAAAAATTGTGTAGCATACTAAAAATCAAAGATCATGAATTCAATAGTATTTTCAATAACAAAATGTTAGTGCTCATCATTATAAAGCTAAAAATCCAATTTGCAATCATAGGCTTTAACATCATTAACCCATTACCCATAAGCACGTTTCTAGCTTTTAAAACAGGTGACGACTTAAAGCAGGTTGAAAATAAAGCAGAATGCACCTTAACCCATTACCCCATTGCCTGTGTCTAATTTGAAGACAGATGACCACTTAAATCAGGTTGAAAGTCAAGCAGAAGGCGCCTTAAGGCGCCTTCTGCTTTACTTTCAGTCTGCTTTAAGCTACCATCTACTAGCATATAGAAAAAATTTCTTATGGTGCATATTCATAACTCTATACAGTATTTAAATATTCTTCAGTGAAGGAATAAATTAAAGGCGTAAAAAGGTGTATTTATGGGGTAATGGGTTAAGGCACATGCTGGTTAATTACCATCAACCTGCTTTAAGTTTTGATTTCAAACAATACTAGAAATGTTGTCATAATTTTTTTATATGACTCATTTTCAGAACTCTCTAAAGACGACTTTTCTTAATGTATGAACAATTAGAGGTGCTAAAAGGTGTATGTCTGCATATTATTGTCTTCTTTTTTTATCAATATTTGCAAACAACATTATCTGAGTTGAACGTTTCATCAAGTCTGATTTATAGGCTTTCTTGACATTGCAGAACTGAACAAAAATCTCTTTCTTTAAGTTAATCCCTTTCCCCCATAGAAGCGCCTTTTAGCACATTTAATCTACTCCTCCATTGAAAAAAATAGTTCCAATTTATACAGTTATGAATATGTATCGTAAGATTTTTTTTCTATTTTCTAATAGATGGTAGCTTAAAGCAGGCTGAAAGTAAAGCAGAATACTTGTGTACTATCAGAAAACATTTCTTTATCCTGGCAGATAATAGCTTAAAGCAGGCTGAAAGTAAAGCAGAATGTGCCATAAGGCACATTCTGCTTTACTTTCAACCTGCTTTAAGTAGTCACCTGTTTTCAAAACTAGAAACAGTTTATAAACAGTAAAGGGTTAAACCTAGCAACTGTTAAGCAGAAAACAGTTTGCAACTTCAAGAAGGCATATCAACCAATTATTTGCTTTGCCTTGCCTATTACAGTGGAGAATCTGTTATTCTTTCCCAATAAACACGTTTAGCAAAAACTATTATTTGCAGTGCAAACAGTTTGGAACCAGATCAGACGCCGGGTAACCCGGTGTCTGATCAGGCTCCAAACTGTTTGCCACCAAGATAAACAAGAATTATCAGAATTGTCCAAAAGTTGTTCTTTTCTACGTTTTAGTGCTTTGCGTTTGCGTACGTTTGCGTTTAAACGGGAAAGAATAACAGATTCTCCACTGTATTAAGTCCTTGAAAACCAAACATAAGTGTTGAAGACCTTAATGCTATCAGTTTAGATTCAGATCTGACAGAGCATATAAATCAAATTAAATGTACCTTTAAACTGAGATATGTTATTTGCAAATATTTATATAAAAAAAAGTGTTAAATATCAGAGTATCAGCAGATGATAATATAAGCAGACAACATTTATTTGTTGTTCAAATGATTAACTTTTTGAACGGTAAGTATAAAACTATAGTCTGCATCAATTGTCGTCTGCTGCTGTTCTAAATCAAAAGATTTCAAAATTTTAAATTCAAATTAGGACAAAAGTGTCAAACAGTTTGGATCCAGATGAGACGCCAAGTTACTTGGCGTCTCATCTGGATCCGAACTGTTTGCAAAGGTAATCGCAGTTTAGCTGTTAGCATGCAAAGAGTGAACATCTTAGTTCCGCTACCTCACTTCACGACTTTGTTGCTAATAACTAGACCAGGTAAAATTTGTCAACTATGTTTCGCATCTTACGCATTACTCACCGTGTATTAACTCTTTGCATGTTGGGTAATTATTTGGTCCGCAACAGTTTTCTTCTACCACTGCTCTAAAAGTAAACTTTTAAAAAATTCTTTTCAAAACAGGGTCAGAGTATCAAACAGTTTGGATCCAGATGAGACGCCGCATAATGCGGCGTCTCATCTGGCTCCTAACTGTTTGCAAAGACATTCACAAATTTCACCGTCAGCGTGCAAAGAGTTCACAATACCTATTTGTTGATATACCTTTGTATCAATTACGTCTTATTATTAGGAGCAAAGGACTGTTCTAATTATCAGCGTGAAATCTACGTAACTGAAAAGACTGGCCCCGCCCAACAATGAGTTTGCAGTTTAACCCTTTAAATGCGCATAGACAAGTAGTAAAGATATTTGTAAACTGTTTGGATCCAGATAAGGAACAGAAAATTTGGGGCCTGATTAGGATCCAAACTGTTTGTAAATTAATACTGCTTTAGTGTTATTTGCTATGAAGATAGAATTGAAGAATAGAAGCTGACATCATTTTTAGCTGATGTCCGTTATTCAGCGTATAATTTAACTCTTTACATGTTAACACCAACAATGATAATTATTACCTTTGCAAACAGTTTGGATCCTGATGAGACGCTGAGTAACTCAGCGTCTCATCAGGACCCAATCTGTTTGATATTCTGACCCCTATTTGAAAAGGTCTCATTTTAGAACTGAGTAGCAGGAAAACACTTGTTGCAGTCTTAAAATTATAATCCAGGGTTCGATGACATACCGGGGGCTAGTATGACTTCTCTGGTCTACAAAACTGGTCTGGAAATGTTTAGTTCATTGACAGATTGCATAACATTTTTAAAGACATTTGACATAGCATCTTGAATTTCTTCAATAATTGACCGAATTACAAAATCTATCAATAATTGGTAGTAAAGTAAGTTACAGAGATATATGTAGCAGCTGCACTTAATGCCAATAAAATGTACTGTAACAGGTTATGTTGACACCTTATTATTTGCATGCCTTCATCAAAACTGTGATTACATTAACTTTGGAACCAGTTTGGATCTCAATTAGATGCTGAGTAACTCAGCATCTCATCAGGTTTCAAACTGTTGGACACACTGACCAAAGTCAAAGTTAGATTTTCACTGAAGAAAATAGTTCCACTTTATATGGTCATGAATGTTTCTGTATCCTAGCAATTTGTTGCCTAAACCAGGCTGAAAGTAAAACAAAAAGTGCCTTTGTAAAAGGCACTTTATGCTTTATTTTCAACCTTCTTAAAGAGGTCACCTGTCTTAAAAACTGAGAAACATGCTATGGGGTAACAGGTAAAAATATATCATTGAGACATTGTCACAATGTAACAATTAGGATCAAACTATTTGTAAATTGCAATTCAAGTCAAGGTTAGTACTTTAAGATTCAAATTAACCTACAATATGCTTGGATAGTTTTAACATATTGATACAAGGAGATTGTTATATATGAACATTGCATAATATATGTTTAGCTGAAACTGTTACATGTATAAGCAGACAGCAGAGACTTGTTTTTGGTGCAGACATATGAATTTTACTTTTCCAAATACTCCCCATTTCTTGAGCCCGCTGTAAACAGTTTTACCCCTGTTTAGTAGCCTAGCCGCTCAATAGTAAAGCATGGAATTTTCCAAAGATAAATTATTGCTTAATACATAGCAAAAGTAATGCAGAAAGCTACTTTAGGAGCTTTCTACATTACTTTTGCCTTGTATGTAGCATTATAAACCTGTCAAATTAATCATTATCTTAGTCCATTATCCCATAAATACTCTTTTATACGCCTTTAATTAATTGTTCCACTGAGGAACATTGTTCCATTTTATACATTTATGAACATCAAGCATAAGAAATATTTTCCATAAACTGGCAGACCAGATATCTTAAAGCAGGCTGAAAGTAAAGCAGAATGTGCCTTAAGGCACATTCTGCTTTACTTTCAACCTGCTTTAAGTGATACTGTATCTTTAAAACTAGAAACATGCTATGGGGTAATGGGTTAAATGGTCGCTGAACACAGGTTTTACTGTATATAAAAGCAAACAGTGCAGACACTGATTTATGTCCCCCTTTTGGTGAATCTCCCTTGGGTCAACACTGTTTACAAATATTGGAACCAATTGGTTTTACCATGCCAAACATCTAACTTAACCCTGAGGACTAGATAGAGCCAATCATTGCTAACAATTCTAGGGACCCTCTTTGGCTAGATAGGTATAAACAGTTGAAGTTGACCCTTACAGTGAAGAATAAACACTGTCCTCTCAAAAATGCCATCTGCTTTACCTCTGATCCTGACTTCTATTTCCAAATCTTTTCATATATATAAGCACACTATACAAACAGTTTGGATCCTGATCAGATGCCGAGTTACTCGGCATCTGATCTGGATCCAAACTGTTTATAAAAGTGTACAGACTAGACTGGTTGCATTGTAAATGGTTAATTCCAGTGTTCTGGCATATTTCCCTATCTTTGTTATACAAAGGTAAACAGATATTTATCTGGCATAATCCTTCAACCTGTAACTCACTTAATGTAACTTTAATGTATTATGAACTCCGATACCCCTTCCACGCCAAGAGATCATGAACTAACTACCTGCACTCTGTAATTGAGTTTGCCATCTCAGCTCCAGATCCTTTTAAATTGTGATCTGATCCAGATCCAAACTCTTTAGAGTGTTGATAATAACTTTATCTGTATATATAGATGTTTGGTTGACAGATATTTCAAGCAGACATCGTTTTTTTGAAGCTGATGTATTGTTTTCCTTGCCTACAAAGATCTGCCTCTTTTTTACAATCAATATTTTATTAAGCAACCACTCAATAGAACCCAATTGGTTAATCTTAAAGAAAGGTGATTGCCTAATGCAGGATGAAAATAATGCAGAAAGCTCCTGAAGGAGCTTTCTGCATTATTTTTATCCTGTATTAAGCACTGAACTGTCTTTAAGAGATAACTATTCTACTTCAAGTAGTGGCTGTTTGATACAGCATTGACTGTGCATTCTTTATCAGTAGAATAATGAAAGACATAGCGGTTTCACAGACTTCAAGTAGTGGCTGTTTGATACAGCATTGACTGTGCATTCTTTATCAGTAGAATAATGAAAGACATAGCGTTTCACAGACATTTTCACTACTGTTTGATACAACATTGACTGTGCATTCTTTATCAGTAGAATAATGAAAGACATAGCGGTTTCACAGACTTCAAGTAGTGGCTGTTTGATACAACATTGACTGTGCATTCTTTATCAGTAGAATAATGAAAGACATAGCGGTTTCACAGACATTTTCACTACTGTTTTATCAGGAAGGTGAAAAGGAAAGTCACTTAACACTAAGTTGTGAACAAACAGCCAAACCATGATTACCTTTGTAAATACAGAGCCTCAGATAAGGGGAGTATTTCAAAAACTAAAATTTTTATTTCTACATAAAATCCTATGGTGTCACTACTCATTAGAATCGTCTCGAAGAGACGAGAGTAGTAACACCATAGGATTTGGAGCTGACATGATGGAGAAAATGATGATAATGTTCCCTTTACTCCCTCTTATCTGGAGCCCTGTAAATAGCTTGGATCTTGACATGATGCCGAGTAATTTGGTGTCTCATTAGGATCAAAACTGTCTGACACCTTGTCCCTTTCTTTAATTTTTTTTTATAGAAAATTGAAATTTTACAACAGTAGCAGGTCAAAATAATGTAGTGTTGACCAATAATAAGAAGGCCTGTTTTCTCTTGTTTGACATATTACTTCATAAAATAAATCTTCTTTTAACACCTCTAAGCTATTCCTCCAAAGAAGAAAATAGTTCCACTATATACAGTCATGAATATGCACCATCCAATATCCTAACCTATGGTATATAGCTTAAAGCAGGCTGAAACTATAAAGCAGAATGCACAATAAGATGCATTCTTCTTAACTTTAAACCTGCTTTACGTGATGATCTGCCATTAAAACTAGAAATAGGCTATAGGTAAAGGGTTAAAGACATCTGTTGTTTCAAGAATCTGGCCCAATCTTTTGAAATGCTTTTACAGTCGAACTTCGATATCTCGAACTCGGTTAAATCGAACATACCCGTATTTCAAAGTTAAAACGCGGCTAAGCCACGTTTTAACTTTGAAATATGGATATGTTCGACCTAACCGAGCATGAAATAATGCAGTCCATGTGTCGAACTATCGGATAGTTCGAGTTAAGCGAGTTCGAGATATCGAAGTTTGACTGTATGTAAAACATTTCATTTATTATCTGTTTTCATCAATTATCAATCAATTGTTAATACAGGCAAACTTGATTAATATACAGTAAAACCTCCCTATAACGACCACTAAATCGTGTTAATTATTAGGTGTTTAAGACAGGTTACAGCTTAAAGCAAGGTGAATGTTAAACAGAAAGCTCCTTTAGGAGCTTTCTGTTTAACGTTCACATTGCTTTAAGCAGTCACCTGTCTTTTAAGAAGTAAATTAGTCCTTTTTTTTAGTGGTCGTAATACAGAGGTTTTACTGTACATTGTAATTTGTGGAAACAGGTGACTGCCTAATTCACGATACATATAATGCAGAAATATGAGTTTATTCTGCAATAAAAACTATTTGTCATTGGGAATATTAACCCTTTTCCCCATAGAAGCGACTTTTAGCATATTTAATTAATTCCTCCGCTAAAGAAAATAGTTCCAGTTTATACCCTCATGAACAATTACCATTACAAATATTTTTATATAGCCTAGCAGATTTAAGCTTTAAGCAGGTTGAAAGTAAAGCAGAATACATTCTGCTTTACTTTCAACCTGCTTTAAGTGGTCACATGTCTTAAACACTAGAAACAGGCTTTGAGGTAAAGGGTTTACACTACATTAATGAATGGTCCCTTTATACAAGATTGACTGTTTGTTGCTAATGAGTGTAAATATTTGAACCTTCAGTCAATAAGTAATACAAGGGAGACAACTTAATTTGTCAGCTACTTGGAGAGACACAATCTAAGGGAGATAATCCCCTCTACACTGTGAAGATGCATATCAATAACAAGTGAAGTATTGGAAAATTCTAGGAAGCATAGACACAGAGAGTGTATTTAACACTTAACTCTTGGAATGCTGGGTAATTTATCTGTCGTCTGCTACTGTTCTAAAAATAGAATTTTCTAAAAAACATTTAAAACAGGGTCAATGTGTCAAACAGTTTGGATCCTGATGAGATGCCGCTTATGCGGCATCTCAACAGGATCCAAACCATTTGCAAAGGTTATAAACGGTTTCACCGCTAGCATGCTCAGAGTTAATTTGCTTATAATGAACAAAGCCTGGCATTTGCAAATAGGGTAGCACAAAATCAAATGCTTATTAACCTAGACTATCATTTATTATAAAATTGCAAGTCTTTGTAGAAAGTTCACAGCTTCGTCATTTTAACTCTCACTGTGTGGGAAACAAGTATATATATATAATTTGTAAACAGTATAGACCCAGATCAGAGGGTTCCTGAAGGAGCCCTCTGATCTGGGTAATCACTGTTTGTGATACGTTTGAATAATATTAGACAAATACCTTTAGATTTGATGTAAGTTGGTAATTATTTAGTAAATGGGGGAGACCATTTTGGAAAGTCAGTAATGTAAATTGTTAAATCTGAAGCAGACATCATGAAGCACATTGAGCATGAACTTATTTGAAGCAGCGCTTTTGCAATCTAGTTAATTACAGTGGCTGCACAGAGAAACTTTTAGCACTTATTGGCTTGTTGTCAAGATAATGAGACTGGTGTGTGTTAATTAAGCAATTCATGACTGCATCTTTACAATAAAATCATCCATTATACTTGTTGGGGGTGTTCATTATAATCTTAAGGGGAGTATTAGTCGTCTTTGAACCCACAACAACACTTAACATAGAAACTCGAGGAGATGAAGTCATGGTCTTCTTGGAAATCACAGTATAATTTGTATTAACAGCAATTCAATAAACAAGACTGACTACAGCTTAACCCATTACCCCATAAATATGCCTTTTTACGCCTTTTATTCATTCCAACATGGAGTAGAATAGTTCCAATTAATACAGCAAAGAATATGAACCATAAGAAATATTTTCTGTATTCTTACAGATATAAGCTTAAAGCAGGCTGAAAGTAAAGCAGAATATGCCTTAAAGGCGCATTCTGCTTTACTTTCAACCTGCTTTAAGAGGTCAACTATCTTCAATACTAGAAACAGGCTATGGGTTAATGGGCTAATGCAAGACAAATATAAAACAAAAAGCTCTTAAATGAGCCTTTTGCATTACTTTTGACCTGCATTTAACTTTTCTGCATTACTTTTGTCTTGCAATAAACTGATATATTTATACAAAACTACCATCTTTACATAAGACTGAATTCATATCGCTTCTTTTGAGTTGTGGCTGTAAAAAGGTGTAACAGAACTTTATAATGTTGCAAACTGATGAGACATCACATTTTGTTGCATTCAAAAATAAATTGACAGTGTGTGGACCTTTTGGAAACATTAGCTTGAGGACAACTATACACACTTGTGCTAACCCTTTTCCTTTCAGTTTGGGGGCAACTATACACACTTGTGCTAACCCTTTCCCTTTCAGTTTGGGGACAACTATACACACTTGTGCTAACCCTTTTCCTTTCAGTTTGGGGACAACTATTCACACTTGTGCTAACCCTTTCCCTTTCAGTTTGGGGACAACTATACAAACTTGTGCTAACCCTTTCCCTTTCAGTTTTGGACAGCTATATATATATACACACTTGTGCTAACCCTTTCCCTTTCAGTTTGGGGACAACTATACAAACTTGTGCTAACCCTTTTCCTTTCAGTTTGGGGGGCAACTATTCACACTTGTGCTAACCCTTTCAGTTTTGGGACAACTATACACACTTGTGCTAACCCTTTCCCTTTCAGTTTGGGGACAACTATACACACTTGTGCTAACCCTTTTCCTTTCAGTTTGGGACAGCTATACACACTTGTGCTAACCCTTTCCCTTTCAGTTTTGGGGGCAACTATACACACTTGTGCTAACCCTTTTCCTTTCAGTTTGGGGGCAACTATACATACTTGTGCTAACCCTTTCCCTTTCAGTTTGGGGGCAACTATACACACTTGTGCTAACCCTTTCCCTTTCAGTTTTGGGACAACTATACACACTTGTGCTATACCTTTTCCTTTCAGTTTGGGAACAACTATACACACTTGTGCTAACCCTTTCCCTTTCAGTTTTGGGACAACTATACACACTTGTGCTATACCTTTTCCTTTCAGTTTGGGGGCAACTATACACACTTGTGCTAACCCTTTCCCTTTCAGTTTGGGGGCAACTATACACACTTGTGCTAACCCTTTCCCTTTCAGTTTTGGGGCAACTATACACACTTGTGCTAACCCTTTCCCTTTCAGTTTGGGACAGCTATACACACTTGTGCTAACCCTTTGTCCCTTTGAGCTTGAGGACAGTTATACAAGCTTGTGCTAACAATAAACAGTTAGTAGCTTGTGAACAACTATACACACTTAAAAGGGAAAGGGTTAGCACAAGTTTGTACAGTTGTCCTCAAGCTTAGAGGGAAAGGGTTACAACAAGTTTGTACAGTTGTGCTCAAGCTCAGAGAGAAAGGGTTACAAGAAGTTTGTACAGTTGTGCTCAAGCTCAGAGAGAAAGGGTTACAAGAAGTTTGTACAGTTGTGCTCAAGCTCAGAGAGAAAGGGTTACAAGAAGTTTGTACAGTTGTCCTCAAGCTCAGAGAGAAAGGGTTACAACAAGTTTGTACAGTTGTGCTCAAGCTCAGAGAGAAAGGGTTACAAGAAGTTTGTACAGTTATCCTCAAGCTTAGAGGAAAAGGTTTACCACCTGTTTGTATAGTTGTTCTCAAGCTTAGAGGGAAAGGGTTACAACAAGTTTGTACAGTTGTGCTCAAGCTCAGAGAGAAAGGGTTACAAGAAGTTTGTACAGTAATCCTCAAGATAAGAGGGAAAGGGTTAGCACAAGTTTGTATAAATGTCCTCAAGCTTAGAGGGAAAGTGTTACAAGAAGTTTGTATAGTTGTCCTCAAGCTTAGAGGGAAAGGGTTAGCACAAGTTTGTATAGCTTGTCTCAAGCTCAGAGAGAAAGTGTTACAACAAGTTTGTATAATTGTCCTCAAACTAAGAAGTAAAGGGTTTGTACAATATTTTATATTTGTCCTCAAGCTAAGAGGGAAATGGTTATCATTAGATTGACTGTATGAATGTCCTCAAGGTAAGGGGGAAATGGTTAGCACAATATTGTATTATACAAGGAAAAGGAACTGTAAAAGTGTCCTCAAGCTACCAGGGAAGGGTCAGCCTATGTTTGTATAGCTTATTCATAGCTCAAAGGGAAACAATTAACACGTTTCTAACAAGAGACCCAGAGGGTCACATTTCGCTCACCTGAGGAAGCTAGCAGGGCAAAACTTTTTAATATTTAGTTATGATCAAGGTGTCATAATTTGAACAATCTTGGTAGAGGACCATAAGGCAAAGCTACATGATCTAGGCCATACAGTTTCAGAGAAGAAGATTTTTAAAAGTTTTCCTAAGAAAAACTGATAAGCCCAAGGGCGGGCCATTTTTGGCCAGGGCGGGGCCATTTTTGGCCCGAGGGTCATAGTTTGAACAATCTTGGTAGAGAACCACAAGGCAAAGCTATATGAAAAATATTAAAGATCTGGGCCTTACAGTTTCAGAGAAGAAATTTTTTAAAGGTTTTCCTATATATGTCTTTGTTAAACTGAAAAGTCCCAGGGCGGGGCCAATTTTGACCCGGGTCATAATTTGAACAATCATGGTAGAGGACCATAAGGCAAGCTACATGTCAAATATTAATGATCTAGGCCATACAGTTTCAGAGAAGAAGATTTTTTAAAAAAAAATCAGAAAAACTGATAAGCACCAGGGCGGGGCCATTTTTGGCCCCAGGGTCAAAATTTGAACAATCTTGGTAGAAGATCATTAGGTAATGATACATACCAAACATCAAAGGTCTGGGCCTAGCGGTTTATGAGAAGAAGATTTTTTAAGATTTTCTTATGCATAAAAAGTTGTCTATACGGTTATGTTAGAAAATCTGGTCCCACAGCAAGGGGAATAACTCTAGCCAAATACTTTGAACAAGATTTCGTTCTCCCTTGTCACTAATACTTCTGACAAAGTTTGGTTGAAATCGGGGCTGTGGTTTCTGAAAATGTGGCCGGACGCAAGACGCCGGACAAATTGCGGTCACAAAAGCTCATCCTGAGCCTTTGGCTCAGGTGACTAAAAACATAACTGTTCTCAAGCTATGAGAGAAAGGGTTAGCATAAGTCTGTATAATTGTCCTCAAGCTTAGAGAGAAAGGGTTAGTATAACTTTGTATAATAATTGTCCTCAAGCTTAGAGAGAAAGGGTTAGTATAACTTTGTATAATAATTGTCCTCAAGCTTAGAGAGAAAGGGTTAGTATAAGTCTGTATAATTGTCCTCAAGCTTAGAGAGAAAGGGTCAGTATAACTTTGTATAATAACTGTCCTCAAGCTTAGAGAGAAAGGGTCAGTATAACTTTGTATAATAACTGTCCTCAAGCTTAGAGAGAAAGGGTCAGTATAACTTTGTATAATAATTGTCCTCAAGCTTAGAGAGAAAGGGTTAGTATAACTTTGTATAATAACTGTCCTCAAGCTTAGAGAGAAAGGGTCAGTATAACTTTGTATAATAATTGTCCTCAAGCTTAGAGAGAAAGGGTTAGTATAACTTTGTATAATAACTGTCCTCAAGCTTAGAGAGAAAGGGTCAGTATAACTTTGTATAATAATTGTCCTCAAGCTTAGAGAGAAAGGGTTAGTATAACTTTGTATAATAATTGTCCTCAAGCTTAGAGAGAAAGGGTTAGTATAACTTTGTATAATAATTGTCCTCAAGCTTAGAGAGAAAGGGTTAGTATAACTTTGTATAATAATTGTCCTCAAGCTTAGAGAGAAAGGGTTAGTATAACTTTGTATAATAACTGTCCTCAAGCTTAGAGAGAAAGGGTTAGTATAACTTTGTATAATAATTGTCCTCAAGCTTAGAGAGAAAGGGTTAGTATAACTTTGTATAATAAATGTCCTCAAGCTTAGAGAGAAAGGGTTAGTATAACTTTGTATAATAATTGTCCTCAAGCTTAGAGAGAAAGGGTCAGTATAACTTTGTATAATAATTGTCCTCAAGCTTAGAGAGAAAGGGTTAGTATAACTTTGTATAATAATTGTCCTCAAGCTTAGAGAGAAAGGGTTAGTATAACTTTGTATAATAACTGTCCTCAAGCTTAGAGAGAAAGGGTTAGTATAACTTTGTATAATAATTGTCCTCAAGCTTAGAGAGAAAGGGTCAGTATAACTTTGTATAATAATTGTCCTCAAGCTTAGAGAGAAAGGGTTAGTATAAGTCTGTATAATAATTGTCCTCAAGCTTAGAGAGAAAGGGTTAGTATAAGTCTGTATAATTGTCCTCAAGCTTAGAGAGAAAGGGTTAGTATAAGTTTGTATAATAATTGTCCTCAAGCTTAGAGAGAAAGGGTTAGTATAACTTTGTATAATAATTGTCCTCAAGCCATCATGGAAAGTGTTATCCCAAGTGTCTCTGTGTAATTGTCCTCGGTATTGATATGCATCAACTTCTTTGCTGCTTGCGGTAACCCTGTCTATTAGTCAATAAACACTAATGGCATGGAGAATCCAAATCAAAAATGTCTAACAACCATCGGTGAAATATTACCCCTTCTCTGCCTACATCTGACTTACAGAATTTGATTATCTCCTCTGATCTGTCTCCCTAATCTATCATCTTGACATACCTATTAACCCTTTTCTATGTTCGGTACCAGTATATCTATAGTTTGCAAACAGTGTTGACCCTGATCAGAGGGCTCCTTAAGGAGCCTTTTGATCAGGGTCTATACTGTTTGTTTACTTTTATTGGTTTTTCTGAACTATTTTCTACAAAGAGCACTAAAAGGGAACATAAACTGGTAATTTTTCAAAAAATAAAATAATCTGTATGAAAATTTCAGCCTAAAAAGGGCTAACCAGAATTATCCTATGTATGAATACACCACACACTAGTTAAAGTAGTGCAGATCCAGATCTGTCTGGAAATTATTCAACACCTTAGGAAATCAGAATGTTCCCAGTCACTCTTGATTTAATGCAAGAAACAGTGAGCTAGACATCGTGAGTCAACGTTTTGATGAGAAATGATGTGAAACACACAATACGGAAGCCACGTTCAGACAACATAGAAAAGGTCTGCAAAAACTGACAGCCAGGAATAATCACACAACAGTTTGAGTGCAATACTCACGGCTACCTTTCTCCGGAATTTTCCGAAATCATTGGATTTTTATCCTAGCAGATGGTAGCTTAAAGCAGGCTGAAAGTAAAACAGAATGTGCCTTAAGGCACATTCTACTTTACTTTCAACCTGCTTTAAGTAATCACGATTGAAGAATAGAAAATTTGGAAATCTTAGGATTTTTCATCATCATCTTATGGCAGCCCTGAATACTTCTGCAGCAAACATCCTTGGAACAGGATAATAGTGATAGACATGGCAAAGAACTGGTTCTTAAATGTCACTGTTTTACAGTATAACATCCCTTGAACAAACAACTGGGTATGAAGAATGTGGATATCGAAAAGGGTAGGTGAATGCTTAACACAGGACAAAAGTAATGCAGAAAGCTCTTAAAAAAGCGCTGCTATTGTTTTGTATGTAGCTATCACTTGTCCTAATAACCGACAATAAAATTATATATATTGAGTGTCGTTTAAGGGAGGTTTTACTGTACAATCAATTTAGTCAAATCTGTGCTCCTTGTCGATAACATAAAACATGAATGTGTGATATCCTTATTCAGGTGACATCTAAAACAGAAGAAAAGTTACTTTCTGTATTAGGCTGACAACTGTTTATAACCCATTATCCCATAAATACACCTTTTACGCCTTTAATTTATTGCTCCACTGAAGAAAATTGTTCTGTTTTATACAGTCATGAATATATAATAAGAAATATTTTCTTTATACTAGCAGACCATGGCTTAAAGCAGGTTGAAAGTAAAGCAGAATGCGCCTTCTGCTTTACTTTCAGCCTGCTTTAAGTGGTCACGTTGTCAAAATTAGAAACAGGCTCTGGGGTTATGGGTTAATACTGCCAATCAATGATTTGCGAGAATTCATAAGTCCCATTAAAGCAGAGTTGCAAATTATGATATTAGAATTTCAAACATCAAACAATTTTTTAACTTTTCAATTCAAACAAATTTTCAATGAGAAAAAGCAGTATCAGGTCTAGTTATATAGTTTCTATACCCTGCAGTTTCAGAAAAAAACTCTTTTCAAGACAAAATCTAAATGTTGACATAATCCTTCAACTAGGTCTTTGCTCACGCATCTTGTTCGCTGATTTAATCATCATGAATGTTATGTAATACACAGCCTAACTTATACAGTGGAGATGTTGTTAGTCTTTCTTGTTAAACAAAACTTCACAATAAACGCAAAATAGCAAAATACAGAAAGCTGCACCATTTTAGAAACGTTGACTAATTATTTGGATATGAGAGGCAAACAATTTGGAGCCTGACCAAACTATTAATGCACCGGGTAACTTGGCATCTGATCTGGCTTCAAACTGTTTGCAAAGGATATAACTGTTTTACTATTTACAGGGCTCCAGATAAGAGGTAGTTTTTTCAACAAATCAAACATTTTATCACTCATTTCAACACCAAATCCTATGGTGTTACAGTATAAACTCGGAAAACCGGAGTCCCAGAAATCCGGAATCCTCGGAATACCGAACTTTCTGTCCGGTCCCGATTTTTTTCCTTCTTATTTTAACCAAAAGTAAGTCTCAGAAAACCGGAACCTCAGAATTCCGAAAACCGAACGATTTTCTCGGCCCAAAATGTTCAGACACACATAAACATTACCTCGGAAAACCGAACATCCACTGTATTTATCACCTCGAGTCTCAATTTTTACCATGGCTATCATGGAAAATTCATTCAACCGAGTCGACCGTTAAACACATCTGGGACACTAAGCGTAAGTGTTAAGATTGCGTAATGGGTGGGGTGTTTGTTGGAGATGACACGAGTATTTCACGGTTGTGACACTTGATTGCTTATTAAAATTAGGCTCCGATCTGACAATGCTACAGTAACAAAATGCGTTACATTGTTCGTAGTTTGTTTCGAAGTACGTCGGCACACTTTACTGTTTAGAATTCAAATTTATAAAAGTTCAGTAAGGCATTCTGAAGACAGAAAGAAAGGAAATAACTCAGTTATATTTCATAATTATTGTTTGCAATTGCGTACTGAATGATTGTGTTGTAGAAGCAAAGTCTTACTGTATAAACACCCGCTCAATTAGGTCATCTAAACGAAAACACCGACACTCGATTTGCACAGCAAAAATTTCCTTTAGCGACATATTCGCAAATTCGGAAACGTTCTTGATTATACTGAACCTACGAACAATGTTCGTATAGAATAATAGAATAATAGAATAATGTGCTGCTAGAAATGCGAATAAAGTAAGCCCATCAAAAGTTAAAACTACGCGGTTGTTTCGTTTTATGATGGTTGCGACAACCTAAAAATTGAAGTGTTTATTCATAACACAGATGCTTCTAACCGATGGGAATACGTTTATATCCTGTAATTTAACCCTACAAATACAGAGTAAACACGAGTGCACATTATACGCGGCAAAAAACGGTAAATAATTATTGCGCTATTGTTAAAAATGCTCTGTCGTATTGAAAGTTAATTCTCATTCTTGATCATTCTATCAAACAGTTTTGATCTAGATGAGAATTCACTGTAACGTTCATGTTATTAAGTTATAGGTCCGGTCTGTGAAGATGCTTCAGGCTAAATGTTAGCACTGATTCATGAAAAACCGAACACCTCAGAAAACCGAACTTTTTACCTGGTCCGGAGGGTGTTCGGTTTTCCGAGGTTTTACTGTACTACTCATTAGAATCGTCTCGAAGAGACGATTCTAATGAGTAGTGACACCATAGGGTTTAATTCAAAAATAAAGATTTTAAGTTTTGAAAAACTACTCTTATCTGTTGCTCTGCAGTATTAATAAATTTATTGGGAAAGAAGAATGTTTTCTGTTTTGTAACGTGATATCCACTTTATATACATTGTCATGTTATGAGGAGAAATCAGCAGGCTTGCAGTGACAAGAGCTGCCTTATGATTGCCAAGTAGGCAAAAACACTACGGGTATACAGTGGAGAATCTGTTACTCTTTCCCGTTTAAACGCAAACGTACGCAAACGCAAAGCACTAAAACGTAGAAAAGTACAATTTTTGGACAATTCTGATAATTCTTGTTTATCTTGGTGGCAAACAGTTTGGAGCCTGATCAGACGCCGGCTTACCCGGCCTCTGATCTGGCTTCAAACTGTTTGCACTGCAAATAAAATGTTTAGCGTAAACACGTTTATTGGGAAAGAATAACAGATTCTCCACTGTAAATTGAAATCATGACATGATTTGGGTATGGGGAGAGATAGTGATGAGAGAGTGGGATATGAACAAAGATAACATGGGTTTCTGGCAGCCTTAGTGTTTATACTAAGTTTGATAAATATCTTAGTTCTTTGTAAATGTAGAAAAACAGTATTGTATTCATGCCTTGAAGGATGAATGGTAAACAGTGCACACCTAGACAAGACACCATTAAATATCTTACCAGGGTCTGAAAATACAGTAGAACCTCTCTATTACGACCACTAATTTGTGCCAAATTTAAGTCGTTTAAGACAGGTGACTGCTTAAAGCAATGTGAAAGTGAAACAGAAAGCTCCTACAGGAGCTTTCTGTTTCACTTGCACATTGCTTTAAGCTGTCACCTGTCCTGTATACGGACAATTAGCCTTCTTTTTAGTGGCCGTAATACTAGTTCTACTGTAGTTCTACTAAAGATCGAATAAAAACCTTGTATTAAGCAGTCTTTCATCAAAGTAAATATATACTACTGGCTACTTGATACAGAAAGCTCCTATATCCTATTTTTACCTGCCATCTACCTTAACCCATTATCCAATAAATACATTTATTTACACCTTTTATTTATTCCTCCACTTAAGGAAATAGTTCCAATTTATATAGCCATGAATCTATATCATTAGAAATATTTTCTATCTACAGCAGATGGTAGCTTAAAGCAGGCTGAAAGTAAAACAATGTGCCTTAAGGGGCATTTTGCTTTACTTTCAACCTGCTTTAAGTTGCCACCTATCTTAAATATTAGAAACAGGCTATAGGGTGATGGGTTAAAATAATTATGTTAATTGTCCTCTTCTGAATTGCCACTTAACCCTCTACCCCTTAGCATGTTTTATTTTTGAAGACAGATGACCACTAAAGCAGGTTGAAAATAAAGTAGAATGTGCCCTAAAAAGCATTCTGCTTTACATTCAGCCTGCTTTAAGCTTTAAAATATATCTTATGGTGCATATTCATGACTGTATGGAACTATTTTCTTCAGTGGAGATAAATCAAATCTGTAAACAAGAGCCCCATGGGGCATATTTCGCTCACCTGAGAATAGCTGACAAAATGGAGATAATGATTTATGTCCAGGAGGAGTCATTTTTTACCCGAAGGGCATAATTAAATTTGAACAATCTTGATAGAGGACCTGTAGATGATGCTATGTGCCAAATATCTTAGATCAGGGTACTAGGGTTTTAGACAAGAAGATTTTTCCATTGGAAAAATCTATTTTTAGCTCCTGTGACCTAGATATGCAACAGACTGGAACCATTTGAACAAAATAGGTAAAGCACATCTAGAAGTGTCACGATGCCAAATATCAAAGCTCTCGCCATATTAGTTTCAGAGAAGAAGACATTTGAAAATGTCACCATATAACTCTATGTAAAACTGTGACCCCCTGGGTGGGGCCAATTTTGACCCTAGTGGCATAATTTGAACAAACTTGATAGAGGACCTGTAGATGATGCTATGTGCCAAATATCTAAGCTCTGGTTCTTGTAGTTTTTGACAAGAAGATTTTTTAAGTTTTCATTGAAAAAAATCTATTTTTAGCTCCTGTGACATAGATATGCAACCGACCAGAACCATTTGAACAAAATAGGTAAAGCACATCTAGAAGTGTCACCATGCCAAATATCAAGGCTCTGGCCATATTAGTTTCACAGAGGAAGACGTTTGAAAATTTCACTATATAACTCTATGTAAAACTGTGACCCCCCGGGCGGGGCCAATTTTGACCCCAGGGGCAAAATTTGAAAAAACTTGATAAAGAACCTGTAGATGATGCTATGTGCCAAATATCTAAGCTCTGGCCCTTGCAGTTTCAGAAAAGAATATTTTTTAAGATTTCCTTATTTTTTCACTTTGGTTGCCAAGGCAACCAGAGTTCTACATTGTTTTTAATTCTTTGAACAAATTTGAAAGAGCTTGACCCAAGGAACATTCCTGAAAAGTTTGGTTGAAATCTGTCAAGCGGTATAGGAGAAGATGTCATTTGAAGCAATTGTTAACGACGACAGACGACGCATGACGCACAACGCACGACAACGCACGACGGACACAGGGCCATCCCAATAGCTCACCTTGAGCCTTTGGCTCAGGTGAGCTAAAAAGGTATATTTATGGAGTAATGGGTTAAGGCACGAAAATGTGTTCCTAGGAAGATGGGTGAATGGCATGAAAAGGCCTTTCATTGAGGGAAAGGCAGGACTCCAGGTAAGAGTGAGTTAACTGAACAAATCAAACATGTTCTCACTCATTCAACACCAAATCCTATAGTGTCAATACTCATTAGAATCATCTCTTCGAGACGAGTCTAATGAGTAGTGACACCATAGGGTTTAATGCAGAAATAAAGATTTCAGTTTTGAAAATATCCCCTTATCTGGGGCCCTTGAAAGGGGTTAAGACATGTCAAATGGCACTTACAGTTAGGCAAGAAAACAGTGGTGGTTCAAAGGGTCCCTGGAAAGCACGAACATCGGAGCACCATTCCAGCAGTTCCCTAGCTGCACTCTGAAAATTCCCAGGATTGTGGAGGTGCTGGAAAAATACAAAAACAAAGCTATGTCAATTATGGTTGATCAATGATGTTTTAACATACACAAATGCAAGGTACTCATACAATCTTTACTCTTTGCATGATAATTGTGAAACTGTGATTACCTTTGCAAATAGTTTGGATCCAGAAGAGACTCCGAGTAAACTCAGCGTCTCATCTGTATCCAAACTGTTTGACACTCTGACCTTTGTTTGAAAAGAAATTTAGAAAACTGTTGCTAGAAAACTGTATATATAATAAGTAGCGGACAACAATTTATTGAAGTAGACAACACTATTACTTAGCATACAAAGAGTTAATTCTTCCGCACAGTTTGTCCTGTTCATGAGATATTTGTATCTACAAATCACATTTCATGTTAAAAATGATGAAAAACACAAGCTCAGTCTTATAACTATCACTTCAACTACCTTTAGCCTTCATCTGTTATAAGTTTACAGTTACACCATTTGAAAACAGTGTAGACCCAGGAGCTGTCTGATCGAGTACACTGTTGTCCTTTTTTTAAAAAAATGTTTTTGTTAAAATCAATTCTAAACATGTAACAAGAGCACTGCATGTGGATGTAGTGAAGATCAGTGAAAAATGCAGTCAAATTAGGTCAAAGGTCAAGGTCAATTGGTAAAACATTTTGGTATGTCCGGACAGGACTTAAGGACAGTAAAGAACTTATGGCCAACATAAAGATTCGGACAAGGACAAGGATGAAGACAACGACAACACAAGAGTGATGACAATAACTCGTTGTTTTCTTCAACAGACGAGCTAAAAATGGACAAGACTTATATTGGGAACTGGAATTGTCAATTTGAATTCTCAGGAGTGGATGATTTAAGAAATAATAAATTCATACCAGTGTTTTATCGTGCAATCCAACACTGGTAGTCGTTGAGATGCTTGTAATTAAATCCCTCTGCCTACGGCCTCATGATTAAATTACTACGCATCTCAACTCCTACCAGTGATCGATTGCAAGATAAAACACTGGTATGTATTTATTATTTCGATTCTAACACTTCAGTAACACATTTTGCACCGAAGCAACGGCGCTACATTTCTTGGCGTACACATTTTGGAAGCCAAATGACGTCACATTAAGACTTTGCAGCGAGTGAGTGTTTTATTGAGAATTCAAACACTGAGACGTCTCTTCTTTGTTTATATATTGGCATGCCCGAAGTGTGTTAGAATTATGTATATAAGACAGCTTAAAGTACACATACAATAAGTTCTCAGTAGGACAATCATGACAATGTTGAAGCTGACAATTCATTGACTAAACATATGTTCAAGAGGAACCCATGTGTTATGATAAATAAACAACAAACTCCATGTATAAACAATAACAGAAATGTACAAGGTCATATAAAGATGAAGGTTAAGTACATTGACTGTTCGAAGAAGTTTGAAGAGTTTGATCTGACAGAAAATCTGTGGCATTGTCCTCGGAGAGCTCTTCATACTGAACATTACAATGTCATATTCTGAGGCTCATGTATTTAGCCTCACAGACTTTTGCAAACATTGTGGATCCAGATAAGGCCTGATCACAATTATAACTGATTGTCACTCAGATATAGCAGTTTCGTTGAATATAAAGAAGACTGAACAAGTTTCATATTTTAAGCAGACAACATATTCAGCAGCTCACTGATACTTAGTGTTGAGAGGGCTAAGTGGTGAGGGATTTGTAGTCACGATATGCCATAAGAAGCTTTATCCCTTTTATAATAGCTTGTTTTCAGTATTTAACCAATTCCCCCATAAATACACCTTTTTACGCCTCTAATTTATTCCTCCACTTAAGAAAATAGTTCCAATTCATACAGTTAGGAATATGTATGATAAGAAATATTTTCTACTTTCTAGCAGATAGTAGTTTAAAGCAGGCTGAAAGTAAAGCAGAATGCGCCTTAAGGCGCATTCTGCTTTACTTTCAACCTGCTTTAAGCCATCACATGTCTTCAAAACTAGTAACAGGTTATGAGGTAATGGGTTAAAATAACACAAGTGGCTGTTAAAAGCAGGCTATCTTAAAAACTACAATTTCTAAATCTTTTCCCCCATATGATTGCTTTACCTATTACTCCAGCAATACACATATATATTCCACTGAAAACAATTTAGTTTACTTTGTACTGTAAGAAATATTTTCTTTATCCTGGCAGAAGATAGCTTGAAGCAGGTTGGAAGTAAAGCAGAATATGTCTTAAGGTGCATTCTGCTTTACTTTCAGCCTGGTTTAAGCTACCATCTGCTAGGATATAGAAAAAAAATGATGGTACATATACTTGGCTGTATAAATTGAACTATTTTCTTCATTGGAGGAATAAATTAAAGGTGTAAAAGGCATATTTATGGTGCAATTGGTTAAGACAAGTGGTTGTTTAAAGTAATTAAACTGTCTTAAAACTGTAATTTATTTTATTTTCAATAGTTGCTGAATACATCAAGTTTAACTGTATTTTTTATTTTTAAGAAAAAGACAACTTAAGGTTTAAATTACCAATAGCCTGAAGGGCTTACATGAAACATTTAATGAATTAAATAAGCCTTTATCAAGCCATAATCCAGTTGTCTTCAATTTGACAATCATTATTATTATAGTTTAATTCTTCTTTAATAATTATGCAAATTGCAATTCTTTATCCACATTTAGTTTTTTGAAATACATGACATCAACAAATATTGCAAAATTTATTTATTGTTAATCAATTTTGACTCTGATCATCTTAAGCGTTTCTAGGTGTTAGATCAGGTTAATGAAAAGGAGTATATTATACAGTAAAACCTTTCTATAACAACCACTAAATTGTGTTCATTATTAGGGATTTAGGACAGGTCACTGCTTAAAGCAAGGTGACAGTAAAACAGAAAGCTCCTAAAGGAGCTTTCTGTTTAACTGTCACTGCTTTAAGCTGTCACCAGGAGCTTTCTGTTTTACTGTCACCTTGCTTAAAGCGGTGACAGTAAAACAGAAAGCTCCTAAAGGAGCTTTCTGTTTAACTGTCACTGCTTTAAGCTGTCACCAGGAGCTTTCTGTTTTACTGTCACCTTGCTTTAAGCGGTGACAGTAAAACAGAAAGCTCCTAAAGGAGCTTTCTGTTTAACTGTCACTGCTTTAAGCTGTCACCAGGAGCTTTCTGTTTTACTGTCACCTTGCTTTAAGCTGTCACCTGTCTTTTATACACAGGCTTTACTGTAATTATAATCTTTTGCAAACAGTGTAGATTCAAATCAAGCGGGTCTAAAAGAAACCTTCTGATCAGGGTCTTTTCTGGTTTTTCATACTTTAATTAATTAGGATATAAACCCCTCACAAATTGATGTAAACCGGTCATTTATCATGAACGGAAGAGTCAATTATAAAGTTCATGCAGCACTGTAAGGGTGAAACAATATTCTGTATTAAAACCCTTTGAACCCTAGTCCCGCATATAGGCGTCCTTTTCAAACAGCATACTTGTGAATAGTAGACTTGTCCTATGCAAACAGTGAAGACCCAGATCAGAGGGCTCCGAAAGGAGCCCTCTGATCAGGGTCATCACTGTTTGTCATAATGCCAAACATTCACAAAAACAACCCTTAAAAGTCAGAAATGGACTAGACAAAAATGGAAACTTGTATTGTCCATTTAAAGTTTTAGGGAGGAAAGAGTTAATACACAAGTTGAACAAGTTGTCTATTTTGTAAAATATTGTTCACTTTAAATTTTTGCCACACCCTTCTCGAAAAAAAATTCACTTTTTACCAAAGTACACTTTAAATGCGCATTTTTCCTGCATTTTTTGACAAAAAGCGTATTTTTTCTGCACTTTTACAAAAAAGTGTATTTTTCCTGCATCTTTTGGAAAAAGAAGTGCATTATATCTGCATCTTTTTCTGAAAGTGTATTTTTTCTGTATCTTTTCCTAGCAAAAGGTGTATTTATTTTTTCAAAAAGTGAATCTTTTTCAAATAAGTGTATCTTTTTAAAACGGACTGCATTAAAGTGCATTTTTTATTTGTAAAAGTGAATCTTTTAATTTTTAAGATTTTGTATGTTACAAAAAGTGCACTTTAAGTGAATCTTTTATAAATAAGTGTATCTTTTATTTTCTATGAAAATTGTGTTCATAATTTGCAAGTGCATTTTAAAAGCATCTTTTATAGGAAAAGTAAGTCATTTCTTAACGCCTCTTTTAAATAGGTCAGAACTGTATTTGGCTTTTTATTGCAATTTCTCATGTACTTACTTGAGTACAGGTCTCTGGTTTGAACCCTGACTCGGCCAATTTTCTTTAAAACATTAATTAACCCTTCCATCATACAAAAAATTTGAAGCAGACAATTTTGAAATTATTCAAATTATGTTGATAAAGTAAAATACTATTTTTTTTAAAATTTATTTAATTTCATTATCTTTTAATTAAAAGATTTTGTTTTAAAAAGATTGTCTGCTGTAGAGGCATAAAAAGTTATTTTTTCCTACTGATATTGTTTTTTTTTTTTACAGCAACATTTTTGCTGACTGGCAATTGTCTTACTGTTGAATTGGGGTTGAAAATGTCCTTTTTAACATAGCTACCTAATTTAAATCTATTTAAGGGTTTGATAGGGAAAAATGTAATCCATTGAAATTACTCTTTTTTAGAGGTTTATTTGCTTTTAGTAATGTAAATGTAAATAACTTAACCCAATTCTTCCTCAATATGCCTTTTTATGCCTTAAATTTATGTATCCACAAAAAAACTAGTTCAAATTTATAGTCATGAATATGTATCATAAGGAATAATTATGTTCTTTATTCTAGAAGGTGATAGCTTACAGCAGGCTGAAATCAAAGCAGAATGCACCTAAAGGCAATTCTGCTTTACTTTCTACCTGCTTTAAGCAGTCACCTATTTTCACAACAGGAAACAGGCTATAGGATAAATGGTTAAATTAGCCTGGGGTTGGATCCTGTTGTTATTCAGTTCAATAGGTAAATTTTATGTTATTGTAAAAAAAATGCTGGTGTGCAAAAATCCAAAAGCATTTTTTCAGCCTTGATTTCAGAATGAATGAATCCCTATTTTTCATACTATATAATATATAGTTTTATACATTGTATTTAATAAATATTTTGTGAGTTTTAGATTTAACAAATCTATATTAAGGAAAAGTTTTGTTAAGGATACAAGCTTAAGTTAATAATATTCCCAGAATGCAAATCCCCTTTTATTAGCCAATCAGAGCCTTGCATTTTGGGAGGGATAATGTTCAAATGGCAGCCATTATAGAAAGAGCAGATAGAAAAGAAAAGGTAAAATCTCTCTTTTTTTTCAGCAAATATGCAGTTTGTTTCCCACAACTATAATATAGTTTATGTTAGGCTGTAGTTAAGCCAGGTTTTCATTATGATTATATGCTTAAAAGGTGTAAGAGGAACTTGTATTTGCAAAATTATCTGATTGGATTGAGCAATAGTTTTAACCAATAGTCATCTTTTGACAATAATAGATTATTTCATAAAATTGCCTTTTGAAAAATTATTTACTCAAAGACAAAGATAATAGTATGTTAAAGAAAAGAACCTTATTATCATCCTTATTACCAAATGTGTTGAATGTGTGAGTGTGTTAGGGAAAATTCTCATATGCAAACTGAGAAAATGTTGTATTGAATTGAACCAAATGGAGAAAAGAACCCTATTATCATACTTTTTCTGGCTTTATCATAGGCTTAGGCAATTATAATGTGGCTAATGATGCAAAACCAATCAAAACAACTTGACCTATTGAATTGATTAACTCAATTAATGAAGTTAATTAACCCATTACTCCATTGATCCAGTGATTTTAGTATTGAAAAGAACACTTAAAGCAGTTTTGAAAGTAAAGCATTATGTTTAAGGCATATTCTGCTTTACTTTCACAAGATGTCTCAGTCTGCTTTAACCCATGACCCCATAGCTTTTTTCAAGTTTTGAAGATAGGGGACCACTAAGTTATTAACCTATTACCCCATTGACTCCTTTTACCCCTTTAACTTATTCCTCCATTGAAGAAAAATAGTTCCACTTAACACATGACTTTTGTACAATCATAAATATACTCATACTACTGTTTAATGAATATTTTCTATATCCTATAGCTAGCAGATCTATGGTAGCTTTAAGCAGACTGAAAGTAATGCAAATTGCACCTTTAGAGGCATAATTCTGATTTACTTTCAACCACTGTCTTCGGAACTAGAAACAGGCTATGGGGTAATGGGTTAAAGCAGGTTGAAAGTAAAGAAGAATATGCCACAAGGTGCATTCTGCTTTACTTTCAGCCTGTTTATAGCTACCATCTGCTATTAATTAGAAATTATTTTTTATGATAAAATTGGTTTACATCCATGACTATAAATTGGAACTGTTTTTCTTCAGTGGAGGAATAAATTAAATAATAAAATGCACTAAAAGGCGCCTCCATTATCCATACACCGATTGAGTTTCAGAGTTAACCAATCAAAGCACACCCTCTACGAGGTTTGCATGACTTTGAAGAAAAAAAAAGAAATTTTGCCCCTTAATTAACCCATTTCCCCATAAATAAGCTTTTTACGCCTTTTATTTATTCCTCTAGTCTGAAGTAAATAGTTCAAATTTATACAGTCAAGAATATGTATTATAATAAATGATTTCTATATTCTAGCAGATAGTCTAAAAGCAGACTGAAAAGTAAAGCAGAATGTGCATTAAGGCACATTCTGCTAATCTACTTTACTTTCCAATTATGTTAAGTAGTCACAAGTCTTCAAGATTAGAAACAGTAAACCAATCTGCATGAAATTGAAAAGTTTCTCATTTTTTCCTGAAACATTTATATGATTTGATGGATATAAGCATCTGAATATGTGACAAACAGTGAATAAAAAATTTCAACCATCGAAAAATGCCAAAAAACAGCAATGAGAAACACATTTGTAAAATGTCCATTTTTCTTTAAATTTTAAAATAATAGTATTATAAAACAGTCATAAATATGTAGTTAGATGTTTGACATTCATGTTTCATCCATCATTTTTCTTTCAAAACCACTTTCAAAATATACCAGTAAATTTAAAACTGGAGACGTACGCTCGCAATGTATTGCGCTGTATAAATTGTACTCACAAACAGGGGTGTGTTTCAGTAGTCTAAAATAGTACAGGCGAAACTGTCAATGGGTGTAATGGAGAAAGGGTTAAAAGCGAGTACCATCTGCTAGAATACAGAAAGATTTGGTTTGGTACATGTTCATGTATAAATTGAAAAAAGCTCGACCTGAAATTTTTCTACTTAAAACTTTATATGGCTATAAGTTCTAAAATGGGTTCATTTATGGGAGAAATCAGTTTAAATGGTCAAGAATTATCTGCCCTTGATATGTTGGAAAAGCTCTACTAAACGTTTGAGTTTATACACATTACACTCGGTACGCAACTAGTTTTGTATGGATATCAGGGAACATAATTAAATCGGGGGTTGGGCTTCAATTCATTTTATTTTTTTACTTAATAAAAGTGTATTATTTCTGCATCTTTTCCATACTTAAAGCGAATTAAAGTGCACATTTCCTGTATTTTTCTGAATTAAAAGCGTACTTTTTGTGCAAAAAATGCAGAAAAAGTACACTTTCAGTGTATTTATTGTGCATTAAAAGTGCATTTTCTGAAGCAAAAGTGCACTTTTGAGAAAAAAATGCAGGAAAAATACACTTTTAGTACAGAAAAGATGCAGAAAAAGTACACTTAAGTGAATTTTTGCTGCACTAAAAGTGTATTTTTCCAAATTAAAAGTGCATTTTCAAACAGATAAATACGCTTTTAGTGCAGAAAAAATGCACTTTCAGTGCAGTAAAAATACACTTCCTGAAAAAATTCGCTTTTAGTGCACTTTTAGCGCAGAAAAAATACACTTTAATTTACTTTCTATCAAAAAGTGTACTTTTTGCAGGGAAAAAGTGAATTAATGCACTTTAAATGTACTTTTTGTTCAGTTTAATTCACTTAAAATGCACTTGGTAAGAAAAAAAATGCACTTTAATACGGTGCGAATACCGCTGCATTTAACGCGCATTAAATGCGCATTTAATGCGCATTAAATGCGCATTTAATACACTTTTTTGAGAAGGGCAACTACGGCAAAATCATGAAAACCTTTGCAAACCGTTTTGATCCAGATGAGATGACGCGTTTTGCAGCGTCTCATTTAGACCTAAACTATTAGACGCCATAAGGCACATTGTGCTTTACTTTCAACCTGCTTTAAGTGATATCACCCATCTTCATTACTATAAACAGGCTATGGGTAATGGGTTAACTCTTTGCATGCTGAGTATTTGTTTGTGTCTGCAACAGTTATTGTCATCTGCTATTATTCTAATAATAGATTTTTTAAATTTTCTTTTTGAAAACATGGTTAGAGCCTCAAACAGTTCAGATCCTGATGAGACACCACCTTACCCGGCATCTCATCAGGATCCAAACTGTTCACAAATGTTATCATGGTTTCTAAGCTTGTGTGTTAAGCGATAAATTGAAGAATGCTCCAAGGCTAATTTAGATTTTAATTTCTTTGGAGGCAGAGTATGCAGCAACTAGGAATGAATTTAACAGTATTGATTTTCAATTCTGTTAATACTTTTGTGCATTTATTTCTGATTTGTTTGACAGATAAACAGACATAATTGATATTTAAGTCCCACTCTATCTGAAAAAAGAACAATCCCAAAGAATACCAAAATTTCAATTAAGGCTATAAATTTATTCCAGATACCGATGCAAGTTTTATCTATAATCATAAATAGAATCTGAATTGACCCTTTATATAACCCCTTGCTCCAAACTGTCTTTTCAGTATTGAGGACAGGATGTTGCTGAACCCATAACCCCATAAAATACACCTTTTTACGCCTTTAAATTATTCATCCATTGAAGAAAATAGTTCCTTTTTCTACAGTCATTAATACATGCCATAAAAATATTTTCTAGATCCTATCAGATAGGAACTTAAAGCAGGCTGAAAGTAAAGCAGAAAGCACCTTAAGATGCATTCTGCTTTACTTTCAACCTGCTTTAAGTGGTCAACTATTTTCAAAACTAGAAACAGGCTATGGGGTAAAGGGTTAAAGCAGACTGAAAGTAAAAGGATATGTTCCCCAAGGAGCATTCTGCTCAACTTTCAGCATGCTTTTAAGCTACCATCTGCTAGGATACAGCAAAACTTTCTTATGATGCATATTCATGCCTGTATAAAGTGGAACTAATTTCTTAAGAATAGGAAGGAATTAAAGACGTAAAATAGCATATTTATTGAGTAAAGGGTTAAATGCTGAAAATGAGTTATCAAGACCTTTGCAAACAGTTTTGATCCAGATCAGAGATGCTGGGTGACGCATGATTATAATCAAGATTCTAAAAAATTTGGCATTTACCCATTAACCCATAAATACGCCTTTTAACGCCTTTAATTTAATTCTCCACTGAAGAAAATAGTTCTAATTTATACAGTTATGAATATATATCATAAGAAATAATTTCTATTTGCTAGAAGGTGGTAGCCTAAAGCAGGTTGAAAGTAAAGCAGAATGTGCCTTAAGGCACATTCTGCTTTACTTTTAACCTGCTTTATGGGTTAAAGCATGAAGGGCATTTAATAACATGTAAAGATAACAAAGAGTGATTTTAAGAGCTATAACAGTCAACATTTTGAAAAGAATGACTTCTTTGTGTTCAACACCTGTGGGAAGGTATTGAATTCTTCTAGAACTATTTAAAAATAATTTCTTGAATATTTATGAACAATTCTAGAAGGGGCCATTTAACGTTCATGAATATTCTGCAAAAAATCCAGAATTTTGATGGCTTTGGAACCATTGTTCTAGAATTCTTGAAGCTCTAGAACAATGCTAGAAGCGGCCATTTAACGTTCATGAATATTCTAAAATTTCTTAAACACGTTTGACAGGGGAAACTTACGTGCATTGATGATGTTAAAGGCAACATCTTAAGGAAGAATGAAAGTAAAGTAGAAAGCTGAAATTGGAGCTTTCTGCTTTACTTTTCATTTGTTTTGAGTACACTGTTTTGCAAATAATACAAATACTGTTTCCAACATTAGAAGCCTTATATTATTCCACAGTCACCACACTTTAGAAACAGATGATATAAAGTTTAACGTTTGCTGCAACTAAAGGACCAATAAAACTTCATAATGTCTCCACAATTTGGCTCATTATCAATCTCAATATTTTGCCCATACACATTGTTTAACCCTTTCCCCCATAGCCTTTTTCTTGTATTGAGTATAGGTGTCCACATAAAGCAGGTTGAAAGTAAAGCAGAATGCGCCTTAAGATGCATTCTACTTTACTTTCAGCCTGCTTTAAGCTATCATTTGCTAGAATATAGAAAATATTGCTCATGATATATATTCATGACTGTATAAATTGGAGCTATTTTCACCAGTGGAGGAATAAATTCAATGTGCTAAAAGGCGCTTGCATGGGGGAAAGGGTTAAAAAACATTGGTGAAACCTTTATCAATTAACCCTTTTTCCCATAGCCTGTTTCTAGTTTTGAAGGCAAGTGTCCACTAAAAGCAAGTTGAAAGTAAAGCAGCATGAGCCTTCAGACACATTCTGCTTTACTTTCAGCCTGCTTTAAGCTACCATCTGCCTGGATATAACGAAACTATTTCTTCTGTAGCATATTCATGGCTGTATAAAATGGAGCTATTTTCTTCAGTGGAGTAATAAATTAAAGGTGTAAAAAGGTGTATTTATGGGGGAATGGGTTAAAAGCTTTGAATACAAGAAAATGTTTTCGAACCCATTAGAAAAGTTTGGATCAAGATCAGACACTAGTGTTCTAATTAGGATCTTATCATGCAGTTTTACCATATTAGATAACATTTCTGGAAACAAAGAAAGGATCACTTCAGTTTCAGAATTTCAGTAAATGGCAAACAACATGTTGTCATTATTCCAAGGGTTTAAAGACTTTTCCTCAGTCCAATGAGGGACCACCAGCCCATTGTTCTGGAGGTGTCAATGTAACTGTCAAATCACATACAACACAATCTCAGTTTACCTGGTGAGGTCCAGATTATACTCATGCTCTAGTGATTTTCAATGGTTATTTCTAACCAAACTATCAAATATAAAGGTCGTGTCTCACATGGGAAGCTCCAATGGTTCACATGTCCACAAGACCCAATGCTTTTTGCAAGGAAATTGTCTAGCAAGGTGTTATGATCAAAAGGTCGTCAGGAGATGCCTTTAAGTTATTTCAATTGTGGTCAGACATACTAAATAGATGAACAAATGAATAGACACCTGTACTGTATGTATAATGGGATTATTCTCTATTGTATGCAAACTAAGAAATAAAAGAATACTGAAATTGAAATTGGCAGACAAACTGTTAAACACATGGACAGATGGATTGACAGGTGTAAAACTGTATTTTCCCCAATTAATTGTTGTAGTAATTGTCGCAGAGAGCAGGAAAACCCACACTGAGAACAAGTTTTGATGATGACAATTACATTGTACACTAAAGTTAACAAGTATTCTTAAATGTGCAGAATATTCAATATTAAGTGACTAAATAGAGGATAACTGTTTTTTTCAGTGTAAGATCGAAATTTAATCCATTGAGTGAACATCAGACGTTATATTTTCACGAGTGGCGAAGCCACGAGTGAAAATATAACAGTCTGATGTTCACGAAATGGATTAAATTCGATCTTACACTGAAAAAACACAGTTATTCTATTTATTTATGCTTTTAAGCCACTTTTTAAACGAAATTGTTTAAAAATTGAAAGCGAACGTACATTATTTATCCCGTGTTGAGCCCCACGTTTTATGTCGAACACACGCGCGTGACAGTTGGCGGTATAATGACGTCACTCGTTGCTCCCGAGTTTGGATTCGTGCTCTTCCGGTGAGTAGTTCGCGACAAATCGGACTGCCGGAATTTAACGATAAGACACGATTGACTACGATTCTTGGGGAGCCCTACGGGGAAAATTCATAATAAAAAGCGATTGGTGATAATCCACTGCAGTGGATTACCAAGTGATCATCCACTGCTATTTCGTGGTAATCCACCGAAAAGCATAAATAAATTGTAATCATACATGAGCTAAGGACTCATCAGAACTACCCTCTTCACTTGAAGGGTCATTAAAAAAGTTTAACCCTTATCCTACTGTAATCTCTTCATTGTTGTATGCACAAAATTTTATAATGATCATTCAAATTTTGATTTTTTATAGAACATATTCATGACTGTATAAATTGGAACTTTTTCTTCAGTGGAGGCACAAATTAAAGGCGTAAAAAAGCATATTTATGGGGTAATAGGTTAAAACAGAGTGTGAACAGTTTGATCTTGATCGCAAGGAGCTGATCCATGTGGAAATTCTAGTGAGTCCTTTTTTGCAGGTTAAAGGTTTTCAAAGTTTACAACTTCAACTTATGGAGCAGCTACCTCACTTGAAAATTCAATTTGTTGCTCAATTTCCTCAACTTGACACTCTCTCTCCGAATGTTTGAGCAGATTGGGTAATTTACTTTTCTTCAAGAGCTTAGCAAAATTGAGAACCACTTAAATCTCATTATTTACACCGGCCTACGCCAATTCTGTGACGTATAGTCAACCCTATATATAAGTGAACACTGAATAAGGTAGCCTGTTGATCTTTAAAAGCAGGTTACCACTTAATACAGGACAAATGTAATGCAGAAAGCTCCTATAGGAGCTTTCTGCATTACTTTTGTCATGTATTAAGCCACCTGTCCTATACGCTATAAATACATTCAATTTTAGTTGATGTTTAATACATGTTTGACTGTATCTGAAAATACTTAAGGCACAATCATGATATTGAGAAGCTATAAATCTAATTCAAAGGTATTTTTATTATTGTTTAACCCTGTCTTTATTGTTACACCTTTTATGCCTTAAATTTACCTATTCCCCATAGAGATGCCTTTTCATGCCTCTACCCTAGCTGTCCTAGAAAAAATAATCCTACATCCTAATGAATGTCTGTTTTGAAGATGTAAAACCACTTGTATGAATGAATAAATTAAAGGTGTAAAAAGGCAGTTTAATGGTGGAATGGGTTAAGGAATCATCAGTCTGAAATGCTTACAATAACTATGAAGAAAAAGCCTAATTTTAGCAGTTGGCTGCATGTAAAGCAAGATGAAAGTAAAGCAGAAAGCTTCTTTACTTTCATCTTGCTTCAATTAATCGGCTGTTGATTTGTCTTGACCATTTCAAGCATTTGTCAGGCTCATGAAACATCTTATAACTGGTAGCTAAACACAACATTGACTGTACTATCAAAATGACTTGTAATTAAGATTGTAGAAATTGGAGGAGAAAAGAGATAGAGGCCCTTAAGCTCATCTAGGAAACATCTTGCTAAACACCCCCATCTTCAGGGCTGCCATTTCTCCAGACTTTTCCTAAATCTCCGGATATTTTTCCACTACATGGTATCTTAAAGCAGGCTGAAAGTAAAGCAGAATGCGCCCTAAGGCGCATTCTGCTTTACTTACAACCTGCTTTAAGTACCTGCATCTTGAACCAACTAGAACTGTTACCTCTTAGGTTGTCTTCACTGTTCAAACACCTTTAGGTGGCTTCTTAACCCATTACTTCATAGATACTCACCTTAACGCTCTAATTTATTCCTCCACTGAAGAAAATAGTTCCAATATATACTTTATGAATATGTATCATAAGAAATATTTTCTATTTTCTAGCAGATAGTAGCTTAAAGTAGGCTGAAAGAAAAGCAGAATGCGTCTTAAGACACAATCTGCTTTACTTTCAACCTGCATTAAGTGGTAACCTGTTTTTAAAATTAGAAACAGACTGTGGGGTAATGGGCTAAAGCAGATTTTTGCTTTAATTAGTTTAAGCACACTTGAAGTTGAAGCAGATACTAAGTAGCCGTCACTATGTAGGAAACCTATTTTATGGCCAAGACAAAAATGACAATAAAAAAGATGAATTTCATGAGGTATTAAACTCTTTGCATGCTAGCGGCAGATACATCTGCCACAGTGATTACCTTTGCAAATAGTTTGATCCAGATGAGATGCCGCGTATTATGCCGCGTCTCATCAGGAGCCAAACTGTTTGATACTCTGACCATGTTTTGAAAAGAAATTTAGAAAATTCTATTTTTAGAACAATAGCAGACAACAAACCTTGCAGACGAAAAGAATTACCCAGCATGCAAAGAGTGAAGTCTAAAATCTTTGAAAGGCATTTTTAAGAGAGTTGTGGGTAAATCTCATCTAGAAAGATCTTGAAAAACGCCCTTGTTGAAATGGAAGCACTGAGAATGATACTAAATCAGTTAAATGTTTAACATATCAAAGGTTATGAAATTTTTCAACAGGTTGATATCGATATTATCAACTTGTAAGAGTGTAAAATAAAACTTGCTTTATCTGCATTTAAAATTAAACTTGTAAACAGATATATTAAGTACTTAACTCAAAGCATGCTAAATCTAAGACAAAATCTCCCTTGGAGGGAAAAGTAGGAAGGTGTCCTACTACGGCACTAATATATGGAGGAGTAGGAAAAGGTGTCTTAACCTATTTCCCCCATTACCCTATAAGTACGACTTTTTAAGCCTCTAATTTATTCTTCCATTGAAGAAAACAGTTCCAGTTTATATTTATACACCTTAAGAAATTGTTTCTATATCCTAGCAGATGGTAGCTTAAAGCAGGCTGAAAATAAAGCAGAATGTGCCTTAAGGCACATTCTGCTTTACTTTCAACCTGCTTTAAGTGATCACCTTTCATCAGAACTATAAACAGGGTATGGGGTAATGGGTTATGGGTTGATGTGGAGGCCCCTAAGCTGTTTCTCTAAAAGAACAGGCAGAGACGTCTTAAGTCATTCAAATCATTGGACATAAAATGTAACACACATCATATGAACAGGACTTGTACTCTTTTTCTGAATTGCACTATAAACATATAACACTGCCAAGTTAATATTGTATTTGCTGCAAAAACAACAACATCAACATCCAAACATGCAAGGAATGATAAAAAAAAGATATTTCTGCCAATTTCTATGCAAATAAATGGCCCAATAAGTTATCTCATGTAGACAAGAACATGCTAATTATCTGAGTATTTCATTACTTCATAAAATATTAATGTATAAAGAAGAGATCAATATTAGTATTACTCTACTTATGGATCAACTTAAATGTCACCTAAAAGTACATGTTCCCTTTCCCTTGCAGCTTGTTTTAAGGTTGAGGACCCCTAATGAGATCCGGCAAATGTTCCTTAACCCTTTACCCAATAGAAGCGACTTTTAGCGCATTCAGTTAAATCCTCCGCTGAAGAAAATAGTTCCAATTTATACAGTCATGAATATGTATCATTAGAATTTTTTTTTATTCTATCAGGTGGTAGCTTAAAGCAGGCTGAAAGTAAAGCAGAATGTGCCTGCTTTACTTTCAACCTGCTTTAAGTAGTCACCTATTTTCAAATCTAGATTGGGTAAAGGGTTAATACCGGTGTCAGATCAAATTTGGACCCCCGTAAAAAATGGACCCGCGGGTCCATTTTTGATAGCGAAATATGGACCCCCCCCTGTAAATTTTGGACCCCCCCCCCAAAAAGTTGGTAATGCTTCTCCCTAATGCAAAATATTGATAACTCCTATCTTGAGGTTGTTATGCCCATAAAAAAAATTAAAATAAAAAAAAAAAAAAAAAAAAAAATTTTTGTTGGAGACGGGGTCCAAATTTGACGGCATCTAAATTGGACCCCCCCCCTCGCTTGGCAACACCCAACCTTAGGTCATTTGATTTTCACATCAACTTTAATTCTTTTCCATTAGTTGTTTTGTTTAAGTAATGTTTTACTCCTTTCCTTAAGTTACTATGCCCTGCAAATTATTTTGGTTGGAGGAAGGGGGGGGGGGGGTCCAATTTTGATGGCGTAAAAAATGGACCCCCCCCCCCCCTTTTCAACACCCAACCATAAGTCATTTGATTTACACATCAACTTTAATTCTTTTTCATTACTTGTTAAGTTTAAGTGATGTTTTTCTCCTAATCTGAGGTTACTATGTGCTGCAAATTATTTCAATTGGAGAGGGGGGTCCAAATTTGATGGCGTAAAAAATGGACCCCCCCCCCTTTTCAACACCCAACCATAAGTCATTTGATTTACACATCAACTTTAATTCTTTTCAGTTATTTGTTTTGTTTAAGTAATGTTTTACTCCTTTCCTGAAGTTACTATGCCCTGCAAATTATTTTGGTTGGAGAAGGGGGGGGGGGGGGGGGGGGGGGGGGGGGGTCCAAATTTGATGGCGTAAAAAATGGACCCCCCCCCCCCCTTTTCAACACCCAACCATAAGTCATTTGATTTACACATCAACTTTAATTCTTTTCCATTAATTGTGATGTTTTTCTCCTAATCTGAGGTTACTATGTGCTGCAAATTATTTCAATTGGAGAGGGGGGTCCAAATTTAAAGCTACCATCTTCTAGGATACATGAAATATTTCCTATACAGTAAATGTTTGTGACTGAATAAATTGGGATTATTTTCTTCAGTGGAAGAATAAATTAAGGGCGTAAAAAGGCATATTTATTGAGTAATGGGTTAAAATATTCATTGGTTTCTTGTTTCTTAACTTTTTATTATGTTTTTTTATCATTCTAAATTTTTGCATTGGGGGGTCCATTTTTTACAGGGGGGGTCCATTTTTTATGGGGGTCCAATTTTGATATGACACCGGTACTCTACAGAGAGTGATCAGTAATTCTCCTCAACTGTCAGCCCGTTCTGCAGAACAGGTCAACAGTTAACGAGAATGGCCACCGCTCTCTGTAGTGCACCTATTTTGTTCTGATCTCATTAGGGGCCATCAACCTAAATTATTTAATCGTTTATTTAAATATCAAACCAAAAGTGTGCCTATGTCCAACTGAATTTGAGGCAAGATACTGCTTTAAAGCAAGATGAAACACTCGATCATTTTGCTTTAAGGTGCAACAATTCTAGAAGTGGCCATTTAATGTTCATGCATATTCTAAGGTTCTTGAACGCTTTCACAGGGGCACATGCAACCATAGGACTTGGTGGAAACACAATGAAGAATTCGACATTTTGGAAAGTTATAATTGAGTAACTCCCTCTTATCTTGAGCCCTGATTTGTGGTAATTGATTTCATTTATGTAGGGAAATAAGAAATGTAAAATAAATTGAGAGTGCATTCAATTCTGTACGATCTACCGGAGCGTGTTATTTTCTTTAAACCTTTTTATAACACAAATGTCTTTAATTCTTTGAACTCTAAGTAATATTGTTAATTGCATTAACTGTCAACTGCTACAGCTCTATGATTATAGTTTTTCAAAAAACTGTCAAACAGTTTGGATCCTGATGAGACGCCGAGTTACTCGGCGTCTCATCTGGATCCAAACTGTTTGCAAAGGTAATTAGAGTCATGCTGTTGGCGAGTAAAAGAATTATCAGGCCAAAGGCAATTTACCATCAATAACAAACCATTCCTCTAAAACCAATTTCTTGTGCAACATGAAGAGGGCAAAAACCATGCTAGCTATTTCAAGATGGCTATTTAAAGTGATTCTAAGGTAACAAATTGTTCCATTGGGGATAAAAAATCTGAATAATGAAATTTGTTTTTAACTCATCACACGCTGGCGATGAATTTCAAAAATGTTGGTAACGTTTGCAAATAATTTGGATCCAGATCAGCCCCACTAAGGTGGGGCCTGATCTGGATCCAAAATGTTTGAAATCTAAATTAAAATGATGCAAAACTGTAGTTGAAACGATAGAAGTTACTAAGACATTGAGGAAGAGAAAAAACATTAAAAAATTATTAAGCGGCCAAAGTGTTAACATGGTTTTCCCCCCGTTCATTGGGGGAATGCGGCCAGTTTCCCCAACTTCATCAGGAGGTACCATTTGTCCTTGGTTTCATTGCGAAATAATGAAATGACTAGAGCCGTCGTTACCAGAAGCTACATTGTAAATTAAAACAAACAAGCCATGTCATTAGAAAACATAGGCCTTCAGACACTGAGAACAGTGAAGACCTGACTCCAGATACCGAGGACTACCATAAGTTGCTCATCCTAAGATTTCCAAATTTTAAGAGCGATTTTAGGAATCATACCTTTAATCGTTTTACTGCCAGTCTCTATAATACTAAAATAATTATACAAACAGTTTAGATCCAGATCAGACACCGCATAATGTGGCTTCTCATTTAGATCTAAACTGTTTGACACTCGAATAAATGTTTCCTTAGAAAAAATAACCGCATAAAATTTCAAATTTTAAAAGTAAGAGCAGAAATACAACGATTTTGGAAAAATTTGTAGGTCCGGAGAAATAAAGAAAATTTGAAAAGATCGTGAAAAAATCTGGAGAAATTGCAGCCCTGCAGAAAATCAAGAGCGAATAAACTGGCCATTTCCAAGGGCTTCTCCTGTATGTCTCCTCTAAACCCTATGTTGTGACCACTCTCTTCGAGATGATTCAAATGAGTGGTCACAACATAGGGTTTGGTGCAGAAGTAAGGAAATAAGTATTTGTATCACCTACATAATTATTATCTAGAACTCTGGTAGATCAATTACCAAATACAGATTTCTGAATTATTTTTTCATACTTCAAGTTGCAGCCTGTCTGAAATGCAGTTTCTGATCAGGGTCTACATTATCTGCTGCTCAAAAAAGTTGAAATTTTGTTTATTAGAGCTTTCTGCCTTACTTTTCATACACTATCACTTGTAATAGAATCATGTAGTCTTCCTTTGAGTGGTCAGAAATGTTTGATTCTCCTGTACATTGGTAACAGTGAAGACCCAGATAGTTTACTACTTTCCAACATGTCTTAATAGACCAACAATGAGGCCTACTTTGAATGTCACTTAAGGTGTCTTTAGAGCTTTAAAACTGCAAAAATTTTGTTTTTAACCTTTTTTCCGATTTTGATAGCCGACATTCTGTTCTACATTTTACCAAAATCTCCAAAACCAAACCAAACGCATTACACGGCTATCTGATCAATAAATCACACCTCATTAGCACTCCGTAGTCCAGCCACGTGACCACCTAGAGGGGTTCTCCAGCTGCTGTTGCGTGATTTATGGGTTTCGCATGCTAAAATCATTATTGAATTATGATTGGTATATTTTATTAAGGGTGGAGCTAAGGAAAATCGCTTATGAAATATGTGTCTTCTTATTGGTTGAAACAAAAAGGACATAGTTGAACCCCGGGGGTATTCGCACTGTGTCAGACAGTCAAAATGACACGCTTATCAGTTAATTGACGTTTTCGGCACCTCCTTATTTTCAAACACGCAACATATTTGGACAACGATTGTGTTCGCGGTAGGGGTCCGATTTTCATGCGGTTTAAAGCAGATGAAAGGGTATTATCTTCTCTAGTGAACCATGTCTCAGAATGTTGATGAGGTTCTCCAGCTGTTTACAGCAAAGCATTACGTAATAGAAATCGACTTTAAAAGGTAAAACAACTTTGATGTTACATAATAATAGTTGGAAGGGGAATTTTAAAAATCTGAGACAAGGATCCCTAGATATGTTACTGAAGTGTATCATGGGCAATTTTAAAGGCGTTACAAATTAAGACGGCTTTGAAATCGCTGTTTGAATTTTTTTAAAATTTGTCTTATAAAATCGTAAAAAAATAAAATATTTTTTTAAAAAAGACATTTTGTGGTGACATGTGTACCACTTAAACCATTCAGCTATAAAATGGGGGAATAAATTATAAATCATGATGATAAATAAAAAAAATCCGCTTGCAGTATCGAAACTATCAAGCTACCTTAAGAAAGATTTTACAATAAATCATTCTAACAAAGACATTTTTCATCTTGTGACGCAGCTCCAACGACTTCTACAGTCAAACTTCCGTATCTTTGAAAAAGCATGTACATCTCTTAAACAGATACCTACTTAATGTAGGACAAAAGTAAAGCAGAAAGCTCCTTTAGCAGCTTTCTGCTTTACTTTTGTTCTGCATTATGCCGTCACAAGTATCAAAATTAAATAAATCATCTTCTATTAAATGCCGCTCAGGTTTGACGGTACTCAAATTAAATCAATTGTTTTCTAAATGTCATTCCTAAAGAGTCCAGTGTCTGCCAAGGCAGAGCGATGCTATCAAGCGAGTGTTCTCCTCTCTCATATTAGCTCCAAAAATCATTCGGCCATTCCGCTACCACATCCTTCCGTAATACCATTTAATAATCCCCAGGAGCGGAATTTCATGAACAAATCTCAAGGGCTACATTGTAACTGGATTGTCTAACTTGATTTTGAGTGATATCAGTTTAACCTTTAATTCGTTATAATACTGTCTACGTCTAAGTTTCCATCCTCAAAATTTGCTAAATTTAAACTTTCAGATTTTCTTTAACTGCTGATATGCTGAAATATGGTTGCAAACAGCTTGGATCCAGATTAGACGCCAAGTAACTTGGCGTCTGATCTGGATCCAAACTGTTTGAAATTGAAAGTGAATTGGCAATCAACACAATAAAGATTAACTACATTTTCAGAGCTGAATTATGCCACAGAAATACACCATTAATTTCAGATTGAAAGCAATGTTTGAAAGCAGCAAAATTAAATTTTCACCCAGAATGCACTTGCAGTTTTCGAGGCTGACGTTTTATTTCAGATTTGCTCACAGATTGCCGGTGCAGAAGTCCCAGGATCATTTAATTTCAAATGAGCAGAGGGGAAAATAAAGAGAAATGACAGAGACAATGATGAAAATGGCAAAAATAAATTCTGAACAATAAAAGTCATACTGAATTTGTAACTTTAAATCTGCCAAGTCTCTTTCAGGAAAAGAAGATGTTGCAACAGTGGAGAATCTGTTATTCTTTCCCGTTTAAACGCAAACGTACGCAAACGCAAAGCACTAAAACGTAGAAAAGAACAACTTTTGGACAATTCTGATAATTCTTGTTTATCTTGGTGGCAAACAGTTTGGAGCCTGATCAGACGCAAGGTTTGCACTGCAAAAAATAGTTTTAGCGTAAACGCGTTTATTGGGAAAGAATAACAGATTCTCCACTGTATAGGGACAATATGAGTCTGTATAGCTGATCTGAGTAACTATAGTCTATACGACTGAAGCCCAACCTGACTTAACCCATTACCCCTAACAAGGGCCACTATGGCCCTAAATCGCTCACCTGGTAACCATGTAACCATGTACACCGTGTGACCTAGTTTTTGACCGGGCATGACCCTCATTCTAACTTGACCTCGATTTCAATGAGACAAACATTTTGTTCAAGTTTCATGAAGATTCAATGAATATTGTAGTCTCTAGAGTGTTAACAAGGTTTTTCGAAGATTTGACCTAGTGACCTAGTTTTTGACCGGACATGACCCACATTCGAACTTGGCCTAGATTTTATTGAGGCAATCATATTGATGAAGTTTCATGAAGATCTAATGAAATTTATAGCCTCTAGAGTGTTAACAAGGTTTTTCGATAATTTGACCTAGTGACCTAGTTTTTGACCGGACATGACCAACATTCGAACTTGACCTAGATTTCATTAAGGCAAACATTTTGATGAAGTTTCATGAAGATCCAATGAAATTTGTAGTCTCTAGAGTGTTAACAAGGTTTTTCGAAGATTTGACCTAGTGACCTAGTTTTTGACCGGACATGACCCACATTCAAACTTGGCCTAGATTTTATTGAGGCAATCATATTGATGAAGTTTCATGAAGATCCAATGAAATTTGTAGCCTCTAGAGTGTTAACAAGGTTTTTCGATAATTTGACCTAGTGACCTAGTTTTTGACCGGACATGACCCACATTCGAACTTGACCTAGATTTCATTGAGGCAAACATTGTGACCAAGTTTCATCAAGATCCAATGAGATTTGAACTTGCTAGAGTGTTAACGACAATTGTGGACGGACGGACGGACGGACGTCCTCACAGATGGACATTTGTTTGGTATTTTCTTTGTTTAAAAGTACCCAACAGTACACAAAATACCCAACAATAACAATAGGGTAATCACGGAATGAATGGAATCTATTGTTCTCCCTACCCAACAAAGGACCTTTCGTGCGCTCGACGGACGACGGACGACGGACATCCTAAAAGCTCACCTTGGCACTACGTGCCAGGTGAGCTAAAAACACTTTTTCTTTGTCCTCCATTAAAGAAAATAATTCCAATTTATATTCTTGAAATATACACAGTAAATTTTAATATTTTCTATACCCTAGCAGATGGTAGCTAAAAACAGATTGAAAGTAAAGCAGAATGCACCTTAAGGTGCATTCTGCTTTACTTTCAACCTGCTGTAAATGGTCACCTAGCTGTCTTCAAAACAAGAAACTTTCTTTTTTCGTGCCTTATTTAACATAATTATACTATTTCCTAAAAGAAAATCACTATAGGAAATTCGTTTTATATTCTGACAAGTAGGTGGTTCAAGGCTTAAAATAAAGCAATAATCTCCAAATAGCAGAAATTCAGTGTGCTTTAAGATCAATCTTAAATACACTTAAAACAAACTATGTGATTATCGCAGGAAGGTGACTGCTTAACCATTTGCTCAAAGCCTGTTCCTAGATTTGAAGACAGGTGACCACTTAAAACAGGTTGAAAATAAAGCTGAATGCACTTTAAAGCACATTCTGTTTTACTTATACCCTGTTTATGATCCAAAGCTTCCATCTGGCGTGACTTTTTTAACTTTTTAATTTTCTCTCTCTAAGTATGTAGCCCTGCTACTTTTGGGTAAATAACTTTTTTCATTGGGATCAATGTACGCTCGTAGAATGACACAGCTTTTCTCGATCAGTAAACACGGGTCTTTATCAATACATACTATTCTGGTGCTAAAGATTCCCCCTGGCTGTAAGAAAGTCATGCCACGTCTATATTTAATATTTCCTGACAATAATTTACGGTCAGTCTCGTGTTATTTGGCCACACAAATTACATTAATTAACCAATTACCCCATAGCCTGCTTCTAAATTTGAAGACAGGTGACCACTTAAAGCAGGTTGAAAGTAAAGCAGAATGCGCCCTAAGGCGCATTCTGCTTTACTTTCAGCCTGCTTTAAGCTATTATCTGCTAGAATATAGAAAATATTACTTATAATTTCTATTTGTGACATAATAAATTTGAACTATTTTCTTGAGTTGAGGAATTAATTATAAACATGTTAAAAGGCATATTTATAGGGTAATGGGTTAACCCTTTCCCCCATATAAGCGACTTTTAGCGTGTTTAATTTATTCCTCCGCTAAAGAAAATAGTTCAAGTTTATAACCTCATGAACAATTACAATAACAAATATCTTGATATAGCCTAGCAGATAGTAGTTTAAGCAGGCTGAAGGTAAAGCAGAATGCCTTAAGGCACATTCTGCTTTACTTTCAACCTGCTTTAAGTGATCACATGTATTTAATGTTATAAACGGATTATTGGGTAGAGGGTTAAATAATAGTCTTAGAGACAGTAAGCAGCTGAATGCATGATAAAAGTAGGACCTTCCTGCCTTACTTTTAGCAGGCATTAATCCATTCCTCCATAACATTTAAAATGCCTTTTCACATCTCTAATTGTTTTTACACTAAGGAAAGTAGTTCCCACCTACATTATTAAGTCCTAAACATAATACAAAGAACGCATTTCCATATCTTTCCAGATTTCGGCTAAATTCAAAGTATGCTGAAAGAAAAGCAAAATATTCCAGAAGAAGAATTCTACTTCACTTTCAATCTTTTTTAAGTGGTCACCTGTCTTCAAAACTCAAATGAAGAAACGTGCCACACTGATTTAATTTAAACCTGCTTTAAGTTACAATCTGCTATGATAAAGGAAAACATTTCTTATGATGCTTATTCATGACTAAATAAAATGGATCTATTTTCTTAACCCTTTACCCAATAACCCGTATATAACATTAAATACAGGTGAACACTTAAAGGAGGTTGAAAGTAAAGCAGAATGTGCCTTAAGGCACATTCTGCTTTACTTTCAGCCTGCTTTAAACAACCATCTGGTAGGCTACATAAAAATATTTGTTATGGTAATTGTTCATGAGGGTGTTGTAAAACTGGAGTTGACCCGACATGTTAGAGCAGATTTCTGCTCAGATAGCAAATTGCTTATTTTGATTCTTAAGACTTGAAGACCAAATATAGTTGTAATTTTGGTCACGGTAGCTGCGAGATAAGTTTCCGCAACTACCGGTGCATATATTTTAGGTTGATATTGCATTTTTAGTGTTTTAATAGAGATTTTCTGTCTTGGCCATTTTCTACTATATAACCATATAGAGGAAATTGGCTCAGGTCTGAAATCTTATTAAATAAACATGAATTCAGTAGAAACTCAGCCTGATTAGGCATTTATACTTTATTTCTACCTTTTACAATAGTTTTTGATGGATGACATTGTTTGGATCCTGAGTTACCTGCCAAAATGTAGACCTGTTTACATTTGACAGGTGACCCAGATCTGTCATTCAGACTCTAATAAATGCAATATCTCCTTGTACAGGGATGTTTTTCACACATTTAAATGCCTTCTATGTAGACTTTAGTTGTCTTAAGGTTTTTCACATGTTCATTTGTCTGATTAGTGCCAGATAATCCTGTAATTTAGATTAATTGTGTTGAGGAGCTAGATCCTTAGTAAAGATAGGCATTCAAAATGGCCGCCAGCTGAAAAAGCAATGATTTGCTCTTACAATTGGGGCTGTATCTCAGTCAATAAATTACTATAAATTCTAGATTTATACTCATAATGTGTCTAAAGGTTTGAAGTTTATGATAGATATTTTTAGGGAACTTGATAAATTAGTATTTTTGTGTATTTGCTGATTTTCGGCTGAAATCTGGGTCTAGAAATTCTAGACCCTTCACTGCTCATATTTTGAAACATCACTTATATATTGTATTTGGCCACTCTGAATATAGATTTGATAGTTTTGATTTAATAGCTGTTATTTGAGCTACTTTTTAGTAATTTAGAATGTATCTTTATAATAAGTAATTATTTTGTATTTAGCCCTTTACACAGGAAGGGCTATTATTTGCCCTCAGCCAATCAGAAGGCTTGATTAGGGTCATGTGATTGAAGGCTCTCTCAAAGGCTATATATTGAGGGAAATTTCTCTGTCACACACACTAACTCAGACCAGCAACTAGAAAGATGCATTCTACCCTGCCTTACACTGGCAGGTTAGGATTAGTTCTTCTAGGTGAAACTTATTTATTATTTAAATACACTTAGGAACATTTTCTGCTTTATTTAACTACATTTCTAAATTGAGTGTGTCACTTTTAAAGCCATTTAACTTAGCACCATTTTTGGTCTTTACTTCTTGCTTTAAGCATTTTGGCTGTTTGCTATTTTAGATCCTTTTGCTAAATTATTGTTTGCATTTAAAGCAGCACATTTTAACTTTATCTGGCTTTAGTCATTTGTGTAAATAATGCTTTTATTCTTTAGATTAGATTAGATTAGAACTGTTTGATATAAAATACAAGTGGTTAACACTGATTTTATTCTTTTGTTTTACTTATTTAGTTTTTTCTGACCATTTGGTCAGTGGTGTCCATCCTGACAACTGTTTATCTCACTAATGTTATGTAAAACACCACATCTCTTTACGTAACATTGGCAAGGTAAACAACCTTAGTTAAAACCCAGTTTTTGGGTTTGCCTTCCGCTCGTTAAATACCCGTTTTAAAACCCAGCCTTTTAACAAGGGTATAAACTGGAACTATTTTCTTCAGCGGAGGAATAAATTAGATGCGCTAAAAGTCGCTTCTATGGGGTAAAGGGTTAAGTGGAGATATTAAAGGCTTAAAAAGGCATATCTATTAGATAATGGGTTAAAGACTGGGTATGTTCCTCTCACAATATTTAATTGGCTGGCAGGCAACAAATAAGATCATTGCATTTGCATCTAGCAATAGCACTAATTAGATGTTTTGTTATATAGAATTCTGTGTGTGGGCGAATGTGGGAGTTAGATGATGTCTAAATAAACCACAAAGTACCTGAGTGACATTTGCCACCAGACTGGATTCAGATCTGTTGATGACTATGACTCCAGATAAGAGGGAGTAAACTTCACAAATCCAACATTTTCTCACTTATTTTAGCATCAAATCCTATAGTGTTACTACTCATTAGAATCGTCTCTTTGAGAGGATTCTAATGAGTAGTGACACCATAGGGTTTTAAGCAGAAATAAAAAATTTAGTTTTTGGAAATAACCTTGTGGTTGTCTGCTACTGTTGAAGATAGGTGACATCATAAAGCAGATTGAAAGTAAAGCAGAATGCACTTTAAGGCATATTCTGCTTTACTTTCAGCCTGCTTAAAGCTATTATCTGCTAGAAGATATTTCTTAAGATGCATATTCATGACAATATAAATTGGAACTTGTTTCTTCAGTGGAAGAATAAATTAAATATGCAAAAAACTATGGAGTAAATAGGCATACAAGTGCTGATGACAAATCAAACTGCACTCTTAGAACTATAGTCTAGCCTTGAATATGCATGTATTTGAAAACAGTTGGATACAGACCAGATGCCGAGATACAGCATTCCCTCTCTACAATGACATCAAATGGGAGACAAAGAATGTGTGTGTTAATGGGAGGGAGTTGATATGCAGAGGGAAATTGGCTTACATTTGCAAACAGCTTGAATCAAGATCAGATGCCGCGTTACGCGGCATCTGATCTGGATTCAAGCTGTTTGTCACTGGTCATTAAGTTTTTTCTATCAAAATGTCCATTATGTAACTTTTGAGAAAAACAGCAGACGATAATTTTAAGCAGACTACATTGCAGTCGTGAATAGGTTGGACATAATTGTCTTGTTTCGTGGAACAGCGACAAGCGTTGTTGTAAGGAGGGAGTTGTTGTTCGGAGGGCCGTTGTAGGGAGGGAGCACTGTGCTTGACATAAAAGATCTTTATCCTAACTATTTGTCACATAAATAATAGTTTTAAATCTATCAATTTTAGAAATTCAGCAAGATTCTAAAAGTAAAGCAAATGACACCTAACGGTTTTCAGTGTTCAGAGAGATAAAGTGCATTAACCCTTAGCCCGCCAAATAAATTGTCGTCTGCTATATTTCTCGTCTGCTTCAAGTTTCAAAGTGCTTCAAATTTGTTCAAAATTGCTGAAAATGTTATCCGAATGTCAAACAGCTTGGATCCGGATGAGACGCCGAGTTACTCGGCGTCTCATCCGGATCCAAGCTGTTTGCATATGGAGCTATAGTCGTGAGTGGCAGGCTAAGGGTTAACCCTGTGAAGATGTCAAACAAGTCTTCCAGACCTTACCAGACAGCATGCATCCAGATAAGTTGCTGTGTATCTCAGAAACTGATCTAGATCTACACTGTTTTACAATTCCACCATGTATCTGCATATTTAATGGCAAAAGAATCAATTTCAAAATCAAAGCAGACAACGTTTTATACAGAAGTTATCTATTCAGTGTTCCAAGGGTTGAAATGCATTAAGTCTGTTCCCGCCATAATCTCGTCTGCTGAACAGAATGATGCAGTCTGCAAAAATAAACTCAATTTAAATTTGAAAGGTTCTTGAATTAGAGAAAACTTAAAGACAAGTGTGAAATAGTTTGAATCCTGATCAGACATTGCATAATGCCCAATTAGATCTGGATTCAAACTGTTTGCAAATAAGAGTCATATTATTTATGGGGTGATAAGGGTAAAGTGAGATTGAAAAATGACAGATATGCATTGCCTTTGCCAATGCATTGGTCTATATAATTTTTTGGTGACTGGAACTGTCTGTTGTCTGTATTACCTTAACGATGCTGAATTTTCTGTGCTACTCCATAGATACACATTTAACCCATTACCCCATAGCCTGTTTTTAGTTTCGAAGACAAATGAGCACTTAAAGCAGGTTGAAAGTAAAGCAAAATGTGCCTTAGGGCGCATTCTGCTTTACTTTCAGCCTGCTTTAAGCTCTTATCTGCAAGGATAAAGAATATATTTCTACTAATACACAATCATTACTTAATAAATTGGAACTATTTTCTTTAGTGGAGGAATAAATCAGAGGCATAAAAAGGCATATTTATGGGGTGTAATGGGTTAAATGCATTTAATTTACTCTCCCACTGAAGAAAACAGTTAAACTTTATACAGACATCAGTATGTATCATATTAACTTCTAGCAAATAGTAGCTAAAGCAGGCTGGAGGTAAAGCCTTAACCCTTTACTCCAGAGCATGTTTCAATTATTGAAGAACACTTAACCCATTACCCCATAGAAGCGACTTTTAGCGTATTTAATTTATTCCTCCGCTGAAGAAAATAGTTCCAGTTTATACCCTCATGAACAATTACCATCACAAATATTTTATATAGCCTAGAAGATTTTAGCGTAAAGCAGGCTGAAAGTAAAGCAAAATGTGCCGTAAGGCACATTCTGCTTCACTTTCAACCTGCTTTAAGTGGTCACCTGTCTTCAAAACTAGAAACAGGCTATGGGGTAAAGCAAGTTGACAGTAAAGCAGAATGCACCTTAATAGGGTGCACTTTGCTTTACTTTCAGCATGCTTTAAGCTACCCTCTGATGGAATACAAGAGGCCCATGGGCCATCGTTTCTCACCAGAGAATATGGAGAAAATGATTTATGGTCCTGGGCAAGAGGGTTTTTCAAGTTTCCATTGAAATAAAATATTTTTGGCTCCGGTGACCTTGATATACAATGGACCGGAACCATTTCAACAATATTGGTAAAATTTACTGACATCTAGAAGTGTCACCATCCAAAATATCAAAGCTCTAGCCATATTAGTGTCAGAGGGGAAGAAGTTTGAAAATTTCACTATACAACCCTATGTAAAACAGTGACCCTTCCCGCTTTTTCAAAATGGGGTCAGAGTGTTAAACAGTTTACATCCAAATGAGACACTAAGTTACTTAAAACATGGAAATTCCACAACTTCTGATTGGAGACAAAGCCCTCTCATTCTCATACACTACCACAAAAACCAGGATCAAACCAAGAGCTTACTGTAATCTTACTTCATTTATCAATGACTTTATAAACAGAGCTTAATGGGAGGCCCCCTTATCATTGTTTTATCAGAGTTTCATGCACTTAAATTTGTACAAGTCTATGTACAATCAAACCTTGTATCTTGAACTCACTTAAAACAAACATACTCTGTGGGGTGGGTTTTTTTTCAGTTAAAATTCAATAACTTGATCGAGTTTGGCTTAAGTCAAACTTACCCATGTTTCAATGTTAACCCTTATCCTGCGGTATTGTTGTCTGCTTTGGAATTGTCGTCTGCAAAATTTGTTAGATCTAGATTTATACATTTTTTAACTAAAGAAACCTAAAGACGAGTGCCAAACAGTTTGGATGCAGATCAGACGCCGCGTCATGCGGCGTCTGATCTGCATCCAAACTGTTTGCAAAAACTCAGTAAAGTCCCAACCAGCAGGCAAAGGGTTAAAACATTTAAACTTTGGTAAGTTTGACTTTAGCAAACTTCTGTTATTATTGAACTCTGACTGTACAAAGTTTTAAGAGAAGTGAAAGGCAGGAGGATTAGGGCTACATGAAAATGTGATTTGTCATTTTCGTATAAACATTAGATTATTCACAACCAAATACTACCTCTCAAGAGTGGGGATGGCTCTTCAATATTTGCAAATGGAGATATCACTTAGCTATGACACGCAACATGTTACATGTAATATTTTATCTCCCAAGTACAAACTTTTTTTGCTTTGATTGTAGAGTACAAATTGAAGATATCCATTGATCTTGTTGGTTAGGTTCAAATAATAGACAAACTTGTGTTAAATGCAGGGCTCCAGATAAGGGGAGTATTTCAAAAATTAAAATCTTTATTTCGACATTAAACCCTATGGTGTCACTACTCATTAGAATCGTCTCTTTGAGACGATTCTAATGAGTAGTAATTAACACCATAGGATTTGGTGCTGAAATGAGTGAGAAAACGTTGGATTTGTTCGGTTTACTCCTTCTTATCTGGAGCTCTGCAAGTGTTGACATTATTGAGGAAGCATGGTAAAGTCTCCAAAGAAAGGGCACTGTAGAACAAAACTGTACTTCAAAACTAAAATCACTGCTTAAATCAGGCTCCCCTTAGGGATTTATGCTTCACATTCAACCTGATTGAACCCACTGCCAAATAGAATAGGCCATTTCATTTATTCCGCCACTCAAATAAAAAAGTTCCATTTTATACAGTCACAAATATGGTATGTATCATAATTTATGAAATATTTCCTTTATATCATTTTTCCAGAAAGTGGCTCAAAGCTGGCTGAAACCAAAGCAGAATGTTCCTTACAGAGCATTCTGCTTTAATTTCATCTTGCTTTTATTTAAAACTAGAGCTATCACTAAAGGTGATTGCATGATACCCCCACTGCAAACTGACCTGTCACAAACAGCACAATGACATGTAGAAAGAATAATACATGCATATTAAGGAACTAAATTTCAAGTTGAAAAGGGGCATAATTCTGTCAAAAAAAGTCTCACCAGTAGTACAACACTAATAATGTGTACCAAGTTTGAAGACAATATCATGAATAGTTTTCAAGAAAATGGCATGTTCCAAGAAAAAAGAACAAGGTTTCAAGTTAAAAAGGGGCATAATTCTGTCATTTGTTCGCAAAAGTTATGTAACTTCAAGTAGAGTCTGCAAACATCACACTTATAATGTGTACCAAGTTTGAAGACAATGTCATAAATAGTTTTCAAGGAAATGACATGTCCAAAGAATAAATGCATATTAAGGAACACAATTTCAAGTTATGAAGGGGCATAATTCTGTCAAATTTGGTGCATTTAATGAAAAGTCTCACAATACAACACTTATAATGTGTACTAAGTTTAAAGACAATATCATAATAGTTTTCAAGAAAATGGCATGTTCAAAGAAAAAATTCTCAATTAAGAGACAAAAAAATCAAGTTAAAAAGGGGCATAATTCTGTCAAATTTGGTGCAAGAGTTATGAAACCTGTTAATGAGTGTCCTCCAATAACACTGATGATGTATACCAAGTTTGAAGATGGTATCATAAACATTTTTCAAGAAAAAGGCAAATGTCCCGGAAAATGTGACGGATGGACGTTCTTAGGAGATGGTTTTGTGGGGTTAGATGCTATATATACCCTAACCCTAAAACTAACCCCACATGCGCCACTTTAAACCCCACAATACTCTCTTTCAACCCCACTATCACTAACTGGCCAGGTTAAGGACCCAAAACTGCCAGGTTAGGACCCCATAATGTGCCTCCTGGATTTGCGGACTGACGGACCGATGGACTGACTGAGTGACGGACGGACAAGGCGTTTCCTATATAGCCCCCACCACTAGTGGTGGGGGTATAACCAGGTCCTGTATTAAAACTGAAAAATGGCCTTGAAGGAAAGCGGGTTTAAGCAGAAAAGTTCCGAAAGGATTATGGAACATTTTCTATTGCTCTTTATTAGTCCCTCAAAACATTGGCTCAAGTTTTTCTGTACTTTTAAAGCACTTTAAGTACTGAGCTTACTGACATTTGCAAACCTGTCTTATCCTTTTTAGATGCTGCAAAACTCAGTTGCTGATCAGATTTCATACCCTATCTTACTATGATAACATTTATGGAACTTTACAGAGGTCAATATTATGAAATTCAGCAAGTGACTGTTTGATGCAGATATTGTATTCAACATTAATTTTCAAGAATTAACCCATTACCCCATAGCCTGTTTCTAGTACTGAAGATAGGTGACCCCTTAAAGCAGTTTGACAGTAAAGCAGAATGCGCCTTAAGGCACATTCTGCTTTACTTTCAGCCTGCTTTAAGCTACTATCTACTAGAATATAGAAAATATTTTTATGCTTTTTATTTGTGACGGTATAAATTGGAACTATTTTCTTCATTGGAGGAATAAATCAAAAGGCGTAAAAAGATGTATTTATGGGGGAATGGGTTAAAGTAGCATTATGCCTCTAATTAAACCTCCTATTTTCCAGTACATGTTCTCCTATTTTTCATGTTTTAATCTATGAAATAAACTTCTCCCATTTTAAATCTTAATTTAACCAAGGTTTTAGCTAATATTATCATTAGTTTAGCAACTTCAATTGGAATTCTAAAGTCATTGCAGAAATAAAAACAATTCTGTTGGAAAATTAGAATTTTAAGTAGAAATAGGAACAAAGAAAATTTCATGAAACAAATAACCTCAGAAAGGTTTAACAACTCTTTCACTGCCATAAAATTGTCTGCTTAAGCCTTTACTTCATAGATACACATTTTAACACCTTTAATTTAGTTCCTCCACTGAAGAAAATAATTCCAATTTATTAATGTGCACCATCAGAAACATTTTCTATATCATAGTAGATGGAGGCTTAAAGCAGGCTGAAAGTAAAGCAGAATGCACCTGAAGGTGCATTCTGCTTTACTTTCAACCTGCTTTAAGGGCCAACTGTCTTCAAAACCAGAATTATGTTATGGAGTAACAGATTGAATATTGAATGAAAACATTGTTACAAGTGTCAACAATAGTATGGAATATGACAAGATACTGGAGTGGTCTGCATCAACAATGATTATGCACAAAAATGAATAAATATTGAACACTTTTAAACTTGACTTAGCTTTGAACCAATGCATCTGCAGTATTATTTACATTTGACCAATACAATAGCAACATGGTGCGTTGGACCAATGCAAAGAGCATTAGACAAATTCAAAGAACAAACAATAAGCAATTTAAAGAACCAAACAATAATCTTTAGACCAATGCAAGGAATAAAACAATATTTTGTATCAGTGCAAAGCGCAAAACAATTATCCTTCAACCATTATAATGAACAAACAATAATAGTTTGACCAATGTAAAGAACACACATTTAATCTTTGGATCAAAGTAAAACAAAACAATAGTCTTAAGATCAGTGCAAAGAACAAAACAGATATCTTTGGACCAATCAAAAGAACATACAATAATCTTTAGACCAATCCAAAGAACACACAATAATATTAAGACCAATAAAAAGAACTAAAAATAATCTTTGGACCAATTCAAAGAACAAGCAATTATATTTAGACCAGTGCAAAGAACAAAACAATAATCTTTAGATCTATGCAAAGAACAAACACTAATTTTTGGACCAATACAAAGACTTAAGAGCAATGCAAAGAACGCACGATAATATTTGGGTTAATGAAAAGAACAAACAGTAATCTTTAAACCAAAGCAAAGAACAATACAAAAATCCTTAGACCAAAACTATGAAAAAACACTAATCTTTAGACCAATTCAAAGAACAAACAATAATCTTTATATCAATCCCATTAACAAAACAATATTTTGACTAATGCAAAGAAAAAACTCTAAGCTTTGACCAATACAATGAATGCAATAATGAACTAATAAGTTTAATACAATGAGTTTTAGACCCATGCAGTAATAATTATTTTAGCTTCGGAGCCAAACAATAACTTTGGACAAATATAAAGTACTTTGGACCAATGCAAAGATCAACCACTAATATTTGGAGCAATTAAGGAGCTTTTGAGCCATGAAAAGATAAACTACAAAGCCTTTGACCAATTCAAGGAGCTTTAGGCCAAAACAAAGAAATTTGAACCAATACAAAGAGCTTTGTACATATTCGGAGATCAAACACTAAGCTTTGGACTTGATCAAACGGATTTGGACCAATTAATACAAAGACATTTGGACTGATACAAAGAGCTGTGTACCAATGCAAACACTAATCCGTGGAACAACTACAACAACAGTCAATGAAAGTTTGACCAAATATTAACTCTTTCCTCCCTGAAACTTTAAATGGAAAATTCCAGTTTCCGTTTTAGTCTAGTCCATTTCTGACTTTTAAGGGTTTTTTTTGTCAATGTTTTGCATTATGACAAACAGTGAAGACCCTGATCAGAGGGCTCCTTTTGGAGCCCTCTGATCTGGGTCTTCACTGTTTGCACAGGACAAGTGTACTATTCACATGTACACTGTTTGAAAAGGACGCCTATAAGCGGGACTAGGGTTCAAAGGGTTAATGGGAAAACATTTTATTTATTCCTAATAGTTGAACATCCTCAAAGATAGACCATAAAATATCAAACCTGTGTGCAGTTCTTCCATAAAAAAACTGTGGAAATGACACAATTAACAAAAATTATGAAACTCCTCCAAAACTATTTACGTCACTAAGCAACCTACCAAATATAATGAAAATCAGTGAACAATTATCAATTTACTAATTGTTACAGTTACAAAAATTGCACAAGACAGACAGATAGACTGACACATTTGCAGACAGGTAGAGACAGATGGACAGACAATGTTGTAATACTTGCCATTTGCAACAGGCATATAAAAAGTCAATTAATGCAGGACTCCAAATAAGGGAAGTATTTAAAAAATTAAAATGGTTATTTTTGCATTAAACCCTATGGTGTCACTACTCATTAGAATCGCCTCTTTGAGGCAATTCTTATAAGAAGTGACACCATAGGATTTGGTGCTGAAATGAGTGAGAATATATTGGATTTGTTCAGTGCATCCCCTCTTATCTGCCATGGAGCCATGTATAAGCAGGAACAGGGTTAGAATGCAAAGTATCTTTCAAGCTTCCTACACACAATTTCAATGGCTTGATAAATGAGATTTGACTGCAGCTTCCAGCATCATGAAGACACCAATAGCCCAGTTTTATGACTAGACTTTTTTCTGTTCCACTTTGAAATTAAGTGAAACCTCTGGATGTAGGACTGCAAATCACCAGCACATTGATTTATCACAAGTTTATTTCTTCAATCAATAGTAAAATGCCCTGATAAAATGACACAGCATTTATGTAAAGCCAGCACGACCATTGAAATACAGTAAAATCTGTATTAATCCATTACTCCTTAAAAACACCCTTTTAAGCCTTTAATTTAAATTCCTTCACTGAAGAAAATAGTTCCACGAGACTTTATACAGTTATGAATATGTACCATAAGAAATATTTTCTCTTTCCAAGCAGAAGGTAACTTAAAGCAGGCTGGAAGTAAAGCAGAATGTGCCTTAGGCACAATCTGCTTTACTTTCAACCTGTTTAAAGTGGTCACCTGCCTTCAACACTAGAAACAGGCCAATAGTTTGTACACAAATGGTGGCACCAAAATTACCTATGCAAACCGTTTAGATCCCGCTGATACCAATTATATTGGTGTCTCATCTCTTTTGTAACATTTTGACACTTTGATCCTGTTTTGAAAAGAAATTTTGGAAATATTTTAAAAATAATATTGGAGCAGAAAACAATTGTTGCAATAAAGATTTACTCTGCAAGAGTTGAACAACATAATTTAGAGTTAGAAGCATTGGTAGCCCAAGTTTTTCACCTATCTCATTACCTCATTGCATGTTTCTATATTTGAAGACAGGGGACCACTTAAAGCAGATTTAAGGGACCTATTCCATTGGGGAAAGGGTTATTGCAATGCTCCAGATAAGAATGGGCAAAGTAAAGCTATGGAACATATTCTTCTTTATTTTCTTTATTTCAAAACTCTAAGTTCTGAAATCATCTGGTGGAGACAATTCTAATGGGAAGTCACAACATGAAATTGCTGGCAACAAATAGAATTAATGTTGATACAGTAGAACCTCTCTATTACGACCACTATATTAGGGTGGATCTTCAGTGTTTTAAGACAGATGCCTACTTAAAGAAAGATGAGACTAAAGCAGAAAGCTCATGTAGGAGCTTTCTGCTTTAGTTTCATCTTATTTTAAGCTGTAATTTGTCGTAAAGTCAATCAACTTGTCTTCCTTTCAGTGATCATAATTTTTTTTTACTGTACTTGAAATACTCCTAATGAGTACTCCAGAGCCCGAGATAAGGGGAGTATTTCAAAAACTAAAATCTTTATTTCTGTATTAAATACTATGGTGTCACTGCTCATCAGAATCGTCTCTTTGAGACAATTCTAATGAGTAGTAACACCATAGATTTGGTGTTGAAATAAGTGAGAGAATGTTGGATTTGTTCAGTTCGCGCCCTCTTATCTGGAGCCCATGGTACCCTAAAGTTGTGTTATAACACTGTCCCATCTAGTGCTATCTGTAGCCGTCTTTTTATCTTGGTCTGCACTGTTAAATACATCAGTTTATTACCATGTATTCAGTGCAAATCAGGTTAAGCTGTAAATGCTTTGTATTTGTTAGAAAGTCTCAACATTTTACAAGCCCTGGTACTTAATAATGCATTTCCAGATTCCGGTATCACTGGAAATTAAGCTTTAACCCTTTGGAAGATAGAAATGACTTTGGAACAACTTTCTTACATCATCTGATCAAGATCTGGCCAGACAAATCTTTGGACCTCCATCAGGATCAAGAAAGTTTGTAATTAGAAAATTATTCTTTAAAGCTGCAATGAAGTATGAACTGAATAACTGGTTTAAGCAGGTGACATTTAAGCCAACAACATTGATTCAACATTCAAATGGCTAACCCTTTCACACTAAATTATTGTTGTCTTCTGCAATAATATTGCTTGCAAGTTTGTTTCAAAGTAAGATTCAATGTAGTATGACTTAAAAAATGTCAATATGAGTGTCAAACAGTTTAGATCCTGATCAGACGCCGCGTAACGCGGCGTCTGATCAGGATCCAAACTGTTTGTAAAGTCACCTTTTGGCGGCGTTGGCAGTGAAAGGAATTAATGAGTTTTACACATTTTATTATTTTCACATCCTTGCTGCAGTAGATAAGTGGCTTTATTGGGAACTGGTAGTGCTTGTATAAGCCAGTCTCTTGCTACATTAGACCTGAAGTGTATGGTCTTTCATCAACCTACACTGATAGGTTTCACACAACTTCGGGAGGTCTAATACTGCCAAATGATCTTCATCGCAGAGCAACAGAATTCTTTACTAGATGATATCTTCTCCAGCAATTTGCTGAAATTAACCCTTTCCTTCATTGCTTGTTTGAATTGTATGACAGTTTATTGTGTCATAAAGCAGGCTGCAAGTAAAGCAAAAGGCTCCCATAGGGAGCTTTTTGCTTTATTTTCAGCCTGCTTTAAGCAATAACCTGTTAGAATATATGAAATGTTTCCTTTGGCTCATTAATGCGGAACAATAGAATTTCTTACAGGAGTTGGTAAAGGCATGTAAAGGTTTTGGTAAAGGCATGTAAAAGGTGTTGGTAAAGGCATGTAAAGGTTTTGGTAAAGGCATGTAAACGGTTTTGGTAAAGGCATGTAAAGGTTTTGGTAAAGGCATGTAAAAGGTGTTGGTAAAGGCATGTAAAGGTTTTGGTAAAGGCATGTAAAAGGTGTTGGTAAAGGCATGTAAAAGGTGTTGGTAAAGGCATGTAAAGGTGTTGGTGAAGGCATGTAAAGGTGTTGGTAAAGGCATGTAAAGGTGTTGGTGAAGGCATGTAAAGGTGTTGGTAAAGTCATGTAGTTGTTTCTGTGAGGATTAGATAAAGTGTGAAAAGGCCATTTCTATGAGAACAGTAATGTATAGGCATGAAAAGTTATTTCTAAAAAGATAGAGTAAAGGCATGTAAAGTTGTTTCTGTGAGGAATAGGTAAAGGTATTAAAAATGCAATATGTAATTGAGGGAAATGTCTACTTAAGTTTCATCAAACCCAGTAAAGCTTTAATATATGTCCCCCATGATCAGTGATGTTAACCCATCACCCCTTAGTTTAATTCTAGTTTTGAAAATAGGTGACCACTTAAAGCAGATTTACAGCAAAGCAGAATGCACCTTTAAGTGCATTCTGCTTTACTTTCAGCCTGCTTTAAGCTACTATCTGCTAGAAAATAGAAAATAGTTCTTATAATACATAGTCATAGCTGTATAAATTGGAACTATTGTCATCAGTGGAGAAATACATTTAAGGCGTAAAAAGGCGTATTTATAGTGTATATAATGGGTTCAATTCCTGGCCTATGATCTTGATTCAACAGATACCTGGCTGTAGATTGTGTTATTATCGGAGCTGTTGAAAGGATGGCTACAAAAACCTCTCCCCTGGATCACCTGCATTACCAATAACTGTCTGTTTTCTCAGAATTTCAACACTCCTTAGCTGTAGTAGGGCAAGTTCAGCAGTAATTGAGACTTAATCCCGTCAGTGCTGAAACAGATGTCTGCTTCAGAAACTCACCTCAATGAAATCTGATAAATTTAACTGTCAAATTCCATTTCCTTTGTGTCATATACCACCTATTAAAGAATAATATTATAACTGACACTCAAAACAAGCTGTATTTGTGAGTGTTACACACCCTTAAATAATTTTTGAAGATGATATCAGGGCTGCCATTTCTCCGGATTTTTCCTAAATCTTCGGATTTTTTTCTAGAACACGGTAGCTTAAAGCAGGCTGAAAGTAAAGCAGAATGTGCCATAAGGCGCATTCTGCTTTACTTCCAGCCTGCTTTAAGTACTCACTTATCAACAAAACTAGAAACTGGCTATGGGGTAAAGGTACGATTCGTAAATTTGCACTTGATAAATGCAAATTTGGAAATCTTAGGATTTTTCATGTCAACTTATGGCAGCCCTGTGATATTAGAAGGAGAGATCCAAATTACACAGGAGATGATGTATTAGCCCTTCATTTATTAGCTTTTTACAGTGTCTAAGATAGAGAAATACTTACAGCCACATGAAAGTAAAGCAGTAACTTCTAAAGAAGCTACCTGCTTTATTTGAAGTTTGCTTTAACCAGCCACCTTTTTTAAGAGTACCGAAAAAGTGTCTAATGACTCATGTTCAAGACACAATAGAAAAGACATTATTTTAAAGGAAAAGATTAACCTATAATACACAGCATAATAACAAGCACAATATTGGCACATAGAGTAGTCTAAAATGCACTTATGCCACATTCATTGTTTGCTTTGACATTATATAAGTGTCTGCTATGAAAACAATCCTAAGTTGGTATTATCATTCCAATAGTTGTTTATACAGTGGAGAATCTGTTATTCTTTCCCAATAAACGCGTTTACGCTAAAACTATTATTTGCAGTGCAAACAGTTTGGAGCCAGATCAGACGCCGGGTAACCCGGCGTCTGATCAGGCTCCAAACTGTTTGCCACCAAGATAAACAAGAATTATCAGAATTGTCCAAAAGTTGTTCTTTTCAACGTTTAAGTGCTTTGCGTTTGCGTACGTTTGCGTTTAAACGGGAAAGAATAACAGATTCTCCACTGTATTATCATTCCAATAGTTGTTTATAGCAGCCTCTTCCAGCATGAAGATGAATGTCATTACTGACAAATACCCAGGATTAACCCATTACTCCATAAACATGCCCATTATATGCCTCTCATTTATTCCTCTACTGAAAAAAAAATAGTTCCACTTAAAACGACCATGATTATGCACCATAAGAAATGTAATATCTATCCCAGCAGACAGACTAGCTTAAAGCATGCTGAAAGTAAAGCCCTCTGTGCCTTAAGGCACATTCTGCTTAACTTTCAACCTGCTTTAGATGCATGGTCACCTGTCTTCATAACTGGAAACAGGCTATGGTGTAATGAGTTCATATACAACTCTTCTTTTTCTTTGAAAACTCCATCTACTAATTTCTTAATGAAATTTTAATTGATGCATTTTTAATCTTTAGAAATGTGACCTCAAAGTGAGTGTCAAACAGTTTGGATCTTATTCAGATGGATCCAAAATGCTTGCACATTTTATTACAGAGCTCCAGATAAGGGCAGTATTTCAAAAACTAAAATCTTTATTTCCGAATTAAACCCTATGGTGTTACTACTCATTAGAATTGTCTCTTTGAGACAATTCTAATGAGTAGTAACACCATAGGATTTGGGCTACAATAAGTGAGAACATGTTGGATTTGTTCTGTTTACTCCCTCTTATCTGGAGCCCTGTGTTAATCATCAATATCACAATTATCAGAAGTAAGGCTAATGAGGTTAGTTCTAACATAACTGTCTTGTCTTCACACATGATTGACACATGTAGGTGAAACTTGGTACACTGTATCAGGGCTCCAGATAAGAGGAAGTTATTTCAACAAATCAAACATTTTCTCACTAATTATAGCACCAAATCCTATGGTGTTACTACTCATTAGATTGTCTCTTTGAGACGATTCTAATGAGTAGTGACACCATAGGGTTTAATTCAGAAATAAAGATATTTTTGAAAAACTACCCTTATCTGGTGCTCTGTGTATACTGTATACCAAAAGCTTGCCATAAAGCATCTCTGGGATATGACTAGAGCATAAATTTGATGGCTGGTATGCCTAGAATTCTGGGTAATGTTGGCTTTTTATGTCTGGGAGAATGAAATAATATTACTAGGCAAACACACCTGACAATTTATGGCATTGGTTGCAATTAAGGAGATACCTTTTCAGCTAATGCTGGCTGGTACTGTAAATTGTCTCTATTATTTTTATTAGAAACAAAAAAAAATCTGTACTAAAGACAGAAGGCTGCTTACAGCAGGATGACAGTAAAGCAAAAAGCTCCTATAAAGCATTTTGCTTTAATTGCATTCTATATTAAGCTGTCACCTGCCTTTAACATAGGCTAAAACAAGGAGACAGTAAAACAGAAAGCTACTATAGAGGCATTCTGTTTTACTGTCACCTTGCTTTAAGCTGTCACCTGACTTTTTATACAATCAATTAGCCTTCTTTTTAGTGGTCATAAAAGAGAGGTTCTACTGTAACAGACTATGGAGTATATAGCTGGTTAATGTTACCAATGAGCCTATAAGTTATAATAGCATAATATTATTGCACATGTGTAGACCTTTGGGCACTGCATCTGCATGTAAGCATCATTCAATATTCATGTTTAAAGAGTTTTAGTTGATTGTCAATTTCAGAATTCACCCTTCCATCACTAAAAACATGTATCAAACACCTTTGAAAACAGTTTTGATCCTGATCTGGTCCCACTACATTTGGACCAGGATCAAAACTTTTGGTCCATCATGTCCTGTTTCTGTTGATATTATAAAACAATATAAAAATTTCAGCAAACAATATTTTCAGCAGATGACAATTAAATGGCATTCAAAGAGTTAACTCTTTGCATGCTGGGTAATTTATTTTGCCTGCAACAATTGTCGTCTGCAACTGTTCTAAATCAAAATTTCTTTTCAAAACAGGATCAAAGTATCAAACAAAATCCTGATGAGACACAGTGTTATATGGCGTCTCATCAGGATGAAAACTGTTTGCAAAAGTTGCCATGGTTTCACTGCTAGTTAAGTAGGTCTACAATTCTATTACGTCACACAGTGGAGAAAACGTTATTCTTTCCCGTTTAAACGCAAACGTAAAAATCTAAACAGTAGAAAATAACAACTATTTGACAATTCTGACTTTTCAATTTTATCTGAGTGGCAAACAGTTTAGAGCCTGATCAGACGCCGGGTTACCCGGCGTCTGATCAGGCTCCAAACTGTTTGCAATGGAAATAATAGTTTTGGCGTAAACGCGTTTATTGAGAAAGAATAACGTTTTCTCCACTGTACTACTCTCGTGCTCATATGAGATGCATCTACAATTTTCATCTACCAAAGAGCAGAAAGTTTACATATGTCTCATATATACTATATCATATATTCTTAATATTAATTTGTTCTTTTCTACTTTGTTAGGGTAACAGCTAGGGCTATTAAACCTTTTTCCTCAAAGGAAAGTACTTCACAAAGGAGATATTTGCTTAATTTTCAGTTTGCTTTAAGCAGCAATCTGTGACAAAATATAGGAAAAAATTTCCATGTTTTATTTATTTGGTCATTATTAGCAGAAACATGAAAATGCATATGGTGCAAAAAGGTACATTCTGCTTTACTTTCAGCCTGCTTTAAACTACCATCTACTGATATATAAAACTATTTTTGTATATTGGAACTATTTTTTCAGTGGAGGAATAAATGAACTGTGTTAACTCATTCACCCCTGAAACTTTTAATGGACAATTGCAATTCAAAAAAAAAGTCTGGTCCATTTTTGACTATTTAGGGATGATTTTAACAATATATTTCAAAATGACAAACAGGAGCCCTCTGATCAGGGTCTACACTGTTTGCATGGGACAAGTGCAATCCTCACAGGTACAATGTTTGTAAATGACGAGTATACTCGTCTCTAGGGTTGAATGCATATATATATGGAGTAAAGAAGTTCCTCTAACATTACACAGGACTCCAGGGGAAACAAATGCCACCCTAGGCCATAAAAGCATAGATGGAGTCTGGGAATAATGCACTTGACACAATTTCCTTGTAAGTGCCAATTACTCATATAAAATAGAGCAGAGAAAGTAGTTCATCATGGATGTAATTAAACTGCAATGAATATTTCAACCCTTACAATGTTCAACTTTCAAATGGATAGGCTCTACTATTTTCTTATTAATTACCAGTTTATATTGACTGAAAGTGAATTGTCCTTAAAGTATTTAAAGTATGACAAAAAGTGCAGACCCTGATCAGAGATCAGAGGGCTTAATACGGAGCCCTCTGATCTGGGTCTCCACTGTTTGCAAAGGATGTATATACCTGGCCCCCTTCTGAAAAGGTTTATACCCTTTCACTCTCAATGACCCTTTAACGCGTGTTTGCAAACAGTTTGGGTCCTGATCAGATGCCACGTAACCCGGCGTCTGATCAGGACCCAATCTGTTTGACACTCTAATCGATATCTTTCAAGTGAAACAACCTTACATCTAACTTTGAAACATGTCTTGCAGACAACAATACTGTAGCAGAGGACAATAAAGCGGTGAAGAGGTAAAAATCTCCGAAATAATTTGATCATGAAAAGATTAAGATCATACTCAGTCCTAGAGGCTGCAAGAACATTCCAAGAAGTAGTGTTTTAACAATTATAAAATACTTCCAAACTCAATGACCTTAAACTTTGAAATCCATTTTAAGAAAACTTCAGGAATGCATGTGACACTATGCCAACTTGTGCAAGCCAAGCTATTTTTAGATCAATCAATCAAACTTAAAAGGTAATGGGCATGTTTAATGATACCTGTATTCAGTGAATCAGTCAATAAAGAAGTATGGACATCTCATCAATGAGCTGTTATTGCAATGGTTGCCATCAAAAGAAACAGAGCAGAAACTGGCTACATTTGTATCTCTAATACAAATGTGAACTAGAATATATCCAAAACAGGTGGTCACTTCTTTCAGGATAAAAGTAATGCAGAATGCTCCCAGAGGATCTGCTTTATTATTGTATAACATTAATTTGCTTTGGGTGTGTATCAAAATTGCTAAAAATATCAAAGCCCTGTGAATACCTTAGTGTTCTTGATCCCTTGGTCAGGGCTGCCATAAGTTGACATGAAAAATCCTAAGATTTCCAAATTTGCATTTTTCAAGTGCGATTTTACTAATTAATCGTACCTTTACCCTATAGCCTGTTTCTTGTTTTGTTGAAACGTGACTACTTAAAGCAGGCTGGAAGTAAAGCAGAATGCGCCTTATGGCACATTCTGCTTTACTTTCAGTCTGCTTTAAGCGACCATTTTCTAGAAAAACATCTGGAGATTTAGGAAAAATCCGGAGAAATGGCAGCCCTGCTTGGTAAAAAAGAGATATATGGTTGCTAAAGTAGAGATGTAGCTGTGTCTGTTAGCCAAGTGTATATGATAACCCTAACTTTTATTACTATATATGCAAACTATTACTATGATCAACCAGTGGTAATTCTTAAAGAAACTGAGGCATTACAAAGTCCTAAAAATATTTGAACTTTTGACCTTTGTGACCTTGACCTTTCACCTAACATGTAATATACCTCTTCATATGGACAACATATGTATACTATGTGTTAATTTTGTTTTGGTTACAGTTTAAGATCGAGTTATGGCCTTTTTACCTCAGTAACCTGGACTTTAGACTTGACAAGTGCACTTTCAAATATTTGACCTTATATGCAGCTTACCTGTCTAATACATTGAAGTCTGTCCGTGGTCTGTTGTATGTGTCTGTCCAGATCATTCATGGCTCTCTCATGTTGCCGCCAGACAACCAGTGGCTGCCCAGAACATACAGGTCACACAGCTAATCATTGGTTGACAAACAGTCTGAAAATACAGGGCAAATAAAATAAGACTACCAGAACATACAGGTCACAGCTAATCATTGGTTGATAAAACAGTCTGAAAATACACATGGTAAATAAAATAAGACTAGGAGAACATTAAGGTCACAGCTAATCATTGGTTGACAAACAGTCTGAAAATATACATGTTAAATAAAATAAGACTAGGAGAACATTAAGGTCACAGCTAATCATTGGTTGACAAACAGTCTGAAAATATACATGTTAAATAAAATAAGACTACCAGAACATACAGGTCACACAGCTAATCATTGGTTGACAAACAGTCTGAAAATACAAGTTAAATAGAATAAGACTACCAGAACATACAGGTCACAGCTAATCATTGGTTGACAAACAGTCTGAAAATATACATGTTAAATAAAATAAGACTAGGAGAACATTAAGGTCACAGCTAATCATTGGTTGACAAACAGTCTGAAAATATACATGTTAAATAAAATAAGACTAGGAGAACATTAAGGTCACAGCTAATCATTGGTTGACAAACAGTCTGAAAATATACATGTTAAATAAAATAAGACTACGAGAACATTAAGGTCACAGCTAATCATTGGTTGACAAACAGTCTGAAAATATACATGTTATTTATTACAGTTAAATAAAATTAGACTACCAGTACTAAATGAGCAAATCCTTAACTAGTTACACGCTAGCGGAAGAATCGTGATTATCTGTGCAAACAATTTGGATCCAGATGAGACGCCTTATAACATGGTGTCTCATCAGAATCCAAATTGTTTGACACTGATCCAGTGTTGAAAAGAAATTTCAATATTCTATTTTAAGAACAGGAACAGACGAAAAATTTACCCAGCATGCAAAAAGTTGACAAAAATGAAAACAAATACCAAAACCATATACAATAATACATATTGACATTATGACTGCATCATAGCCTTTACAGCACAGAGAGACTGGATATATACATCCCTGAAAACATTGAAGACCCTAATCAGAGGGCTCCAGAAGGATCCCTCTGATTAGGTTCTTCACTGTTTGTCATGCTTTTAAATATTGAGCAAAAACAAACATTTGAGATGCAAGATGACTGATTATTTAACAGAAAATGGACAAGTTCATTTGAAAGTCTAGCATAGTAAAGGTTGAATGTGTATTGTCATGCAAAAGACACATTACATAGGACTTATCTACTCTCAGAGAGTCTAATCACATGCTGCTTACAATCTTTTAATGTGCTTGTATATTGTTTGACAAAGTAAATACAGACAAACCTCAATAGTTTACTTTCTTAAACAGAAATAACCCATATCTTCAAATGATTATTCCAAGTTCAATCTGGCTTATGTTGAACATACCCATATTCCAAAAGTTAAATGTTAATTGCTAAGCCACATTTAGCTTCAAAATAAAGGAAAAGTTTGACAAATGCAATTTTGAATTATAGAGGATAGATTATACATTTTGTTTTTAACTCATTGAACGCAAAGTAATATTCTTGTCTGTTACTATCGTTTTCTGCTCAGGACTGTTCTAAAATAAAAATAAAAAGAGAGTTTAATTTCTTTTCAGAACAGGGTGAAGAGTATCAAACAGTTTGGATCCATATGAGATGTCAAGTTACTTGGAGTTTTATCAAGATCCAAACTGTTTGCAAAGATAATCACGGTTTCCCAGTCAGCGTGCAAAGACTTAATTCTTTGCGCACTTAGTAGGGAAATTATGATTATGTATGCAAACAGTTTGGATCCAGATGAGATGCCGCATTATGCGGCATCTCATCTGTATCCAAACTGTTTGACACCTTGATGTTATCTTGTAAAGAATTTTTTGAAAAATCAATTTTCAAAGCAATAGCAGACAACAATTCTCGCAGACAACAATGTTACTTTAGCGTGCACAGAGTTAACATAGTCTCATTGTCATGTCTGATGTAATAATGTTGGAATTTGTTATACTCCTATAGCTTCAAGTGCAGAACTATTTGATTAGATTGGTAAACAGATCTATTAGATCAAAGAACTGTCATTTGAATGTTGCAAAATTCTGAAATCTAACAACCTTCTTATTTTCTATTTAAGTGATCAACACATTGACAAATCAATTTGCTGATGAGAGAAACATTTAGGTTATCAAGTATAAAACACTTTTATAACTGTGCAGTCAAAGCTGTATTAAGCAACCATTCAATATAATGTCCATAAGCAGCTAGCTCTCTTTACAAGTGGTTGATAAATGCAGGATAAAAATAATGCATTATTTTTATCCTGCATTTATTTCGCAGTCACCTGTCTTTGATTTCCTTGCCCCTGTGGAAAGGTATTGAATTATGCTAGAACTATTCCAGAATAATTTTTTGAATACTCATGAACAGTTCTAGAAGTGGCCATTTAACTTTCATGAATATTCTGCAATAATGTCTTTAAACACAGGTTTGACTGTATGATACATTTCCTCTAATGGATTTAACTGTGTGTTTATTTGTAATTTGATCAATGGCAAAACTCATAAACCACCTGTACATGAAACAGAGCTCAAAGTGTCAAACATAAACTTATTGTCAGACCTTAATTGCTCCCAGAATCCATGCCCCAACAGGGACAGCTTATATAGCACCTTTGGTTTAACCCTATCAACACCATGGACATGTTTAATATATACTCATTGCAAACAGTGTGGACCCAGATCATAGGAGTCCTTTACCCACCATTTCCATGCATAAGCACCACACACAAATATTCATTGACCAAGTGTTGAATGCAAGTGGCATGGCAGCCAAATGAAAGCAAGATGGGAGCTTTTTTTTGCTTTATTTCTACCCATCAAGATACATGTATATACAAAGTTTGCTATGGTAGAAACAAGAAAAAGGTATATCTATAAGGAAGAGGTAAAGGCTGAAAATATCCATGAAGGAAGAGGTTAACCCATTAACCCAATTAGGCCTTTTTACGCCTTTAATTGATTCCTTCATTGAACAAAATACCTCCACTTTATAGAGTTAGGAACATTTATCATTAGAAATAATTACTATATCCTAGCAAATGATAGCTTAAAACAGGCTGAAAGTGCTTTACTTTCAATCTGCTTTAAGTGGTCTTCTGTCTTCAAAACTAGAAACAGGCTATGGGGTAAGGGGTTAAACAGCAAATCTGTCAGATCATGCACTCTGATTCCTTCAACTGGTAGGGCTGCTTTCATGGCCTCTCTGGTTAGCTTCATAAACAAGCCTATAAACCAGAGAAGCTTTGGCAACCCTCATAAACAACCACCCTAGAAGGGTACCCTAGCTGTGATATGATGCTAATGGCTACCTCTCTTTGCCTTTGTTGTTGTAAAGACCCAAGTTTTGTGTATGCTCCTGTGGGGCCTATTTGAACAGAAACCTATGAAAACGCCCATAAACAAACTATAAACAAAGTTTTCTTCTATAAAAACCCTGGTCATTAACCCGTACTGTGTAGAAATCAAGTATATACATCATTTGCAAACAGTGTAGACCTAGATCAGAGGGCTCCTAACGGAGCCCTCTGATCTGGGTCTGCACTGTTTGTCATACTTTTAGTAATTGTAAAAACAAACATCTCTAGAGTCAACATTAACTTAGTCTTTTATGAGGAAAATGGATGAGAACATTTGAAATTTCAGCATTATCAGGGTTAATTCTTTACTCAAGACATCTAGGTGAGATGAAAACTGATTAATGAGGCATAGTGTTAAGCCCTGTGTTTTCAATTATACTATGGACAGTGATTCATTAAGTACAAGTATATCATCACAGAATGGTGCTGTTTGCAAGGCCAACAAAAGCTTGGTACTACAGTTAAGTCTAGTACTTACAACTAATTCATAAGAAAGCTGTGTCTGCATGCAGACCATGGAATTATTCCTGTTTCCAATTAAGTCTAATCCATTTTGGACTATATATGATTGCTGTCTGCCATATATTGCAAAATGACAAACAGTGCAGACCCTGATAGTGGTAGGAATTGATTTGATCTGGGTCTACACTGTTTGCATAGGACAAGTATACTCTTTACAGGTACATTGTTCGTTAATGTCACAAGTATACAGCTGAACCGCTCTGTTACGACCACTTAAAAGAAGGCTAATTGGTTTATAAAAATTAGACAGCAAAGCTTTAAACAGTCTTAAACACCTAATATAACCAGTCATTTTAGTTAGTTGACAGCAAAGCTTTAAACAGTCTTAAACACCTAATATAACCAGTCATTTTAGTTAGGTGACAGCAAAGCTTTAAACAGTCTTAAACACCTAATATAACCAGTCATTTTAATAATTAACATAATTAATTGGTTTATAAAACTTGGGGGTCAGCAAAGCTTTAAACAGTCTTAAAAACGTATATAACCAGTCATTTTAATAATTAACATAATTAATTGGTTTATAAAAGTTAGGTGACAGCAAAGCTTTAAACAGTCTTAAACACCTAATATAACCAGTCATTTTAATAATTAACATAATTAATTGGTTTATAAAAAGTTAGGTGACAGCAAAGCTTTAAACAGTCTTAAAAACCTAATCTAACCAGTCATTTTAATAATTAACCCTTAGCCCGCCAAATAAATTGTCGTCTGCTATATTTCTCGTCTGCTTCAAGTTTCAAAGTGCTTCAAAGTTGCTCAAAATTGCTGAAAATGTTGTCCGAGTGTCAAACAGCTTGGATCCGGATGAGACGCCGAGTTACTCGGCGTCTCATCCGGATCCAAGCTGTTTGCATATGGAGCTATAGTCGTGAGTGGCAGGCTAAGGGATAACATAATGTAGTGGCTGTGATAGAGAGGTTTTACTGTACTTGTCCCTAGAGTTCAATGTCTTAATGCTAATCTGAAATCAATGAAGTGTTTGCATGGTCTACAGTATTTCTGGTACTATCAAGTGTTGGACTCCAATCCAATCACTAATCTCTAGTTCACTGGTTAAAGACGTATCTGGGAGTTTTTTCTAGCGCGGAGATTTTTTTTAAACTTTGCATACAAGTAAATTGATATAAATGAAAGTAAAAACAGTCTTCAAAAACATAGGTCGCCTTGCTACTTTTTGTATAATTTACTCTTTTTTAGAAGTACTATATTCAAATTTTCCGAAATTAGGCCTCATAAGAAGAAAGTCCATCAAACACACAAATATCGATACTTCAAGTCCAATTTTAATTAATTACATGTATATGGAATAGTGTTACACATGAATGTAAACTAATTAGATTTGAGTGGCATTATACAGATTTTACGCATAAAATATGTGCAAAATGAACTCGAAAATCGTCAAAAAATCGAGCCTTTTTGCAAAAATAAAAAATTCTAGCGCAGAGAATTTCCTATTTTTTTCTATAACAGTAGATAATTATATAACAAGTATAGAACCAATGAGAAAACAGTACCTCGCCTTGCTCGTTTCAGAGATATGTTCAATTTTATTACCTCCCTTTATCAGTGAATATGCACTTTTTTAACAATTTTTTTTAAATAGTCTAAATGTTATACTTTATAAAATAATACCCACAGCTATACAGAAATGTCTTGCATTGTGACATATATTATGCACTTTAGAAAGTTCTGCTGAAAAAAGCAGTGTTGTCATCATCTCAAGTCGGAGTGAAAAATGAAATGCCCCCTCCCCCTCCCCCCTAAATATGATGCTGATGGTGCATAATTCATTCATTCTTTATTCACAACTTTATGTTTATTTCCACACATATTTTCTTTGGCTTAAAACCCATTAACGCTATATAATAAATGAATAAAGCTACATAGAGCTGCATGCATATTCATACATCAAAGGGAGGAAATACATGTTCAAATATTTCAGTTCAGGAAGTATCCATACTCAAACACTGAATTTGGAATAGGTAACTGGTAAGATATAGGATATATGCTCAGAACAAGCTTTTTGTAAAATGAAGGTCAAAGGTCAAGGTCACGGTGACCTGAAAATGGTATGCGACACTCCGCCATCCAAAGATGAACTCACACACCTAATTTGTTATCGGTAGCTGATGTGACAAAGGAAATATACTCTGGACAAAAAGTAGACCCACCAATAAACACATCTACAATATTTATTCAATATGGGTAGTGAGTTGAGTTAACATAACCATTCATAAGATAAAATATCATAACAAGAGCACCGCAGTGCGGCAAAACACGCCCGTCATGGCCGGCGGGTGTCAAAGTCGTCCGGACTCAGGCCGACTGGAAAAAGTCGCCCGGAGTCTAGGCCCTACTATCGATCTCAAAAAGACTATCACAAGAAGGGACAATGTCAACACTAAATTCACTCCCTGTCACATTATGATTATTAACGCTGACTCGAGTCGGCGAGTTCCTGGTGAAAAATCTAATGTTTTCCAGAGATTTCGAGCACTTTTTTGTCACAAATGATCCTGATTTGCGTCTCTTCATATCCCCAGGAATTTTAAAAGGTTTTTTTAACGATAGATAACGATAGTTGAGTAAATATTGTATTCGCGAAATCCGATGATCTAGACGCTGTTGTGATCGTAAATAATTACACCCGCGATAGGAAAATACAGAAAAGAGCGGAAAGGACATGCGCGTTTGGGATGCGCAGTAACAACTCCCGGATACGTCTTTAATTCAATTGAGACTGTTAATGCATTTCCATATCTCATTTTTACAGTCAATCAATCAGTGCAGGAGACACACTGTCTTAGTTAATCATTGCCCTCATAGAAACACCTTTTCAAGCCATTACCAAATCCTCTTCAAAATAAATTATTTTGTCATGCTTATATACCAATGTCCTGCTAATGAGTCATTATAGGAAGAGTTCCCTCAATCTTCACAAGAAACTACCGGTAGCTACAGCAGGCTATAAGTAATGCAAAAAGCTTCTGCAGAAGCTTTTGCTTTAGTTTTTCCCTGATTTAACCAACCACCTTTACTTTCAACCTGCTTTATCCAATCACTTTTGATTAACACTGAAAACAAGACTTAGTATTCTGCAGCATCTCAACTAGATCTAAAAGTTTTGCAAATGTCCAAGTTTAGTTGATGTCCAATTCACCCATTACCCCATAAATACGCCTTTTTACACCTCAAATTTATTCCTCCACGGAAGAAAATAATTCCAATTTTAACATTTATGAATATGCAACATAAGAATTATATTCTATTGCCTTAAGGGGCATTCTGCTTTACTTTCAACCTGTTTTAAGTGGTCACCTATTTTAAATCTAGAATCAGGCTATGGGGTAATGTGTTAAGTGAATATCAGGGTTTACTCAACCTCTATCCTTTATACTACAGTGGAAACTCTATAATGTGAACTCGCATTAGTTTGAACATACCCATATTTCGTAGTTAAAACAGGACCAAGCCAGGTGTTAGCTTTGAAATACAGGTATGTTTGACTGAAGCGAGATCAAATTATTGGATTTCAACTTATAGAATATTGTTACAATCCATTTAACCATTTGAACCCTAGTCCCGCATATAGGCGTCCTTTTCAAACAGTATACATGTGAAAAGTGCATTGTCCTATGCAAACAGTGAATACCCAGATCAGAGGGCTCCATACGGAGCCCTCTGATCTGGGTCTTCACTGTTTGTCATAATGCAAAACATTGACCAAAAAACCCCTTTAAAGTCAGAAATGGACTATACTAAAATGGAAACTGGGATTGTCCATTTGAAGTTTTAGGGAGGAAAGAGTTAAGCAAGTTGCAAGTATCCAGTTTCGACTGTATTTTCTCATACAGATACCTAAGAGTTGTTGCAGACAAAATTTCCATTTCCATTCATATGTTGATGGTAGGAATTAATTTGTTTCTGCCTCTCAGCTGACTGTGTGTGTATGATGGGGCAGGAATGCTGAGGTTAGTTCACTGTGAGACAAGCAAGACAGCAGTGATGACATATGGAGCACCACCACTACATGCTCCACGTCTTTGATGCTCCCTGACTCTTGGACAGTTAAATTACATCTAAGTAAACCAAACAAGAGATTTACATCAGGTCTCTGGCACGTCTGGTCTCCCTAATGGAGAGACTGAGGCTGGAGGAAAGCTGTTCTTTTGTTAACACTTTACTCCATAGTCATCAGTTTATGTACTCTTAATCAAGGAGCTTTCTGTTTTATTTTCATCCTACTTTAAACTCTTTCAACACCATGGACCTGTTTAAAATGCACTCATTACATTTACAAACAGTGTAGACCCAGATCAGAGGGCTCTGATCTGGGTCTACACTGTTTGCTAATTTAGAACAGTATTTATTAACCCATTACCCCATAGCCTGTTTCTAGTATTGAAGATAGGTAACCACTTAAAGCAGGTTGAAAGGAAAGCAGAATGTGCCTTAAGGCACATTCTGCTTTACTTTCAGCCTGCTTTAAGCTACCATCTGCTAGAATCATAGAAAATATTTCTTAATATACATATAAATGATTGTATAAATTGGAACTTTTTACTTCAGTGGAGGAATAAATTAAAAGCGTAAAAAGGCATATTTATGGGATAATGGGTTAAGCTACCTGCAATTCCAAGTAGACTGGTTCATTATTTAGTAACTAAAAGGATGCACAAGGAGGCCTAATAAACCACACGAGTTAGTGTTAGAAGAGTTAACATTTTCCTCCATTATAGTCATCAGTTTATAAACTCTTGAAGGATCTTTCTACTTTATTTTCATCCTTCTTTTACTCTTTCAACACCATATAGACCTGTTTGAAATACACTCATTACATTTGCAAACAGTGTAGACCCAGATCAGAGGGATCCTATTGGAGCCCTCTGATCTGTGTCTACACTGTTTGCTAATTTAGATCAGTATTTATTATGCTACCCGCAATTCCAAGTAGACTGGTTCATGTTTTGGTAACGGATGCACAAGGGAAGTCTAATAAAACACAATAGTTAGTGTTAGAAGAGTTAACACTTTCCTCCAGTCATCAGTTTATAAAACTCCTCAAGGAGCTTTCTGCTTTATTTTCATCCAACTTTAACCTATACAAAATTAAATCATCTTTTGCAAACAGTGTATGTGTGAAGAGTACATAATAAGTATTGTCCTATTTTGCAAGTGTTTCACTATGCACCAAATGTCATTTAATAATCCAAATATTTGAAACAAAAGCAATACAGAAAATACTCAAATGTGACTCAATTAGAATTTAACTAAAATTACATAATTATGAATACTGAAAATATTGTCTGCTGAAATTCTGAATTTAGCTCATTCTTCTAATATACAGTCTTACCTCAATAACTTGAACTTGGTCAATTCAGACTTACCTGCATACCTCCAGTAGAAGCTCGATAACTTGAATTCACTTAAGTCTAACCTGTATTTCAAAGCTAAAACATGGCTAGCCACATTTTAACTTTGAAATACGGAATAGTTAGACTAAAGTGAATTTAAGTTATCAAAGGTTCAACTATATTTGAAAAAAAAAACACACAAAAAAACTGTGTGCTTGCCAAACGTTTATGAACTATTTTGTTTTCTGTATTTGAAAGGTTAAGACCCTGGTTATGTTAGAGCCAGATTAGATGAACAGACAAAGAAAAAGTGATTCAAAAAAGTGTAAAAATGTTGACATTTATTCATAACTGCCTGAATTATTCAGAATTCCAGATACTGGAGATGTTTTTATGGCCCGAAGCAGTAGCTAAGTTTTTATTGTTCTAACCTTTTCAATCGAAAATGTAACAGTTTCAGAAAAACATACGGGCTTTTTCATAAGCAATTTGAGCTGCATCAAGAGAAAAATGACCCAAATTTTCTTACATGGTTTTACTTTATTCCCTTATTTTAACAGTGGAGAATCTGTTATTCTTTCCCGTTTAAACGCAAACGTACGCAAACGCAAAGCACTAAAATGAAGAAAAGAACAACTTTTGGACAATTCTGATATTTCATGTTTATCTTGGTGGCAAACAGTTTGGAGCCTGATCAGACGCCGGGTAACCCGGCGTCTGATCTGGCTCCAAACTATTTGCACTGCAAATAATAGTTTTAGCGTAAACGCGTTTATTGGAAAAGAATAACAGATTCTCCACTGTTAAGCTTTGAAGACAAGTGCAAATGACCTTTTGAAGCAGGTTGAAAGTAAAGCAGAATGCATTCTGCTTTAATTTCAGCCTGCTTTAAGCTATCATCCACAATAATATATTGGTGTATTGCAGAAGTAAATAAGAAAAGTGTTCACAAATACTCGTAGATTCAACCCTAAGAGAATCTCAATAATTATTTCATTTCAATCCTTTCCCAAGTATTGTTAGTGTACGTTAGCATGTATAATTGTAATCATATGTACTTCTGGAAATAAATATGTTTAAACTAAGAATATAGAAAATATTTCTTTTGATACATATTCATGACTATAATTATGAATTGAAACAAATTATTGCAGAGGAGGAATAAAACAAATGCTTAAAACTGCATATCTATCGAGTATTATATAGGGTTATGTCTTCACAAAGAATGTTGTGACTATTCGTTATAAATGTCTGGGCAATGTAGTGTAGTAGGTTTATGGGCAATGTAGTGTAGTGGGCTTATGGGCAATGTAGTGTATTGTAGTAGGTTTATGGGCAATGTGGTGTAGTGGGCTTATGGGCAATGTAGTGTAGTGTAGTAGGCTTATGGGCAATGTAGTGTAGTGTAGTCTAAGGTTTATGGGCAATGTAGTGTAGTAGGTTTATGGGCAATGTGGTGTAGTGGGCTTATGGGCAATGTAGTGTACACATAGTAGGTTTATGGGCAATGTAGTGTAGTGTAGTCTAAGGTTTATGGGCAATGTAGTGTAGTATAGTAGGTTTATGGGCAATGTGGTGTAGTGGGCTTATGGGCAATGTAGTGCACACATAGTAGGTTTATGGGCAATGTAGTGTAGTGTAGTAGGTTTATGGGCAATGTGGTGTAGTGGGCTTATGGGCAATGTAGTGTAGTGTAGTAGGCTTATGGGCAATGTAGTGTAGTGTAGTAGGTTAATGGGCAATGTGGTGTAGTGGGCTTATGGGCAATGTAGTGCACACGTAGTAGGTTTATGGGCAATGTAGTGTAGTAGGTTTATGGGCAATGTAGTGTAGTGTAGTAGGTTTATGGGCAATGTAGTGTAGTAGGTTTATGGGCAATGTAGTGTAGTAGGTTTATGGGCAATGTAGTGTAGTAGGTTTATGGGCAATGAAGTTTAGTAGGTTTATGGGCAATGTAGTGTATTGTAGTAGGTTTATGGGCAATGTGGTGTAGTGGGCTTATGGGCAATTTAGTGTACATGTATTAGGTTTATGGTCAATGTAGTGTAGTGAAGTAGGTTTATGGGCAATGTATTGTAGTAGGTTTATGGGCAATGTAGTGTAGTGTAGAAGGTTTATGGGCATCGTATTGTAGTAGGTTTATGGGGAATGTAGTGCACACGTAGTATGTTTATGGGCAATGTGGTGTAGTGTAGTAGGTTTATGGGCAATGTAGTGTAGTAGGTTTATGGGCAATGTGGTGTAGTGGGCTTATGGGCAATGTAGTGTACACGTAGTAGGTTTATGGTCAATGTAGTGTAGTGAAGTAGGTTTATGGGCAATGTATTGTAGTAGGTTTATGGGCAATGTGGTGTAGTGTAGTAGGTTTATGGGCAATGTAGTGTAGTAGGTTTATGGGCAATGTGGTGTAGTGGGCTTATGGGCAATGTAGTGTACACGTTGTAGGTTTATGGTCAATGTAGTGTAGTGAAGTAGGTTTATGGGCAATGTATTGTAGTAGGTTTATGGGCAATGTAGTGTAGTGTAGTAGGTTTATGGGCAATGTATTGTAGTAGATTAATGGGCAATGTAGTGTAGTAGGCTTATGGGCAATGTAGTGTAGTAGGTTTATGGGCACTGTGGTGTAGTGTAGTAGGTTTATGGGCAATGTGGTGTAGTGGGCTTATGGGCAATGTAGTGTAGTGTAGTAGGCGTATGGGCAATGTAGTGTAGTAGGTTTATGGTCAGTGTAGTGTAGTAGGTGTATTGGTAATGTAATGTAATGTAGTGTAGTAGGTTTATGGGCAATGAAGTGTAGTAGGTTTATGGTCAATCTGGTGGAGTTGGCTTTTGGGCAATGCAGTGTAGTAAGTTTATGGGCAATAAAGTGTAGTAAAATTGCTGATTTTTTGCCTAGATTGTTTTGTTTTGTTTTACATAAATTCTACTATTAGACAATAATATATACTGTACTAGACATTTCCTAACTAGTGCCACACATTTATTTGAAAAATAACAAAAATCATGACAACAAATCTGGTTTGTCAGTCCAATTAATTGATTGGCACTAAATTATTATTTCTAATATTTGAACATAAAGCTGATTGACAGTAATGTTGAAGCAGCTGACATTTTTGCTATTATGGAGATCAAACTATAAAACACAATCAATTCAGGTCTGTTTCTCCACAAACTATTAACTCTTAAGAGTGCACAAGTTCAACATCTGCATTTGTCTTTTGGATCCAGATCATAATGTGGCATCTGATCAGCATACAAACTGTCAATTAATTGCCACTAGCTTTAATTGAATTTCTGACTATAGATTGTGTCATTATGACAAACAATACAAAATATAGAAGATAAAGAAGACTGACAAGAGAAAACCTGGCTGGAATATTTGGTGTCACATATCACTATTATGACAAACAGTCAAACTTTAATATCTCAAACTCGTTTAACTCGAACTATCCGATAGTTTGACATATGAACTGCATTATTTCATGCTTGATTATGTCAAACATACCCATATTTCAAAGTTAAAACGTGGCTTAGCCACGTTTTAACTTTGAAATACGAGTATGTTCGACAAAACCGGCTTTGAGATATCGAAGTTGGACTGTATTAAAATTTCATCAGACGGCAGTAGATGACAGTAGTGAAACTATAGACATTATTTCAGGGCTTAAAGAGTTATATAACTTGGCCTCAATTCCAGACAACAATCTTATTGTAAATATTAAACCAATGCTCAGGGACAAATAAATTCATCAACATTTTAAAGCTATTGCATGTAGACAGTACTGTGTATTTGTCTGGAAGATAAATGTTTTATTCTTGAATAAAGGCCAATGATCATTGTTATCATATTTATTTATCTATTAAAGTAGCGGATTACGATCGATACCGCAAGCGGATTTTTCTAATTTATTGTCGTGATTGATGATTTTCCCCCCAATTTTATAGCTGACGGGTGAAAATGGTACACATCCCATCAGAATATGCCAATTTACAAAAAATATTTTATTTTTTAACAATTTTATAAGAACATTTAAAAAAAAAAATCAAACAACGATATCAAATCCATCTTTAATTTTGTAACATGATTAAAATTGCCCAAAATACTCTTTATAAACATATCTAGGGATCTGTGTCTCAGATTTTTAAAATACCGCTTCAAACCTTTGTTATGTAACATCAAAGTTTTTTTACGGTTTAAAGTTGATCACTATTACGCTTTATAACCGACCACTGGAGCTACTTATAAAATTTCTGAGACACAGTTCCCTCGAGGAGATAACACCCTTTCATCTGCTTCAAACCGCACGAAAATCGAACTCCAACTGCGAAAGTTAGGGGTGTTCATAAATACCGCTTGCTTCAAACTATGTAATGCCGGAAACTCCAATTAACTGACTGATATGTCAATTAGGCTCTTGTGACCGCCCGGTATTCAACTAAGACCTTTTTCAACAAATAACATGACCCAGCTTATCGTCAACCATTTCGTTACACTCCGCCCCAAAATAACAAAGCCAATCATATAAAAACAACGATTTTAATACGGTAAAAGTCGTAAATCACCTCTGACAGCTTCTGAATAAACCACCTATCTAGTCACATAATCTACGCAAGTGAGGCACCCAACGGGTATCCTGACGCGTGATTTACCGGTAAAATGACCGAGAAAGCGTTTGTTTAAGCAAGAGAGAATTTGGTAACTTGTAGAAAATACCTTTATCTATCAGGATTTGTAAAAAAGTATAAAACGACTATTTTACCAATCATTTTGTAAAACGCTACCTTAACTCTTTGCATGCTAGCGCGAATATATCCGCCACAGTGATTATCTTTGCAAACAGTTTGGATCCAGATAGAAAGTCCCGTGACACTGCGTCTCATCAGGATCCAAACTGTTTGCCATTCTGACCCAGAATTTAAAAGAAATTTTGAAAAATTCTAATTTTAGATGAGGTCAAAATACAAAACAGACCCGTCTGTGACGGGAAAAATTACCCAGCATGCAAAGAGTTAAACCTGACAGTCCTTAATTCTTCCATCAAAACTGACAGTTGTGCCTACTGCAAAACTGACAGCATTTCCTGTTTCAAAATGGACAATTTTGCCTGTTTGATAATTCACAATTTTGCCAGGCAGTGCACTTCAAATTAACAGTATCCACTGCTGAAACTGTTACAGTGGAGAATCTGTTATTCTTTCCCAATAAACGCGTTTACGCTAAAACTATTATTTGCAGTGCAAACAGTTTGGAGCCAGATCAGACGCCGGGTAACCCTGCGTCTGATCTGGCTGCAAACTGTTTGCCACCAAGATAAACAAGAATTATCAGAATTGTCCAAAAGTTGTACTTTTCTACGTTTTAGTGCTTTGCGTTTGCGTACATTTGCGTTTAAACGGGAAAGAATAACAGATTCTCCACTGTATAGAACCACCTTCAAAACTGAAAGCATTGCCTTCTTCAAAATTGACCAAATTCCTGCTTAAAAAGGGACAGTTTTGACTATTTCAAAATGGAAACTTATGCCTGCTTCAAAACTGAAGTATTTCTTGTTTCAAAACTGACAGTATTTAACAGTGCACATGACTGGCCAAATTGTCTCCTTTGAACCAGTTCTCAATAGCCTGTCTCTAGTTTTGAAGACAGGTGACCACTTAAAGCATGTTGAAAGTAAAGCAAAATGCATTCTGCTTTACTTTCAGCCTGCTTTAAGCTACCATCTACTAAGATATAGAAAATATTTATTTTGGTACATGTTTATCACTGTATAAATTGAAACTATTTTCTTCAGTGAAGGAATAAATTAGAGGCGTAAAAAGGCGTATTTATGGGGTAATGGTTTAAAAAACAAACAACATTGCTGACTTCAAAACTGACATCTACTTACATTGGAGATTTCATTAAGTACCTGAGATATTTCAATTTGAGATTCAGACGCTTTAGATCTTGATTAGAATTCAATTATAGAGTGTCTGTAACGTTTATTTCTGTCTGCAATATTCCTATACTTCACAAGTAGTGCTATACTGTAGGAGATGGTTAAATTGATTTCTAAATATAAACATTTTGTTCTTTTGAATTTTATAGGTCATTCCGTTATAATAATCCTGGATGATTTTCAAGGAAATGTAAACCTTATTACTGTCAAAGTAGCTATCACTGAATAAAGAAACATGATGACTTTAACCCTTTCCCTATAGTCTGTTTCTAGTTTTGAAGATAAGTGACCAATTAAAGCAGGTTGAAAGTAAAGCAGAATGTGCCGCGCCTTAAGGCACATTCTGCTTTTCTTTCAGCCTTCTTTAAGCTATCATCTGCTAGGATACAGACAATATTTCTTTTGATACATGACTGTATAAATTGAAACTATTTTCTTCAGTGGAGGAATAAATCAAGTATGCTAAAAGGCACTTCTATGGGGCAAAAGGGTTAACACCTTCCTCCAATATTATTCAATTAACTATTTCATTTTTGCTAAATTAATCTACCATGTTCTGTTAAAGTGTTAAAGGAAACTGAAACATGTCCTGTTTCTGGTTAGGTGGATGCTGAAAGCAGGCTGAAAGTAAAGCACAAATACATATAACATGGCCACATATCAGGATGGAAACTGTTTGACACTCATATACATAATTATTTCCCCAATTAAAATTTTAAAAAATTTGAAGACAAATTTTAGCGTACAATATTATTCTGTCTGCATTAGCGTTAACTCTTTTCCTCATAACCCATTTCTAGTTTTGAAAATAGGTAATTACTTAAAGCAGGTTAAAAGTAAAGCAGAATGCACCCTAAGGCGCATTCTGCTTTACTTTCAGCCTGCTTTAAGCTTCTATCTGCTAGAATAAAGAAAATATTACTAATGATATATATCCATGACTGTATAAATTGGAACTATTTTCTACAGCGGCGGAATGAAATGAATGCGCTAAAAGGTGCTCCTATGAGGGAAAGGGTTAAAACAAACAGTTAGTTAAATATTGTGATGAAAGGGGTTAACCTTTTATTCCCGTCGCAGACGGGTCTGTTTTGTCTTTTGACCGCAACTCTATGAAACAATTTAACCAATCAGGAATGATCAGAAATCCTGGTCAATGATCACGTGCTTGAAATGCAGTACTCTTATCGGCCAATGGCCTAGACTGGCGTTCTGTTATTTTTTCACATCAATCTTGCGAGTGTAAACCTGGCAAAACATTGAGATGCAGTCTATGTCATCATTTCTAAATTTAGCGTGGATAAGCTCTAAATTTAGCATGTGGGAAAGTCTGTTTACGAAGTCAGAATCGGTGTATACACTTGTCTCTGGTTAAGTGAATACTGTACAGTGGAGAATGTGTTATTCTTTCCCAATAAACCTGTTTACGCTAAAACTATTATTTGCAGTGCAAACAATTTGGAGCCAGATCAGACGCCGGGTAACCCGGCGTCTGATCAGGCTCCAAACTGTTTGCCGCCAAGATAAACATGAAATATCAGAATTGTCCAAAAGTTGTTCTTTTCTACGTTTTAGTGTTTTGCGTTTGCGTACGTTTGCGTTAAAATGGGAAAGAATAACAGATTCTCCACTGTACCCCACACAAAACTTTAACCTGCGACGGAATATCTTTTTTAAAGATATTTCTTGTTAGCTATGTATCAACCCAACACCTATTTAGGACCATTTTGTACCAAGTTTACAAGAACAACATGTCATTTTGGGAATGCAATCTGACAGGAGGATCACCTGTATTAATGATGACACTGTGGACACTCCAAGATTACTCCACTACACCATAATTGCCTGTCTCTCCCATCTAACTTTATTGTCTGTCTAATCCTGTGAAAATTAATCCAGACTTGTCCCAGACATTTTTTACCTGATGGATGAGATTGTGAGAGAGAATCCTTGCAGGGCTGCCATTTCTCCCAATTTTTCATAAATCTTCGGATTTTTTTTCTTATACATGGTAGCTTAAAGCAGGCTGAAAGTAAAGAAGAATGCGCCTTAAGGCGCATTCTGCTTTACTTTCAGCATGTTTTAAGCAGCCATGTGCTAACAAAACTAGAAATAGGCGATGGGGAAAAGTATGACCGATTCGTAAAATCGCACTTGAAAAATGCAAATACTGAAATCTTAGGATTTTTTATGTCAACTTATGGCAGCCCTGTCCTTGTCTCCTACTGATCCTTTGGAGTATTCCAAAACTGATGTCTGCTTCAATTAACCCATTACCCCATAAATACAACTTTTTACGCCTTTAATTTGTTCCCCTACTGACGAAAATAGTTCCAATAATACTGTTACAATTAAGAATCATAAAATATAGTTTCCATATTCTAGCAGAAAATAGCTTAAAGCAGGCTGAAAGTAAAGAAGAATATGTCTTAAGGCACATTCTGCTTTACTTTCAACCTGCTTTAAGTGGTCACCTGTCTTCACAATTAGAAACAGGCGATGGGGTAATGGGTTAAACCTTTCCTCCGTAGCCAGACTTGTAAATTACCTAGATCTCCAAGTGTATGTAACTGTGTTTAATGTAGGAGTTTGCTGAAAGTAAGGAGAAAGTTAAAGAGCAGAAACCTCCTATAGATGCTTTTTGCTTTACTTTTCATATTACTTTTAGATTGATTCAACCCTTTACTATCCTGTTTCTAGTTTTGAAGGCAGCTGACCACTTAAAGCTGGTTGAAAGTTAAGCAGAAGGCACCTTAAGGTGCATACTCCTTTACTCTCAGCCTGCTTTAAGTTACCAATTCTGCTAGGATATGGAAAATACTTGCATATTTGATACTGTATAAAATGGAACTACTTTCTTCAGTGGATGAATGAATTATATGGGTAAAAGGGTGTATATATGGAATAAAGGATTAAACAATATTTTGCTCATAACATTGAAATGGATTGGACAACAGGGATTGTCTACAGGGCTCCAGATAAGAGAGGGTAAACTTAACAAATCCAACTTTTTCTCATTCATGTCAGCACCAAATCCTATGGTGTTACTACTCATTAGAAGCGTCTCTGTCATGACAATTCTAACGAGTAGTGACACCATAGGGTTTAAAGCAGAAGTAAAACAAGACTGCGCGTTCAATAAACGCTTATGCCCCCGGTGGCATCCTTGACAATATATTCTGAATTTTTTCTGAGTCCAAATAAGGTCAAGGTCAAATTGAACTTGGGTATTATTGGTGAGTTGGTAATGGTCCAAGGCAATAACTGTATAAGTATCGAAGCATTGTAGTAAACAGTGTTGATGCTAGAAGAAGCGGTAAAATCTAGTTAACCAAGAAAGAGCCAATTTAAAATATTCTAAGTTAAAATTAGGTCAAGGTCAAGGTCAAAATCAAAGTTTGCTGATATTGGTGGATAGGGAATGGTCAAAGGCAACAACTGTATAAGTATCCAATCATTGTAGTCAGATGTGTTGATGCTAGACGAAATGGTAAAATCTAGTTAACCAAGAAATAGCCTATTTAAAATATTCTAAGTCCAAATTAGGTCAAGGTCAAGGTCAAAATCAAAGTTTGGTGATATTGGTGGAAAGGAAAATGGTCCAAGTCAACAACTGTATAAGTATCCAAGCATTTGGGTAAGCGGTGTTGATGCTAGACGAAACGGTAAATTCTATTTAACCTTGTTACGGACACACGGATGGACTTCCTCACAGATGGACATTTGTTGGGTATTTTCTTTGTTAAAAAGTACCCAACAGCAACAAAAATACCCAACAATAACAATAGGGTAATCACGGAATGAATGGAATCTATTGTTCTCCCTACCCAACAAATGACTTTTCGTGCGCATGGATGGACGGACTTCCTTCCAGTTGGGCACTTTTGTTTAAAAGTACCCAATAGCAACAAAAAAAACCAACAATAACAATAGGGCAATCACGGAATGAATGGAATCTATTGTTCACCCTACCCAACAAAGGACCTTTTGTGCATGCGTGCGTGCGGACGGATGGACGGACGGACGGATGGACAGGACGATTACTATATGCCTCCGCATCTGTCGATGCAGGGGGGATAAAAAATAATTTTTGAAATACTCCCCTTATCTGGAGTTCTGGGTTAGTCCTCTCCAGTGGTGTTTTATGCAAAGGAGTATAGGTAGAGACGTCCCAATGGCACTGATGTGGAGATGTAGGTAGACAAGTTCTTCGGTACTTATGTGGAGGAGTAGGTAGAGAAGATCTTTGTCACTTATTAGGAAGAGTAGGTAGTGAAGTCCTTTGGTACTTATGTGGAGGAGTAGGTAGTGAAGTCCTTTGGTACTTATGTGGAGTAGTAGGTAGTGAAGTCCTTTGGTACTTATGTGGAGGAGTAGGTAGTGAAGTCCTTTGGAACTTATGTGGAGGAGTAGGTAGAGAAGAACTTTGGTACTTATGTGGAGGAGTAGATAGAGAAGACCTTTGGTACTTATGTGGAAGAGTAGGTAGAGAAGACCTTTGGTACTTATGTGGAGGAGAAGGTAGAGAAGATCTTTGTCAATTATTAGGAGGAGTAGGTAGAGAAGTTCTTTGACACTTATGTGAAGGAGTAGGTAAAGAAGTCATTTGGCACTTATATTTGAGGAGTAGGTAGAAAAAATCCTTTGGCACTTATTTATACAAGAGGGCCATGGCCCTTAATTCGCTCACCTGAGGTCATTGTGCCTTAGCTTAATAGGCAAGACAACATTTTAATATAGCTGTAAATGGAATTATCTTCTAGACAAAAAAAACATGACAAATTGGAATAACTTAAAAAAATATTGTTGGCAGAGTTATGGCCCTTATCCATGACACTTCTTCTTATCAAGCTACATGTATTTCCATATGATTATTTATTGCGCACTCTGCTTTACTTTCAACCTGCTTTAAGTTATCATCTACTAAGATATAGATACTATTTCTTATATCTTACATGTTTATGACTATATAAAGTGGAATTATTTTCTTTAGAGGAGGAATAAATTAAAGGCGTAAAAAGGCATATGTATGGGGTAATGGGTTAACATCAGTAGAACTGGAGTTATCTCAAAGACAAGAAATTATGACACTGGGAAATATCTCAAAATTGACATTGACCTTTGTACGACATGACCCAAGTTATAAAGTTTCTAACTTTAACAAAGTTATGGCTAAGATTAAAGTTGTGGACTGACAGACAAACAAATGGACAAACAGACAAAAAAGCAGACAGACAAAAACAATATGCCCCCAACTGCAGGGCATAAAAATATAGCAGACAACTCCATATGCAACCTCATCAGCTGACCAGCTGACCTGAGTTCAGTTATGTAACTCTGCCAGTAGGAAATTTGGCTAGGGTCTAACTCTTATTATGCTGAATTGCTGTCTGCTATACATATTTTGAATATTAAACATATGTATAAATATGGCAAAAGACATAATTACATAACTGTCAGTGGATCACTTCCAGACCCTGTTTCTCTAAGTATGAAACAGACTAAACCATTTATAAACTTTAGCAGACAACATGTTCAGCTAAGACCATCAGTTCAGTGGCTGAGGTCAAATACTGGGTAGTATGGTAGAATTAGCAACTGCTCTGAAGGCTTACCCTTACCAGACTGAAATGATATCTGCTTAAAACCTACTGTATGCGAAAAGTGACAAAAAAAAGAATTTAGAACATGTTCAGTTGGTAAATGAGTACCAATAGTTTGGATCCAAATTAGATGCAGCATTATGTTGCATCTGATCTGAATCCAAAATGTTTGCAAATATTGGCTATTTGCCCTTAGTATATTAAGAGTAACTCAGGTAAAATACAGTTCTGCTTTTGCTTCATCAAAAATACTGTAAAACCTGCCTAGAGCAGCACTTAAACTGCGCAGGGTGGCGTCAAGTGTGACCCTAGGGATTTCATTTTAACAAACTATAGAGGGATCGACCAGGAGATTCTACTGTAAAAATATCAAAGCTTAGGGCCTAGTAGTTTTTAGCAAGAAGATTTTTTAAAAATTTTTGCTTTTTTGCTTTTTCAAGCAGAGTTTTTGCTTTTTCTCTTTCATTTAGACAACTTCTGTAGAGAAGCATCCAAGGAACATCATGAGCAGTTTGAATCCGCCCTACTATCCCCTGGTTCAGAGGAGATGTCGTTTGAAGTAAAAGTGAACGGACAGACGGACAGACGGACAGACGGACAGACGTACTACGGACAATGAGCGGTCACAATAGCTCACCTTGAGCCTTCGGCTCAGGTGAGCTAATAAAGGAGTAGGTATAGAAGTCCTTTGGTACTTATGTAGAGGAGTAGGTAAGGGAATCCTTTGTCACTTATTAGGAAGAGTAGGTAGAGAAGACCTTTGGTACTTATGTGGAGGAGTAGGTAGAGAAGACCTTTGGTACTTAAGTGGAGGAGTAGGTAGAAAAGATCTTTGGTACTTATGTAAAGGAGTAGGTAAGGAAATCCTTTGTCACTTATAAGGAAGAGTAGGTAGAGATGACCTTTGGTACTTATGTGGAGGAGTAGGTAGAGAAGACCTTTGGTACTTATGTGGAGGAGTAGGTAGAGAAGACCTTTGGTACTTATGTGGAGGAGTAGGTAGAAAAGATATTTGGTACTTATGTGGAGGAGTAGGTAGTGAAGACCTTTGGTACTTATGTGGAGGAGTAGATAGAAAAGATCTTGGGTACTTATGTAAAGGAGTAGGTAGAGAAGACCTTTGGTACTTATGTGGAGGAGAAGGTAGTGAAGACCTTTGGTACTTATGTGGAGGAGTAGGTAGAGAAGACCTTTGGTACTTATGTGGAGGAGTAGGTAGTGAAGACCTTTGGTACTTATGTGGAGGAGTAGGTAGAGAAGTCCTTTGGTACTTATGTGGAGGAGTAGGTGGAGAAGACCTTTGGTACTTATGTGGAGGAGTAGGTAGTGAAGACTTTTGGTACTTATGTGGAGGAGTAGGTAGAGAAGACCTTTGGTACTTATGTAAAGGAGTAGGTAGAAAAGATCTTTGGTACTTATGTAGAGGAGTAGGTAAGGAAATCCTTTTTCACTTATTAGGAAGAGTAGGTAGAGAATACCTTTGGTACTTATGTGGAGGAGTAGGTAGAGAAGTCCTTTGTCACTGATGTAAAGGAGAAGAAAGAGAAGTCCTTTGTCACTTATTAGGAGGAGTAGGTACACACATCATTTGGCACTTATGTGGAGGAGTAGGTAGAGAAGTCCTTTGTCACTTATGTGAAGGAGTAGGTAGAGAAGTCCTTTGTCACTTATGTGAAGGAATAGGTAGAGAAGTCATTTGTCACTTATGTGGAAGAGTAGGTAGAGAAGTCATTTGTCACTTATGTGAAGGAATAGGTAGAGACGTCATTTGGCACTTATGTGAAGGAGTAGGTAGAGAAGGTATTTGTCACTTATGATGAGGTAAGTAGGTAGAGAAGGCATTTGGCACTTACATGTAGGAATAGATGGAGAAGGCCTTTGGCGATGATATGGAGTAATAGGTAGAGAAGCATTTGTCACTTATATGGAGGAGTAGGTAGAGAAGGCATTTGGCAATTACATGGAGGAAAAGGCAGAGAAGGCATTTGGTACTTACATGGAGGCAAAGGTAGAGAAGGCATTTGGCACTTACATGGAGGAAAAGGGTAGAGAAGGCATTTGGTACTTACATGGAGGCAAAGGCAGAGAAGGCATTTGGCACTTACATGGAGGAAAAGCGTAGAGAAGGCATTTGGCACTTACAAGGAGGAAAGGGTACAGAAGTAATTTGGCACTTACATGGAGGAAAAGGTAGAGAAGTCATTTGGTACTTACATGGAGGAAAAGGCAGAGAAGGCATTTGGCACTTACAAGGAGGAAAGGGTACAGAAGTCATTTGGCACTTACATGGAGGAAAAGGCAGAGAAGGCATTTGGCACTTACAAGGAGGAAAGGGTACAGAAGTCATTTGGCACTTACATGAAGGAAAAGGCAGAGAAGTCCTTTGGCACTTACATGGAGGCAAAGGCAGAGAAGGCATTTGGCACTTACATGGAGGAAAAGGGTAGAGAAGGCATTTGGCACTTACAAGGAGGAAAGGGTACAGAAGTCATTTGGCACTTACATGGAGGAAAAGGCAGAGAAGGCATTTGGTACTTACATGGAGGCAAAGGCAGAGAAGGCATTTGGCACTTACATGGAGGAAAAGGGTAGAGAAGGCATTTGGCACTTACAAGGAGGAAAGGGTACAGAAGTCATTTGGCAATTACATGGAGGAAAAGGTAGAGAAGGCATTTGGCACTTACAAGGAGGAAAGGGTACAGAAGTCATTTGGCACTTACATGGAGGAAAAGGTAGAGAAGTCCTTTGGTACTTACATGGAGGAAAAGGCAGAGAAGGCATTTGGCACTTACATGGAGACAAAGGCAGAGAAGGCATTTGGCACTAACATGGAGGAAAAGGTAGAGAAGGCATTTGGCACTTACACAGAGGAAAAGGTAGAGAAGTCCTTTGGCACTTACATGGAGGAAAGGGTAGAGAAGGCATTTGGCACTTACACAGAGGAAAAGGTAGAGAAGTCCTTTGGCACTTACATGGAGGAAAGGGTAGAGAAGGCATTTGGCACTTACATGGAGGAAAGGGTAGAGAAGGCATTTGGCACTTACATGGAGGAAAAGGTAGAAAAGGCATTTGGCACTTACATGGAGGAAAAGGTAGAGAAGTCCTTTGGCACTTACATGGAGGAAAGGGTAGAGAAGGCATTTGGCACTTACATGGAGGAAAGGGTAGAGAAGGCATTTGGCACTTACATGGAGGAAAAGGTAGAAAATGCATTTGGCACTTACATGGAGGAAAAGGTAGAGAAGTCCTTTGGCACTTACATGGAGGAAAAGGTAGAGAAGGCATTTGGCACTTACATGGAGGAAAAGGCAGAGAAGACATTTGGCAATTACATGGAGGAAAAGGCAGAGAAGGCATTTGGCACTTACATGGAGGAAAAGGTAGAGAAGGCATTTGGCACTTACATGGAGGAAAAGGTAGAGAAGGCATTTGGCACCTACATGGAGGAAAAAGTAGAGAAGGCATTTGGCAATTGCATGGAAGAAAAGGTAGAGAAGGCATTTTGTACTTACATGGAGGAAAAGGTAGAGAAGTCCTTTGGCAATTACATGGAGGAAAAGGTAAAGAAGTCCTTTGGTACTTTACATGGAGGAAACGGTAGAGAAGTCATTTGGCGATTACATGGAGGAAAAGGTAGAGAATGCATTTGGCACTTACATGGAGGAAAAGGTAGAGAAGGCCTTTAGCGATTATATGGAGGATTAGGTAGACAATGCCTTTGGCACTTATGTAGAGGAATAGATAGAGAAGGCATTTAGTGATTATATGGGGGAATATGTAGAGAAGGTAGTTGGCACTTATGTGGAGGAATAGATGGAGAAGGCATTTGGCAATTATATTGAGGAATATGTAGAGAAGGCCTTTGGCACTTCCATGGAGGAGTAGACAGAGAAGGCATTCGGCGATTATATGGAGGAATGGGTAGAGAAGACATTTGGAGCTCTCTACATCACTTTAATCTTGCATTAAGAATGTATAATTTCTTCCTTTATTGATCTGCAACTTATACCGGTTTTTGAGAGAGAAATTAATCATTTGGGAGCTTTCTGCATTTCTTCTGTGCCACATAAAACAGTTACTACTCAACCTGTGATGTTTCTTTCTTGAGTGACAAGTGACACAAGTTTGACTGTAATTAATGTTGCATGATGGACAAGTTCACTAAGTAAAGCACAGGGCTCCAGATAATAGGGCGTAAACTGAACAAATCCAACATTTTCTCACTTATTTCAGAACCAAATCCTATGGTGTTACTACTTATTCTAATGAGTAGTGACACCATAAGTTTAATTCAGAAGAAAGATTTTAGTTTTTGGAATACTCCCTTAATCTGGAGCCCTGAAAGCAGCCTAGTGATATGAATACCAATCAGCGATGCTTTGTTTACATATGTATGACTCTTCCATTAGCTTGTCAATGGTACAAGTTGAAGATCATCAAAGACATATCGTCACTGGAGAGAGCATAATTAGCTGCCAACAAGGAGAGCTAGTGTCTGAGAGAAATCACCATCTCTCTGATTGATGTTCTACTGTTTATCCATATAGCTTCATTGTATCTCAATCATGTCCACTAGATAACCGGCCTGCTGGACAAAAGCTTAACCCATTAATCCATAGATATACATTTTATTTACACCTATAATTCAGGGCTCCAGATAAGGAGAGTATTTCAAAAACTTAAATCTTTATTACTGCTTCAAACCCTATGGTGTCACTACTCATTAGAATTGTCTCGAAGAGACGATTCTAATGAGTAGTAACACCATAGGATTTGGTACTAAAATAAGTGAGAAAATGTTGGATTTGTGCAAGTTACTCCCCCTTATCTGGGGCCCTGCATATAGCTTCATTGTATCTCAATCATGTCAATAGATATACTGGCTTGCTGGACAAAAGCTTAACCCATTATTCCATAGATAAACATTTTATTTACGCCTATAATGTATTCCTTCACTAAAGAAAATAGTATCACTTGATATAGTCCTAGCAGATGATAGCTTAAAGTAGGCTGAAAGTAAAGCAGAATGCATCTGCTCTACTTTCAACCTGCTTAAAAATAATAAGTGGTCAAGTCTTCAAAACTAGAGACAGGATATAATATTATGTCAAATGTAAAAGCAAGTTTGCCCATTACCCCATAAAAACACCTTTTTACGCAAGTAATTTATTCCTCCTCTGTAAAAATAGCTTCACTTTAAACAGTAGTGAATATGTACCTTAAGAAATACTTTCTATATTCTAACAGATGGTAGCTTAATTAAAGCAGGCTGAAAGTAAAGAAGAATGTGCATTAAGGCGCATTCTGCTTTACTTTCAACCTGCTTTAAGTGGTCACCCATCGTCAACATTAGAAACAGGCTATGGAGTAATGGTTTAAAGTATATCATATATATCTGTACAACTAAATTTGATATTATAATAAGCAGTTTTATGAGTATAAATTGTTGTGAAAACATTGAAACTGATATTCACAAGTTGCAGATAGCAATAAATCACTGGGGCAATAGAGCAATAGACTAAAGTTATGTAAATTAATGTACAATAGAGGTAATTGTAAATAATTGCTTTGATACTCTTCTGATTATTCAAATTACAAGCAAACCTTTTTTTGAATGTTGAACTTTATAATGCAGACTCATGTATCTGGTCTGTTTCACAATAAAAAATATTTACGGTAACCATTTACAATTTGATATCTAATTCATTGAATAACGCACTAGTCAATAAATCATTTTACAACTTTAATTTATTTCCTCCACTGAAGAAAATAGTTCAACTTTATACAATCATGAATATGTACCTTAAGAATATTTTCTATATCCTATCAAATGGTAACATGAAGCAGGCTGAAAGTAAAGCAGAATGCCCCCTGAAGGAGCAGTCTGCTTTACTTTCAGTCTGCTTTAAGCTTCTATCTGGAAAAATACTTAAAATGCATTCTATGATTCATTTTCAGAACTTCCTAGCTAAGGACTACTTTCCTTAGAGTAGGAATAATTAGAGGCATTAAAAGCATGATTATGGAGTAATGGGTTAATCCACTCATGCCCAAATACTACAATGAACTCTCCCTGTGTATTAAATTTGTTGGAAGAGTTCATTACACATATACAAGGATGATCCAATTTACAAAGTCATGAATGTGTCATCATAATAAATATTTTTATATTCTAACAACAGTGGTAGCTTAAAGAATGCTGAAAGTAAAGAAGCATATGTCTTATGGTGCATTCTGCTTTACTTCTAACCTGCTTTAAGTCACATGTCTTCAAAAATAGAAAAAGGCCATGAAGTAAAGTGTTATAGCTGAATCTACCATTAATAAATAGACACAGAATAAGTGTAAAGTTGAAAGCTTAAGTGTGAAGAGAGTCAATTTCCATGTGACAAACTAATTCATACTGTGCTCATAAATATAATACTCATTATATAAATAATTCAACCTGCTCTGCACTTTTAACGTGGAGTACATTACAGTTATCAGATATGTAATAAGTATATGGCAAGTCTTCAAACAAACAAACACAAACTCATCACTTTATTTCACACTGAGGACTTTAACCTTTTCCATGAAAGAAGCTCATTATATTTCTTCATGTTAGCAACATAACCCAAAACTCCATAACCTATGTGTAGTTTTGAAGACAGATTTGAATGCTTTAACCCATTATCCCATAAATACGCCTTTTAACACCTTTAATCTATTTCTCTACTGAAGAAAATAGTTCTAATTTATAGTTATGAATATATATCATAATAAATAATTTCTATTTTCTAGAAGATGGTAGCTTAAAGCAGGTTAAAAGTAAAGCAGAATGTGCCTAAACCCTTTGAACCCTAGTCCCGAATATAGGCGTCCTTTTCAAACAGTGTACATGTGAATAGTACACTTGTCCTGTTAAAACAGTGAAAACCCAGATCAGAGGGCTCTGAAAGGAGCCCTTTGATCAGGGTCTTCACTGTTTTTCATAATGCTCCACATTGACCAAAAAACCCATTAAAAGTCAGAAATGGACAAGACTAAAATGGAAACTGGTATTGTCCATTTAAAGTTTCAGGGAGGAAAGTGTTAAGGCACATTCTGTTTTACTTTTAACCTGCTTTAAGTGGCCACCTATCTTCAATACTAGAAACAGGCTATATGGGGTAATGGGATAAGTTACCATTACCCCATAGCTTGTTTCAACTTTTGAAAACATGTGACCGTTTAAAGCAGGCTGAAAGTAAAGCAGAATGCGCCTTAAGGCGCATTCTGCTTTACTTTCAGCCTGCTTTAGGCTATTCTGCTAGAATATAGAAAATATTTCATATGATTTTTAATTATGACAGTATAAATTGGAGCTATTTTCTTCAGTAGAGGTATTAAATGAAGGCGTAAAAAGGCGTTTTTATGGGGTAATGGGTTAAAGGAGTGCAATTTATCACTGCTGGCATTATAGACAAGTTATAATTTAATTCTAAGCAGGATTAAAGTAAAATGTAAAGCTTCTATCCGATATATAGAAGCTTTCTGCTACACTCTTATCCTGTTTTAAGCAGTCATCTGACTTATTATTTTGCATTGAGGGCAACAACATGAAAGGGTTGTCATTATTTGTGCCTGAAATAATGAGATCTAAAGTCAATCTCAGGGTGGATCTCATTACCATATTTGTACTTAGACATGTTTAGACTGTTAAGTAGATGAGATCCTGATTACAATCTCAGTTCCACTGTAACATTTGATCCTTTTACCAAACAGTATGCTAAGTTAACCTATTACACCATAGCCTGTTTCTAGTTTTGAAGACAGGTGACCATTTAAAGCATGTTAAAAGTAAAGCAGAATGCACCTTAAGGTGCATTCTGCTTCACTTTTAGCATGCGTTTCAAGCTACCATCTGCCAGGATATAGAAAACATTTCTTATTTTACATTTTCCTGACTGTATAAAATAGAACCAATTTCTTCAGTGTAGAAATAATAAAATGGATAAAATTTATAGAAGAATTATAAATAACAATGCAGAAAAGCTCCCAATATGCAATCACTTGTTTTTATTTCCTATGAGTCTTCTATTGTATTATATTGCATTACCCTTCATTCCTATCACTTCAAGCAGAATGCACCTTACTGTATATCCTGCTGTACTTTCATCAGTGCTCTAAGCTATATCAATTATTCTTCTACGATAGAGAAACTATTTCTAATGGTGAATATTCATGATTGTACAAAGTTGAACTTTTTTCTCAAGTGGGCGAACTTAAAAGCTGTAAAAAGGCATGCTTATGGAGTAATGGGTTAAGACAGGTGACTGATTAATGCAGATAAACAAAAATGCAGATTTAAGCTCCCTTTAACCCATTACCCCATAGCCTGATTCTAGTTTTGAATTAAGAGGGCTGACCACTTACGGCAGATTGATAGTTAAGCAGAATGTGCCTTAACCCTTTCCCACATAGCATATCTCTAGTATTGAATATAGGTGTCCACTTAAAGCAGGTTGAAAGTAAAGCAGAATGCGCTTTAAGCGCATTCTGCTTAACTTTCAGCCTGCTTTAAGCTATCATCTGCTAGAATATAGAAAATATTTTGCATGATACATATTTATGACTGTATAAATTGGAACTATTTTCTTCAGTGAAGGAATAAACTTAATGTGCTAAAAGGCGCTTCTATGGGGGAAAGGGTTAAGGCACATTCTGCTTTACTTTCAACTTGCTTTAAGCTATCATCTGCGAGTATATAGAAATATTTCTTATGATACATATTCATGATCATATTTAATAGTGGAACTATTTTCTTCAGTGGAGGAATGAATTAGAGGTATAAAAAGGTAGAAAACATTAATACTCATCACATTGAATGATTGCATAATACAAGACAGACTGTAAGATTGATTTTTGCACACCGATGGCAGAGTCACCTTCTTAACCCTTCAAGGAATCTTTACATATTCTTTTGCAAACAGTGTAGACCCTGGTCTGAGGGCTCCTTCAGGAGCCCTCAGACCAGGGTCTACACTGTTTGCAATACTTTCAAAATGCAATGTGACAAGCCCCCAAGAGTCATCATGAATTCGTCATTTATCAGAGAATGGATAAGTCCAAATTCCAGCAGTGCAAGTGTTAACTCTTTCCTCCCTAAAACTTTAAATGGACAATTCCAGTTTCCATTTTAGTCTAGTCCATTTCTGACTTTTAAGGGTTGTTTTTGTCAATGTTTGGCATTTTGACAAACAGTGAAGACCCTGATCAGAGGGCTCCTTTCGGAGCCCTCTGATCTGGGTCTTCACTGTTTGCATAGGACAAGTGTACTATTCACATGTACACTGTTTATAAAGCATGCCTATATGTGGGACTAGGGTTCAAAGAGTTAATCATGGATAACTTGCATGAATGATAATTTGACACATATCAGTGGCAAGATCATAAATGTTTCAGGTAGTGTGATATATGAAAACTGGGCCTTTGAAGACCAAGCTATCAATGAGGTCGTGCTCTATTGATATCTCAAGTTTTCCAGCCTTAATTGAGAGGGTCTGATTAGAAAAACATGTCAACGATGTGTGTAATTCAGAAACAAGTCATTGCAAATGAAGCTTTAACAATCTATTGAAGTAACACTGGATCATGTTGTCATCTGATCTTGCTGAACCATTCCCAGGGCTGCCATAAGTTGACATAAAAAATCCTAAGATTTCAAATTTGCATTTTTCAAGTGCAATTTTACGAATCGTACCTTTACCCCATAGCCTTTTTCTTGTTTTGTTGACATGCGACCACTTAAAGCAGGCTGTAAGTAAAGCAGAATGCGCCTTAGGGCGCATTCGGCTTTACTTTCAGCCTGCTTTAAGCTACCATGTACTGCGGAAAAAATCCGGAGATTTAGGAAAAATCCGGAGAAATGGCAGCCCTGCATTCCTAGAGATTGTGGCTGCACTTCCAATACTGTACAGTAACACTTTTAGATGTCATCCAATGATATCTAATGGGGATAGCTATTATCAAATCTTAAGGAAAAGTGTTATTGCTAGACAATATTCAGGCTGGTAGGAACAGATGCTTTATGATACATATTCATGAGTGTAAAAATTGGATATATTATCTTCAGTGGAGGAATAAATGAAAGGCGTCAAAAGGGGTATTTAAGGGGTAATGGGTTAAATGCAGTTGGAAAGTAAAGCAGAACTGCCTAAAGATGAATTCTGCTTTACTTTCAGTCTGTTTAATCAGCCATGTGTCTTTAACATAAGCTAGGTGGAAATAATGTTAATGGCTGAATATAATAGGGCTATCCTGTTTTATTCATGATAAATGTATTTCATCTTCAGCTTGGTCTGTGACCAGTCTTGGCCCATCAGGGAGCACCTGTAGTTTATCAAAGATATCAGTACCCAGAAATGTACATAGAATACATTGTAAGTGTCGAGGCGGCACTTCCTGGCACGATACAGGGCTTATAATGAGTATTAATGTTTTCTACCTATCGGAGAAATGATAAAAATATGTTAACTGTTTTGTTTCAATACAGAAACACAAGTCCTGTACTAATACTGGGGAGATTTACCTGATCTTCCCAGATAATGATTTATGAGAATACAAGTCCACCAAAGAATCAGACAGTTACATCCAACACACCTAAAGGTAAATCCAGGTAAGGAAAAGTTACTGTCTTGCCCATATCTTTCATAGATTGGGTTCATGCAACGTGAAAGGTGGTTGCTTAAAACAAGCAAGTGGAGAATCTGTTATTCTTTCCCGTTTAAACGCAAACGTACGCAAACGCAAAGCACTAAAACGTAGAAAAGAACAAATTTTGGACAATTCTGATAATTCTTGTTTATCTTGGTGGCCAACAGTTTGGAGCCTGATCAGACGCCGGGTTACCTGGCTCCAAACTGTTTGCACTGCAAATAATAGTTTTAGCGTAAACGCGTTTATTGGGAAAGAATAACGTTTTCTCCACTGTATATGCCAATATCAAAGGCAAAAATCAAAGGTCTGCTCAGGGTCTACACTGTTTGCATAGTATTAGGACACGATTGTGTACTGTGAAAAGTGTTAAAAAATTCTAGAATATTCATGAATGTTAAATGGCTACTTTTAGAGTTGTTCTAGAGCTTCAAGATTTACTTCACAAGTTCTACAAAAGGAGTTCAAGAACTTTTGTAACTCTAGAACAATAGTTCTAAAACCATCAAATTTCTAGATTTTGTTGCAGAATATTCATGAACGTTAAATGACAGCTTCTAGAATTGTTTATGAATATTCAAGAAATTCTTCTGGAATATTTCTAAACTAATTAAGGATGCATATTTCATGACTATATAGGAGTAAAAAAAAATTATGTTATAATTAAATACAGTAAAACCTCTCTATTACGACCACTAACGATCGATAATTATTGGATGTTTAAGGCAGGTGACTGCTTAAAGCAAGGTGACAGTGAAACAGAAAGCTCCTTTAGGAGCTTTCTGTTTCACTATCATCTTGCTTTAAGCTGACACCTGTCTTCTATACAATCAATTAGAATTCATTTTAGTGGTCGTAATAGAGGGGTTTTACTGTATAACAAAAGTACTGAATAGTACGAGAGACATATGAACAATATAAAATGCATAAAAGATTGTTTTGTGGCAATTCATCTTGGTCTTCATTGATTGTTAAAGCCATTTTATTCAATGCCATTTAATCAGTTTCAAATAAAATTTAAATGCTTCATGATTTAAAAAACCAAAAAACAAACATTGTGTGATATCCACAAATGTGTAATTCTCACAGGACACCATTTCAGTATCATCCCAACATCTTTAATCTCTTTATTTGCATTTTTTTCTCAATCTGTTGAATAGTGACCTAAAACATTTGAAGGGATCGAATTATTAGCCTAATGGAAGTGGTGGGAATGTTTTAACCCTCAGATGTTAAATATCAACCTCTTAAAAAAATGTCTTCATCAAAATTGTTCAAATTTAGTTCTTACAGATCTTCAACGTAAATATCCTAAATACAAGTCTCGAACAATTTAAATCCTGATTGGATGCCAAATAACTGTGTGTCTGATCTGGATCCAAACTGTTTGTAAATGCAAATTAAGCAATATTCAGCAGTATAAGAGTTAACCCTTATCCTGCTAAGTGCGACCTGAATTATATTTGCAAACAGCTTGGATCTAGATCAGACGCCGCGTCACGCGGCGTCTGATCTAGATCCAAGCTGTTTGCCACACATAGTAATATTTTCTTAAGTTTAAAAAGATTAAAAGTAATTGTATCTTATTTCGCAGATGATATATTTTAAGCAGAGGTCAATTCAGCAGAATAGGAGTTAAATGCTCGCTCACAATTATTCTTTACCTTTGGGAGGCATAAAGGAAATGGCTGTGGCAAATCTCAGTAATGAACCCATGGATGCCAGTGAAACCAATCACAAGCCCAAGGTGAACTTTGTCATTCCAAAACAATAATGATGTTCATCAGATGACACAGTTTTTATTACCTCCTTTCCTTATCTAGGTCACAATGTTGGAAGTTCTGGGGCCCGTTTCATAAAACTTGGTACGACAAAAACGATCGTAAGTCTAAACTTTTAAAATACATTTATTTTCTTATTTCTCCATCTAATCCTGTCCTGTGACATCTTTTTGGAATCGTCTTTTCAAGACGATTCCAAAAAGATGTCACAGGACAGGATTAGATGGAGAAATAAATAATAATTGAGACCTTTATAATCTGACTTACGACAAGTATTGTCGTACGAAGTTTTATGAAATGGGCCCCTGGTCTTTCATGGGTTTATTTTTGTGTTGTATGTTATATTTTTCTTAAAGTTTTTTTGTTTTATTTTTATTTTAGATTTTATTGTTATGATTTTTTTGCTCAATTATAAAGTTCAAGCTTTGAACAACATTGATATCATGTGATTTTTTTTTTAATTCAGGATAATGTGAAATAAAAACTGCTTGCCATTTATCATGTTATTCAACGTAAAGCGCTAAAACCTTTGGTTTTTTGTGGACACTCTTTGCATTGCTCTTAGGTGGATCAGCATTCTTGCTCAGCGTGCAGAAACCGTTATTTTACTGTTGTGAGGTCAGATTAGGGTTACTTATTCATCAGCATTCTGTCTTATCATAATTACAAACAGTTTTTATCTTATAAGCCCAATTCCTCAACATGCATAGTGCGGCCTACTGCAGACAATTAGCAGAAACACACTCCCAAAGACTCCCTTGTTAAATTTTGTAGTTAAAAACAAAGTTACTCAACGCCTTAACACATCTGCATGTCTGCATCTGTATGTTACCTTGTTGCATGCAAAGGGCAAAACTATGGGACTCCAAAACTATGATTACCTTTGCAAACAGCTGGGATCCTGATGAGATGCCGAGTAACTCGGCATCTCATCAGGATCCCAACTGTTTGCCACTCTGACCCTGTTTTTAAAATTTTAGAAATTCTAATTTCAGAACAGTAGCTGACTGCATTTGTTGAGGATGCCAATATTACTTAGCGTTCAAAGCGTTTCCAGTTATCATGATACAGTAAGGTAGATATTATTTTTACTAAGTTTGAGTGAAAACAAACGCAATGCAATAAAATGTAGAAAATGATGAGTTTCATTTCAAATGTAGATATGTTTCCTTTAATCAGAATGGCAAATAGTTTGGGGTCTGATCAGATGCCCATTTATTGAGCATCTAATCTGGCTTACAACTGAATGCCATAGACATTATTGTTTTAGCATAAACACATTTAAAGGGAGAAAGAATAACGTCTTCCCCGCTGTACTAAATGAAACTTGATAAGCATTTGCAATTACAAATAGTGTAGATACAGATCAGATGTCAAGTTACTGGCACTTGATCAGGATCCAAACTGTTTGAAACTCATATAAATGTTAAGGCGCATTCTGCTTTACTTTCAACCTGCTTTAAGTAGTCACCTATCTCCAAAACTAGAAACATGCTATGGGGGAAAGGGTTATATTTTATCTGGATATAAACTGTTTGTAAATGCCAGTTCGGTTAACCCATTACCCTAGTCTATTTCTAATTTTGAAGACAGTTGATCATTTAACCCATTACCCCATTTATACATCCACTAAAGAAAATAGATCCAATTTTTACAATCATGAATATCTGTCATAAGAAATATTTTCTAAATACTAGACAATGATGGCTTAAAGCAGGATGAAAGTAAAGCAGAATGCGCCTTAAGGCACATTCTGCTTTACTTTCAACCTAGGAAACAATATATTGTTAAAAAAATTGTGTGAAGGGGCATAACTCTGAAAATACAGAGTCAAACCAAAAACCCGTAATATATTTTAAGTCACTTCATTCATTGTATCACCATATCAAATTTGAAATCAATTGAATCAAAAATAAAAAAGTTCTTGTTTTTTTTTAAAAATGCCCATTTTTGACAATAAAGGGGCATAACTCTGCTAAAAATAGTCGCCAAAGTCTGAAACGCGAACTCGTCCGAACTATTGTGGTATGGAATATTTGTAGGAAGTTTAATAAAAATCGGTCAATAAATGAAGGTGAGAGAGCGCTAAGAAGAAAAGTTAACGGACGAAGTGTGGCTTATTTTAAATTTTAAGGATGTAAAGGGGCATAACTCATAGAAAAATAATTTAACAGGAACCAAAATTCACAGGTGCCTTCCCTGCATGATGAGAAAGATAAATATGAAATTTGGTTCCAATAGACAAAATGTAAGTAAAATTATTATCAAGAAACAATATATTGTTAAAAAAATTGTGTAAAGGGGCATAACTCTGAAAATACGAAGTCAAACCAAAAACCCGTAATATATGTTAAGTAACTTCATTCATTGTATCACCATATCAAATTTGAAATAAATTGAATAATTAAAAAAAAAGTTCTGTTTTTTTTTTTAAAATGCCCATTTTTGACAATAAAGGGGCATAACTCTGCTAAAAATAGCCGCCAACGTCTGAAACGGGAACTCGTCCGAGCTATTGTGGTATGGAATATTTGTAGGAAGTTTAATCAAAATCGGTAAATAAATGAAGATGAGAGAGCGCTAACAAGAAAAGTTAACGGACGGACGGACATACGGACGGACGGACAGCGCTGGGTATACCATAATACGACCGTCGATGACGGGCGTATAAAAACCTCTCTATTATGGCCACTATATATTAGGTGTTTAAAGCAGGTGATTGATTTAAGCAAGAAAACAGTAAAACAGAAAGCTCCTTTAGAAGCTTTCTGTTTTACTGTCATCTTGCTTTAACCTGTTGCCTGTCTTTTACACAAGCAACTAGGCTTCGTTTTAACGGTCGTTATAGAGAGGTTTTACTGTAAATACAATCTACCAAAATTGTCATCACTTATCTCTATTTAAAAGTTCTTTTTTCTTTTCTCTCTAAGTTGCTAAAATGTAATCTGAGTGACAAAAAGTCTGGATCCTGATCGTACATCTAGTTACTCAGCATCTGATCAGGATCCAGACTGTTTTCAAAGGCTATACATTTCATTTGTTTAACCCATTAACCCATAGCCTGTTTCCAGTTTTAAATGATCACTTAAAGCAGGTTGAAAGTAAAGCAGAATGTGCCTTAAGGCGCATTCTGCTTGACTCTCGATCAGCCTGCTTGAAGCTACCATCTGCTAGAATAAAGACAACATCTTTTATAATACATATGGTATTCATAATTGTATAAATATTGGAACTATTTTCCTTAGTGGATGAATAAATGACAGGCGTAAAAAGGCATATTTATGGGGTAATGGGTTAAAGGAGATTATGAGCTGCTTGTGTCCTGACAGTGGGTATGGGAGTTTAGGTACTGATTATCCCTTTACCCCATAGCCTGTTTCTAGTTTTGAAGACATGTGACCACTTAAAGCAGGTTGAAAGTAAAGCAGAATGTGCCATAAGGCACATTCTGCTTTACTTTCAGCCTGCTTTAAGCTATCATCAGTTAGGATTTAGAAATTTTTCCTTATGGTTCATTTTCAAGACTGTTTAAATTGGAACTATTTTATTCAGTGGAGGAATAAATCAAATGTGCTAAAAGTCGCTTCTTTGAGGGAAAGGATTAAGCCTTCTCAATTAGCTTCGAGGCCAGTAATTACCTGCCTGATGAGTGTGAATAGACATGCACTTGCCAATTTTATGAAAGGAGAAAATTCCCCACTATTGTTATCCTAGCAAGAGGTTTGAGAGTCTTATGTATAAAAGTACTATAAGTGTGCCAACAAATTGCCATGGTTTTCAGATATGAAACATTTCTCCACAGTTTTATGGATGAGAAAGTCGTAACTGCTGCCAGAAAGATGGGTTTTGTTACCGTCATAAATAGAAAGATTCCAAGAGCATATTAGAAGACTCTTAATGAATGACCTGTCATACATATATCTATTCTAAAATAGCATCTGCTTAACAGTCTAACTGTAAGCAGCCATTTAGATAAATAGCAGCTTAACCTATAACCCTATAAATATGCCTTTTTACATCTTTAATTTATTCCTCCACTGAAGAAAATAGTCCTACTTTTAACAGTCAGGAAGATTTCACATAAAATTATTTTCTATATGCTAGCAAATTATAGCTTAAAGCAGGCTGAAAGTAAAGCAGAATGCGCCATAAGGCACATTCTGCTTTACTTTCAATTTGCTTTAAGTTGTAAGCTATCTTCAATACTAGAAAGAGGCTATGTGGTAATTGGTTAATGCATGAAAGGTAATGCAGTAAGTTCTTGCCTTGCAGGAGCTTTCTGAATTACTTCGGTCATTCATCAATTAACAGTCAAAATTGCATTAAGGTGCCATTTCTAAAGGTCTTTAGGGAACACTTGACACTGGTAGCAGCTTATTACAGGGCAGAAGTAATGAAGAAAGCTTATGCTATACATGAGCTTTCTGAATTACTTCTGAAATGCAATAAGTAGCCACCTGTGCTTAGAGAGTTGCTAGGTTGAGAGCTGAGCGTCCACATATCACAAGTTCTCACTGTATTCTGTAAAACAGGTATTTTTTGTGTCATGAATATTTCACTTAATGCAATTTTGCATTAATTCGCGACATCGTGCAATATTTCTAGCAGGTAGTAGCTTAAAGCAGGCTGAAAGTAAAGCCGAATGTGCCTGCTTTAAGAAGTCATATATTCAAAACTTCAGATATTCGCGAATTAACGCGTAAATTATATTCTCCCGAATAAAACTGGTTTTACAGTAATAACATCATTAATTTGTTTACAGTTTAATCTTAAGCTCTGCTCTTCTCCTTCCCTCAACAGCTCTTGTACAGATGTTAAAAGCTTTAAATGATCTCATTTGCTGGGCATTTTTTTCTCAATATCACAGCTCATAAGAATTTTGTCTTTTGAAATGTGTTGCAACAAAACATGAAAACTTGAACCAAGTGAGAGGAACCAATGGCTTAACCCTTTCCCTTATAGAAGCGACTTTTAGCGTATTTAATTTATTCCTCCGCTGAAGAAAGTAGTTCCAATTCATACCTTAAAAAAAAATTACCATAACAAATATTTTATATAGCCTAACAGATGGTAGTTTAAAGCAGGCTGAAAGTAAAGCAGAAGGCACATTCTGCTTTACTTTCAACCTGCTTTAAGTGATCACCTGTCTTTCATATTATTAATAGGTTATTGGGTAAAGGGTTAACTCTCTACCCAATAGATAGGCATTTTTGCACATTTAACCCTTTCTCCTATAGAAGGGCCTTTTAGCGCATTTTATTCATTCCTACACTAAAGAAAATACTTCCAATTTATACAGTTATAAATATATAACAAAACAAATATTATCAATACCTTATCAGAAAGTAGCTTAAAGCAGGCTGAAAGTAAAGCAGAATGTACCTTATATAAGGCACATTCTGCTTTATTTTTAACCTGATTTAAGTAGTCATCTGTCTTTAAAACTAGAAACATGCTATGGAGTAATGGGTTAATTCATTCCTCCTGTGAAGAAAATATAGTTTCACTTTATACAATAATGAATATGCAACATAAGAAATATTTCTTATATCCTAGCAGATATATAGAAGCTTAACCCATTACCCTATAGCCTATTTCTAGTTTTGACGACAGGTGGCCACTTAAAGCAGGTTGAAAGTAAAGCAGAATGTGCCTTAAGGCGCATTCTGCTATACTTTCAGCCTGCTTTAAGCTACCATCTGCTAGAATATAGAAAATATTTTCTATGATACATAATCATGACTGTACAAATTGGACCTATTGTCTTCAGTGGAGGATTGAATTAATGGCATAAAAAGGTGTATTTATGGGGGAACAAGTTAAAGCAGGCTGAGTAATGCACATTCTGCTTTACTTTCAACCTGCTTTAAGTGATCACCTGTCTTTCATATTATTAATAGGTTATTGGGTAAAGGGTTAACTCTCTACTCAATAGATAGGCATTTTTGCACATTTAACCCTTTCTCCTATAGAAGGGCCTTTTAGCGCATTTTATTCATTCCTACACTAAAGAAAATACTTCCAATTTATACAGTTATAAATATATAACAAAAAAAATATTATCAATACCTTATCAGAAAGTAGCTTAAAGCAGGCTGAAAGTAAAGCAGAATGTACCTTAAGGCACATTCTGCTTTATTTTTAACCTGATTTAAGTAGTCATCTGTCTTTAAAACTAGAAACATGCTATGGAGTAATGGGTTAATTCATTCCTCCTGTGAAGAAAATATAGTTTCACTTTATACAATAATGAATATGCAACATAAGAAATATTTCTTATATCCTAGCAGATATATAGAAGCTTAACCCATTACCCTATAGCCTATTTCTAGTTTTGAAGACAGGTGGCCACTTAAAGCAGGTTGAAAGTAAAGCAGAATGTGCCTTAAGGCGCATTCTGCTATACTTTCAGCCTGCTTTAAGCTACCATCTGCTAGAATATAGAAAATATTTTCTATGATACATAATCATGACTGTACAAATTGGACCTATTGTCTTCAGTGGAGGACTGAATTAATGGCATAAAAAGGTGTATTTATGGGGGAACAAGTTAAAGCAGGCTGAGTAATGCACATTCTGCTTTCCTTTCAACCTGCTTAAAATAGTCACCTGTCTTCAAAACTAGAAACCTGCTATGGAGTATTGGGCTCAGATGAGGTCATGAATAATTAACAGTCTGACTAGGATCCCTGCTTTATTGAACGTGTCGCATCAACTGTCATTGGCTGTTTGTACATTAAGATCTAATACCTCATAAGGGATATTGAATAATGAATTCGGTCAGGCACCAACTAAATACGCATTTCAATGAAAAAGCTGTCAAGTGTTCCATGAAATTGAAAATTATATTTCATACAGAAATGGCAAACATGGTACAAAACAATTGAATATTCTGTAGAATCTCGGTAGCTATACTCACTGAAAGGAAGCTAGTTGATGTTTAACCCATTACCCCATAAATATGCCTTTTAACGTTGTTATTAATTCTTCCACAAAAGAAATTATATTTTATTATATCCATTTCATACAGTCATGAATATGCACCATAAGAAATAGTTTATCTTTCCTAACAGATATAATCTTAAAGCAGGCTGAAAGTAAAGCAGAATGCCCCTTTGAACCCAAGTCCTGCATATAGGCGTCCTTTTCAAACAGTGTACATGTGAATAGTATACTTGTCCTATGCAAACAGTGAAGACCCAGATCAGAGGGCTCCGAAAGGAGACCTCTGATCAGAGTCTTCACTGTTTGTCACAATGTCAAACATTGATAAAAACAACCCTTAAAAGTCAGAAATGGACTAGACTAAAATGGAAACTGGAATTGTCCATTTAAAGTTTCAGGGAGGAAAGGGTTACTTTTGACCTACTTTAAGTGGTCACATGTCTTCAAAACTAGAAACAGGCTATGGAGTAATGGATTAATGAAGGACAAAAGTAATGCAGACAGCCTCTTTACAAGCTTTCTGTATTACTTTTGTTATGCATTAGGAAATGATCTTGTTTAACCCTTTCCCCCATAGAAGCGCCTTTTAGCGCATTCAGTTTATTCTTGCCCTGAAGAAAACAGTTCCAATTTATACATTCATAAATATGTATCATACAAAATATTTTCTATATTCTAGCAGATGATAGCTTAAAGCAGGCTGAAAGTAAAGCAGAATGCGCTTAAAGCGCATTCTGCTTTACTTTCAACCTGCTTTAAGTGGACACCTATATTCAATACTACAGAATCGCTATGTGGGAAAGGGTTAAAAAAGGCCATGCTTTTTTATTTGAATGAATGCTATAATACCAGATTGATTGTATAGGAACACTGAAATTTCACTCTTTTTTTTTAAACCATATCTGAGTCATCGCTGTTTGCAATCCTAATCTAAATGCACAACCATCATCTAATACATACTTTCAAATATGTTGACCTGAATTGAAAGACCAAAATGAAAATTTGTTTTCAATGACAATGATGCTAAGGAAATGAAAACACATGTTGTTATCTTTTAAATGTGCAAAGTTGTGTTAGCAAATAATCAAAAGCTCGTTCTTGAACATTATTTTCCGTTAGCCTCGGCTATCACATGTATACACGGAGCATGTTGTATCGACAGTGCTTCTTACCTTCGCATGTTTAAAAATAGAAATCACGTGACCATACCTGTCCATATATAACCGGATGTCCAAACCTGTAAACTCATAGTTGTTTTTGGCGTGCTTCCGGTAAGCTACTTTCTTCGCTTTCGATTTAGTTTTTGAACAATTGTTCGTTTTACAGCTGTAGTCATTACATTTATGGCTAATAGGAAGGATTTAGAGGCCGGCGGGGACGATGTCCTCAGCCTTGGTTCCAGCGACGAGTTTTCTGGGTTTGATATGGAAGATATTGGCCTCAATGCGGCGTGTAACGTCGCCTCGTGCTCTACATCTAGCAAAAAACCGAGGGTGAAAAGCGTGGTTTTTGCCAAAGGTAAGGAGAATTCCCCTAAGTCGGGAAAAAAGAAATGCCTTTCTAAGTCTTCTTCGTCGAAGAAAACTACTAAAACTTCTAGAACTACAAAAAGGCCGGCTTCGTCGAAGTCGCAATCCAACTCTGTTGCTGACGTGTCTTCGGGTGCGACGCAGTCGCAGCCCAGCCCCGCCATTGACTTTTCCAATATGTCTATGGGTGATATTAATAATTTGAGACAGGTTTTAGGCATACAAGGTTCAACGGAACAACCTTCTTCTGGTTATGAGAATTTTGGTCCAAATTTGCATATAGAGGTGGATAGTGCAGACATTTCAGATGATGGTCAGGCTGGCCATGCTAATGTGGACTTTTCCAATGAGTTTAGTAGTACTCTCTTTGATAATGACTCTAATGAGGATTGGGATTTGCCTAAGCTTAAGGAGCCCTCTAAGGGCAAACCCATTGCTGGTTCTTTAGCAACTCTTATAAATACTGCCTGTACTTCACAGTGTGACATTGAACCAATGGTAGATAAACATTCAATTCCAGAAAATTGTGATAAAATGGCAGCTCCTTCGGTTAATCCAGAGGTTTGGAAAGTTTTATACAAAAGGACGCAAGTTCAGGATAAATGCTTCCAAGAGATTCAGAACCTTTTGGCTACCAGCATGGTGCCAATTATTAAGTTGGCCGACGTCTTAAAACCTCATATCCAAGGTAATGCAGAGTCGAAGACTTTGCTCTCTGAAGCTTTGACCCTGATTGGCCAGGCACAGCATGGTTTGTCTCTCAGAAGGCGTTATATGATAAGACCAAACTTGAGGAATAAGTACACCAATCTGTGTAACATCAATGTGCCCATTTCTGCCCAACTTTTTGGTGACGATGTAAATAAGCAGATTAAGCAGCTTGATACTACTGCTTTCATTGGGAGAGAGCAGAGATATAATGCCCCATTCTATAGAGGTAGAGGGTTTTCCAGACCGCCCCGTAGAGGTGGATACAACTACAGGTACCAGCCATATCCTCAACAAAGAGGTGGTTTTCATAGGCAACCCTTCCAATCTTTCCGTGGGAGAGGTCGTAGACCCGCCGCTACTGCTACGGTTACTTCCCCAAACGGCCAGTAAACCCGACAGTAAGTAATACTGGTAAGCTCAAACATTGTTTACATTTCTGGGAAAAGATTACTAGTGATCCTTTTGTCTTACAGTCAGTACGTGGGTATTGTATTGACTTTGATTCTCATCCACATCAATTTAAGATTCCGGGTGAAATTCCTTTCCCCGAGGAGCAGAAGAGTATTGTTGATTTTGAGGTCGATGATATGCTTAAAAAAGGAGCTATTGTTAAGTCAGAGTGGGAACCAGATCAATTTGTCTCGAATATTTTTATTGTTCCCAAACCAAATGGGCGATTCAGGCCCGTTATCAATTTGAAACAGCTCAATCAGTTCGTACATTACGATCATTTCAAGCAGGAAACTTTTAAAACAGTTTTGGATTTAGTTCAAAAAGGTGATTTTTTCACCTCTATTGACCTCAAAGATGCATACTTTTCGGTTCCTATTCATAAGGATTTTCAAAAGTATTTAAAGTTCAGCTGGCGAAAAACTTTGTATAAGTTCGTCTGCTTACCTTTTGGTTTGAAATCTGCTCCTTTTTTGTTTACTAAACTCTTGAAACCAATATATGGGTGGTTTAGACAGCAAGGAATCAGATGTTCCTATTATATTGATGATTCTCTTAACATGAATCAGCTACAGGACATTTGTGGGGATCATACTGGTGTTCTTAAAAGGACTTTATCCTCTCTTGGTTATGTCATTAATGAGACAAAGTCTGTACTCATTCCAACACAGCGTATCATTTTCTTTGGGTTTGTGTTGGATTCTGTTAGTTTTATGGTTTTTCTAACAGATAAGAAAGTAGAGAAAATTTTCATGGTTGCTAAACAGATTTTGGAAAGGGATGTCATTATTGTGAGAGATTTGGCCTCTTTTATTGGTCTGTTGATCAATGCCTTTTATGCAGTGTATGAAGGCCCACTTCATTACAGAACACTTGAAAGGGATAAGTTACGTGGTCTTGGTTCCACTATGGATTTTGATAACAAAATGATTTTGTCTAAGGAAGGTAGGAAGGAAATCATGTGGTGGCAAAAGAATGTTTCAGTTAAGAATGGTAAAAGAATCAGGCCAGGAGTAGTTGATTTAAGTTGCAAATCAGATGCCAGTAAGATTGGTTGGGGATTCCTTATAGTAGGATCAAGTAGAGTGGCCAGTGGTAGATGGTCTAGAGTTGAGTCTCTGCAGTCTATTAATTATCTTGAATTGCTGGCCATTTTTTATGGTCTACAGTCCGTAGTTAAGGACAAGTTTAATATTCATGTAGAGATCCAGTGTGATAATACATCTGCTATTAAATATATCAATGATATGGGGGGTATGACCTCTCCTAAATTGGATAGGCTAGCTGATAATCTTTGGCAGTGGTGTATTAACCAGTCTATACATATTTCAGCCGTACATATTCCAGGTCGTTTGAATGTTGAGGCTGATTTTCATTCAAGAAATTTTTCAAGTACATCAGAATGGATGTTAAAGAGAGATATATTTAATAGGTTGTGTAATCAGTTCTGGATCCCTGATGTTGATCTCTTTGCATCTAGACTTAACAAACAGTTGGATAGATATATAAGCTGGTTTCCAGAACCTGAGGCTTTTCATTATGATGCTTTTACTATTTCTTGGCAAGATTTTGAACCTTATATCTTTCCACCATTTAATTTGGTAGGGAAAGTTGTTAATAAGTTGTTGTCAGATAGTGTAAGAAGGGCCATTCTAGTATTTCCTTTTTGGAAATCCCAGACTTATTTTCCTCAAATCTTGGAGAATATTTGTTCTTTTCCAATTAGACTCCCAAGACACAGGGATCTGCTATCATTAGCACACAACGACGAAACTCATCCTTTGGCGAAGTCTTTGCGGATGGTCGCAGTATGTGTATCAGGGAGACACTCTGTCGTCAAGGAATTTCAGAAGCGGCTGTCAACATCATCCTACAGTCATGGAGAAAAGGAACCAGAAAACAGTATGGACTTGCATGGAAACAGTGGTTTGTTTGGTGTAAAGGAAGGGGTAAAAGTCCCCTTTATACGTCTGAAAATATAGTATTAGATTATTTAAGCTGCTTAGCCTTGTTAAATAGATCTTATTCAGTAATTAATTGTCACAAATCTATGTTAGTACAAACTTTGCCAATTTTTGGTAATTCCTGGTGTCTAAACACCATTTTGTTAACACGTTTCATGAAGGGACTTTTTATCAGGAACCCTCCTATACCTCGTTATTCTTCTACTTGGGACGTTTCTGCTGTTTTGAAATATTTAGAAAGGCTTTACCCGCTTACTGATCTGTCCTTGAAAATGTTGACTTTGAAGCTGGTTGCTTTGGTTGCTCTAGCAGCAGCTCCCAGAGCTCAGACTATTATTGCTATGAATCTTGATTCCATGTATATAGAGGGTAGTAAGGTGGTATTTAACTTTCAGGACTTATTGAAAACTTCCAGGATGGGACACCAATTTGTTTTAGAGTTAAATAGATTTCATAATGTTAAATTATGTGTGATGAACACTTTGTTACATTATGTTAATGTTACCAGAGATATTAGGAAATCTAATCAGGTATTCATTTCATATATGACTTATAAAGCTGTGACTACTAGTACAGTAGCTCGTTGGCTTAAAGCTGTGTTACAGTTATCTGGTGTGGACACTTCTAAGTTCAAAGCACACTCCTTCAGGGGTGCTGCTGTTTCTGCAGCCTTTAATAGAGGATGTTCTTTACGTGATATTTTAGCCACAGCAGATTGGTCATCTGATAAGACATTCAGAAGGTTCTATTATAGACATTCAGAAAATAGAGTTAATTCATTAAGTTTTGCAGATAATGTGATGCAGTGTCATTAGTTTCTACAGTATTTACAGGGTAGTTTGTTAGTTTGATTATACTATGCTATTAACTAAAGTAAGTTAAGTTTATTAGATGTTTATTATTTGTTGTTGCCTTTGAAGATGCTCCGTGTATACATGTGATAGCCGAGGCTAACGGAAAATAATGCCCCCTCATCCAAACATTTATGTGAGGGATGAGGAGCATTATTTGAGTATAGCCGGAGGCTGAGCATGTATACACCCACCCTGTTGCTTGGTTTTCCCTCCCTTTGATACGTTTATGCAACAACAAATGAATGCTTTGAATTTATGAGTTTACAGGTTTGGACATCCGGTTATATATGGACAGGTATGGTCACGTGATTTCTATTTTTAAACATGCGAAGGTAAGAAGCACTGTCGATACAACATGCTCCGTGTATACATGCTCAGCCTCCGGCTATACTCAAATAATGCTCCTCATCCCTCACATAAATGTTTGGATGAGGGGGCATTATCCTCCGCTTATCCCATATAAACATTAGTCTGCATGTTAGTGTATATAATGTACAGTGAAGAATCTTTTATTCTTTCCAGTTTAAACGCAAACGTACGCAAACTCAAAGCACTAAAACGTAGAAAAGAACAACTTTTGGACAATTCTGATAATTCTTGTTTATCTTGGTGGCAAACAGTTTGGAGCCTGATCAGATGCCGGGTAACCCGGCATCTGATCTGGCTCCAAACTGTTTGCACTGCAAATAATAGTTTTAGTGTAAACACGTTTATTGGGAAAGAATTACACATTCTCCACTGTAACATACACTAAACCTTCAATATAGCAACAACTCTAAAGAATATATTTTTCAAGTTTAAAAGGCAGGTGACTACTTAGGGCAAGATGAAAATAAAGCAGAAAGCTCCCTTTGGGAGCTTTCTGCTTAACTTACATCAAGCCTTAAGCTGTCATCTGTTTTATAGCGTTGCGTTTTAGTTTTGCATTAAATGGTTGTACTAGTTGGGTTTCACTGTAGTTCATTCTGAGTCAACTAGCAGATTTACAAAGCTAAATATGCAGCTAATTGATGCTAAATGTTTTTACAGCAAAGAAATTCCCCACCCACAAAAAAACATCAATGTAAATCTGCTCCATGACTGAAAATGTTATCAGCTTCAGAAGTGCATACCCTGATTGTCCTCAATACAGTTTATTTCTATTTGTGCAAGTCAATTGTTAGCACCTCAAAATTACACTTATGTTAAGTGACAACTGAAAGAAAAAGAAGCACAGAAAAAACTGATTAATTACTCCATGAATATGCCTTTTTACGCCTTTAATTTAGCATTCTTAAGAAGTCAGCATTTGTTACGCATTTTTCATAGAGAGGCCGCTTAACACAAGTTTGACTGTAATACTATACATTTTAACCCTTTATTCATAGCCTGTTTCTAGTTTTGAAGACAAGTGAACACTTAAAGCAGGTTGAAAGTAAAACAGAATGTGCCTTAAGGCAATTCTGCTTTACTTTCAGTCTGCTTTAAGCTACCAGCTGCATGAACATAAAAAATATTTCTTATAATACATATTCATGACTGTTTAAATTGGAATTATTTTCTTCAGCGGAGGAATAAAATGAAGGTGTAAAAGGCGTTTTTACAGGGTAATGGGTTAAAAAAGACACCAACTTGCTTAGTACCAGAAAGTTTGAACCCATTGAACTCTAGTCACAAGTTATAATACTTGTCCTTTATAATCTGTATACCTGTGACGAGTGCACTAGTTCTTAAAGCAAACAGTGTAGACCCTGATTAGAGGGCTCCTTCAGGAGCCCTCTGATCAGGGTCTGCAATGTTTGTCTTATTGCAGTATATTGTTATAAACAACCCTAAATAGTCACAAATGAATTCAACCTAACAAGAAAGTGGAATTGCCTATTTGAAGTTCCAGGGATGGATGAGGGAACGGAAGTTTTACTGTAGCCTCTATTTCATGTCAGCTCATTGTGTACAGCCTTTTATTCACTTTTGACAAGTCTATGTGTTTTTATCTTTATCAACTGAGGTGTAGATATATCAATCTATTCAATGACTTGGGTTTTTGCAACATCATTTACAATAGGTAAATATTCTCAACCGGAGTATCAATTTCTCACCATCTCATATCCTTTCTACAGATCCCATTTATATCTGAATTCTTTGCCTGCTAGAGGTGAAATTGTGATTACCTTTGCAAACAGTTGGATCCAGATGAGATGCCGCTTCACGCGGCATCTCATCAGGATCCAAACTGTTTGACACTCTGACCCTGTTTTGAAAAGAAATTTATAAGAATTCTTTTTTAGAACAGTAGCAGACGACAATTGTAGTAGAATGACAATATTACCCAGCATGCAAAGAGAGCATCAATAATTCTAATTCGCCTCAGTCGAACAATCCTGTGTTTCAAAGTTTAAATGTGGCACAGCCATCATTGTTTTTAACTCTTTCCTCCCTGAAACTTTAAATGAACAATTCCAGTTTCCATTTTAGTCTAGTCCATTTCTGACTTTTAAGGGTTGTTTTTGTCAATGTTTGGCATTATGACAAACAGTGGAGACCCTGATCAGAGGGCTCCGAAAAAAAGGAGCCCTCTGATCCGGGTCTCCACTGTTTGCACAGGACAAGTGTTCTATTCACATGTACACTGTTTTAAAAGGACGCCTATATGCGGGACCAGGGTTCAAAGGGTTAAACTTAAATTTTATTATTTACATCAATTACATTTTTACTTTGAAATACAGGTTTGTCAAATTAAGAGCATGTTATAGAAATTCAATTGAGAAAAAAATTGGAAAATTCAGCTAAAGCTAAGTCCAAGTGATTCAGACTTGACTGCAGCTTCATATAAAACTTAGAAACTGAAAGCTTAACATCAGATCAGGACCAAAACTTCTTCATTTATTGAATAATATAACTTACAGATGATAATTAAATTTCCATGTTAAAGCAAACATCATAATTGAGGCAGACAACATTTTTATTCTTAATAAGACTGCATTTTGCATTTTGACTGCATGATTGTGAAATTTTGACATTTATATAAATGTCAGATATGATCCTCAGTGTCTGATCCAAGCTGTTTGCGATAGTCTGTGATGTTACTACTATTAGCAGTGAAAAGAGTTCAGATCATCCTTGACTCTTACATGAGTTTTCTCCCTTATTCTATATTGGTTTTGATAGGTTTAACTTCTCAAAATGTCCTCAGCTAAAATTCCACTGTTTACTCCTTCTTCAAAGTTGATATACTGTCAGAGTGGCAAATAGTTTGGATTCTGAGTTCGTATAATTTGAACACTAATTCAGTAATATTGTCATCTACAACAATTATTGTCCTCTGCTTCTATTACAAATTACATTAAGAAGTTTCTAAAACTTTTTTTTTTAAATTGAGTCTGAGTATCAAAGAGTTTAAATCCAGATGAGACACAGCATTATCAGGGCTGCCATAAATTGACATGAAAAATCCTAAGATTTCAAAATTTGCATTTTTCAAGCGCGATTTAACGAATCGTACCTTTACCCCATAGACTTTTTCTTGTTTTGTTGACATGCGACCACTTAAAGCAGGCTGTAAGTAAAGCAGAATGCGCCTTAGGGCGCATTCTGCTTTACTTTCAGCCTGCTTTAAGCTACCATGAACTGGGAAAAAATCCGGAGATTTAGGAAAAATCCGGAGAAATGGCAGCCCTGCATTATGTGACATCTCAACTGTATCCTAACTGTTTGCAAAGATTATCACAGTTTCACAACTACTAGCAGGCAAAGAGTTCAAAACTTAAATCTCCTTCAATTCTAAGCAATCTATTCAATTAATGCAGATGCCGCATGACTGTAACCTCTTACCCTACAACCTGTTTCTAGTTATGAAGACAGGTGATCACTTGAATTAGGTTGAAAGTAAAGCACAATGTGCCTAAGGTACATTCTGCTTTGCTTTCAGTCTGCTTTAAGCTACTACCGGTATCTGCTAGGATTTAGAAGATATTTCTTATGGTGCATATATCTATGACTGTATAAAGTAGAACTATTATTTTCAGTGGAAGAATACCTTAACCCTTAGCCCGCCAAATAAATTGTCGTCTGCTATATTTCTCGTCTGCTTCAAGTTTCAAAGTGCTTCAAAGTTGCTCAAAATTGCTGAAAATGTTGTACGAGTGTCAAACAGCTTGGATCCGGATGAGACGCCGAATCCGGATCCAAGCTATTTGCATATGGAGCTATAGTCGTGAGTGGCAGGCTAAGGGTTAACCCTTTACTTCATAGCCTGTTTCTTAAGTTTTGAAGACAAGTTGAAAGTAAGGCACATTCTGCTTTACTTTCACCCTGCTTTAAGGTTACATCTGCTACAATATAGAAATATGTATTATATATATTTATGACTATATAAACAGAAACTATTTTCTTCAGTGGAGGAATCAATGAAATGCATATAAATGTATATCAATGGAGTATAGGCTTTACTGCCTTTAAAGGTATTAAAGACATATCTCTGCATGAGATCAAAAGGACCTGCAAAGGAGTTTATCAGGAAATACCTTCTGTGTTTTATGTTCAGGATTTCCTAATTGGGAACTACTTTCCATAGTGTATAAATAAATACAGTGGAGAATCTGTTATTCTTTCCCAATAAACGCATTTACGCTAAAACTATTATTTGCAGTGCAAACAGTTTGGAGCCAGATCAGACGCCGGGTAACCCGGCGTCTGATCAGGCTCCGAACTGTTTGCCACCAAGATAAACAAAAATTATCAGAATTGTCCAAAAGTTGTCATTTTCTACGGTTTGCGTTTGCGTACGTTTGCGTTTAAACGGGAAAGAATAACAGATTCTCCACTGTAGCAGATGAAAAGATGTATCTATTGGGTGATGGGTTAAGTTACTAGCTATCTAGTGAAGAAGAATGGAAATCTCTAAAGACAGAATGGCAGCTAAATAAACCAAAGTAATACTGAATGCTCCCAAAAACATTAGACTGTCACCTGTTAAAAAGGTCTGCCAAGTCATTTATTTAATGGTCACTAAACACAAGTCTGACTGCCTCAAGTGTTTAAGTGAGAGGCAGACTGTAACAAAATCACCTGTTACATTTGTGGTGAAAATATAATACTTGATGTAAACATTATCATTTGTGTGGAAAGATGTCTTAAACTCTTTAACCCATTACCCCATAGCCTGTTTCTAGTTTTGAAGATGGGTGACTACTTAGAGCAGGTTGAAAGTAAAGCAGAATGCACCTAAGGGTGCATTCTGCTTTATTTTCAGCCTGCTTTAAGCTACCATCTGCTAGAATATTGAAAAAATTTCCTTAGAAACAAATTCATGACATAATATAAAATGGAAATATTTACTTGAGTTGAGGAATAAATTAAAGGCGTTAAAATGCATATTTATGGGGTAATGGGTTAAAGGTCGTGTTTTCCTTTGCAATATTTGCCATCTGCTACTGTTCTAACAATAAAATTTCTAAATTTCTTTTCAAACCAGAGCTAGTCCAAAGTGTCAAACAGTTTGGCTTCTGATACGATGCTACCTTACACTGCTTCTCATCAGGATCCAACCTGTTCACAAAGGTATTTCACCACTATCATGCTACCCTTGTTTTCTATAGCGAACAACGATGACAAATATCCTTATCTCCAACATGTGTAAGATCACGTCACTATAACGTCACTATTTATAACGGCGTTTTGACGTCACCGGGGTTAAAAAAAAAAGCATATTGCTTTAAAAAGATCTTAAATCGTTGGTAATGTGAGAAAAAGAATCTGTCACTCGTCGATGTTTAAGACAAGTTTATCTCAAACTTGTCTAGAACAGAAAAGTTATTAAGCTCGCCAAGGCTCGCTTAATAACATTTCAATTCTAGACTCGTTTGAGATCAGCTTGTCTTAAACATTGACTCATGACAGATCCTATATATCCTGCTAACCTAACTGGACTTTGGACAAAGATATGTCATGGATTAACTCTTTCAACACTAAGTAACTCATGTGGGTTACTATGTTCCCTTATGGATCTTTTTAATCACCAAAATGTAATCGCATAACGAGCACCTGTGTATGATACATACCTGTAGATTAAACCATACCTGAGATCACTAGTCTGTACAAGAGATTGAACCAAACATGGGACAACACTGTGCATGAGCTTGAACAGTAACATGAAAATAACACTATACATCATCCTTACTTAAGGGAACAACTTTATAAAAGAGCTAAAATGAACCATACATTAGAATAACACTGTACAATATTTTGAACAACACTTGAGAGCAACACTGTACAAGAGCATGAACCATACTTAAGAACAAGTTTATAACAGAACTTGAACCATATCTGAGAAAAACACTATACAAGAGTTTGAACCATATCTGAGAACTATACTGTACAAGAGTTTGAACCATATCTGAGAACTATACTGTACAAGAGTTTGAACCATATCTGAGAACTATACTGTACAAGAGTTTGAACCATATCTGAGAACTATACTGTACAAGAGTTTGAACCATACCTGAGAACTATACTGTACAGGAGATTGAACCATATCTGAGAATTATACTGTACAAGAGTTTGAACCATATCTGAGAATTATACTGTACAAGAGTGTGAACCATACCTGAGAAAACCACTGTACAGGAGTTTGAACCATATCTGAGAACTATACTGTACAAGAGTTTGAACCATATCTGAGAACTATACTGTACAAGAGTTTGAACCATACCTGAGAATTATACTGTACAAGGGTTTGACCAATACCTGAGAAAACCACTGTACATGAGCATGAACCATATCTGATAACTTGAGATTTAACCATACCTGAGAATTATACTGTACAAGGGTTTGAACAATACCTGAGAAAACCACTGTACATGAGCATGAACCATATCTGATAACTTGAGATTTAACCATACCTGAGAATTATACTGTACAAGAGTTTGAACCATATCTGAGAATTATACTGTTCAAGGGTTTGAACCATATCTGAGAAAACCACTGTACAAGAGTTTGAACCATATCTGAGAATTATACTGTACAAGGGTTTGAACCATATCTGAGAATTATACTGTACAAGAGTTTGAACCATATCTGAGAACTTTACTGTACAGGAGCTTCAATCATTCATGAAAACAACACTGTACAAGAGCATAAACCGTACATAAAAACAAATTGGAACCAAATCTGAGATCAAATATAAGGAGCTTGAATCACACCTCAAGACAATAATGTGTTAGACTTTGAAGCATGCTGAAATTATTAAGTACTGTATGAGAGCTTGAACCATACCTTAGAGTAATACTGTACAGGAGTCAGAGCCATACCTTAGGACAATGTAACATGACAAACCTTTAGTTCAATTCAATTCTAGTTCAATTAAAAAGGCAGGCTTAACTAGATATTGAAGACATATATTGAAAAAGCTGGTTTCAAAATCTAAGAACATTTCTAATTGCTACAATACCATTCATTTTACATCACTACTAACATAGGTAAACAGTGGTTTAGAATGTTGAGCAAGTCCAGCATTTCTGTACCAAGAGAAACATACTCAGATAAGAAGAAAGCTGGGTATTAATTACTGTATGGTCAGAGAGATAGAGAGATTGATTAAAATGTCTGGGCCTATGACAAAATGTTATCACAACTCAGTGATAGAAAAAGGACAATCAAATAATCACTACACTGATCCAAATGTCTCACTGCTTATAAAGTCCAATCTGTAAGCTCTTCTACCTATACCTTCATAAAAGCACCATAAATGAATATTAACCCATTACCCCATAGCCCGTTTTGAATTTTTTTGAAAAATATGTGACCGCTTAAAGCTGGTTGAAAGTTATGCAGAATGCGCCTTAAGGCGCATTCTGCTTTACTTTAAGCCTGCTTTAAGTTTCCATCTACTAGATTATAGAAAATATCTCTTATGAAACATATTCATGACTATATAAATTTGAACTATTTTCTTCAGTGAAGGAATAAATACGAGGCGTAAAAAGGGCGTATTTATGGGGTAATGAGTTAATTGATGCTGTTGAATACAGGTGACATATTAACCCTTTCCTCCCTGGAATTTAAAATGGACAATTCCAATTTCCTATTTAGTAAAGTCCATTTTTAAGTTTGTTTTTGTCAATGTATTGCAATATTACAGACTGTAGACCATGATCAGAGGGCTCCTGTTTGCATTGGGCAAATGTACTCTTCAAAAGTACACTGTTTTGCAAAGGACACATACATAATGTGTGGCTAATATTTTATACATTAACCCTTTACCTGATAGCATTGTTTCTAGTATTGAAGATATGTGACTACTTAAAGCAGGTTGAAAGTAAAGCAGAATGCGCCCTACGGCGCATTCTGCTTTACTTTCAGCCTGCTTTAAGCTATTAACTGCTAGAATTAGGAAAGTATTAAATATGACACATATTCATTACGGCATAATTTGGAACTATTTTCTTCAGCGGATGAATAAAATGAATGTGCTAAAAGTCGCTTCTATAAGGGAAAGGGTTAAGCATGACACATTAAAAGTGGCTGCTTAACACTAGTTTGCCTATAGTCTCTCAACATTGGTTTGACAGTATTTGTTTTAGCCGTTTGGTGTGAAGAACAGTACATCAACTTTTAATTGATTCCCTCATCTACTTGCAGTTGTTTCTGTGCTGCAGATTCAGAATTGGTGTACACATAAAAAATATACAGACAGTAATAAACATGGGAAGCAGCTCTTGTAATGAGGAATTAATTTTTCAACTTGCTAACTAACGATGCAGTGTTAAATTGTTAATGTAAGTTACAAGGATTCCAGTGTTAGAACACAGCTCTGACAAATACCAGTTGTGGTATGCTTTATTCATTAAAGATGGTGCTGAGAACATCAGTTCCAACGTTTTATGTCAATGAGTACAGGAACATGTTCCAAGTGATGTAATTAATCAAGTAAAGTACACACTGAATACCACACAGCAATTTCAACTGATCTTTTTATTCCTACAAAAACAATTTATTATCATTGCATAAAAGAAAATTTATTCCATACTTTTATGCGTTCCTGCATTATGGAGTATGTGAAAATAGAATTAATTACGTGAACTGTATACAGTAAAGTTTGGTTATAACAACAATAGCTTGCAATTAAAGCAGGAGTTTTTTGCTTTACTTTTATCTTGCTTTACTTTCATCTTAATTTAGTAAGCCATTCACCTTGACACTTTTGTCCACAGAAGCACTTTCAGAGCTCCAAATAAGGGGAGTATTTCAAAAACTAAAATCTTTATTTCTACTTAAACCCTATGGTGTCACTACTCATTAGAATCGTCTCGAAGAGACGATTCTAATGAGTAGTAACACCATAGGATTTGGTGCTAAAATGGGTGAGAAAATATTGGATTTGTTCCGTTTACTCCCTCTTATCTGTAGCCCTAACTTTTTGGACACCTTTACCTATTCCTAGTGTATATAAAAAGCAGGTGGTAATTTACAGCTGGATGAAAGGAAAGCAGAAAGTTCCTCAAGGATCTGTCTGCTTTACTTTCATCCTGATTAACATCATTCCTTTTCAGATTTTTGCTTGTGGGCTATGGGGAAAAACAGTTATAAAACACTTAACTCTTTGCATGCTAGGTAATGTTTTGGTCTGCAACAATTGTTATCTGCTATTGTTCTAAAGATAGAATTTTCTAAATGTCTTTTCAAAACAGGGTCCAGATGAGACAGTTGCCGTGTAACACAGCATGTCTTCAGTATCTAAGCTGTTTGAATAGGTATAATCACTGTGTGACAATATCTGCCGCTACCATGCAAAGAGTTAACCCATTACCTCATGGCCAGTTTCTAGTTTTAAAGACAGGTGACAACTTAAAGCATGTTGAAAGTAAAGCAGAATGCCCCATTAAGGCACATTCTGCTTTACTTTCAGCCTGCTTTAAGCTACCAGCTGCTGGACTATAGAAATTATTTCTAATGTTAAATATTCATAATTGTATAAATTGGAACAATTTTCTTCAGTGTAGGGATAAACTAGAGGCACAAAAAGGCATATTTTTGGGTAAATGGGTTAAATTATGCATTCTTTTTGATGACAATAATAGTGGCAGTTCATTGAATAATGTTCCTTGCCAGTGCAGTAACAATTAAATGTGTCTTTGTTAATGTTTTCTTATGATTCATTTTGACAAAACATAACACATTGAATCAGAGCACCAGATAAGGGTAGTATTTCAAAAACTAAAATCTTAATTTCTGAATTAAACCCTATGATGTCACTACTCATTAGAATCGTCTCTTCGAGACGATTCTAATGAGTAGTAACACCATAGGATTTGGTGCTAAAAAGAGTGAGAAAATGTTGGATTTGTTGAAATAACTACCTCTTATTTGGAGCCCTGTTGAATGCTAAGTAATATTGTCATCTGCAACCAATGTCATCTGCTACTTTTATAATTAGGGTCAGAGCGTCAAACAGTTTGGATTCTGCTGAGTTACTTCCCGGCTCATCTGGATCCAAACAATATAATAGTTTCCACAGTTTGCTTATTAGCATGCAAAGAGTTAAAAGTCATCAACATATTATAAACTAAACTCTGGAGTGCTTCAAATGCTTCTATATTATAACTCATATACAGTAAAACCTCTCTATTTCGACCACTAATCAAGGGCTGATTAAATGTTTAAAAGACAGGTGACAGCGTAAAGCAAGTGGTTATAATAGAGGGGTTGTACAGTAATTCAGAGTATTGCCTCCACACAATTCTCTTTAAATCTTTGCATGATGGGTAATTTATTTCATCTTCATCATATTGTAGTCTGCTGTTGTTCTTAAATAAAAAAATTCTATAAATTTATCAAAATAGGGTCAGAGTGTCAAACAGTTTTAATCCTGGTGAGATCCCAAGTTACGCAGCACCTCATCATGAACCAAACTGTTTGCAAAGGTTATCATGGTTTTGTCGTTGGCATGCTAACGGTTAACCCATTACCTCATAAATACACCTTTTTACGCCTTTAATTTATTCCTCCGGTAAAGATAAAAGTTCCACTTTATACAGTCATAAATATGCACAGTAAGAAATATTTTCTATATTCTACTAGTTAGTATCTTAAAGCAGGCTGAAAGTAAAGCAGAATGTGCCTTAAGGCACATTCTGCTTTACTTTCAACCTGCTTTAAGTAGTAACTTGTTTTCAAAACTAGAAACAGGCTATTGGGTAATGGGGTAAAGTGGTTACCATTTAAAATAAATTTTATTGAAATATTGATAAAGGCTTTGCAAAATAACAGTGAAACCTTTGCAAATAGTTTGAATCCAGATGATCTAATTTTAAAAATAAATTTTAGAATTTTTCTAATTTTAGAACTGTATTAGATGAAAGTTATTGCATAGGGCAATATAATGACTTTAGGTTCAAAGAGTTAAACGCTCTTCAAGTGCTATCAAACTATCAATGTCCAAAAACAAACAGAATGTGATTAATGAAGCAAATAAATTTGTTTCGTTAGACTAAAACTGTCAGATATTCGGCCTTAGTGCACAATTCAACATCAAATATTTCATGGTAAAACCTGACTTACTGTGGTATAACAGTAGATATTTCATGGAGCTGAAGCATGGGCAGATCAGAGCACTGGTCTCCAGATAAATGGAGTCAAAGGAATATTTTCAACATTTTCTTTTTTATGTTTCAATATTACAACCAAATCCTAAGTTGAGACAACTCATGAGAATCATCTCTTCGAGTCTTTTAACCCATTACCCCATAGCCTATTTCTGGTTTTGAAGATATGAGACCTCTTAAAGCAGGTTGAAAGTAAAGCAGAATGCGCCTTAAGGCGCATTCTGCTTTACTTTCAGCCTGCTTTAAGCTATTATCTGCCAGAATATAGAAAATATTTCTTATGATACATGTTTATGACTGTTCAAATTGGAACTCTTTTCTTCAGTGGAGGAATAAATTCAAGGCGTAAAAAAGCGTATTTATGGGATAATGGGTTAAAAGTCTGTACTGGTGAGTCTTACTGTAATGTTCTTTAACCCATTACCCAATATCCTGTTTCTAGTTCTGAAGATAGGCTACCGCTGAAAGCAGGTTGAAAGTAAAGCAGAATGCGCCTTATGGCACATTCTACTTTACTTTCAGCCTGCTTTAAGCAACTAGCTGCTAGAATATAGAAAATATTTCCCAGGATACTTATTCATAACTGTATAAAAAGGAACTATATTCTCCAGTGGAGGAATAAATTATAGGCATAAAATGGTGCATTTTATGGGGGAACGGGTTAAATAAGAATAGCAGCATAGTGTGAAACATCAGACTTTCAGGAATACTGACCTTAAATGACAAAGCTTTTATATATAGTAAACAATTCATTGGCTTTATGATGTTTTTTGCAAGAACAAGAGCCTAGAAATGATACAGGTTAGCTATTTCCCTCATTATAAGCAACACCTTTTAGGTGTCTTTACTTTTTCCACACCAAAACAGTTTTTTACACCTTCATCCAAACTACTTACATGGGCTATCAGCGCCAGCTTCCCGAAATATTTAACCCATTACTCCATATATACGCATTTCTATACTTATAATTCATTCCTCCACTGAAGAAAATAGTTCCACTTTAAACAGTAATGAATGTGCGACATATATATTTTCTATATCCTAGCAGAGGGCGTGGTACCTTAATGCAGACTGAAAGTAAAGTAGAATGTGTACTTAAGGGACATTCTGTTTTACTTTCAACCTGCTTTATGAGGTCACCTGTCTCAAAACTTATAAACAAGTTACCTTGAGTAAGCTTAGAGTTAAAGCAGAAACAGGCTGAACAAGACCTGAACAAATAGTTTTGATCCAGATCAGGCCCCACATTAGTGGGGCCTGATCTGGATCCAAACTGTTTGGTTCTTGGTTCCATATAATTTATTTAATTACAAAGATGAATGGACGGTTTTAAAAACTTTATCAGACAGGTGACATTCGTAGCAGAGAAGATGTCTGCAGCAGATGACAGTTTCTCTGTGTTTAAAGCCATAACAGCAAAAATAACCTATACCTGTCTACATTCAGTCTCATTAGGTTATGTCAGTTCAGATATTAGTCGGTATGTACTTAACCCATTACCCCATAGATACACATTCAGTTGTCTTTAGTTTATTACTACACTACAGAAAATAGTTTCACTTTGTACAGTAATTGATATGGACCTAAAGAAATAGTTTCTATATCCTACCTGAATGTAGCTTGAAACAGACGGAAAGCAAAGCAGAATGTGTCTTAAGGTGCATTCTGCTTTACTTTTGACCTGCTTAAAGTGGTCACCTTTCTTCAAATCTAGAAAACTTTGTTGCCAGTGTTTAAGACTGGGTGACCACCTAAAGTAAAGCAGAAATGTCCCACAGGGATATATCTGCTTTATTGTCTGCTAGCTTAAAGCATCAACCAGTCAAGATACACTTGCTCTGACTCTTAATCCATTACCCCATATAGTCTGTTTCTAGTTTTGAAAATAGGTGACCACTTAAAGCAGGTGGAAAGTAAAGCAGAATGCGCCTTAAGGCTTAAAGGCGCATTCCACTTTATTTTCAGCCTGCTTTAAGATAACATCTTCTAAAATATAAAGAAATATTTTTTATTGTACATATTTATGACTGTACAAATTGGAACTATTTTCTTCAGTGGAGCAATGAATCAATGGCGTAAAGAGGCGTATTTATGGGTTAATGGGTTAATTTATACTATTATCAGGACAAGACAGAATCTCTATGAAGAAATAGGTGTGAAAAGGTAACAGTTTCTGTAAAGAAAATGTTAACCTATAGTGTGCTTTGAAGTTTTTCTCTTTCAAACTTTGTCAATAACAGCAATTCTCACAGTAGATATACAGTGAAGGAGCTTTCTGTTTTACGTTTGCCTCTATAATTGCTTTAAGCAGTCATCTGCCTAAAACACTTGCTAATTAAACATAATTTAGTGAATTTGTAATAGAGAGGTTTAATTGTACATGTATCTACATTTCCTTCTAGGAATTAAAAGCATCGATTTAAATGGCATCCCATTAGGATCCAAACCGTTTGCAACAGGTATCACAAAGTTGCCAATTAACCCATTACCCCATATAGCCTGTTTCTAGTATTGAAGATAGGTGACCACTTAAAGCAGGTTGAAAGTAAAGCAGAATGTGCCTTAAGGCACATTCTGCTTTACTTTCAGCCTGCTTTAAGCTATAATCTTCTAGAATATAGAAAATATTTCTTATGATACTAGTGGACCTATTTTCTTCAATGTAGTAATAAATGAAAGGCGTAAAAAGCATATTTATGGGGTAATGGGATAAGCATGCTAAAGGCTCATTAGGAATACACTGAGGAGGCAGGTAGAAGACAATTGGATATTTGCTAATAAACAATTACATATATTACTTCACTACAGGTAATTAGTACATATATCCTCCCTCACTAATTGACTGAGAACTTGCTAGCGAACAGAGAATTGTTAACTCACAACCCATTACTCCATAGATATACCTTTCTACACCTCTAATTTATTCCTCTACGGAAGAAAATAGTTACACTTTATACAGGCATGAATATGTACGTTAAGAAAAATATTCTATATCACTAGTTGGTACTTTAAAGCAGGCTTTACTTTCAACTAGCTTTAATAGGTCACCTGTCTTCAAAATTAGAAACAGGCTGGATAAATATCTTGGAAAATGTTCATGAGTTTATGGAACAGTTAATGTGACAGAAATCATATATATAGGACTGTTCACCGGCACTGCTTGCGCTCTTCAAACAACTACTCTCAAATAAATTTCTACCTCTCTCTTCAAAATATTAACAAATTAAATTTTAAAAATAACCCTTTATCCCATAAAAACACCTTTTTAGGCTTGTACTTATTTCATACACTAAGAAAGCTAGTCCCTGTCTGGGAAGTCATGTACATGAAATATATGCACTGGCCCATAATGCTTTACTTTCATCCTGCTTTAATCTACAATCTGCTAGGATATAGAAATTATTTCTTATAGTCTATATCCATGACTGTATGACTTGTAGCGGAACTATTTTCTTCAGTGGAGGAATAAATTATAGGCATACAAAGATGTATCTATAGGATAATGGGTTAACACAAGATTTGATGGCTGACATTCTTTACACTCATATGCATCTGTGCAAGTGATTTAATCTTATTATTCCTGTTGCCAGTTTTTTGTCTCCAACTGCAGCATGTTTCCTAGCCAAGAACACACATTAACTCTTTGCCTGCCAATCTCCGCTTTTATTTATATTTGCAAACAGTTGGATCCAGATCAGATGCAGCATAATGCTGCGCTGCATCAGATCTGGATCCAAACTGTTTGCCTTTTTATTTTAATTTCCATTTACAAACGCATACATTTTTTATTTTAGAAAGTTTGTATACAGCAATTTCAAAGCGGATGATATTACCGCGGGAGAAGGGTGAAATTATATTTATCTGCCAATTTACTGCAACGGCACAGTAATATCTGTGTCAAGCGACAAATCAATTAGAAAGTATGAAACTGTTTTAACCCTTTGAAGCCTAGTCACGCATATATGCATCATTTGCAAACAGTGTACATGAGAAGAGTACATGTGTCCTATGCAAACAGTGAAGACCCAGATCAGAGGGCTCCAAAAGGAGCCCTCTGATCTGGGTCTTCACTGTTTGTAATATTACATTGAATAAAACAATCCTAAATACTAGTAAATAGTTGAAAATGGAGAAGATTAAAATGGGAACTGGAATTGTCTATTTGAAGTTTCAGGGAGGAAAGAGTTAAGACATGGCTGCTTAACCCTTTGAACCCTAGTCCCGCATATAGGCGTCCTTTCAAACAGTGTACATGTGAATAGTACACTTGTCCTATGCAAACAGTGAAGACCCAGATCAGAGGGCTCCGAAAGGAGCCCTCTGATCAGGGTCTTTACTGTTTGTCATAATGCCAAACATTGACAAAAACAACCCTTAAAGTCAGAAATGGAATAGACTTAAATGTAAACTAGAATTGTCCATTTAAAGTTTCAGGGAGGAAAGAGTTAATTAATGTAGTGCAAAGGGTATGCAGAATGAAGAGTCTGTCCTTAATTTTGTCATGTAATCTGCAACACTGTCTGTCCATACATGTTTTGAAAGTTTCTTAACAAACTGAACCCTATAAACATTTGGTATTCTCATCCTTTACAAACAGTGCATTGGTGAAACATTCATTTGTCCATTGCAAACAATATAGACCCAGTTTGGGAGGGCTCATAAAGCAGCCCTTTGATCAGGGCCAATACAGTGTCATTGAAGCTACCATATTTAAGGATACAGAAAATATTCTAATGGTCATATATATCTTTGACAGTACAAAGTAGAACTGTTTTCTTCTCTAGTGGAAGAATAAATAGGTATATTTATGGAGTAATGGGTTAAACACTTAAAACAAGGTACAGGGTATAGTAACAGGTTAACTTAACACAAACATAACGACAAGTGTATTATTAACAATGCAAACAACAAGTATCATAAACCCCCTGACAAATAAAGTCATAACTTATCTCTTGGCTCTATTAGAGTGTAGTACAGGTGATGACGCAGTCAAAGAAGCAAATAAACAATTATCATAGCTTCCTATGCTACTGCCTGTTATTCATGGTGCTCACATTACAAACATTTGGTTTTGTCATCATCACCATTGATCACCGACTATGCCAAGTAACTATGGTTCACTTTTCCATTCTAGTTTGTTTTCAGTGTTTTTACCTTGTTTCTAGTTTTGAAGACAGTAAACCATTTACAGCAGGTTGAAAGTAAAGCAGAATAGGGCCTTAAGTTGCATTCTGCTTTACTTTCAGCCTGCTTTAACCCATTAATCCATAATTTATATGGATAATCATTGTTTGCCTTTCATTCAATCCTACACTACAGAAAAGAATTTTACTGTATGGTCAGGAATATACAGAATTAGGAACATTTACTGTATCCTAGCAGATTGTAGCTTAAATAAGGCTGAAAGTAAAGCAGAATGTGCCTTGAGGCACATTCTGCTTTACTTTCAACCTGCTTTGAGTAGTCACCTGTCTTAAAACCTAGACACAGGTTGTGGGAAAATTAAGACCAGTGACTGCTTAGTGCAGAACAAGAGTATGTAAAGCAGGAAACAATCAATAATTATGCTAGCCTGATAGCCTATACCAGATAGGCTGCTTGTTATTTATAGCCCTGGCATTACAATCTTGTTGGATTCCTCTTATTGTATAACTGTCACTAACTCATAATTATTCTCATATTTAATTGCCATCATATTCTCCTGATATTGACATTTTCTCTAAATCAATCGCATGACATCGCACAAAAAATATATTTCAACCTATTAATTCTTCTCCTACTGCTAATAGCAAGTATTGACGCTTTCTGAAAAGAAATTTTTTTAAAAATTCTATTTTTAGAGCAGAAGCAGACAACAAATGTTGCAGACGAACATTTAGCATGCAAAATATTGAAGAATCCTAAAGAAGAGTATAAAGCAAATTTCATTGGACAAATCCATATCATTAACTTTTACCATGCTAGCAGAAGAATATTATATTGTGCTACAGTGACTACCTTTGCAAACAATTTGGGTCCAGGTGAGACGCCGCGTAACTGTTTGACACTCTGACCCCTTTTGCAAAAGAAATTAAGAACATTCTAATTTTAGAACAGTTATAGCAGACCACAAATATTGTTGCAGATGAAAAAAAATTACCCAGCATGCACAGAGTTAACCCATTACCCCACCAATACACCTTTTTACACCTTTAATTAATTGCTCTTCTTTAGAAAATAGTTCCAATTTGTACTGCCACAAATAAAAATCACAAGAAATACTTTCTATATTGTAGCAGATAATAGCTTAAAGCAGGCTGAAAGTAAAGCAGAATGCGCCTTAATGCGCATTCTGCTTTACGTTCAACCTGCTTTAAGTGGTCACATATCTTCAAAACTAGAAACAGGCCATGGGGTAATGGGTTAAAAGAACCATAAAGCATTTGGTAAATCTCACTAAGTGCTGAAAACATGTCTTCAGCTGAATATCAGATATTTACAAAATCTTGTCTAAAAATCTAGGTGTCAAAAGCTATTGTCCTTTTACATGACCACTAAATACTTATCCCCTGATTTAGAGCCAAATTGTTTGCAAAAGTAATCAAAACACTATTCACATTTTAACCCTTTTTCCACAGAAGTGCTTTTGAGACCTCCTCAACCTGACTCCTCAATATAACGAAGTGCCAAAAAATGAATATTCAGTTATAGTGTTGAAAATAAATGGCAGCTTAAAGCAAGATGAAAGTAAAGCAGAAAGCTCCTGCAGGAGCTTTCTGCTTTACATTCATCTTGCTTTAAGCAGTACCTTGCTTTTAACACCAGTTATATTGAGGAGACGGATATCTGTTGAGGAAAGGGTTAAGGGTTAAATGGCCATATTATACCAAACTTTCACCCAATAATGTTGAATTAAAGTTATTGAAGTCAACAAAGACACTTTGACCTCATAATTGGGCCAAAGTCTTGGGGGGAAAACAGTTTGCTCCGTCATGTCAATAAAGCCCGAAAGTGTGTGTATAGAACCAGCAAAATTAAACACCTCATTTACGTAGATCACTTGAACAAATTGTTACCATTAAATCTATGCTCCTAAATAAATACTATACACAAGACCTTATACACAGAAGACTTGGAATAACACACTTATAAATACTGCATCTGATATGAATCCAAACAAACTCAATTAAAGATTTCAATCTATTCAAGCTGACTGAAGAATGCGATTTAATCTGTGAAATAACAGTTTCAATACAGTGAGAACTGTGCAAAGTGGCAAATCACAGGAACATAATTTTGTAATCTTATATCATGGTGGCATCTTAATGCAGGATAAAAGTAATGCAGAAAGCTCCTTAAGGAGCTTTCTGCATTACTTTGATCCTGCATTAAGCAGTAATCTGGCTTTAAAGGTAGCCATGTGTCATTATTGAGTGACTGCTGTAGAAAGTTTTACGGTTCTTGTCTTACAGCTAGCCAAGGGTTAAATACATACTTAACTAACAAAATCATATTATACATCGAAACCCAATTTTAACTTAAATGACAAATCTCTTAAAATACAACTTAAGTAAACACAATGAAACGATAGCATGACTCCGCAATTGACAAAACAGATTTAAAAAGGACGACAATCCAACAATCAATATTTGTCTTCTTCCATTTTCTATTGACCAAGCACCGGTATTTAACATAATAATTACCAATCAGAGGACGGTTTAGAGAATTTGTTACAGTTGTAACCCCTCTTGGATTACACTTCAAATATGTCTCACTCTCGTCTCACAGGATACAGGAGCTTTCTGCATTACTTTTGTCCTACATTAAGTAACCATTTGCTGTTACAAATCTCCAAGCTGTCCGAGAGTATGTTGCTCAAGAGAGGCATCACTGTATTGATATTTATAAAAGCTCTAAGTGTTGATAACACACCAAGTGTCATTGCAAAGAAGACAATCTCGCAAGCACTGTAGACACAAATCAGCAACACAAGTCAATGTTTTCAAGAAGACAATTTGGTTTACAAATATACTTTTTACTATTGGTTTAAAAACTTACTTGTTACTAAGAGAACCATTGTATTATTATATTATGAAAGTTCTTATAACACTGCATTGTATTATTAACCTACATTCACAAATATGCCTTTGCATGCCTTAAATTTTCCTCCACTAGAAAGTAATTCTTCCATAAATTACTTTTAAACTAAAATAACTACTTTTTTTAACAAGACAACTTGTTTAGTAAGGAAAGGGTTAAGCCATTGCTATGTTTACAATGCATCACCGTATCTGGCTAGATCTACAGTGTTTACAAAGATTGTTGATCTTTTGTCCCCCCTGTACTGACTGCATCAGCTCAAATAAAAGCCACTTTGCTTCTCTCACTGTTTTTAACGGAAAAGATACAAGAAAGTTCAAATTACTCTCCGCTAATTTGATTCATTTTACAGCAGCGAGACTGTCAGGCCCAATATTGGAATTCTTGATTCTCAGAGAGTGGAAAATGTCCACTGCTACTGCTTCAAACCTACCATATAATAAACCATTGACACAAACTTCGCAAACATAGTAAAACCAGGGCTCCAGATAAGGGGAGTATTTTTTTCTTCAAAATTTAACATCTTTATTTCTGGATTAAACCCTATGGTGTCACTACTCATTATAATTGTCTCTTTGAGATGATTCTGATGAGTAGTAACACCATAGGAGTTGGTGCTCAAATTAGTGAGAAAATGTTGGATTTGAGCCCTGAAAACCTATCTGTTAATACTACTAAAGCAAAGTCTTAGGCAGCTTAAAATTTGCAACGTGACAGTAAAACAAAATGCTCCTAAAGGAGCTTTCTGTTTAACCCATTTTATTCGGGAAACCAATATACATTTACTTTGCAAATATTGCAGACCCTGATCAACCCTTTACCTGATAGCCTTTTTTAGTATTGAAGATAAGTGACAACTTAAAGCAGGTTGAAAGTAAAGCAGAATGCGCCTTAAGGCGCATTCTGCTTTACTTTCAGTCTGCTTTAAGCTATAATCTGCTAATATATAGAAAATACTTGTATTGGTACATGTTTATGACAGTTTAAATTGGAACTATATTCCTGAGTGGATGAATAAATTAAATGTGCTAAAAGGCGCTTCTATTGGGAAAAGGGTTAAAATTTAGGGCTCCTGACTGTAGGTGATTTGAACTTGTGACTATGGAGGTAAAAGGTGAAATGGTTTAACCCATTACTCCATAATTATACCTTTTTATGCCTCTAATTATTTCTACACTGAGGAAAGTAGTTCCCACCTAAGAATACACAGAAGGCATTTCCAGTATCTTTTCGAATGGTAGCTTAAAGCAGGTTGAAAGTAAAGCTGGATGCTCCTTAAGAAGTATTCTGCTTTACCTTTAACCTGCTTTAAGTGATCACCTGTTTTCAAAACTAGAAACAGGCTATGGCCGGGTAATGGATTAAACCTAATATTTACTAAAGGGACACTGGAAAATAGTATAGACCCTGATGAGATGCTCTGTAATGTGGAGTCTCATCAAGGTCTGCACTGTATGCTATTTCATATTAAATGTTCTGCTTTATGGACAAATAGAGCAATGTCCTTGGATCACCCTTGTATATCTATAATGAAATCTTCCAGCAAGCAAATAGAGAGAGCTCATTGCATTATCGAAGCATTACTGGGTTTACCCCTTTCCTCATAGAAGCGCCTTTTAGCACATTTAATTTATTCCGCCACTGAAGAAAATAGTTCCAATTTATACCGTCTTGAAAATGAACCATGAGAATTTGTTTAAGTCCTAGCAGATGATAGCATTAAGCAGGCTGAAAGTAAAACAGAATGTGCCTTAAAGGGACTCGCAACCGGATGGTGTACTTGTCAAAACAAAATAAAATAAAATACTCAAATAAAAGCAAATTTGTGGCATTATTTGGCTTCTGACATTAAAAAAATATGATCAGTCCAAAAAAAGTCTCAAGAATCGTCACCAAATCTTAGATTTTTAGATATTTTCCATCATTTTTCTATACCGACTAGTAGACGGTATAGTTGTTGTTGTTGCTTCTCTACACGGGCTCAGACATAAACACGAGCCGAATTACGAAGTTGTATGCACTTTCGATCGCTACACATTGAAATACGTTAAATCGATCCGAGATAAACGGATAGTTCCGTGGTCCATTGGTCTAAGCGGTTTCCCCTGTTTTGCCTTCTGTCCGCCAATGCCGGGCCCCGGGTTCGAATCCCACCAGAGACCAATATTTTTTTTTATTGGAATACATTTTTTTAAACAGAATTTCTTATCCTAAACTAATTCTTTACCATTTATATAAGCGTTTGACACATATTTACAAATTACTATTTTTAATGCACCATCTGGTTGCGAGTCGCTTTAAGGCACATTCTGCTTTACTTTCAACCTGCTTTAAGTCGTCACATGTCTTCAAAACTAGAAACAGGCTATGGGGTAAAGGGTTAAGTACACAAAGTGATGTCCCTTGATACATATATCAACTCAAAGATCTATATACTGCTGTCAACCAGCAATAATACATTAACCCAGTTCTATTTGACATTATCAACTCCAAAAACATACAACATATATCAAGTAATAGATTAACCCTTCAATCCCATAGCCTGTTCATAGTTTTGAAGACAAATGATCACTTAAAGTAGGTTGAAAGTAAAGCATAATGTGCCTAATTCTGCTAGGATAATTACAATAGTTCTTATGCTTCATAATTAATTAATCACTGTATAAATGGAAACTGTTTTCTTTAGTGGAGGAATAAATTCAAGGTGTAGTCACGGGGTAAAAGATTAAGGCAGAAGGCTTCCTGTTGGAGTTTTCTGAAATGCATTCATCTTGCTATAAGCTACAACCTGTATTTAACACTTGAAAAATCAACCTTTGGGTGCATTTATGAGAACAGAGTAGATCTAGAGTCATTTGAACAATTATTCTTGGAGAAGAAGGTAGGGAGATATGCAGTAAAATATCTCTATAACGACCACCAATTGTGTAAATTATTAGATGTTTACCACAGGTGACTGGTTAAAGCAAAGTGACAGTAAAACAGAAAGCTCCTGTAGGAGCTTTCTGTTTTACTGTCACCTTGCTTTAAGCTGTCACCTGTCTTTAATATAATCAATTAGCCTTAATTTAAAAGTTGTTATAGAGAGGTTTTACTAGCCCAGCTACATCACTAAAGATTTCCACAGGCAGTTCCATGGAGGAAAGGCGTCCTAAAGTGCTTATGAACAGAAAAGGCGTCCGAAGGTATCTCATCTGAGGAGTAGGTAAAGGCGTTCTCAATTGCTTCTTTGTGGGGATAAAGGGTTAAGTACACAGCTAGAAGTCCCTCGATACATCAGTCCAGAAGATCCGCCCTGTTGTCAACAAGCAACAGATTAACCCAATATGCCATTTGACATTATCTTGTTTTCCTAGTATCAAGCCCCAAAGAGAGCTTAATTCCATTCCGCAATTTACATACTTTTCTCCTTAATTTGATTGACATGTTGGGATTGTATACTAAGTAATGCCACGAGACAATTGTAGAGCTGTTTTGATCCATTCGCCTGTCCCGGGTCTCGCTAGATCAGCCGATAAATCAGGACTCAAGTTTCCAAGTAATATATCCCCGATGTCCTCGCGCAGAATGGTTGGCAATATTTTTATCATGTTCTGATCGAGTTCACCTAGTTTTCTGTCTCCAAGCAAGACATATCGCTGTTTAATTATGTAAGATCATCAGGCAATAATTCTGATCAATAGCGAAATGGGGGGAAAACAAACGCAGGGTTCCAGATAAGAGGAAGTTAACTGAACAAATTCAATACTTTCTCACTCATTTCAGCACCAATGCTATGGTGTTACTACTCGTTAGAATCGTCTCGAAGAGACAATTCTAATGAGTAGTAACACCATAGGGTTTAATGCAGAAATAAAAATTTTAGTTGTTGAAAAACTATTGTTATCTGGAGCCCTGAAACGAGTTGTTTCCACTGTACCATATAGACAGAATATGGGCTTAGAATCAGACAGAACATAACGTATAGTAAAACCTCCCTATTACCACCAATTTAAGTAAAACTTCTTTATTGTATTAAATACAGGTGACAGCTTAAAGCAAGATGAAAGTAAAGCAGAAAGCTCTTTTAGGAGCTTTCTGCTTTACTTCAATCTTGCTTTAAGCAGTCACCTGCCTTAAAAATCCAATTCTAAACATTATTCAGTGGTTGTAATAAAGAGGTTTTCTGTATAACTGGCATATTGAAAAGCATCTTGCCCCTAGAGGATTCTGTGGAGATGGTTTTGAAACGGAGTCCATCTATACACACTGTTTTATGAGGTAATAATAACACACCACCCTAATGGATTTGGGATTTGTCACAGAATAGAGCAACCCCCAATCAGCTCGCAGCTTCTGTGAGACTTACTCTCAAACGCAATTATCAACATATCCTTTTGACAATCGGAAAACATTGCCTAGAAATACAGTCAAACATGTCTACAGCTGACACTCAATTAACTCTTGGCATGCTGGGTAATTTTTTCTTCTGCAACAATTGTCGTCTGCTATTGTTCTAAAGTTTGAATTTTCAGAAAAAAAAATCAAAAACATTTATATTAAAGTCAGAGTGTCAAACAGAGTGTTACGCGGCGTATCATCTGGGTCCAATCTGTTTGCACAGATTATCACGATTCTGTCGCTAGCATGCGAAGAGTTGAGAAACATGGTGACCAACATTTAAGTCAGGAGTAACTCTATAAAGAAACATTAGGATGAATCAATGCTAAATGCCCGGCTGAAAGTAGGATCTTTCTTCATTACCTTTTCCTGAATTAAGCCGAGTCAATAACATAAGCCTACAAATTCAGGGCTGCCACATTTTCTATTTTTCAAGCACGATTACTTAAAGCAGGTTAAAGTAAAGCAGAATGCGCCTTATAGCGCATTCTGCTTTACTTTCAGCCTCCTTTAAGCTACCATCTGTTTTTGTGTGGCTTCTTTATACAAGTTTTACTGTGAGCTGTCAAGCTTCCTGGGATTCATTGTTAAGACAATATTATACAGAGTGACCTGGCCATAGTGTCACCTTTCAACCCTCTTACCCATAGCTCATTTCTTGTTCTGTGAAACAGGTTAATTTCCACTAAAAGCAGGATGAAAGTAGAGCAGAATGCTCCTTACCGAGCTGCTGGGACCTGCTAAAGGCTTCCATCTAGATAGGTACTGTAAATGTCTTTTATATTTCATATTTTACAGCAATTCCTAGCTGAGGACTACTTTTCATAATGTATGAATAATTAGAGGTGTAAAAATTTTATATTTCATATTTTACAGCAATTCCTAGCTGAGGACTACTTTTCATAGTGTATGAATAATTAGAGGTGTAAAAAGGCTTATTTAGTGGGTTAACTCTTTCCTCCCTAAAACTTTAAATGGACAAATCCAGTTTCGATTTTAGTCTAGTCCATTTCTGACTTTTAAGGGTTGTTTTTGTCATTTTCTGGAATTATGACAAACAGTGAAGACCCTGATCAGAGGGCTCCTTTCGGAGCCCTCTGATCTGGGTCTTCACTGTTTGCATAGGACATGTGTACTATTCACATGTACACTGTTTGAAAAGCACGCCTATATGCGGGACTAGGGTTCAAAGGGTTAAAGAAGATACACAGCAGTCCTTGAACCAAATGACAAAATGATGTAGAAGGTTCCTTTGCATTATACTTTTGTCCTGCTTCTACAGCTATCTGTTTTTCATATCTGAATTTTGTCAAACCTCCCTTTATATGAAAGTCTCATTGTAAATCTTAAATACAGTTTATTCATAGCTTAATGCAGGGCAAAAGTAATGCAGAAAGCTCCTGCTGGAGCTTTCTGCATTAGTTTTGTCCTGCATTAAGCAGTCACATGCATTAACGATTTTGTAGAAGGGCTTTCGTTCTTACTAACTTGTTGCTCCATAGAGGTTGTACTGTGGTTTGACTTGTCAATTAGCTTGACTTCAGATTCGAGGCTAATGGAAGCCAGGATATGTTTGGATGAGTAAATGATACAAGAAACCAATTTATGGCACTCCTATATGGCGGTACTTTATACACAACAATAAATCATTATATTATGACTTTTCCGAGCTTACTATGAAACCTGGGTTCTCAGTGGCATTTAAATATGTGGAAGTACACATGTAGCAGGTATACTGGTATAATACCTTGCTACAGAGTTTGCACTTTTGTAGCGACATGAATGAGTGTTTGCCTAGCATGCAGGAGACCAGGGTTTGAATCCCTGTCAGAGCTCAATATATACCGGTATTCAGTCTGTTACATATTGACGCCTAATGTAAAATAACCCACGAGTATGAAATGACACCTTTGAACAATTTTAAACTCCCAGAATATGAGGACAAATTCTAAAATAGAGGGGGAGCATATTTACTGCCTTGCTCAAGAGCTCGTCTTTATAGCAACCTTGTAGAGCGATGCCTAGCATGTTCGAATCCCCGAGTTTATTACACATGACTTAATATAACCCTTTCCCTAATAGAAGCGCTCAATTAATTTTTTCCTCCACTGGAGAAAATAGTTCAAATTTCTAGTCATGAACATGTTCCCTAAGAAATATTACCTATATATACAAGCAGGTAGTAGCTTAAAGCAGGCTGAAAGTAAAGCAGAATGTGCCTTAAGGCACATTCTGCTTAACTTTCAACCTGCTTTAACCCTTTTATGATCAAATTATTAAGGAGATCGATGGTTACCCCTTCACCGCTTCATTGTCATCTGCTTCAGTATTGTTGTCTGCAAGAAATGTTACAAAGATAGATTTAAGGTGTGTATGATCGACTTAATAAATATTGTTAAGAGTCAAACAGTTTAGGTCCTGATCAGAGCCAACATCATCAGGGAATGATCAAACAGTATTTTGATATTTATTCTAATATTCAAACTGCTCCAATTACACTTAGGATAAAAATAAAAAATTATCTGATGGAGTAAATGATAGAATTAAGTTTTTAAATAGAGCCCAGGGCCCGGGTGCATGACACATAGTTAGAGCTTACCTGTATACTAAATCCCTCGCTGAGAGATAAATATCGATTTTTAACTACAAGATAAACTAACTGTGTTGCATGACACACCGCTAAATTCTAGTAACATACTAAAGTTTTAGTTGATAGTTAAAAATCGATTTTAGTAGACAGGTAAGATAACTAGTGTTGCACGAGCGCAAAATTGACTAACTACAAGTTAAGTTTTACCGCTAAATTTAGAGGTACTCAGAGCAGCGATAAATCCGCTAGTAGCCAGCTAAGTCAGCTTGCATAGCCGCGTTAAAGAAACATTTGGGATCCAGATCAGAAACATAGCACCTCGGTGTCTTATCAAGGTCAAAATTGTTTGATTATTTTTGTTATTTTATTTCATTTTTCATTTTCTCTGTTTGATATTTACATTTTACTAAACGCAAACACAATACAATAACATGTTTTAATTGACAACGGAATATGTTGATGATAATGATTCATATTTATCTGAGAGGCAAACAGTTTGGAGTTTGATCAGACGCCGGGTTACCCGTTATCTGATATGGCTCCAACACTGTAAGCAAAGAACATAAAATAATTTAGCTTAAGCGGAATGGAAAGACAAACGTATTATCCACTGTATGGATGTAATACGCCATAGGATGTTGGTTGCATTGAAATAGTTCAACCAATTCCACGCTTGAAACCTGTATTTTGGAAAAAGCGGGTCCTGATCAGGGTCCAAACTGTTTTTACTGAGACCCTGTTTTCTGTAACATAAAGAAGTACGAACCGATTTCAGAATACAAAGATGAATTTACAATACATAATAATAATTAGTACATTATCGCAGAGAGCTCTGTTAGTAACAACGAAACAATTTATTTTGTGTTCTGCTGCCATAATGTTTTCTTTTAACCCTTTCGGCGCCAATCAATCGTGAGTTTTTACCCCTACACCGTTTTATTGTCGTCTGCTTTAATGTTCTTATTTGTAATATCGCTTAAAAGAAAGATCCTATGTAGTATGACTTAAGAAATGTTGATACGAGTGTCTAACAGTTTGGATCCTGATCAGACGTCGCGTGACGCGGCGTCTGATCTGGATCCAAACTGTTTGCAAAGACGACTTTATGTGACTCCGGTGATGAAAGAGTTGTTAAATCATGTCTATCAAACACGATTTTCCCATAAAGCACATCTTTAAAGAATAATGCAATAATAATAACACACTAATAACTCTATAATGAAATAACCTTCAAAATTGAATATCGGTACGAGGTTCAATCATTTAGGATCTTGATCAACTACGGGTCAGAACAAGAATACTTCAAATGTACCAAAATTTCGCTTTATGTGTAATGCGTAGTAACTTAACAGTTTAACAACCGTCTGTCCGCACATCTGTCTGTCTGTCACTGTCTATCCTCTCCCCCTCTCTCTCTCTCTCTCTCTTTTTCTCTCTCTCTCTCTCTCTCTCTATTGTCTGCGCCACTTCTGTATGTGTATATGTATACATGCCTTTTAAAACTCTCTCTCTCTCTCTCTCTCTCTCTCTCTCTCTCCTAACCTCTCTTGCTTCCTCTCTCTTTCCTTTCACTTTATGTCTTTGTTCCCCTGCCTGTCGTCTTTCTGTCCCTGTATGTCTGTCCTTCCTCTTTTTCTCTTATTGTAGCTTTTTAATCTGAATAAAATATACTTAGTTTTTAACTAACCTTTTCAACCCATAATGTCGTCTGCTTTTTTACTGCATTGTTTTGATCTAACGCAACATGAGTGCTAAATAGTTGGATCCTGATCAGCTGCCAAGTCTATCTGTCATATCATGATCCAAACTGATTACATTGTAAAAACTAAACTCAGCAATTAAAGTTTATGATTTGCTTGATGCATTGTTGGCATAATTATGTTGAACTATAGAGAACAAGAAAACGGGTTCGGATCATAAGTTCTTACGACATAAGGACCCCCCCCCCCCATCCAATTTCAGTATACAAATGTATATACACAATGGAAAACAAAGTATGAAGTGCATTTTTAGCCAAAAACGCTTATGTTCACTCATGTTCAATGCATTCACCACATTTAACCCGACTTTAGCTGGCTACTAAGTGTACTAGCTCCAAGGTAACTACCTACAAGGTAAATTCGACATGTGCACGCCAGTTAGTGGGTCGCTGTAGCTGACAGGTAACTAACGGACAGGTAGAATTTATCGGATAGTTTAGCGTGGAGATTTAGCGGTGTGTCATGCACCCGGGCCCTGGAGTCATAAATAAATAAGAACTTATAAATATCCATTCAAATTGTTGATTGTTGATTTTATTGGTATAGCTAAAATAACTTAAAAGTCTAATTAACTAGCTGGTATCATTGTTGATCATCATTGGTATACGAAAACAGCAAAGTAGTATATAATATTATGATAGATGACATTAACTCTTTCCTCCCTAAAACTTTAAATAGACAATTCCAGTTTCCATTTGAGTCTAGTCCATTTCTGACTTTTAAGGGTTGTTTTTGTCAATGTTTGGCATAAAGACAAACAGTGAAGACCCTGATCAGAGGGCTCCTTTCGGAGCCCTCTGATCTGGGTCTTCACTGTTTGCATAGGACTAGTGTACTATTCACATGTATATTGTTTCAAAAGGACGCCTATATGCGGGACTAGGGTTCAAAGGGTTAACCAACTTTTGAAATATGTGGTCTGCATGTCATGTGTGTAAATGGTCAACTAAATAGCAGATCGTACATGCAAGGAAGGTGCATTATGACAGATTTAGAGCAAATTTCACTCACATAATTATTTGCTTAATCTTTTTTAACAATTCATTTTTAAAACACTGAGCTTCTATAAATTAGCTTTTTGAACAATTAGGTGCAGAATAACTGCTTATGTGACTACACACTCCACAAAAAACACTGTCACTGTCTTTCTGCTTTACTTTTATCTTGCTTTTAAAGCACCCAACTTTTGAGTGATAATAATCAATAAATGCACAGCGTGCCCAAAGGTTACAGACATTGATATCTCATCAGAATCTACACTAATAAAAAATTTGTTGAAAAGACAAAAATCTGCTTTATCTTTAGATCACCTGGCTCATTCTGTTTTAATTTCAATCTGTTTTAATCTTTTACCCCATAGCATGTTTTTAATTTTAAAGACAGGTGACCACTTAAAGCAGGTTGAAAGTAAAGCAGAATGTGCCTTAATGCACATTCTGCTTTACTTTCAGCCTGCTTTAAGCTACCATCTGCTAGGATATAGAAACTATTTCTTATGATATATATTCATGACTGTATAAACTATTTGCCTCAGTGGAGGAATAAACTAGAGGCATAAAAAGGCATATTTATGGGATAATAGTGCTAGAATAAAGAAAATATTTCTTATAATGCATATTTATGAATGAAACTTCTTTCTTCAGTGGAGGAATAAATTAAGAGACGTAAAAGGCATAAAATCTATGGGGTAATGGGTTAACCCATTACCCCATAAATACGCCTTTTTACGCCTCTAGTTTATCCATCAATCGAGGAAAATAGTTCCAGTTTACACAATTATGAATATATTACACAAGAAATATTCTCTTTATTCTAGCAGATTTTTGCATAAAGCAGGCTGAAAGTTAAGCAGAATGTGCCCTAAGGCACATTCTGCTTTACTTTCAACCTGCTTTAAGTAGTAACTTGTTTTCAAAACTAGAAACTGGCTATGGGGTAATGGGTTAATAGCCTGGTATTACTGCACTCGTATGTGTGCAGTAGGGAAGGCATGGTTCCATTGAAACTAATGACAATGTGGACATGATCTCTAAATTACTCCTGATGTTCTGTGCTTGCATTGATCCTGGTGAGCCACCGCTTTCACTTCTGTGTATTCATCCTTATCAATTTATGAGGATTTCTTTTTTCCAATTTATAATATTATTTCCTGGGAAGTAATCTACTCGAGAGAGGTCTTTTTCCCCATGGGAAATGTGGCGATAGATTAATCTAATGTCAGAGAATTCTATCTAGTATGATTTCTACTTGTAATGTATCACTCACGTCCGGTTTCCATGACAATAAATAAACTTGCATAAATATTTTTTCTGCTAGGTCTTTTCAAGTGCCTTATAACTAATTATGATAGATAAATATTAAGTGAATTAACTATTTGCATGCTAGCGGCGGATATATCTACCAAAGTGATTATCTTTGCAAACAGTTTGGATCCAGATGAGACGCCGCATAATGCGGCGTCTCATCAGGATCCAACCTGTTTGACAGTCTGATCCTGTTTTGAAAAGAAAATTAGACAATTCTATTTCTAGAACATCAGCAGACTACAATTGTTGCAGACGAAAAAAAATTACCCAGCATGCAAAGAGTTAAACTCACTTGAGCTGCACCCGATGAGTAATTAGTCTTGTCAAACAAGTCTGCTTGACACAGTGCAATATGAGGCAATTATTATAACTCCCCTCCATGTTATACACTGTTATTGGCACAAACCATCTCTAATTGATACTTGTAATTACTCTGCAATATGAGGCAATTATTATAACTCCCCTCCATGTTATACACTGTTATTGGCACAAACCATCTCTAATTGATACTTGTAGTTACTCTGCAATATGAGGCAATTGTTATAACTCCCCTCAATGTTATACACTGTTATTGGCACAAACCATCTCTAATTGATACTTGTAATTACTCTGCAATATGAGGCAATTGTTATAACTCCCCTCAATGTTATACACTGTTATTGGCACAAACCATCTCTAATTGATACTTGTAATTACATTGCCTTTAACTCTTTCCACCATATCTTGTTTTCTATGAATAGATATGAATTGTTTTCTACCCATAAATATAAATTTTTATGCCTTTAATTTTTTCATCCACTGAAGAAAATAGTTACTATTTATACAGTAATCAGTAATATTTAGTATATTCTAGCAGATGGAAGATTAAAGCAGGTTGAAGGTAAAGCAGAATGTGCCTTAAATAATCTTCTATCTTCAAAACTAGAAACTATGGGCTAATGGGTTAAAGGCTTAACCTATCACTCCATATTTCTCATTTTAACGCCTTAAACGCCTGTAAATATCATACAGTGGAGAATCTGTTATTCTTTCCCAATAAACGTGTTTACCCTAAAAACTATTATTTGCAGTGCAAACAGTTTGGAGCCAGATCAGACGCCGGGTAACCCGGCGTCTGATCAGGCTCCAAACTGTTTGCCACCAAGATAAACAAGAATTATCAGAATTGTCCAAAAGTTGTTCTTTTCTACATTTTAGTGCTTTGCGTTTGCGTACGTTTGCGTTTAAACGGGAAAGAATAAAGGATTCTCCACTGTATAAGGCAACTTTGTAAATCAGGGGCAATAGATCTCTTCACATTCCTATCCAATTTGTCCCATTATTGAACTTGATAAAGTTCTTTTACTGGACATATTCTGTCAAAATATTATTAGACATTTAATGAGATGGCTAGAATCACAGTAAACATGATTGAATACGGCCTTTTTGATAAATCAAGGGCAGATAACTCTAGACAGAATGATCAAATTCAACCCAAAAACTATGGACTTCTTCCTCTACTATGATACTAACCATATGTCCTAATTATAATGAACCCGATATGTGAAGGTGTGTCACAGACAGACAGACAGACAGAATTTGTGATTCCTATAGGGATCGATCAATCATGCATTTTCAGTGCAATGCCATAATTAAGCAGTTCTGTCTATCTATGTCTATTGCTTCTTATTTAAATGACTGTAACTAAACTAAAGTCTGACTGCAGACAAAAATGTTCAACTTCCAGGAAAGCTTTTTCCGTACACTTTTAATAGATCTTACAAATCACATTTGTTACAAATCAGACAGTCAGAGAGGGCGAGAGTGAGTGTTGGCATAAAAAATACCCAATCAGTTATAGTTATCAGAACAAGTATCTTGTCAAAGAGGTATTTTATCATCGGGTACCCCGATGGCTCGGAATCTGACGGAAGCTTAGCAATTACTGTAAAGAATAGGAGTATAAACATTCTTTGCAAACAGTGAAGACCTAGATCAGAGGGCTCCTGAGGGAGCCCTCTGATCTAGGTCTTCACTGTTTGTCTTAATTTTATGTAAATTTTTTTTGGACAAAAACCCTCAAAAGTAAATGTAATTTACTCATTATATAGAAGATGGAAGAGTTTATTTGGAAAGTGAGAATTGTAAGGGGTTAGGGTAGGATCTCTGGTAAAGTCTTCGTAAGTATCAGCCTTCAGACTCTTGTGTGTTATCACCAACAGGGAGTAATTCAATCAAAATAAGCGCCTGCTAAAATCTTTGATGTTTCTTTATGGAATCCCTCGGTGATCATTCACACTATTCTAAACTGCAAAAAGTCGTCTTCTGTTATCATCAAATAAAGCACCTAAGTTCCGCAATAGTCGCTCATTTAGCAGTGTTGATGTGATTCATGTTTTCTAGCAGATTTACAAAAAAATCAAGATTTTTTGGTGCTTTTTTTAAAAAATTTTTTATAAATTTCGAAGAAATACCAGAAATTGTACACGTTATATATTGTGTAAATGTCTTTTACACGTAAAACATGCGTTTGAAAAAAAGGTTCAAACAACAATTTGACGCATGGAAACTGTTAAAGACTGACAGATATTAAAACCTTTCCCTCAAAGCTTATCTTCAGATTATAACTCTTTCCTCCATATAGCACAAAGTACAAATCACCTATCTACAAACTGTGTTAAGGCAGGTATTATAACTGCTTAAAGCAAGATGAAAGTAAAGCAAAAAGCTCCTAAAGAAGCTTTCTGCCACCTGCATTGCAAACCATCACCACAGATACGTATAGGTGGAGATTTCTTTATTATAATTATATATTCTGTCTGTTTTAAATAGTTATCTATAAAGGTGTGGCAAAATTGCCAGTGGCCCTAATTCAGGACATAAAGGACATTCCTATGAGGCTACTATCGATATAAGTGGAATCGAAATGATATTACAAATATAAGTGAAATGCCTGGAACAAAGTATTGCAGAAAACTCTTTTACTTTACATTGAAAAATATTGTGACAATATGGAACTTCAGCAATTCTAAATTTTTAATTCTATAAACCAGTTGCCAATTGTCATTGCCAATATACAGTAAAACCTCTCTATTACGACCACTAAATTTGGTTAATTATTAGGGTGTTTACGATAGGTGACCGCTTAAAGCAATGTGACAGTGAAACAGAAAGCTCCATTAGGAGCTTTCTGTTTCACTGTCACCTTGCTTTAAGCTGCCACCTCTCTATTATACAATTAATTAGCCTTCATTTTAGTGGTCGTAATAGCGAGGTTTTACTGTATTTGCAAATAACAGAATGAAAATACAAATGCTGATGGAACTATTAAATACATCACTAACCCTTGCACTGCCAATTGACATTATCAACTTCGGTTTTTCGAATTTTAAATAGTACATATTTTGACTAAATAAACATTGGTATGTCTCAGCATACTGTCAAATAGTTTGGACCCTGATCAGATGTTATGTCATTCAGCATCTGATCTGAATCAAGACTGTTTGCAAATGTGATTGCAGTCAGTGCAGTCAGTATCGGCATACATTTGAAAGTGTTTATGAAACTTTATGTGTGCAAAACTATTAATTCCTATCAGCAAACTATAATGGTTTTTCGATTTTAGTGCAGTATTGCTGCTCTCTTTGAAGTAATTGTTTCATCTGCAATGATTTGTTTTCTGCTATATCTGTTCTAAAATTAGAATTTTAAAATATTTTCTGTCTGATTTAAGCAGTCACATGCTAGAAGACAGCATTTTTAAGTCTATGATCATTAACATCCATCATCTAAACTATTACATTTGCCAAAAATTACGGAATTTTTCCCCCAGAAAATAGTGCAAACTCATATCGGATAGATTCTACAAGAAAACAGGGCAGATTCTGATCAGGAGCTATCTGATCTAGGCCTACAATGTTTTCAGAAATCATTGATCCTGTTTTCTAATAGCAACCCCTGTGAAAAGTGTTCAAGAATTTTAGAATGTTCATGAGCCTTAAATGGACGCTTCTAGAACTTCAAGAATTTATTTAAACATTCTAGAAAAGGAGTTCAAGAACTTTTTAAATTCTAGAACAATGGTTCTAAAACCATCAAATTTCTAGAATTTTTTCTAAAAAAAATTCAGAAAGTTCATGAATGTTAAATGGTTGCTTCTAGAATTGTTCATGAATACTCAAGAAATTATTCTGGAGTAGTTCTATAATAATTCAATACCTTTCCACAGGGAATGTTTTCAGAAATTATTACTATATTCATATAGCAAGAGAACAGTAAAAATAAAATTGAGAAAGGTTAGAAATACATCAAAGTTTGAAAATATTTATGTATATGACAAAATTGCTGCAGCCAGTAATATGCCAGGCTGTCTGGGAATAGCAAACATTCAACTTTTGAAATTTCAATTTCTGTTTAACCTTTAGCATGCTCAACATATTTCTTTCTGTTTAATTTGTCTTTTCTCAGAATTGAGTCAATTTCCATTTGTCACAGAAAATATTTTTAGCATGGCAAACAGTTTGGATCTAGATGAGACGCCGAGTCACTCGGCGTCTCATCTGGATCCAAACTGTTTGTAGCTTTTATCATTACATTTTCACACAGCATGCTCAAGATTAACTCTTTGCATTCTAGCGGCGGATATATCGACCACAGTGATTACCTTTGCAAACAGTTTGGATCAAGATGAGACGCCTTTTAATGCGGCGTCTCATCAGGATCCAAACAGTTTGCCATTCTGACCCTGAATTTAATAAAATTTTGAAAATTCTAATTTTAGAACAGTTGCAGATGACAATTGTTGCAGACAAAAAAAATTACCCAGCATGCAAAGAGTTAAGTAAACCATATCATGTGGGAAGGGGGCGTATAATTGTCTTCATGCACATGACACACCAAAAACGCTTTTCATGACCTGTTAACTTTCACAGAAAAAGATTTTATCTACTGTATCCCATAGATTACAGGCTCCCCACCCAGGTTTAGCCGTTTATTTTCTGACTCCTGTTGGGTTGGATGGAGACAGAATTTCAGTATGTATTCGGTCTATTGAAAATTAATTCCCATGGAAAGTCTTGTCTTGTTAAATTACGATTCAGGATACGAAAAGAATTCCCTATTATTTACAGTTATTGTTAGAATTAAATTGTTAGAAACTTAGCCTTTTAATTGACCTTGACCTTGATCTGGCATAGCTGAAAGTTGCACTGTGAATAAGACTTCATAAGTTAATTGTCTACAGGAGACTATACCACATACATAAAGATTATAAGTTATTGTCAGACACAAAATGTAGTCTCATTGACCTCCTAAAGGCCTTGACCTTGACCTAACCAAAACTACAATTGTGAATTAAGCATTCCAGGTGTAAAATTTGTATTGCCTAAAGTTGAAAAGTTTTAACCTTTACTGTGCTGGAAACAATATTAAAATATATACATCATATGCAAACATTGTAGACCCAGCTTAGATAAGCACTCTGACTAGGGTGGCAGAGTCTGCACTGTTTGCCATAATTTGAAACAATTTTGGGACACACTCCTCAGGAGTCAATGTAAACTGCTCATTGTTTAGAAAACATAAGAGTCTATTTCAAAAGTCGGCATTGTAAGAGTTAACCCATTACCCCTTAGCCTGTTTCTAGTTCTAAAGATATGTCACCACTTAAAGCAGGTTGAAAGTAAAGCAGAATGCACCTTAAGGCACATTTTGCTTACTTTCAGCCTGCTTTAAGCTAGTATCTGCTAGAATATAGAAAATATTTCTTATGATTTTTATTTGTGACAGTAAATTGGAACTATTTTCTTCAGTAGAGGTATTAATTAAAGGTGTTAATGTTATTAACAAATATATCAATTCTTTTTAAAACAAGATCATACAGCTTCTATAGTCTGTTTAATGGTAAATTGCTCAACAAAATTTGTACCTTACCATAACTTCAATTTGTATGGCTATAAAAAAGTGACCATATTGATTTAAGCATGAATGAACGAAAACTGCAACAGCCATTTTGCTATGTTTAACCCATTATCCCATAAATATGACTTTTTATACCTTTAATTTATTCATCTACTGAAGAGTACAGTTCCATTTTATACAGTCATGAATATGTACCATAAGAAATAGTTCCTATATCCTTCTAGATTATAGCTTAAAGCAGGCTGAAAGTAAAGCAGAATGTGCCTTAAGGCACATTCTGCTTTACTTTCAACCTACTTTAAGTGGTCACATATATCTTTAAAACTAGAAACAGGCTATGGTGTAATGGGTTAAACAATTCTGCTAATCATACAAAAATAATTTTGAATAAATTCACTATGATTGATAGGACACTAATCTGAGTATCATGCTGTAATTTCTGCAGAAGTCTGTCTCTCATTGTGAAATCCAATATAATATTAAAGAATAATATATTGTTATGGGGCTTTCCAACTTGTAACCAACACGCTTTTTTTCTGCAAATAAATATGCAAAATAGCCTCTGAATTTCCTCTGAATGGATATCGATCAGAATTGCTGGCTTTTATTGACGAAGATTTAGGCTTTGTGTGGATGTTTTTTGTCTTCCAATTTCATTTTTTTTTTCAAAAATCATTCCCACATGACTCTAACAGAACATTGCCAGCTATCAGATCAACAACCTTAGGAAAACATGGCAGCTTTAATGATACAGTTCAAGTCATTCCCAAAAACACACTCACATGCAGTGTTATAGACAGGTGTCAGCTTAGCTTAAAGCAGAATGGAAGAAAGTACTTTTAATCTTGCTTTAAAAATTATTTAGTCATCTGTTCCCATTAACATCTGAGGAAACCGTATGAAAACATTGCTACTGTAATGATTAAGTTTAGTTTGCTTTTATAACCCTTCTTCACCCATTACCCCATAAATACGGCTTTTTACGTATTTGATTTATTCCTCAACTAGAGAAAATTGTTCTAATGTATTCAGTTATGAATATTTACTATAACCAAAATTTGCTATATCCTAGCAGATATGGTGGCTTAAAGCAGGCTGAAAGTAAAGCAGAATGCACCTTAATGTGCATTCTGTTTTACTTTCAACCTGCTTTAAGTGGTCACCTTGCTTCAAAACTAGAAACAGGCTATGGGGTAATGGGTTAACCATTTACTCCATAACTTGTTTCTAGAACTGAAGATAGTTGACCACTTAAAGCAGGCTGGAAGTAGAGCAGAATGTGCCTTTAGGCTTATTCTGCTTTACTTTCAGGCTGCTATAAGCTACCATCTGCTAGAATATAGAAAATATTCCATATTCATGACTATAAATGACAGTAGCATATTATATATAATTATGTAAACCTGCTGTGACCAATCATTCAATAGAATGTATATGGCCAACATGTAATAATGTGACCATTTGTTGGAGAATATAACATACATCTGTCACGGTCTGAACATAACACTACCGTACTTAGGATATAGAAAACTATGGCACATGTTCATGACTGTATAAATTGAACCTATTTTCTTCAGTGGAGGTATAATAAAATGCGCAAAAAGGTGCTTCCAAGGAAAAGCTTTAACCCATTACCTGATACCATTTTTCTAGTTTTGAAGGTGCATTCTGCTTGACTTTCAGCTTGCTTTAAGCTACTATCTCACACTGTATAGATGTAACGGGGACGCTGCTGTCATTACGTTGAAGCTCGAGTCAAGTCAACGTTGATGCTGGTAAACAAAGATGGCGCTGTCCATGCATTTGGACGAGGTAAGCACATAAATTGGTTATTTGAGAGAGTGTTTCTTTGAAATATCAAAAAAGGAATAGTGTCACGGAATAACCCGGTTCTATCTCCATGCTCCGGTGCTGTCGTCTTGTTGGATAAACGCTTGTTAACGAAGTTTAGCCAGAAAAAGTTTTGACAGATACGGGAAATCTTGAAACACTAGACCTCTAACAAAGATGTTGTTGTGAGAGGATGGCGGAATAAAGCGCATTCACTCGCCCTAGCGATTTTTTTCATATGCGATGATAGGGTACCTGTTTTCTTTAACTAAAGTAAGGAACTGAATCAAGTTTATCAGTAATCCCGCGCTCGACAAGTTTTTAAGCACTTCGAAATCCTTTGCTAATTCAATGAATTCTTTTGCGCCATATGGAATCTATGTTTCAGGCACAAAATGTTTTTCAACTTCTTCGAACTCTAGATTAAGTTATTTTCTGCTTTTGTGTCTTGACTGTGGTGAAAGAGCGTGTTTCGATGTCTTTCTTGATGGGGTTTATTTAACGGTTCCATGGGGTTTGAATGGACTTGCCCCAATATTTGATAGTGCTTAGAGTTCTTGGGCGACTAGCACAAATGTTGTTTCCAGGTGTCGTGAATGTCACTGGACGTTTCTTTGGCCTGTTCAGCCAAAGACTAGCTTTCTGTTAACGCTTCCCCATCTGCGTTGAATAACTATACCTGAAATTTGAAAAAAGAATCTAATTTCATATCACATTCAACCCTAGCGATGAGTATACTCGTCATTTACAAACAGTGTACCTATGAGGACTACACATGTCCAATGCAAACGTAGTTGACCCTGATCAGAGGGCTTTCGTTTTTTTTAATATTATGCTACATTCAACCTTAAATAGTCAAAATAGACTAGACTTATATTGAAATTGGATTAATGAGTTAATAGCGACAACAAGTTAATTTTGCTATACCAATATGTTTAAATTTCGATGTAAAGACATATGGTTTAGAAGATGCTTGTATTCACAAATTGACAAGAGTGAGTTGAGAAAAAATGATAACCAATAATTGCAAAGAAGACACTCTTTATTTTTACACTACATAAAAAGTGGCATACAGGTTCAGATAAGTCTAGATTATTTATGGTATCTCCTATATGACAGCGCCAGTTTAAAAGATAGAAGGCGCATATGTGCGTCGTAGTCCAAACTAACAAATATAAATATTTTACATGTCTCAAACAGACAACAAACCACTTAAACTAGATTGCCATTTTTTCATCCAGCAGTAACAGCGTTGCCTCGTGTTCGGCAGCGGAGTGCGTTCCCTATTAAAATTGACCAAACATGTTTTACTACGCATTACAGCATGCCTTTTTGTATCAAATTATCAAAACAGTCAGTTAGGGGATATTTTGGTATGTATAGCAATCCAGAAATGAGAAAAACAACATCTATTTTAGAGGTCTAGACACCAAGTGTTTCAAGATTTCCTGTATCTGTCAAAACTTTTTCTGGCTAAACTTCGTAAACAAGCGTTTATCCAACAAGACGACAACACCGGAGCATGGAGATAGAACCGGGTCATTCCGTGACACTGTTCCTTTTTTGATATTTCAAAGAAACACTCTCTGAAATAACCAATGTATGTGCTTACCTCGTCCAAATGCATGGGCGGCGCCATCTTTGTTTATCAGCATCAACGTTGACTTGACTCGAGCTTCAACGTAATGACGTCAGCGTCCCCGTTACGTCTATACAGTGTGTATCTGCTAGGAAGTCTTTTGTCTTGTCTTTTTTTTCATCTTCTTGCTCTCTCTCTCCTCTTTATTAATTTCGGTAGGAGTTGTGGGAGGGGTGATATAATATGCTTAGACTAAAATGTGTTAACAAACATGACTCATGACAACTAGTGATCAATAGACAAAAAAAAATCCCCTTCAGGCATTATAGCGGCTGAATTCATACAAAAATGACAATGTGAAAACATTTTCCAAGCATATCATCTGGATAGAATCGGTCTTTATTTATTGTCTCTGTAACAATACTGAGTCTCGGTCTCTGAGGACCTGACACAAGTCTACTTTGCAATTTTTCGATTAGGCTAATATGAATATTGCTGAGAATTTCCAGAAATTATACCAAACCCAATAGGCAGAAACGCTGAGGGCATAAAAATCTCAGATTTAACCAGAGCTGGAGCATAAAACAATGAGAACAAGAGCTGGGTCCCGGCTCCTGCTCCTTTTGGCAAATTACAACACAACTGGTTCCCTGTAACAGCTTAATCTGTATATCAATTACAACATAACCCATTGCATTTTGGGAAATTGATTCCCATATCAGAATGTCAAACAGTTTGGATCCAGATCAGGCCCCACTGATGTGGGGCCTGATCTGGATCCAAACTGTTTGATACTTGGAGTTTAAATTTGTAAAAATAGCGTGCAAATATTTTAATTACCCTAACAGTGCCATAGGTATTATTTAAAGATCACATGACTCCAGAAAGGTAAAGGGTTAAACGGCAACAAGAAATACCAACAAGTCCCGGAATCATGGAAGAGGAAAATTGGCATAATAAGAATTGCAATTTTCTCTGTTTGTATTGGGCTGGTAAAATAAACAATTTAACATGATTTTGACAAGCCTGATGTTTCTGCAACAGCTGCTTACACTGCGAGACATACATCAAAGTTGAACCTTTCTCTTGCTCAGAAAATAGAAAACGCTGCATCAGTCGAAATGCATGTTGCTTATGGCGCGGAAAAAGCTTAGACTCCTCCATGATTTTGTAAAATTACAAAGCAAAACAAGGGATGCAGAAAATATGAATGAACTGTGTTAAAAAATTAGTATTACGAGAGAGGTATCTTATATTGCTAGTGGTTAGAAAAGTTAGATAGCTATGCGTCAGAGGGTTAAAGATTTATGAAAGTTCCCCTCCATGTGAATTCTAGAATTTTATGTGTGTTTCAATACTGTTACACTTATATTAAGTGACAATTAAATAGAAAATTTTTGAAATTCTTTAATACAGTTGACGGTTTAATGCAGGATAAAAATTATGCAGAAAGCTAATTGAGCATTCTGCATTATTTGTATCCTGCATTATAAGCAGTCATTTGCTTTGAAGAGATCTCTACGCTTGTTTTACTAGAGTATGCTAAAACGCTTGTTTGACTGTAATTATGTAACTCAGTTTATGAGCAAGACATTTTCATTCCAATATTTTTCCAACAAGCTTGAATGGCATGTAAGTGCAACAAAGAAATGTGATTTATTCCACATTCACAGTAAACCACTCTATTACATCAATTAAAATGTGGGCAAATTGATGTTTAAAAGACAGGTGACAACTTAAATCAAGGTGACAGTAAAACAGAAAGCTCCTAAAGGAGCTTTCTGTTTTACTATCATCTTGCTTTAAGCATGCAGTCATCCATCTTAAACACCTAACAATTGACACAATTAAGTTGTAGTAATATAGATAGGTTTTACTGTACCTCTTTAAATGCTTACTTACCCTTAGCCCGCCAAATAAATTGTTGTCTGCTACATTTCTCGTCTGCTTCAAGTTTCAAAGTGCTTCAAAGTTGCTCAAAATTGCTGAAAATGTTGTCCGAGTATCAAACAGCTTGGATCCGGATGAGACGCCGAGTTACTCGGCGTCTCATCGGGATCCAAGCTGTTTGCATATGGAGCTAAAGTCGTGAGTGGCAGGCTAAGGGTTAATGTAATTTTGTCGTCTGCATTTGTCTTCTGCTACTAATCTAAAATAGAATATTATGAAATTTATTTTTCCAAAACTTGTCAGGTAAATAATATCAACCAGTAAGAAGCTGTATAACTTGGGTTCTCATCTGAATCCAAACTGTTTGCTTTAGGTTTTCACTGCTTGAGTGCAAAGAGTTAATTTTAACTTTTCACGGCCTTAAAATTACCTCATTTGCACTCAAATTTGCAACCTATACTTAGAATCATTATCTGACAAAACTGGCATCTTCACTGGAATAAAGCTGTTTGTGAATGACTAGAAAACATCATTGTCATATTCTATGGGTTGCAGGAGCTTCCTGCTTTACTTTACACCTGCTTTATGCATCCATCTTTCCTTACTCCATCACTTAGTGCCATAATTGAATATCTATTGAATGTTAAGAATCCAGAAGGAGCTTTCTGCTTTACTTTCATGTTGTTTTAAAGCCACTATATTTCTCCCACATAATCAGAATCGAACATTTTTCTAACATGAAATTTATGTCACTATCGTAAGCGTTCCATATAAAAAGAAGTAATACCTGGTGATATTTGAAGCAATATTGCTAACGAACAGTGAAATTTGTGGAAACAAGTAATCAAGTTTGTTTATTTTTGAATAGCGACGAAAATTTACGGACATACTCGGTAAAGCTCATTTGCATAATTCTATACAACAAGTCGAGTGCTTTACAACCAAAGAGAGACAACTCCTTTAAGTTTGGCCGTTAAACTGATGTAATGTATACACGTTGTCGCGGCCGAATCAATCACGTGACCTTTACGTAAACCCGCTTATAATGTAAACCACCACGATAAGAATTCGACACATTTAGGTAGGATTCTTTACGAAGTGGGTGCATATGTCAGGCTTCTTACACTCGATTTCACTTAGTTTTAATACATAGAAAATGCACACATATAAGAAATTGCGTGTTTTAAACACCAATTTGAGCGGGATTGTGCCTTTAAGCCGTCACCTTTCTTGAATGCTATCAATAAGCCGACATTGCAGTGGTGGTATAAGAGAGGTTATACAGTACTTGTTAGAAGTTTTTAAAGGTTGTAGCATGCTTTAACCCTTTACCCAATAGCCTGTTTCTAGTTTTGAAAATAGTTAACTACTTAAAGCAGGTTGAAAGTAAAGCAGAATGCGCCTTCGGGCGCATTCTGCTTTACTTTCAGCCTGCTTTAAGTTACCACCTGCTAGAATTAAGAAAACATTCCTTCTGATACATATCCATGACTGTATAGATTGGAATTATTTTCTTCAGCGGAGGATTAAACGGAATGCGCTAAAAGGCGCTTCTATTGGGGAAAGGGTTAAAGTGAAGGTGTCAAGCAGAACTTTCCCATAGGGATATTATTGCTTCACCTTCAGACAGCTTTTAGCAGCCATCTGTCTGGATGCAACAAAACTTTACTTTGCTTGATTTATCACAAAAGGATAGGAGCATGAAAAAGAATAAGTAAAAGGCATAATGAGGTGGAAGTGTTTCTATGACAGCCAGACTTTAAAACTTTTGTCAACAGATGCATCTTAGAAACCTCTATCTACTACTTAACATAAATGCCAAACATGTACATTGTATATTGAAATATTGTATTGAATACAGCTAGCAGTTTAAACAGGAGCTTTTTCTTCAATTTCATCTTGCTTTAACCAGTACATTAAACACATTTGAATGTAGGAGAGTTGCACTTTTTGCTATGAAAGAATCAGGCTACTGCTTAATCAGGATGAAGATAAAGAAGAAAGCTAAGCTGCTGGAGCTTTCTGCTTTACCTTCTCATTACTTGGAGCTACAGTGGAGAATCTGTTATTCTTTCCCCGTTTGAACGCAAACGTACGCAAACGCAAAGCACTAAAACGTAGAAAAGAACAACTTTTGGACAATTCTGATAATTCTTGTTTATCTTGGTGGCAAACAGTTTGGAGCCTGATCAGACGCCGGGTAACTGATCTGGCTCCAAACTGTTTGCACTGCAAATAATAGTTTTAGCGTAAACGCGTTTATTGGGAAAGAATAACACATTCTCCACTGTAACTGTCATCATTCTGCAGTAATACTATCAGTGAGATGTTATAAGGCATCTTGGAGAAAGAAGTGAAACTCCTGTGGAGAAAAGGGGATTTAGCATTAGTGTTGTACTAGACACAAAACCATTTGAACTTCTATCTATGTCAATTAGTATTATAATATATAGCACAATGTATCAGTAAACAGGTAACTCCGGTCTCATAATACTTTTACAATTCACAGTACATACATGCGTTTTAAGCATCATTCAATAAAGATGCATAGAGATTTTAAAGACAGTTAGGAGCTTTCTGCATTACTTTTATCACCTGCATCAAGCTGACACCTTTATGTAAGACATTATTCCAACTCTTTTCAAGTGGCTCATGCTTACTGCAGATGTGTTATTGTATTATCATTAGCCTTTGGTGCTACTGTCAATAACAAACAAGGTGGCTGTCATTATGTTTTCCTTGGCTAGAATCATGTTGAAAGAAACCAGTCCAAAAATTAGCTTTACCTTCAGGCCTATGTTGGTACGAGGGGTGTTTCATAATTAATGCAACTTGATCAATAACTTTAATATAACAAGTGCAAAATGCTTGTGTTATATATCATTCGAAAGAACAATTCTTCTTCTACACAGTGGTATAAGCCACGGTAAGATCACATGACTTGATAAGTCACAGCACGAACTGAAATGACCCCAAGTCTAGGGCACTGGACCATTTTTGTGTATTTTAGAGGTAAGTTTTCGAGCAACTGATGATACTAAAATTGTTATAGCGACTTTATTATTTGGAATAATTTAACGAAACTTTCGGTCAAATATAATCAGACGATTATGCACATACAACAGCGTTAAAAATTACATTATTTTATAAAATGACAAAAATATAGCTTGTGCTGTAAATATCTTAGAAAATTACACTACTGTTATGTTCAAGGGAATTTATTAAAAGGTAAACCACATTTTGTTACATCAAAACAGGCTATAATTAAAGCTATTGATGTAGATGATCATGTTTTAAAAATAAAAATATAGATACACTGACCAAGGAGATTTTTATAGCATTCGAAAATTCATGTCAACGTTTTTCATTAGCAAAATAAGAAATTATATTTTTGAAAAATTGAGATTTAAGACAGTTGACCATTTTAATTGTTATGAAATTGTATTTACATTAAAATTCAGACACACACTGATATATTTCAAAATAAAGATTTAGAAATTTTACTTTTTGAAAACTTATTAGGTAAAAAAATAAGACCTAAAAAGTGCTAAGTTCTAGTGCCCTTGAGAAGGGGTCATTTAGATTAGTATTGTGATTTATAGAGTAATGCTATATAATCGTGCATTATACCATCGTGTAGGTGAGAAATTGCCCTTTCCAACGATATATCACATGTGCATATCACACTTATTATATCGAAGTTACAGAACAATTAAGTTGCATTAATTATGAAACACCCCTCGTATTTGCACTTGAAATAATGTTTCTTCAGATACTACGAATTCACTTAAAGGGACTCGCAACCGGATGGTGTACTTGTCAAAATAAAATAAAATACTCAAATAAAAGCAAATTTGTGGCATTATTTGGCTTCTGACATTAAAAAAATATGATTAGTCCAAAAAAAGTCTCAAGAATCGTCACCGAATCTTAGTTTTTTTTAGATATATTCCATCGTTTTTCTATAGCGTCAGCTGACGGTATAGTTTTTGTTGTTGCTTCTCTACACAGGCTCTGACATAAACCCGAGCCGAATAATTTAGTATTAATCGCTACCAGTGAAGTAGGTTAATTCGCTACCATATATATAGAGAGCGCCCGTAGCCGAGGCGGTAAAGGCGTGTCCTCATTTTTCTTGTTTGTCTCCGCAATGGAGGGTCACGGGTTCGAATCCCACCAGAGCTTCTTCTTCTTTTTTTTTTGGAAATGCATTTTTTAACAGAATTTATTATCCTAAACTAAATCTTACCCATTTATATAAGCATTTGACATATATTTACAAATTACTGTTTTTAATGCTAAATCCGGTTGCGAGCCTCTTTAAATCTATCTTACTAGAATATCGTAAGTTGATTTTTCATTACTCAATTTCGTTAAAGTCGAACATACCCGTATTTCAAAGTTAAAACGTGGCTAAGCCACGTTTTAACTTTGAAATATGGGTAGGTTCGAACTAAGGCGAGTTCGTAGAATGGAATTTTTACTGTACTCCCTTGTGGTAACAGTGAGCTATGGGAGAGATAAATAATGTTTAACCAATATTGAAATATACTTCATAGTTTTGAAAGCTGTGTCCTTTCTCATAAAACTGTCTGTCAACTACATGAACCTAGCTTAACTAGACAGTGAACGAAATAGTGATGTTCTAAGAGACTCCGATTCTAAAACTAGGTAAATAGTTATGTTCTAAAATCAGGTGTAAGTAGAACTGCATGCAGACAGATAATGGTTGTAATTGTAGAATTGTACAAGATATTTATGAATTGTACTGTCAAACCAATGTTCGTCAACATTGCAAGGCTAGCTAGGTGACTGGAGTAATTTTAGCATAATAATCATTGGTCTTATGGCACATTCTGCTTTACTTTCAGCCTGCTTTAAACCATCATCTCATTCTGCTAGGATATAGCAAATATTTTTCTGGTACATATTTATAACAGTTTAATGTGCAACTATTTACTTAAGTGGTGGAATAAGTTAAAGGCGTAAAAAAATGCTTATCCATGGAGTAAAGCGTTAACATGGTTTATGAAATTGGGCTCTAAACATAAATTTGACTGCAAAATCCATCAATCCTGACCTGGCGTCCTTGTCTAGTAGAGAAAGCTGATCCATGTTAACAAGTTGGGTTGATATCAATCACAATAATGGATGCATCCCCAAATGCCCCCTATCTCTCACCGTCTAACCTCACTACTCCAACCTCATTCACTGAAGGTAATTGGACAATTAGCAACCTCAATTAGCAACTTAATGCAATACAAAAGTAATGCAGAAAGCTCCTAAAGGAGCTCTCTGCATTACTTTTGTGTTGCATTAAGATTTAGCCTGTTCTGATGATCTATTAAATGGTTGGTAGACAGATTAGACTGTATCATTCCTTATGCTCACGGTAATCTAACTATTCAATTATCAACACTCTTGTAAACCACCTTAAGTTATCAGGCCCTGTGGATAAAAACGACTCTTTACTTCGTATCAAATATTTGGAAATGCTGTCAAAATTATGACTGGCTTACAAGTTATAAATGACGAGGCGTTAAGATAGTACCTGAAACTGGTGCATACATCCCCCCACGAGGGATCTAGAGTGACGTGTTTTATAATCACTCCAAAAGACCTACTAACTCAATTGTTTTTACAAAGGGTCCAAATTTCTTCATTATAAAAGATTAAGTGGTAACCCTTGTAATGCTGGAATGGGATATATAATTATACATACTTTGCAAACGGTGTAGTTCCCAGATCAGAGGGCTCCTGAAGGAGCTCTCTGATCCGGGTCAGCACTGTTTATTATTCTTTCAAATACTTTGGGAACACACCCCTTGAGAGTCAATGTAAACTGGTCATTTAACAGAAAATATTCTGTAGATTCAGCATATAAGGGTTAACCTGTGATGTATTCAATAGAGATATGACTTCACTTTTAGGCAAGTTTATAAAGCATTTTTAACTCTTTCCCCCACAGATGTATAGCTTGATTTCAGTGCTAAAAGCATATCAAAAGGTAAAGCAGATATCTCCATAAAGGTATTTTTGCTTTACTGTCAACCAACTCTATCAAACCACCTCTTTTATGTCTGGAAACCAAAAATTGTATAGTAGACAAAATGGGAATAGAAAGAAAGAACCCCTTACTCAATAGCCTGATGTCTAGTTTTGAAGACAGGTGACCACTTAAAGCAGGTTGAAAGTAAAGCAGAATGTGAGCTTTAAGTTTCCATCTGCTAGAATATAATATATTTGCAAATGTCAATAAATCTCATTTCTCTACATTTCAAAGGTGAAATCTGTGAGACAATGTGAGATAAATGGTTGACTAGGACACTTGATGAAAGGGGATTATGTGTCTGACAGAAGCTGACCCTCTATATCATCCTTTAATCTCTCTTCATCCCTAAACCACCCACATATTTCAGGAAGAGGCATGGGCTATATGTTCAATTTAGCACCCAACTAACTAAACACCTAATGCAAACAACTCTGCACCTAATTCCACCATCGTTTAACCCTTAATCCTGCAAATTAATATTGTCTAAAGCAAAACTTTACAATGGAATTTAAAGGAAAACGGACAGCTGATGACAATATGGTCTTAGATCCTAGATTTGATCCTAAAAGCAACATTCATGAAGGTCCTGCAATTATTACTCATCGATAAGGTACGAAAAAGATCGATTTACTGCATACAGGTAAGCTATCGCTAATTGGAACGGGCGCCGCCATATTGGCAAAGCTATCATTCGGAACCCTCGATTTTTATCCATTTTGTGACGACACAAAGGCCTAAACGCTGATTGGCTCTTTCACTCAACCACTGTAACTTGGACGGACATTTCACACTTCGTCAGTAAGGGTAACGGCAAGCTTAATTCAAGGTCGCATACAGTTAAAAAAAAAAGATAATAGATAGATGGTATATTCATATTGATTATGATGAACTTGAAAGGTCGTGTAGATCCAGAAACGATCAGAAGCTATCGTTAATCGGCTTAGAGAAATGTCCGTTCCAATTCCCAGCTGTAGAATCTGGGAAAACAATGCTGCGAAATGGCTAACAGTAGAGTATGGCGACATCCATAATACCTTGATTGATGATTATAATAATAGATCTAGATCTACAATAAAAAAATATCTGATAATCAGTGCGATATTGTGCTGATCTAGACCTAAATGTTGAACTGGCTTAGATCTACCAACTCGTTTACAAATCAGCATTTTCTAGCTGGTTCGTCTCGGTTTAGGAATTCAACGCTACAGAAATTCTTAATGAAAAAAGTCTCATTACTAGATCTACATATTGTACGGGTAGATCTAGATCGGTTTTTTCTTTCTTAATTTAATCATCGCGATTCTCTAGATCCCGATCTGATAGAGCGATCTTACTTGAGTCCAAATCCGATTTTGATTGGATCTAGTTTTATCGTTCTTATTTCTGGGTGTAGTTTTACACTCGTCATTTCTGTAGAAAAAAATTCAAACAACTTTTAGATAGGCCTAAATGAATTTTAATTTAAGATTTAAATTCGAGTTTTATGGTAGTTTGAAAAAGTAGCATGCAATTGGGTGAAAACGATACAAGTCAATATATTTCCAATATAGATTTATGTTACTATGGTAAGTATATATGCCGCATGGAGTAACGATTTACCTGCTGTCTACAAAAGAATACAATAGAATAGTATTTCAAAACAACTAAGATCCAGATTAAAAGCCGAGTAACTCGGAGTCCGATCTGGATCTAAGCATTGATACAGCTCAGATTCTCAGTATCTCGGAGTATAATCTGAATAAAAGCAATGGTATAGCTCAGGTACTCAGTAACTCGGAGTCTGATTTGCATTTTATGAATTAAATATTCCTTTGATATAAATTCAGACAGTTTGGATCCCGATCACAATGTTGAATGACTCGGCGTCGCAACTGTTTGATAACTATTAGAAAACATTTTGCACGTGAATTCCTACGCAATCAGTTTGAATTTTGATTAGACGCCGTGTAGATCGGCACTGCATCAGGATCCAAACTGTTTAACATCTTAGAGAACATTCAATTATTTTGCATTATAGTTTTAAAAAAGCGATTTGGATGAAGATGAGACGCCGAGTAGCTCGCCATCTGATCAAGATCTAAACAAATTTACATTTTATAAAGAAATATTCCTTTTATATACCGGTAAATTCAGACTGTTTGGATCCCGATCACAATGTTGAGTGCCTCGGCGTCGTAACTGTTTGATATCTATTAGAATTTATTTTCACATGAATTCCTACGCAATCAGTTTGGATTTTGATCAGACGCCGTGTCGATCGGCACTGCATCAGGATCCAAACTGTTTAAACTTTTGGAATACATTCAATTATTTTTTATTATAGTTTTACAAAAGCGATTTGGATGAAGATGAGACGCCGAGTAGCTCGCCATCTGATCAAGATCTAAACAGCTTTACATTTTATGAAGAAATATTCCTTTGGTATAAATTCAGACAGTTTGGATCCCGATCACATTGTTGAGTGTCTCGGCGTCGTAACTGTTTGATATATATTAGTGTTTTTTTCTCACGTGAATTCCTACGCAATCAGTTTGAATTTTGATCAGACACCGTGTAGATCGGCACTGCATCAGGATCCAAACTGTTTGACACCTTTGCATTATTCAATTTTTACTTTCTTTCCAGTTTTACACACGTTTGATGTAGATGAGACGCCGAGTAGCTTGGTTCTCATCAGGATCCAAAATGATTCACAGCTGAGTTTTATCGTTTCATTTTTACAGTTTGGATCTAGATGAGAATCCGAGTTGCGAGATGGGACAGTAAAGAATTGTCACAGACCTGCAGATGTGATTTGTTTGATTGGTTAATTAGTTGTTTGATATTTCTGTCTACCGCCTAGGATTATGCTTACTTTTGATGAGCCGAAGCTTTTATTCCCGAGCCGAAACTTTATTACCCCCGCATCCGGTGTGACGTAACGTCAAAAGCTCCTGACCCACGGCGTTACACATGACGTTGAAATACAGTTCTACTTGATCTACCAGGCTAATGAGCTAGGCCGCCTATACATGTATACATACCATTTATCGTGTTTTTTTCGTTGATGACGTAAATATACAAATACTGGTGACGTCAATTATGATACCACTTTTCCCATTCAAAATCAATATTGACATATATTGGTAGGGTTGGTTCCCCCTAACGACAGGTACATTTGTACACCTGTCAATGACGTTGAGGCGTGGAAAATGAAAAGGCTGTCGAGACTTTGAAGAAATAAAAGAGGAAAAAAGAATTTGGTTTGTTGACTGTAAGCAGTTGTGCATACAGTAAATGAGTCCATCTGTTTAGAGTACAGATTATGTCAATTAGTCTAGACTCTGGTCAACATATATATGAACATGCGGTGTCTGATCAAGGTCTGCATTGTTTACAATTCATGGGTACCTACGCGCCATGTTTTCTGGACCCATGCAGACCGATATTAGTTGCGGCATTTCAATGTGGTAACGTATCTTTGTTTACACGGTTTGCTACGTTTTATATGTTGAAATTCACTCGAAGTTGGATCTAGAGTTGTAGAGCTAGTCAATAAAAAACTTGTTTTTTATATTTTGTACACGCGTTCTTTCGGGTGTTAATTCTGCTTCTGTAGAGACATGGATACTTCCCTTTGCAAAATATAAATTGCACAAGAAGCAAAGAACAATAACAAATGTTCAAAGTAATTTCATTGAAGGTGAACGATTTGATATTGGCTTAAACCCGTGCTTACTTTGAAACGTCGTGGAAAGTGAATGTGTGTAACGTTATTTACGCAGTGTAACGTTTGGGGACAGTATACAGCATACTTCATTTTACGGATTAAAAACTACGATCAAGCAGATCTTTTAAAGCAAAGATAGGCTTAAACACCGTCAAATATTCTTATTTTTTCTATGAAACTCTTTTCTCGCTAACACTATTTTTTGTTTTTCAAATTAAACGCTAGTTTTATGCATTTGTAAATATGGAATAACAATGACGTTATTTTGTAACTTTGGGACATTTCACTAGACAATTCATTTTAGGGACTAAAACGATACATGAAGCGGTTATGTAAAAACGACAATTAATTTGAAAATAATAGAAAAAACGTATTTTTTCTATATAATTTTTATTTTTCTAAAGCCCATTATTGTTTTGAAAAAATAACGCTACTTTTTCGGAACTTGAAAGAATGACGTTATTTTTTACTTTGGGACATTTTACTAGACAATTCATTTTACGGAATAAAAACGCACCTGCAGTGGTTTCGTTAAAACATTGATATTTTTTAAAACAGTAGAAAAAACGTATTTTTTTCTGCAAATATAGTTCAATTTCATCAATCCTTTCCATGTCAGTAATCAGGCAAAAACAAACACTTACATTTTTTCGGGAAATTGGGACAAATTTCTGCCGTTTGAATAATTCTCGTTTCAAGCGCTTCTACTGTAGGATTTTGAAAAAAATGGACGTTGAAACCGAAAATGACATTTAGTCAATGTTGCAGACGAGATATGCCTATTTCCCGCTTTTACACGGAAAACATACGTTTTTTTCTGACTCCGCGGACTGCAATTGTAACGTGGGACATTTAATTTTTTAATGATCGGCGCTGATAATGACGACTGATTTTGAAAAATTAATCTATATTTGTAAGATATGATATCATCACTGTATTCAGCAAGTCGTGATCTTAATGTTGGTATATAATACTTATATACTTTTCAAGCTTTACATACTTTAAAAAAACGAAAGAAGCGCCTTGGGAGTGATTTTCTTCGGGGGCACCAGTTTTTGACGTTACGTCTGTGTGACGCAACGGTCAAGCGGCATCCCCCTGTGATATTTTTGTAGATAGCATGCATGCATGTGGAGCGTGCTCTATGGAATTCCGCGATTCCATTGGTTAACTATATTTAGATGTTGACCTCAGGAACAGTTAGAAACTTTCGTGTGATAACTTATCTGCATATTTCATAAGTTGACATAGATCATACTTTCCGAAAAGTGACGAGTAGTGCGTGCAGTATCATATGCACGTCTTACGGAGATCACCGATCAACAATAGGTCACACCTAATGACCTAAGCCTCTTTTTATGCAATTCATTGTGTAGCAACCCTATAATTAGATTTGGGATTTCGGAAGATATTTGAACACACTTTAAATGTGTAGACACCCGGACAGTAAAATTTCAGTAGAAGAATGAGATTTTAGCCGCTAAATAGAGGACTCGCTCTAACCCGCTCTCATCAGGTAATTGATAACCCGCGGAAAGCCGCGCTTATCAGGGAATAGATAAAGTCGCGCTTTTACGGGCTCATAAGATGTTTATGATTAATATTTACGGAAATATTAACAGATAAGACTAAATAGAATCTATATCGGAGAAACTTTTTTCGAAAGTCACAGGGCTTCGATGCCTTTATTCACAACCAGTATGCAAATATTATCAAGAGTATCCGTGCCCGATTCCGGTGTCCTATGATATTTGCCTGATATACACTACCTCAAGTATGGCTGGATTAAGCACTAATAGCTCGAAATTTTGATGGTTCTGCTATGCACTTATTGTCACCAAGACACCCAATCGTCATTTCATTTGTTCTTCAGCAAGTATTAACCTCCTTTGTAGGCATTTATACACAAGTATTGCAGTCGCAAATTCGTCCGGCGAATGCGCTTTCTCTTCGCCCGACCCGTCGTAGTCTCTGTCTTCTAATATTACATTCTCTGATAATTTAGGATCGAAATCGTAACACTGAAGTTCTAAAGTGTTTTTACCTTCCTCCACATGCCCAATTTTTCTCAGTATTTCAGTTTATTAATGTTATCGATGTAAATTCCGCGCACTCTACGGCATTCCCGGTTAGACTCGCTATAACCGGAAGGTCGCGGAAGGCCTTAGTTACGTCACACAGGTAAACAAAATGGCGGCCCCCATGGTCGCTTGCACAGTCATATATCACAAAGTTTAAACGGCTCTAACTACTTCATTTTTTATTATTTTTCAAAATTTCAAAGGCAGAAGGCGATTTTTTTTCAATATCTTTCATTTAAAAGATATTTATCACCAGCTGTCCGTTTCCCTTTAAACATCTTTGTGTAATGTCGAGGAAGGGTTATGATAAAAATATCCAGGTAGTCTGCATCAGATCTGGATCTACACTGTTTAAAAATGCAGAAAGAGCATTTAACCCTTAACTCTTTCCTCCCTGAATCTTTAAATGGACAATTCCAGTTTCCTTTTAAGTCTAGTCCATTTCTGACTTTTAGGGGTTGTTTTTGTCAATGTTTTGTATTATTACAAACAGTAAAGACCCTGATCAGAGGGCTCCTTAGGAGCCCTCTGATCTGGGTCTTCACTGTTTGCATAGGACAAGTGTACTGTTCACATGTTTCTTGTTTGCAAATGACGCCAATATGCGGGACTAGGGTTCAAAGGGTTAAGGTGCTGGAACTAGATATATTCATTCTTTGCAAACAGTGTAGACAAAGATCAGAGGGCTCCTTCAGGATCCCTCTGATCTTGATCTACACTGCTTAATTTTGTTATCCTTTTTAATATTTTGGTGACAAACCCCAAATGAAAGTAAACTGGTAATAAATCAAAAACAGAAGAGTCCATTTGAAAATTCAGACTTGTGAAGGTTAATTTAGGTGAATCTGCTCATATATAATAAGTTATTTGACAACAGAAAACTTTATTAACCCTTAGCCCGCCAAATAAATTGTCGTCTGCTATATTTCTCGTCTGCTTCAAGTTTCAAAGTGCTTCTAAGTTGCTCAAAATTGCTGAAAATGTTGTCCGAATGTCAAACAGCTTGGATCCGGATGAGACGCCGAGTTACTCGGCGTCTCATCCGGATCCAAGCTGTTTGCATATGGAGCTATAGTGGTGAGTGGCAGGCTAAGGGTTAACTAGATACATTTAAACCTGATGTTAGCCCCCTCTAAAAGGCACTGAGTCTTACTGAAAGGTGCTTAATTAATGCGGGACACATTCAGTAATGAAGAAAGCTGTTTTAACCCATTACCATACCAATACACCCTTTTACACTTTTAATTATTCATACACTAAGAAAAGTAGTCCCCAGCCAGGAAATCCTGACCATGAAATATACAAGGCATTTTCCAATGATTGAAATTCCAGATGAGAGCTTAATTAAAGCATATTGAAAGTAAAGCAATATGTTTCTCATGATGATCATTCTGCTTTACATTCAGCCTGCTGTGGTTTAACCCTTTCTTCCATAGAAGGGTATTGGAATCATACTCACTGCGGCAGCCTCTATCTGCTCTTCCACATAAGTGCCATTCATTATAGTTTTGAGCAAAGGAGCTTTAATTCTGCTTTACATTCATCTTCTTTTAACCCATTGCCCCATAGACTGATTCTAGTTTTGAAAATAGGTGATCACTTAAAGCAGGTTGAAAGTAAAGCATAATGCACCTTAAGGCGCATTTTGCTTTACTTTCAGGCTGCTTTAAGCTACCATTTGCTAGAATATAGAAACTATTTCTTATCATACATTCATAACTGTATAAATTGGAGCTATTCTCTTAAGTGGATGGGTAAATTAAAGGTGTAAAAAGCGTATTTATGGGGTAATGGGTTAAGCAGTATCCTGCTCTATAAGCACAGTTGGATATTGGTGAAGTGCCTTAAGGTGCATTCTGCTTTACCTTCAACCTGCTTTAAATAGTCATAAGTTTCAAAACTAACATAGGTTATGGAGTAATGGGTTAAAGTGTTTAGTAACGTTCTATTAAACATGCTTTGTTCTTATAACCACAAAGGACTCCGAGACTTTTGGAGGGCCTGCCTGGTAAAAACAGTGGTTACTTAATTATCAATGACATCGAAAAGGAGGGCAGATCTTATCGAAAAGAATTCTCCATCTAACTCCAGTAATTCCCAGAACATATCTAGTCATCTTAAAAAACCTATAAATACAGACAAAATTGTGTTGAACCACCTTCAACTGTTAATAACATTCTTCTACACTAAACCACTAAAACAAGTGGTGGCTAATTGCAGGACTAAAGTAATGCAGAAAGCTCATAGAAGGATGATATTTATTCTGCATAAAAAAGCCCCTTGATGGCTTATCTAGTTAAAAAATATGCATACAAGCAGACTTCTTTAAATCTAAATCCCATCCGCAGTGCGGATCCAGCTACAACTCATTTTTTCTAAGTATGCTACAGAGCTTTTTGCATTAATTAAGTTTTGTCCTACATTCAGCACTCATCTATAATTAGAGATATCCATTCTTCTTCAATAAAAGGTTGCTTTAATCATAGAGTTTCACTGTATATTGTGATTATATACTATCTGATCCATCTCATAAAGCTGTGTGCAGAAAAGTTGTACAATAAAATCTCTCTATAATGGCCATTTAATTGTGTTAATTAGGTGTTTCAGACAGGTGATTGCTTAAAGCAAGGTGACAGTAAAACAGAAAGCTCCTATAGGAGCTTTCTGTTTTACTGTCACCTTGCTTTACACGATCACCTGTCTTTTATACAATCAATTAGCCTTCTTTTTTAGTGATCGTAATAGAGAGGTTTCTACTGTAGATCTGATACTAAAACAACCTGTTAGAATGCTGAGCAATATCTGCTTCATCTTCCCTCACAAAGAGGCGTTTATACTGTGGAAAAATACAAGTGAACCTCAACAGCTCGAACTCACATCATATTTAACTGTATCTTAGCCATGTTTTGACTTTGAAATACAGTAAAACCTCTCTATAACAACGTACTACTAGAACAAAGGCTAATTGGTTGTATTAAAGACAGACGACAGCTTAAAGCAAGGTGACAGTAAAACAAAAAGCTCCTTTTACTGCCACCTTGCTTTAAGCAGTCACCTTTCATAAACACCTTATAATTAACACAAATGAGTGGCTGTAATACAGAGGTTTTTACTGTACAGTCATGTTTAACTCAAATGTAAACAAGATAAAGAAATTCTACTGAAGACATAATAGTAAGTTAGACTGAAGTGAGTCTGAGTTATAAAGGTGTGACTGTATAACTGTGAACGATAAAACCCTGTTAACCCATTACCCCATAGCCTGTTTCTAGTTTTGAAGACAGATGACCACTTAAAGCAGGTTGAAAGTAAAGCAGAATGTGCCTTAAGGCACATTCTGCTTTACTATCAGCCTGCTTTAAACTACCAGCTGCTACAATATAGAAATTATTTCTAATGTTAAATATTCACAACTTTATTAATTGGAACTATTTTCTTCAGTGTAGGGATAAATAAGAGGTGTAAAAAGTCGTATTTATCGGGTAATGGGTTAATCTTTCAATCATTTGCAAATCATTTCCTAGTACAATCAAGTCTGTGGTTGCTTAATGCAGCACATACGTAATTACACAAACACCTACAGGAGCTTTCTGCAATACTTTTCTCCTCTATTGGGCTGACATCTTACTTTAATACAGTCTTTGCATTTTCTATTCACTATGGTAGCTTCACAACAAGTATCTGATCACATCTCAAGCAGACACCACTTTTTCTCTAACAGATAAAGCTCCTAGTGCATTCTGAATATCCAATTTAACTCTTCATTAACCCATCGAAAGCCATCATATCAAAAATGTCATCTGCTTTAATTCTGAAGTTAACCATTTTCTTCTCAATAGACCTAATCCCTAAAACAAACAGTTTTGATCCAATTCTAACAGAGGGTAAATCAATGTTTGATTGTGATTGTACTTGTTTCAATAGGTCAAAACTAATTTGCTTCCATTATGCAATATATTATGTGTGTATGTATGCCTTAACTTGGTCATTACCCCATAGCCTGTTTCTAGTATTGAAGATACGTTACCACTTAAAGCAGGTTGAAAGTAAAGCAGAATGCGCCTTAAGGCGCATTCTGCTTTACTTTCAGCCTGCTTTAAGCTATCATCTGCTATAATATAGAACATAATTCTTATAATAAATATTCATAGCTGTATAAATCTTTTCTTCAGAGAAAGAATAAATGAAAGGCGTAAAAAGGGCGTATTTAATGGGGTAATGGGTTAATGTTAACCTTCTGCACTGACTGCTGGTTGAATAATATCATGCCTATTGGTTTACTCCATAGATACACCTTTTTATGCATTAAGTTAATACCTCCATTAAAAAAATCCATTTTTATACAGTAATTTAATCAATAACAAAAGAAATATTTCCTATATCCTAGCAGATGGTAGCTTAAATCATGTTGAAAGTAAAATAGAATGCACCTTTAAAGGTGCATTCTGCTTTACTTTCAACTTGCTTTAAGTGTTCACATGTCAAAGAAACGAGCTGTAGGGTTTGGTAAAGACAGATAGGGTCATAACAATCACTTACAAGAGGCCCATGCGGGTCTAAATATCGCTCACCTGGAAAAACAACACAAGGGTCACATAACCCCTGGCGTGGGATCATTTTTTTACCCCAGAGACATAGCTGATGAACTTGAAAATTAAGTGTTCTGTCAAATATTTTGTACATGGGTGGTTTCAGACAGAAAGACTTTTCATTGAAAAAAAAAATCTATTTTTAGCTTATGTGACCCAGAGATGCAACAGACCCGAACCATTTCAGCAATATTGGGAAAGAACATCTAAAAGTGTCACTTCATAATGCTAAATATCAAAGCTCTTGCCATAAGTTTCAGAGAAGAATATTTCCCTATATAACTCTATGTAAAACTGTGACTGCTAGGGCCTAGCTTGGCAGTTTTGACCCAAAGGGCATATTTTGAACAATCTTGATAGAGGACCTGTAGATGATGCTATAAGTCAAATATCTAAGCTCAGGGTACTGTGGCTTCAGACGAGAAGATTTTTCAAGTTTTCACTAAAAAAAATTGTTTAGCTCCTGATATGCAACAGACCGGAACCATATTTACAATATTGGTTAAGGGCTTCTAGAAGTGTCACCATGCCAAATATCAAAGCTCTGGCCATATTAGTTTAAGAGATAAAGATGTTTTAAGATTTCATCATATAACTTTATGTAAAATTACGACCCCCGGGGCAGGGTCATTTTTTACCCAAGGGACATAATTTGAACAAACTTGATAGAGGACCTGAAGACAATGCTAATGTGCCAAATATCTAAGCTCAAGATACTGTGGGTAAGTTTTCATTGAAAAAATCTCAAGATACTGTGGGTAAGTTTTCATTGAAAAAATCTATTTTTAGCTCCTGTGACCTAGATATGCAACAGACTGCAACCATTTTTACAATATTGGTTAAGGTGCTTCTAGAAGTGTCACCATGCCAAATATCAAATCTCTGGCCATATTAAATTCAGAGATAAAGATGTTTGAATATTTCACTATATAACTCTTTGTAAAAATATTATCCCCGGGCGGGGTCATTTTTTACACCAGGTACATAATTTGAACAATCTTGATAGAGGACCTGAAGACAATGCTTTGTGCCAAATATCTAAGCTCAGGGTACTGTGGTTTCAGACAAGAAGATTTTTTAAGTTTTCATTGAAAAAATCTATTTTCAGCTCCTGTGATCTAGATATGCAGCGGACCGGAACTATTTGAACAACTTTGAAAGAGGACCGTACAAGGATCATTCCTGCCAAATTTGGTAAAGATCCATCCGGTAGTTTCGGAGAAGATGTCGTTTAAAGAAATTGTTGACGACGAACGATGAACGGACGGATGGACCAAAGAACGACGGACACAGAACTATCAAAATAGCTCACCTAAAAATGTGAATTCCTTGCATGCTAGTGGCAAAAGTGTGAATTCTGCCTCTACCAAACAGCAAGCATCTTGTTTAGGCCTGAACTATTTGCAAATGCCAATAAGATTCACTCAGTGAGCACACTAAAAGTTAATAGAATAAAACTCTTCAGATTCTGCAATTCTAAGTCAATTTGTCAGCCTTCCCTCCTATGACGCCTTAACCCTTTCCTCCCTGAAACCTCAAACGGACAATTCTAGTTTTCAAATTAGTTCAGTCCATTTTTTACTTTTTAGGGTTGGTTTTTACAATAAATGTCAAATTGACAAACAGTGTAGACCCTGATCAGATGGCTCCTTAAGGAGCCTTCTGGTCAGGGTCTACACTGTTTGCATAGGACAAGTGTACTCCTCACAGATTCACGGTTTGCAAATGACCCATATATGCGTGACTTAGGGTTCAAAGAGTTTTAAACTGTGCACTCTGTGATACAGTGAACATGCATAATGCTGAGTTTGCCAAAATTACAATCATCAAACAATTAAGTGAACAATCAGGTGCACTGGAAATTGACTGACTGACAAAAATCAAAACTCTTTCCTTAATGTACCAAGTTTCTGCAAAAATAACTAATCAATATTTTTTTCACAGTTGCAGCAGACATTAAGTTATGAAGCAGACGACACTTGACTCTCTGTGTAAGGGCAACATGGCAAGACTGGTTATTTATGACTGGTGCAAGAAGCTGAAACTAAAACCAGTCTGTGTGTAATTACACATGGAATTCATTACTTTCTAAATATTTTCAAGTGGCGGTTTCTTTTTTTTTTATTTTCTTGCAATAACTCTTTATACACAAGAAGAAACAAATATTACGAACCTTTGCAAACAGCTTGGATGCTGATTAAGCACTACACTTAAGTCATACGAATAGCCTCTTGTACTATTTGTTCAGTCTCTTTATAACTCTTTACCCAATAAATATGCCTTTTTACGCCTTTACTTTATTCTTCTACTGAACAAAAAATAGTTCTGATTTATACAACAAAAGTTTGTTTTCATCTTACTGATGGGTTGCTGTTAAAGCAGACAGAAGGTAAAGCATATAATATGGTGTCTCATCAGGATCCAAAATGTTTGACACTCTGACCTTGTTTTGAAAAGAAAATTTTAAAAATCTAATTTTAGAACAATAGCTGATGACAATGACGAAAAAATTACCCAGCATGCAATTTCGACCATACTACAGTGGAGAATCTCTTATTCTTTCCCGTTTAAACGCAAACGTACGCAAACGCAAAGCACTAAAACGTAGAAAAGAACAACTTTTTGACAATTCTAATAATTCTTGTTTATCTTGGTGGCAAACAGTTTGGAGCCTGATCAGACGCCGGGTTACCCGGCGTCTGATCTGGCTCCAAACTGTTTGCACTGCAAATAATAGTTTTAGCGTAAACGCGTTTATTGGGAAAGAATAACAGATTCTCCACTGTAGCATGCAAAGAGTTATGAAAACGGACCAAATGTTAGAAGGTAAAACAGTGCTTTTATAACTTAAATAGCTTGTTTCTCTCAAGTTGGATTCACTAATAGGTATTTCAAGTATCTGTCAACGTAATCTATGTATACTTTGAGTGATTCTAGTTTTTGTTTCATCATGTACAGACAAGCTTGTTTATTCCTTTACTCCATAGCCTTTTCTTAGTTTTGAAGACAAAACCACTTTAAGCTGGTTGAAAACAATTCTGCTTTATTTTCTGCCTGCTTTAAGCTACCAGCTGCTATAGAATACAGAAAGAATTTCTCATGGTGCATGTTTATGACTAAATAAAGCAAGACTTTATGACTGGACATGCACTTTTCTTTCCTCTGTATTCACTGCATAAAACAAAATTATTGGTAAGAAAATTAAATTTGGATTGCAGCGTAGAAGATACAATATCTGCAATAAGTGCTATGTACTCTGCATCTCCATTTCAGGCGAACGACAATGTCAATTTCATCAGAAGACAGTCGTCTTAACTCTTTCCTCCCTGAAACTTAAAATGGACAATTCCAGTTCCAATTTAGTCTAATCCATTTTAACTATTTAAGGTTGTTTTAGACAATACATTGTAAAATGACAAATAGTGAAGACCTAGATCAGAGGGCTCCGATAGGAGCCCTCTGATCTGGATCTTCACTGTTTGCATAGGACATGTGTACTCTTCTCAGGTACACTGTTTGCAAATGACGCTTATATGCGGATTAGGGTTCAAAGGGTTAACTCTTTGCCCGCCGTCGGTTAAATCATGATTACCTATATATGCAAACAGTTTGGATCCTGATGAGACGCCGCATAATGTGGCGTCTCATCAGGATCAAAACCATTTGACACTCTGACCATGATTTAAAAAGAAATTTTGAAAATTCTATTTTGAGAACAATTATAGCAGACAACAAAATTTAATGTTTAAGACAAAAAAAAATACACAGTATGCAAAGAGTTATAACCAATTTTAATGAGATGCAGTATCTACAATTTTGCAAACTGTTTTGATCCAGATCCACTACAGACATAATTGGGGTGGATCAGTGTAATTGAATTATGGACTATTACTTGGATTGGGTTTGCTTCAAAGTGTAGAAAACTCAATTTAATAAAAGCAGAAAATTTGTCACAGAAAGAAGTCATCCTCGCTGCTGAATGCAAAGAGTTCAAAATGGGAAGCATAAAACCATTGCTATTGGAGGTTCAAGTGATGGTCTACCACCATAGTGCCAGGGTTCCAGATAAGACAGGGTAAATTGAACAAATCCAACATTTTCTCACTTATTTCAACACCAAATCCTATGGTGTTACTACTCATTAGAATCGTCTCGAAGAGACGATTCTAATGAGTAGTGACACCATAGGGTTTAATACAAAAATAAAGATTTTAGTTTTTGAAATACTCCCCTTATCTGGAGCCCTGTAGTGCTAGTCATTATAACAGTTAACCCATTAACCCTTTCCCCCCATAGAAGCGACTTTTAGCATATTTAATTTATTCCTCCGCTGAAGAAAACAGTTCCAGTTTATACCTTCATGAACAATTACCATAAAAAATATGTTTACATAGCCTATTAGATGGTAGTTTAAAGCAGGCACATTCTGCTTTACTTTCAACCTGCTTTAAGCGATCACCTGTATTTAATGTTATAAACGGATTATTGGGTAAAGGGTTAATACCCCTGTGTTTTCTACTGTTCCCCATCTCTTAAGCTTAGATGATTAGAAAGCAATAAAGCATTTTCTAAAGCAACAGGTTTAACTTAAAGCATAATGCTTTCAGCATTGTTTTAATTCTGATTCACTTATCTGACCACTAATATATTATTGCTGTTTTAGTAGGTGGCTAGCTTTCAATATGTATCTTAAAGGAAGATGAAGTAAAGCAGAAAGTTTACTCTAATAATAAGCAGCAACCTGCCAGAGCTTTCTGCTTTACTTTCACCATGATTTAAGCTGCCCCCTGCCTTATACACCTACAACTAAACCCTGTTTTGAAGTCGTAATTAAGGGGTCAAAGTGTATTATACTTATTCAAACTATTGAAATCTTGATTAAATTTGGCTTAAAATGCTGTTTGCTATATGATATTTTACCCATGGGTTTTTCGGCGGAGCTGTCTAATTTCTCATTGAGCCTCAAACCATATATGGCCCAACCAATCGTGAATGACCAGAAATGAAAGCTTAAGGACACGTGCTTAAAATCGAATAGTCTGATTGGGTAGCGGTTAGACTTGACTACTGACTTTTACAAATTTGTAAAATAAGAGACACAGCCTATTATAGGCTGATTTGCTATGTAGCGGTACCAGTAGTAAACACGACTTTCCGCTACTGCTAGTGAGTTATAACCGAGAAATTTTACGTGTCCCGACCGTTAGGTAGTGATTTGAATGACATAGTGTTTCTATTTTAAGATATGACATATGTCTCAAGTTCGGCAATGATTTGATGCGTTCTGCAAATCAGAACGAAATTGTTCATAATAGAATTGATCATAATTTTAATCTAGTACCAAGTATATGAAAAAGAAAGAATAGCAGTAACAATTCAGTGAGATTACGTGAAAACTGGCGTTTGAATTTAACATAGATATCGAACAGATTTCGAGCATGATGGGTATTTTTTGTGTTAACACCGTTTTCCTCCAGCGCATGCGCAACTCTGTGACCACAAATGTAAACAAACCGTGATTTTTTTAACGCGATCGCAATCTCTTGGTTAAATGCGAAAACCCAACAACACGTAGATACTTAAACGTACATTGCTACACTTTGTAGATATTTTTATAATAAAACAGAACATAGAACTAACTCTACAAGACAAATTCCACACACGAATTCTTGAAGCGGACACTTGCTTTATTTACAGGTGGCAACATGAATTTCTCATTTGAGGGGTCGTTTCAAACAATTCATATTCGGCATATTTCGGGGGTGCTTTCCAAAAATCTCAAATCAAAATCAGGTGATTGAGAATATTTAAACAATCAAACCATTATTTAAAGTATAGACAACTAACAAAAGAGCACACACATACGAATTTGAGTAATTTATGGTATCTACAAATTACAAAATAAAAATGATACACGTAGATCTAGACATGGAAGTATAATTCCGTGATCTAGATCTGTCTTTAAAAATTCTCATCACTTTCAGTCACATCCTAGGAAGAAGTAAGTGCAATTCAATTGGCTTATAAAGATGGAAGTGGAAATTTGACCCCCCCCCCCCCCCAATTGAAAACCAAGCAGTAGATCCATGTGCAAACTGTACCTTCTGTCAAAACATTTCAAGTAAATCTCTACAACCACCTCTGAAAAAGTACTTATTGATGGAATAAAAACAGCTGACAAACAGTGACAACCTAATTGCAACAAAATGTAGCCCGATCAAAAGCATAAACGTAAGTAAATGCTCTCTGCTGTACTTTCACCTTCAGTCTTTGAGAGACCAACTGCCTTAACGAACTAATGATTAACCTCAGATCCAGTAGTTTAATGATTGCAAAAACACATTCTTGGCGACTCTCAAGACCTTCAGTCTTTGATTATATGTATGTGGTCGTAGATTACTGGGCGTGTCTTATTAGATAAATATTAAGCTTAATATCCTGATTTACCATCCTATTTATTGCAACTTGGATAAAATCAAGTCCATATACATCATAACCTTCACCACCCATTCCGCCGAATATCTTTTTTAAAGATATTTCTTGTTTATATATACAGTAAAACCTCTCTATTACGACCACTAAACCTAAGGCTAATTGGTTGAATAAAAGACAGGTGACAGTTTAAAGCAAGGTGACAGTAAAACAGAAAGCTCCTTCGGGAGCTTTCTGTTTTTACTATCCCCTTGCTTTAAGCAGTCACCTGTCGTAAACACATTATAATTAACACAATCTACTGGTCGTAATAGAGGTTTTACTGTAATAAAGATACACACAATCAAAGTGTCAAACACTTCAGATCCTGATCAGATGTCAAGTTACTTTTAGCAAGCGTTTGCAACGATCTAGATAACTAATTACCCTGCATATCAAGCATGATACCTCAACATCTATAACATATCAGATTCTGTACAAGCTCTACAGTAGAGAATCTGTTATTCTTTCCCGTTTAAATGCAAACGTACGCAAACGCAAAGCACTAAAACGTAGAAAAGAACAACTTTTGGACAATTCTGATAATTCTTGTTTACCTTGGTGGCAAACAGTTTGGAGCCTGATCAGACGCCGGCCGGGTTACCCGGCGTCTGATCTGGCTCCAAACTGTTTGCACTGCAAATAATAGTTTTAGCGTAAACGCGTTTATTGGGAAAGAATAACAGATTCTCCACTGTATCAGAAGATAATGTAAATAACCCCATGCCTATGGAAGAAATATAACTTACATGTATTAAGTTGCAATATCGGCTCACTTATCATTAACAGTAATCCAACTATGAAGCCGTATGAGACTGGGGGTGGGGGACTGTTAGCAGCAAAAATCAGTAATGTCAGAAAGTCTTTTAAACAGGAGTGATAATGAGAGCGGGCTATGGTTCTCTCGGGTGTTTTTGCCTGTACAATCATACCACAATCAGCCACTATTCAAAACATAGTACATGCAGCTTTTCAAACAAGTGTTAGCTTAATGCAGAACAAAAGTAATGCAGAAAGCTCCTGTAGGAGCTTTTCTGCATTACTTTTGTTCTGCATTAAGCAGCTACCTGTCATAACAGATTGTGGTACTTGTTCAAATGGAGGGTGTGTGAGGGGAGGTTGGATGGTATAATACACCCAATAGGCCGCTGCAGCTATGCATAAATTTATCAATGTGCTGACAAGCCAAGGGGTTTAGTACTTGGAGAAAGCCATCACCTGCTATAGACATTCACTGTCTCTAAACCCTTGACTTTTTCAGAAATACTGAAACTTTTAAATGAACCTATCTGTTTTCTGATAAAGGACTAGTTGACTTTGTTTTTGAGCGATCTGTCCCAAAATATTTTCAAGTTTGACAAACAATATAGAACCAGATCAACGAACTCCAAATGGTGCCCTCTGATCTGGATCTGCACTGTTTGCAAAGGATGGATATCATCGTAAGGGTTAGCCCTTTAATTGCTGGGAAACGCCAAATTTTCCAAACCGATGCTGGGCTCCATATATACCAGTGCGCAAACACATTATTTCCAACGATTTAATACTGAACACTTCCATCAAACCCCCACTACTCATTAAAATCAAATGCCACATTTCTAATGAGTAGTCACATCATAGATGTTGGTGGAGACATTTTTATTTTAGTTGTTAAAAAACTCTTCTTATCTGAAAGTATGAAACCCTTTTGCAATCAATTTTGATCCATAACAGTTCTCACTTAAAGATGTGGCATATTCAATCCTTTTGTCACAGGGATCCTATTTCCACAAATATGAAAATAATTAAACTAACTTAAACCAAGTTCATTAACCCCTTTGGCAGAGTGTTTGAATCAAGATCAGATACCATGTAGCGCCTACAAAAAGTGTTCAAGACTTTTAGAATATTGATGAATGTTAAATGGCAGCTTCTGGAATTGTTCTAGAGCTTCAAGATTTACTTTACACATTCTACAAAAGGGGTTAAAGACCTTTGGAAATTATAGAACAATATATTGTTCTAGAATATCAAAGGTGGTTCTAAAGCCATCAAATTTCTAGAATGTTTGTAGAATAGTCATGAACGCTAAATGGTCGCTTATAGAATTGTTCATGAAGATTTAAGAAATTCTGGAATAGTTCTAGAATAAATCAATAACTTATTCCCAGAGGGGAACATTGCCTCCAATCAGAATTCAAACTTTGTGTTTTCAAGACAATTTCAGAATGTAGCAATCAACATTTTCACTAAGATATGGAAAGTACAAGGTGTTCAAATTATTGATAATGACCTCTGGTAAATTCTGTACATTAATTTCCACTAAATAAGTAAAAAGAAAATTAATGAACAAACAAACATGTCATATATTTATGATACCAAGCAAACTCATTCACTCATGAAACTCCAGTTTCCTATTGCGTATTTTGTCCATTTACGACTTATTATTTAATTTAGGTTTGTTTTCTGCAATATATTGCAAAATGACAAACAATGCTGCTGAGACCCTGATCATTAGGCTACTAAACTGATCTGGGTATTCACTGTTTGTATAGGACAAGTGCACTCTTTATAGGTGCACTGTTTGCAAAGAATGTGTAAATGCATGACTAGGGTTCAATGGATTGAGCCCAGATTTTGATCCATAAGTTAAACAAGTCCTGTCTTCAATTTGTAATTCATTCAAGAATCTTAAGACAGATAACAGTTTAATTCAGTTCAAAAGTAATGCAGAAAGCTCCTTTGGGAGCTTTCTGCATTACTTTTGAGCTGCATTAAGTTAACACTATTTAGTTAGACTACCCATTAAGACTGCCAATCAATTAAGATTACCAACTAATTACCAATTAACACAAGTTTGACTGTAATAACCCATTACTTGATGACCTGTTTCTAATACATGTATTAAAGTTAGGTGACCACTTAAAGCAGGTTGAAAGTAAAGCAGAATGTGCCTTAAGGCACATTCTGCTTTACTTTCAGCCTGCTTTAAGCAACCATCTGCTAGAAATAAAGAAAATATTTTTTATGATACATATTCATAACTTCTTAAAATGGAACTATACAAACTCTTCAAACAACAGGTAAAGGGAAAGCAGCAACACTCTTGGGAGATGGAGAAAAGTCTACCAGCGAGTTATTGAGATTTTCTCCACGCTTACTTTACCACTGTTGCTAAACAATCTGTAAAACCGATTTGTTTCTCATTGCAGCACCTTGACAGGGGAGTGTTTTGGTTTGTCAGACAAACAAAAACCCGGTGCTCAGCCTTTTCTCCGGAAAATTATTGACTGCACAGGCTTTTAACTGATATCTAAATTATCTAATGTCGGCATTTGAAAGATATACAACAATTTAGCACATTCGCTAACATCTGTCAATTACACCATGAAACTGCATAAATTTGTTTTATGATGGTGAAATATCTTTGTGCTGATAAATTATTTACTGTGGTTTTTCTCTTTCCTCTTTTAGTCATCAGTGTTAATCACATAATATTATATCCAACTGATACAATATTTAATGTATACATCAGCTCTGTGTTAACCCTTTACCCCATAGCCTGTTTCTTGTTTTGAAGATAGGTGATCACTTAAAGCAGGTTGAAAGTAAAGCAGAATGCACCTTAAGGCACATTTTGCTTTACTTTCAGACTGCTTTTAACTATTATCTTCTAGGATATAGAACATATTTTTTGTGGTTCATGTTTATGACTGTATAAATTGGAACTATTTTCTTCGGTGGATAAACAAATTAAATACGCTAAAAGGCGCTCCTATTGGGGTTAATGCATACATCAGTTCTGTGTTAAAGGTAGGTGATAGCATAAAGCAAAATGACAGTAAACTAGAAAGCTCCTACAGGAACGACATCTAATGCATACATGAATGTAAAAGCAGAACTTGCAATTTTAAGCAGGATTAAAGTTAAGCAGAAAGCTCCTACAGGAGCAACATCTAATGTGTACATCTGCTTTAAATCCTCCTACTGCCAAATTATCATCTGCATTGGTAGTGTCATCTGCATTATTTTTAAAGTCAACTTTAAGGCTGTTTTAACTGAAGAAATGTCAATAAAATTGTCAAACAGTTTTGATCCTGATCAGACGCCGCGTTATGCGGCGTTTGATCAGGATCCAAACTGTTTGCAAAGTCGCCTTGTGGTGAAGTCGGCAATGAAAGAGTTTAAACATTATATATGGAGGAGCAAGCAACAGGGGTTCCAAGGCCCACATTTGTGGAGGATACACTTGAATCATATCTAAATTGTCTAATGCAGCATTTGAAAGGTATTAAAACAATTTAGCACATATGACAATTACTCCATGGAGCTGCATAAACCTGCTTTATGATAGGAAAATCATTGCACTGATAAATTATTGATTAACTTTTAAAATCTTTCTTCCATATTCATCAGTGTAAATCACCCGTCCATTTAATTCAATAGAAATTTGATTTAATACATTTGTGTTGGATGTAGATGGATGCTTACAGCAGGATGGAAGTAAAGCAGAACATTACTACATGACTTATAGTAGGTTTAAATTAAAGCAGAAGGATCCTACAGGATTTGAAGCATGATAAAAGTAAAGCAGACAGCTCCTACAGGACTTAATTGAAGCAGGTTGAAATTGAAAGTGAAGCAGACAGCTTTAACCCATTACCCCATAGCTAGTTGTTTCTAGGTTTGAAGACAGGTGAATACTTAAAGCAGGTTGAAAGTTAAGCAGAATGCGCCTGCTTTAAGCTACCATCTGCAAGAATATATTACATATTTCTTATGATACATATTCATGACTGTATAAAGTGGAACAATTTTCTTCAGAGGAAGAATAGATTAAAGGCGTAAAAAGGCGTATTTATGGGGTAATTGGTTAAGGAGCTGTTTGCTTTACTTTCACTCTGCTTTATTCTACCGCCTTTATTAGCTCACCTGAGCCAAAGGCTCAAGGTGAGCTATTGGGATGGCTCTGTGTCCGTCGTCGTTAGTCGTGCGTCATCGTTAACAATTGCTTCAAATGACATCTCCTCCTATACCGCTTGACAGAATTCAACCAAACTTTACAGAAATGTTCCTTGGGTCAAGCTCTTTCAAATTTATTCAAAGAATTAAAAACAATGCAGAACTCTGGTTGCCATGGTTGGCCCCGCCCCTGGGGTCACAGATTTACATAGAGTTATATAGTGAAATTTTCAAACGTCTTCTTCTCTGAAACTAATGTGGCCAGAGCTTTGATATTTGGCATGGTGACACTTCTAGATGTCCTATACCAAAATTGTTCAAATAGTTCTGGTCGGTTGCATAACTAGGTCACAGGAGCTAAAAATAGATTTTTTTCATTGAAAACTTAAAAAATCTTCTTGTCTGAACCTATACAAGGGCCAAAGCTTAGATATTTTGCATATAGCATCGCCTACAGCTAGGTCCTCTATCAAGTTTGTTCAAATTATGCCCCTGGGGTCAAAATTGGCTCTGCCCCTGGGGTCACAGTTTTACATAGAGTTATATAGAGAAAATTTCAAACGTCTTCTTCTCTGACACTAATATGGCCAGAGCTTTTATTTTCGGTATGGTGACCCTTTTAAATATACTTTACATAATTTGTTCAAATTGTTCTGGTCTGTTGCATATCTAGGTCAGTCCTGGACATAAATTATTATCTCCATTTTTTCAGCTATTCTCATGTGAGCGAAATATGCCCCATGGGGCTCTTGTTTACAGCACCACTTAGTCTTTATCCAAATGCATCTATGAAGACAGTGTAGAGGTATATTAAGCTAGACTCCTACATTGACAAGCAGGCAGAGGTGTTCTCAGGGGAATTACATTTAAGTCTTTGCATGCTGGGATTTTTTTTCGTTTGCAACATTTGTCTTCTGCAGCTGTTCTAAAAACAATCTTTTTCTAAATTTCCTTTTCAAAACACAGACAGAGTGTCAAACAGTTTGGATCCTGATGAGACACCGCATTATGCGGCGTCTCATCAGAATCCAAACTGTTTGCAAATGTTATTATGGTTTCGCTGCTATCATACTAAGAGTAATGAAAGTGATATCTAAATTTTTTAATGCGGCATTTGAAAGATATTCAAACAATTTAGCACATTCACTAATATTTGACAATTACTCCATGGAACTGCATAAATTTGCTTTATGATAGGCAAATCTCGGAACTGATAACACATTCTTTCACAAGAAGAGCCAATCCACAAGTCTATACCCACTTAGTATGTTATCAATACTTATACTGCTTTCAAAAACGTCATCAGCTTAATAATTCAGATTTAATCGTTAGTACACTATAAGTGAAGAAAAACAATACAGATGCCAAATGTTTTGATATCCCGATCAAAATATTGAAGCACTGAGCATCTGAACTTGCTGAAATTCAAGACCATTTCTGTCTATGCAGGATAGAGGTTAAGTAAAATTTCAAAGACTTTCGGAAGTGCAGATAATTTGCAGAATCTGTGTTTTGAAACTTCAAAGCATGTTTGGTGTGGAATTCACAGGCATTTTTTTGTTACGAATCATCTACCATAATATACAGTAAAATCTCAATAACTGGAATTTGCTTACGTCAAATTTTATGTTACCTGTATTAATTTTCTTACATGATTTTTTATTAACTCAAATAAACTCATATTTCTGTATCGAAACTTATTATGCTTGTGTTTTACTAACCCATTACCTCTTAACCTATTTCTAGCTTTAAAAACAGGTGACCACTTAAAGCAGGTTGAAAGTAAAGCAGAATGTGCCTTAAGGCACATTCTGCTTTACTTTCAGTCTGCTTTAAGCTACCATCTTCTAGGATACGGAAAATATTTCTTCTGGTACATATTCTTGGCTGTATAAACTGGAACTTTTTTCTTCAGTGGAGGAATACATGAGAGGTGTAAAAAGGCGTTTTTAAGGGGTAATGGGCTAAAGTAACTTTGAGATATTGAAATTCACTTGTAGAAAAACTTTGTACAGTAAAACTTCTCTATTACGACCACTTAAGAGAGGGCTAATTGGTTGTATGACATACAGATGACAGCTTAAAAAATAAAGGCAGTATGTAAGTCAGCATAGCGCATTTTTCAAACCTGAACATTCAGGCACATACATAATCTAAACATATAAAAAGAAGTAATCCGCTATGTATATGGAGGCAACATTGCTTACAAACCCATGAATTTGGTGGAAAGCAGTCGATTTTAAAATTGGTTTGTTGACATCCGATCAACGGCGGAGATTTTCCGAGTTTGTTCGGCTTGCGCCCGTTAAAGATGTTTTCATAGTGTTTTCTTCTGACTTGGCAGAGTTATTTTTAGATTGGAACATTCTAAAACTTTGAAAGGGATGAGTATTCCCTACATTCAGCAAGAGACATTGATAGCTCACAGTATTTATTGTGCGCAATATACAGTAGAGAATACATTTTTCTTTCCGGTTTAAACGCAAACGCAATTCACTACACTGTGGAAATTTACTTTTAGAAATTTTAACTATTTTTTTAATCTGAGTAGCAAACAGGTTGGAGCCTGATCAGACGCCGGGTTACGCGGTGTCTGATCTGGCTCCAACATGTTTGCAATGGTAATAATCTTTTGTTTATAAATGCGTTTAATTTGAAAGAATAAAATATCAGTAAAGTTAGCGCAGCGTTCTCGTGCTGCACGATGATCTACTTATCTCAAGTAGGAATGTGTACGACTATGTATTCGATGTTAGCTTCCTTACAGTGGAGGATATATTATTCTTTCCCAATAAATGCGCTTACGCTAAAACCATGATTTCAATTGCAAACAGCTTGGAGCAGATCAGACGCCGGGTAACCCGGCGTCTGATCAGGCACCAAACTGTTTGCTACTCAGACTAACATGAATGGTCATAATTGTCTAAAGGTTGTGCTTTTATGCGTTTTATTGTGATGAGTTTGCGTTTCGTTTGCATTTTAAATGGGAAAGAATAACGTTTTCTCCACTGTTACCAATTTACCATTATAATTAACTATTCTGTTCTAAAGTAACACAGACAAGTCAGAAAAATCGGATCGATCACGTGACTCTTTTTCGACCATGCGGAAATTCTCGGAAGCCGACACGAAGATTTGCTATGTAAACAAAAAGCTTATTTTTCCAACCATCTCGATAAGAAATCGGCACATTTATGTATGGTTCTTTAAGAAAGGGGGGCATGTTTCAGGCACCTGACAACGGATTTCGCTTAGTTTTAAAATACATAGAAAATGTTCTTATATAAGAAATTGCGCGATTTAAACATAGATTTGGGTGACATTCTGGCTTTAAAACAAGGTGACAGAAAAACAGAAAGCTCCTAGAGCTTTCTGGTTTACTGCCACCTTGCTTTAAGCATGCAGTCACCTGTTGTAAACACCTAATAATTAACACAATTTTGTGGTCGTAATAGAGATGTTTTACTACATTTACACCTAATAATTAACACATTTCAATAGTTGTAATAGAGAGGTATTACTGTACTTTGAATAAAGGTAGCTTGAGTTAAGGAGGTTCTACTGTATGTCTTTGAAGTTAAGTTGTTATCGCAGGTGTTTCAAGAATACAACCCCTTGCCAGCTTAGTCCATCACTGATAATTGTCTTAATTTGTACTGTCAAAGGAAATGGAATCTGCGTAAGAAAACAGTTATAATGTCATTTAATATAATTAATGACTGACATCTTCAAACAAACAATAAGATTGTCTTCAAATTGTCTGAGAAAGCATTAGAGAATCTGTATTGGCAACCTGCGTAATTAAACCTGTCTCCTATAGCTTGTTTAAACCATTACTCCATAAACATGCCTCTTTATGCCTTTAAAGTTTCCCTCTACTGAAGAAAGTAGTTCTGCTTTGTAAAGTAATGAATTATGTACTATAAGAAATATTTTCTATATCCTTTTCAGATATTAGCTTAAATTTTTAGTAGGCTGATAATAAGGCTCTTGATCTTCTAAACTATAAACATGATATAGATGAACCGGTTTAGAAAAGTGACTGCATGGCGCAGGATGTGAGTAAAGCAGATACCTTTCTTGGGGAGATTTCTACTTAACTTTCTGCTTTCTAGTTACGTATATAGGTAACCACTTACAGCAGGTTGAAAGTAAAGCAGAATGCGCCTAAAAGCACATTCTGCTTTACTTTCAATCTGCTTTAAGCTAATATCTATAAGAAAAAAGAAAATATTTCTGATGGAACATATTCATGACTGTACAAGTGGAACTATTTTCTTGAGTGGAGGATTAAATTTGAGGTGTAAAAAACATATTTATGGGGTAATGGGTTAAAGATAGGTGACATCTTAACGTTGAAAAAAAAAAGCCATAATTAAGGTGCATCCCTCTGTAATGATGACTGCTGCAAATAGTCCTGGCACAATTTCTGATATGATATTAATTAAAGCATAAATTAGACGTTAATTACTTTTCTGTCTGTTTTCATATTAAACCATTTACCCCATAGCCTGTTTCCAGTTTTGAATACTGGTAACCGCAGGTTTAGAGTTAAGCAGAATGCTCCTTCAGGAGCATTCTGCTTTACAGTCAACCTGTTGTAAGTTCAACCACATGGAAGATACCAGAATTGCCTTCCATTGTTTTATGTTCAGGAGGTCCTAGGAGGGTACTACTTTTAAATAGAGACGTAATAAGGTGTATTTATTTGATAAGGGATTGAGAATAGTAAATTATGGTAAAGTGCATTTACATTTTACATGAAATTTCTCCACTACATGTATGCATTTCTTATTATGTATAATTTGTGTAAATGAACCGTTTTGTATGAATTAATTTTTTTGTAACATTATTAATTTCATAGAACAAACATTAATTTTAATATATTAAATAACTGTATAAAATGGAACTTTTTGCTTTAGTGAAAGAATAAATCAAAGGCTTGAAAATGCATATTTATGAAGTAATGAGTTCAGCAGCAAACTACAGTCTAAAACAATGGAATAAAATGATGACAGAAAGGGTCACAATAAAACTCAAAGGAAACCAGTACAGAGCATTTAAAACATACTCAGGAAACCAGTAAAGAGCATTTAAAACATACTCAGTCAAAGCACCTTAACCCATTACCCCATAAATATGCTTTTTTACACCTTTTATTAAATGTTATTCCTCCACTGCAGGAATTAGTTCCATTTCATACAGTCATGAAAATGTACAATAAGAAATATTTTTATATCCAATGATATTGTAGCTTAAAGCAGGCTGAAAGTAAAGCAGAATGTGCCTTAACTCTTTCCTCCCTGAAACTTAAAATGGAAAATTCCAGTCCCAAAATTAGTCTAATCCATTTTAACTATTTAGGCTGGTTTTAGACAATACATTGTAACATGACAAATAGTGAAGACCCAGATCAGAGGGCTCCTAACGGAGCCCTCTGATCTGGATCTTCACTGTTTACATAGGACATGTGTTCTCTTCTCATGTACACTCTTTGCAAATGACGCATATAAGCGTGACTAGGGTTCAAAGGGTTAAGGCACATTCTGCTTTACTTTCAACCTGCTTTAAGTGGTCACTTGTTTCTAGAAAGTAGAAACAGGCTATGGGGTTATGGGTTAAATTGTCATCATTATATTCGTTTCTACTAAGGGGAAGCAAGTATATGTTGATCCATTCTTCCTCAGGTATTAGCTCACCTTGAGTAGAGTTCATAAAACCATCAGTTAGTAAACACCCAGTGAAAACAGACCAATTGCTGATAACAAAGCCCACAAAGCAGTGTAAATACTTTATCATGTTGTCAATCTATACATCCAACATTTGTCATTAGTTAGCACCCAGATCATAGGCTAGACATTCACACATTTATCTATGGTAATACCATTCAACATTCTACTTTAGACAGTTACTAGAACAACAGAAAAGTATTTAAAAACTTTAATATGCGGTCATAATGCAGCCAATGGAATTGTTTCGAGCATAATGAAGATAAACATACTCTCCAAACAAAGTGACAAATAAAGACATTTAGGGAGATTTATGAAAGTCTATGTTTTTGCCTCCATTTTTCATTGACCACCTTTAACCTGACAGCAATTTACTAACCAATTTACCAAATTCAAAAACCAATTCTGTCAAGGAAATATCTAACCAGCTTACAATTCAAAATGCAGACTCCTGTACGACGCAACTTTTTAATGATGTAACATGTTTATTATATATAATTTTCCGTTTTACAAGACTTATGTATTAAATTACATCCTTTGTTTCCCAGCAGACTAAAAGGTGTACAGCAGAACTCTATTTTCTAACAACAAGGTCTTCACAGATAAACCCTGGGCCGATTTGTCAGCCAGAAACATACAGTCAAAACTCCGCAAAACCATCTCTCGAAAAACCTAATATCAGATTTATCAACAAATTGTAATATAATGCAGGATAAAAGTAATGCAGAAAGCTCCTTGAGGAGCTTTCTGCATTACTTTTATCCTGCATTATGCTTTCATATGTCAACAGATATGTCAATGATTCTGTATTGACTTGGTGTTTAACGGAGGATTGACGGTGTTTAGATATAGATGGTTTCTCCACCTGTGAGGAGATATCTTTCAGCGAGCCTTCAAATACTCCCTACGTTTACCACCATGAATGAATTGCCTGCAGACAAAACTGGTGTGTGCTTAACCCTGTCCTAAATGGTGCATGATTATTGCTTCAACTGTGAAATACGCCTCTATCTACTCATCCTCATCATCAGCACGGCACACGAACAATCATTGATGATTTTGAATACAGGTGGCAGCTTAAAACAAGATGAAAGTAAATCGGTGAGATCCTACAGGATCATGTACTACAAATGACTATTCTTTGTTGTTGAATATAAGTGGTCTCTTACAGCAAGATGGTATTAGCCCTTTGAACCCTAGTCCCGCATATAGGCGTCCTTTTCAAACAGTGTTCATGTGAATAGTACACTTGTCCTATGCAAACAGTGAAGACCCAGATCAGAGGGCTCCAAAAGGAGCCCTCTGATCAGGGTCTTCACTGTTTGTCATAATGCCAAACATTGACAAAAACAACCCTTAAAGTCAGAAATGAACTAGACTAAAATGGAAACTGAATTTGTCCATTGAAAGTTTCAGGGAGGAAAGAGTTAAAGCAGAAAGTTCCTAAATGAGCCTTCTGCTTTACTTTTAAAGTTTTCATATAAATATAAGAAAATTTAAAGACAATGCACAATTCATGTTGTGTATTAAGCTCCTTTTGGATCAGGCTGCATTACTTATATCTTGCATTAATCAATCGATCAGTCTACTAAGATTTATCATGTTCATTATATGCTGTTAAACATAGGATTTACTGTATCTATGTTGTGTACTGATTGGCTCTTAATGTATCATCTTCCGTGAAATTTACTCATTTCATCATAACCTTTACTGTATGAAACTAGCATATAAATTCTGTTTGCAAATGATGTAAACCCAGATTAGAGAGTTAGCTCCCTCAGAGCCTTTTTATTCTGAGTCTACACTATTTGCTAAACTTTTATTTTCAAATCTTGTAGTGACAAAGCCCGCAAATAATGCAGTTAAAACGTCAAGTTTCTAAACAGGAAGAACCCGGTTGAAAATTCTACATTGCAAGGTTTTAAAATAAGTAATAAATATAGCAAACTAATTTCTGGTATATTTGCCTGCAGTCATTCTATGCTTTATTCACAAGACTTGGAAACGCCCTTCTGCCTGCATAGTTCATCTAGTTTAAGTAACCCTCATAGTCATGTATAGATACATCCTTTGCAAACAGTGTAGACCCAGATCAGAGGGTTCCAGAAAGAGCCCTCTGATCTGGGTCTGTACTGATTGCCGAACTTTTAAAATATTTAGGTACAAAAAAAGCCTTGAGAGTCAATGTAAACTAGTCATTTAGCAGAGAACAGATTTAGTCTATTTAACAATTCAGCATTGTAAGTGTTAGATAATTTGTGAAGTATGGAAATAAAACATTCTATATTTCAAGACACCACAGTTCTAGAAAACTACTAGCCTTTTTCCCTCTGACTCATATCATTTACATCAAACCACTTTTCAACTGAATTTCAGTTAGAAATAATTTAAAATTCTAACACACCTCGCCCACACCCCTATATAAGGTAAGAAGGACCGTCTCGGTGTATGAATTTTCAGCAGAACACTCACGCGCTAAACGTTCTAACGTGACGTCATATAGCTTCGAAAATGCGCCGTTGATTCGGTGCAAATTTAGGTTAAATTGTGTGTTAGAATTGAAATAACAAATTAATACCAGTGTTTTATTGTGCAATAGAACACGGGTAGTCGTTGAGATGCTTGTAATTAAACCACTCGGCCTAAAGGCTTCGTGATTAAATTACTACGCATCTCAACTCCTACCAGTGTTCGATTGCACGATAAAACACTGGTATGAATTTATTATTTCTTAATTAAATTTACAAACCAAGTAAATGTATAGATGTACTTAAATGTTTGACATTTTCATAGTAGAGCCAGATATGTTGCTCAATACAGAAGTTTGGTAGTATCTATGGCACAAAATGCTGAATACAGTAGAACCTCTCTATTACGACCACTAAAAAGAAGGCTAATTTTCTGTGTAAAAGACAGGCGACAGCTTAAAGCTATGTGAAAGTGAAACAGAAAGCTCCTGTAGGAACTTTCTGTTTCACTTTTACATTGCTTTAAGCAGACACCTGTCTTAAACGACTAATATTTGACACAATGTAGTGGTCGTAATAAAGGGGTTGTACTGTATCTCCAAATTTCATTTACACATGATTTCTTTTCAGTTTATACAGCAAGTGCCACTGATTAAATCAAGATGGAAGTTATTCATAAAGCTAACAGTTTTCAAAATTAAACTATATTTTCCAGGATTTGTTGTCAAAGACGACATATCTATTTCTTTGGAATTCAAAGAACATGTTTTCCTGTCTGCCCGATGTTAAAGTCCTGCCTCATGCCAAATCATTACAGGGTCAGTGTGTCAAAAAGTTTGGATCCTGTTGAGACACACAGTAGTGACTCAGCATCTCGACTGGGCCAAAATTGTTTATGATGGTATTAAACACAGCATCGATGTAAGCACTCAAAGAGATAACTTCTTGCACGCTATAGTGGCCAAATCGTGATCGTCTGTGCAAACAGTTTAGATCCAAATGAGACACCGCGTAACCCTGCGTGTCATCAGGATCCAAACTGTTTGACACTCTGACCTCATTTTGGAAAAGAAATTAATCAAATTCTAAATTTTTAGAACAATAGCAGATGACAATTGTTGCAGACAAAAAAATATCAAGCCTGCAAATAGTTACGGGTGTACACTATGACAGCTAGGCACACTTGAACATCTACATTATAACTATGTGGTGACAGTATTATGACATCATGTCCTTTCGAGGGTTACAGCAGCATAGCTATTTGACCGGTAAAGCTGCATGATATTGACAGCTATCAATTAAAAAAAAATAAAAATTATGAATCATAGATTAGTTCTGTACTTTTAACTCTGTTCCCTCGGAAATTATAAAAGGGCTGTGAAATTTATGCTGACTGGACAAAAACCTGCAAGTCTTTTGTTGGGTTCGGTTGCCTGAAGATTGAAATACAGTTAACCCTGTGTTAACCCATTACCCCATTGCCTATTTCTAATTATGAAGACGGATGACCAATTAAAGCAGGTTGAAAGTAAAGCAGATTGCGCCTTTAGGCGCATTCTGCTTTACTTTCAGCCTGCTTTAAGCTACCAGCTGCTAGAATATATAAATTATTTCTAATTTTAAATATTCACAATTATACAAATTGGAACTATTTCCTTTAGTGGAGGGATAAATAAGAGGCGTAAAAAGACATATTTATGGGGTAATGGGTTAAGCGACCATTTAAAAGATGATCAATTTGCTGTCTGATATAAAGGTGACAACCTAGTGCAGAACTAAAGCATACAGGAGCGCTCTGCATTACTTTTGTCTTACATTGACCTGTATGAATAAATCTATCTCCTTCTGTATCACATGGCTGCTGAATGCAGGTTTTACTGTATACATATTGGTCAATTTAACCCTTTACTCCATAGATACATAGTTTAACAAATTAATTCTATTCCTCCACTGAAGAAAACATAAATTCTGATTTATGCTGAAATGAATGTGCAACATAAGAAATAGCTTGTTTCCTAGAAGATGGTAGCTTAAACCAGGCTGAAAGTAAAGCAGAATGTGTCTTGAAGACTGATTGATTGAGTTGGGTTTTTACGGCACCGTGACACATAAAAAGGTCATATGGCGCCGAGAAACGACCTCATATACATAAACACGAAAAGAAACAAAACACTCGAAAAAGTACGAAAAACAACACAACATCTTCAAGACTGAGAAACAAGCTATGGAGTAAAGGGTCAAAGTTGTTTTTATGAGCCTCATTTCTCAGTAGTACATTTTGGATGTGTCAATTCAAGAGAGTGTCAATGTTTCGGTAGACTACAAACAAATTGTCACTTTTGTGACACATATAAAGATAAACTAAATGTACTTTAATCAATCAAATATCATGAGTAGTATTAATCACCTCCAGCTGACTGTTATCATAACCTAACTGCACTAACTAGATCAACCCATAACTCAATAAATATGCCTTTTTAACCCTTTCCCACAATAGCCTGTTTCTATTATTGAATATACGTGTCCACTTAAAGCAGGTTGAAAGTAAAGCAGAATGCGCCTTAAGCGCATTCTGCTTTACTTTCAGCCTGCTTTAAGCTAGTATCTGCTAGAATATAGAAAATGTTTCTTATAAGACCTATTCATGACTGTATAAATTGGAACTATTTTCTTCAATGGATGAATAAATTAAATGTGCTAAAAGGCGCTTCCATGGGGGAAAGGGTTAAGCATTTAATTAGTTCCTCCACTGAAGAAATTTAGCTCCATTTTATACAGTTATGAATGTGCAGCATAAGAAATATCTCCAATAATCTAGCAGATGGTAATTTAAAACAGGCTGAAAGTACTTTCAAATTGTTTTAACCCATTACCCCATAAATACCCCTTTAATATTTTCCTCCAATGAAGAAAATACTTCCAATTTATACAGTCATGAATATGTATCATAATTTTTTTTTTCTATATTCTAGTAGATGGCAGCTTAAAGCAGGCTGAAAGTAAAGCAGAATGCGCCATAAGGCGCATTCTGCTTTACTTTCAACCTGCTTTTAGTAGTCAACTAAATTCAATATAAGAAACAGAGTATGGGGTAATGGGTTAAGTGGCCATCTGTCTTCATAAACTAGAAATATGATCCAGTTAAATAAGAACACACAGAAACATTATGAGTGAGAGGTGGTCTACAGTGGGGGTGACAGTATTCTTTCCCATGTTTGCACTAAACCAAGTAATTATAATGAATATCACATCGATATATTTTAATATGAGCAACTTCCCAATGCTGTTTGAAGAAAGGTGATTAAAATACTTTCATTGAGCTTAAAACACCATCAGTAAGTTTTCTACAGAGTAGTCAAAATAAAATGATATTAGTACATACAAGTTATCAGGTCTCTTCTAACTATCATATTGTAAGATCATTTTGTATTATAAGATAATTTTGTATTGTAAGATCATTTTGTATTGTAAGATAATTTTGTATTGTATGATCATTTTGTAATGTACAATCATTTTGAATTGTTATCATCATTTTGTATTGTATTATCATTTTGTATTATTATCATCTTTTTATATTGTATTATCATTTTTATTGATATCATTTTGTAATGTACAATCATTTTGAATTGTTATCATCATTTTGTATTGTAAGATCTATTTGTATTGTATCATCTTTTTATATTGTATTATCATTTTTATTGATATCATTTTGTATTTTACAATCATTTTATATTGTAAGATCAATTTGTATTGTATGATCATTTTGCATTGTAATATCAGTTTGTATTGTATGATCAATTTGTTTAATATGATCATTTATTTTATATAGTATTATCATTTTGTATTGTATTATAATTTTATATTGTATTATCATTTTGTATTGTATGACCATTTTATATTATATGATCATTTTGTATTGTAAGATCATTTTATATTGTATTATCTTTTTGTATTATATTTTGCTCTTGCATTTTAATCCTTACAATACTGAATATTCAAATGGACTTTTATAGTAATTCTGAAACAATGCAAGTTAAAAAGCTACTGTTTAAATAGCGTCCAAACACATAATCTAAAACAATGACAAACAGTGAAGACCGAAATCAGAGGGCTCCATTTGGAGCCCTCTGATCTTGGTCTTCACTGTTTTTAAAAGATGTATAAGTTTTATTTCCAGGAGATAAGGGTTAAAGTGTTTGTCATTGATCAGAACCAGATTTGGTTTTACATAAAATGCAAATAGCCGGAGTTATTCATCATCAGTAACTATAGTACTTCTCTATACAACATCTCAAGCCTGTTGAATCAAAACATGATATGATGACAGAAACAACAGACACTGGAATAACACTTTACAACATAGCATGTTTCTTTGTTTTGAACACAGCTAATGTAAAGCAGGTTAAAAGTAAAGCAGAAATCTAAGGTGATAGCTAGCTTAAGCAAGGCAGAAATCACCATTTGGGATGTTTCTGCTTAGCTTTAAGCCTGTTAAGTTACCATCTGAACTTAAAATGCTGTATGATATCTTCACGGAATCTTGAGACTGTCTGTAGGAGATTTCCATGAATATTAACTCAAAACTGACTGAATAGTAAGCATATTGTCCTGTGTGCAGACAGTGAAAGCTTAAAGACATACGCTTGCAAATCAAAAATGTTGAAAAACAAACTTCTTAAATACCTTGATTACTATATATTTTCTAGTTTGCAATGCATTTATAACCACGAAAATAAATTTTTAAACATTCTCGTTGGTAAAATATGTGAAATATAGTCCTTTCCATACAGGCACTTTTTCAAGATTTGAAAAAACTGTCCCGAGTGGCATTTCTTGCAGAAATAATGCTTTTGTTTCTATCAGCAAACTGTAAATCCTTGAAGTAACTAAAACATTATTAAATGTTGTTGTATTAACATACACTCATATATTAACCAATTTAAGCAATTGTTGGATAAATAATTCTAATTTTTAGGCAAACAAAGACCTAATTTGGATAGTGGGGGAGGTGGTTTTTTCTGCATAAAATCTAGGGGGTAGGGTTAGAATTTTGACCATATTTCATTAATAAGCATTGAGACATCTAGGTTTCTTTACATTTTCTGATGGGCATTAGAGCAATCCTCATTTCTGCCAAGTTAAGAATAAATAGTATGGGTGATTATAAAGATTTAGAGTTTTTTATGACATTTTTATTTCGAAAATGGAAAATGTTATTATAAAAGAGAGTATCAGTGCAAATTTTGCTTCTCAGTTATTCTTTTAATTGTCTCATTTTACCAGTAAAACCATTGTGATATACTTTAATTATATCAATGTTATGAAATAACACTTAACTAACATTAAATATCGCCAAATTAGCAAAGAGAGAAACTTAAAGGTAATCAGCTGCAGTTTTGAAATTTATTTCTCAGCGGTGTTCATAAATAATCAAGGGTCATATTTGTACAAGCCTATTTTAGAAAATTTAGGGTGATGACCTAATATTTTCTTTTTATATTCTTTCTTAGAATGGTTGAGTGTATGTGTTAACAAAGTATTAATACATTCTTATGGAAATTTTATTTGCACACGTATGTCTTTAAGGTGCATTCAGATTAATTTTAACCTGCTTTATGTTGTCACCTGTCATGGACACTGAAAACAATTATGATGGATGTAGCTTTTACAATGATCAAGATCAGTAGAAGCTTTATTCGATACTACAGTAAAACCTTTCTACTAAGGCTACTAAATTTGTTATTTATTAATGTTAATGACAGGTGACTGCCTAAAGCAAGGTGACAGTAAAACAGAAAGCTCCTATAGGAGCTTTCTGTTTTACTGTCACCTTGCTTTAAGCTGTCACCTGTCTTTTATAGTCAATTGCCCTGCGTTTTAATGGCTGTTATAGAGAGGTTTCACTGCACTGTACTTTCTGCGAAGTGCTGTCATTCTTATGGAAAGAAATGCCATGTGACATCTTTATATCAGACACTAATTATCTTATTGAAGCAGATGACAAGTTTACTCATGCCTGGAGATCATACAAACTGACACATATTTCTGCTGCCTATCTCTTTCCCCACACTATCTATTATTCCCTATTTACTTCATCTAACATCGGAGAAGGTTAGTTTCAAAAGTATTTCTTCGATTTGTAATCTTTAACTCAATACGGATGGATTTGGTTTATCAACTCTACACACGCTCATTTCTCCAAAGGCAATCTCACCAAGTGTCAGAATTTAAAGTTTTTTTAACCTTCGATCAGAATGCTCTGTAATTGTTGCCTGCAAATATTGTCGACTGCAGCAATCCTCAAAATTAATTTAATTGCATTTTTCCTAAGAAAATACCATTAAAGAGTGAAATAGTATGAATGCAAATGAAACACAAAGTAACTTTGCATCTAATCTGGATCTAAACTGTTTTACAACAGAACTTACAAATTCGCTTGTAATGTTCAGAAGGTTAACCCATAGCCCGCCAAATAAATTGTCGTCTGCTATATTTCTCGTCTGCTTCAAGTTTCAAAGTGCTTCAAAGTTGCTCAAAATTGCTGAAAATGTTGTCCGAGTGTCAAACAGCTTAGATCCGGATGAGACGCCGAGTTACTCGGGGTCTCATCCGGATCCAAGCTGTTTGCATATGGAGATATAGTCGTGAATGGCAGGCTAAGGGTTAACCCATTTTTCGCCAATTTCATTTTACTCGCATTTTCAAAATACCAACTAAGGGTATGATCAGGATCACTACAGTTCAAAGCGATATTTAATCTAGATTTGGATAAAAGAATTACAGAGGCTGCCTATATTATGATTAGATAAGGGTTACCAACGCCTAAGGATAAAATTTATTTTATTTCCACCTAAGGAATCTGTAATATTTTTTCACATTAAACCCTTCACTGAAGCATATCCAGTGCTTTAAATCATATTCACCCCTGAAACTTTTAATGGACATTTCCAATTTAAAAATATTAAGTCAAGTCCATATTTGACTATTTAGGGTTGATTTTAACAATATATTTCAAAATGACAAACAGTGTAATCAACACAGGTACACTGTTTGTAAATGATGAGTATACTCGTCACTAGGGTTGAATGTATTAACCATTACTACGCATAGACATCATTGGCTAACAGTGTAGACCCAGACAAGTCACCAAGTCTCCTGGTCCAGGTATAAACTGTTTGACATTCACATGCATATCTTCAGTATGTCGAGCTTCTGGTGTCTTCCTCCACCTGTCATTAGCTGGACGTCGCGATATGACTGAAATACTGTTGAAAGCGACATAAAATCAAAACAAATCAAAATCAAATCAAATCAGTATGTCGACCTAGAGCAGAGCTAAATAGCAGACAGAGAGAGTAACCAAACTATATCCAACATTTTGTCGTTTATGTTTTTTAGACTAAACCCTATGGTGTGACCACTCATTAGAATCGTCTCGAAGAGACGATTCTAATGAGTAGTCACACCATAGGGTTTTGAGCAGGTATAAAGATATTAGTTTTCAATATATCCCCTATTAGTTGCCATTATAGGATTACAGTGTTTTACAAATGCAATAAGTCTGGGGGTTTTAATGGCCCAGCTCATGTATATACAAGTTTATACGCTTTATTGACAAATAAGGTTGTCTGCATATAAATATAACATGACTGAAGCATTTATCGAAACGGGTTGTGGAAATTGTGCTTACTACGGGCAATTAACATTGCAAATTACAGTATCGTACAGAATAAATAAGAAATTAAAACCAGCTAAACTCTATCAAGTCAATTTGATCATCATTTGTATTATGCTATTCATGTACTAACTCCTTGAACGCTGAATAAACAACATCTTCCTTCAGATTGTGATCTGCTCAAAATCTAATTTCATGCAATGATTCTGTATGTTTTCAGAAATAAATATTAAAAGTGACAAACAGATTTGATCCAGATCAGACGCCGCGTTACGCGGCGTCTGATCAGGATCAAAACTGTTTGCAACCATGCAATATATTCCAGTATGCACTGTTAAGAGTTAAAAGTGATTAGAATACATTTTCAGTGCCATCTGTTACCTGTTTTATTGAATAAACACAATGAGAAATCCTAGGTGAGACAATGCATTGCTGCATAATAATCAGTAAATTGGAGGGGATCAGATTTACAACTGAATACACAGATGATATGACAATAAAACACTGCTATTGTACAGTCACACTTCTATATATGGTGACCTGGAAGTCCTGTAACCCTCCCCCCCCCCCCCCCCCCCCCCCCCCCATATTTATTCTTCCACTGAAGAAAATAGTTTCAAATTTATACAGTCATGAACATGTACCAATAGAAGTAGTTACTGTATCCTAGTAGATGGAAGTTTAAAGCAGGTTGAAAGTATTATAAAGCATTCTGCTTTACTTTCAACATGCTTTAAGTGTAATCACTTCTCTTCCTTACTAGAAACAGGCTACAGGGCAAAGAGTTAACAGTAAATGTCATCTGCTAAAATTGATGTCTGCTAATTCTGATTTGGTCACAATTTTACCTAAACAAGTTCCTATTGATTAAAAGTTTGGACCTATTGATGGTACAGACCCCACATTAACTGGTACCTGATATGGATCTGAACTGTTTGCAAAGGTCTTGAATACTGGTTTTCACAGTTTTGACAGGACCCTACAGCTTTCTGCTTCACGTTCATCCTGTTTTAACCCTTTATCCCTTTAACTCTTTCCTCCCTGAAACTTCAAATGGACAATCCCAGTTTCCATTTTAGTCTAGTCCATTTCTGACTTTTAAGGGTTGTTTTTTGTCAATGTTTTGCATTATGACAAACAGTGAAGACCTTTCGGAGCCCTCTGATCTGGGTATTCACTGTTTGCATAGGACAAGTGCACTTTTCATATGTACACTGTTTGAAAAGAACGTCTATATGCGGGACTAGGGTTCAAAGGGTTAATACGCCTTTCATTTATTCTTCCTCAGAGAAAAAAGAGATCAGATTTATACAGCTATGTATTATACGTATTATAAGAAATATGTTCTGCATTCTGCTTTACTTTCAACCTGCTTTAAGTGGACACATACCTTCAATACTAGAAACAGGTTTATTGGGTAATGGTTTAAGCAGTCACTGGTGTAAGATTTTACAATGGTAGATAACTATGGAAGAAAAAGTTTTGCAAGCACGAGTATTTATATAGGTATATATATCCATGTCAAATAATCATTAATAACCCTAAACAATGAATGCCCTTTCAGTTATTACCCCATCGTTATACCCTTTCTAGTTTTGAAGACAGGTGACTTGTAACTTGACTTGTAACTTGAAGCAGGTTGAAAGTAAAGCAGATTGTACTTTAAAGCACACATTCTGCTTTACATTCAGCTTGCTTTAATCTACCATCTGCTAAGATATAGAAATTATTTCTAATTGTGCATATTCATGAATGTAAATAGTGGAACGTATTGTTTTCTTCAGTGGAGGAATAGACTAAAGGCGTAAAAAGACGTATTTATGGAGTAATGAGATAAATAGAGGGGTCTCTTTATTTTCAACTATATGTTTAACAAGGGCATAGGCGACTTATTTATTATAACCTATATAGCTACATGTCTGCCTTAACTTTTTGCATGCTGGGTAATTTTTTCGTCTGCAACAATTGTCGTCTGCTACTGTACTAAATATAGAATTTTCCAATTTTCTTTTCAAAACAGCCTTGCCAGAGTGTCAAACAGTTAAGATCCTGATGAGACGCCGCGTAACGCGGCATCTCATCAGGATCCAAACTGTTTGCAAAGGTAATCAGTATAGGACACATCCGCCGCTAGCATGTTAAGAGTCAAGGTGCTACAGTAAATACAGTGACTCAGTTTTTTTAATAGCCAATATTTTATGGAGCAGACAACATTTCCTGTTGTCTGAAAGTTAGATGTAGATGTATATATATATATTCCGATAACAATCACATAAAATTTGAAGCCAGACAGAATGTAAAGAAGGCTCGACAGTTTTGATTATATTAAATATACAGTCACAAAGACCCATGAACAAGTTTTTTCCCCATATATCACTAAAAAGCTTTTAACCTATGTTTCAAAATCTTTTCACAATTTTATCCTTGATTTTACTCTTAAATCTGAAGGGTGTCAACTTTCAGGCAATAAAAGTTTGTTTGAAAGTCAGATTTTTTCAAATCAAATTAACTCCTAAACATTTTGATTGGGAGCCAAACTATATGCAAATATTTGTAAAGTCATGCCTAATTTAAGGGACATACAGTAATACCTCTATTCAGAAACACTCAAAATAAAAGTATGCCTTATTGCCAGTTTTAACGACAGGCAGCAACTTCATGCAGGATAAAAGTAAAACAGAAAGCTCCTTAAGGAGCTTTCTGTATCACTTTTATCCTGCATAAAGCAGTCATAGACATTTAAAGATCCCAATTGATTCTTAATGATTGGTTGATTAAGAAAAGACGCACTGTAGTATTACAATAAGTACCGATACTTTTCCTCTCGTTCACAATATTCATTGATGCAATACCAAATCAATGAAGTGCGTACTTACTTTATCGCGGTTGAATTTAATATCTGATCTGGTTATTTATTTCTTTACACTGTTTTTTATGTCCAAATTATAAGCCCATAAAACACATCTCACAGGTCTGTCGATGTTTTTTTTACCGATCTTTTCAATTGGCAATAAGCAAGGGAAACATTATCAGTTCATGTTTGTATATAGGATCATTGCGTTTGAATCTCAGCGACAAAATATTTGAGGTTACAAAAAGTAATCATAACGCCAGCCTAGATGTTCAAATGAATAAACCGCTAACACGGAATGACGAATGTAGATTGTACATTTAAACTTAAGTTAAATTAAGCGACCAATCGATAAAGCAGCTTTAGATGTCTCTATAGATAGAAAAGACTTCTATATGCAGCAGCTCAATGAACTTGCTGTATTTACTTTTGTCATGTAGTTAGCTGACATCCCTCTGTATAAGTCGCAAAGTTCATCATCTTTTCATCAATTTATACAAGTTTAACTGTACAGGTACATTCAAATCTGTGTGATAGCAATTTAATAAAGATAATTATATCTGGTACGACTATGACAGTTGGTGAATTATTGCAGAACAAAAGTAAAGCATCAACCCCTTTACCCAATAGCCTGGTTATTTTTTTTGTAAATAGGGTACTACTTAAAGCAGGTTCAAAGTAAAGCAGAATATGCCTCAAGGTACATTCTGCTTAACTTTCAGCCTGATTTTAGCCACCACCTGTTAGAATAAAGAAAACATTCCTTATGATACATATTCATGACTGTATAAATTGGAACTATTTTCTTCAGCAGTGGAATAAAACTGAATGCGCTAAAAGGCACTTCTATGGGGGAAAAGGTTAAGTTCTACGGTTTCTGCATCACTTTGTTCAGCATTACAGACTTCAAACTTTTTAACCCTTTCAACATTGTAAACCTGGATGGGAGGACAAAATTAACTCTTTCCTCCCTGAAACTTTAAATGGCCAATTCCAGTTTCCATTTAAGTTTTGTCCATTTCTGACTTTTAAGGGTTGTTTTTGTCAATGTTTGGCATTATGACAAACAGTGAGGACCCTGATCAGAGGGCTCCTTAGGAGCCCTCTGATCTGGGTCTTCGCTGTTTGCATAGGACAAGTGTACTATTTACATGTTCACTGTTTGCAAAGAACGCCAATATGCGGGACTCGGGCTCAAAGGGTTAAACAGTTAACATTTCAACGTATATATATATATTCACCCTTTTTGAAAACACTAAAGACCCAGATCACACAGCCTCTTTAGGAGCTGTCTGATCAGGATCTGCACTGCAATCTTATGAAGCATTCTGCTTTACTTTCAGCCTTCTCCAACTTTATGTACAGCTAGGAGAGAGGAATTTCTGAACAAAGAGTATTCCGCTTTTCTACAGTAGAACTTCTGATCAGAAAATGTTTGATTCCCATTAACTCTTTGCATGCTGACGGGTAAAACCATAATTACTGTAATAAACATTTACTGGGTGTCTCATCAGGATTGCATCTGTTTGACACTCTAACTCAATTTTGAAAATTAATTTTAGATTTTTACTCTAAAACAGTAACAGACGATAACTGTTGCAGACGACAAAATTACATTAACCCTTAGCCTGCCACTCATGACTATAGCTCCATATGCAAACAGCTTGGATCCGGATGAGACGCCGAGTAACTCGGCGTCTCATCCGGATCCAAGCTGTTTGACACTCGGACAACATATTCAGCAATTTTGAGCAACTTTGAAGCACTTTGAAACTTGAAGCAGACGAGAAATATAGCAGACGACAATTTATTTGGCGGGTTAAGAGTTAACTGTATGCCCTTTTTATCATAACCGTTCCGATAAGAAGAAAATAAATGAATGTTAGGACAAAGAAGACACAAAAACATGCCATTCTATCAAACTTTAAAATGCTATGTAATTGTCGTCTGCAAACGTTGTCTTCTGCAACAATTTTAAAAGTTGATATATCTGATCCTATCTTTCAGAAAATATCATCAGAGTGTCAAACAGTTAGGATCCTGATGAGACCCGGCATCATGCCGGGTCTCATCAGGATCCAAACTGTTTGCAAATGTAGCCCTGGGTTTTACTGTTAGCATGCAGAAAGTTAAGAGAGAGTTTAACCTTAGTAATGCCCCAAAAAGAAGTGTTGAGGATTTTTTTTCCAGATAATGAATACCTTGGCCAGACAGTTTCTATGAGCGGCCCTAGTTATGAATATATACTGGTTGCTATAATGATATACAATAATAGAAGTCTTTCTATTATGACCACTCAAAAAAAACAGGCTTGCTCACGGTGCTTAACCCTTTCTACTGAAAGTTTGTCTCTAGTGTTAAAGACACTAGGTCATTGCTTGAATTAAAGCAAGCTTAAAGTAGAGCAGGAGCTTTTTGTGCTACTTTTAGCTTGCTTAAAGCATCCACCTGTCAGGATACAGGAAGCATTTTCTATTGCCTTTCTCAGGACCCCTGTGGGAAGGTATTGAATTATTTTAGGACTATTGCAGAATAATTTCTTGAATATTCACGAGCAATTCTAGAAGCGGCCATTTAACGCTCATGGATATGCTTCCAAAATTCTAGTAATTTGATGGTTTTTGAATCATTGTTCTAGAATTACAAAAGTTTTTGAACTCCTTTTGGAGAAGTGTAAAGTAATTCTTAGCTCTAGAACAATTCTAGAAGTGGCCATTTAATGTTCATGAATTTTCTAAAATTCTTGCACACTTTTCACAGGGGCATGCTTGTATGTATTTGTATAGTATCAATAGATGACTCCTGCAAACAGTTTGGATTCAGATCAGATTCCCAGTAACTTCTGATCTGGATCTAAACTGTTTGACATTCAGATCGTACATCTGTAGTAATTTTAACTCATTACCCCATAGCCTGTTTTTAGTATTGAAGATAGGTGACCACTTTAAGCAGACAGAAAGTAAAGTAGAATGCGCCTTAACCCACTAGCCTGATTCTAGTTTTGAAAATAGGTGACTACTTAAAGCAAGTTGAAAGTAAAGCAGAATGCTTTACTTTCAGTCTGCTTGAAGCTACAATCTAGGATATAGAATTTTTTTCTTATGGAACGTATTTACAATTGTGTAAAATGGAATTGTTTTCCTCAAAGGATGAATAAATTGTAGGCGTATAAAAGAAATATGTGTGGGATAATGGGTTAATTAAGGCATATTCTGCTTTATTTTTAACCTACTTTAAGCTAATATCAACAATCCTGACACAATCATCAATGTTGCAAACAGTTCTGATCTAGATCAGAATAATGCAGTATCATCTGATCAGGATTGAAATTTTTTGAAGAAAATGCAGATGACAAGTTTTAGGCAGACAGCAATATGGCTGATTGTGCTCAAACTTTTGCAACTCTAAGCAGCAACACTATGACGACCTTTACAAACATTCTGGATCCAGATGAGGATCCGCATATTACACTGTATTGCATCAGCAACTACACTTTTTGACACTCTGATCCAATTTTCAGAACAGTAGCAGAAGACAACTGTTGCAGATTGACATTATTATTTAGCACTCATAGTATTTAACCCTTTCCCCCATAGAAGCGCCTTTTAGCGCATTAACCCTTAGCCTGCCACTCACGACTATAGCTCCATATGCAAACAGCTTGGATCCGGATGAGACGCCGAGTAACTCGGCGTCTCATCCGGATCCAAGCTGTTTGTCACTCGGACAACATTTTCAGCAATTTTGAGCAACTTTGAAGCACTTTGAAACTTGAAGCAGACGAGAAATATAGCAGACTACAATTTATTTGGCGGGCTAAGGGTTAAGTTTATTCCTTCACTGCAGAAAATAGTTCCAATTTATACAGTCATAAATATGTATCATACAAAATATTTTCTATATTCTAGCAGATGATGGCTTAAAGCAGGCTGAAAGTAAAGCAGAATGCGCTTAAGCGCATTCTGCTTTACTTTCAACCTGCTTTAACTGAACACCTATATTCAATACTAGAGATATGCTATGTGGGAAAGGGTTAACCTATTACCCCAAAAATATGCCTTTTTACATCTTAAATTAATTTTATTCCTCCAATGAAGCAAATTTTTCTAAAGTATACAGTCATCAATTTGTATCACAAGCTATATTTGCTATATTCTAGCAGATGGTAGCTTAAAGCAGGATACAAATAAAAGCAGAATGTGCCTTAAGGTGCATTCTGCTATACTTTCAACCTGCTTTAAGTGATTATATCTATCTCTAAAACTTGAAACAGGCTATGGGGTAATGGGTTAAGCCAAAGTTGAGTTACACTTGCAAACAGTTGGATCTGGATTAGCATCAAGTAATTTGTACTCTAGTCTGTAATCACAACTATTTGGTATCCATGTAACATCCATTTAAAAGGATAACATTTCAAGGAAATTTTTATAACATACATTAAAGGGACTCGCAACCTGATGGTGTTCTTGTCAAAATAAAATAAAATACTCAAATAAAAGCAAATTTGTGGCATTATTTGGCTTCTGACATTAAAAAAAATATGATCAGTCCAAAAACGTCTCAAGAATCGTCACCGAATCTTAGTTTTTTAGATATTTTCCATCGTTTTTTCTATAGCGTTAGCTAACGGTATAGTTGTTGTTGTTGCTTCTCTACACGGGGTCATACATAAACCCGAGCCGAATAATGTTCTATTAATAGCTATCATTGAAGTACGTTAATTCGCTACCATATATATAGAGAGCGTCCGTAGCCGAGGGCGTAAAGGCGATGCCTCATTTTTCATTTTTGTCTCCGCATGGATGGTCACGGGTTCGAATCCCACCAGAGCCTCTTCTTTTCTTTTTTTTTGGAAATGCATTTTTTAACAGAATTTATTATCCTAAACTAAATTTTACCCATTTATATAAGCATTTCACATATATTTACAAATTACTATTTTTAATGCTTGATCTGGTTGCGAGCCTCTTTAAAGGATTAAAGAGGATATTACCACTCTATTATGACCACCAAAACGAAGGCTAATTTATTGTAATAGACAGGTGACAGCTTACAGCAAGGTGACAGTAAAACAGCAAGCTCAGAAAGGAGCCTTCTGTTTTACTGTCACCTTGATTTAAGCAATCACCTGTCGTAAATACCTAATAATTAACACAATTTTGTGGTTGTAATAGAGATGTTTTACTATATTTATGAGTATAACTGAAGCTGGGATTAATTATTAGGTGTAGAATGCATTCCCCAATCAATTATTTTTTTCAGGGGACTGCTCAGACAACAAAAGAGAAATACTGCATTAGTTCTATCCTGCATTAAAACAATATAACCTGTGTAAAAGACTGCCAATGACTTAATTAATTGTCTAATGAATGGTCACTGAACAAATTCGACTATAGCTTATTTTCTGTACTGCAGCAAGGCTTTCTTTACTGATTAAAGCAGGCTCAAAGTAAAGCAGAATGCTCCTAAAAGGAGCATTCTGCTTTACTTTCAACCTGCTTTAGGATACCATCTGCTATGATAAAGCAAATATTTCTTATGGTGCAGTGTATAAAGCAGAACTATTTTCTCAAATGAAAGAAGGGCAAAAAAAGAGGATCTTTTGGTTAATGGGTTAAAACTTTGTATCTCCTTACGTAACGGTATAACTTTTTAGCATGGGAATTTCAGGCTGGCCATATCAGGAGTTTTAATTGTTTCAATTTGCTGCGAAACTATTTTTACTGATTGGTGCATTTGACATCATTATCAGATCAGGGCATCCTCTAATCAGGAAAATTTCTCCAAGAACACGACACAATCCATGTTTTTCATGAAAAACATGCCTAAATTAGTGCTGAAATCATCAATACTGTTTTCCAAGCCCTGATATGATAGAAGATGCCACTATAAAAGGTCGCCTCATACAATGAAAAATAACAATAGCGCTTGTCAATTTTGATTCGCGATTCTTTGACAGGCTAGTTTTAATCAGATTGCTGTCTTTTTCTGAGCCAAGATGGAATCATGAAGTCTAGAGCATGGCAAAATTAAGATTTCACGGATATTCGAATTTATAAGACTTTTTTTATTAACCAATCTGTGAGGATGAGATTAAACTTTTTTTTCGGGTTCTTTCTCAGGAACAATGGTTTTAGGAGAAATCCATCCACTCATACTTTCGAAGATTACAAATTGGCTATTTATGCAAAGTCGTCAGATGGGGAAAAAAAGTTGTTTAACCTTAAAGACATTTTAGGTAAAATTGTGATTATATTAATTTTGCAAACAGTTTAGATCCAGATGAGACGCCCAGTAACTCTGCATCCAAACTGTTTGAGATTCTGATGAAATTTTGTTCACAGAAATTTTATATATATAGCAGATAAATAAACTGTAATGGGACAAATTTGTAAATGAAAACTGCTTAGCATGCTAAAGACTAAGAGGGAATGACCTGCAGTGTTTGCTACTCAAATTGGAAACAAATCTTGCCTGGTATTCAAATGCACCAATGTATCATTTTCTAACCTTTAACCTGCTCAACTTGACACAACATTTACAAAGAGTGGATCGAACTCTGAGACATCAAAACCAGGTAACTCAAAGTCTAATTTATGATGATCTAAGTGATTAATTGTGACATGCTGTTGTGTTTTTTAATCAAACTGACATTTGAGCAATGACTTTCATTGGGAAAAGACAACAATTTTAGGGCTTTTGGCAGGGTAAGGGTTCAGCTTGAAAATCAAGAATTTCTATCTAAAAAATTGTTCTAACAAGAGGCCCATGCGGGCCTAAATATCGCTCACCTGGAAAAACCAACACAAGGGTCACATAACCCCTGGTATGGGATCACTTTTCACCCCAGAGACATAATTTTCATTGAAAAAATCTATTTTTAGCTCCTGTGACCTAGATATGCAACGGATCAGAACCATATTTACAATATTGGTTAAGGGCTTCTAGAAGTGTCATCATGCTAAATATCAAAGCTCTGACCATATTAGTTTCAGAGAAAAAGATGTTTGAAGATGTTTTACCCCAGGGACATAATTTGAACAATCTTGATAGAGGACCTGTAGATGATGCTTTGTGCCAAATATCTAAGCTCAAGGTACTGTGGTTTCAGACAAGAAGATTTTTTAAGATTTCATTGAAAAAATCTATTTTTAGCTCCTGTGACCTAGATATGCAACTGACCAGAACCATATTAACATTATTGGTTAATGGCTTCTAGAAGAATCATCATGCCAAATATCAAAGCTCTGGCCATATTAGTTTCAGAGAAAAAGATGTTTAAAGATTTCACAATATAACTCTATGTAAATTTACGACCCCCGGGGCGGGGTCATTTTTTACCCCAGGGACATAATTTGAACAATCTTGATAGAGGACCTGTAGATGATGCTTTGTGCCAAATATCTAAGCTCAAGGTACTGTGGTTTCAGACAAGAAGATTTTTTAAGATTTCATTGAAAAAAATCTATTTTTAGCTCCTGTGACCTAGATATGAAACTGACCAGAACTGTATTAATCATATTGGTTAAGGGCTTCTAGAAGAATCATCATGCCAAATATCAAAGCTCTGGCCATATTAGTTTCAGAGAAAAAAATGATTAAAGATTTCACTATATATATATAACTCTATGTAAATTTACGACCCCCGGGGCGGGGTCATTTTTTACCCCAGGGACATAATTTGAACAATCTTGATAGAGGACCTGAAGACGATGCTTTGTGCCAAATATCTAAGCTCAGGGTACTGTGGTTTCAGACAAGAAGATTTTTTAAGTTTTCATTGAAAAAATCTATTTTTAGCTCCTGTGACCTAGATATGCAATGGACCGGAAATGTTTGAACAACTTTGAAAGAGGTCCATATAAGATCATTCAGGCCAAGTTTGGTAAAAATCTATCCAGTAGTTTCGGAGGAGATGTCGTTTAAAGAAATTGTTGACGACGAACGGACGAACGAACGAACGGACGGACGGACGGACGAAAGACGACGGACAGAGGACGATCAAAATAGCTCACCTTGGCACTACGTGCCAGGTGAGCTAAAAATGTATGCTAGTACTAACTGTGCAAAAGACAACCAGCTTGAGCCAGACTCAGAATCTAGTGATTTTCAGGAATTATTATAATAAAAATATAACTGTCAATCTTATAATGAGAGACCACTAACTGAAGTAGTGTTATTATCTCTTAACCCATCAGCCCATAAAAAGGCCTTTTTACGCCTTTAATTTTTCCCAACTGAAGAAAATAGTTCCACTTTATACAGTCATAAGAAAAAAATTCTATATCCTAGAAGATGGTAGCACATTCTGCTTTACTTTCAACTTGTTTTAAGTGGTTCAATGTCTTCAAAACTAGAAACAGGCTATGGGGTAATGGGTTAAGATAGTTGATTTGTTATAATGCAGGCAACAAATAATGCAGAAATTAATTAAAAGCTTTCTGCAATAAACTTTTATCCTGCATTACGTAGCCATCTATATTTGAGATTTTAATACCAATGGATCTTCTATTGAGTGGTCTCTTTGTACTGTTATCCCTTTGCCTTATAGAAGGGCCTTATAGAAGGGCCTTATAGCGCATTCCGTTTAATCCTCCGCGGAAGAAAATATTTCCAGTATATACAGTCATGAAAATGTATCAGAAAAAATATTTTCTTAATTCTAGTTGGTGGTAACTTAAAGCAGGCTGAAAGTAAAGCAGAATGCGCCTTAGGGCGCATTCTGCTTTACTTTCAACCTGCTTTAAGTAGTCACCTATTTGCAATTCTAAAAATAGGCTATCAGGTAAAGGGTTATTTATTAGGCTGACCGAAATTCTATAGAATATTCTACAGAATTTGTCTTGTTTTTCTATATCGGCTATAATGGTCTAGATATATATATATATAATTGGCACCACACTAAGATTCCTTAGAGCACTTTTACCACACTCCTCAACTTCAGTTCCGCATAAAGAATATTCATTTAAAGTTTTGAATACAGGTGGACATTTGAAGCAAGATGAAAGTAAAGCAGAAAGCTCCTTTGGGAGCTTTCTGCTTTACTTACTTTAAGCAGTCACATGTTGTCTTAAAATGTTTTTGGACATACCGAAAGTAATTTTCACTTGGCTTTGAAGGAAAGGGCTAATACAAGTCAATTTTTACAAAATCTATTAATGTCATTGCCATGGCGATCACTACCACAAATAATGCCCTCAGTCTCACCTACATAAAAACAGACAGTACAATACTTATCTTCTGATTCATGCTAAGCAAATTATAACATCCATTTACATCAAGCTTGTATATTAAGTTACTCAACATGTGACAAAGAACCAATATGTTTGACATACAAAACAATCTACTACAGGAGCTTTCTGCTTTATTTTTATCCTGCATAATACAGACAACTGTCTTTAAAAAGAACCAGGCTTTTGCAAAGAAAATATCAACACAAGTTCGGCTATAAATTTGAAACATTGAAGCGAGCATTAATTCAGCATGATAAGAGTTTAAAATCTGTATAATATCATTGTAGAGCATTATACAGTGGAGAATCTGTTATTCTTTCCCATTTAAACGCAAACGTACGCAAACAGAAAGCACTAAAACGTAGAAAAGAACAACGTTTGGACAATTCTGATAATTCTTGTTTATCTTGGTGGCAAACAGTTTGGAGCCTGATCAGACGCCGGGTTACCCGGCGTCTGATCTGTCTCCAAACTGTTTGCACTGCAAATAATAGTTTAAGCGTAAAAGCATTTATTGGGAAAGAATAACAGATTCTCCACTGTAGGCAGTATTGACAGATACTGTCAGAGTTTTTTGCACTCAAGACACTTAATTTAACCCACTACTCCATGAATCCTTGAATTCATTCATTGACACTCTTGTTTGAAAATTTTAATTCGAGATCTATTATGATTTGATTATATAATCGGAAATTCTATCAATTCTTTTAACCCATTTCTCCTTAGCCTCTTTCTATTTTCAGGATGGGTGACCACTTAAAGCAGGTTGAAAGTTAAACAGAATGCGCCTTAAGGTGCATTCTCCTTTACTTTCAGCCTGTTTAAGCTATAATCTGCTAGGATAAAGAATACAGTTCTTACAGTACATATTCATAACTGTATAAATTGGAACTATTTTCTTCAGCGGATGAATGCATTAAAGGCGTAAAAGGGCAAATTAATGGGGGAATGCGTCAAAAGCATTATTTCAAAAACAGTAGCAGACGACAATTATTGTTACAGCAGACCACAATATTACATAGCATGCAAAGTGTTAAATGTGCTCACTCATATTGTCTAATGTTTTAACTTTTTGCATGTTGGGTAAATTTTGTCGTCTGCTACTGTTCTAAAAATAGATTTTTTAAAATTTCTTTTCAATACATGGTCAGAGTATCAAATAGTTTGGATACTGATGAGACGCCGCGTTACGCGGCGTCTCATCAGGATCCAAACTGTTTGCAAAGGTAACCACTTTGGCAGATTTATCCGCCACTAGCATGCAAAGAGTTAAACATACTGATGCTTACATGACTGCAATTCAAATGGCTGTTTGTCAAATAATTAAATAAAGTTTATGGCAAATTTCACTATATTTGATTGATACATGTGCATTAAATAGTGTGCAAGATGAAATGGTTTCTATAACATCACCCATCCTGGCGTTAACTCTTTCAGTGCTACCTAATATTGTCCTCTGCAACAATTGTCTTCTGCTACTTTGCTAAAATTTAATTTTTTGAGCAAAAAAAATCAAAATAGGGTTTGAGCATCAAATAGTTTGGGTCTTGATGAGATGCAGAGTTACTTTGGGTCTCATCAGGATCCTAACTATTTGCAATAAGTAATCACTGTATAGATGTTGCTTGCAAAGAGTTGAATATAATTTGATGCTATTTCTATCATGCAATACAAATTCAACAGAAATCTCTCAGGATTAACCTTTGATAGGCTGAAAATTGCACAATTTGACAAGGGTCCAGATAAGAGGAGTATTTCAAAAACAAAAACCTTTATTTCTGCTTTAAACCCTATGGTGTCACTACTCATTAGAACCATCTCAAAGAGACAGTTTTAATGAGTAGTAACACCATAGGATTTGTTGCTAAAATGAATGAGAACATTTTGGGATTTGTTCAGGCCTTGATTTGACAGTCTCTACCATGAAGTAATAGTAATCTCCCCTTGCTTTAGAAGAAGTTTACAACAATGCAGCATATGAGTATTATAGTATATAGTTTTTAAAATGTTTGTATGGAATACATTTGGACATGAACAGTTTTGTCAAAAGTATGCACCTGCCATGTCCAAGGACTGAAAAAATTTACAGGCACACAATTACCAGGCATAAAACGCAATAGGAAGAACAGATAACTTTCTGATTCAAATTAAATCTGAGTTTTTCATCACTTTTATGACCAAATGGAACAATAAAAATTGATTTACTGTGATGCAAACAGATGATTCATAAAGATAGATCCATAGTTGGCCATTTATATTTCAACATTGATCAAATAGTTTAACCCAGGTCATGATACAATCAATTCTCAACAACAGCATCCTCCTTTGACTTTAGCTCTCTCACAGGGAGACAGATTTAAACTCTTTGCAGGCTAGCAACTGAATCTTTATTATCTATCCAATTAAACAGCTTGGATCCTAATGAGACACTGCATATAATGCGGCGTCTTGTCCAAACTGTTTGGCACTGAACCTGTTTTAAAAAGAAATTTTGTAAAAATCTATTTTCAGAACAGCAGAAGACGACAATTGTTGCAGACGAAAAGATTACCCAGCATGCAAAGAGTTAAATTTGCAATAAAACTTCAATTAGAACAGAGGACTCCAGGATATTACTGACAATCCTGTATTCAACAGTTGAAATGATTGTCCTTAAGATAAGGAGGCTGCTTAATGCAGGATAAAAGTAATGCAGAAAGCTTCCTTATGAAGCTTTCTGCATTACTTTTGTCCTACATTAAGCAATCACCCATCCCCAGAGATAGCCTTGTTCTTCCAGGAATGGTTCAAGAACAGTCAAATAGTGGTTAAATTAGAATGAAGGACATCCGGATATTACAAAACAGCTAAAGCACTTGTCAAGAAATAAATTTAATAGCTATAAATTCACCTATAATTGTATTATGGCTGAGGATGTTATAATTGGCTTGAAATGTTCATTTTTTAATGCATTAGCACCTTGAAAACATGACATTAGTCACTTGTGTATATTCAAAGATGAGGAATCTCTCCAAAAACATGGTGTCTCAGAAAGTCTCCACTGTATGATATATGCCAATTTAAAATACATTCGAACATTGATATCTTGAACTCGGTCATGTCAAACATACTCGTAGTTCAAAGTTAAAACGTGGCCTAGCCACGTTTTAACTTTGAACTACGGGTATGTTGGACTCAACCAAATATGAAATAATGCTATTAATGTGTTGAAATATCAGGTAGTTCGAGTTAAGCAAGTTTGAGATATCCAAGTTTGACTGTAATTACTAAAAAGTTATTGCTATAAAGTAACAAAACGTGAATTTGTCTTTTCAACACAAGTTCGTGATAACTAACTGAATAAGTGAAAAAGGAGTATTAATTGGTATAATTGTTCTTAACCCTTAGCCCGCCAAATAAATTGTCGTCTGCTATATTTCTCGTCTGCTTCAAGTTTCAAAGTGCTTCAAAGTTGCTCAAAATTGCTGAAAATGTTGTCCAAGTGTCAAACAGCTTGGATCCGGATGAGACGCCGATTTACTCGGCGTCTCATCCGGATCCAAGCTGTTTGCATATGGAGCTATAGTCAGTGGCAGGCTAAGGGTTAATCTTTCACTTAACAGGGTTTTTTCAGTGTTGAAGACAGATGGCTGAATTTAGTTAGCTAAAAGTAAAACAGACATCTGCCAAAGAAATTTTGTGTTTACTTTCAGTCTGCTTTAAGCAGCCAACTGACAGGATATAGAGAAAAATACAAGAGTCAAGCATGTATTAAATTACCATGCCTAGTAACTTATCAGGATCAAAACTGTTTGGCAATTGCATCAATATTTCTTTAGTTATACTTCCATATTAAATATGGTCTTGTTCAAATGACATCTAACAAAGATGTTGTATAGCGCTTATATTGACCTACAATTTTGTTTTAACACCTTTAAAGGGACTCGCAACGGGATGGTGTACTTGTCAAAATAAAATAAAATACTCAAATAAAAGCAAATTTGTGGCATTATTTGGCTTCTGACATTAAAAAAATATGATCAGTCCAAAAAAAGTCTCAAGAATCGTCACCGAAACTTAGTTTTTTTTAGATATATTCCATTGTTTTGCAATAGCGTCAGCTGACGGTTTTGCTGTTGTTGTTGCTTCTCTACACGGGCTCTGACATAAACCAGAGCCGAATAATGTAATATTAAGCGCTACCAGTGAAGTACGTTAATTCGCTACCATATATATATAGAGAGCGTCCGTGGTCGAGGCGGTTCCTCATTTTTCTTGTTTGTCTCCGCAATGGAGGGTCACGGGTTCGAATCCCACCAGAGCTTCTTCTTTTTTTTTTTTTGGAAACGCATTTTTAACAGAATTTATTATCCTAAACTAAATCTTACCCATTTATATAATCATTTGACATATATTTACAAATTACCATTTTCAATGCTAAATCCGGTTGCGAGCCTCTTTAATCTATTTCTTAAATGAAGAAAATAGGTCCACTTTAACTAGTCATGAATATGTACCGTAAGAAATAGTTTCTATATCTAGAAGACCAGGTAGCTTAAAGCAGGATGAAAGTAAAGCAGAATGTGCCTTAAGGCATATTCTGCTTTACTTACAACTTACTTAAAGTGGTTACCTGTCTTCAAAACTAGAAACAGACTATGAGGTAATGCATGTGTTAACCCTTTGAACCCTAGTCCCGCATATAGGCGTGCTTTTCAAACAGTGTACATGTGAAGAGTACACTTGTCCTGTGCAAACAGTGAAGACCCAGATCAGAGGGCTCCGAAAGGAGCCCTCTGATCAGGGTCTTCACTGTTTGTCATAATGCCAAACATTGACAAAAACAACCCTTAAAAGTCAGAAATGGACTTGTCTAAAATGGAAACTGGCATTGACCATTTAAAGTTTCAGGGAGGAAAGAGTTAAAGCAGACAATACATTCAACAATGAAAGGGTTAAAGGTTTTCTTGTGGTTTAACATCAGCAATTAATTTCCCAAAGTATTCATATAAATTTTTACTGTTGAAATTCAATAAAGAATGTTTGGTTTTTATTTGCTATTTAAAGAGTCCAAACAATAATCCCAGGGTTGCCATTTCTCCGGATTTTTCCTAAATCTCCGGATTTTTTTCTAAAACATGGTGGCTTAAAGCAGGCTGAAAGTAAAGCAGAATGCGCCATAAGGCGCATTCTGCTTTACTTCCAGCCTGCTTTAAGTAGTCACGTGTCAACAAAACTAGAAACAGGCTATGGGGTAAAGGTACGATTCGTAAATTCGCAATTGAAAAATGCAAATTTCGAAATCTTAGGATTTTTCATGTCAACTTATGGCAGCCCTGTAATCCATCTTCTGATAAGAATATGCAGTGTGTGAAATATTATCTCTATTCTAACCATTGAATTGACTAGTCCTCATAAACGGATGCACATTCCTTAAACCCTTGCCTTGCTGGACTCTTCCAGTTTCTGCCCAGTTTAACCCTTTCCCCTATAAAAACACCTTTTTATGTCTCTAAATTATTACTCCACCAAAGAAAATAAGTTCCAATTTAAACAGTCATGAATAATTATGTATCATAAGAAATATTTTCTATATTCTAGAATATAGTAACTTAAAGCGACTCGCAACCAGATGGTGCATTAAAAATAGTGATTTGTAAATATGTGTCAAACGCTTATATAAATGGTAAAGAATTAGTTTAAGATAAGAAATTCTGTTTAAAAAAATGTATTTTAATAAAAAAAAATATTGGTCTCTGGTGGGATTCGAACCCAGGGCCCGGCATTGGCGGACAGAAGGCAAAATAGGGGAAACCGCTTAGACCAATGGACCACGGAACTATCTGTTTATTTCGGATCGATTTAACGTATTTCAATGTGTATACATATAGCGATCGAAAGTGCATACAACTTCACAATTCGGCTCGGGTGAAATAAACAAGAATGCGCCTTCAGGCGCATTTTGCTTTACTTTTAACCTGCTTAAAGCGGTAACCTATCTTCAAAACAAGAGCCCCATGGGGCATATTCGCTCACCTGAGAATAACTGGAAAAATGGAGATATCGATTTATGTCCAGGACTGACCTAGATATGCAACAGACCGTAACAATTTGAACAAAATATGTAAAGTATATTTAAAAGTGTCACCATACAGAATATAAAAGCTCTGGCCATATTAGAGTCAGAGAAGAGGACGTTTGAAATTTTCTGTATATAACTCTATGCAAAAAAACTGACCCTAGTTTCAGAGAAGAAGACGTTTGAAAATTTCACTATATAACTCTATGTAAAACTGTGACCCCCGGGGCAGGGCTAATTTTGACCCAAGGGGCATAATTTGAACAAACTTGATAGAGGACCTGTAGGCGATTCTATGTGCCAAATAACTAAGCTCTGGCCCTTGTAGTTTCAGCAGGAAGATTTTTTAAGTTTTCATTGAAAAAATCTATTTTTAGCTCCTGTGACCTAGTTATGCAACGGACCAGAACCATTTGAACAATTTTGGTAAAGGGCATCTAGTAGTGTCACCATGCCAAATATCAAAGCTCTGGCCACATTGGTTTCAGAGAAGAAGACGTTTGAAAATTTCACTATATAACTCTATGTAAAACTGAGACCCCCGGGGCGGGGCCAATTTTGACCCCAGGGGCATTATTTTAACAAACTTGATAGAGAACCTGTAGATGATGCTATGTGCCAAATATCTAAGCTCTGGCCCTTGCAGTTTTTGACAAGAAGATTTTTTAAGATTTCCTTATTTTTTCACTTTGGTTGCCATGGCAACTAGAGTTCTGCATTGTTTTTAATTCTTTGAACAAATTTGAAAGAGCTTGACCCAAAGAACATTTCTGTAAAGTTTGGTTGAATTCTGTCAAGCGGTATAGGAGGAGATGTCATTTGAAGCAATTGTTAACGACGACGGACGACGCACGACGCCGGACACAGGGCCATCCCAATAGCTCACCTTGAGCCTTTGGCTCAGGTGAGCTAACTAGAAACAGGCTATGGGGTAATGGGTTAAGATATTATCTCAAAAAAATGTTAAAAATATGATTAACAGGGCAACCCTGATCAAAGGGGTCCTATAGGAGCTCCCAGATCTGAGTCTATAGTGCTAGCAATTGATGTGTATATACAGTCTATTTATAGTTATAAATGTCTATTACACACTTATATTTTACCAATCACTAGCTACATTTTGTAGAATTATAATGAATAAATCCCATCAAGGGTTTTTTGTGGAGATATAAGGAATTTAGAGTTTGAAATACTCCCCTTTACCACCAACTGGGGCTCTGCTTTCCGCATTACATTTGTCATGCATTAAGCTACCATCTATCAAAATCTGCATCTACATTATCTAATTTTGCCTGTACAACATTTCCTTCAACAGTTGATAGCCTACTGTTGCTGTGACTTTTGTTTACTGAGTGTATCTCATCATCATCACTACTTGCACTCCGGCTTAAAAGCCACTGGTGTCATGTTATTGTAAGACAATTTCATTATAGTTCCTAAACTATCAGTGGAATATATTTTTCACATGTAGTTGGGATTCGGCCCACTTTGCGGAGTGGGTTTCTTTGTTTAAAATGTCCGTTGATATTGATTTCTTTTTTCAAGTCAATTAAGTCATATCAGCCTATGCTAGTGTTTTCCTGGAGATGTATTCTCTGTTTTTTTTATGGCCCTGCAGATAAGAGCGGACTAGTTAACAAATTGCATAATAGTTCCACAACGTTTGTGTAAATATCCTCCATGAATAACACTCAATGAAAGCAAATCTATTATTTAGGTTGAATGACTTAACTTTTTAGATCTTTTTTTGATAACCAGCAAGTTTAAACTGCATTTAACAATAAACAACTATTCAAAAGTTTTAACCCGTTACCCCATAAAAACACCTTTTTACGCATTTAATTCATTCTTCGCTGAAGAAAATAGTTCCGATTTATACAGTCATAAATATGCACTATAAAAATAATTTCTATCCTATGATATGGTAGCTGAAAGCAGGGTGAAAGTAATGCAGAATGCGCCTTAAGGTGCATTCTGCTTTACTTTCAACCTGCTTCAAGTGGCCCCCTGTCTTCAAACCTGGATACAAGCTATGGGGTAATGGGTTAAAGACTTATATAGTTGCATCTTAAGGGTGTATCAATGTCATGAATTTAAGAAATTTTCAAAGTATATGAAAACACTTTATGATGGTTTTGTATTGAAGAGCTATTTAAGATGAATGAAAAAATAGAAAAAGTGTACATCTTGGTGAACAACAGTTGGCTCCATGGCCATGTAAAATTTACCCCACCCACTTTCTCTTATTTTGTCCTTTTCAAACAGCCCGCTTCAATAAAATCCATTTTAAATGAAAACAAATATGATAATTTGGTTTTGTGTTATTTATTTTCTATCTATGGTAGTATTTCTTCATACAAAAACTAATTTAAGAAAAAACAGGCACCAAATGTGAAATTTATAAAGCTCTAAATATCATCCATATGGTACTTTTTTTTGTAAATTTTATAAGTGGAGATAACTCTTTTTACTTTAATAACTAAAATTTTTCAAAACTGACCTTTCAATTTCTTTTCATATTTTGAACTGCCTTAGCATTGGCTTTCATTTGGTAGAATATAAGAAAAAGTTTAATACTAGAACTATTTCATTTTCAAACTTTTTTACTTTTTTTTCATAAAATAAAATATCTAATAAAATCATGCCCTATAAAAAGCATATTTTTGATATTCGAGGATCCATATTGTTCAAACATAGTGCTTGCTTTGTCTAAATTTGGTTTCTATATGTGAAAATACCACCATAGACATGAAATAAATAATGAAAACCCAAATTACCATGTTTGTTTTGTTTTGAAATAGATTTTACTGAAGCTTGTTACACTCTGAATGGGTAAAATTTGAGAGAAAAAGTCAAAATTTGACATACCTTTTTCAAATCCCTGTAGCTCAAAATGAAGGACACCACCATATATTTTTTTTTCTCCATTTTTTCATTCATCATAAATAGCTCTTCCAAAAAAACAATGATAGAAAAAAAGTTTGATACTTTGAAAAAATCGCTTATGGGTTGGATACACCCTTAATGCAGGGTTACAGTAATCCAGATAACTCATTTAAGAGCTTTCTGTTTTACTTTTTTTCAGCATTAAGTAGTCACAAGTCTTTAAAGATAGCCATGAAGTTTCATCTAATGACTCCCTTACCCAGAGTACAATGGTTATTTGCAAACAGTCAAGATCCTAATCAGACCCTCAGACATAAACACTCATTACCATATTTCTTTAGTCAATTTACCTAAAATTTAAATTTGAGAAATAAAAGTACACAATAATTGTTTAACCCTTTACCCCATAGCATGTTTCTAGTTTTGAAGACAGGTGACCACTTAAAGCAGGTTGAAAGTAAAGCAGAATGCACCTTAAGGTGCATCTGCTTTACTTTCAGCCTGCTTTAAGCTACCATCTGCTAGGATATAGAAAATATTTCTTTTTGGTATATGTTTGTGACTGTATAAATCGGAACTATTTTCTTAAGTGGAGGAATATAATAAATGCACTAAAAAAAAAGCGCTTCTATGGGGGAAAGGGTTAATTAAAGCAGATGATATCATAAAAGTGCAGGGATTAAAATAGGTTTTTAGGGTTTTTTTCCTGTTTCAATAAGCTTTGTTGAAATACGTAAGAGCAGCAGATGTCATGAAATAACAACAATATGAAATGATTGAGTACAGACGTTCTGATCTACACACAAGATACCTGCAGGGTAGGTAACAGGCGGCAGAAATTATGCCCATGTTAAAACTCTTTAACTGCAATACTGTCAACTACTAAAGTGTTTGTATTTATTTCTCCAATTATTATTGCCACAATCATAAGTGTAATCAATTAGTTTAACCCTTTACCCTATAGCCTGTTTCTAGTATTGAAGATAGGTGACACCATAACAGGCGTGTGATATATGCTCGTAGAAACATGCTTGGGTCCAAGGTTTTAAAGGGTTTGAGTTGAGTCTGAGATTGTTCTCATGCATTTGATTGGTCAGATTTGAGCTTTTGCTCAAATCTGACCAATCAAATGCTTGACAACAAAGGTTATAAAGAGTTTGTGTCTGAGATCATTCTCAAGCATTTGATTGGTCAGATTTGAGCAAAGGAGTTCATTCTCAAACATTTGAAGCAAATGCTTGAGAATGATCTCAGACTCAACTCAAACTCTTTATAACCTCAGGGCCTGATATATACATTATACTGAACACTATACAGTGTAGATCCTGGTGATGTACTGCCATTCACATTCTCTCATCTGGGTCTACACTCTGTTCTTATAGCAAAACCCTAAGCATTAATGGGATAAATTGACTTTCTGTGTAGCTATTTTGCATGGCTGTGTTAATTTTAAATCTCTTTTATCTTACAATCTAATCTGAATCAAAAAAAATAAAATACTTTACCATTAACCCTTTACCTGATATCCTATTTCTAGTACTTAAGATATAGTCACTACTTAAAGCAGGTTGAAAGTAAAGCAGAATGCGCCTTAGGGCGCATTCTGCTTTACTTTCAGCCTGCTTTAAGCTATCATGTGCTATAATATAGAAAATATTCCCTATAATACATATTCATTACTGATTAAATTGGAACTATTTTCTTCAGCGGATGAATAAATCATATCCGCTAAAAGGCGCTTCTATTGGGGAAAGGGTTAAAACCTACTATACACTGCAAAAGCAGTAACAAATATGTTTTGCCCTCAACACAATTAGATGCGGTAAATGAATGACATAATTGATGCAAATGCCATTGCGGGATGAATAGCAACAAACAAGATGGGACAAAAGTTAAACTCTTATCTTCCCTGTTTCCCTACAGTCAGATTGACAATAACTGTTAAACTCCTCTACAGCCGCCACTACAATTATAAAGTCTAATTAAGTACTTAAAGGGGTGGTTGCATAAAGCAAGATGAAAGTAAAGGAGAAAGCTCTTTTCAGAAGCATTCTGCTTTACTTTTATATTGCTTCATTCAAACGCCTGTCTTTATCACCCTTAATAAGATTTTAATTTAATCTTATCTATCCCCCCAGTTTGTTTACAGTTACTGTAAATTCTCATTTTTCAAAGCCGCACTGCAATAAAGGAGTATCAATTATCTCATGCATGTGTTTGATTAAAACAAGATGAATGTAAAGGAGCTTTCTGCTTTACATTCATCTTGCTTTAATCAACCATCAATCTTTATCACCATCACTTTTAATAAGCATTTAATTGGATGTTCCAATTAGCAAGGTGTTATGGTACAATCAAATCAGCAAGTCCAGTCATTTGAAAGCAATCATCATTAATACAGATTATTGTGTACCATGTTATATTGATCAAGTTTAAACCCTGAAGTAGCGAAGTATAGGAGTCACTAGACAATTTGATTAATTAAAGTGGCTTATTTATGACATAAGCAAAATTTCTGAGGCCAACCAACGCCACAGCTAGTTGAGCCCAGACATGCAAGTAAGCATAGTCCATAAAATACAAACGTATTCTATCAGCAAAAGTAGTCCTGTCATTCAAAATGCATCAACTTGTGGCGGAAATTGTCTCAAACCATGCATAAAATCTCTAAAAAGTTACAAGACAGACAGGATGCTCTTTGTTATAGTAAATGCTATAGCATTCACCCGTGCAAATTTTATCATTTCATTATAGATGGCAAATAATATCATTTAAACAGTAGATAACTAAATGGATTTCTCTTTGCCACAAGTCTGAGATGTAGATGAGATATTTATTAAATACTATATATGCATGTATTATAATTTATACTGCTTTAAAAACTGAATGAGTGTCTCTAAATAATTGATATGATTTCTTCCATTGCTTGATTTATTTCTATGTTTAAGACACATTGCTGTTTAAATCTGGCAAAACGTTATGCAAAGCCCTATGGTGAGAGCATTCTGCTGTACTTTCAGCCTGCTTTATACAGCCAACTGTAAGCATCTAGGACTTTATCAGAACTTGGTTAATAGATATTTCTATACAAAATATGATCAGTTAACATTTGTGACAAGCTAGCCTTTGAGCATTCAATTTAGTAAACACAAAATGTTTACTCTATATTTCAAGAATGTAGTATCTTTTAAGTTCAGAAATATATATACAGTTTCTTAGTTAACTTGCAATTAGTGTAGTACCTGTTTAAGTCATTTATGCCAGGCACCAATAAATAGGACATTTGCCAATAGTGTTCAGACTCCAGGCTTGAAATTATTAAAACTCAGGAATAATCCCTAACCCTCTGGTTGGACTCCAAGCCTCAGCCAGAATTAAATACAGACAACCTTGTAGTAAGTGATTAAAACCATAATAAGACATTTAGGGAATACAGATAATATCTCAATAAAAATACAAATGAGACAGAAAGCTCCTTAAACAGCATTATGCATTATAATATTATAGTCACGTACGTAAATTATCTCCAGAATCCTCAATGTTACTTCAATGAGAGGTCCCTTCACCCATCACCCCATAAATACATCTTTTTATGCCCTTAATTTTTTTAACCATTGAGGAAAATAGTTTCAATTTACACAATTATGAATATGAACCATGAGAAATAATTTCTATATTCTAGCATATTTTTGCTTAAAGCAGGCTGAAAGTAAAGCAGAATGCGCCCTAAGGCGCATTCTGCTTTACTCTCAACCTGCTTTAAGTAGTACCTTGTTTTCAAAACTAGAAATATATGGGGTAACAAACGAGTTAATACAAAATTGAATAATCTCATACCCTTTGGTTTTGCTCTTGGCTTCTACCATAAGGACAGGCAGTCAAATTCAAGCATTCAAGATTATTTGCAAGTCTAATGCTGAACCAATTACCCAATAGCTTGTTTCTAGCTTTGAAGACATATTACCACTTAAAACAGCCTTAAGGCACATTCTGCTTTACTCAGAGCTCCAGATAAGGTGGGTATTTCAAAACTTTATTCTTTATTTCTGCCTTAAACCCTATGGTGTCACTACTCATTAGAATCATCTCAAAGAAACGATTCTAATGAGTAGTAACACTATAGGATTTGGTTCTAAAACGAATGAGAAATTCTTGGATTTGTTAAGTTTTCTCCCTGCTATCTTGGGTCCTGTTAACTTTCAGCCTGCTTTAAGCTACCATCTGCTAGAATGTGGAAAACATCTTTTATGATATATATTCATGACTGTGTAAATTAGAACTTTTTTCTTCAGTGAAGTAATTAATTAAAGGCATAAAAATAGTATCTATGGAGTAATGGGTTAACAGTGTGTTGGTGAAATCATGGCTTGATGAGATGTTGAAAAAGTCTACACCCATCAAGTATCAAGGTCTACACTGTTTGCCATTTTAGATGCAATTGAATCCCTTACCCTGAAACTTTAAACAGACATTTCCAGTTTACAATTAAATCTAGTCTATTTTTCAATAATTAGGTTGGATTTTAACGATATTTTACAAAATGACAAATAGTGTAGACCCTGATCAGAGCCCTCTGATCAGGGTCTACACTGTTTACATAGAACAGATGTACTTTTTACAGGTATATGATTTTTTAGTGTTCAACAATATAATAAACCTTTCTATCAAGTACAAAAAATGACCCATTTCAAACATCCGTACAGAAGTGATTCAACTTCCAATCACTTGCAAATGACAGCCTAGGGTTCTATACATTTGGTTTCTTATTAAAACTCACTCCTAAATTTGCATTTATTAAATTGTCTTTCATTATTGTTTCTATGTTATTGTGCAATTTGTGTACTGTTGCAAGCATTAGAGATACAGTGGAGAATCTGTTATTCTTTCCCGTTTAAACACAAACGTACGCAAACGCACTAAAACGTAGAAAAGTGCATGCAACTTTTGGACAATTCTGATAATTCTTGTTTATGTTGGTGGCAAACAGTTAAGAGCCTGATCAGACGCCGGGTTACCCAGCGTCTGATCTGGCTCCAAACTGTTTGCACTGCAAATAATAGTTTTAGCATAAACGCGTTTATTGGGAAAGAATAACAGATTCTCCACTGTAATGGGTTCTTATGTGCTAATTTACCCCAGTTTTACCCAACTAATCAGGCCATGTGACAGATTGTGTAATTGATGAATTTATTAATTCCTTTGCATTGTTATGACAACTGAAATTGGGTAAAGAACAAGAGCTGATGGAGAACAGCATAGCTCACCTATTGCAAACATTTCTAAGCACTTGCAACTTAAACCAAACACCAATACCAATGTGACTATATATAAGTAGCACTTTTCTTGGAATAGGTGAGCTAAAAGAGGTTTAACTTTAGTGAAGCAAGCATGATTACTTACAGTTTGAAGATGACATTCCTTTGCAAACAGTTTAGACCCTGATCAGAGAGCTCCTGAAAGAACCTTCTGATCAGGGTCTCCAGTGTTTGTCACACTTTTAAATATTTCTTGGACAAACCCCTGGAGAACTAATATAGATAGGGATTTAAACAAAAATAATATCAGAATATTGGATCTGATATTATTTTTTTTTAATTCCTTAACTTATTGAAATTTCAGCATTGTCTTCAAAACTTGTTTCCAGCATGTCTGTCATTAAGACAAGTCAGTCAGTGTAGCCCAGAATATAAGTAATGCATGCAACTATTTCTAGGAATTATCTGCATGACTTTTTGTCCTGCACTAAACAGTCTGGTGCCTCATCTATGAATGACACAGAGTACATTGCCTCTATAAAATGAACAAAATTTAAACCAAACAAAACCTCCAAAACACAAGTGATTTAAAAAATGTGCAATAATTTAACCACATAAACATTTTCTGAACCACTGGTAATAATAATAATAATAATAACAACTTCGTTTACTGAGGCTACACATTTAGGCAAGCCCAATCTTCCATGTTGGCCTCAACTTGTCCATTTAACAAAGGGCTGACTGTATAGAATGCGCAAAAATTCAACCCAACAAATGGCCTCGCAACCACTTGTTTTCTCAATCAGTAAAGGGAAGCCCCGGAGTCAACTTCACACATGCTGTTGTTTTAGCACTTGCAACGTGAGTTGATATGATTACAGGCAAATGTGCGCTTCCCAGCATTATTTTTATAACCGTTTTCAATCATCTGTAGAGTACCAAAATAATGAACAAGAGGGCTAATTATAGGGTCCTTTATCGCTCACCTGGGGATTTGTTATATTGACATTGTACAGTGGAGAATCTGTTATTCTTTCCCGTTTAAACGCAAACGTACGCAAACGCAAAGCACTAAAACGTAGAAAAGAACAACTTTTGGACAATTCTGATAATTCTTGTTTATCTTGGTGGCAAACAATTTGGAGCCTGATCAGACGCCGGGTTACCCGGCGTCTGATCTGGCTCCAAACTGTTTGCACTGCAAATAATAGTTTTAGCGTAAACGCGTTTATTGGGAAAGAATAACACATTCTCGACTGTAGTCAATGTTTTAACATATGACAGAAGATTGCTTAAAGCAGACTGAGAGTGATGCATTGGAGCATTCTGTATTGTTTTAATTCTATATTAACCCTTTGAAGCTTAGTCACGCATATAAGCATCTTTCGCAAATATTGTAACTGTAAAGAGTACACTTATCCTATGCAAACAGTGAAGACCCAGATCAGAGGGCTCCTTCAGAGTCTTCACTGCTTGTTATGCTGCAAAACATTGACAAAAACAACCCTAAATAGTTAAAAATTGACTTGACTAAATTGGCAACTTGAACTGTTCATTTGAAGTTTAAGGGAGGAAAGAGTTCAGCAGCCACTGGTTTTAACCCTTTACCTCATGAATACCACTTTTGACGCCTTTAATTTATTCCTCCACTGAAGAAAGTAGTTCCAATTTATACAGTTGTGAATATTTAACATTAGAAATAATTTCTATATTCTAGCAGCTGGTAGCTTAAAGCAGGCTGAAAGTAAAGCAGAATGCGCCCTAAGGCGCATTCTTCTTTACTTTCAACCTGCTTTAAAGACATACTCGCCTATATTAAAAATGTTGAAAAATTAAATTCTTAAATACCTTGATTACTATATATTTTCTGATTTGCAATACATTTATTACCATAAAAATGAATTTTGAAAAGTTCTCATTGGTAAATTATGTAAAATATAGTCCTTTCCGTACAGGCACTGTTTCAAGATTTGAAAAAACTGTCCCGAGTAGCAGTTCTTTTAGAAATTATGTTTATGTTTTTATCAGCAGCACTGTAAATGCTTTAAGTAACTAAAACCTTATTTAATGCTGTTGTATTCACATACACTCATATATTTACCAATTTAAGCAACTATTGGATGAATATTTCTCATTTTTAGGTCAACAGAGACCCAATTTGGCTATTGAGGGAGGTATATTTTCTGCATAAAATCTAAGGGAGTAGGGTTAGAAATTTGACCATATTTCATAAATGAACAACGCGATACCTAGGTTTCTTTACACCATTTGATAAGAAATACTTTAACCTAGATGCCTAGAAAGTTTAAAGAATTTTCATTGGATTTTTTTTACATAATTGATGTTTTTGTGAGACATTGGCAAGAAAAAATGTCTTATTTTTCCGGTTTTCAGCATTCATTTTAGCCCAAAAGCTCATTAAAAACACAAGAAAGAGCTTTAAAAAGTTTATTTCACACTTGCTTGTGATGAGTGAATGCTAGAAACTAAAAAAGTGTACTAGAAGTATGTTTTTGTGTAGTAATATAAGTGCATTTGTCCCTTATGACGTTTTCTGCTCTGACAATGAGCAAATGCGGCAAACGTCAAACTTTTCAAAGCCAGCTAGAGCTGAAAAAAGCATTGCAACCCCCAATTTTTATTTTAGCAATTTGCTTATATATACCTTAATTCAACTTGTAGAACTTTTCATGAGATTCTGTTGAATTTTTCAAATACGCAAGTATCCCTTTAAGTGGTCATCTATTTTCAAAACTAGAAAATGGCTATGGGGTAATGGGTTAAGCAGTCTCTGGCACATTGATCTATTCTTACAAGCTTAACTATATCTATCTAAGAAATGAACTGATTTTTTTCGGCGTTCAAGCGAAATGAACGACAGAAAATTATCTGCAAATACCATGAATTGCGCTGTAATTTCTAATATTAAATTAACATTTTGTCGGTATGCATGTATGTTTAATCCATATTAGAGGTTGATAACACGAATAATGTGTACGCTATCAGGAACACCCATGACCGAATAACCGTAGCTGCGTATATTCGAAAGGAGAAAAATAAGTTCCAATGTTTACATTCTAAGTCAACAACTTGATAGTTTGGCGCGAAAAATGCCGATTCATGACGTCATTTTAAAGTAGGATAAATATATCGGGGCTTTTTTGTCATAAAGAAACTCAGATAGCCGCTGTTAATAACGTATGTTGATTTTCTTGAAATTGATCTCATTAATAAAGAAGAATATTAGTCGGGAATCATGGTTTCCACTGATAGGAAGGCATAGATTGGTAAAGAACAAATTTCGAAAAAATCCACCAAATGTTTGCTGTCCCAAGTTCCAAAGATTAATTCGCGATTGAAAACTGCATATGCCCCGCCTCCCCTTCCAAACTTTTCCACAAATCCCGTCCTCTCGAAAAGTTATGTTTATACAAAATGAACACCTGTTTCGTCAATGGAATTGAATGGGGCAATTGTAAATATAATAGTATGACTATACAAATAGATTCTACATGTTAAAAGGTAAGTCAGCTCTTTGCAATAATCAGCTTGACACAGACTAAGATGGTTGGCTAAATCTCATAGAATGTGCTTCGTTTTGCTTCTATCAATTGTCCTTATAAAGAACTCTTGACTCCTGAGAGGTCATAGCTTAACTCACTGAATCCTTGCCTCAAGTAAACCCATCCTTACAAACACTGTACCTTTGAAGAGTACACTTGTCTTATGCAAAAAGTGTAGATCAAGATCAGAATGCTCCTGAAGGAGGACTTCTGAATAACTTGCCATTTATTGCAAAAACAATCCTAAATAGTCAAAATTGTACTAGACTAAATTGAAAACTTAAACTCAGAGGCAAATGAGTTAAAGCAAGTTGAAAGTAAAGCAGAAAGGTCTTATAAGACCTTTCTGCTTTACATTTATCCTGCTTTAAGCAATTTTCTGTCTTAAATACTGAAAACAAGCTTAACTCTTTGAACCCTAGTCCCGCATATAGGCGTCATTTTCAAACAGTGTACTTGTGAATAGTACACTTGTCCTGTACAAACAGTGATGATCCAGATCAGAGGGCTCCGAAAGGAGCCCTCTGATCAGGGTCTTCACTGTTTGTCACAATGCCAAACATTGACAAAAACAACCCTTTAAAGTCAGAAATGGACTAGACTTAGACGGAAACTGGAATTGTCCATTTAAAGTTTCAGGGAGGAAAGAGTTAAATGAAAAGGGTTTAAAGGTGGATAGACAGATAGGCAGACATATACAGATAAACAAGTAGAGAAATAACTCTAGAGATAGACAGATAGACTGGTATGCAATTAGGACAAAAGGAAATCATGTCATGCAAGCAAACAGACAAATTGATCCACAAAGAAACGTACAAGTGTAATTGCCGAAACAAACAATATTATAACAGTAAATATGATCTGGTGCAATGTCATTGAAAAACAATTAGTAGACTTATTTATAATGGAACCCTTTGTGGGCTAACAGTGAAATTATTATTATTTTGCAAACAGTTTGGATCTAGATGAGACATGAATTTACATTCTGTTGAGACTACTAGCTAAGACACTTTAACCTTATTTTAAAAGAAATTTTAGAATGATTCTAATTTTAGAACAGTAGCAGATAACAAATGTTGCAGACCTAAAATATACTAAGCAATAACTTTTTGCATGTTTAGAGCAGCTTAATGATGATCACCTTTGCAGTTAAATAAGATGCCCTGCACAGTGGAGAATCTGTTATTCTTTCCCAATAAACGCGTTTACGCTTAAACTATTTTTTGCAGTGCAAACAGTTTGGAGCCAGATCAGACGCCGGGTAACCCGGCATCTGATCAGGCTCCAAACTGTTTGCCACCAAGATAAACATGAAATATCAGAGTTGTCCAAAAGTTGTTCTTTTCTACGTTTTAGTGCTTTGCGTTTGAGTACGTTTGCGTTTAAACGGGAAAAAATAACAGATTCTCCACTGTAACACAGCATCTTATCAGGATCGAACTTAGTATAGCTCTGATTTTGTTTTAAAATAATTTTTTAAAAAGTTTTAATTTGGAACATAAGCAGAAGACAATGTTTGCAGACAAAAACATTACCCAGAATGCAACTAGTTAAAACAACTGTCAAAGACTAGTGATATCTCTTGGATTCCTGAAATCATTCACATGTTTAACCCATTATCCCATAGCATGTTTCTTGTTTTTAAGACAGATGACTACTTAAAGCAGGTTGAAAGTAAATCAGAATATACCTTAAGGCGCATTACCCTTTACTTTCAGCGTAGCAGCAAGGATAAAGAAATGACTGTATAAAGTGGGACTATTTTCTTCTGTGGAGGAAAAAATAAAGGCATAAAGAGGTGTATTTATTGGGGAAAGCATCATAATTTCCGTCAATGAACAGCAAATGTTACTGTCCTAGATGTCTTCTGCTGCAATCCTGATTTCTTAATTTATCTTGTATTTGTTAAAAAATACTATAAGAATGACAAACAGTTTTGATCCTGATAAGGCAGCATAATTTGTGGGGTCTGATCTGGATCCAAACTGTTTGCAAAGGTCTTCAACACTTGTTTCCAGTATTCAGAGTTAAAGATAAGCATGTGTTTAAATTGTTGCGGACAAAGACTAAAACATGAGCAACAACGATATTTAAATACTTACACAGATTAATGGACCTCACGGTAAATACTGGCAAATTAGCAACTAATTAATTGCTTTACCTTACCTTGAAGGCGCAGCGGTTAATAAGTTGTGATGCTTGCACACTGATATTAGCAGGTATTAGATTAACAGATTGATAGACATGACTAATCACAGTTTACTTGCTGTTTCAGGGCACCGTGTGGCTAGGAAATTCAGACTTGCACCAGTCAATCAATAACCTTAGTGTTATCAAGCACAAAATATAACAGTATCAAAACAATTGTTAGTACCCTGATCTGGATTCTGCGTAACCCTTGTGTCAGAACAGAGACAAAAAGGTGAATGCACACACAGATTGGGGTTTTTATGTGAAATCAGTTGAAATTGAATTATGCAGTTTCAGCACAGACGAGCATTGTAGCGAAAAGCATTCATTGTTGTCATAAGGACACTCTTGCACAGACACTGTCAAACCGGGACTGATCGACCAATCAAAAGAATATACCAGGTATATCAGCAGTCGTTCAGACAGGCAACAGCTTAATGCAGAATAAAAGAAATGCAGAAAGCTCCCAAAGGGAGCTTTCTGCATTAGTTTTATTTTGCAGTAAACAGCTACCCGTTTATAGAGTTTTGCATGCTTCATCTTTGAGCTGATGGTTAATGCGAGATTAACTGTACTGTGAGAACTGGTCTCCCAATCAATGTTGCACTTATGACACTGCACAGCGATCATACAATACAAAGGCATAATAAACGGAGAGAGAGAAGCGTCTAGCACATCAACTGTCTGTTAATCGGGGAGAGTCGCCTTCCTTGCAAAGACTTACATTTGAACATGGTTCATTCTGCGGAGATTCTTATATATAGAAAGAGACCACCATCAAAGACGGCAAATAAAATAAAAACATGATCAGTGATCAGACAGTGGTGATGGTACTTAATGTTGAAAATGTGTCTACTCTGTTGTCAGCAAATGTCACTACTTTCTCCAGAAATTCAAGTATTGGTCTGAATGGTATTTATTACAGTGGAGAATCTGTTATTCTTTCCCAATAAATGCGTTTACGCTAAAACTATTATTTGCAGTGCAAACAGTTTGGAGCCAGATCAGACGCCGGGTAACCCGGCGTCTGATCAGGCTCCAAACTGTTGGCCACCAAAATAAAAATGAATTATCAGAATTGTCCAAAAGTTGTTCTTTTCTACGTTTTAGTGTTTTGCGTTTGCGTACGTTTGCGTTTAAACGGGAAAGAATAACAGATTCTCCACTGTACCTACAATGCAACATGAGTTAACCCTTTCCAAATTAGCCTATTTTATTTCTTCAGTTTTCCCATTAGCCTATTTCTGTATTGAAAGCACATGATTGCTCAAAGCAGGTTGAAAGTAAAGCAGAATGCTCCTTAAGGAGCATTCTGCTTTACTTTCAGTCTGCTTTAAGCCATCATCTGCTAGGATACAGGAAACAGTTCTAATGGTGCATATTCATGACTACAAAAAGGAATGATTTACTTTATATGAGGAATATTTAGTTAAAGGCATAAAGAGGGCATGTCTATTGGATGATGGGTCAACCAATCATTGTATAAAAACAAGCACCTTAGAGCTGATATCCCCTGCCGCAGCGATTGTCCAGAAGAAAGTGGCAAACTTTATTGTGGGAGGAAGGGGCAAATGGTGATCACCTGTCTTTAAAGATCAACATTCAAAAGCTTTTTACAAAGTTTTATAAAATCCATTCAATTTTGTACATTTTAAAGCCTAAACAATACAAAAAATAAAGCCGTTTGTAGCATTATAAATCTAAGTATGACAGGGGCAGGTAACTCTTGATTCAAATTCAACAGTAATTAAACCCTTTCAAGAACTTATAATTGTGTGCAAGTATTATTAAAAAAAATTCAGAACTGTAGAATTTACTAGAGTGTAAACACATTTTCAACTCGTCAAGGGCAGAGTATTCTTGACTAATTTGCACATTTTCGATAATAATTGAACTCATTCTATAAATAATAGCCATATATGATTTAATTTGTTTTTCAAAATCCATTCACATTTGTACACAATAGCATGTAAACAATAAAGCCATGTTGAGCATTACTAAGTACATAAAGGGCAGATAACTCTTGCCACAAAGTATCCTATTTTGATAATAATTGCTACCCTTATATTTATATACATCATGTGTAAGTTAAATCAAAATCCATTAAAGACTGTAGTTTCTAGATGGTAAAAACTGTTAAATATGGGTTTTTTTACTCATCAAGGGCAGATAACTGTTGACTAGTTTCTCCGTTTTCAAAAATGATAACAATTATTTGAAAACTAATAGCCATACATAGTTTAAGAATTTGTTTTATCAAAATTCATGCATATTTATAGCTACTAGGATGTAAACAATTTTAAAATAAAGCATTTTCTATCATTTCAAAGTACATCAAGGGCAGATAACTATTGCCAAAAGTATCCTTTTTTGACAATAATTGCACACCTTCAAGAACTTTTACTTATAGACATTGTGTGCAAGTATCATTTAAATCCATTCATAATTGTAGTTGCCAGAGAGTAAAAACAGTTAAATATGGCTTTTTTTACTTATCAAGGGCAGATAACTCATCACTAATTTCTCCGTTTTCAACAATAATCAAATTCATTTGAAAACTAATAGCCATACATAATTCAAGAAAGTTTTTTCAAAAATCCATGCATATTTATAGGCTCTAGTATGTAAACAATACCAAAATAAAGCATTTTCTAGCATTTCTAAGTACATCAAGGGCAGATAACTCTTGTCACAAGTATCCTTTTTTTACAATAATTGCACACCTGCAAGAACTTGTACTTATAGACAATGTGTGCAAGTATAAACAAAATATGTTGAATACTGTAGTTGCTAGAGTGTAAAAATTGTTAAATATGGCATTTTTAACACAAAAAGGGCAGATAACTCATAAATTCCTAAAATTTTCTGAAAAAAATTTGATTTCCCACGGTGCTCCTATGATGACAAATAAGTATACCAAGTTTAATCCAAATCTGTTTATAGGTTTCGGAGATACAGTTGCGGACGGAAAACGTGACGGACGGCATTTTTAACACAAAAAGGGCAGATAACTCATAAATTCCTAAAATTTTCTGAAAAAAATTTGATTTCCCACGGTGCTCCTATGATGACAAATAAGTATACCAAGTTTAGTCCAAATCTGTTGATAGGTTTCAGAGATACAGTTGCGGACGGAAAACGTGACGGACGGACGCACGCACGCACGGACAGCCGGACGGACAGACCTAAAACAGTATCCCTCTGCCTTTCGGCAGGGGATAATAAAGTATGAATAGTACAGATAGCTGAATAATGCAGAAGAAGAATATGAGGTAATGCAGAAAGCTCCTTTATGAGCAGTATGCAGTCTTAAGAGATGCCCTGGCTTCTTTATAATGCATTTGAAGCCAAGTTTCACTGAGTATTAATTTAGTGAATGAATGAGTGTTGAAGAGGTTTTCTATAGAATCAAAGTACTAAAGGTACTAAGAGGGACTGTCTGCAGCTTTTAATGATTATCTCTTCCACCAATACGGATACCTATTCCTACTTAAACTTGGTAATTCCAAAGTGAAACCATGATTCTACTGAGTACCTTAGTCAAAATACAGAATTTTCAACCATGAAAATTGCTTGTAATATTTCATTTACTGGCTTTTATGCTTATAAATTGGCAAGCCTTGAATATATGTCTACTTGGACTTGTGCTGAGGTATTACCTAGCAAAGCTGACTCTCTAAGATACCCCATTATAAGTTGTTAGTTAGTATCCCAGGTTTCCAGAATATTAATGAACACTTTCAAGCTTTTCTCCTTTATGGCGCCATGAAACCCTATGCTGTGACTACTCATTGAAATTGTCTCATTGAGATGACCCTAATGAGTGGTCACAACATAGGCTTTGATTGGGATCTAAGGAAGTCAGTATTTGAAATACTGGCCTTATCTAGAGCCCTGGCTCCAAGGTTATAAAGCGTTTGAACTGAGTCTGAGTTTGTTCTCAAGCATTTGATAGGTCAAGTTCTCAAGCATTTGACCAATCAAATGCTTGAGAATGACTTCAGACTCAACTCAAAAGCTTTATAACCTTTGGACCCTGAGAACCTAATTTTCACCTATACAGAAAGAATGCTAAATCATCATATTTTGAACAACAGCTTTACACAAGTATTGCTATATCAGAAAACAAATCCGGGAAAAATCTGAACTACCATATAGATAACATTTCCAAACCAAAACATCTTAGACATTAACATGGCTAATTGAACATGGCATATATTGTCTAGAGTATTGATGAAGACAATGTACTGCATCAAAAAATTGTGATAAGCTAGAAATGCAGACTGCTTTCACAAAACAGACCAACTTGTGTTCAGCAGGCACTTCCCGAGGTATGGATTCTCTTAACCCTTTACCTGATAGCCTTTTTATAGTATTGAAGATAGATGACCACTTAAAGCAGGTTGAAAGTATAGCAGAATGCGCCTTAAGGCGCATTCTGCTTTACTTTCAGCCTGTTTTAAGCTTTCATGTGCTAGAATAAAGAAAATATTCCCTATACTAAATATTCATGACTGATTAAACAGGAACTATTTTCTTCAGCGGAGGAATAAATCATATCCGCTAAAAGGCGCTTCTATGGGGGAAAGGGTTAAGACAGGTGACTGCATCATGCAAGACAAAAGTAAAGCAGAAAACTAATACAGAGAACTTTGCATGTACTTTACTTTTTTCCTGCATTTTCCTTCCATCTATATCTATGTGCTTTACCCATTACCCAGTAAATATAACTTTTTGTGCATTAAGTTTATTACTCCACTAAAGAAAACAGTCCCCTTTATATAATATATCATGAATCTAGACCATAAGAAAAATTGCTTTACCCAAGCATGGTAAGGCACATTCTGCTTTACTTTGAACCTGCTTTAAGTGGTCACCTTTCTTCAAAACTAGAAACCATCTACGGGGTAATGAGTTAATACAGATATGGTTGTATATTTGTTTCAGTAGAAAAATCGTACAGATTCTGTTAGAATTTTCTAATGAGTTTCATCATTTTGTTTCAAAAAATGCTTATTCAATTTTCCTTGCTTATTCAATTTTCCTTGGCTTTCTGTGTTTGTTTTTTTAATTTCTCCTATAGAAAAGCAATAATTGTGGTAGATGCTTCTCCTAACATTGTAAACCTATATAAAAGAATTCCTGAAGGAACTCTGTGCCCTATAGCAGTGATTGAAGTTATCTAAAACTCAGCCAATCCATAACCTCCTCTCACTGAAACTTTTCACCCCAGAAATATTTAATAGACAACTCCAATTTCCAATTAGATCTAGTTCATATTAGTCTTTTTAGGGATGATTTTAATAAGATATTGCAAAATGACAAAAAGTGTAGCCCATGACCAGAGGGCTTCTGCAGACTGTTTGCAAAGGACATATGTACACTTGACAAGTACACTTTTTGTTAATGACAGTGTATCAATTCTGGGAATAGAACACTTGTCCAATGTTTTAAGAAACCTTGTGGGAAGGCATTGAATTTTTCCAGAACTATTGCAGAATAATTTCTTGAATAATTCATTCATGAACAATTCTATTTAACATTCATGAATATTCTGCAAATATTCTAGAAATTTGATAGTTAGAACCATTGTTATAGATTTACAAAGTTAATGTTCTTGAACTCCTTTTGTAGAATATGTAAATTAATATTTGAAGCTCTAGAACAATTCTAGAAGCAGCTATTTAACCCTTTACCTCATAGCCTGTTTCTAGTTTTGAAAAACAGGTGACCACTTAAAGCAGGTTGAAAGTAAAGCAGAATGTGCCTTAAGGCACATTCTGCTTTACTTTCAGCCTGCTTTAAGCTAAAATCTGCTAGGCTATATAAAATATTTGTAATGGTAATTGTTCATGAGGTTATAAACTGGAACTATTTTCTTCGGTGGAGGCATAAATTAAATACGCTAAAAGTCGCTTCTATGGGGGAAAGGGTTAACATTCATAAACATTCTAAAATTCTTGAATACTTTTCACAGGGTAAAACTATCTGTCTTGCAAACAAAACCTTTTTTTAATGGTTGTAATATATTGGGCTTTGGGTTTACTTTCTAGATTTGGACAAGTGAGTCTGCTTCAAGCAGAGTGGAAGTAAAGCAGAAAGCTCCTGTTGGAGCTTTCTGTTTTACTTTAAGCAGTCACCTGCCTTCAACACAATCAATGAGTTAATGTGTTAATAGGCCTTAAATGGAGGAAACTCATTATTTTTTGCATCTCTAATACGTTTCAGGGGTCCAGATATTTGAACATTGTGTCACTTATTTCAACACCAATTACTATGGTGTTACTTCTCATTAGAATTGTCTTGCAGACAAATGAGTAATGACACCAAAGGTTTAAATGCAGAAATAAAATTTTAATTTTGGGCCCTGATTTTGTCTACATTGTTTGCATTGTCAGTTGGTGTCCTATTTCTAATAATGCAGCTGAAACATCAAGTTTATTTCAGAGTGAAAAACAAACAATATATTCAACGGAATTTTGAGAAAGACCAGATTGTAGTAGAAACACTTTGATATGTTATCTCATTTCAGCTTATCAAATTGCATGCATTAATATTAGCCTGCTAGTGGCGGATATGGCTGTCACAGTGATAACCTTTTGAAATAGTTTGGATCCAGATGAGAGGTCGTGTTACCCGGTATTTTATCAGGATCCGACTGTTTTGCCATTCTGGCCCTGAATTTAAAGAAATTTTGATAATTCTAATTTCAAAACAGTAGCAGACAACAATTGTTGCAGATGAAAAAATTACCCAGCATGCAAAGAGTTTATAGTACCAGCTCCATTAACACTGTTTAAGTTTTTAAACGCTAAGTAAATTTGTTGTCAGCAACAAATGTCCGCTTGCTACTGGTCTAAATTAATAATCTTTCAAAAACTTATCTTCAAAATATGACCAGAATGACAAACAGTTTAGATACTGATGAGATGCTGCATAAAGCAGCATTTCATCAGGAACCAAACTGTTTGCAAAGGTAATCACCATTTTGCCACTATAGCATGCAAAGATTTGCCATAAAATGCCTTATACATTATATTGCATATTGCACAATGCAGTTTATTACTGCCAACAATACTCAACAGTGCAGTAGTGCAATATTTTTTGTCACAATGGTAAAGTAGCAAAACACCTACACGATCACACTTGTGTTTAGCTGGCACTCAAATGATGAATTAGCGATCCAATATACAGACATCGGCTGAATGCAGCACACATGTAAAGCAAAAAGCTCTTGTAAGAGCTTTTTGCTTTACCTTGCGTCCTATATTAAGCTGTCATCTGTCCTAAGGGAGCGAAACGGTTGCTTTAGCACAAGCTTGTCAGTATCGCTATACAACAACTTACTATATCTTTAAATGAATTATGAAAATACTGCATTATAAGGTACAGTAAAACCTCTCTTTTATCATCACTGAATAGAAGGCTAATTGATTATATGAAAGACAGGTGACAGCTTAAAGTAAGGTGACAGTAAAACAGAAAGCTCCTGAAGGAGCTTTCTGTTTTACTATCACCTTGCTTTATGCAGTCACCTGTCATAAACACATTATAATTATCACAATTAATTTAGTGGTTGCATATAATACAAAGGTTTTACTGTGCATGTTTGAATATGAATTATTTGGTGCAGTAAATACTTTCGTCGAGTACACCACTATTGGTTGACAAACTAAAAATGGAAATGAATAAAAAGACACTACACTTAACAACATATAAATATGTTGTCATTGACATGGAAATATCTTGCATCATGCTCTAAATCGTTTAAAATGCATTTTAGTTCAGAAGACATGGAATGCTGCAAATAATACTTATAGAAGTTTTGCACTTTGCAAAACAAACAGGTGAAAAGATGATGCAAGTAACAAAGTAAGATTTAAATGTATGCTGCATGATGCAGTTTGGTATCATGCAAGTTGGTAAATACATGTATATGTGATTGTATGACTTAATTAGCAATAAAAGAACTAGAAAGTAGCATGCATATTGCAAAATAAAGTAAAACATAATGCACAATTAACTTTGAGTTACTCCTTATTGCAATTCTTGGTAGAAATCATATTTAACTAATGTAAAAGTGATTTGGAAACTTAACTTAGGCTCGACTTAATATATGTATTTGGAAAAAGATATTGCATTACATAAATTTTATAGTGTTAAAAAAGATATGTAGCATGTTTTAATATGGGGAAAAAATATTGCATGTTGTAATGTAAGGACCAGGCCTAAGATCTTGCATGTTACATTATATACGGGATTTGAAAGATATTTCAAGTTCTGATACAGGGACTCGATAAGATATATTGCATGTTGTTATAGGAACTTGGAAAATATACAGCATGTTGTAATATAGGAATTTTGACAGGTATTTCATGTTGAATCACACAGACTTTGAAATATATTGCAGAATGTAATACAGGTAACTTTGAAAGATACTTCAAGATGTAATATTGGGACTGTGAAAGGTATTCTAAGTTGTTATACAGGAGCTATGAAAGATGTTGCATATATTTTAAATATAAATCGCAGGTTGTAATATTGGGACTTCAAAATGTTTTGAAATTTTAATAGTTATTTCATGTTGCAGTTTTAGGACTTTGAAAGGTTACTATTGCACTTTAAATATTGGGACTTGAAAAGATATTGTATGTTGTAGTACTGAGACTTGAAAGATATTGCACTTTTTAAATTTGGATTTGAAAATATATTGTATGTTGTAGTATCAGGACGTTGAAAGGTATTGCACTTAAAACAATTGGAGTTGAAGATATTGCATGTTGCAATATTGTGACTGAAAGATACTGCATTTTTAAAATTGGAATTTGATAAGATATTGTATGTTGTAGTATTAGGACTTTGAAAGTTATTGTACTTTTAATTGGGATTGAAAAGATATTGTATGCTGTTACTACGTATTGGGACTTTCAAAGATATTGCATTTTTAAAATTGGGATTTGATAAGATATTGTATGTTGCAGTATCAGGACTTTGAAATGTATAGCACATTTAATGTTGGGATTTGAAACAATATTGCATGTTGCAGTATTGGGACTTTGAAAGGTATTGCTCTTTCAATATTGGGATTTGAATGGTATTGTATGTTGTAGTATATTTGAACTTTGAAAGGTATGTCACTTTTAATACTGGTATTTGAAAAGATATTGTATGTTGTAGTATTAGGAATTTGAAAGGTATTGCACTTTTAATATTGGGATTTGAAAAGATATTGTATGTTGTAGTATAAGACTTTGAAAGATATTGTACTTTTAATATTGGGGTTTGAAAGGTATTGTACGTTGTAGTAGGACTTTGAAAGGTATTGTATTTTTAAAATTTGGATTTGAAAAGATATTGTATGTTGTACTAGTTTTAAGACTTTGAAAGGTATTGCTTATTTAATATTGGGATTTGAAAGGTATTGTATGTTGCAGAATTTGAACTTTGAAAGATTTTGGATTTGAAAGATTTTGTATATTGTTGTATTAAGGCTTTGAAAGGTATTGCACTTTTTATATTGGGAACGGAAAAGATATTGCATATTGCAATTTTGAAACTTTGAAAGGTATTGCACTATTAACATTGGGGTTTGAAAAGAGTGTGCATGTTACAATATTGCCACTTTGAAAGGTATTGCATTTTCTATTATTGGGATTGGAAAAGATATTGCATGTTGCAATTTTGGGACTGTGAAAGGTATTGCACTTTTAACATTTGGATTGGAAAAGATGTTGCATTTTACAACATTGGGACTAATGTATTGAAAGTTGTGATACAGTTCTAGGAAATGTATTACATGACTGTGGAAATAAAGAACTTTAAAAGGTAATGCGAGCTGTAATGTAATACTAAGAAATATATTACATCCTATTAAATTGGACTTTGAAAATTCATTGCATCATGATATATAGGACTTTGAAATATATTGCAAGTTGTAATACAGGGACTTTGAAAGATATGGCATGTGTAATATAGGACTTAGAAAGGAGCACAATTATATAGAATTTCTTCCTATCTTTTTAATCCTAAATTGTGTTGTACTTTTGTGAAATACATGTTTGATATTTTGAATAAAATCTTAAACCAATAAAGGACTTAGAATAAGATACTACATCTGGCAATTAAATGCACTTGCAATATATATGAATCAATGTTCAAGTTTTAATATGATTATATTATTAATGATGCAGTGTACAGTGGTTTTTAATTATACTGCAATCTATTGCCTTATGACCTCTTAAAGTACAGTCATTCTTGCAATAAACATAAACATTTTAAAGACATGTTATTGCTTAATGCAGAAAAAGAGTAATGCAGAAAACTAAACTCCTATATAAGCTTTCTGCAGTACCTTCGTTCTGCATTAGTCTGCCGTCTTTCTTAATTTTATACATTAACATTCATCTGCATTTGAATGGCGTCTAAAAACATCTATTCTTAATACAAAATGAAACTTGTGAAATGTTAAGTTGATTCAGCACATGCATGAAACTTACAACAGATCAAACGCCAGATAATTGGCAAAAGCTATGAATCCAACTAAACTAAAAATGCCAATTAGCCAAACCTTAAGGTTGATACTTGTATCAACCCTTTGCCTGCTGGTCGCGACTTTGCTGATTTTTGGAAACAGTTTGGATCCAGATCAGACGCCGCGTAACGCGGCGTCTGATCTGGATCCAAACTGTTTGACACACGTCTTTACGTTCCTTTACTAAAAAATGTATAAATCTAGATTTAACAAATTTTGCAGGCGACAATTTCGAAGCAGACGATTTTCACCGCAAGATAAGGGTTAATGTTGCATCAAATATGATATTATTTTGTAAGAAAGCTGTATGATATCATTTATTTACTTAAAATATTTCATCGTGTAAATTTGACCTTACTTTGCCAAGTGCTTCTACACTGGCATTTGCAAACAGTGTAGATCCAGAACAGATGATAAACAACATGGGATCTAATGAAACTCTAAGCAAGCCTTCAAATTGATGCTTCTTTACTATTTCAAAGGTGAGACAGTTCTGAAATGGTTTTCAAGCAAGTGTTTTGCAACAAATTGTATTATAACTTGATAAGGCTTTATTTAATCATGGTACATTAAAAATGATGAAATTTATATAAAAGTCGTTTTAAGAAGGACCTATTAAAAATAACATTAACCTGATTGGTTCTCATTTAATGAGAAGCCTGAATAACTTCATCAGTAAGAGATTAAGTATTTTTAATTAACTTTCATGAAGTTAAAATTAATGATAACCTTTAAGCAGAATTACATATAATTTTAATCAATAAAAACAGTCAAACCCCTACTTTTATAACAACTCAAAATAGTAATTGATCATGTCAAAAACAAGTGGCAGCTTAAATTAAAATGAAAGTAAAGCGGAAAGCTCCTATAAGAGCTTTCTGTTTATATTTCATTTTTCTTTAAGCAGTCACTAGCCTTAAACACTGAAAATAAGATTAAGAGCTACTAGAACAGCAGGGTGAGGGGTTACTGTTTAATATTTTAAAAATTATCACTAAATACAAAACATTTGTAACCTTTTGTTGTGCAAAGTTGCTAATAACAGACACCATTAACAGGAAATCATTTGTCAAAGCCTTCTTTATATCTTGAAAATGAGCTAAAGAACACTACATTTTGAACATTAGTATAAAAACAGCTCAGAAAGACTTCTCAGAAATATTCTCGATATACTAAGAAAAGTAAGATTTAACAACAGACAGTGCAATTATGTATATGCTTCCCCTCGGGGGCGTAAAGCATGCAAACAGGCTTTGTGTAGACAAATTGTGAAACACATATACTGTTAAAACTGTGCTGAGCAACCACAAAACAGCAGACATGTGCGGATTACTAAGTATATATAGTTCAAAGCTGAATGCAAAACAACAGAAATACAGAAAGCTCCAATATTGCTTTTGTTATGCATTAAGTGAGCTCCTGTCAGAACCCATTACCCAAAAGCCTGTTTCTTGTTTTGAAAACATATTGCTTAAGGTGCATTCTTCTTTACTTTTAGCCTGCTTTAAGCAAAAAAAATGATAGAATATAGAAAATATTTCTTACTGTATGTTTTCACAACTGTAATACTATGACAGGGCTACCATAAGTTGACATAAAAAATCCTAAGATCTCCAAATTTTTATTTTTCAAGTGCGATTTTACTAACCGTACCTTTACCCCATAGCTTTTTTCTTATTTTCTTGACATGCAACTACTTAAAGCAGGCTGTAATTAAAGCAGAATGCGCCTTAGGGCGCATCCTGCTTTACTTTCAGTCTGCTTTAAGTTACCATGTACTGGCGAAAAATCCAGAGATTTAGGAAAAATCCGGAGAAATGGCAGCCCTGCTATGAAGTAGAACTCTTTTCCTCAGTGGATAAATAAACTAAAGCTGTATTTATGGCGTAATGGGTTATAGGTTACACATTTAGAAGCTTAGAGCAGTTTTGAATGTAAAGTGAAAAAATAAACTCAATAAATAAATTTTTGTTTAGCTGTGCTTGGTTTTAAAGAAAGATGATCACTTAAAACAGGTTGAAAGTAAAGCAGAATGCACCTTAAGAAGGCGCATTCTGCTTTACTTTCAGCCTGCTTTAAGCTATCATCTGCTAGGACAGAGAAAATATTTCTTATGATACATTTCATGAAAGTATGAAAGGCAACTATTATCTCCAGTGGAGGAATAAAATATAGGCGTAAATAGGTGTATTTATGGGGAAATGGGATAACAATGGTGGCCTTGACTCTAAGAAGAGACTGCTCAAAGCAATTAATTTGATAAAGGCATCATAAATTGATGTTCATTACTGACACAGGGACATAACAGTGGTTTCTGGGTAAACATTCTAGTTTATATCTCACAAAGGACAATTAACCTTACTCTTGTTCAATTAGCGTCTACTACAAAGCTGTCATCTACAATAAACCTTTACCCCATAGCATGATTCTAGTTTTCAAGACTGGTAACCACTTAAAGCAGGTTGAAAATAAAGCAGAATGTGCCTTAAGGCACATTCTGCTTTACTTTCAGCCTGCTTTAACCTATTTCCCCATAAATACAATTTTTTACGCCTTTCATTTATTCTTTTTCTGAAGAAAGGAGATCAGCTTTATTCAGCTATGAATATGTATTATAAGAGTTATGTTCTATATTCTGGCAGATGGTAGCTTAAAGCAGTCTGAAAGTAAAGCAGAATGCGCCTTAAGGCGCAATCTGCTTTACTTTCCACCTGCTTTAAGTGGTCAAGTATCTTCAACACTAGAAACAGGCTATGGGGTAATTGGTTAAGTTACCATCTGTTAGAATATAGAAAATATTTCTGATGAGGCATATTCATCACTGCATAAAGTGAAACTAATTTCTTCAGTGAGGGAATAAATCAAAGGCATAAAAACTGCATATAACCATTCCGAATAACTCGGTGGCTCACATGGATCCAATCTGTTTGACACTCTGAAGTAATCTGATGAAGAAATTTTAGACAATTCTAGTTCAGATTCCATTTTCAAAACAGTAGCAGAGGACTGCTTAACCCTTTACCCCATAGCCTGTTTCTAGTTTTGAAGATAGTTGGCTAATTAAAGCAGGTTGAAAGTAAAGCAGAATGTGCCTTAAGGCACATTCTGCTTTACTTTCAGCCTGCTTTAAGCTATAATCTGCAAGGAAACTGAAAATAATTCTTATGAATTATATTTATGACTGTATAATTTGGAACTATTTTCTTCACCGGAGGAATAAATTAAATGCGCTAAAAGTCGCTTCTATTGGAGAAAGGGTTAATGCAAAAGCAGAAAACTCCTGTATAAGATCTTTGCATTACATTGTTTTGCTTGCATTGAGCTGTCACCTGTTTGAAGGACCATTACTTCATCTTCTTTTAACCCTTTGAACCCTAGTCCCGCATCTAGGCGTCCTTTTCAAACAGTGTACATGTGAATGGTACACTTGTCCTGTGCAAACAGTGAATACCCAGATCAGAGGGCTCCGAATGGAGCCCTCTGATCAGGGTCTTCACTGTTTGTCACAATGACAAATATTGACAAAAACAACCCTTAAAAGTCAGAAATGGACAAGGCTAAAATGGAAACTGGAATTGTCCATTTAAAGTTTCAGGGAGGAAAGAGTTACCCATTACTCCATAGATATGCATTTTTACACATTTAATTTATTCCTCCACTCAAGAAAGTAAAGCAGAATGTGCCTTAAGGTGCATTCTGCTGTGATCACCATTGTCTTCAATATCTAGAAACAGGCTATGGGGTAAAGGGTAAAATGATACGTTAACCTCTAATAAATTTGTCTGCAAAATTTATAGTATTGTATGTTTATGGAGTAATGTGTTAAAAAGACATTCTAATGAGTTGTCACAACAAATTGTATTAAGTAAATCTAAAGTGTTTTTGTATATTGAAACAGTATTTTCATGTGTAGCTATTTAGGATAACCTCACTCATTATGACTGACAGCAAGAGTTAACAGACCTGATAGCAAGCATACACACAAATGACAAATTGTTCCTAAATATTCACCTTGTAAACAAGCCAAAACAACTGTCTCAGACATAGAAAAGGATTGGAAAAACAAAGAAAATACCCATCAAAATAACATGGATTATCAGCGAACAGCAGATTGTTTGGACAATGGTAAATAGTGTCTGCTTTGAAAGTCTTGACAGATGGGACTACTTTGTTGTTAAAGCAGTCTCAATCACTTGAGGTAGACATTATGAAAGGCTCATCAGATGCCAAGCCCTGGATCTAAACTCTGCATTATTAGCCCTACTTCTACTTGTGTTTAACCCTTTACTCCTTAGCCTGTTTCTAATTTTGAAAAAAGCTGAACACTTAAAGCAGGTTGAAAGTAAAGCATTATGCTCCTTAATGTGTATTCTGATTTACTTTCAACCTGCTTTAAGCCACCATCTGCTAAGATGTAAAAAATATTTATTTTTGTGCATTTATATGGCTGTATAAATTAGAACTATTTTCTTAAGAGTAGGAATAAATTAAATGCGCAAAAAGCTGAAAAGGGTTCACTCTGTGAAAAACAAACACTGTCTTAGCAATAATATCTGTGTTCACTTGGAATATAATATTATGTATGAACCATTACCTTACAGAAGCCTAATGTAAAACTAAAGTATTGCATAAAGCTCTTTTAGGAGCTTTATGCAATACTTTAATTCTGCAGTAAGCTCCTTCTAGTATTTTACAACTGCAATTGCATCTACTTTTAACTCTTTGAAAGGTAAGTAATTTTTTTTGTCTGCAACAAAAATTGTTGTCTGCTACCATTCTAAAATTAACTTTCTAAAATCCCGTTTTCTAAATTAGTTTGGATTCTGATAAGATGCCAAGTTATTCTGCATCTCATCAAGATCTAACCTGTTTGCAATTGATTTAAGGTAGTCATTGGTTTGCTATTACAGGGCTCCAGATAAGAGGTAGTTTTTTCAACAAATCCCACATTTTCTCACTATTTTTAGCACCAAATCCTATGGTGTTACTACTCATAAGAATCGTCTCCAAGAGACGATTCTAATGAGTAGTGACACCATAGGGTTTAATTCAGAAATAAAGATTTTAGTTTTTGAAAAACTACCCTTATCTGGTGCTCTGTATTAACCCTTTCCGTTATAGAAGAGACCTTTAGCACATGCATTTTATTCATCCGCTGAAGAAAATAGTTCCAAATTTTACCGTAATGAATATGTGTCATATTTAATACTTTCCTTATTCTAGCAGGTAATAGCTTAAAGCAGGCTGAAAGTAAAGCAGAATGCGCCTTAGGGCGCATTCTGCTTTACTTTCAACCTGCTTTAAGTAGTCACATATCTTCAATGCTAGAAACAATGCTATCAGGTAAAGGGTTAACAAGTAAAGAGATAATGGTTGTTGTTAGCTCATCCCAAGTGTGACTGTATTTCCAATCCAAATAGAATACAGTAAATCCTCTCAGTTACAACCAATCAAACAAAAGCTAATTGATTATATAAAAGACAGGTGACACCTTCAAGCAAGGTGACAGTAAATTAGAAAGCTCCTTTAGGAGCTTTCTGTTTTACTGTCACCTTGCTTTAAGCAGTCACCTATCATAAACACCTAATAATCAACACAATTTAGTGATCGTAATAGAGAGGTTTTACTGTGTTCAAGAAGACAGACATAATACACACACAACCAGCATTTTCTGCCAAAGAGCAATAAAAAAACCAGCATCTATAAAAAGATCACCAGTATCTGTTATTGCTGGGAAGACAAATGGAAATGTACCAAACTGTTATTAAACATACTCCCGGAATTTCCTACAGTTATTGATTCTTAACAGATCTATCGATAACACTAAAACTCACTTAAAAACATATAGCTCCTATCAATATTATATAAGTTTCCCATATTATCAAGTGCCATTCATTCATATATCTGTTAATTTCAAACCTTTCTTGTATGGGAAAAGAGTATATACAATATTTGCAAAACAGATCTATAGATAACACTAAAACTTACTAAACCATATACGTTCTATCAATATTATATAAGTTTCCAATATTATAAAGGACTATTCATTCATATATCTGTTAATTTCAAACATTTCCTGTATGGGAAACGAGTATATACAATATTTGCAAAACAGATCTATAGATAACACTAAAACCCACTTAAACCATATACGTTCTATCAATATTATATAAGTTTCCAATATTACAACGGGCCATTCATTCATATATCTGTTAATTTCAACCCTTATTATGTATGGGAAATGAGTATATACAATATTTGCAAAACAGATCTATAGATAACACTAAAACCCACTTAAACCATATACATCCTATCAATATTATATAAGTTTCCAATATTATAGGACCATTCATTTATATATCTGTTAATTTCAAACCTTTCTTGTATGAGAAACGAGTATATACAATATTTGCAAAACAGATCTATCGATAACACTAAAACTCACTTAAAAACATATACATCCTATCACTATTATATAAGTTTCCAATATTACAACGGGTCATTCATTCATATAACTGTTAATTTCAACCCTTATTATGTATGGGACATGAGTATATACAATATTTGCAAAACAGATCTATAGATAACACTAAAACTCACTTAAAAACATATACATCCTATCAATATTATATAAGTTTCCAATATTACAACGGGCCATTCATTCATATAACTGTTAATTTCAACCCTTATTATGTATAGGAAATGAGTATATACAATATTTGCAAAACAGATCTATAGATAACACTAAAACTCACTTAAAAACATATACATCCTATCAATATTATATAAGTTTCCAATATTACAACGGGTCATTCATTCATATAACTGTTAATTTCAACCCTTATTATGTATGGGAAATGAGTATATACAATATTTGCAAACAATGTAGACCCAGATCAGAGGACCCTCTGATCTGGGTCTACATTGTTTTGCAATATTATATTATATATGCTGGGACAACTCCTGCAAGATTCAATGTAAGCTGGTCATTATAGTTAGAAAACGAAGGAGTCAAGGAATTTGGCAAGTCAAAAGTGAGTGTTTATATAGATCAATATACAAATGTACTTGTACTCTATGTTTCTGTATTGCAGGGCTACCATAAGTTGACATGAAAAATCCTAAGATTTCCAACTTTGCATTTATCAAGAGCGATTTTACGAACCGTACCTTTACCCCATCGCCTGTTTCTATGTTTTTTTACACGTAGCTGCTTAAAGAAGCCCTCTGATCTTTGTCTACACTGTTTTGCAATATTATATTTTTTTCATTGTTGTCTGCTACTGTTCTGAATTTAGAAGTTTCAAAAAGTTCTTTTCGAAATACAATCAAGAGTTACAAACAATTTGAATCCTGATGAGACACCGCGTTACGCGGTGTCTCATCTGGATCCAAACCGTTTGCAATGGTAAACACTTTTTCACCAATTCAGCATAATTTAGATTTAAATTCAAGTTACAGCTACATCAGTGACATATAACTAGCTCTATTTGATCTGTATTGTTTCATACAATATTTAGCTCTGTCAACAATCTATAGGTCTTTAAACTTTAAACACATATCTGCAAACAATTTGTTTGGTTTAACTTTAAAGATCCATCAACATTTAACAAATGTTCCAACATTAAACAGACCTGTCAACATTAACTTAATGGTTTAACTTTAAAACATTGAACAAAACTTCCAACATAAAACAATATTGGCGCTATATGACCTTTTTTGTGTCGCAGTGCCGTAAAACCGGACTCATCCATCCATCCAACATACAACAAATTTGTCAATATTACTTAACGGTTTTAACTTCATAGATCTGTCAACACTTCTCCGAAAGTAGCAGCTTTACAGATTTGTATGTCAACATTATATAGGCAAGTCAATATTTCAAAGATCTGTCAACAAACAAAATCAAACACGTCTTTAACGCTGTAACAACATCCATATCAACTTGGAACAAAATATTGAAAAGCAATAATACAGTGGAGAATCTGTTATTCTTTCCCAATAAACGCGTTTACGATAAAACTATTATTTACAATACAAACAGTTTGGAGCCAGATCAGACGCCGGGTAACCCGGCGTCTGATCAGGCTCCAAACTGTTTGCCACCAAGATAAACATGAATTATCAGAATTGTCTAAAAGTTGTTCTTTTCTACGTTTTAGTGCTTTGCGTTTGCGTACGTTTGCGTTTAAACGGGAAAGAATAACAGATTCTCCACTGTAACACCTTGCAATAAGCAACCACTGAATCAAGAAGCATTATGATCTTAATAACAGGTTCCTAATTCTTAATGCAAGACAAGAGTAATGCAGAAAGCTCCTTCAGGAGCTTTCTGCATTACTCTTGTTCAGCATTAAGCAGGCACCTGCCCTACTAATTACCACTATACTTTGATTTCAGTAGTCGCTTAAGACAAGTTCAACTGTAATAAGCTTATTACCTTGTTCAAAACGCTACCGCTTCCCTAATTGATATTGTCACCGAAATTCATCCCTCATTACATGTTTGAAGCTAATCCTTTGTGCAATCTATTTATAGTAACACCTTTTGCTGTCTGCTTCCAGTGCGAATGAGCACCCTATTTGTCTCCCTTCCTGTGTTAAACTCTGCGTATTAAAATTGCCAGTAAATCAAAGGCCAGTACCTCCTTAATGTTTCATATTTGTCTAGCAATGTCAATAAATCACTTACACTGATAACGGTCCCGTTGAATTATAACAGCCAACGAAACTTTCCAGTTGAGAGCGATTAGTTAGCAGAAAACAGCACTTTATTAACCATCCTACACCCGCTATATATTGTACAATATCCGATATCAGAAGTTAACAGCCTTCTCGCTGAGATGAATCTTTTAAACTCAGGACACCTGGGAAGGGTGTAAAGCACTGATCTCCACAAAAAGATCTCCTTTATACGATTAAATCCTCATGATTACAAGGATCTATTAGCCATCACTTTCGTCTTGACACAATTACTGTTGATTTCACAGTAGAGTTCTTCATCAGATTTCCCCCCCAATAAATTGTCACATTGAATACACTATCATCTCTAAGCCTCCCTGTATTAATATCAATTATATGAATCGGCTTAACAGTGGTTTGATGAAATTGTTATATCTGTTTTTTTCCACACACATAAATCTTTTAAACAATGATTTGTTTACTTGAAACAACAATCCAGTCGCAATCAGTTAATAACACTATCAAGAGCACTAGCTCAAATAACAGTTAAATCTGAGTCAATAAAAACAAAACCATGATAAAATCTTTATTTCAATGTACAGTGAAAACCCACTATTACAGCCACTCAAATGAAGATCTAATTATCTTTAAAGTAAGTTATGCTTAAAGCAAGATGAAAGAAAAGCAGAAAGCTCCTTTTAGGAGCTTTCTGCTTTACTTTCATCTTGCTTTAAGCTGCTACCTGTCTTTTTTTTTTTTAACACTAGTAATAATTCCTGCTATGTATGGTCGTTATAGCAGGTATTAACTGTACTGTCACCACAAGTCACTGTCGGTAGCTCTTCAGAGCTCCCTAAAACAACAAACTATCTTAAATTAATTCTTAACAACTCATAGCATGCCTGTTTACACTTAAGCTTACGGGTGAAAGCCCCGCGTATCACTTCCAATCTAATACACAGCAACTCAATACCGCTAACACTCTATCCCCAATAATTTGTAAATACATCAGATTAAATGCCTCTGATTCTCTCCCTTTACCGTTTAAGTAACTCTCAGTGGCTTGTCATGCTACGGCTCGTTAAGCTATCAACTCCGCGGACCTATACTCTCAAAACGGCTTCGCCTGCGATATGATACTGTTTAAACTGCGAATCAAAAAGCTAAATGCAACTTTCGCCTGGCTTAAATTATCAGAAAGGAAATCAATATAGGCCTTTCTAACAACATTTCTTTCAATAAATACCATTCATGTAAGGGACATGTGATGAAGTGACAAAGTTGTTAGACAACGGTAATATCTCTCAACGCCTGGCCTATGGAAAACTGTGATTAAGACGGCCAGCCTATCAAAGAGCAAGACATGACCTTAATAACAACAAGGATTTGTTTATTTTCAATAGACAATTGACTTAGTACAGTCAACCTATTCCTCTAAGACAATTTAGTAAATAAAGGTTGTGAGTTATAAAAACAATTAGCTGCTTACTGAAGGACAAAAATAATGCAGAAAGCTCCTACAGGAGCTTTTTGCATTACTTTTGCCCTGCAGTAAGCATTCACCTGTGTCAACAACATGGATTTGTTTATTTTCACATGCTTTGTTTAACTAGTACAGTTAGCCCTTTCGCCATTAGTAATTCAGTAAAAAAAATATAAAAACAAGTGCCTGCTTACTATTACAGGAAAAAGTAATGCAGAGAGCTCCTATCAAAACTTTCTATATTACTTTTGCACTGCAAAAGACAATAATTTGTCTTTTAAGACCTGACAATGCATCTTCTTTTTGATGGTCTACAGGTCTGACTGTATGGAGCACAATGCAAATCACAGAACCATGTAAATAAAGTAAAAGTCAATGCCGTTATTGAAAAATATTGACCGATTAAAGAGATATGCAGGATTGATTAGAAACCAATGTTAGATCTTCTAGAATCATTGCAATTGTTTTATCATCAAAGCAAGTAAAGTGATGAAATGAAGCCATGGCAGCAATTAGTGTTTAAATTATGATGGCTTTAATTGCAATAAATTAAACATTTGACTACTGGAGATAATTATTGAAGAAATTTGCAAATTGTTGAACCCATTACCCCATAAATACACCTTTTGTGCACGGAATTATACAAAACGGAATAGCAACTAAGCGAAGTTGAATAGGCGAGCATCTGAGCTCTCGCGGCGGTTGAATTTAGCGAGATTATGTGTCACGTGACAACATCTTCACTTTTTGTCTCGTTGTCCGCTAAATCTGGCGTGAAATTTACCGACTCGAGTGTTTTTGTTGACATTTTATAGGATTTAAATGATTTGGTGGACATTCCTATCAATTCACGGGAATATAAACCCGTGAACAATGCTTCGAAAACACACATTTATCATATTGACTACCGATACACAGTCTCTTATCAAGTCTCGCGAGTCTCGTATGCGCCGCACGAGATTTACGATATAGCGCGAGGTTTCGATTCCGTCAGTGTATAACTCTGTGTTTTGTGCCATTTATTTATTCCTCCACTGAGAAAATAGTTCCAATTCATACAGTCATAAGTATGTATCATAAGAAATATGTTCAATACTCTAGTAGGTGGAAACCTAAAGCAGGCTGAAAGTAAAGCAGAATGCGTCTTAACCCTTTCCCACATAGCCTGTTTCTAATATTGAATATATAGTATCCACTTAAAGCAGGTTGAAAGTAAAGCAGAATGCGCCTTAGGCACATTCTGCTTTACTTTCAGCCTGCTTTAAGCTATCATCTGCTAGAATATTGAAAATATTTCTTATAATACATATTTATGACTGTATAAATTGGAACTTTTTTCCTTCAGAGGAGGAATAAACTTAATGCGCTAAAAGGCGCTTCTATTGGGGAAAGGGTTAAGGCGCATTCTGCTTTACTTTCAACCTGCTATAAGTGGTCAATTTTACTGTCGTCAAAACTAGAAACAGGCTATTGGGTAATTGGTTAAATCAAGATCAGGCCAAATAAAATGCGGGTTCTGGTCAGGATACAAACTGTTAATCATTTGTATTTCTACTCATGTGCAAAATAAAAGACAATTAAGCAAGAATTATCAACATCTCCAACAATTATTTTCAAGTATGACATACTACATCAGGGCTCCAGATAAGAGGGAGTAAACTGAACAAATCCAACAGTTTTTGACTCAATTCAGCACCAAATCCGATCGTGTTACTACTCATTAGAATCGTCTCTTCGAGACGATTCTAATGAGTAGTATATAACACCATAGGGTTTAATGCAGAAATAAAGATTTTAATTTTTGAAATACTCCCCTTATCTGGAGCCCTGCTACACATCCTCCTATAAATGGGCAGGTGCCCTCTGATCTGGGTCTACACTTTCCATTGTAATATCTGGATCCAATACTGTAAGAGTTAAATGTGATTCTGATATGTTATACAAATACCATATAAATTAGACAGACAATGCAAACAGAATTGTGCAGACCTGGATCTACATGGTTTGCATATCTGGTTCCAGCACTATAAAGGTTAAATGTGATTATGATACCATGCAAATTGTGCTCTGATGTAGATAACCCTTTCCTCCCTGAAACCTTAAATGGACAATTCTAATTTTCAATTTAGTCCAGTCCATTTTTGACTTCTTAGAGTAGATTTTTACAATATATATCAAAATGACAAACAGTGAAGACCCTGATCAGAGGGCTCCTGAAGGAGCCCTCTGATCAGGGTCTACACTGTTTGCATAGAACAAGTTACTCTTCATAGGTACACTGTCTGCAAAGGACGCTTATATGCCTGACTAGGGTTCAAAGAGTTAACCAGGAGGGCGCTGAACAAGGATGAGGGCCGCTACAACTCACAACACATCTGGGACAATGTATTAACACTGCTCGTTACAGCCTTGAGCGGTGTCAAGTCCCAGCAAAACATCAGTTGGTTGACAAAGCCTGTGGTACACGGGCGAAAGCTTCCAAGGTTAGCTTTCAGTCTTTTTTGTATGTGTTATTTAAAAGTATAACTTCAAAGCAATAGTATTACCTTGCTTTTTCCTTTGAAGCATTTGCTTTGTCGTTTCCAGGAGAGAAATGCAGCCATGCAGACAATCACATTATCCCAGTCAAAGATGCAAGAAATTATATAACAAGCATCTAAGACCAAAATTATATATTAGTCTGCTTTCAAAATCACCTCTATGACTCGTAGAAGTTTCCATTTTTCGTCAAGTTATCACTTCATTGCTTTTGGAAAAACCCTTTGGTTTCTATGCACTGAATTTGTAATGCTAAATAAAGACTTATTTCTGTATCCATATAAACTCACAGCATCCAAGAATAATAGCTGGACTGCGTAATCAACAAGTTTATCCTTCAAACTCCAAATGAAGAATCTTCAGTTTTTTTAAACACAGGTATCCAACAATATCCTTAGTAAATGTCACCAAGCTTCACATTGATATGAATGGTGTCCTCTCCAATTGAAATTGATCGTGGTAGGGATGTACATGATTGTATTAATGCTGTGTGACTTCATTTCTCTTTTTGTATTTTTCTTTGCCTGTTGACTTCATTTCTCCTTTTGTCTTCTTTTCTTGCCCGTTTTCTCTGTAAACTAGAGATGTGTCGGTGCAATATGGATGCCCCCGGTGGCACCAAAGTATAATGCAGATCTGAACTCATGGTGGCATAACTCATGAATTATTGTTTTCTAAGTCCAAGGGGCATAACTCTGCAAAGATTTACTCAATTAAAACCAAATTCAAACCTGACCTGCATATTTTCATGATGTACGTATATCTGTATAATTTCAGTTCAAACATGTCAATGTATGACTGAGATATTGAAAGGAAACAGCAATCTGTTCCAAATTTTCAAAGAACAAGAGGCATAACTCTGTCCAAAATTAGTGAACTGAAATTAGATTTAAACATGACCTGCATTTTATTGCAATGAACCTACATTCCAAATTTCAATTCAAATTGTCAATGCATGACTTCGTTAACGAGCGGAAACCACAAATTGTCAGAAATTTTCTAAGTCCAAGGGGCATAACTCTGTCAAAACTTATTTTGACCGAAACCAAATTCAAACTTGACATGTGTATTGCCATGATGTATCTATATACCACATTTGACTTCAATATGTGCATCTATGATGGCGATATCAAACGGAAAGTTCAAACTAAATGATGACGGAAGGACAGAATGATGGAAAGGGTGACACTAGGTAACATTACAAGGGTAACATTACATGGCTGCGGCATAAAAAGAATAACTAGTTTCTTTGTATTGATGTTAAATTCTATTTCGTTACGAATTTCTCCGGGATGAAATGAGATGTGTGCCGCGCATGCGCAAGGTCAGTGTGCTTAGCGTTTCCGGCATGGAAACAGTCTCTGTAATTTGATACGAAAATTACAAAAATATAGTGGTTTGAACGAACGCAGTTCGTTATCTTGTGGTACAAGTTGTGTACAATCATAAGCCACTTTAGTTTGTACGTAGTACGAACGCTGTCAATTCTTAATTACGTTGATTGAGATCGATTTTGTCGCCACACGCGGTGTGGTCTTCTATTGAAGCATAATGGCGGACGCGGCTGAGAAAGACCCGTCGAAAGAAAAGGAAATGGCCGCTCGTGGCAGTGACCAAACTAAAGCAAAATCCAGTTCAAGGGGCAAGGCCCCACTCAAGCAGTCGTCGGAGAAACCAGGTTCGTCGGGTACGGCCAAAAAATCGGCAAATCGTGATGATGAGATGATGGCAATATTGCTTGCTATGAGATCGGAGCAGGCCAAAACAACTAGACAGTTGGAATCCTTCGAAAGTAGGATCAATAACTTGGAAACTGTGGATCATACGCAGTATGATCAATTTGATGAACAGTATGGTTGGGAAGATTATGTGGAGGATGACTCTGAAATGTTGGTGCAGGGATCGGTAGAGTCCGTGCCACCTGGTAAAAGGAAACAGGATGACTGTAATAACAATGATCAGAACTCTAGATTCTCAAGTTTGGCTAAGAAGTTCAAAGTGCAAGAGCTGTGTGATGGAGATGTGGACACGGTGCTAGCTGAGAATATAGATACATTATTTAAAGAAGGCATGCAAAAGGAAAAATATGAAACTATGATCAAAGACATGCAAAATGCAAGACCACAAAATGCTCAGGGGTTGATCACTGTGAAACTAAACCAATTGGTGTGGGATATAGTATCCCCTACAGCCCGGTCCAGAGATGGAAAGCTGCAAGCTGTTGAAACTTCTCTTGTGAAGTCTGCAAGTATTCTTGCCAAAACTGTGGACAAGGCAGACAAAATGGAAAAAGAGTGCAAGCAGAGTGGGGGTGAATATGATGTTAGTCATATAATTGATCGTTGTAATGATGCAATAGCGCTTCTCGGACATGCAAATTTCCAAATAAATATGTTCAGAAGAGACTTGCTAAAGCCTGAAATGAGGAACGAATATTCCCATTTGTGCACCCACTCCATTCCATTTACGGATCAGTTGTTTGGTGACGACGTGTCTAAGACAGCTAAGGAAATCGAGGAATGTTCCAGAATGGGACACAGGTTGCAATATGGCCCAGTTAGGGGTAACTACAGACAAGACAGAGGACGGTATGGGTACAGACCGAGATACAGAGGTGGCTTCCATCGTGGTGGTTACCGAGGCAGAGGTGTCATGGAATCTAGTCATCCACAAATGCCAAAAAACTTGCCTCGCCGAGGGGGAGCAAGGAGAATGTAGATCTGCAAGTAAGTGAATCATTTGTAGCAGGTAGATTGAAAGATTTTGTCTCTGAATGGAAAAATCTAACAAACGATCCGGTTATTCTGGATATGGTGGAACATTATCATGTAAATTTCATAGATGAAATAACACCATTTCAAGAAAAATTTTCACAGCAAAAATTTAATGCAAGAGAATCTCAAATTATTGATAAAGAAATTGAGAAATTATTGCAGTTGCATGTTCTGAAGGAAGTACAATGGGATAGACAACATTATTTGTCTCCAATATTTCTGAGACTTAAGAAAAACAAAGAAGAATACAGAATGATATTGAATCTCAAAAAGTTCAATGAATTTATACCATACCATCATTTTAAAATGGACACTTTTGAAACAGCAATTACTTTAGTTCAAAAAGACATGTACATGTGTACAATAGATATCAGACATGCATATTACTCCATTCCTGTTGCTCAGGAAGATCAAAAGTTTTTTAGATTTTTGTGGAGAGACGGAATCTTTCAATATACATGCATCCCTAATGGCTATAGGGAAGGTCCTAGAATATTCACCAAGTTGTTAAAGCCAGTGTATGCAAAATTAAGAGCAGATGGCCATATTTGCACAGGGTTTATTGATGATAGTTTGTTAGGTGGTAACACATACAATGAATGTTCAAATACACTTTGTGTATCTCAGAAAATGATGAAGAAATTGGGTTTCGTTTTGAATGACGAGAAATCTGTAATCGTGCCAACTCAAAGAATTGTATATTTAGGATTCATCATTGATTCTGTACTAATGATCATTATTTTGACGTCAGAAAAACAAGATCACATTGTACTTATGTGCAAGAAACTGTACAATTCTAAAACTGTAAAAATCAGAGAGGTAGCACAGGTTATTGGTTTGTTGGTATCATCATTCCCAGCTGTGGAATACGGTAGATTGTTCTATAGAAAACTAGAAATGGAGAAAATACAAGCTCTGAAGAGAAATTATGGAAACTTTGATGCAGATATGGCTATTTCCTCTTATATGAAAGACGATTTGGAATGGTGGATTCACAATATTTATTCCCAAGTTAGAGTCATTAATCGTGGTAATCCTTCAGAGGAAATTCAAACTGATAGCAGTCTCTCTGGTTGGGGTGCTGTTTTTCATGGTGAAAAGTTTGGTGGACGGTGGACCACTGAAGAGAGTGCTTATCACATTAATGTACTTGAACTCATGGCAATTTTGTTTGCAATAAAAGCATTGGCAGACAAATTGGAGAATAAACATGTGAAAATTTTGTCTGATAGTACAACAGCAGTGTGCTACGTAACTAACTTTGGTGGAATTAGATCAGACAAATGTAACAATGTCAGTAGGGATATATGGTTAGCTTGTATGTCTAGAGGCATTTGGATTACATGTGCACATATTCCAGGGATAGAGAATGAGGCAGACATTCCTTCTCGGCAGTTTAAGGATCATATAGAATGGGAGTTAGATAAAGCAGTTTTTGATAAAATCTGCAGCTTATGGCAGAAGCCTACTGTAGATTTGTTTGCTTCTCGGTTGAATAATAAAATGCCAGTTTATTGTTCATGGTTTCCAGATCCTAATGCTTCATACATTGATGCCTTTACAATTGATTGGGGAAAATTTGATAACTCATACATTTTTCCTCCTTTCAGCATTCTAGCTCGCTGCATTCGGAAGATACGAACAGACAAGGCCAAAGCAATTTTGTTAACTCCACTTTGGCCAACACAGACATGGTTCACATTATTAATGAAGATACTGGTCGACAGACCAGTGATACTGCCGAAGACAACGCAATTGTTGATAGCTACAAATCGAAATATGAAACATCCAATGGCACAAAAACTAGTATTGATTGCATGCAGACTGTCCGGAATTCTTACAGAGAACGAGGATTTTCAAAAAAGGCTACCTCTATTATCATGTCATCGTGGCGAGGTACCACAAAACGGGAATATCAGGTCTATATTTCAAGATGGCTATTGTACTGTGATAGACAAAAAATTGATTCAATTTCAGTTTCTGTCAAAGATGTGATAGAATTTTTAACGTTGGAGTTTGATAGAGGACTGAGTTACAGTGCCATCAATACGGCTAGAGCAGCGTTGTCTTCGTTGGGTATCACTCTTGGTGCTTTCACAGCAGGAACACACCCGACTGTTGTCAGATTCTTGAGAGGAGTGTTCAACAAACGACCTCCTGAACCCAAATATACACATACTTGGGATGTTAATAAAGTGCTTTGGTATTTGAAAAAACTGTCACCAGTGAAACATCTTAGTTTAAAGGACTTGACATTAAAATTAACAATTTTAATGGTTCTGACAAATGCAGCGAGAGTACAAACAGTTCATTTGTTAAGTGTACATAATATTCACAAGTTAAGTTCAGAGTTCGTTTTACAGTTCAGGAGTTTATTGAAACAAATTATAAGTAATATATAGACTTTTTCTTGTTTTCATGGCGGTATTCCTCTGAAGACGGAACATGGCTGCCTATATGGCGAGGTAATTGAAAACAGCTATGCACGTAATCCTCCAGCTTGACAGACAATAATGTCTGTACCAAGCTGTCCTGTGAGTGTTAAGCACAGGTGCGCCAACAACAACAACAACAACATGGCGGTACGAAAAACAAGAGGTCCATGAGGCCCTAAACTGGAGATACTGTACCTATGGTTGTCTCCAGGAGCTTTTTCTACCATAATACCAACTGACCTGCTTTATGACCCTATTTGACTGACTAATATTAATTACTGACCTAGATATCTCAAGATGATCATACTGTGTAAGATTTATACAAGCTTTTTCTATAATTTGACTTACTAATCTACTTTTTGACCTAATGTAACTTGCATTCATACATTATCTAGATTTACTCTAGGTGATTATTTTGACCACTTTTTATTAATTTGGGGCCAAAAAAAGTGGCCTCTAAGGTGTTCTGAAACCTTTTCTATGATTTGACCTAGTGACCTACTTATTAGTTTGACATAACTCATATTCATAATTGAACTATAACTATGTTGTCAAGGTAATCATTCTGAGCTAGTTTAAAGAAATTGCTGCATTATCAGTCTTAAGCATAGGTGAAAACTTAATGCAGGGCAAAGGCAAAGCAGAAAGCAGGAGCTTTCTGCTTTGCCTTTGTCCTGCATTAAGCAAAGACCAGTGTTTAGAGAGCCAAGTGTTTCTTAAAGAGTTGCCAATTAACCCACGTTTGACTGTAATGACTGTAACTATGAACATTGCCAATCTCTGTGCTGGAATCACTCAGCAATCCAGACAATAAATGGATTCTAATGGATCAATTACAGAAGAACCTGGTCTGTGCAATATTTCATTGAAGAAACAATACGACACTGTCAAATCATACAGGTATATGTAGCTGGTAGCTGCTTATTGCATGAAAAAAGGTAATGAAAGATACTCTTCACAGGAGTATTCTGCATTACTTTATTGTATGTGGCATTAAGGTACCACCTGTCTTTAACCCTTTCCCCAATAGAAGCGCCTTTTAGCGCATTAAAATTATTCCTTCACTGAAGAAAATAGTTCCAATTTATACAGTCATAAATATCTATCATACGAAATATTTTCTATATTCTAGCAGATGATAGCTTAAAGCAGGCTGAAAGAAAAGCAGAATGCGCTTAAGGCGCATTCTGCTTTACTTTCAACCTGCTTTAAGTGGACACCTATATTCAATACTAGAAACAGGCTATGTGGGAAAGGGTTAAGAATGTCCAGAGTTGCTGGCTTCTGCTTCAAGGTGGTCTCCTATTATCACTGAAATGACAGTATGCAATATCAATAGGATCTATGAAAATCTAATAGAAATGATGATATGTTTACTGACTAAACACTTTGAACATGGATAAAAAATGGTGTGTGCTCAAATTTCTAAATAGTGTATGCTCAAATTTCTTTTCCAGGTTTGCAGAAAGACAATATCCCTGGGCAAACAATATTGTTCACCATGCTGTAACAGTAAAACCTGTGTTTAGCATCCAATCAATTAACACATTACCCTATTGCCTGTTTCTAATTTTGAAAACTGGTGACAACTTAAAGCCGAGGTTGAAAGTAAAGCAGAAAATGCCTTAAGACACATTCTGCTTTACTCTCAGCCTGCTTTAAGATACCATCTGCTAGGATATAAAAACTTTTTTATTATGGTTCATACTCATGACTGTATAAAGTAAAACTATTTTCATTATGTGGAGAAATAAATTATAAAAGCATAACCAACAAGAGCGTGTCCCAGTTACACGAATGCCCCCAATGGTACAGGGAGGGGAATCCGGACTGTCAAATGTAAAATGTACGAGTTAAAGTAAAATGTACGAGTTAAAGATCTGAAACTGTCGTGGAGCACCATTTTGAGGAATTCAATGGCCATTACTCCAAAAGGCATAGCATAAATTGGCGCCGCTTATTATCCAAATTAGTCTCCATTTTATGTCAACAAACATTTTCAGAAAGTTTGGTGAAGATCAGATGAAAAGCAATGTGTTTGTGAAACACAAATGCCCCCAGGCAGCATCATGTTCTGTAATGTAATGCTTATTTGCAAAAGTAGGTCAAAAGTCATGGTCGTAGGGTAAATGAAGCATTGACATGGTTGGAGAAGTCTTATCACAAGAACCATACAAAGTATGGAAGGTCTAGGCCTACTGGTTCAAATGTTATAGGCGTATAAAGATTTATACAAAAGAAGGTCAAAGGTCAAGGTCACAAGCGCAAAAAACGTAATTATAGTTGGAAAGGTCCTGACACAAGAAATATATAAACAAAATATGACAGTGGTAGGCCCACTGGTGCAAATGTTATAGCCCTTTAAAGATTTCAACAAAAGTAGGTCAAATGTCAAGGTCACAAGGTCAAAATCTTTTGTATGGTTAGAAAGGTCTTGCCACAGGGAAAACACATGCAAAGTATAAATGGCCCAGGTGCAAAAATGCAAAAGTTATAGCCAAGGTTAAGGTTTTTGGTTAAAGTTTGATTTAATAGGTCAAAGGTGAAGGTCAATGTCACAAGGTCACATATGTTGGTATGGTTTGAAAGGTCTGGACACAAGAAATATACATACAAAATATGAAAGCCCTGGGCCTATTTGTGCAAATGTTATAGCCATTTAAAGATTTTTACAAAAGTAGGTCAAATGTCAAGGTCACAAGGTCAAAAAGTTTTGTATGGTTGGAAAGGTCTTGCCATGAGGAATACACATGCCAAGTATAAAAGGCCTAGGTTCAAAAATGCAAAAGTTATAGCCAAGGTTAAGGTTTTTGGTTAAAGTTTGATTTAATAGGTCAAAGGTGAAGGTCAATGTCACATGGTCACATATGTTGGTATGGTTGGAAAGGTCTTGACACAAGAAATATACATACAAAATATGAAAGCCCTGGGCCCGCTGGTGCAAATGTTATAGCCATTTAAAGATTTTTACAAAAGTAGGTCAAATTTCAAGGTTAAGGTCACAAGGTCAAAAAGTTTTGTATGGTTGGAAAGGTCTTGCCATGAGGAATACACATGCCAAGTATAAAAGGCCCAGGTTCAAAAATGCAAAAGTGATAGCCAAGGTTAAGGTTTTTGGTTAAAGTTTGATTTAATAGGTCAAAGGCGAAGGTCAATGTCACATGGTCACATATGTTGGTATGGTTGGAAAGGTCTTGACACAAGAAATATACATACAAAATATGAAAGCCCTGGGCCCACTGGTGCAAATGTTATAGCCATTTAAAGATTTTTACAAAAGTAGGTCAAATTTCAAGGTCAAGGTCAAAAGGTCAAAAAGTTTTGTATGGTTGGAAAGGTCTTGCCATGAGGAATACACATGCCAAGTATAAAAGGCCCAGGTTCAAAAATGCAAAAGTTATAGCCAAGGTTAAGGTTTTTGGTTAAAGTTTGATTTAATAGGTCAAAGGTGAAGGTCAAAGTCACATGGTCAAATATGTTGGTATGGTTTGAAAGCTCTGAACACAAGAAATATACATACAAAATATGAAAGCCCTGGGCCTATTTGTGCAAATGTTATAGCCATTTAAAGATTTTTTACAAAAGTAGGTCAAATGTCAAGGTCACAATGTCAAAAAGTTTTGTATGGTTGGAAAGGTCTTGCCATGAGGAATACACATGCCAAGTATAAAAGGCCTAGGTTCAAAAATGCAAAAGTTATAGCCAAGGTTAAGGTTTTTGGTTAAAGTTTGATTTAATAGGTCAAAGGTGAAGGTCAATGTCACATGGTCACATATGTTGGTATGGTTAGAAAGGTCTTGACACAAGAAATATACATACAAAATATGAAAGCCCTGTGCCAACTGGTGCAAATGTTATAGCCATTTAAAGATTTTTACAAAAGTAGGTCAAATGTCAAGGTCAAGGTCACAAGGTCAAAAAGTTTTGTATGGTTGGAAAGGTCTTGCCATGAGGAATACACATGCCAAGTATAAAAGGCCCAGGTTCAAAAATGCAAAAGTTATAGCCAAGATTAAGGTTTTTGGTTAAAGTTTGATTTAATAGGTCAAAGGTGAAGGTCAAAGTCACATGGTCAAATATGTTGGTATGGTTGGAAAGGTCTTGACACAAGAAATATACATACAAAATATGAAAGCCCTGGGCCAACTGGTGCAAATGTTATAGCCATTTAAAGATTTTTACAAAAGTAGGTCAAATGTCAAGGTCAAGGTCACAAGGTCAAAAAGTTTTGTATGGTTGGAAAGGTCTTGCCATGAGGAATACACATGCCAAGTATAAAAGGCCCAGGTTCAAAAATGCAAAAGTTATAGCCAAGGTTAAGGTTTTTGGTTAAAGATTGATTTAATAGGTCAAAGGTGAAGGTCAATGTCACATGGTCACATATGTTGGTATGGTTGGAAAGGTCTTGACACAAGAAATATACATACAAAATATGAAAGCCCTGGGCCCACTGGTGCAAATGTTATAGCCATTTAAAGATTTTTACAAAAGTAGGTCAAATGTCAAGGTCAAGGTCAAAAGGTCAAAAAGTTTTGAATGGTTGGAAAGGTCTTGATACAGGGAAGACACATGCCAAGTATAAAAGGCCCAGGTACAAAAATGCGAGAGTTATAACCAAGGTTAAGGTTTTTGGCACAGACAGACGGACGCACGGACAGACGGACGGACGTTCTCACAGTTGGACATTTGTTGGGTATATTTTTTGTTTAAAAGTACCCAACAGTACACTAAAATACCCAACAATAACAATAGGGCAATCACGGAATGAATGAAATCTATTGTTCTCCCTACCCAACAAAGGACCTTTCGTGCGCTCGGACGGACGGACGGACGGACGGACGGACCAACAGACATGACAAAAACTATATGCCCCCGAATCGTAGATTCTGGGGGCATAAAAAGGGTAATCAAAGATTACAAAGCTCACCTCCTGCAAGGAACAGACTTCAACGCAAAACCCTAATGTTGACACTAGAGGTCAAGGCCAATGTCACTAAACTGTGGTGCATCGTGGTCTACTCATTGAGGCACACAAGCATATGAAGTTTCCTGACCATAGATGTAGTTCTTTGATCAGAACAGACTTTAACACAAAACCTTAATGTTGACCTTAGAGGTCAAGGTCAAAGCCACCAAACAGCAGTGCATCATGGTCTATTCATTGAGGTGCATTAGCATATGAACTTTCGTGACCGTAGTAGCAGTCATTTGCTCAGAACAGACTTTAATGCAAAACCTTAATGTTGACCCTTGAGGTCAAGTTCAAAGGCCAAGGCCACCAAACTACAGTCCATCGTAGTAACTCATTAAGGCGCATCAGCATATGAAGTTTCGTGAACATAGGTGCAGTTGTTTGATCAGAACAGACTTTAATGCAAAACCTTTAGCTTGACCCTAGAGGTCAAGTTCAAAGGTTGAGGCCATCAAACAGGGTTGCATCGTGGTCTACTCATTTAGGTGCATCAGCAACTGATGTTTCGTGACCGTAGATGTACTTGTTTGCTCAGAACAGACTTTATAGCATAAGCCCCCCTCACTTTGTGGAGGTGAGCTAAAAAGGCATACATATGGAGTGATCGTCTAAAAAGCATTTAGACTTCTAAATACATGTACAGATTATTGCATGACTAGAGTTATACACAAAGCAAACAGGCACTTAAAGCAGGCTGAAAGTAAAGCAGAATGTGACATAAGGCATATTCTGCCTTACTTTTAACATGCTTTAACTTTTCTCCAAAACTAGAAATAGGCTATGGGTATACTTTCATTTCTATCGGAAATACCATAAGGGTATATAAATTAGCTTGGGAAACTTGTTTTCCCTACATTGAAAGGGTTGTTATCTATTCTACCGATGATGTAAGTTTTATTTTTATGAAGTTTTTATATTCTATATCACTCTTACATGTCATAAATATTGTCTTCTATGACCTAGAGAGATTCAGTATGTTATTTGTGATATGAACACCTTAACTGGAGCAAATTGAGAGGACCTCAACCCTTCCCCCACAAAGCATAACTATAGTATTGAAGACTCTTTTTCCTCATTCTGCTTCACTTTCAGCAATTTTTAAAACACCATCTGCTAGGATAAATGAAATGTTTCTTAAAGTGCATGTGCATTCTTGATTGCTTAAAGTGGAACTATTTTTTTGAGTAAGGAATAAGACACACCTAGCTATATGGTGAAAAGCAGGCAGAATAAAAGTAGAAAAAGTAGACCTTTCTGCTTAACTTTCTGTCTGTTTCAAGCACCTATACCTGTTAGTTAAGCAAAAAACTTTTCTGAACATGCACAGCTAAGACGTTGAAAAGGCATTTGAATGAGGAATGTTAAAAATAAGTAAAAAAAAATTTAAGTAAATATTTTACTTAAACTTCTTACGTAAAAAAAAAATTTAAGTAAATATTTTATTATTATATTATTGTGACATAACTATGCATAGTACATAATGTTTTTAACAAAAATATTGTTTAAATACAAACAATTTGCACCCGGCCCAGTGGGCCTATAAGTCACCACAATTTAAACATAAATGTCTTGCAAATAAAATAAGTCAACCCCTTAGCCAACTCAACCACCTATATAAGAAAAGGTGGTTCTATGGCGGAGTAGGCAAAAAAGAATTCTGCTTTTAACCCTTTCTTGGACAAAATATCATCTGCTAAATCTTGCTGTCTAATACTGTATGCCAAATACAATGTTTTTTAGGTTTTGACAAAAATTAGTGGGTTGTATAAGAGTGGTTTACTGCATACAGGATTTATCTGATTATCTCCCTTTAATAAAAATATTTAAAAAAAAACAAGTGCGGAATATTTTGTATTGTTATATAATAAGATCTCCGAAGTTAGGTTCCTTCTAAATTTCTTTTATCCAAGCTATATAGTAACCAGCCAGCTGTTGTATGCACACACTCTGGCGGCTGGTCAAAGGTTTTACTGTAATTTTCATTTCAAGTATATAATTCAACACTTTTCCTAGCTGAACTTTTCAAATGGACTTTTCCATTTTTCGAAAAAATAACTCTTACATTGACTCTTGAGGAGCGTGCTCAAACAACAATTAAAGGTTTTACAATCAGTGTAGACCCTGATCAGAGGGCTCCTTCCGGAGCCCTCTGATCGGGGTCTACACTATTTGCAAAGGCTGTATATGTGATATTCACAATGTGATGTTAACATTGATATCAGCTTCAACATCTGCCTCAGGGCATGCTACCTGTTCCATCATTTCAACATGTGTGGTTTTATAACTTATAATCCATCATACAGAGCTCCAGATAAGGGGGTATTTCAAAAACTAAAATCTTTATTTCTGCTTTAAACCCTATGGTGTCACTACTCATTAGAATCCTCTCAAAGAGACGATTCTAATGAGTTGTAACACCATAGGATTTGGTGCTAAAACACGTGAGAAAATGCTGGATTTGTGCAATTTACTCCCTCTTATCTGGAGCCCTGCATTACCGGTATATCAATGTTAAAATCTTGCTCAAATCTCTGCCACGGTCTGGATCCCAATCTTATATCATCTGACCAGAAACTAGGCCAGTCATAACTATTTTGGTAAAAATTGACTACATAATACTGAAATAAAACTTTGTCATAAAACTATTGAACTGTGCAATAAACTTGAATCATCTGTTGCTGCAGGTTAAGTTCTACCAAAAGATTTTGATAAGCATTTCATAAACATTAAAAGACTTAATGCTCAATGAGGTTTTTTTGCTGTTTGAAAGACAAGCTGTAAAATTCGATATGGAAATCGCATTCATTCACAAATCGTTGAGAATGCTGTTGAGAGGAAAGTTGTACGTGAAGTTTAGATAATAAAAATATGAAAGATAGCTTTTTTGCAAAATTGGAATAGATCTAACAGATACAAGAGAAGTCTCGAAAGCTCACACCTGTTTAGGTCGAACTTACCCGTATTGCTATAGCTAACTCTTTCAACACTAAGTAACTCATGTGGGTTATCAAGATCCCTTGTGGATCTTTTTAATTACCAAAATGTGTACCAGTCTACATGGAAATCTGGGTAGCTTTATAAATATTGATCTAAATTAGAAAACAGTGTATACTTAAGACCCTGATCAAAAGGCTCCTATAGGAGCCCTCTGATTTGGGTCTATACTGTTTTCAAATGAAATGAGTATATTTTAAACAGGTCCATGGTGTTGAAAGAGTTCAATCCGAAAAACTCTCTTTCACTATTGCATCAATGAAAAAATACACATAATTATTTAAAAGTTAAGACATGGCTAAAGCCACAATCTACTTTTGAAACATGTGTAAGTTTAACCAATTACTCTATAGTATGTTTCTAGTATTAAAGATTATGTCTCCACCTAACCTATATGATGTGACTACTCCTTAGAATTGTCTCAATGAGATGATTATAATGAGAAGTCACAACATATGGTCTGATGGAGACTTAACCCTTTCCCACATAGCATATCTCTAGTATTGAATGTAGGTGTCCACTTAAAACAGGTTGAAAATAAAGCAGAATGCGCTTTAAGCGCATTCTGCTTTACTTTTAGCCTGCTTTAAGCTATCATCTGCTAGAATATAGAAAATATTTTGTATTATACATATTTATGAATGTATAAATTGGAACTATTTTCTTCAGGGCAAGAATAAACTGAATGCGCTAAAAGGCGCTTCTACGGGGGAAAGGGTTAAAGCAGGAAATGTTGGATTTACTAACTCTGGAATCCCTGATATACGGTCAATGTGCATTGATGACTATGGAAGAACTGGTAAGCTTAACCGATTACTCCATAGATACACGATTTATTTCTCCAATACAGAAATAGTTACAATTTATGCAGTCATGAATATAATATTAAAACAAATATTTCCAACATTCTAGCAGATGGTGGCTTAAAACAGGCTGAAAGTAAAGCAGAATGTGCCTTAAGGTGCATTCTGCTTTACTTTTAACTTTTTTAAGTGATCACTTATCTCCAATACTAGAAATAGGGTCCATGCTTATTAAGCGTTTGAGTTGAGTGTGAAATCATTCTCAAGCATTTGATTTGATCAAATACTTGAAAACAAACTCAGACTCAACTCAAATGCTTTATAATTAAGCGCTGGTCCAGACTATGTAGTAAAGGGCTAAAATGTGAGCCTGTTTTGAGTGGTCTTATCATCATGTTTTTATTCTATTATATTGACTTCTTCAGCAGACAGAGTAGTCTTCATCAATCCCCTTGTGCAATGTATAAAATTATAGCCCTCTAAATTTGTATAGGGAATTCGGGTCATAACTGTTCTATATAAAACAATCTTCCAAGATTTTATCTTGCTCTAGGAAATTGTGGTATCTATTACACAAAGTTCACTTTTTCCAATACAACAGTGCAATAGGATGCCTCCTCTACCTGATTCTCTACTTTACCAATTACCCCGTAAATACGCCTTTAATTTATTTCTCCACTGAAGAAAATAGTTCCACTTTTATAGTTATGAATATATATCATGAGAAACACTTTGTATATTCTTGCAGATGGTAGCTTAAAGCAGGCTGAAATTAAGTAAAGCAGAACGCACCTTAAGGCGCATTATGCTTTACATGTACTTTCAATCTGCTTTAGGTGGTCACTTGTCTTCAATTCTAGAAATCAAATCAATGTTGATTGATGGTGTAAATCACTAGTGGCTGCCTTAAGTAAGATGAACATAAAGCAGCAAGTAAGCATCAAGTGGAGTTCTGTGCTTTACTTTTGTCTTGCTTTAACCCATTACTCATTACACATGTTCACACATTTAATTCATTCTTCAAACAAGAAAACAGTTCCATTTAAAACAGTCATAAGACCATCAGAAATATTTTTTGTATCCTAGCAGATGATAGCTTAAAACAGGCTGAAAGTAACCAAGAATGCAAATTATTGCAAAATCAATCAACTGTTGGTCACACCAAATCTTGCATGCGACAATTACAAACATGTAACCTGCTAAAAGTTATCATCTGGCTAAATGACACATGTCTTGTCAGCAAATCTCATACATTTACAGGTAAAATCTATTAAAAACAAAAGGCATGACAGATATAATGAAACTATAATACTACTGTAAAACCACTCCAATACATAAACTCAAACTAAGGTTTGCTTTTAGAGTTTAAGGCATGTAGCTGCTTAAAGCAAGCTGGAAGTAAAGCCAAAAGCTCCTAAAGGAGCTTTCTGCTTAAATTTCTTCTTGCTTTCAGCTGCACCGTGTCTTTAAAAGCCTATGTGAATCTTTCTTTGAGTGGCTGTAAATAGTGTAACTTGATTGTTATGAATTCAGTGTCAATATAATGAATTAGAGTCAGAGATAAGGCATGTTTAAATGGACAAAACCTGACAAAAAGTGTGAAAAGTTATATAACTTGAGATCTAAGTCCTATAAAACAATCCTTCATGCATAATCCTGCTTACCCTTAGTCTGTATGGATGGCTATATACATCCTTTGCAAACAGTGCATGTAAGCCCCAGTGAGATGAACCTTAAAGATCCCTAAAGTAATAAATCTGATCAGGGTCTGCATTGTTTGTCATGTTTTTAAATATTTTAGGGATAAATTCTTCGAGAATCAATCTTTATTTATCAGAAAATTGAACAGTGTGTTTGAAAAATTCATTTGAAAGGGTTAATGACCGACAGTGTTACATTCTTAACCCTATTTAACATGGAATCAATATTGTCTGCTTAACCCAGTACCCCTTAAATATGCATTTTTACACCTTTAATTTATTCTTCCACTGAAGAAAATAGCCCCACTTCATAGACATGAATAAGAACTAGACTCATTCTGCTTTACTTTCAATCTGCTTTAAGTGGTCACTTGTCTTCAAAACTGTATAAACAGGCTGTAAGACGATTGGTTAAGGCAAATATGTGCAGGAATAGCATCAATAGGAATAGGTTTCACTGTACAGTAAAACTTCTCTATTATGACCACTAAATTTTGTTAATTATTTGGGGTTTTGCAACAGGTGACTGCTTAAAGGAAGGTGACAGTTAAACAGAAAGCTCCTTTAGGAGCTTTCTGTTTTACTTTCACCTTCCTTTAAGCTGTCACCTGTCCTTTATACAATCAATTAGCCTACATTTCAGTGGTCGTAATAGAGAGGTTTTACTGTACATCTTCATCGCCCAGGTATGTGAATAATTACCAGCCCAATCAGTCAATTGCTGCACAGTCTAGCAGATATGTCATTGCTGACAGTGCAATCACAATGATCTGAAACCCAATCTTGTCACCTGTAAACACATGCAGCCTCCATTAGAATGCTTCTAAACTGATTCACTTAACCTTTAATAAGGTAGGTAGTTTTTGTCTGCAAAACCATTGTTATCTGAAGTAATCCTCAAATTGATTAATCAGCAATTTTTTGTCAGAAAGTATCTTTAGTATCAAAATAGTTTGGATCCAGATGAGATGCCAAGTAACTTGGCATCTCATCTGGATCCAAACTATTTTGAGCAGGTATCATAAATATGTTTACCGCCTGTTAAAGTTTAAATAACACTATTTACGGCATGTCCAATTACCTGGTCGAATATGGAGAAATGTCACGCAACTAAGGTACAAAGAGGTCCATATTTAACCCTTTCAAAGCTTTGTCTGCTTAAAACATGCAATCTGCTAAAATTCTAAACATTTAAACATTCCCCTTTAAACCTAACACAATATGATTAAATTACAAATGGTTTGGTCCATAATTAATTGGAACTGATGCAGACAAACATTGCAGGGCTCCAGATAAGGAGAGTATTCCAAAATTTAAATTTTTATTTCTGTATTAAACCCTATGGTGTTACTACTCATTAGAATCGTCTCTTCGAGACGATTCTAATGAGTAGTAACACCATAGGATTTGGTGCTTACATAGTGAGAAAATGTTGGTTTTGTTCAGTTTACTCCCTCTTATCTGGAGCCCTGACATGAGTTGGAAAGGTCTTCAGTGCTAGCTTCCTGTGTTTAAAGGGTTAATGCTCATTTTATACTTTGAAACGGTTAAGATTGTAATAAAGATTGCATAACTGTTGAAAAAAGGCATAAACCAGCTCCATTAACATCCACCTTCTATTGTCTGTATAATCAGTTCAAACAAATAAGCAGTCAACACAATGATATGTAACTTTAGTTTAACCCATTACCCCCAAAAATATGCCTTTTTACGCCTTTAATTTATACTTCCAATTAAGTTAATAGTTCCACTTTATCGAGTCATGAATATGTATCAAAAGAAATATTGTCTATATTCTAGCAGCTAGTAGCTCAAAGCAGGCTGAAAGTAAGGCAGAATGCGCCTTGAGACGCATTCTGCTTTACTTTCAATCTGCTTTAAGTGGTCGCCTGTCTTCAAAACTAGAAACAGGATATGGGGTAATGAATATAAACCATTTTTGCCTGGATATTGCAATGAGCTCTTCCTATGTGCTTGCTGGAAGATTTTATTATAGATCTACAAGGGTGATCTAAGGACACTGCAATGTTTGTCCATACAGCAGAACATTTCATATGCAATAGCATACAGTGCAGACCCTGACGAGAGACCACGTAACGCAACATCTCATCAGGGTCTACACTGTTTGCCAATGTCCACTAGGCATAAATGGGTTAAACACATCACCCCATAGCCTGTTTCTATTTTTAAACATAGATGAACATTTAAAGCAGATTAAAAGCAAAATGCATCGCAAGAAAATAGTTCCATTATGGTTTTCAATATTGGAGACAGGTGGTTGCTTAAAGCAAACTTAAAGTAATAGGTGTTTCAGAAGTCAGAATACCAGAAAAGTTTCCTATGACTCTTCACCAAGACATTTAAGGAGCATGAAAACAAATTTCTTAAACCCCTTACCCCATAAACACACCTTTTTATGCTTTAAATTTATTCCTCCACTGAAGAAAAAGTTTCCAATTTACAGTTATGAATATGTATATTAAGAAATATTTTTTGTATCTTTAGCAGATGGTAGCTTAAAGCAGGCTGAAAGTAAAGCAGAATGTGCCTTAAGGCACATTCTGCTTGCGCAAGTAAAAGGGTTATGTAATCATTCAGGTGTTTTCATTATCAGCCATGCTATTTTCTCCAAGGTAATTCAAATTCATGTCAACACAACCCCTTCAGCACTGAAGTTCTGTATTGAAGACCTTTGCAAACAGTTTAGATCCAGATCAGGCCCCATATTCAGTAAAGTCTGATCAGGATCTGAACTGATTGTTGCTTGGATCTGGTCTACAGAAATATTAAGAAGAGTTTAACCCATTACCCCATAGCATGTTTGTAGTTTTAAAGAAAGATGATCACTTAAAGCAGGTTGAAAGTAAAGCAGAATCCGCCTTATGGCACATTCTGCTTTACTTTCAGCCTGCTCTAAGCTATTATCTGCTTGAATATAGAAACAAATTCTTATGATTCTTATTTGTAGCAGTATAAATTGGAACTATTTTCTTCAGTGGATGAAAAAATAGAGGCATAAAAAGACGTATTTATGGGGTAATGGGTTAAGCAGATGACATTTCCAGCATAAGGCAGTTACTTGAGTGTTGAAAGAGTTATGGTATAAGAAGCTTCTACAAAGCCTGATCGTGTGAGCAATACGCTGATAAAAGTGATAACAATGATTGTATCCCATTCATAACAAACAAAGTAATCTTGATTTGATTTCACCCCCTGTCGTTGACAGCTAGTTTCAGTATATTCATTTCAAGCAAATGTTCTAACTTGTTTTTTGAAGCTAATCTTAAAGTGTTAAGCTTTACAAATGATATTTCCTACCTGTAATCCTCAAAATGATGTACACTATAGTTCCTGTTCATGATAGTAGGGCCCAAGAACTGATAAGGGGAGTATTTCAAATATTTCCATTTTTTATTTTTTTATTTTTTAAACCCTATTGTGTCACTACTCTTTAGAATCCTCTCGGAGATACAATTCTGGTGAGTAGTAACACCATAGGATTTGGTGCTGAAATGAGTTTGTTTGGAATTGTTCAAATTACTCCCCCTTATCAGGAGCCTTAATTTGAATACTCCTTGTCCATGTAATACACAGGCTATCACTTTGCACATAATTATAGTATATAAAATATTTCTAATTGATGTATGTATATTTCTTGTCCCATGCATTTACAGAAAGAATTGGATGATACTTATGCTGTCCAAGTATTTATATTTGTAGAATAACTTATATCTTGCCCATGTGTTATACAGAATATTCCTTGTCCATAAATTGTGCAATAGATCTAGAGCTGCTTATATTTCCATTTATTATACAGAATATTTTTTTGTCCACGAATTGCACAAAACTTATATTGTCCATGTATTATATTTAGAGTATTACTTGTCCATGTATAATATAGAACATCCCTAGCCCATTTAAAATACAAACATGTTATTGTTCCTGTTATACACAGAACTAATGTTTTTCCATGTTCTATACAGAATGCTTTTCCATATATACTATGCAGAATGCTTCTTGGCAAATCTGTCCATAAATCTATACAGAATGATGTTCCATTTACATTTACTATGCAGAATGCTTCTTGACAATATTTTTGCATATTCTATACAGAATGATTTTCCATGTGCATACACTATGCAGAATGCTTCTTATCCCATTGCCAAAGCCTGTTTCTAGTTTTGAAGACAGGGACCACTTAAAGCAGGTTGAAAGTAAAGCAGAATGCACCTTAAGGTGCATTCTGCTTTACTTTCAGCCTGCTTTAAGCAACCATCTGCATGATAAAGAAAATATTCATTATGATGTATATTCTTGACTGTATAAATTTGATCTATTTTCTTCAGAGTAGGAAAAAATGAAAGGCGTATAAAGGCATTGTTATGGGGTAATGGGTTAACACTATTTTCTATGTATATGTACTGTATGGTATGTTTTTCCATGCACTATACAAACTGATTATCCATGTACAATAGAGAATGCCTCTTGACCATATTTTAGCATGTAATAATTATACAGAATGCTTCTTCATGATATTTCCCATGTACGATACAGAATGCATCTTACTATTTTCCATGTACTGTATGATATGCTTTTCAATGTACTACAAAGAATGCTTCTTGACAAAATGTGTCCATGTACTAATAAAAGTCTATACAGAATGATTAACCCTGAACTATACAAAATGCTTTTCCATGTACTGTACAGACTGATTCTTAACAATATGTTCCATGTACTATATGGAATACTTCCTGACAATATTTTCCATTAAGTATATTGAACACTGTATTATACAGAATCGTTCTTAACAATATATTCCATGTACACTAGAGAATGCTTCTTGACAATATTTCCCTGTACCATACAGAATGCATCTAAACAATATTTCCATGTACTATACAAAATGCTTCATGACAATATTTCCCTGTTCCGTACATACATCTTCTTGACAATATTTTTATGTACTATACAAAATGATCCTTGACAATATTTCCATATATCCTCGATTCTCACTAGTCGGAAGCCTATCATGAGTCCGGAAGGATCACAAAAACGCTTGATATGGCGCGTGCGGTTTGCTTACGTCATCGCAAAAGGCGGTTCCGGTTAGGTATTAGATGCGGACAGATAATAGCCGAAAAAAAATGCTAAAAAAACTTGGAATTTTAGTGAAACTTTGAAGCAATTATATATTCAAAAAATGAGTACCAAAATTGACCACGTACCTTATTTTTTTAATGTCCCTTTGTAAAATGATTCCGAATAACACATTTTCCAATATAACTCTAAATGTTTATTACGTGTAGCAAGTGTCTGGAAATTGAACTTTCATATGCAGTATAAATTTGACCCGGTTGTGTACAAGCGCCTTTGCTACCCGGATGATGACGTCAAACTTCCGGCCTAGTAAGAATTCGCGGCGCTGCATTTACAGCCGAAGGTTAGTTTGAATAACTGGTATTTGTTTAACAATCAAGTTGTTTGATTACTTTAAATGTTATTTTCAGTTAGAAAACTGTTTTTTCTCCATATTCGTTCAATGTATCTCCCAGTTTCCATTTAAATTGATTACCTTTATAGTCCGTTTTCGCTAAGGGGTCCGGACAAACGAGTGAAGAGGATACTATACAGAATGCATGTTGATAATATTTTCATATACTTTACAGATTTTATCTTGACAATATTTTCATATACTTTACAGAATGTATCTTGACAATATTTTCATATACTTTACAGAATGCATCTTCAAATATTTCCATATATGATATAGAATGCATCTTGACAATATTTTCATATACTGTACAGAATGTATCTTGACAACATTTCCATATACTATACAGAATGTATCTGGACAGTATTTCATGTATGGTACAGAATGCATCTTGACAATATTTCAATGTACTATACAGAGTGTTGTTTGAGCATCTTAACAATATTTCCATATATGATACAGAATGCATCTTGACAATATTTTCATATACTGTACAGAATGCATCTTTACAATATTGTCCATATACTATACAAAATGCACCTTAACAATAGTTCCATATACTATACAGAATGCATCTTGACAATATGTTCATGTGTGATACAGCATGTATCTTTATAATATTTCCTTATACTATACAGAATGCATCTTGACAATATTTCCATGTGTGCTACAAAATGCTTATTGACATTATTTCCATATCCTATACAAAATGTTTCTTGACATTATTTCTATGTACTATACAAAATGCTTCTTGACATTATTTCCATATCCTATACAAAATGTTTCTTGACATTATTTCCATATCCTATACAAAATGCTTCTTGACATTATTTCCATATCCTATACAAAATGTTTCTTGACATTATTTCCATATCCTATACAAAATGCTTCTTGACATTATTTCCATATCCTATACAAAATGCTTCTTGACATTATTTCCATATACTATACAGAATGCTTCTTGACATTATTTCCATATCCTATACAAAATGCTTGACATTATTTCCATATACTATACAAAATGCTTCTTGACATTATTTCTATGTACTATACAAAATGCTTCTAGACACTATTTCCAAACCCTATACAAAATGCTTCCTGTCAATGCCTTTTCAATGTGTGATATGAGCAAAACTGTGATACAAACAATTTGGAACCTAACGAGATGCAGAGTAATATGACATTTCATTTGGTTCCAACTTGTTTAACATAGTAAATTATTGAAGACAGTTTATACAGGAACATGTAGATAAATCAACTGTGAACATTGTAGAAGACAAAATTAACCCTTTGAACCCTAGTCCCCCATATAGGTGTCCTTTTCAAACAGTGTACATATAAATAGTACACTTGTCCTATGCAAACAGTGAAGTCCCTGATCAGAGGGCTCCTGCAGGAGCCCTCTGATCAGGGTCTTCAATGTTTGTCATAATGCCAAACATTGACAAAAACAACCCTTAAAAGTCAGAAATGGACTAGACTTAAATGGAAACTGGAATTGTCCATTAAAAAGTTTCAAGTAGTAAAGAGTTAAGAGATAGTTTCATATTGTGCTTAACTCTCTATACACTGGTACTGCAGACAATGTTTAAGTCTTGACAATATTTCTCCCAACTGGATAAAATACCTTTGACAATCACTAAATAATGGAGCAAAAACAGCATGACATACATTTTGGTTTCTTAGTCTAGTTATATCAAACTGCAATGTAAGCTTATTCTTGGGAAACCTGGAGTAAATTGCAAACATTGGAGACTCAGATCAGCTGCACAACTCTAAACCCATTGTCTGATTAGGATCTTCACCATTTGCAGCAGTAGTTGACAAATACTGTTACTCTGACAATTTTTAGATGCCTTAATCTTTCAACAGCAAATCAATTCTAGAATTTGCTCTTGTATTCTATGTAGGGAAAACTTAAAGGGACATAACTTCTATCAAAATTATCCCAGACCGATTTCTAAACCACATTAACACATTTACGTATCAGTGGTTACTATATGAAATTTTGAGCAAGTCCTTTAAAAGGTGTGCGAGAAGTTAGCTACATAAGATTTCCCCTCTATTTTCTATGGAAAAATATTCAAAGACCCACAACTTCTGTCAAAGTGGTCAAGGATCAAATTCAAATCCTCATGAGCACCCTTGCATCAATAGTTATTCTGTGAAAGTTTAAAAGTAAATCCTTTCAAAAGTACATAGGAGTAGTTAGCTGCACAAGTTTTTTCCCTTTATATTCTATGTTCAAAGGGGCCAAAACGTTTGTCAAAAAGGTCACATCCCAAGGGCACCTTCATATTTAAGTTGTTAATATGTGAAAGTTTGAAGCAAATCCTGTAAAAAATGTAAAAAGTTTGCTGCTTATATATTCTATTTAGGAAAAATATCCAAAGGGCCATAACTCTTGTCAAAAAGGCTGCATTCCAAATTCCAAATCATAATAACATCTTCTAATATAAATAGTTAATCTCTGAAAGTTTGGAGCAAATCCCTCCAGTAGTCTAGGAGGACTTAGCTGCACAATTGATTTAACCCTTTACCCCATAGCCTGTTACTATAGTTTTGAAAATAGGCGACCACTTAAAGCAGGTTGAAAGTTAAGCAGAATGTGCCTTAACTCTTTCCTCCCTGAAACTTTAAATGGACAATTCAAGTTTCCATTTTTAAGTCTAGTCCATTTCTGACTTTTAAGGGTTGTTTTTGTCAATGTTTGGCATTATGACAAACAGTGAAGATCCTGATCAGAGGGCTCCTTTCGGAGCCCTCTGATCAGGGTCTTCACTGTTTGCATAGAACAAGTGTACTATTTCACATGTACACTGTTTGAAAAGGACGCCTATATGCGGGACTAGGGGTCAAAGAGTTAAGGCACATTCTGCTTTACATTCAGCTTGCTTTAAGCTACCAACTGCTAGGATATAGAAAATAATTCTTTTGACACATATTCATGACTGTATAAATTGGAAATTTTTTCTTCAGCAGAGGAATAAACTGAATGCGCTAAAAGGCGCTTCTTTTTGGGAAAGGGTTCAATTAACAGACAGAACGCACAACTTCAATGTCTCCCCACTATACAGGGGAGACATAATGAGTAGTCACAACATAGGTCTGAGTGAATTCAAAAAGGACATGTTGGAAACTTTTCAAATCCTCTTCCTGGAGCCCCAGATCTCTGTCTTCACAGTTTGCAATATTAAACGTATGTCTTCCTAAGATATGGCCAATATATCCTCAGGGCCTCCTAAAAGATTCTCGGAATCTGACATATAAATTTTCTCACAAAAATAGGTAACAAGAGGGCCTGAAGGCCCTGATATCGCTCACCATTTGTAATGAAGCCTGATAGCTTTATCTTTGAATTTCACCCGTTTTATTCTAAATCCATTCAAGTTTGTCGACCTACTGTAGTATAGTAGAGTACATCAAAGGCAGATAACTAGAGCCTAAACAATACTGAAATGAAGCCTTTTTCTAGCATTTCAAAGTATATCAAGGGCAGGTAACTATTGCAACAATGATTACATTTCAACAATAATTGCACTCCTTCCAGAACGTATAGCTACATCCTTTTGTGTACAAGTATAATCAAAATTCATTGACAACTGTAGTTGCAAGAGAGTAAACACTGTAAAATATGGCATTTTCAGCAATTCAGTGGTAGATATCTTTTGATCTATTTGTCCGATTCCAACCATAATCACCCTTTTACGAACTCTTATGGTCATATACAATTTGGGCAAGTTTGAGAGAGCTTGGGTAAATATTGTGGCCTCTAGAGTGTAAACACTGTTAAATATATCATTTTCAGCAATTCAAAGGTAGATTAACTTTTTACCTATTGATCCAATTACAACCATAATTGAACTCATCCGAAGTCTTATGGTAATATACAATCTGAGTAAGTTTGAGAAAGATTGGATAAAATTTGTGACCTCTCTACAATCTGAGCAGGTTTGAGATAGATTAGATAAAAATTGTGGCCTCTAGAGTGTAAACACCGTTAAATATGGCATTTTCAGCAATTCAAAGGTAGATTACTCTTGATCTATTTGTCCGATTTCAACCAAAATCGAACTCATTCGAACTCTTATAGTCATATACAATCTGGGCAAGTTTTAGAAAGATTGGATAAATACTGTGGCCTCTAGAGTGTAAACACTGTTAAATATGTCATTTTCAGCAGTTCAAAGGTAGATAACTCATGACCTATTTGTCCGATTTCAACCATAATCGAACTCATCCGAACTCTTATGGCAATATACCATCTGAGCAAGTTTGAGAAAGATTGGATAAATATTGTGGCCTCTAGAGTGTAAACACTAAAATTGTTGACGACGGACGACACACGACGGACATTCAAGGATTGCAAAAGCTCACCCTGAGCTAGCTCAGGTGAGCTAAAAAGGGATAGACAAGAAGTTCTGCATGTTTCTAAATGCTGGTTTGTCTATCAGAAGTAAAATAAAAACGCTTATATCTAAAATATCAAACTTTTTCCCCCCATAAAAAGACACTGCCTTATAGGTTTCGCTTCCAATTTTCTGGTTTTATTTATAACTTGCAGTTCCCATGGGATCGGAAAGCTTCACATTTTCTTAGAAAGTCGTACCACTCCAATAACACATATTGAAATAACCTGTCAAGAAATGTTAGATTTTAAACCCTTCTCCTACTATTAGCGTATATTGTCACTTTTTGAAAATAGTGTAGACCCAGATCAGACAGCTCCTAAAGGAGCTGTCTGATCTGGGTCTGCACTATTTTTATATAGGATCTGTCTTACAGGAGTTTACATAAACCGGTCCTTGATTTAATAGCCATATTATTCTTTAGATGATAGATATTCATATTAAGCAGTTTTATATTACCAGCATTCAGGAGGAGAAGGGTTAAGTTGTATTGTGAAAAGTTTGCAACCATAATATTTAAAAGTATGACAAACAGTACAGCCTCTAATCACAAGGAATCTTTATAAGCCCTCTTATTGAAGTCTACACTTTGTGCGTATTATAATTATACTTCATCCCCACACTGAAAGGACTAAACTGTCCATCGCTCTTTCTTGAAACAATTTCTCCAACATCAAATGCAAGTATAGTTTCACTCCTTTGTACAGTCAGGGAGAACTTTTCCTTACTGGGATACAGTTAAACTTGTTTTAAGCAAACCACTTAAACAAAGGTGACAGCTTAACGCAATATGAAAGTAATGCAGAAAGCTCCTTTCAGCATTAATTTTGTTCAGCATACAACATGCACCCACCTGTTTTAAAAGACTATCATAAAATGGTCGCTTAATACAAGTTTAAAGTTGCTGTATTTTTAACCAGATAAACAGTACAGCTTGAGTGACCTACCAGTAAGAGAGAACAGGTAATTGCTTAATGCTGGACAAAAAGTCAATGCAGAAAGCTCCCAGAATGAAAACTAGTCAAAGAACAACAAAGACTGATCTTTTTTCACTTTTAAGTCATATGTTTTATACAGCACAGTAATCTCAATAGTCTAGACTACTATACAGTACAGTCCTCATGTCACAGCCACCTAAAAACACTTATTTTAAAGTGTAAAAAGGCAGGTTGCAAGTAAAGCAGAAATCTCCTAAAGGAGTTTTCTGCTTTACTGTTAACCTACTTTAAGCTGCTGCCTTTACTTTAAAAAATTTGACACTATAAGAATATATGAATTAGTTTGAATAGTTGCAATTGCAAGACACTCCTGTGCTGGCCTGACAACAGACCTGCGAGAATTGCAGAGTTTTATGTGCCTGTCCAACTCTGATTTTTTGTCTTTTAAAATGAGATTTCAATTGGTTGAAATGTCAGCATTAACTTAAAAGCAGATTCAAATAATAAATTCCTAAATTTGCAAATAAAACATCACTTGAAAAACTATCATCAAATGCTTTTCAAAACAAAAATATTATCAGAATGGGGATGTACCAAGTTGTGAAAGGCGTAAAAAGGTGAATTTATGTCTTCAAAACTATAAACAGGCATTGGGGTAATGGGTTAACCCTTTGAACCCTAGTCCCGCATATAGGCGTTATTTTCAAACAATGTACATGTGAATAGTAAAATTGTCCTGTGCAAACAGTGAAGACCCAGATCAGAGGGCTCCTAAAGGAGCCCTCTGATCAGGGTCTTCACTGTTTGTTATAATGCCAAACATTGACAAAAACAACCCTTAAAAGTCAGAAATGGACTAGACTAAAATGGAAACTGGAATTGTCTATTTAAAGTTTCAGGGAGGAAAGAGTTAAGGGATTTATTCTGAATTTTACCTACGTGTATTATAAGTAACAGCATGGAAACATCATGGACAGCAGCTCAAAGGTTTTAATAACTTAGCAGTGAAAACATAATAACCTTTGCAAACAGTTTTGATTCTGATGAGATGCAAAGTAATTCGGCTTTTTATCAAGATCCAAAGTGTTTGACTCTGACCTTGTTTTGGAAAGATATTTTGAGTATTCTTTTTTTAGAACAGTAGCAGATGACAATAGTTGCAGCTGAAAATATTACCCAGCATTCGCAGATTCGAATGAGCATGTTTCTACTACTCATTGCTTTTTTATGTATATCACTATATGATATTCTTTTTACCTCCCTTAATTCACTTTCAAGAGTGATAGCAGAACAGTGGAATACATTAGCTGTACATAATTATATACAATGCTCCCTCTCTACAACGACATCAAATGGGAGACATAGATTGTATGTGTTGTTTGGAGGGAGTCATTATAGGGAGGGAAAATTAAGACTTGGCTTTTATTTGCAAACAGCTTGAATCCAGATCAGACGCTGCGTAACGCAGCGTCTGATCTGGATTCAAGCTGTTTGTCACTCATTATTATATCTCTTCTATACTAATATGTAACTTTGAGAAAAATCAGCAGACGACAATTTTAAGCAGACAATATTGCAACATTAAAACGTTAAGACATTATTGTCCTGTTTAGGGAACTGAGACAAGGGTCGTTGAACAGAGGGAGTCGTTGTTGCGAGGGACATTGTAGAGAGGGAAAGATGTTATTACAAACAGTTGAGATCCAGATCAGAAGCCAAGTAAACTTTTATAACACTATGATCCACTTGAATTGACACAAAGACAATTCCTTTTTTTCAATATGTGATTAAAATGGTTTACAAAGAATCTGTAGCAGACAGCGTTTTTGCAGACATACAATATTTATTATGGACAAAAGGATAGCACTACCATAATGATCAATTCTTAGTTCCTCTTGTCATGTTATACTACAGAAGAACTTTTATCACATAAACGTGCAAAATAGAGAGGGCCGTAAAAATCGTATGGCCCACTGGGCATATATTTTATACTAATTTTCGAATCACCAACATACTATACTACTACGCCGACTGTAAATCAGTAAAGAGAATCTAGACAAACTTAGATCACCACTAGGTATTGAAACATTCCCAAGTGTCCTAGAAACATTATTCCGAGCAGTCCCGCAAACTCAGGCTGCATAGAGCTCTAGTATTAACAGTGATTCAGACTGTTTTTCAAATTCAGCCGTTACAATGATAATGACGTCATGTTGCTCTAACGACGTTATTTTGAAAACGAAACTAGATTCTAAATGTCAACTGATAATATTTAGTCAATTACAGCAATTTTTAAATTAAATATTAATTTAAAATTGAATATGGTATAGAGAAGTCTTTTCACAGCACATTGATGTTGATTTTCTTTATTTTAGTTTGATAGGTGTTTTTCATTACGGATGAATACAACCGAATAACGCCTATGACGAATCGTTTCCTAAGAGCCGAGGGCAAAAGTGAAAGTAAGACCGTTCGGATTTTCGTGTCATTTTGGTGTTTATGTGATAAATAGGATATCAAATTCGTGTGTGTTCAGTCGTGAATTTATTGAACTCGTTGGATAATGTTGCTCGCCAAGGCTCGCAACATATGATTTTATCCAACTCGTTCAATAAATTCACGACTGAACACACACTCATTCAATATCCTCTATGTATCAACCCTTTACCCCCATAGCTTGTTTTCAGTATTAAAGACATGGTAACTGCATGCTTAAAGCAGGCTGAAAGTATAGCAGAATGCTCCTTAGGAGCATTCTGCTTTACTTTCAATTTGCTTTAAGCTAGCTACCATCTGCCAGAATTTAGGAAATATTTCTAATGACCAGTGCATAACCATTATGTATAAAGTAACGGGTTAAATGGCTATTCAATGAAATAGTACAAAAATCAATTAAGTTCAATGCTTAATGCAGAATAAAGGTAATTCAGAAGTTTTCTACATTACTTTTATCCTGCATTAAGCTGCCACCTCTCTTAAGCACTGGTAGATTTTGCTTTCGAGTGGCCCCTTTCATTGCCTGTTTCTAGTTTTGATGACAGGTGAAGAGAGTCTTAAGGTCGTTGTCATCTTAAGGTATATATTGCTTTAATTACAGCCTGCTTTAAACTACTATCTGCTACTACTGGATAGAGAAAATACTTCTTATGGTATAATTATATTCATGGCTGTATGAAGTGGAACCATTTTCTCGTGGAGGAATTAATGAATGGCATAAACATGTGTACTTCTGGAGTATTGGGTTAGGTTTCCACTGTAGACAACTTTGTGGCTTATTGGGTTATGAAGTTAGCTAGATGTAATATCAGCCGGGCCAATTCTTACACCACCTAATTAAGGGATAACAAAACTGAAATTAATCCTGCCAGAAAATTGAAACTGAAAATTAAATGCAAGATTTGAATGTATTTCCCTTCCGTTTCATTTGTTTGTCAGTATTTATTTTCTGAGTATATCTCACTTCAGGACTTCACCCTTCATCACACCATTCTCAGATTAACTCACATTTGCAAACAGTTTGGATCCAGATCAGACGCCACATTACGCGGCGTCTGATCAGAATCCAAACAGTTGACACTCATTTTTCCTATTTTTTGTAAATAAGAACCATTTAAAATAAAACTGGGTATTTTTACAGATGACAAGTTTTACTGCAAAGCAGATGGTATTTGGGCATGGCAAGGGTTAATCTATTTTCACTACAATTCTAGGTCACATGTTGGAAGAGTACTAATTAGTTAATTGTGCAGACTTGTGGAGAAACAGGAACTTCATGTAATACCAGTAAGGGCTGCTATTCATTATAGATTGCCAGATATATTATTATTAAACCATTGCCTGCAGAATGGCATAATAATTAACCCAATGTTCCTTAGCCTGTTTCTAGTTTTGAAGACAGATGATCACTTAAAGCAGGTTGAAAGTAAAGCATAATGTGCCATATGGCACATTATGCTTTGCTTTCAGCCTGCTTTAAGCTACCATTTCCTAGGATAAAAAAAATTATGGTGAATATTCTTTATAAAATGGAACTATTTTCTCATGTGGAGAAATTAATTAAAGGCATAAAAATGCAGATTTATGTAGTAATGACTAATGAGTTAATAGGGAAAACTGTGTGGTTTTCAATGATTTCATACATTTTCAATGTTTTCACTCAAAGTATAATTTAATTCTTTAAGACACATGTTCCACTTTTCACATAAGAAATATTTCCTACAGTTATTTATCAGCACATTAAATCATCAATTACAAATAGGTATGAAAAATCATTCTAACGAAGGAAAGTGTGCAACACATAAACTTAAATTAAATCTGATTAATGCCTAAATATTTTCCAAAAGACTAATATATATTTAGGCTTTGCCTATGGACGGAAAAAAGCAAAATTATACTAATGAAAACGGAATAGATCGATCACCAGTGTGTATCAGTTCGTTGTGTATTCCAGATCACACTCGAGGCTACGCCTCTCGTGACTGAGATCTGGATTACACAACCGACTCGAACTTTTATTTTATACCTAAATTGTTTGGGACAAGATCTATATAATATGTTGTTAAACCAAATAATCAAATAGATCTATAAGCACCCGTGTATACAATGTTAAAAGTTAAAACTCCTCCGTAGACCTATAATGCAATCTGAAACTATTTTTGGAAGTCATATGACCACCAATAATGACGTCATTATATATTTTATTATGTAATCCGTTATTTTTATCGGTTCGATTGAGAAGTAAGATTTTTGTAAATAACGTTCATTTAAGCGTTTAAGGGAATTAATTGAACTGTTTGAAGCTTTGTCCTTTGGAGAAAATCATTTCAAGTGTTCATGCTTAAGGATGTCGGCCTGTCTTTTTGAGCATTATGAAATTTCCGAAAAATTTTACGAACTCGTTTTAAAAAAAATGGTAAGAACTCATATTTGGTGAATGCATACAGTAATAAAACACTATTTTCCCGGGAAAAAATTGGATTTTCGTTCCGGAAGGGACTTTTTAAGTTTTATGTCCTATTCGTAGTTAACAGCATACACTGTTTTCATAGATAGGTTGTATTTTGTTACATCCGATTTCATTTCAATTTCTCAGAATATAAGCATGAAATTTTCATTGTAGTACAGTTTTAGTATAAATTATAGATAACTCGATCGATAAAATGAAATTTTTTGGAAAACATTTTTTTTTGGTAAAAGTACACAAAAAATTGAAAAAATGAGAAAAAATGGATTTTTTAGATAAAATGATCTATATCTTTTTTTAAAGGTACGGGACCCTGTGTTTTTATTTGCTCTTTCACTAAAACTTTTTGTTTGCAAGGCTAAAAACAACAAATTAAAAATTTGGTATTTTGTTTGGTACAATTTGTAGGGCAATTTTCACAGTGCCTTATTCTCGCATTATAAAAAATTGGGTGGGGTAAATTTTACTCCTTTCTGGTGAAATCAAATATTTTTATTTTGGATCTTGAAAAAACATTATTTTCAGGCTTTATTCTTACTATGGTAATATAAATTAGGATACTTTAGGTACAAATAGATTGTTTAAATAAAGATTGAAAACCGTAGTACAAAAAAAGTAGGAGTTTTTATGAAGCTTCAATTTTAGGGGGGTAGCCTTGAAAAATCTCAAATTGTGAAAAAGAAAGGTCCGGTACCCCCACTTTTTTCACCAGTTTTGTCATAGAAACTAATTTTACTATCAGTATGCAAAGTTTGAAGAATTCGGTATTTACTTTACCAAGGTGCACCTACCCCCTTAAAATGGTTTAAAAATAGCACCGAAATCGGGAATTCCGAAACGTCACGCACAACTCTTCGTAAAAGCCGTGACGTCATCATCCAAGATGTCAGCCCCCATGTTTTGTAGTTGCCTAGTTTTGAGGAAATTATTCACGCGCAAATCAAACACTTTTCAAAGTCTGTCAGTGATTGAATAAAATTGGAATACCTTTGATTTTATCATGCATTACTTAAATACAGGATATTACATGAGTATTCATAATTTATTGGATTTATTAAACAAGTCTTGAGAAAAATGAGACTTATGAGTTTTATCGCTTTCTAAAAACAACAAGTTTGATAAATCCAATAAAATATGAACACAAAATGTTATATTCTATTTAAAACATAACCTGGAGAAGTTGTTTTCCATGTATTTTCATCACTAATCAAGGCTCCAGATAAGGGGAGTATTTCGAAAACTAAAATCTTTATTTCTGCTTCAAACCCTATGGTGTCGAGTAGTAACACCATAGTATTTGGTGCTGGTATAAGTGAGAAAATGGTGGATTTGTTCAGTTTACTCCTTCTTATCTGGAGCCCTGATCACTAATTTGTGACTGCCTTGGAAGTCAAATGAATGACTCATGGACTAAGTATTCATAAGCATGAACTAAATAGACAGGCAAAAAAGTGTTTCCAATTAGATCCAACAGTTTTCAGATAGATATAATATCCATTAATGAAACTGACAATTGATAATCATAAAATAATGAAGGTAGGAACATTGCAATGCTGTACTAGGTAAATGTCACATACATCAATGTTTTATAGTTTCACAAATTATTTACAAATACAACAGGTCTTATTCAAAACCTGTACTCCATCTGTTATAATGAAGTTAAATGACAGTAAAGTTTGCTTTTGCTAACAAAATCCTACCTTAATCATAATACACCTATTTAATTTGGAATTACATACAGTGGAGAATCTGTTATTCTTTCCCGTTTAAACGCAAACGAAACGCAAACGCAAAGTACTAACACGTAGAAAAGAACAATTTTGGGACAATTCTGATAACTCATGTTCATATTGGTGGCAAACAGTTTGGAGCCAGATCAGATGCCGGGTTACCCGCCGTCTGATCTGGCTCCAAACTGTTTGTAAAAGAAAAAATAGTTTTAGCGTAAACGCGTTTATCGGGAAAGAATAACACATTCTCCACTGTAAATATCATTATAATCAAACATTGCAGACCCTGATGAGATGACGAAAATGCCGCCTTCACAGTGGTCATCACTAGTAATGGGTCTTCACTCTTTGCAAATGATCTCACAATGGAGATTGTGTGCATTCTTGTTTCCTTTCAGTCTGCTTTAAACTACCATCTTCTTAAATATATATCATTTTTACATTTCTTATGAAGAATATTGATGACTGTATAAAATGGATCTATTTTCATCCATGGAGGAATAGATTAAAGGCATAAAAAGGTGTATCTATGCGGTTAAAAGGCTATGCATACTACAGGCAATGAACCCAAGTTATGACAAGCTTGGTTATCATTGCCAAGAATAATTGTTTGCTTGTCTTCAATTAATAGTGACAGTATGTGAGTTTGTAAGTTGGCTCATTAACAAAGTCTGATAAGATAAGACAGTGAAACGTTCACCCACTTGCCCTTGCCTTCTATACAGAGGCCATGAGTAGGAATTTTTAACCCTAGCGGCTTTTAGTGCATTTTATTTATTCCTCCGCTGAAGAAAATAGTTCCAATTTGTACAGTCATAAACATGTACAATAAGAAATATTTTATAATTCCTAGCAGATGCTAGCTTAAAGCAGGCTGAAAGTTAAGCAGAATGCGCCTTAAGGCGCATTCTGCTTTACTTTCAATCTGCTTTAAGTTGTCCCCTGTCTTCAAAACCATAAAAAGGCTATGGGGTAATGGGTTAAATTGTGACACTGTGATTACTTTGTGCAAAAATATTCAGCAGGATTGTTTGTAAAAGACCATAGCTTTTAGCAGCCATTTAGCATGAACTTATTCCCAAGACAATACCAGTTTCCAACTAGAGCTATCACTAAAGGTGATTGATACCCCCACTCCAAACTGACCTGTCACAAACAGCACAATGACACGTAGAAAGAATAATACATGCATATTAAGGAACTAAATTTCAAGTTGAAAAGGGGCATAATTCTGTCAAATTTTATGCAAGAGTTGTCACACTTTAAGAAAAGTCTCACAATACAACACTTATAATGTGTACCATGTTTGAAGACAATATCATGAATAGTTTTCAAGAAAATGGCATGTTCCAAGAAAATGAAACAAAATTTCAAGTTAAAAAGGGTCATAATTCTGTCATTTGTTGGCAAGAGTTATGTAACTTCAAGTAGAGTCTGCAAACATCACACTTATAATGTGTACCAAGTTTGAAGACAATGTCATAAATAGTTTTCAAGGAAATGACATGACCAAAGAATAAATGCATATTAAGGAACAAAAATTTCAAGTTATAAAGGGGCATAATTCTGTCAAATTGTGTGCAAGAGTTGTCAAACTTGATGAAAAGTCTCACAATACAACACTTATAATGTTTACTAAGTTTGAAGACAATATCATGAATAGTTTTCAAGAAAATGGCATGTTCAAAGAAAATATTCTCAATTAAGAGACAAAAAAATCAAGTTAAAAAGGGGCATAATTCTGTCAAATTTGGTGCAAGAGTTATGAAACCTGTTAAAGAGTGTCCCCAAATAACATTGATAATGTATACCAAGTTTGAAGATTGTATCATAGACATTTTTCAAGAAAAAGGCAAATGTTCCGGAAAAACGCGACGGACAGACCGACATACGGACCGACCGACATACGGAAGGACGGACGAACAAGGCGTTTCCTATATAGCCCCCACCACTAGTGTTGGGGGTATAATGAAGTCAAGTCTATTTTTACACATTCAGAGTTGATTTTAACAATATATCGCAAAATGACAAACAGTGCAGACACTATAGGAGCTTGATCAAGGTATACACTGTATGCATTGGACAAGTGTACCCTTCACAGGTACATTTAACTCCTATGCTATGGTTGAATGTGTTAACAAAGTAACATTGTTCCTAATCATGGTCCAAACTCTTTGTCACTCAGGTATCTGCAAATATAGAGATAAAGATACTAAAAAGTAATACAGCAGATTACATTTTGACCAACTTATATTTAATTACAGTAAAACCTCTCTATAACGGCCACTAAATTTTGTAAATTATTTTTTGTTTATGACAGGTGACTGCTTAAAGCAAGGTGACAGTTAAACAGAAAGCTCCTTAAGGAGCTTTCTGTTTCACTGTCACCTTGCTTTAAGCTGTCACCTGTCTTCTATATATCTAATTAGCTTTTATTTTAGTGGTCGTTATAGAGAGGTTTTACTGTAACTTTCAATCATTCACATAACAAGATATGTGTGCAAAGCATGTATGCAACCCACTCAACTTAATCTTGAAATGGCCTTGACCTTTGACCTAGTAACATCAAAAGAAATAGAAGTCATCTACTCATCATGATTAACCTGTCTAACAAATATGATAACTGTAGGTTAAATGAATGGTGATCTATTGATGATCAGAAACCTATTGGTCTATTTGACCTTGAAATGACCTTGATATTTTAGCCTAACTAGAAAAAGGGGTCATCTACTCATCATGATTAACCCCCCTACCAAACATGAGAACTGTTGGTTGAAGGAATGGTAGGTTATTGATTTGAAGTCATTTGGTCTACTAAAATGACCTTCACTTATGGCCGATTGACCTAAAAAGAAATAGGGTCATCTACTCATCATGATTAACCTCTCTACCAAATAATTATGAAAGCTGTAGGTTGAAGGAATGCTGAGATATTGATTGAAAACCATTATCTATTTGACCTTGAAATGACATTGACCTTTAACCCATTGACCTCAAAAGAAATAGGGGTCATCTTATAATTCACCATGATTGACCTTCCTTCCGAATATTAGAGCTGTAGGTTTAAAAGGAATGCATGGGGAGATATTAATCGGTTCCTGCATTACTTTCATCATGTTTTAAATTGCCACTGTCTTTGGCATGCTCCATGCTTCTTGACCCATTACCCAATAATACACCTTTTACTCCTTTAATTTAATCCTTCTATGAAAATACGTTCCAATGTATACTCATGAATTGCATAAAATATATTCTATAGCATAGTATATGACAGCTTAAAGAAGGCTGAAAGTGAAGCAGAATGCTTATCTTATCTTATCTGATTAACTTTCAACCTGCGTCAAGTGGTCACTTGTCTTTAAAACTAGGCTCAGGCTATGGCGGTAGTGGGTTAATTGACTGATCGGTGTAGAAAGGTTTGACTGTAGGTGAAAGCTGGTCAGGTGTGTAGGATACAGGAACATTTTAGTGCAACACTTGTTGCCACTTGTTGGCAGCCAGCAATAACCCATCTAATACTGAACAAATGTCTACCTCCACAAAATATTGTAGGCTTTAATTTTGAAATTTGCACTTTCTGCTTTGTATTTGCAGATATAATACCTTCTGAGTGACAAACAGTTTGGACTAGATCAGACACTGTGTTAGTCTGTGTCTGATCTGGATCCAAGCTGTTTGCAATAGGACAGACATCATTGGTTCCCTACACTCAAAAGGTTTAACACTAATTATGACTTTTACCTGTCTTAGAGTACTGCAGATAACCCTTTGCAGGCTAACAATGAAACCATGGTTACCTATGCAAACAGTTTGCATCCAGATGAGACGCCGAGTAACTCGGCGTCTCATCAGGATCCAATCTGTTTGACATTCTGACCCTATTTTGAATTTTTTGTTTTGACAAAAGTAGACAGCAATTGTTGCAGGGGACAAAAGTGTTTTAGGGCTCAATGAATTATCGCACCACAAATGCTGCCTACACAAGTCAACAGAATGTACAAACAACCAGGGCTCCAGATAAGAGGGAATAAACTGTACAAATCTGACAGTTTCTCACTTACACAGTACAAAATCCTACGGTGTTACTACTCATTAGAATCGTCTCTTCGAGACGATTCTAATGAGTAGTGACACCATAGGGTTTAAATGCAGAAATAAAGATTTTTGTTTTTGAAATACTCCCCTTATCTGGAGCTCTGAACATCTCTTACCTTGATTGCTTGGAATGGCCACAGTCAGACAGTTAACTTGGAATTCACAGAGAGTGAAAAAAAAGCTTCCCCTGTCTTGTGATCATCCAGGTGTACGCAGGTAAATAGCAAAACTGCAGAGATACCCATCTATATAATTAATAGAACCTTTGAGAATGTTGAGGTAAATTTATTAGTGTTTATTTTAAGATAGTTTCAGCCAAACTATCATGGTTTATTACCAGAAAAAAATGAAGCAATAATAAAGATAAGGCCAAGAATTCCTGCATTTCTGGGAGCCAGCTATACACTTCCAGGAAATGTACAACACTGGCGAACAAATGTCAAACACAATGTAGGTATTCAACACTCAATTATAATGTGTATTTCATTTCCGAACTTTTCTTTGATTCGGCCAGAAATCACTGACACTTCAAAGTCCTGATTCTTATTCTAATAAATGGAATGTTGTCTTACAATACATGTGGCAGCTTAAAATAGGATGAAAGTAAAGCAGAATGCTTCTTAACCCACTACCCCATAAATATATATGCCATTTTACGACTCTAATTTATTCCTCCATGGCAGAAAACAGTTCCAATTTATTAAGTAATAATTGTGTACTATTAGAAAATATTACTTTATTCTAGTAGATGATAGTTTAAAGAAGGCTGAAAGTAAAGCAGAATGCGCCTTATGGCGCATTCTGCTTTAATTTCAACCTGCTTTAACTCTTTCCAGTCGAATCACGCCGATATGCGTGATATAAATATTGGCCTTGGCGTCGGATCATGCCTGTGCGTGTGGTCTATGCGTGATGTAAACATGCTACTTTTAAGTGCTTTTTTAGTTATCAAAAAAAGTGATTTACAGCCTTTTTGTTTAATACCCATTTATATTATACTAAATAATATTCCATTCTGAAAAAAAGATTTCTGAAAATTTGCTTTATAAACATGTAATTCACGTTTCAAAACTGCATGTAACAATTTGTGCGTAGACAATTGTGGTAAACGGTTCAACGCCGATCGGGACTGAATTTGGAGAAATGAGCTACCAAAAAGCAATTAAATATAAAGAATATTATTAGAACTCGAATAATAATTCATTTCTTACCTCGAAAATAGCTATTCCGGTGATGATTTACGTTTAAAAGGGTTAAAAAGTCGTTCCCCATCCAACACTCCATTACGATAGAACGGGTGGGGGAAATTATTTTGTATAAACTCCGGCGTATTATAATCGTAAATTTCTGCAAAATTACTCGTGTAATGAACATTTTATATGAATGTCGATCGACAGTTAACTTCTTGAATTGATTTTGCAACGATACATTATGAAAAATCCCATTAGAAAACAAAGAGATATGCCGAAATTGCGAAGCAGAATTTCTATGCACTTTTCAATAGGCCATGCGAACACACGGGTTTTGGCATAGGCGGCATATGTGTATTACGTGTTTTCCAAGTAAAAAATATGGTTCTAAAGCGTCTTATTTTTCGTCGATTTTACAAAGTATTATTTCTTTTTCTACTTTGTAAGACTGTGTTATTAATAGGAGATATTGACAAATAAAACGGCGTTAAAAATAGCGCTGTCATATTTTGAAATTGACTCGAAACAAGATGGCGGCGCGACAAAATCGAGGCCACTAAACGTGGACATTTCGGGAAAGATTTACGTGTGAGAGAGACAACAAAGACAAAAAATAACCAACACACGCCGGGATCGAATTCTTTCTTCATAATACACGATTCTGAATATGAATTATACAGTTAATAGACTGAGAAAACGATCCTAAATTGGACACTTGTCTATCAGATACAACGGATTTGAAGGAAAATTTGAACTTTTTCGTCGAACCTGTTCATAAATAAAATCTCTGAAAACATCAGACCGACGGATATTTCAGGTAATTGATTGGATATTATATACAATTTAATCATTCGGGGATGAATAGTCAACAAGTTATGTAAATATGTGTCATAATAGCAATGCACCCAACTAGTCTGCTACCACAGTATGGGCTATCCCGCGATACACCCTCTCGCCGGCAAGCTATAAACTTAGTCTAAGGAGCAAAGAGTTAAGTAGTAATCTATCTTCAACACTAGAAAAGGGCTATAGGGTAATAGGTTAAGAAAGCAGACTGAAAGTTAAACAAAAAGCTCACTTGTGAGGTTATTTGTCTTTCTTCCATCCTGCATTAAGCCTTTACCTGTGAAAAAGCTTGTGGTAGAAAGACAAATGAAAATTCAAATGTATGATATCTTAAGGTAAAGATGTCAAACAGCGTTTTTTTGGGAGACGCATTAATCAGCAAAGTTGAACTAGTTTCCTCAAAGGAAGAGTAAATTTAAGGCATAAAAAGGTGTAGCTACAGAGTATAGTGTTAAAGAGCAGTAGTTGGACTTTTATGTATTGTCAGTCAAAGGCCCTAGGGGAATTGTGACAGGAATAGTTTAAGAGCATGACAGATTTGGACAAACTAACCTTAAAGTTAGTACTTCTCTTCCGAACGAGTATATTAGTCACTTGTTTGATTGTTCTATATAATATTATTACTAGCTGATAGTCAACCATGGATGGACGACTGAATTGAGACACAGAAGAACCCTCTCGTGGTGCTGAGTTTCTGCAACCCACATAGTGTGAAGCATCGCTTCATTGATGTAACTCTTTGCACTCTTAATTGTGGAATTGTGATAATCTGTGCAAACAGTTTTAATCCTAATGAGATGTCGCGTAAAGCGGTGTCACATCAGGATCCAAGCTGTTTGATACTCTGATCCTGTTTTAAAAAGAAAACTTTAAAATTCCATTTTTAGACCAGTAGCATACCACAATTATTATTGTTGCAGACAAAAGAAGAACCCAGTATGCAAAGAGACAACAAAAGTGCCAATTTTGGTACAGTGGAGAAAAAGTTATTCTTTCCCAATAAACGCGTTTATGCTAGAACTATTTTTTCCATTGCAAACAGTTTGGAGCCAGATCAGACGCCGGGTAACCCGGCATCTGATCAGGCTCCAAACTGTTTGCCACTCAGATTAAAATAAATGTTCAGGATTGTCAATAAGTTGTATTTTTTCTACATTTTAGTGCAATGCGTTTGCGTACGTTTGCGTTTAAACGGGAAAGAATAACAGATTCTCCACTGTACCTTTCTGTCTGCACTTAACACCCATCTATCTATAGAAATATTCAAGGCTATTTCATTGAATTGGTACTGAGCTTACTTATGTCTTTATATATAATGCACTACAATTAACCATTTGCCTACGCATCGCGACTCGACTAATAATTGCGAACAGTTTGGATCTAGATCAGATGCCGCATGATGTGGAGTCTGGTCTTGATCAAAACAGTTTGACACTCATTTTTAGGTTTATGCAATTTTGAAATGCATAAATCTTTAGTCGTCAAACTTTGTAGTTGACCATTTTTAAAACGGACAATTTCAAGTTAGGATAATGGTTAAGCCGCCTATGACCACCGTGACATTCAGACCTAATTGAAATTCTAAAGGCTCTATTCTATCATAAAGTTATGCAAGAACAAACTTGTTCTATTACATATAAGTTTTATGAAACACCTACAGTTTGTCTGCAAACTCAGTACAAACTTAGTACAAACTTTTCATGATAATGCAAGTATGAAGCAAATGTCCCGTGATGTGTGTAGAAAAAACTGTCTGGAGTTATAGAATGTGTAGAAAAAAATGTCTGCAGTATATATAAGTAGAATTATTTATAACATTTAAGCAGTTTTGCGGATTTAAGTTCTGATGTTAATCAGTGTAAATTTCTTAACCCTTCACATCCTTATACCAGGGCTGCCATTTCTCCGGGGTTTTCCTAAATCTTCGGATTTTTTTTCAAATACATGGTAGCTTAAAGCAGGCTGAAAGTATACTAAAAGCAGAATGTGCCTTAAGGCGCATTCTGCTTTACTTCCAGCCTGCTTTAAGCAGCCACGTGTCAACAAAACTAGAAACAGGTGACGGGATGAAGGTACGATTCGTAAAATCACATTTGAAAAATGCAAATTTGGAAATCTTAGGATTTTTCATGTCAACTTATGGTAGCCCTGTTATACCCCAAGCACAATGGTTATTTGCAAGATCATAATGCGGCATCTGATCAGGATTCAAACTCTTCGTTTGACTTCATTTTAATATTTCTTCAGTCAAAAGATCTAAATTAGAACAATAAATACAGACAACAATTGTTTACAGCAGATGATGTCATGGCAGCGAAGAGTTTAACCCTTTGAACCCTAGTCCCGCATATAGGCGTCCTTTTCAAACAGTGAACATGTGAGTAGTACACTTGTCCTATGCAAACAGTGAAGACCCAGATCAGAGGGCTCCGAAAGGAGCCCTCTGATCAGGGTCTTCACTGTTTGTCATAATGCCAAACATCGACAAATCAACCTTTAAAAGTCAGAAATGGACTAGACTAAAATGGAAACTGGAATTGTCCATTTAAAGTTTCAGGGAGGAAAGAGATAAGCAGGCAAAATGGTCATTTACTCTATACTTTTTCATTCTTTCCGCTACAGAGGCACCTTAAATGCACTTACCTATTCTGTCCTACAAACACCTTTGTATATCTTAACATAAAAAGACAGTTTGATAGTATTCAGTACAGTTGGCAGGCTAAAGCAAGATGAATGTGAAGAAGAAAGCTCTGACAAATTCTGCTTTTCTTTCATCTTGCAATCACCAGTCACATGCCTAAACAAAAACATATAAATATATTCTACATATACAGGAAATTTATCCATATTTAGCAATAATTCAAAACCATGGTGCTCATTGTAAGTCTTTGATACAAGTCTTTGCTAAATATGTGATAAACAAGAGTTGTCAGAGAGACAACAAAGCTCGCCACCGGCACCTTTAGAAACTTAAAAGCACACTCAAGGTCACAGAGGTCAACCTTTTTGCCTGCATGGAAAGGTCTTGTCCCTATACACTGGCAAATCAAATATGAAAATAACACCTCAAGGGACATAGGAATTATAAGCATTTTTGAAACCTAAACGCAGATTTCGAAACCTAAAACCTTTCGCAACCTTAGTTCAAGGTCAAGGACACTGGGCTAATTTTTTTGCATGCATGGAAAGGTCGTGTCCATATACACATGCATGCCAACTATGAAAGAAATATCTCAGTGGATATATGAGTTAAAGAAATTTTGAGAAACCTAAACGCAGACTTTGAAACCTAAACGCGGGTCCTAAGTTCAAGGTCAAGGTCAGAGGGCTCAAACATTTTGCATGCAAGGAAAGATCTTGTCCATATACACATGCAAACTGAATATGAAAGGAATATTTCAATGGACATAGGAGTAATAAAAATTTTGAGAAACCAAAACACAGATTTCGAAACTAAACATGGGCCCTAAGTTCAAAGTCAAGGTCACAGGGATCTAAATTTTGCTGTGCCTGGAAAGGTCTTGTCCATATACACACATAAACCAACTATGAAAGCAATACCTCAAGGGACATAGAAGTAAAAGGCATTTTCAAAACCTAAACACAGGCCCTAAGTTCAAGGTCAAGGTCACAAGGGTCCAAATGTATCTGTGCATGGAAAGGTCTTGTCCATATACACACACATACCAACTATGAAATCAATACCTCAAAGGATATAGAAGTTAAATGCATTTTTAGAAACCTAAACGCAGATTTCGAAACCTAAACACAGGCTCTTAGTTCAAGGTCAAGGTCACACAGGTCTAAATGTTTCTGTGCATCGAAAGGTCATGTCCATATACACATACATACCAACTATGAAAGCAATAACTCAAAGGACATAGAAGTTAAAGGCATTTTTCTACACCTAAACACAGATTTCGAAACCTAAACACAGGCCCTAAGTTCAAGGTCAAGGTCACACTGGTCTAAATTTTTCTTTGCATGTAAAAGTCTTGCCCATATACACATACATACCAACTATGAAAGCAATACCTCAAGGGACATAGAAGTAAAAGGCATTTTTCGAAACTTAAACACAGATTTCGAAACCTAAACGCAGGCCCTAAGTTCAAGGTCAAGGTCACAGGGGTCAAAAATGTTCTGTGCATGGAAAGGTCTTGTGCATATACACACACATACCAACTATTGAAGCAATACTTCAAGGGACATAGAAGTTAAAGGCATTTTTCGAAACCTAAACGCAGATTTCGAAACCTAAACGCAGGCCCTAAGTTCAAGGTCAAGGTCACAGGGGTGTGCATGGAAAGGTCTTGTCCATATACACACACATACCAACTATGAAAGCAATACCTCAAGGGACATAGAAGTTATAGACATTTTCTTAAAATTGTTTACGCCGTTCACGACGACGCCGACGACGACAACGACGACGACGATGACGACTTCACCGGGGGTATTGCAATAGCTCGTCATGTACTACGTACAGGCGAGCTAAAAACAGTGAAGCAAACTCTTGCAGTAACTTTCTGCTTTATTTTCATGATGCGTTTAGCAAGTACCTATAATTGAAGGACTTGCCATATTTTTGTAAGCGACAGTCTTACAAAGAATTGAAAAGACAAGTATGTTCACAATAGCACTATCAGATATAATCGTTATCTTGCCATGCATGCATGACACAAACACACACCCTAAACAATACAGTAAAATCTATACAGGGCTCCAGATAAGAGGGAGTTATCTGAACAAATCCAACATTTTTTCACTTATTCAGCACCAAATCCTATGGTATTACTACTCATTAGAATCGAAGAGACGCTTCTAATGAGTAGCGACACCATAGGATTTAATGCAAAAATAAAGATTTTAGTTTTCGAAATACTCCCCTTATCTGGAGCTCTGCTATATTCACAAATCATTCTTTAATGAATGAACACCAATGAACACTTAATGCAAAACATAAGATATACAGAAAGCTCTTACAGGAGCTTTCTGTATATCCTATGTTTTGCATTAAGCCGCATCCTGGTTAAAAGACTTGGCAGTAGATCTAGATATTCATTGGATATTGTTGCTCATCACAAGTTATGATTGTACATTATACTGTCCTTCCCTAGCAGTTCACAGACAATCTCATAATCTACTATTCAATTACTTTGACAGGTAAAAGAATTGGGTTCACTCGACTGACATATTGCACCGGATGGACGGTGCAACCGCTTTATTGGAATTGTCTTGTCAATCTCTGTAAAGACTGTCAATCAATGCATTAGCGTTCAACCTATGTCGATCACGAAATTCTTCCGACTACACTTCAGTAAAACCTGTACAGTAAAACCTCTCTATAACGACCACTAAAACGAAGGCTTATTGTTTGAATAAAAGACAGCTGAAAGCTTCAGCAAGGTAACAGTAAAACAGAAAGCTCCTAAAGGAGCTTTCTGTTTTACTGTCACCTTACTTTAAGCAGTCACCTGTCTTAAACACCTAATAATTTACATAATTAGTGGCCATTAAAGAGAGGTTTTACTGTATATGGAAGTCTGGCAATAAAGAAAGCATCACAAACTCTAAGCACTGTCAATCAATGCATAAGCATTAGCTCCATGTCGATTAGAAAACTCTTCAAACTATATTACAGCTTATCCTTTACTCCCTAAATAGGCTGTTTTATGCATTTAAACAAATACTCCACTGAAGAAAATAGTTCCCACTTTACACCATCATAAATATTGACCATCAAAAATATATTCAATATCCTAGCAGAGGGTAGCTTAAAGCAGGCTGAAGTCAAGCAGAATGCACATTAAGACTCCTTATTCTTTACTTTCAACCTGCCTTAAGTTTTAACCTGTGTTCAAAACTAGCAACAGACTATTAATAGTGCGCTCACATTTGCTCTACGGCGGCCGCAGAGACGTGAACTCGAGATAATCTTACGGCGGCCGTAGAGATTCTACGGCGGCCGTGCGGCTGCCGCACGGCATATCCCAATATTTTACAGGCCGTAGAGGTCGCCGTAGAATTATAACGCAGAGTTATAACATTTTTTCATTTCTACGGCGGCCGTAGAAACACACACCGCAGAGTAGTTCTACGGATGCCGTACGGTCGCCGTACGGCCACCGTGCGGCCGCCGTAACTCGATGGTCAATTTCCCTATTGAGCATTTGTACTTTTGTTCATATATGTAAAACATGTATATTATCAAAAAATGGATTTAGATGTTCTTAAATGCTGTCCAAATGTGTCCTTTGAGTTCATGGTGTTGTTGGACTGATATAAGTTGTGTGAACATGTAGCAAAACCAAGTTGTGTAGCAGGAGCAGTATTTTGGTTGATAGGTATCTGATGGGACTTCTACGGCTGCCGTACTGCCGCAGATTTTTTAACCCCACCAAAATAAAATCTCGCCACGCGGCAGCCGCAGCAAATGTGAGCGCAACACACGGCGGCCGTAGGAATTCTGCGGCGGCCGGGAAATTGCTACTCGCCGTAGAAATGATTTCAAATGGTGTTTATTGGCCTTACTTTCATTGATATATAATTGGAAACTAAGTTCATACCATTTAAGACTTATCTCTGTGAAATTAAGTCTTCAGCTCTTTATAATAATTCTATATGTATTTATGTTTATTAAACATAGAATAGAAGACTCATGAAGCTTGAGGTTATTCACCCTTCCCTTCAATAGGAATTCTATAAGTATCATTAATCTAAACTCAGGGCTCCAGATAAGAGGGAGTAAACTGAACAAATCCAACAATTTCTCAGTCACGTCATCGCCAAACCCTATGGTGATACTACTCATTAGAATCGTCTCTTTGAGACGATTCTAATGAGTAGTGACACCATAGGATTTAATGCAGAGATAAAGATTTTAGTTTTTGAAATACTCCCCTTATCTGGATCTCTGTAAACTCCCATCTTGCTAATGAAATTGTCACAATAAGGCTATAACAAGAAGTTGTAGGAGATTTACCTCATATAATTTAGTGACAATTTTCATACAATATATTCCACCCACCTATTTTATCCTTTGAATGCAGGAATAAGAAAATTCAAGACTTTTGAAAACAGTTAAGATCCTGATTGGACCCCACAAAATGTGGGGTCCAATCGGGATATAAACTGTTTGTTTCATAGATAAAATTTTCCTGAAAAATTAGAGATGAAAAGTCCAATGATATGACATCGAGAGACTAAGCTTTGAGAACATGTCATTTAGACATTGCTGAAAGGTTTTAACAGCTGTATATCCATAGATAACGTTGTATTATATATATTGACAATTCATCATTTCATTCTTATGCAAATGTAGATAAGAATCTAATTGAGTACAGTTATAGTGACAACCCTTTGCCTGCAGACTGGTTACTCTTATAGACTGGACAATCTTCTAGACTGAACCCTGATAAAGGCTGGTTCATTTAATAATTAAGGAAATATAGTGTTTCTTAGTACTAAGTATTGAAATATCGAGACTGTGATCTGAATACTGTCAATCAAGCAATAGAATAAAATACTACACAACATGCACAGAAAGCTAAGAAGAAGTAAGTTATCTATAGTAAAACCTCTCTATTTCAACCACTAAATTGTGTTAATTATTAGGTGTTAGGTGACTGTTTAAAGCAAGGTGACAGTAAAACAGAAAGCTCCTTAAGGAGACTTTCATTTTACTATCACCTTGCTTTAAGCTGTCACGTGTCTTTTAAACAACCAATTAGCCTTCGTTTCAGTGACATTGTTTGAACAGTCAATTTTGTAATTAGCCGATGCAATAGTTCAATTTTCTTATGCAGTAAAATCTCTCTATTGCAACGACTAAATTGTGTTAATTATTAAGCATTTTACCCTTTCCCACATAGAAGCGCCTTTAAGCGTATTCCTTTTATTCCTCCTTTGAAGAAAATAGTTCCAATTTATACAGTCATAAATATGTTCCATTACGAATATTTTCTTTATTCTAGTAGGTGGTAGCTTAAAGCAGACTGAAAGTAAAGCAGAATGTGCCTTAGGGCACATTCTGCTTTACTTGCAACCTGCTTAAAGTAGTCACCTATTTTCAAAACTAGAAACAGGCTATGGGGTAAAGGGTTAAGACTGCATTAATTCTTAAATCAAAGTGACACAGTAAAACAGATAGCTCCTTCAGGACCTTTCTGTTTTATTGTCACCTTGCTTTAAGCTGTAACCTGTCTTTTATACAATAAATTAGCCTTCTTTTTAGTGGTTGTATTAGCGGGGTTTCACTGTACAGTGCTCCCTCTCTACAACAACACCCACAGGGAGACAAACATTGTGTGTGTTGTTTGGAGGAATGTTATAGGGAGGGAAATTGGCTTACATTTGCAAACAGCTTGAATCCAGATCAGATGCCGCGTAACGCGGCGTCTGATCTGGATTCAAACTGTTTGCCACTCGTCTTTATGTTTCTTTTTCTGTCAAAATATCCATTATGTAGGAAAAACAGCAGACAACCATTTAAGCACACGATATTTTAGCAGTGAAAGTGTTAGACATAACTATCTTAGGAACAATGGTTGTTGTAAGGAGGGAGTCCCTGATCGGAGGGCCATTGTAGAGAGGATTCACTGTACAGTAAAACCTCTCTATTATGACAACTAAATTATGTTAATTACAGGGCTGCCATTTCTCCGGATTTTTCCTAAATCTTCAGATTTTTTTCTGGTATATGATAGCTTAAAGCAGGCTGAAAGTAAAGCAGGATGCGCCTAAAGGCACATTCTGCTTTACTTCCAGCCTCCCTTTAAGTAGTCACATGTCAACAAACTAGAAACAGACTATGGGATAAATGTACGATTCGTAAAATCGCACTTGAAAAATGAAAATTTGGCAATCTTTAGGATTTTTCATGTCAACTTATGGCAGCCCTGTAATTATTGGGGGTTTTAAGGCAGGTGGCTGCTTAAAACAAGGTGACAATGAAACAGAAAGCTCCTAAAGGAGTTTTCTGTTTCACTGTCACCTTGCTTTGGGCTGTCACCTGTCCTTTATACCAGCAATTAGCCTTCGTTTTAATGGTCGTTAAAGAGAGGTTTTACTGTATATGCATGCTTCAGCAGGAGGAGGGTAAAATAAAGTGGCAATCATCAAATGTGGTTTGTTTTGAGTGTTTCCAAACCAATTTCTAACCATAATTGTGTTGAGCTATACTTAACTCATTATCCCCTGAAACTTCTAATGGACGATTCCAGTTTTCAATAAAGGCTGGTCCATTTTAGACTATTTAGGATTGTTTTTGGTAATAAATTGCTAAATGACAAACAGTGATGTCCCTGATCAGAGGGCTCCTGCAGGAGCCCTCTGATCAGGGACTTCACTGTTTGCATAGGACAAGTGTACTCTTCACAAGTACACTTTTTGTAAAGAACGCATATATGCGTCACTAGGGCTCAATGAGTTAACCCATTACTCCATAAATATGCCTTTAACTCATTCCATCACTAAAGAAAATAGTTCCACTTTATACAATCGTGAATAATACGCCATAAGAAATATTTTCTAAATCCTAGCAGACTGTAGCTTTAAACAGGCTGAAAGTAAAGCAGAATGCGCCTTTAAAAAGTGAATTCTGCTTTACTTTAACCTGCTAGAATTGGCCATCAGTCTTCAAGTGGCCAATCTGGTTTGATTTGATTTGATTTGACGTCACTTTAACCCTTAGCCCGCCAAATAAATTGTCGTCTGCTATATTTCTCGTCTGCTTCAAGTTTCAAAGTCCTTCGAAGTTGCTCAAAATTGCTGAAAATGTTGTCCGAGTGTCAAACAGCTTGGATCCGGATGAGACGCCGAGTTACTCGGCGTCTCATCCGGATTCAAGCTGTTTGCATATGGAGCTATAGTCGTGAGTGGCAGGCTAAGGGTTAATAGTATTTCAGTCATTGCTACCTACAGATGGAGGAATGCCCCAAAAGCCCTTTATGCACTGTTTTAGGCATAAATCTGCAACTGGGTAGAACCACTGGCCTTACGCAAGCCAGCTGGGAGGGTTCTCCACATGAAAAATCTGAATGCCCAGACCGGGATTCAAACTCACAGCGGTTAAGAGCTTAGTGCTGTAAGTCAAAGTGACTTTACTACTAGGCCACAGAATCCCCAGTGGCCAATCTGGGTGTTTACTGTTTGTAATGTCTTGTAGGTGATACAGGATGAGCCAACACTTAGCTTACTCCATTTTTCTGCACATATTTGCTAAGTGCAGGCAACATTTTCAGGACAAAGATCCAGCCAGTGATGAATTTTCTTTATCTGTGTAAGAAAAAATGGTGTCTGCTTAAAGTAACATGCATTGCTTCTTCTGTTATAGTTACAGATTCACAGATTCAAAATTTGAAAGTTTGGATCCAGATCAGAGAGATATTTTGATAAGTTTACAGTCAAACCTTTGATAAGGGACAATTCAAAACACTATGAACTTTGCATTTTTATTACAGGGGGCAGCTAAATGCAGGACAAAAGTAATGCAGAAGGCTCCTGTAGGAGCCTTCTGCATTACTTTTGTTCTGCATTTAGGGATCACCTCTCTTGAAAGATCACATGCATCTTGATTCAGTGATCGGTTAGCACAGGTTTAACTGTATGTTCCATCGCTCAAAGGTAGTACAGCAGAGCAGGAGGCACTTAAGCAGTGTGATTGATAAACCCTATGAATATTGCTTCCAGCTAAACTGACATATTTTTGGCACTTGAACACAAATTATAACACATGAAAGAATGTGATATATGGGGGAAACAATACCAATTCAGAAGTCTGATAGAGAGAGCTTATCTCAGTGCAGAGTAGAAGAAAACAAGGTACAAGGGGAGTAACTCAAAAATACCAAACCTCTAACGGTGAAATTAATAACACAGATTTACACTTGTTTACTGTGAGGTCTGAAAACATTTAGCAATACAATGCTCCCTCCCTACAACGGCCCTCCCAACAAAGATTCCCTTCTTACAACAACGCTTGCTTCTCTTCCCCCAAACAAAACCATTATCTCCAACCTATTCATGGGTGCAATGCCGTCTGCTTAAAATTGTTGTTTGCTGGGTTGTTTTTTTCCCCAAATGTTCATAATGGACATTTTGATAGATTAGACGTCAGGTTACGTAGCGTTTGATAAGCATTCAAACTGTTTGCAAATGTAAGCAAATTTCCCTCCCTATAACGCCTCCCTCTCAACAACACAACAATTTTTGTCTCCCATTGTGTCATTGTAAAGACGAAGCGCTGTACAAGACAATTTTATAACATGTGTACAACAGTGATCAGTCAAAGAAGAACATGATGATCCTTATAGACAGATAACTGCTTAATGCAAAACACAAGTAATACGGAAAGCTCCTGTGGAAGTTTTTTACCTGACCTTTGTCAGTGCATTAAGCTGCTACCTTGATATTCATCTTTACTTTTGAGTGACCAAAAGAAATAGAATATGTCGTTACTAATGGGCCCGTCACACCATAACGTTCTGGCCAGCGTTCTCTGACGATTGAGGAAACGTTGGTAGTCGCCCATGGTTGCTGGGATAGCGCCAGTAGAGCGTTGTGTGAACGCTAGTAAACGTTAGTAAACGTCGGTGATCGTCGGTAATCGTCGGAGAACGCTGGTCCGAAAAAAAAGTTTTGAACATGCACAAAAGTTTTCTCTGAGACCAGCGTTCTTCGAACGTTTAGTGTTAAACGCTGGAGATCGTTTAAGAACGTTCGTTGAACGTTTTACTAACGTTCACTGAGCATTGCACGCGCTCGGCTATCGTTAGTCAGTCGTTACTCTAGCGTAACTTGGTTGTTACTAATTGTTTGCTTTGCAGTGAACGACTCCCTGGCGACCTGTCAACGACAGCTGAACGGTCCCCTAGCGTTCGCAGCGTGTGACTAAAGTCAAACGAATGTCTGTTGGCGTCCATTGAGCATTATTCGAACGTTTCCCGAACGTCCATGTATATTGGTATATAAACTAATGTTTTGTAAGCAAGGTTCATTTGATTTTGGACTACCGTAGAGAACACCTACTATGGAGGATCCAGAAAGACTAAGGAGGTGATATGTAGTTGCTATTAAGTAGATGTACTGAACTTGAACATAGCTGAACACATTGAGGGACCTCGCCCACAGAGAAAAGACCCCGGCAGTGCTGGATATTAAGGCGTCAAGAGTTTAGTCTGTACATGTACAACCAACTCATGGTTGAAGATTCGCCAAGAAGATCTCAGTACCTTCACCATCTTCATGCGCATGCCACCGGAAATGTTTGATGAACTCTTTGGACGTGTCAGGGGCAGATTGACAAAGCAGCACACTTTTACCGATAGCCCCTCGAACATGGCCTGAAACTGGCGGTGACACTGCGACATTTGGCCTCTGGATCTAAGTATGCTGACAAACTCGACCAGACTATCCTCCATCGCCCGGTCCACGGTCTTACAATCCTTTGAGGCTTCTTCTTACCTGCAGCGCTATTAGCAGAAGTCACCTTCCCACCCTTTTTGCGTTTTTGGCGGCATGATTCTGACTGATCAAACTCACAAGAACAACTAAATTCACTTCGAAATTCCCAGCGTTTTGTAACCCGTTCAATTGTAAAAATCACACGCCAGCAAAACGTTATGCTGTCATTGGTCGTACGTTAGTCACACGTTAGTCGAACGCTAAACACGCTCGTCTAACGTTGGCAAATCGTTCGTCGCTCGCCAGTGGCACGCTAGCACACGCTAATGGTTTTCGGGGGTATCTTACTTGGTCGCTGTTACACGCTTCTCGTGCGTTAGAAACACGCTAGTCATACGTTAGGTACACGTTAATCAAACGCCAGAAGTGTCATCTTCATTCTAGAACGCTCGAAAATTAAACGATTGCAACGTTCAGAGAACGTTGGCCAGAACGTTATGGTGTGAAGGGCCCTTAACCTGCAGTATATTCTATTGATGAATTAACATTATATTCATAGTCTGTGTTTAGATTTAAAGACTGATAACCACTTAAAGCAGGTTGTGCTTTATTAATACAATTTTTTACATCTTTAGTTAATTCCTCCATCGAAGAATATAGTTCCATTTTATGCAGTCACAAACATGTATCATAAGAAATATTTCTATATTTTAGCAGATAATAACTTAAAGCAGGCTGAAAGTAAAGCAGAATGCTTTATGTGATCATCTGTCCTCAAATCTAGAAACAGCCTATGGAGTAATTGGTTAAGCTTTCATTTGCTAGAAAATAACTCTTATGGGGAATATGCATGACAATGATAAAGTGAAACTATTTTTTCAGTGAAGGAATAAATTACCGTAAAGGCGTAAAAATGTATTTATATAGTAATAGGTTAAGGGGCATTCTGCTTTACTTTCAACCTGCTTTAACCCTTTACTTCATAGCTTGTTTCTAGTACTGAAGATAGGTGACCACTTACAGCAGGTTGAAAGTAGAGCAGTAGAGCAGAATGCCGTAAGAAGCATTCTGCTTTACTTTTAGCCTCCTTTAAGCTTCCATCTGCTAGAATATGGAAAATATTTCTTATAATACATATTCATGACTGATTAAATTGGAAATATTTTCTCCAGTGGAGGGATAAATTATATGCGCTAAAAGGGGCTTGTATGGGAGAAAGGGTTAACTGGTTACCTTTCTTCAAATCTTGAAATAGATTATGGGACAATGGGTTAATTCAACAATAGAATGTATAATGTTGGTCAGTGACAGTCATATACAGTCACTCAGTATCAAGGCGGCTGCAACTTATAATGCACTGACAACTTAAGCACAAATGTATAAAGCTCCAAGAGGGTAAATGCTTAAGGACTATACATGGAACACACGTAATCTGAGTCTATGCAGTTTACAAGTTCTGTTTATATTTGTTATCTGTTATGATTTTACATCTCTTAACAGTAATTCAGTCATATCGTGATGTCCAGCTAATTGCAGGTGAAGAAAGACCCCAGAAGCCCTTTGTGCACTATTTCAGGCACAAATCAGCAACGGGGTAGAACCACCAACCTTCCGCAAGCCAGCTGGAAGACTTCGGTTCCTCACAGGCAAAATCTGAATGCCCATACCGGGATTTGAATCCACAACAGTGGGGAGCTTACAGTGGAGAATCTGTTATTCTATCCCGATAAACGCGTTTACGCTAAAACTATTTTTTCTTTTACAAACAGTTTGGAGCCAGATCAGACGCCGGGTAACCCGGCATCTGATCAGGCTCCAAACTGTTTGCCACCAAGATAAACATGAAATATCAGAATTGTACAAAAGTTGTTCTTTTCTACGTTTTAGCACTTTGCATTTGCGTACGTTTGCGTTTAAACGGGAAAGAATAACAGATTCTCCACTGTAGTTATGTAAGTCACTGCAGTGACTATAATTACCACTAGGCCATGAAGGCCTCCTGTTTATAGGACATGGGCATGCAAGAACTCCAAACACAATATAATATCTAATACAAAGATGAGGGTCAATTGAGCAATTGTTATTCTCTTTTACTGAGGCAATACATTTTATAGGTATCAATATGGCATAATAACATCACCTGTCTACTGTTGTCACATTTTCTGTAATATATAATTATTATTATCCACTTAATTATTATTATTATTATTATACCCGATTTATATAGCGCTCTTTTCACACAGGAGATGTGCGTTCAAAAGCGCCTCACATGATATTATATAAATGTACCTACAAAGCGAGAAAGACAAATAACTACATTCACAATAAAAATGATACAATATTGAGATGCATGGAAACATGGAATTTCTTCCAATATTATTACCAAGATTATAAAATTGTTATAGTAAGTTTGTAAGATCATTTTTAAAATGAGTCAAATAATTAAAAGATCAATGGCATGATTAAAAACAGAGTGGTGTTTTGTTTGTTTGTTTCAGTGTAGAGCCGGAGAGTAGTTCACAAGTCGTAAAACGAATGTTTAAAACAATACTCTCCGTGTTGTTTGGTTGAATTTGTTTGTTTGTTTGTTTGTTTCAGTGTAGAGCCGGAGAGTAGTTCACAAGTCGTAAAACGAATGTTTAAAACAATACTCTCCATGTTGTTTGGTTGAATTTGTTTGTCAGTGTAGAGCCGGAGAGTAGTTCACAAGTCGTAAAACGAATGTTTAAAACAATACTCTCCGTGTTGTTTGGTTGAATTTGTTTGTTTGTTTCAGTGTAGAGCCGGAGAGCAGTTCACAAGTCGTAAAACGAATGTTTAAAACAATACTCTCCGTGTTGTTTGGTTGAGTATTGTACAATCCATGGCCGTGGTACACCCTTAGTTCATAAACATAAAGCTGTCCAAGAATTACACCATAGACCCCTAGCCAAATGGTTTCAAAGCGATTGGGCAATCCCTACCAGCAAGATCTACCAGACAGGCACAAGGTCAATGGTACAACTCCAGAACTGCCATTTATACCCACAGCATCCACAGCAAGAACACAGCCCAGAGGTAGCAGTCATTGATTACCTACTTTCTTCTAATAACAGATATTAAAGAAGTGAGTTTTTAAACGTTTTTTGAAGGCTGCAATTGAGCTAGCATCTCTGATGTCTGATGGTAGAGTGTTCCAGAGCTTTGGGGCTGCATGCATGAAACTTCTCTCTCCAAACTTCACCAAACGACTTCTCGGCACAACCAGCGATACTGATTTACTCGCAGACCGCAACTCTCTTCGAGGTCTATACACGTCCAGCATACTAACAATGTACCTTGGAGAATCATTGCACATGGCTTTGTATGTGAGTGTCAGAATTTTGAATTCAACTCTGTGTTGAACTGGAAGCCAGTGAAGCTCCTTCAAGACTGGAGTGATGTGATTGTACCGAGGAGTCCTGGTAATGATGCGGGCTGCTGTATTTTGCACACGCTGTAGTTTTCGTAGTGAGTTTTGGGGAATCCCATATAGCAGTGAGTTGCAGTAGTCAATTTTTGATGTGACCAGAGAATTGACCAAAGTCTTTGTTGCTTCTGGAGAAAGGTACTGTCTAATATGACCTATTTGCCGCAGCTGTGCATAGCTAGACCTGCACACAGCGTTGATGTGCTGTGTCATATCCATTTGGGAATCAAATCTAGCACCAAGGTTGTTCACCCATAATGACGGTTTGATTTTAGAGTTTCCCACTTGAACATGAAAATCTCCGGGAACGTTAACCTTTTTTGAGTGAAGAAAAAAAACAGAATTGTTCTACATTATGTTGTATTGAAAACAGTTTCTTGTCAGTGCAGATGTTGCATTCTGATAAACCATTTACCAATAGCCTGTTTCTAGTTTTAAAGAAAGATGATGACTTAAAGCAGGTTGAAAGTAAAGCAGAATACACCTTAACACTTTCCCCAATAGCAGCGACTTTTAGCGCATTTAATTTATTCCTCCGCTGCAGAAAAAAATTCCAAATCATACAGTCATGAATATAATTCATCAGAATTATTTTCAGTTTCCTTGCAGATTATAGCTTAAAGCAGGCTGAAAGTTAAGCAGAATGTGCCTTAAGGCACATTCTGCTTTACTTTCAACCTGCTTTAAGTAGCCACCTATCTTCAAAACTAGAAATGGGCTATCAGGTAAAGGGTTAAGGCACATTCTGCTTTACTTTCAGCCTGCTTTAAGCTGCAATCTTCTAGGATATACAAAATATTTCTTATGGTACATATTCATGACTGTAAAAATTGGAGCTAATTTTTTTCAGTGGAGGAATTAATTAAAGGCGTAAAAAGGTGTATTTACCGGGTAATTAGTTAATCATGAGTACAGAATGATGTTATATAATAAATTTATATACTCTAATGTTATGATAAGAGAAAATGAACACTCTAATCCTAAAAACATCAATTTCAGGTACATTCCTATCTCCGAACATTTTTCAGTGTTTACCAATTCCAGTCCCAAAGGACAAGCTGCTGTATACAGGCCTGCCATTTCTCCGGATTTTTCCTAAATCTCCGGATTTTTTCTCAGTTCATGGTAGCTTAAAGCAGGCTGAAAGTAAAGCAGAATGCGCCCTAAGGCGCATTCTGTTTTACTTACAGCCTGCTTTAAGTAGTCGCACGTCAACATAACAAGAAAAAGGCTATGGGGTACAGGTACGATTCATAAAATCGTACTTGAAAAATGCAAATTTGGAAATCTTAGGATTTTTCATGTCAACTTATGGTAGCCCTGGGTATATTAGCAGAATACTGTGATGACTTTTTTCTGTGTCTTTTGTTGTGACTTTGAATGTGGGATATAACCTAATTGCAAAGAAATCGCTCCCAAACATCAGAACATTGGATTGGTTTTTGGATATTAATATTCCAATTATCATATACTATTAGGTCACACTAGTTTGTATATATCCCCAAAAAACCTTTAAATGAGAAAATATGTCTGATATTCTACAAGTCACTGGGTTTTTATCTACAGAAATGGCCTTCAACTGTTTTATAAATGCTGAATTTTAATATAAACTGGTTTATAGTGATTTTTAGGGCTGTTATAGGAACTATTTAACAGCAATGAAAGTAAAATTAAAGGTGAATACCCTGATCTGAGGTTTCCATGCACTGTGTTTGCAAACTATTCAATCAACTCAACTCTAACTCAAAATCTTTATTTCAGCTAATCTTTACAGATCATAGCCATAAACTGGGCGGATATGTTAATGAGAAGAACATCATGTACCACCATGTCTCGAACATAGATAGACTATGCCAGACAAATCAAATGACTTCTTAAAAGATATTTTGAAGGTCTCAAAATATGGCCTAGATTAGAGACCAGTCAAGTTGCTAATCATAGGTCCGATATCAACAGAGGCTTTCACATGAGACAGTACACCAGATATGTTGAAGATCACTGGACCAGGTTCAATATCTACAAATGGGTTTTGACATGAGACAATACACCAGATATGTTGAAGGTCACCCAGGTTTCAATATCAACAAATGGCTTTTACATGAGACAACATTTAAGATATGTTGAACGTCACTGCTCCAATATAAACAGATGGCTTGTCAGATATGTTGAAGGTCACTGATGCAATATATACAGATGGCTTTCACATGAGACAACTTGTCAGATATGTTGAAGGTCACTGGTTCAATATATACAGATGGCTTTCACATGAGACAACTTGTCAGATATGTTGAAGGTCACTGGTTCAATATCTACAGATGGCTTTCACATGAGACAACATGACAGATATGTTGAAGGTCACTGGTTCAATATCTACAGATGGCTTTCACATGAGACAACTTGTCAGATATGTTGAAGGTCACTGGCTCAATATCTACAGATGGCTTTCACATGAGACAACTTGTCAGATATGGTGAGCGTCACTGGTTCAATATATACAGATGGCTTTCACATGAGACAACATGACAGATATGTTGAAGGTCACTGGTTCAATATATACAGATGACTTTCACATGAGACAACTTGTAAGATATGTTAAACGTCACTGGTTCAATATCTACAGATGGCTTTCACATGAGACAACATTCTGTTTTACTTTTAACCAGCTTTAAGTGGTCACTCAGTGTTTCAAAAACTAGCTATGGAGTGATGAGTAATGAAGGTAGCAGCACAATACAAGACAACAGTTTAGAGAAAGCTCATGTTGAAGCATTTGCTTTAAGTTCTGCAATAAGCACCCATCATTCTGTTTTAGGCACAAAAATCATAAGATTATAGTATATTAATCCATACACCTATAAGGGACGTGACATATTTACATGGAAATTCTCACCTTGGCATATATAACCCTTGACATTTTTATGTCTATGAAACTGCTATTATTAAATTATACCTTGAAATATTATTTCTCTACTGTCTCATCAGCACTCTAGAGAGTTATCATAAGAAAAACTTCTGTCGATTTACTAAACTAAGAAAGCACTTATGAACAATTATATTATGCCTAATGTTATTTCACCAAATATACAATAAGACAGCCTGAATTTATTGAGTGGACCGATTGATTTAATGAATGAGTGAATTAGCAAGAATATTATAGGGTGACTATTCGCACTTTTAGTAAGGTTATGAAAAGATAAAATCTTCAATGTAATAACTTCATCCAAAACAGGGCATCAGCAAACAACAGCCACTCAGATGTAATAGGACAAAAGGTGGTTTGAATCTATCAAGGTATCAGGCCTTCAAATAAGAACTAAAAGTCCCATGACCTTTATGCCAAACAGGTTTAAATAGTTTCCATTTGAACAAATTATGGGAATCCAACAAAGTGTTCCGGCATCCTGCATTTTCCTTCAAATAGATATATCTCTGATTTCTTACTTCTTGATGTTATATCTCAATAGCATACGAGAAACAAGAGGAAAAAGATATTTTCTTTAAAGTAGAAGCATGAAAGACAAGATATTTTAGGACAACAGTTATTACTGTACTTTTGTTTAAAGAAAAAACGCTATAGATACAATTTTGGTGACGGTTATGACACATTTCATATGTAAGAGTTTAAGATTTATAGTAAAGTAAACCCTCTCTATTACAACCAGTATTTGAGGTAAAATGTTCTGTGTTTAATACAGGTGGCTGCTTAAAGCAAGATGAAAGTAAAGCAGAAAGCTCTTAAAGGAGCTTTCTGCTTTATTTTCATCTTGCTTTAAGCTGTTACCTGTCTTAAATATCATCACTGAGTTGAATTTTTAGTGGCCTAAATAGAGAGATTTCAGGACGTTTCGCTACCTGGAATTTCACTACCTTGTAACTTTCGCGGCTGGTCTTTTCGCTACCTAAATTTTTTCGCTACCCAGTTTTATTTTTCATCTTTCTTATTTACTAATATGCAGGCACCGCGTGCCAACATAATTGTTGTTAATTACTGATCTGGATCGAAACCATAATGTACAGAAAAAGAAGTTTTATTTACTAATCTTGATCCACAATTATTATTATTATTATTATTATTATACCAGATTTATATAGCGCTCTTTTCACACAGGGATTGTGCGTTCAAAAGCGCTTTACATGAAATAACACATATGTACCTATAAATCGTGAAAAGACAAAATAACTACAATTAGATCTGAAATAAAACATGAATAAACATATAAAAGACAGTCCCCAAAACGGCGATCACATTACCCCCATCAATCAGCAATGAACCGGCTAAGTATTGCCGACTGATATAAATAATGGTAGAGCGCCCAATGCAGGCCATCGACAAAACACAATAATGGACAGAAATAAAAACAAACTTTGGCAAAATATTTGCACAGACGCTACGCATCCACAGAAGAGATTTTTATTCATTAATCTGGATCCAAACCAATGGATAAGTCATTTAAAAAAAAAAACTGGATGCAAACTAACGAACAGAAATAATTTCAATATTGACGTAATTTTTGCACAGACGCCACGCGTCCACATCAGAGATTTCCATTTTATAATCCATATAAGTGATTTTAGTGAATCAAAAATCTGGATCCAACTTAACACACAGAAATAATTTCAATTATGACGTAATATTTTCGAAGACACCTCACGTCCATATAAGAGATTTCTATTTAATAATCTGGATCCGAACTAACGGAACATAAGGGGGTTTCTTTATTAATCTAGATCCAAACTAACTGACATAGATCTGAAGAGAAGAAATTTTACATACTAACCTGGATCCAAACTAACCGTGACAGAAATAATTATAATTTTGACGAAATATTTGTGCTGACGCCATGCGTCTAGATATATACATAAGACATTTATATTCATTAAATTACTCGTATATTAAGCCAAAATTACAGTATATTTCATATCTAAAGTGTGAGTAAACTACGATAAAAATTGGGGGTAGCGAAAATGTACGGGTAGCGAAACGTCCAGCGTAAAAACACCCTGGGTAGCGAACTGACAGGCGCGAACACAACAGGGTAGCGAAACGTCCAGTAACCAATAGAGAGGTTTTACTGCATATAATGTTCACAGAGTATTATAAAGTAGAAAAGTTTATGACAGTCTTTAACATTTCCACTTTCATGTCTATATTCTACTGTATATTGTGACTATTTATTACAATAATCTCAAGAGACATAGCAATCTAGTGACACTGTGAATGCTGTAAGCTTTGTACAGTGAAAAAAATGTTATTCTTTCTCGTTTAACTCTTTCCTCCCTGAAACATTAATTGGACAATTCCAGTCTATTTAAGTCTAGTCTATTTCTGACTTTTAAGGGTTCTTTTTGTCAATGTTTGGCATTATGACAAACAGTGAAGACCCTGATCAGAGGGCTCCTTTAGGAGCCCTCTGATCTGGGTCTTCACTGTTTGCATAGGACAAGTGTACTATTCACATGTACACCGTTTGCAAAGGACGCCAATATGCGGGACTAGGGTTCAAAGGGTTAAACCCAAACAAAATGCAAATGCCTTGTAATAAAACGTAGAAATATGGCAGACTATTGACACTTCTGAGTATTCATTTTACTCAGTGGCAAACAGCATGGAGCCTGATCAGACAATGGGATACCTGATGTCTCATCACGCTCAAAACTGTTTCCAATGGACTTGATAGTTTTAGCATACAGTGGAGAATCTGTTATTCTTTCCCGTTTAAACGCAAACCTATGCAAACGCAAAGCACTAAAACGTAGAAAAGAACAACTTTTGGACAATTCTGATAATTCTTGTTTATCTTGGTGGCAAACAGTTTGGAGCCTGATAAGACGCCGGGTTACCCGGCGTCTGATCTGGCTCCAAACTGTTTGCGCTGCAAATAATAGTTTTAGCGTAAACGCGTTTATTGGGAAAGAATAACAGATTCTCCACTGTAACAGAGCTCCAGATAAGGGGAGTACTTCAAAATCTTAATTCTTTATTTCTGTAGCAAACCCTATGGTGTCACTACTCATTAGAAATGTCTCTTCGAGAGGATTCTAATGAGTAGTCACACCATAGGATTTGCTACAGAAACAAGAGAGAAAATGTTGGATTTGTTCAGTTTACTCCCTCTTATCTGGAGCCCTCACATAAATGCCCTTATTGGGAGAGAATAATGTCTTCTCTAGTGTACCTTATGAGGAAATTTTAACTTTACCAATAAATCAGACTTTGTCTATTTTAAGCTCCTATAATTGATGATAAGTGCTGTCTACATAAGTGTAACAATGTTTACTGTAGCTATTTTAGGATTCCAAATTCATTAAAAACCATTTCAGATTTAATTTGTAGCTGATATGAAAATTGTCCATGCAGAAACAATTTTGGGTGACTCTAGCCTTTGCCAAACTTTAATCATTTTTCAATTAGAATATAACCTACATTTTTACCAATCAAACTGCCTTTTGCAGCCTATTTAGTATGGCACCTAATCATTAAGAAGTTTGTTGTGTTTCGACGTCCCGTGCAGACACCATGCGGTTTAGATAACTTCGCCTGGTAGGAACTAGTTGTAAAGACTGCCATATTTGGCAATCTGACAACCAGAATAAGCAAGGTTTGTTAACGATAAATGTGGGAATGTTGTATCCTTGGCCAATCAAAATATAGGTTATATTCTAAGTTAGTTAGAACATATTAAGTGAAATCTTAATGGCTAAGAAGGGGGTCACTGGCTAACGCTCATTCCGCCCCTTCTTAACGGTTAAGATTTCTTATAATACGTTCTAACTATTATATAAAATATAAATTTATAAATTATAATGAAGTTGATCAACTTTTAATGCAATTTAACAGGTTGAGCATTTTATGCAACCCTTTACCTTTGCCAAATGTGAATCAACTAATCTGCAACACACAAATTAGACTAAACAATGCAATCAATTTCATATAAATCTTGGCAGCCATTTTCTTTGCTAAACTGGCGTCAATGAAACAAACAACACTGATTACACACCCCTCCCAACTCAATAGAGAGGGTTGGGTAATTATGAAATCAATCAGAGCTCCAGATATAAGAGGGAGTAAACTGAACCAATTCAACATTTTTCTCACTTATTTTAGCATCAAACCCTATGGTGTTACTACTCATTAGAATTGTCTCTTTGAGACGATTCTAATGAGTAGTGACACCATAGGGTTTAAAGCAAAAATAAAGATTTTAGTTTTTGAAATACTCCCTCCCAACTCAATAGAGAGAGTTAGGTAATAATGATGCATCTATAACAGAAACTCCATGTGATTTCTGAAGTAATTACCCATGTGATTACTGAAGTAATTACACTGTCTCAATCCTAGAATTACTCCATAGCCTGTTTCTAATTTTGAAGACAGATTATCTCTTAAAAGCATATTGAAAGTAAAGCAGAATGCACAGGTGCATTCAGCTTTACTTTCTGCTTGCTTTAAGCTACAATTTGCATGGATATGAAAAATATTTCTTATAGTGATCGAATAATTCATCACTATAAAGTTGGACTCCTTCACAGGAGGAATCAATTAGAGGCGTAAAAAGGCATTATTGGTCAATTAATGCATGACAAAATTAATGCATAAGGCTCCCACAGCTTTCTGCATTGTTTTAGCAAACATTAGTTTCAAATTTATTGAAGACAGACTTATTTTGATTGTGGATAATAGTTGATGTTTCTGTGAACAGTAAAACCTCTCTATTACGACCACTAATTAATTTAATTATTGTGTGTTTAAGGCAGTGAGTGCTTAAAGCAAGGTGAAAGTAAAACAGAAAGCTCCTTCAGGAGCTTTCTGTTTTACTTTCACCTTGCTTTAAGCTGCCACATGTATTTTTCAGGAGCTTTCTGTTTTACTTTCACCTTGCTTTAAGCTGCTACCTGTATTTTATAAAATCAAATAGCCTTCTGTTTAGTGATAGTATTAGAAAGGTTTTACTGTATTTCCTCTGTAACAACCACCATTATGATGGTACGCACAATCAAGTTAACTGTCTTTACAAAAAAACCTGATTTCAGTCTTGAGAATTCCGAGACTTTCTGTGCCAAGTGCATTTGGCATCAACCGTGGCATAATGAAATTTAATGTGGATTTTCACAACTGGGGAAAATTGTCTTTTTGGCTAGGACTCTAAAGTCTTGTTATAACTCACAATAAAGTCTTTGATCAGAAAACAGCAAGATGTCATAAAGTAGACCAAACAATTTGAGGTATTCAAAGATGATGTGAGTTTCATAACCAGGAGAAAGGAAATGAAAGGTTCACATTTCTCTTAAGAGCTTGTGTTTCATCCCTAACATAATTTAAGGAGAGCACTTTTAACTGGACACATGTACTTTATAGGAAATATCTTTAACCTCATTTTCTTGTTACTATAGGGTAATCTTTATGTGACAATATAGCTCCAGATAAGGGGAATGGTTCCAAAATCTAAATGCTGTATGTCTGCATCAAAGCCTATGGTGTGACTACTTATTAGAGTCATTTTAAAGAGGTGATTCTTATGAGTATTACACACTTCATCTGTAACCCCTTAGCCTGTTTCTTGGTTTGAAAGACAGATGACCTCTTAACTCTTTGAACCCTAATCCCGTATATAGGCGTCCTTTTCAAACAGTATACATGTGAAAAGTGCACTTGTCTTATGCAAACAGAGAAGACCCAGATCAGAGGGCTCCTTCAGGAGCCCTCTGATCTGGGTCTTCACTGTTTGTCTAAATGCAAAACATTGACGAAAACAACCCTTAAACTAGACTAAAATGGAAACTGGGATTGTCCATCTGATGTTTCAGGGAGGAAAGAGTTAAACCAGGTTAAAATAAAGCAGAATGTGCCTTTAAGGTCCATTCTGCTTTACCTTCAGTCTGCTTTAAGCTATCATCTGCTAGGATGACCTCATACCTGACCGACCGTTACCAAACAGTCGCGGTAGATGGCGAATTATCTGCCCCAGTTCAAATGAAATATAGTGTGCCACAGGGGTCAGTCCTTGGGCCGAAGAACTACATCTTGTACACAAAACCTGTCGGCTCAATTTGCAGAAATCATCAGCTGGATCATCACTTCTATGCAGATGATTCACAGTTATACTTGTCATTTAAGCCTAAAGACACATCTTGTCAACAAGAAGCCCTTTCAAAAGTCGAAGGGTGTCTAAAAGACATAGTATCATGGATGCACCAGAACATGTTGAAGCTGAACACTGACAAAACTGAGGTCATACTATTTCATTCAAAAAAGTTTAACGTTCCTGGAGATTTTCACGTACAAGTGGGAAACTCTAAAATCAAACCATCAGTATGTGTGAAGAATCTTGGTGCTAGATTAGATTCCCAAATGGATATGACACAGCACATTAACGCTGTGTGCAGGTCTGGCTACTCACAGCTGCGGCAGATAGGTCATATTAGACAGTACCTTTCTCCAGAAGCTACAAAGACCTTGATCAATTCTCTGGTCACTTCAAAAATTGACTACTGCAACTCACTGCTGTATGGGATTCCCCAAAACTCATTATGCAAACTACAGCGTGTGCAAAATACAGCAGCCCGCATCATTACCAGGACCCCTCGGTACAATCACATCACTCCAGTCTTGAAGGATCTTCACTGGCTTCCAGTTCAACACAGAATTGAATTCAAAATTCTGACACTCACATACAAAGCCATGTGCTATGATTCTCCAAGGTACATTGTCTATATGCTTGACATGTATAAACCTCGAAGAGAGCTGCAGTCTGCAACTAAATCAGTATCGCTGGTTGTACCGAGGAGTCGTTTGGTGAGGTTTGGAGATAGAAGTTTCATGCATGCAGCCCCAAAGCTCTGGAACAGTCTACCATCAGACATTAGAGATGCAAGCTCAGTTGCAGTTTTCAAAAAGCATCTGAAAACACATTACTTTAATATTTGTTATTAGAACACTGCTACCTATGCGATATGTTCTTGCTGTAGATGTTGTGGGTCCGAATGGGAGTTTCTGGAGTATTATCTGGTTTTCGGTCTCTTATAGAAATTTTAGTTATTGTCGCATGCTATTTTTCCTAGTTATGTTACATTGGTCGGCCTGCATTGGGCGTTCTGCTATTATTTCTATCAGTCGGCATAAAGAAGCCATTTGCTTCGTTGCTCTCGATTGTTGAGGTAGTGCAATCGCCGTTTTGGGGGCTGTCTTCTGTATGTTTAGTGGCCTTCATTGGGCGCTCTACTGTTATTTCTATCAGTCCGCATAAAGAAGCCATTTGCTTCGTTGCTCTTGATTGATGGGGTAACGTGATCGCCATTTTGGGGGCTGTCTTTCGTACGTTTATTATGTTTATTTTATATCTAATTGTAGTTATTTGTCTTTTCCTGGCGGCCTGCATTTGGGCGCTCTACTATTGTTTCTATCGGTCGACAATCAGAAGCCGGTTGCTTCATTGTTGATTGATGGGAGTAATGTGATCGCTATTTTGGGGGCTGTCTTTTATATGTTTATTCATGTTTATTTTAGATCATAATGTAGTTATTTTGTCTTTTCTTGTTTGTAGGTACATTTGTGTAACTTCATGTGAAGCGCTTTTGAACGCACTACACCTGTGTGAAAAGAGCGCTATATAAATCTGGTATAATAATAAAAAATAATAATAATATAGAAAAAAATCTTATTGCACATATTCATGACTGTATAAAGAGGAACTATTTTCTTCAGTGGAGGAATAAACATAACTTGTTTTTCAATACTTGAATAGCAGCCCAGGACCCCAGATAAGCCAGGAGTATTTCAAAAACTAAAATCTTTATTTCTGCATTAAACCCTATGGTGTCACTACTCATTAGAATCCCCTCAAAGAGACGATTCTATTGAGTAATAACACCATTGGATTTGGTGCTGAAATGAGTGAGAAAATGCTGGATTTGTTCAGTTTACTCACTCTTATCTGAAGCCCAGGCAGATTTTCAATGGTTTAAAGATATTTCCTCAGTCAATTGATGGACTACCACCCCATTCTTCTCGGTCGGTGTGAAAGTAACGGTTAAACAGTAGCAAAGCATACACAGCCAATGTCACAAATCTCAGATTGTCTAGAGAGGCCCTTACATAATCACACTCAAGGGGATTTTCAATGGGTTTTACTAACCAAACTATCAATTATATGGTGCGGGTCTCACATGAAACACCTCAATGATTTACTGTAGTACAGGTAATCATAAGAACCATCAGATTTGCAGGTAAATTGTCTGGCAAGGCGTTATGACCAAAAGGTCGCCAGGAGATATCTTTAACAGTAATATTAAGATATGTTCAAAAAAAGATCCATTTGGATTTTGTATTCTATAGTAATGTATAGCATTTAATGTATGTATTGACTTAACAAAACAAAGAACAAACCTACATGACAACTGTCATAAAAGAAGAACATTTACATATATTTGATGAGTTTTATCTATTATGTACAGAACAAATGAACATATTTTTACAGTCACGCTGCTGGTTTGTTGCCATTCTCAGAAAATGTCAATGCTTAATGTAAAACAAAGGTAAAACAGAAACCATCTGTAGAAGCTTTCTCAGCTTTACTTTTGTCCTTCATTAACTCTTTCCTCCCTGAAACTTTAAATGGACAATTTCAGTTTCAATTTTTGTCTAGTCCATTTCTGACTTTTAAGAGATGTTTGGTCAATTTTGGCATTACTGACAAACAGTGAAGACCCTGATCAGAGGGCTCCTTTCGGAGCCCTCTGATCTGGGCCTTCACTGTTTGCACAGGACAAGTGTATTATTCACATGTACACTGTTTGAAAAGACGCTTATATGCGGGACTAGGGTTCAAAGGGTTAACCTATTACTCCATAGAAACAGATTTTTAGGCATTAAATAATTATACTCCTTCACTGAAGAAAATAGTTCCAATTTATAGTCATGAATATACATAGTAAGAAACTTTTTTTTATTCTAGCAAATGGTAGATTAAAGCTGGTTGAAAGTAAAGCAGAATGTGCCTTAACCCTTTGAACCCTAGTCCCGCATATAGGTGTCCTTTTTAAACAGTATACATATGAAAAGTGCAGTTGTCCTATGAAAACAGTGAAGACCAAGATCAGAGGGCTCCTTAAGGAGCCCTCTGATCTGGGTCTTCACTGTTTGTCATAATGCAAAACATTGACAGAAACAACCCTTAAAAGTCAGAAATGGACCAGACTAAAATGGAAACTGGAATTATCCATTTAAAGTTTCAGGGAGGAAAGAGTTAATGTGCATTCTGCTTTACTTTCAACCTGCTTTAAGTGGTCTCTTTTCTTCAATACTAGAAATGGGCTATGGTGCCATCTTTATATAAGACAGATAACTAATCTCCTTATGAATGGTGATAAGAACAATAAGAATGAGAATAGTAAAGCAGGGTTCACATCACACACAGAACATACAGTCCAACTTCCATAAATTAAAGGTGTAAAAAGGTGTATTTATGGGGTACCGGAGACCTGGCCCATAACTTTTCCTATCTCAGAAAAAACGGGTGTTTCTTCAGAAATAAGACTCTCGTACTCGCTGAAAAAATAAGTTATAGTGCAATATTTGGTATCAATGTGAAGAAAAATTATTTCTCTTTCTACCGTAACCGTGTTTATTTGGAAGTTCTGCATGATTAGCGAAAAGAGTATGATAGATTCGTCCCAGCCAGGGTCGCCCTGTCCGTGAAGTTATATACCTTCTCTTATATATGATAGATCTAGCACAACAGTAGACTAAAACTGTTGTTTTTTTAGTCAGACACCTATGATTCACCCCACCAACTGGTGGCAATGTTGTTTGAATTAGGAAAATAATTTGAAGAAAACTGGCAAAGGGTCACAAATGAATCATTATTTGTGTAAAATTATTCTTAAATCAGACCAATAGTTTCAGAGAAATGTTTTTGAAAGTTTTTCTATACAGAAATATAAGGAAAACTTGCCCCACCAACTGGCAGCCATGTTTTTTAAGATAACAAAATGATTTTAAAAAATCTGGTAGAGGGTCATAAATTGACTATTGGCGTAAAATTATTTTGAATTTTGACCAGTAGTTTCATAAGAGAAGATTTTTAAAGTTTTTACTTTAAGTAAGGAAAACTTGCCCCACCCACTGGCAGCCATGTTTTTTAAGATAACACAATGATTTCAAGAAATCTGGTAAAAAGTCATCACTTGACTATTTGTGTAAAATAATTTTCAATTTGGAAAAGAAGAAGATATTTTACAATACAGTAAACATCAGGAAAACGTGCCCCACCCACTGGCGGCCATGTTTTTTTAGATATCAAAATATTTTTAAGAAATCTGGTAGAGGGTTACCCATGGATCATTTGCATAAAATTACTTTCAAATCAGACCAGTAGTTTTGGACAAGAAGATTTTTAAAGTTTTCACTATATGGCCATATAAGGAAAATCTGCCCCACCCACTAGCGGCCATGTTTTTTAAGAAAGGAACTTTTTTTTTAGGAAATCTGATAGAGGGTCACCAATGGCACATTTGGGTAAAATTATTTTCAATTCAGAACTGTACTTTTTGACAAGAAGATTTTTTTTTTTTTTCAATTGGTTGCCATGGCAACCACAATTTCAATTGGATGATCAATATTTGAAGAAATCTGAGAGAGTACCCTACAAGGAACAATCCTATGAAGTTTTGATGAAATTGGTCCAGTGGTTTCCAAGGAGAAGATCTTTGAAGAAAAAGTTTGACGACGGAAGACGAGGGATGACGGATGACAACGGATGACGGGCACAGGGTGATCACAATAGCTCACCTTGGCACTTCATGCGAGGTGAGATAAAAACAGAATTTTTCTCTAATGAATGTGGTTTCTCAATGCAGGAAAAACTTGTAAAGTAAACTCTTAAGTGGATTTCTGCAGGCATTTATTGTCTTATTTTTTTTAATAGAATTTCACAATATCAAACATGATCCCAATGGACTATAACATGTCTCAGTTTCTATTACATGTGGTAAATCCCATACAGAAATGACAGGCTCCACTCAATATTAATTGAATAAGGCCAAATACAGTTTAAAGTCCATACAGAAACTATCAAACCAAAAAACTGATTGAATAATTTTCAATACTGTACAATGTCTATGCAAAAATATATAATACTAAAAGCCGATTGAACACTTTTCAAAGATAGTACAAAGTATATGTAAGCAGAAATTATAGACTCAATGTTGATTGAATAAATTAAGTACAATACAGTCTTCAGTCACTTCCATTAGTCATCAAACATCTTGGCTGAATATTCATATGTAAAAGATCACTCAAAATGAAATTCTAAGATTTTATGAACTACAGTAAAACCTCACTATTACGACCACTAAATTATGTTAATTATTAGGGTGTTAACGATAGGTAACCGCTTAAAGCAAGGTGACAGTGAAACAGAAAGCTCCTATGGGAGCTTTCTGTTTCACTGTCACCTTGCTTTAAGCTGCCACCTCTCTATTATACAATCAATTAGCCTTCGTTTTAGTGGTCGTAATAGCGAGGTTTTACTGTACATGTATTACAATATGGCAATGAAATCAGGACAAAATTCCAAAGAAAGGAGTGCAGACTCATGCCAAAAATTCCTTAAGAAACCAGTGAATACCCAGACCAGACAGCCTTTTTAAGGAAAATGATTAAGAAGAAAAGGAATTAAAGTAAACAGCATTTTGAGCAGATGATACATCATCAACGGATTTTTGATTAACGTGCAGGTTCAGGGGTAATTATCCACATCAGTGGGCCCCTTTCCAGGTAGCTGGCTTGCTGCACGCATGGCAGTTCTTACACCTGATCTCCAGGTGTCTCTCTCTCGAGGGTCGATTGCAGAGAGGTTCCAATCTCTGCGATCCCTCTCTGTTAACTGTTTCCATGTCAACTTGGGCCTTCCAGGCCCACGTGTTCCAGTAACCTGCCTTCAACGCACCGCTAGATCTTTCTACATGGCCATACCAACGCAGCCTTCTTTCCCTCAGGATGAGGTCCAGATCATCCAAACCAAGCTGTACAAGGAGCTCTTTCGACCTGGTGGTGGCAATGTCCTGTGGTTTGACGTTACAGATTTGTCTGACCATTGCTCTTTCATTTCGCATGAGACGCTGGAGGTTTGGCTTGGACAGTGGCCATGTCTCGCTGGCGTGGAGCATTACACTCCTCACACAAGTGCTATATACTCTGCCACGTGTCTTATACGAGAGATGGCGTGATGTGAGGATAGGTAACAGCTCCTTAAACTTTCTCCATGCAGCTTTAACACAGTTTATGGTAGATTGGTCACAACCCCCTGCTGCAGAAAGCATGTCTCCAAGATAGCAAAAAGAAGCTACTACCTCCAATTTGTCTGTTCCTACTTGGACCCCAGTCTGTGGTCTTCCGTCCAAAGGCCGTGCTGTACCCCTACACCTCGCGCATTTGAATGCAGGATCTTCTTTCAGATGCTTTAATCCACTACACTTCTTGTGGACCCACTTCCTGCAGCGACCGCATAAGATGCTATTGTTGCCCACCCCAGTGCAACATACTGCACAAGGAAATTTGCCTGAGCCTTCAAGGATGTCCAGGCCTGTGCCGCAGATCATGATTTTGGTCTTTCTGGCATTAACTCTAAGGCCTTTCTTTTCCATGCCATCCTTCCATGTGAGAAGCCTTGTTACGCACTCCTCCAGAGCTTCGGCGATTAAATAACTGTGGGTTAAAATACATAAACAAACAGTTCTTATGAAACAAGTTCTAACAAATTAAGATAAGTCACTCTTGATGACTTGGATACTGGTATATATGGTCATTGATTTGGGAGGAAACTTGAGTGTCTTGAGAAAACCAACATGTCCAGATGGCAACCAATGTATCCTCTCACATACTGCCCCGAACTCTGATCGAACTCAGGACCACATTCACACTGTATAGACGTAACGGGGGTGCTGCCGTCATTACGTTGATGCTCGAGTCAAGCCAACGTTGATGCTGGTAAACAAAGATGGCGCCGCCTCTGGAGTTGGACGAGGTAAGCACAAACATTGGTTATTTGCGAGAGTGTTTCTTTGAAATATCAAACAAGGGCCACTATGGCCCTAAATCGCTCACCTGGTAACCATGTACACCGTGTGACCTAGTTTTTGACCGGGCATGACCCTCATTCTAACTTGACCTCGATTTCAATGAGACAAACATTATGTTCACAAGTTTCATGAAGATGCAATGAATTTTGTAGTCTCTATAGTGTTAACAAGGTTTTTCGATGATTTGACCTAGTGACCTAGTTTTTGACCGGACATGACCCACATTCGAACTTGGCCTAGATTTCATTGAGGCAAACATTTTGATGAAGTTTCATGAAGATCCAATGAAATTTGTAGTCTCTAGAGTGTTAACAAGGTTTTTCGAAGATTTGACCTAGTGACCTAGTTTTTGACCTGACATGACCCACATTCGAACTTGGCCTAGATTTCATTGAGGCAATCATATTGATGAAGTTTCGTGAAGATCCAATGAAATTTGTAGCCTCTAGAATGTTAACAAGGTTTTTCGATAATTTGACCTAGTGCCCTAGTTTTTGACCGGACATGACCCACATTCGAACTTGATTTAGATTTCATTGAGGCAAACATTTTGATGAAGTTTCATGAAGATCCAATGAAATTTGTAGTCTCTAGAGTGTTAACAAGGTTTTTCGAAGATTTGACCTAGTGACCTAGTTTTTGACCGGACATGACCCACATTCGAACTTGGCCTAGATTTAATTGGGGCAATCATATTGATGAAGTTTCATGAAGATCCAATGAAATTTGTAGCCTCTAGAGTGTTAACAAGGTTTTTCGATAATTTGACAGAGTGACCTAGTTTTTGACGGGACATGACCCACATTCAAACTTGACCTAGATTTCATTGAGGCAAACATTGTGACCAAGTTTCATCAAGATCCAATGAGATTTGAACCTGGTAGAGTGTTAACGAACAATTGTGGACGGACGGACGGACAGACGACGGACGACAGACATCCAGCGATCCTAAAAGCTCACCTTGGCACTACGTGCCAGGTGAGCTAAAAAGGAATAGTGTCACGGAATGACCCGCTTCTATCTCGATGCTCTGGTGTTGTCGTCTCAATGGATAAACGCTTGGTCACGAAGTTTAGCTAGAAAAAGTTTTGACAGACACAGGAAATCTTGAAACACTTGGTGTCTAGGCCTCTAAAAAAGATGTTGTTTTCTATTTTCTGAATTGCTATGCATACCAAAAGATCCCCTAAAGGACTGTTTTGATAATTTGATACAAAAAAGCCTGCTGTAATGCGTAGTAAAACATATTTGGCCAATTTTAATAGGGAACGCACTCCGCTGCCGAAGACGAGGCAACTTTGATACTGCTGGATGAAAAATGGCAATATAGTTTAAGTGGTTTTTTTGTCTGTTTAAAGATCATTTTTCAATGATGTGCACCTATTTATATTTTTAACAGTATAGTTCACCAAAGAAACGAGTCATATTTCGTGTGTTAGCAAATATTATGCCCTTAGGTTGGCCTAAAAGTATTCCTTTCCATTATATTGTTATAGAGTTTCAGCTTGGTACCGCAAAATTAATTTCTAATTATTGAGGGTCTACAACTCAATATCGCTTACTTTCTGAAGTTAACTTTCCAACATACTTCGGTCCCAACATGAAACAAAAGAAATTTGCCGTGAAATAGTCGATTTCCGGCACGCCAAAATCGCTTTGTTTCTTCGAAGTACCACATTGACTGGGTGGTCAAAGACTTTTAACATCGTACAGTTTCTAGCCACAGTTGAAGCGCGATGTTTTTCATAGGGTACCTGTTTTCTTTAACTAAAGTAAGTACTTTTCAGGCACAAAATGTTTTTTAAATTCTTCGAACTCTAGATTAAGTTTTTTCTGCTTTTATGTCTTGGCTGTGGTGTAAGAGCGTGTTTCGTTGTCTTTCTTGATGGGGTTGATTTAACGGCTCCACGTGGTTTAATGGACTTGCCCCCATATTTGATAATGCTTGGAGTGCTTGGGCGACTAGCACAAATGTTTTTTCGAGGTGTCGTGAATGTCACTGGACGTTTCTTTGGCATGTTCAGCCAAAAGCTGACTTTCCGTTTTCCCTTTCCCATCTGCGTTGTATTACTATACCTGAAATTTGATTTTTTTTATCTAATTTCATATCTTTAACACATTCAACACTAGCGACGAGTATACTCGTCATTTACAAGCAGTGTACCTATGAGGACTACACATGTCCAATGCAAACGGTGTAGAGGGCTTCTTAATGAGCCTTCTGATCAGGATCTACACTGTTTGCCATTTTGAAATATATTGCTACATTCAATCCTAAATAGTCAAAATAGACTAGACTTATATTGAAATTGTCCATTAAAAGTTTCAGGGTTGAATGAGTTAATAGCGACAACAAGTTCATTTTGCTATACCAATATGTTTAAATTTCGATTCAAAGACATATGGTTTAGAAGATCTTTGTATTCACAAAATGACAAGAGTGAGTTGAAACAAATGATACTCAATAATTGCAAAGAAGACACTCTTTATTTTACATTACGCAAAACGTGACATACAGGAACAGATAAGTCTAGATTATTTATGGTATCTCCTATATGATAGCGCCAGTTTAAAAGATAGAAGGCGCATAATTATGTGTGTCGTAGTCCAAACTAACAAAGATAAGGCATTTACATGTCTCAAACAGACAATTAACTACTTAAACTAGATTGCCATTTTTTCATCCAGCAGTATCAACGTTGCCTCGTCTTCGGCAGCGGAGTGCGTTCCCTATTAAACTTGGCCAAATATGTTTTACTACGCACTACAGCAGACCTTTTTGTGTCAAATTATCAAAACAGTCCGTTAGGGGATCTTTTGGTATGCATAGCAATTCAGAAAGTAGAAAACAACATCTTTTTAGAGGTCTAGACACCAAGTGTTTCAAGATTTCCTGTATCCGTCGAAAATGTTTCTGACTAAACTTCGCGACCAAGCGTTTATCCATTGAGACGACAACACCGGAGCATTGAGATCGAACCAGGTAATTCTGTGACACTTTTCCTTTTTTGATATTTCCAAGAAACACTCTCTCAAATAACCAATTTATGCGCTTACCTCGTCATAATGCATTGGCGGCGCCATCTTTGTTTACCAGCATCAACGTTGACTTGACTCGAGCTTCAACGTAATGATGGCAGCAGCCCCGTTACGTCTGTACAGTGTGACATTGGTGTGAAGCAGATGCAGTGTCCACCGTGCTATCCAGAAACTCTTTGAGATGTTACAAAACGTCTATTTTTTGCTCAGGTATTGTTTTTATATACATATTAACTCTTTCAACACCATGGACCTGTTTAATAATATACTCCTTATATTTGCAAACAGTGTAGCCCCAGATCAGAGGGCTCCTTTAGGAGTAGCATAATTAAACTGAAGTTTTCCAAAACTTTCTCGTTTATGCCTCCTCAAAACTATATGTTGTTAATACTCATTAGCATCCAGTAGAAATATCATATGACTTGGTTGAAAAAGAAAAGATGTTAGTTTATAATGACACCTTATTGGACCTCTGTATATGGACACTTACTGAACTATCTAAAGGTCATGAACCATGCCAACTAACTCAAAGGAAAACAATCATTGAAAAGTATACAGGCATAGATGGTTCAAGTTATAAATGGAGCCGGGAGGTAATAAGAAGGTTATCTCTCTCAACTGTCATAGTTATAATCAAGGTCAAAGACTGTATTATAGTACATGTGTTCTGTAATTATTCAATAAAACAAATATCGCATGGACCTCTTAACTCTTTCCTCCATGACCATCAATGTAAATCAACTCCATCTGTGTTTAATGTAGATAGATAAAGAAGAGCATTCTGTTGCACTTTCATCTTGTTTTAATCTGGCACCTAACTCCAACACTATGACAAATGTTAATTGGGCACTTATGTGGAGGAGTAGCTATAGCCCCCTTAAGACCATTTTGTGGAGGAAAGGGTAAAAAAAACATGCTATTACCTTATATAATGAATTCAAAGCAACAATAATGCAGAAAGCTCTTAAAGGTATTTTCTATATTATTTTTGCCCAGTATTAACCCGTTCCCCCATAAATACGCTTTTTTACACCTTTAACTTATTCATACACTGAAGAAAATAGTTCCAATTTATACTGTTAAAAATAAGAATCATTAGAAATATTTTCTATATTCTAGCAGGTAATAGTTTAAAGCAGGCTGAAAGTAAAGCAGAATGCGCCTTATGGCACATTCTGCTATACTTTCAACCTGCTTTAAGTGGCCACCTGTCTTCAAAACTAGAAACAGGCTATGAGGTAAAAGGTTAAGCTACAACATTTCTGTTCATGGGCACATGATACATGTTTAATTGTAAACAAGAAAACAATATTGAAACTTACATCAAGAGATCTGTGTCAGTCTCAATAATGACATACACTCTGGTTTTTGTTTTCAAAGCTTGCATCTAAACTTGATATGTTATTGCTTTAATAATTGAAATTAAACGCCATAGTCCATTTCTAGTTCTATCAATTGGAACTATTTTCTTCAGTGGACAAATAAATCTGGTGTAAAAAGATGTATTAACGAGTAATGGATTATTTTGAGCAGCAATTTAACCCATTACCCCATAGCCTGTTTCTATTTTTGAAAAAAGTTGACCAATTAAAGCAGGTTGAAAGTAAAGCACATTCTGCTTTCCTTTCAGCCTGCTTTAAGCAAAAAATTTCTAGAATATAAAAAATATTTCTAAAGGTTCATATTCATAACTGTCTAAATTGGAACTATTTTCCTCAACGGATGAATAAACTAGAGGCGTAAAAAGGCGTATTTATGGGGTAAATGGGTTAACACAGGATTTACTGCAAACAAGTAAACAAGCAATGCAATGTAAACACAAACAAGAGGTCTGTGTATCTGTGTCAATCTCTCCGCAATAACACACACTCTGGTGTTTGTTTGCAAAACTTGCCGCTATCTAATTAAGTAGCATTGGAAAATTGTTGTACTCAGCACAATTCAATGAACACCAGCCTTCCGAGAAAATGTGGGATACATTGTAGTTTATTGGAATTGATTAATCTGTAATTGCTTAGACTTGAAATCCAGCGGCAAAGTTTGATTACTTTAGTAAAACCTTTTGTTTCATCTTCAAGGTGTATGTTTAATCTATTCTATTATTGTTGTGCGTAATGATAGGAAAAAAACTTCCTGACAAAGATGTTGATTTCCATGAATTTCTAGTGACATTTACTATTAGTTCTCCGAGGGAAATCCAACAAAATAAAAAACACATTATAGTTATGACCTGTTCATTTCCTTGTTCAATTGAATTTCCTTTAATTGGGTCATCAGGGGGGAAAATTACAGAAATTGACTAGGTGTTTGTGTGTTTTAATTTGAAATTGGTATACATGCATCTAAAGCTCTGCATGCAAGACAGGGAAACTACTTTCTTTATCTGTATGTCGGGTCTTGCCTGTAACCCTCTATACAGTTGAATCATGTCAACTCGAAACTCATTTCAGTCAAACTTAAATGTATTTCAAAGCCAAAACATGGTTTTACCCCTTTATCCCAGGGCTGCCATTTCTCCGGATTTTTTCTAAATCTTCGGATTTTTTTCCAGTACATGGTAGCTTAAAGCAGGCTGAAAGTAAAGCAGAATGTGCCTTGAGGCCCATTCTGCTTTACTTCCAACCTGCTTTAGGTAGTCATGTGTCAACAAAACTTGAAACAGTAGATGGGGTAAAGGTACGATTCATAAAATCGCACGTGAAAAATGCATATTTGTATATCTTAGTCAACTTATGGCAGCCCTGTTTTCCTGAGAATGCTTCCCCAGCTTTCTGCTTTACTTTAAACCTGTTTCAATGAAGCATCCACTTGTCAGATGACAGGAAAATTTATCAACTGTTCTTTAACAAGACATGCCATGATGGTTAAAGCATGCAAAGTGATTTCTATAAGGAATAGGTAAAGGCATCAAAAGGTGTTTCTAAGGGTAAAGCAAATTTGAGTTTTTGAAATTCAACTGTAGAACTATGTGTTAGTTTGACTATTAACACTTACCCCATAGCATGTTTCTAGTATTGAAGATAGGTGGCCACTTAAAGCAGGTTTAAAGTAAAGCAGAATGCGCCTTAAGGCGCATTCTGCTTTACTTTCAGCCTGCTTTAAGCTATCATCTTCTAGAAAGTAGAAATTATTTCTAATGATATAATATTTTATTTATGCTTTTCGGTGGATTACCACGATATAGCAGTGGATGATCACTTGGTAATCCACTGCAGTGGATTATCACCAATCGCTTTTATTATGAATTTTCCCGGTAGGGCTCCCCAAGAATCGTAGTCAATCGTGTCTTATCGTTAAAATCCGGCAGTCCTATTTGTCGCGAACTACTCACCGGAAGAGCACGAATCCAAACTCGGGAGCAACGAAGTCATTCGGATGACGTCAAATCAACAAATAAGTGACGTCATTATACCGCCAACTGTCACGCACATGTGTTCGACATAAAACGTGGGGCTCAACACCGGATAAATAATGTACGTTCGCTTTCAATTTTTAAACAATTTCGTTTAAAAAGTGGCTTAAAAGCATAAATAAATAGAATAACTGTTTTTTCAGTGTAAGATCGAATTTAATCCATTTCGTGAACATCAGACTGTTATATTTTCACTCGTGGCTTCGCCACTCGTGAAAATATAACGTCTGATGTTCACTCAATGGATTAAATTTCGATCTTACACTGAAAAAAACAGTTATCCTCTATATTATATTCATAACTGTATAAATTATAACTATTTTCTTCAGCGGAGAAATAAATAAAAGGCGTTAAAAGGCGTATTTATGGGGTAATGGGTTAAAAAGAGTTTGAGCTCTTGAGTTTCTACTGTAACCTCAGTACACCCTGTGGGCTACAATTCAATGAAGACTCATGATCATCTCATATGACAAGTGGCAACATTATGCTTAACTAAAGACATGCACAATGCTCCTAAGGGACATTGCTGTATTAAGAAATGTATTTTCATAGTTTTACATATTCCTTATAGAATTCACCCCCTTTTCATAATTCTACCCTGTCAAAACAAGCGAGGTGTACCAGCTATAAGTACTAAACTTTTCCCTATGCTGATAGGTCTTGGCCTACAATTTTAACAGGCTGAAAAGTAAAAAGAAGATAACAAAGAAAATGATATTTCTGCTTTACTTTTTGGCCTGCTATATAAGTAGCCACTTGTCTTAAATGTTGAATACAATTTATAAGAGTAAGCTAGGGTTTTACATTAATTTTCTCTTGTTTTAACCCATTACCGAATAGATACACCTTCTACTGAAAAAAGTAGTTCTATTTTAAAGCAGTCCTGTTAAAGATTCTATATCTTAGCAGATGGTAGCTTAACCCATTACCCAATAGCCTGTTTCAAATTTTGAAGATAATTGACTTCTTAAAGCAGGTTGAAAGTAAAGCAGAATGTTACTTTCAGCCTGCTTTAAGGCACAATCTTCTAGGATATAGAAAATAATCTTTATGATACATATTCATGACTGTATAAATTGGAACTACTTTCTTCTGCAGAAGGAATAAACTGAATGCGCTAAAAGGTGCTTCTATCAGGAAAAGGGTTAAAACAGACTGAAAGTAAAGAAGCAAGCTTCTGAAGGAACTTTCTACTATATTTTCAACATGCTTGAAGCATATGTGGAGTTTCAGGGGTGAATAAGTTGAAGCACACCGAAAGTAAAGCAGAAAATTCTGAAAGATTTCCAAGGCTCCAGATAAGAGGGAGTAAACTGAACAAATCCAATATTTTATCACTTATTTCAGCACCACATCCTGTGGTGCCACTACTCATTAGAATCACCTCAAAGAGACGATTCTAATGAGTATGACACCATATGGTTTAATGCAGAAATAAAGATTTTAGTTTTTGAAATACTCCCCTTATCTGAAGTTCTGGCTTTCTGTTTTAATTTCATCTTTCTAGACCCAAAATTTTGTTATGTAAAACCATTCAGTCTTAAATACTTAAATCAGAGGTGCTTATTTTGGCTGACAGTAATTTTGAAACAGACAATAATTTGGTAAGACAAGAGTTTTAACAAGGTTTGTGTTCTGAAATTTCTTAGCATGCAAAGATTGTATTGAAGTTACAAACAATAATACAATATTATACCTTTATTAGAAGTGTTGTGCTGCATATACAAGGCTGATAATTAGCATGTTTTCTTATTAAAACAATCACAATATCTAACAAATACTAGAACTCCAGTTTATGTATACCCAAAGCATGTTTCCTGTAATTCTTAGCAACTAGAATGGCTATCACTAAAGGTGATAAATACCCCACTATATAGCACTCTGTCACACTCTGCAGAGGTTTACAATAAGGTTTTACAATAAAGCCAAAGGTGTAAGCCAAGGTCAAAATGACTTAAAAATGGTATATGACACTCTGAATGAGTAACATTTATGCCAAGTATCATGTAAATCAGGTTGAAAGTCAGGAGGAGTTCAGAGTACAAGATTTTGCCTGCCAATTTCAAGATCAATTTCAAGGACAAAGGTCAAGGTCACAGATACCTGAAATTTATGTCTTGCACATTTACTACACCTGAGTAGCATCTATGCCAAGTATCAAATGAATCAGGTTGAAACTGAAGGAGGAGTTCAAATTTTAAGACCAATTTCTAGGCCAAAGGTCAAGGTCACAGAGATTTGAAATTTTTGTCTTGCACATCTATCAAGTAAATCAGGTTGAAAGTGAAGGAGGATTTCAGAGTACAAGATTTTGCCTGCCAATTTCAAGATCAATTTCAAGGACAAAGGTCAAGGTCACAGATACCTGAAATTTATGTCTTGCACATATACTACACCTGAGTAACAAATATGCCAAGTATCAAGTGAATCAGGTTGAAATTGAAGGATGAGTTCAAAGTACAAGATTTTGCCTGCCAATTTCAAGGCCAAAGGTCAAGTTCAAGGTCACAGATACCTGAAATTTGTGTCTTGCACATCTACTACACCCGAGTAACATTTATGCCAAGTATCAAATGAATCGGGTTGAAACTGAAGGAGGAGTTGAAAGTACACGATTTTGCAGACAGACCGACCGACCGACGAACCGACAGGGTGATTCCAGTATACTAGAGGTGTGCGGTTTAACCGGTGTACCGGTAAACCACGGTACGAAACAGCCGTGGTACAAACCATGGTTTTTTCCGAGAAGACCGGTTTTTTACTTGTAATTTTATAGATGTTTTTTATTGAATAAAAAACGGATAAATAATAAAAATAGTATGATTTAAGATGAAACTAAAGCCTTAGCTTGATAAATACATTAAATTTTGGAAGTGTTTATCCTTGTTAGACTCGGAGGATACTTTCGTCCCGATTCAGATCGTATTCTGACGTTATCCCGGGTCATGCCAATAGACCCATTCTCAATGTGATATTGTCAACAAAAAATCCTATTCTCGTAAAGTTTAATTCCTAATTAGGCTGCAATTATTTAATACAGGCTATTTTTATCATTATAAACCGACTGTCAACTGAAATGATCATTTTTAAATCGTATCTGAAGTGGTTGTTTTTGGCCGAGCTTCGAAGCTTCGATTGTACAATAAAGGAGACATACTTTTACAACGATAACATCCGATTCACACCGAATGACGTTGCCTATGAGAAACGCTTGCTGATTGGTTAAGTTGCACTACCTACAGTAAACAGCCGGATATTTGACCAATCGTATTTGTCGTACAGTTGATACATTCATTGTTCGGAAAATAACAACCAATTGAATGACAGCCAAAGCAGACTTTTGATAGATTGACGTCGGGTTTCGCCATAAAACAAGGTTAAATAAAATTGACAACCATTCTTTTGTTTATTTTGCATGAGTTCTTATTACGTTGTCATTTGTGTTCGTGCATGGGATGAAGAAAGAAACCCCACTGCCGATAATAAATGAAAGTGAAGTCCGGCGTTATCTATATAGGTAGAAATAGATAGAATGACAAATCCATTCATTTACGGTGATGGGTTTTCAACATAAATAGTTGGGTTTGATGATTTTCTAAAGTTGCATTTCAGAAACAGTTTGATATTTACAACTGTTTGTGGGCAGTTACTTGTTGATATTTTTATTGTTTGAACGTGAAAATTCAGTACCCAGCTCTAGGAGCTATGGCCATATCTCACCCTGTCTATTTGATAGTAGGTTTAAATGGCGGTTAACCCTGGTACATACTGTGGTATTTATCTACAAACCGTGGTACACCCTGGTTTTTTATTTTCCGCGGTACCCACCTCTACAGTATACCCCCCTCAAACTCTGTTTGTGGGGGTATAATAATTAAACCATGATAACCTTTGCAAACAGTTTAAACTGCTGCATAGTGCAGCCTCTGATCAGGACCCAAACTGTTTGACACTCGGACAAAAGTATGTTAAAGGTCAAGGTCAGAAGAGCAAAAATGTTGGCATGGTCATACCAAAGATGGAAGTTCTAGGCCTATTGGTTCTGCTGTTATAGGCGTTTGAATTTGTTTGCAAAAGCAGGTTAAATTCTCAAGGTCATGGCATGGTTGGCAAAGTCTTACCACAAGAAGATACATACCAAGTATGGAAGCCCTATGCCTATTGGTACCAATGTTATAGGCATTTAAAGGTTTTTGCAAAAATATGTCAAAGTTCAAGGTCACACGTACAAACATGTGACATGTTGGAAAAGTCTGGACAAGAGGACACATGCAAAGTATATAAGGCTGATGTGTAATAAGGCAAAAGTTAAAGTCAATGTTAAAGATTTTGTTTAAAGTTTTATTAAACAGGTCAAAGGTCAAGGTCAATGTCTCATGGTAAAAGACATTGATATGGTTGGAAAGGTCTTAACACAAGAAATATACATAGCAAATATGGAAGCTAGGCCTGTTGATTCAAATATTATAGGCATTAAAGGTCAAGGTTTCAAGGGCAAAATTGTTGGCATGGTTGGAAAGGTCTTGACAAAAGGAAGGCACATGCCAAGTTGTTGTTGTTGTTGTTGGCGTACCTGTGCTTAACACTTACAGGACAGCTTGGTACAGACATTATTGTCTGTCAAGCTGGAGGATTACGTGCATAGCTGTTTTCAATTATCTCGCCATATAGGCAGCCATGCTCCGTCTTCAGAGGATTTTAAATACCCAATAAAGGGTATAGAGCTGCTATTGAATGAGATGAACCATATTGGCGCACTCCACTAAACCAGGCCAGTAACAGAGCTGAACATAGCTTCCCATGAGCAACTCCATTCTGACAAAGTACAACTTTAAGGGTGTTTGATCTCGCATAATCCCTAAAGATGATTTGAGATCGGTTCTCTCTGCTCAAAAGGATAACAACTTTTTTCTATTGGCCCCATTGGTTTCATTTCTTACCTATTGTGTTAGTGTGAAGCAACTGAACACTGTACAATGCCCAGTGAAACACACAACTAAGGTAAGAACTTCAGCCAAGGGCCGAGCACATAATGCAAGGTTTATTGCCAACTCTAAGGTTTAGGTTAAAGTTAGATTAAATAGGTCAAAGGTCAAGGTCACAGGATAACAAAAATTGGTATAGTTGGAAAGGTCTAAACACAAGAAAGATACACATCAAATATAGAAGATAGAAGTCCTAAGCTTAATGGTTCAAATGTTATAGGCAAGTAACAAAAGTAGGTCAACGGTCATGGTCACAAGGGCAAAAATGTTGGCATGGTGGGAAAGGTCTTGACACAAGCAAGGAACAGACCTACTATGAAAGCCATGTATGTCCAGTAGATCTAGTGCAAAAGTTATAGACAAAGTTTAAGGTTTTGTGACAGACAAGCAGCATCGCTCTGTGAAGTTCAAATCATACAAAATGTGTAGCTCCTTATATTAGACAGCTTCATTGTAAGTTTTCTGTTTTAATTTCATCTTGCTTTTGATATCAAAATTTCACCTGGGTTGAAATTTTAACAGGGTGAAAATTTGATAAGACACCAGTTACCCAACAGTTTGTTTCTAGTTTTTGAGACAGTTGACCACTTTAAGAAAGTTGAAAGCAAAGCAAAATGTGCCTTAAAAGCACATTCTGCTCTACTTTGAGCCTGCTTTAAGGTATCATCTGCTAGAATATAAAACAAGGGCCACCATGGCCCTAAATCGCTCACCTGGTTCACCATGTAAAATTAACCTATAGTGACCTAGATTATGACTGGACATGACCCACAATCAACCTTTAGAGTGTTAACAAGATTTTTCTATAATTTGACCTAGTGACCTAGTTTTTCACCAGACACAATCCACATTTGATTTTGACCTAGATTTGATGTAGGCAAACATTCTGGCAATATTTCATTCAGATCTAATGAGATTTGTAGCCTCTAGAGGGTTAACAATGATACATACCAAATATCAATGTCTGGGCCTTTTGGTTTCTGAGAAGAAGATTTTTAAAGCTTTTCTTATGCATTAAAAGTTGTCTATATGGTCATGTTAGAAAATCTAGTCCCACATCAAGGGGAATAACACTAGCCAAAAAATTTGAACAAGATTTCGTTCCTCTTGTCACTGATGCTTCTGACAAAGTTTGGTTGAAATCGGGTCAGTGGTTTCAGAGGAGATGTCATTTGAAAATGTGAACGTAAGATGGACGACGGATGCCGGACGACGAACGGAATGGGATCACAATAGCTCATCCTGAAGGTGAGCTAAAAGTGTATTTATGGTTATTTATGGGTTAAACAAGCCTTCTTTTGAGTATTTGTAATAGTAAAGATTAACTGTACCTAAAACACTTTGATAAATTAAAAAGTCTGGCCTTAAGGGGATAGGTTACTATTTGTAATATACCAATATATACACTAAAATAGATATTTTTCCTAATCTCAGAAACTGTGAATCTCAGTGGCTGTTATGACACTGTTTACTTTTGCTTGAACTTATTAATGTGTGTTGTATAGTTTCAACTGCCAGCATTCTTTAATCTAGAATGGGGAATAAGTTTTTCAAATAAGTTATTTACTATAATTTTACCAACCGACCTACTTAATGACCCTACATAATTCATGTTAACCCATTACCCCATAAATACGCTTTTTTACGCCTTTAATTAATTCCTCCACTGAAGAAAATAGATCCAATTTAAACAGTCAAGAATATGCAATATAAGAAATATTTTCTATTTGCTAACAGATGATAGCTTAAAGCAGGCTGAAAGTAAACCAGAATGCGCCCTAAGGCGCATTCTGCTTTACTTTCAACCTGCTTTAAGTAGTCACCTGTTTTCAAAAGTAGAAACAGGCTATGGGGTAATGGGTTAAAGCTTGCCCTAGATTCTGTCAAAAACAATGTTTGAGCTAAAAGAGTTCTTCTGTGGAGTTCACATGTCAACTATTGAGTCTCTCTCACATAATAGTTATAAAAGAGTTCTTCTGTGGAGTACACATGTCAACTATTGAGTCTCTCTCACATAATAGTTATAAAGTTTTGACTTTCTTGGGCGACATTTTACTGGCAAGCTTAATATTGATGAATACGCCCTTTTATTGATGAATACAGTGGAGAATGTGTTATTCTTTCCCAATAAACGCGTTTACGCTAAAACTATTATTTGCAGTGCAAACAGTTTGGAGCCAGATCAGACGCCGGGTAACCCGGCGTCTGATCAGGCTCCAAACTGTTTGCCACCAAGATAAACAAGAATTATGAGAATTGTCCAAAAGTTGTTCTTTTCTACGTTTTAGTGCTTTGCGTTTGCGTACGTTTGCGTTTAAACGGGAAAGAATAACAGATTCTCCACTGTACGTCCTTTCCCTTATCATGAATACATTTTCTATATCCTAGCAGATGGTAGCTTAACCCATTACCCCATAGCCGGTTTCTAGTTTTGAAGATATGTGATCACTTAAAGCAGGTTGAAAGTAAAGCAGAAATGCGCCGTAAGGCGCATTCTGCTTTACTTTCAGCCTGCTTTAAGCTACCATCTACTAGAAAATAGAAAATATTTCTTATGATGCATATTTATGACTGTATAAATTTGAAGTAATTTCTTCAATGAAGCAATGAATTAGAGGCGTAAAAAGGCGTATTTATGGGGTAATGGGTTAAAGAAGGATGAAAGTTAAGCACAGTGTGCCTTAAGGCACAATCTGCTTTACTTTCAGCCTGCTTTAAGTGGTCACATGTTATCAAAACTAGAAACATGCTATGGGGTAAAGGGTTAAGCAGTCACCTGCCAGGATGTAGACAAAGTTCCTGCCTTTTCTAAGAAAAGGGTACAGGTAAAGAGACATTTCTATGAGGAACAATTTAAAGTGTGAAAATGCATCCATCTCCATGTAGGAAAAGGTTAAACCAGTGGGTTGATATTTAATATCTACAAGTATAAGGATTGTCAGGATGTATGGCTGTAATATCCTATGCCTTCTATCAAATAATACATTACCTATGGGAATTAGGTGAAGCTGTAAATGTCTATAGCACTCCTTGGAGAAAAATGGCAATTACAACACAGTAATTGAGTACAGTTCGGAGGTGCAGTTGCTTTACTTTGACATCCCAAGCCAGTCACTTGGCTAAAATATCAGACACTTGGTAAATAGGCTTGTTCTATATACCAATCATTGATAAGCACTTGAAAAGATCAAAATAATATCATTCCCAAATTGCCTGGGTGCTAAAAAGGTTAAAAGATGTTTACCTAGTCTGTTATACAGACATCCCTGTGAAGGAGCATGGATATCACTAAAGATCTTTGTAATATAGCATCATCACTATCACAATACATTGTACAACCTTTTAACTCTCAAGTTTATAAACTATGTAACATAGCATTGTCATTATCATTATAATGTCCCATTCAGTACAGCCTCAACATCATCAAGATAAAAACCATGCAATACAGTCTCATTATCATCATGATAAACCATGCAATAGAGACTCATCATTATCAAGATAATAACCCAGGTAAATACATCCTAATCTTATCAGTATAAACCATGCAAATAGCCTCATCATGATAATAAACCATGCAATACAGATTCATCATTATCTTCATTCATGCAATACAGTCTCATCATGATAGTAAACTATGCAATACAGCCTAATCACCATCAAGATAAAGATAATAAAAAAAAACCTTGCAATACAGTCTCATCATTATCATGATAATAACCAAGGTAATACGCCTCGTCTTTATCAATATAAACCATGCAATGCAGCCTCATCATGATAATAACCCCAGTGGGAAGGTATTTTGAATTATTTCATTACAATTCCAGAATAATTTCATGAATATTTATAAACAATTCTAGAAGCGGCCATATAACGTTCATGAATATTCTGCAAAAATTATTGAAATTTGATGGTTTTAGAACCATTGTTCCTGAATTACAAAGTTCTCGAACTCCTTTTGTAGAATATCTAAAGTAATTCTTGACGCCCTAGAACAATTCTAAAAGCGGTCATTTTACGTTCTTGAATATTCTAAAAATCTTGAACACTTTTCACAGGGGAAACCATGCAATACAGCCTAATCATGATTGTAAACTATACAATACAGCCTCATCATTGTCCAGATAATAAACAATGTAATACAGCCTAATCATGATCAAGATAATAAAACATGCAATATACAGACTCATCATGATGATAAACCCTGCAATACAGCCTCATCATTATCCAGCTAATAAACCATGCATTGTACAGGCTCCTCATGATAACAAACCATGCAATACAGACTAATAATTATCAAGATAATAACCATAAAATAGTGTCTCTTTAATAATAATATCCATAAGATACAGCCTAATCATTATCAAGATAATGAACCCTGCAATGAAGCCTTATTAATATCATGATAATAAACCATGCAAAACAACCTCCAAATGATGATAAACCTTGCATTATAGACTAATAATTATCAAGATAATAAGCCATGAAATAGAGTCTCATCATTATAATAAACCATGCAATACAGCCTAATCATTATCAAGATAATAAACCATGCAATACAGTCTCATCATTATCATGATAATAAAACTAATAGCCAAGCAAACAGAGTGTAACCCTCCAATATGGGAAACATATAATAATATACTGGTCAGGATAAAAACTGTTATTCACTCAAAATATTGTTCTGTAAATATAAAGAATAGGAGTAAATTTTGTAATTTCAAGCTGACAGCATTTTGAGGATATAAGATTTATTCAGTCTTGGAAGGATAACAACCCTTCATTGCATTGGATCGAGTGCCCTGGCATCTGTAAATATCCTGATCAGATCCCAAGTGGCTAAGCAAATCAACACGATTGACACTGTTTGTCAAATACATGTTTAAGTCAAAATAATTTAATCTAAAAAGTGAGAAATAAAGCTGATAACATTCATTTTAAGCATCCAATATTATTCATTAACCCTTTCCCTAATAGAAGCGACTTTTAGCGCATTTAATTTATTCCTCCGCTGAAGAAAATAGTTCCAATTTATACAGTCATGAATATTATTCATAAGAATTACTTTTAATTTCCTTGCAGATAAAAGCTTAAAGCAGGCTGAAAGTAAAGCAGAATGTGCCTTAAGGCACATTCTGCTTTTCTTTCAACCTGCTTTAAGTAGCCACCGAATTTCAAAACTAGAAACAGGCTATGGGGTAAAGGGTTAAGGGTTTGACCCTCACTTTGTGGTTACTGATTATGTACATCAATTGCAAACAGTGTTGACGCAGATCAGAGATTCCTAACAAAGCGATCAGTCTGTACTGTTTGTTTTCATTCTAAATATTGTCTTCAAAGATCCTTAAAATCAGTATAAAATGGATTTTTCTCAAAAACAGATTGTCCCTTTGAAAAATTGATCATAGTAAGGGTTAAAGTCACTACCGGAGCAGCCACCTGCAAAAGGTACAAAAACCTATAAACCTCTAGTTTGCCACATGAAGAGTAGCCAACATTTCCAATACAGTTTAGATCCAATACAAAATTTTAATACTGTATCATTATTTTATTTACATTAACTATCTTAATACAATAAGATTAATACTTGATACATCATAATATTACAGAGAAAGATTTTATGCAAATGAATTCAAACATTTATGAAAATGATGGTAAGATACAGTTGAACTTCAATATCTCGAACTCGGTTAGGTCGAACATACCCGTATTTCAAAGTTAAAACGTGGCTTAGCCACGTTCTAACTTTGAAATACAGGTATGTTTGACTTAACAAAGCATGAAATAATGCAATTCATGTGCCGACAAATCAGATACAGTAAAAACTGGATTCTACGAACTCGCGTTTGTTCGAACATACCCATATTTCAAAGTTAAAACGTGGCTTAGCCACGTTTTAACTTTGAAATACGGGTATGTTCGACTTAAACGAGATCGACTTATCAAAATTTAACTACCGAAATACTGGTAAGATTGATTTAAGCGAGTTCGTAGTATCGAGTTTCGACTGTAGTTCGAATTAAGGGAGTTCGAGATATCGAAGCTGGACTGTATCTATAGCTGTATTTCTTAAGCAGATTAAAGATAATTCAATATTTGAAAAGAGCTTTGTAGAGCATTCATTTTACAAGCCTATGTAATTAAAGTTAAAATCCTTATAACGCTAATCTCAAGCGGAGATAGTGACATGCCATTAAACAAACTTTCGACTCCATTTCATAGGTTATTTGCTGAAATGTTACATTCAATCACACATAGAGGTGTAACCTACAGTTCAATCTTTGCATGCTGGCTGGGTATAATAATATTGTTGTCCGCTTCTGTGTTAAAAATAGAATTTTCAAAATATCTCTTTTTGTCAAACAGTTTCGATCCTGATGAGATGCCACGTTACGTGGCATCTCATCTGGATGCAAACTGTTTGCAAAGGTAATCATTACGGCACATATTGGCTGTTAGCATGGTAAGAGTTAACTCGTTCACCCCTGAAACTTATAATGGACAGTTCAAATATCCATTTAAGTCTAGTCCATTCTTAACTAATCAGGGTTGATCTGAACAACATATTGCAAAACGACAAGGAGCCCTTTGATCTGAGTCTTCACTGTTTGCATAGGAGAAATCCAATCTTGAGATTCTATGCCTTTTCGAGGAGTTGCTGTGGACCAATTGGTTTAACCCATTACCTGATAGTCTCTTTCTGGTATTGAAGATAGGTGACTTCTTAAAGCAGGTTGAAATTAAAAGCAGAAGGCGCATTCTGCTGTACTTTCAGCCTGCTTTAAGCTATCATATGCTAGAATATAGAAAATATTCCCTATAATATATATTCATGACTGATAAAATTGGAACTATTTTCTTCAGCCGGGGAGTAAATTATATTCGCTAAAAGGCGCTTCTAATGGGGAAAGGGTTAACAGTATGTGCATGATTACAATTGAGTAGAAAAACAGCTCATCATTGATAGAGATCTGAGGCTTGTCGAATAAAACAAGTTTCATAACCCTTTTCAACGCCACAGATTAGTTTCAACGTTCAAATAATTTCATCAGACAAAATGTTTCCTGCTTCAGATAATTAACCCTCCCCCATCAATCTAGCTTTTTTTCAATATTGAAGACAGATGGCTCCTTAAAGTAACCCGTACGAAAAATCCAGGCGGAATCCGCCCGGAAATGAGGCGGAATTGGGGCGGAAATGGCCGATTCCGGGCGGACTAGGGGCGGAAACCTAAATTCCGCCTCAAGTCAGTCAGTTTTACGGGCGGAATTTTGAGAAGATTCCGGGCGGAATTTAAAATCCAGGCGGAATTTTGTACTTTGACATTTTTCAGAGGCGGAATTTCTCACTTAGACTAGCATCTCGAGGCGGAAAATGAGAAAACATTGGAAATTGAGGCGGAATTTTTTACTTAGACTATTTCAATAAGGCGGAATTTCGGACTTAGTTAAAATTCTGCCTGAATGAGGCGGAATTTCATACTTAGACTATTGCAACAAGGCGGAATTTTGGACTGTGAATTTTGAAAAAATGTTTAAGTCCAAAACGTGAAAAAAGTTTTAAAAAATTGTATCTTTTTAATTATTTAATAAAATCAGGGTGTTCATGGATTCAAAATTATCGCCATAAAACAAAGAAGTCATATATGTACAAATGAGGAAGGTCTTTTGGTCAAATATAACAAAGGGGAATAACTCCGAAAATATTAATGTCTAGTCAGAGTTATGGACCCTGCACTTAATCTCTCCAAGCTAGCTATTTCCATATATGAAATTTTATTCCACTAGCATCAGTTAAACTGGAGTAAATATCTTAAAAAAAAACAAGGGCCACTATGGCCCTAAATCGCTCACCTGGTAACCATGTAACCATGTACACCCTGTGACCTAGTTTTTGACCGGGCATGACCCTCATTCCAACTTGACCTCGATTTCAATGAGACGAACATTTTGTTCAAGTTTCATGAAGATTCAATGAATTTTGTAGTCTCTATAGAGTGTTAACAAGGTTTTTCGATGATTTGACCTAGTGACCTAGTTTTTGACCGGACATGACCCACATTCAAACTTGGCCTAGATTTTATTGAGGCAATCATATTGATGAAGTTTCATGAAGATCAAATGAAATTTGTAGCCTCTAGAGTGTTAACAAGGTTTTTCGATAATTTGACCTTGTGACCTAGTTTTTGACCAGACATGACCCACATTCGAACTTGACCTAGATTTCATTGAGGCAAACATTTTGATGAAGTTTCATGAAGATCCAATGAAATTTGTAGTCTCTAGAGTGCTAACAAGGTTTTTCGAAGATTTGACCTAGTGACCTAGATTTTGACCGGACATGACCCACATTCGAACTTGGCTTAGATTTCATTAGGCCAATCATATTGATGAAGTTTCATGAAGATCCAATGAAATTTGTAGCCTCTAGAGTGTTAACAAGGTTTTTCGATAATTTGACCTAGTGACCTAGTTTTTGACCGGACATGACCCACATTCGAACTTGACCTAGATTTCATTGAGGCAAACATTGTGACCAAGTTTCATCAAGATCCAATGAGATCTGAACCTGGTAGAGTGTTAACGAACAATTGTGGACGGACGGACGGACATCCAGCGATCCTAAAAGCACACCTTGGCACTACGTGCCAGGTGAGCTAATAAAGACAATAACCCTCCCCTCTCTCTCTCTCTCTCTCTCGGAATCAGTTGTGTGAATTTACTTTCTATTCAGAACTGCAGTTTCATTTAGGCAAGATTTTTAAAGTTGTTTCAATTGGTTGCCATGGCAACCACAGTTTCAACTGATAGACCTATATTTGAAGAAATCTGATAAAGATTCACCCATTTGTATGAAATTATTTTTAAATTGAGTCAGTGGTTTCAAAAAAGAAGAATTTTAAAGTTTCCACTATATTATAGCCAAATAAAGGAAATACGAGTGCCCCACCCACTGCTGTTGTTTTTTTTATCTTGGAAAATTATTTTAAGAAATAGCCATTTAACTTTAAGGAAAGAACCATTTTAAATTCTCTTCAACGTTTTCCGTAGTTTTCATATGCGCATAATATTATTTCAGAGATAATTCACGATTATTCTCTGTTTCTAGCAGAAAGAATAACATTATTTACGTGAAAGGCCGAAACTCTATGGGGTCGAAGTTTCTCCGTGTGCTCCGTTCCGCGCATGCGCTAGCTGTTGGTCTCGAAATTTGAAATGAAGAGCCATAGTTTGTAACGACGATACATGAATGTCCCTGTGTTTTTACCAAGAAATCACACCTTGTATGGCTCATACACGCTGTCGCGGACAATGCGTGTTGTGATTAAAGGTAAATTGTGTATTTAAACTTGTATGTTCGTGTATAAATTAATTCAGATGTTATCGCACGCTGTCTGGGTGTTTGTTTTTGTCAGTTGATCCTACTAGGATATTGTAAGATTTAATGCAGATATATTTACATGTATTTAGATTTGTTTCAGTAGATAGGTGTTCAAGTCGAAGCTGCAAATATTTATTTACCTAATCCATCATTTGAAATGCAATTGATAGGCAGATTCAGGTGAATACAATCTCCTATGCTGAAAACGTAGCGGTTCAATTCGTCCCAAGTCAAATCGTAACTGGTTTAATTTGGCCTACACACTATAGAATAGTGATTGCAGTGTATAGTTAGATACTGAAAATCGTTTCAACATTTTGTAATTAAGTTGTCCCGTATTTGATTGTTTTTCTTAGATTTAAATACATTCTTTTAGTTTAAACAAGTTAATTAGAGTTTAATGTGTGGTAAACAAGTTATTTAGATGTGATTTTATCTATCTTCTCACAACTCAAATTTAGATCTAGATACACTTTAATTTTATCAAAGCATATGTCTCTATTTCAGATTCCATGAGTCAACCAATAGAATAGTTACAACACTGTTGAAACATCTTATTTAAAGATCCATGGACCAGAGATATTGAGGTGGCTTAACAGCTGTAACCATTTCACAAGGTAAAGACTGCCGAAATATTAAACAAGAGTACTTCTATTTTAGATGATCAACACTGACACGGTCTGTGTACGTAGCTCAGTGGTAGAGCATCCCGTTCTAGTGCAGGAGGTTGCGGGTTCAATCCCAGGCCGGGGCAAACCAAAGACTTAAAAATTAGTAGTTTTTAATGACTTCCCTCCTCGCTCAGGGTTTCGGGTTGCATGTAGCATATAGTAACAACTGGTTTCGTCGGTGTCACGATAAAGTGACCGGCCGGTAGTGTTGGGTCATAATCAAATGGAAAAGTCAACGGTCTATTGTGATCGCCCTGTGTCCGTCGTCCGTCCGTCGTCAAACTTTTTCTTCAAAGATCTTTTTCTTGGAAACCACTGTGCCAATTTCATCAAAACTTCATAGGATTGTTCCTTGTAAGGTACTCTCTCAGATTTCTTCAAATATAGGTCATCCAATTGAAATTGTGGTTGCCATGGCAACCAATTGAAAACACTTTAAAAATCTTCTCGTCAAAAACTACAGGTCCGAATTGTAAATAATTTTACCCAAATGTGCCATTGGTGACCCTCTATCAGATTTCTTAAAATAATTTTCCTATCTTAAAAAACATGGCCGCTAGTGGGTGGGGCAGATTTTCCTTATATTGATATATAGTGAAAACTTTAAAAATCTTCTTTTCAAAAACTACTGGTCCGATTTGTCAGTAATTTTATGCAAATGAACCATGGGTGACCCTCTTCCAGATTTCTTAAAATTATTTTGATATCTAAAAAAACATGGCCTCCAGTGGGTGGGGCAGATTTTCCTTATGTTACTGTATAGTAAAAACTTTAAAAATCTTCTCCTCTGAAACTACTGGTGCAAATTCAAAATAATTTTACACAAATGGTCAATTGATGACCCTCTACCAGATTTCTAAAAAATATTTTGTTATCTTAAAAAAAGCATGGCTGCCAGTGGGTGGGGCACGTTTTCCTTATGTTACTGTATAGTAAAACTTCTCTGAAACTACTGTTGCAAATTCAAAATAATTTTACAAAAATGGTAAATTGATGACCCTCTACCAGATTTCTTAAAATCATTTTGTTATCTTAAAAAGCATGGCCGCCAGTTGGTGGGACAAGTTTTCCTTATATTTCTGTATAGAAAAACTTTCAAAAACAATTTCTCTGAAACTATTGGTCTGATTTAAGAATAATTTTACACAAATAATGATTCATGGGTGACCCTTTGCCAGTTTTCTACAAATAATCGTACTAGCTCAAACAACATGGCCACCAGTGGGTGGGGTGAAAAAGTAATAATTACTGGTCCATTTACATGACCGTAATCATGGGTACCAGGTGAGCGATTTAGGGCCGCATGGGGCTCTTGTTTTATGAAAAAGGCGTGTGAATCGATCAGCTTTTTTGTGATAAAGACGTGAAACGTCGAAAGATGAAGTTAATAACCGAGACTGCTGAGAAGATACTGTTATAATGTCGACAACGTGCGAGAAACGCATGTTACGCGTTTTTCGTAGTTAGAGAGTCGATTTCCGTGTTTGATGTTTCGGACCATGTCTATTTTGTAACTATCCGAATTCAAAGTCGCCAAAAAAATATTTGACACATTGATTCTTTATATATTATTTATTTAATCACTACTGAACACAATTTCTTTAGTGTGTTTTTTTAACACTAATACACTAGAATTCCACATTGTTTTGGCAATTTTGAATCTATGATATATATATATAATGAAAATTCAAATGAGTATTCCCCCCCACCATTCCCTCAGAGTTACGAGAGTACCCATTAAAATTATGTAACTTATTGAATTTGCAAAGGACTCTATTGTAAAATAGTTCTTTGAGGTGCAAAAACTCACAACTTTTTCACTTCAAGGACATCTCTGAAAGAACATTGAATTTGAATTAAAATTCCATGGACCCGTCCCTACAGTGAGTATAATTCTGGTTACTAATTAATTCATCACTAATTTAGATAAATTTTATTTTTCAGAAACTATGTAAATGATGGAGTCAGGACAGAAAATGAAGGGAAAAACCCATGATGTTGTTGAACTTTAATGTTGGATGGTTGTCTTGTGTGGTACAACACAGTCAGTGATGCTTTACAGCGGCGTGAGCCAGTCATCCATGATAATTAATATGTGACCAAATCATCAAATGGTAAGGATTAGAACTCCAGATCAAAGCGTACCATTTTTTATCGAAGCGCACCACATATACTAGATATATCACGAAAATATTCAATTGTGTATTAGGTGTATTTGATGTTTGAATGATTTCAATAATATGACAAGCTTCCTAAAATAACAAGGTTAGCAGATTTAACAGGGGTCGTTTGTGATTTTGATATTGTTGCTGATAATTTTCCGTAGTGGTGCGAAAAACTTCATTTTGACAATCTAAAACCTCTTTTATCGCCGCGACATTCGATGGTTTGCAGCTTCATTTTGTTTTCGTCGGAGTCTTACTGGGCGCTCATTGTTTTATGAATGATGCCAATAACCAGAAGCTAAAATATATCACGCGGAACGCCTCCTGTTTTATCGTTGGGGTGCACCAAACTGTAATTAGTTAATTTTGTCACCAGTTTTCGCGAATTTAATATACTGGCGTATCTGTCAAATGCAGCGTAAAAGTTAACTTTTATTTAACGCAATCTAAACAAAATTAAAAGATTGAACAGGAAGTTCGGTTTTAATCCGATTTAATGATAAAACAAGTAGCTTACTGAAGTTAATGATTTAAGATTTAGGACCCCTAATAAGATCAGACCACAATTGCCTTGAATTGGTAGTCTAATTTCTATGTCCATCAGCCATTCTTGTCAACTGCCAAAGTGTTTCGAACCATGCATGTTTCAGCACAGTTCAAAACAGGTCGGCAGTTGATGAGAATGGCCGATCGCTCTCTGTAGAGTTCCAATATTGACCGAATTTGGCACGATCTCATTAGGGGTACTCAACCTTAAGATCCATTTTAAAATTAATTCAGACTCAATTTTTTTGTAATAAATATTTGAAGTCATATTTTAAATTTAGTGTCTCCTGATTGTCTTTTAGATTATGTCAACACTTGATGTGGGAAAATATTGGCCAAGTTTTTACCAACAAGGCAGTGAATGAATGATGCCCGGTGACAGTGACATGGAGATCATCTTATGCTAGGAAACAAGTTGCAACTAAAACCTTAGACATTTGATATGGATGTGTCATTAGAACTAGACTTATCCTGGTCCTAGAATGGATTTGTTTAGGTAATTCTGTAGGCCAAATTGAACATTACCTGTGCCATATTTTTTTAACTCTTTCCCTCATAGAAGCACCTTTTAGTGCATCTAGTTTATTCCTCCGCTGAAGACAATAGTTCCAATTTATAGTCATGAATATGTATCATAAGGAATATTTTCTATATTCAAGCAGGTGGTAGCTTAAAGCAGGCTGAAAGTGAAGCAGAATGCACCTTAAGGTGCATTCTGATTTACTTTCAACCTGCTTTAAGTATAGTCACCTATTTTCAAAAAGGGTAAACTCTATCAACACAATTGACCTGTTTAAAATATACTAGTTATATAATTTGCAAACAGTGTAAACCCATTTCAGAGGGCTATTCTGATCAGGGTCTACACTGTTTGTTTGTGTAGAGCAGTATTTATAAACTACCCAGAATTCCAAGTAGACATTGGTTCATATTTTTGTAACTAAAAGGATCTACAAGAGAACCTAATAACACACAAGAGTTACTTAGTGTTGAAAGAGTTAAACGAGCTAAAGTGTTTATGTCAAAGATAGAAATTTTCTGTTTGATAATCTGTAACCAATCAAATTTATATGAGGTTTTTAATAAGAAAATAGAATTCAAAGACAATGACTTGATAAATATCTCTGTAAATAATAAGTGTAAAATATTTGATTATACAATTGTACATTAGTTAAGACAGATTAAATATTTCCCTCATAGACACTTTTTTATGGCATTAACAAACTGAGAAGACCCAGATTTGACTGTTCCTGATCTGTGTTTGCTCTGTTTGTTTATCAAATTTTGCAGGTGTTATCCTGCTCTTTTTACTTGGATAAGAAATTCCCATTCCAAGTTCAAACTATGTATATTTCTGTCAAGTACTAATTTGATTATAATTGGAGCATGACATTTTAACCATTATTCCATAGTTTGTTTCAACTTTTGAAGACAAGTGACCACTTAAAGCAGGTTGAAAGTAAAGTAGAATGCACTTTAAGACACATTCTGCTTTAGTTAATTTCAACCTGCTTTAAGCTACCATCTGCTAGGATATAGGAAAAACAGAACTTTGGGGTCATAAGTTAAAGATGTATTTATGGGGTTATGTAGGTTAAAGCAGGTTGAAAGTAAAGCAGAATGCACTGTAAGGTGCATTGTTTTGATTTCAGGCTACCATCTGCTAGGATAAAGAAAATATTTCTTATGAAGCACATTCATGTCTGTATAAACTATTTTCTTCAGCAGACTAATACATTAAAGGTGTAAAAAGGCATATTTTTTATGGTTGAATGGGTTAAAGAAATAGTGCTGTTGGGGAACGATTTCAGGTTTGTTCTTCCAAGGAGATATTTTATCATACGAGACACATTATAAGACATTTGGTTTCTAGGACAGCATCAAGGTGTGTGATTATGTAAGTTAAATTGATTAATATGTTACTTTTTCAATTAAAAAGTTTAATGATATGCACTTTTTTGGTTGTTTATCTATTTTCAGTAGCTCTTGGAGTTTCTTTTTCGCAATCCTTGATGGAAGTTGTGATGGGCATGCCTAATTTGACTGCAAAATTAAAAGAGGATGTTCTGAAGTCAAATTCTACCCAAAATAGATTTTGCAAAGCTTCTACCCTGAATATTCCCCTTCCTTTATTTACTTATTCTGCATCAAAATTTCAGCCCCAAAGAAAATTCCGCTTCATTTGCATATCCTAATTCCGCCTGAAGATTTTCCGCCTCATTTACATATTTCGCCCCAAATTCCGCCCCGTTTCCGCCTGGAATCCGCCCGGAATATATTCCGCCTCATTTGCATATCCTAATTCCGCCTGGAAGATTTTCCGCCTCATTTACATATTCCGCCCCGTTTCCGCCCGGAATTTTTTCCGCCTGAAATTTTTTCCGTCCGTAAAATGTGCCTCATTTACATATTCCGCCCCGAATTCCGCCCCGTTTCCGCCTGGAATCCGCCCGGAATTTATTCTTTATTTCATATAAGTGGAAACAGGCGGAAATGCAGGCGGAATAGGATGTGAGATTCCGCCCCAATTCCGGGCGGAACATTTCGTACAGGAGGCTGAAAGTAAAGCAGATTGCTCCTTAAAGAGCATTCTGCCTTAGTTTTAATCTGCTTTAAGCTACCATCTTCTGGCTAGGATATAAGAAATATTGCTTATGGTACATAATTCAGGACTGTATAAAGTGGAACTATAATAATCTTTGAGATGATGCTAATGAGTAGACGCAGCATAGGGTGTGGTACTGCACACATAAAGGAGAAAATTAGCAAAACCTTTATTTTATTTCCTCTTGTCTAGAGCCCTGTACGAGGGTAGTTCAAATATACCAATATATAACTTCATTATTATAAGTGCAAAATGCATGTGTGATATATCATTTTAAAGATCCATTCTTTGCAGACAACGTGATATCATGCTCGATAAGATCGCATTACTCGATCAGCCCCAACATTAACCTAAATGACCCCTCCTCGAGGACACTGGACCTTTTTTGTGTATATTTGAGTTAATTTTCTAAACACAATTTAACACTATAATTATTATTATGGCTTTATTATTTTGAATAAGTCAAATACAATAAGACAATTATGCAAATACGACACAGTTTTAAATGTTATTATTACATAAAATATAAAAAATAGAGCTAATTCTAAACACGTTCTGAAAATGTAATAAAAAAATGATCTCCTGTTATGTATAAAAGTAGTTAGGGAAACTATAAACTCTTTTTTTATTATTAAACCAGGCTATAATTGAAGCCATTGAAAAATGGTTTCATGTTTTAAAATCAAAATGTATATATACTGATCTAGAACATTTTCATAGCCTTCGAAAAAACATGTCCACTTTCGTCATAAGCAAAATAAGAAATGTTGATTTTGAAAAAATGAGATTTTAGACAGTTAACCCTTTCAATAGAAATAAAATTTTATTTACCTTAAAATTTAGCCACAAACTGATATATTTCCAAAACAAATATGGAAATTGTACTCTTTAAGAATTTAGTACGTCAAAAAGTAATGTCTGAAAAGTGCTATGTTCCAGTGTCCTTGAGTAGGGGTCATTTAGGTTCATGTTGTGACTAATCGAGTTATGTGATCTTATCGTGCATTATACCATCGTGTAGGCGAAGAATTGCTCTTTAAAATGGTATATCCTGTACGAAATGTTCCGCCCGGAATTGGGGCGGAATCTCACATCCTATTCCGCCTGCATTTCCGCCTGTTTCCACTTATATGAAATAAAGAATAAATTCCGGGCGGATTCCAGGCGGAAACGGGGCGGAATTCGGGGCGGAATATGTAAATGAGGCACATTTTACGGGCGGAAAAAATTTCAGGCGAAAAAAATTCTGGGCGGATTCCAGGCGGAAACGGGGCGGAATTTGGGGCGAAATATGTAAATGAGGCGGAAAATCTTCCAGGCGGAATTAAGATATGCAAATGAGGCGGAATATATTCCGGGCGGATTCCAGGCGGAAACGGGGCGGAATTTGGGGCGAAATATGTAAATGAGGCGGAAAATCTTCAGGCGGAATTAGGATATGCAAATGAAGCGGAATTTTCTTTGGGGCTGAAATTTTGATGCAGAATAAGTAGTAAAGGAAGGGGAATATTCAGGGTAGAAGCTTTGCAAAATCTATTTTGGGTAGAATTTGACTTTAGAACATCCTCTTTTAATTTTGCAGTCAAATTAAGCATGCCCATCACAACTTCCATCAAGGATTGCGAAAAAGAAACTCCAAGAGCTACTGAAAATAGATAAACAACCAAAAAAGTGCATATCATTAAACTTTTTAATTAAAAAAGTAACATATTAATCAATTTAACTTACATAATCACACACTTTGATGCTGTCCTAGAAACCAAATGTCTTATAATGTGTCTCCTATGATAAAATATCTCCAAGAACAAACCTGAAATCGTTCCCCAACAGCACTATTTCTTTAACCCATTCAACCATAAATATGCCTTTTTACACCTTTAATGTATTAGTCTGCTGAAGAAAATAGTTTATACAGACATGAATGTGCTTCATAAGAAATATTTTCTTTATCCTAGCAGATGGTAGCCTGAAATCAAAACAATGCACCTTACAGTGCATTCTGCTTTACTTTCAACCTGCTTTAACCTACATAACCCCATAAATACATCTTTAACTTATGACCCCAAAGTTCCGTTTTTCCTATATCCTAGCAGATGGTAGCTTAAAGCAGGTTGAAATTAACTAAAGCTGAATGTGTCTTAAAGTGCATTCTACTTTACTTTCAACCTGCTTTAAGTGGTCATTTGTCTTCAAAAGTTGAAACAAACTATGGAGTAATGGTTAAAATGTCATGCTCCAATTATAATCAAATTAGTACTTGACAGAAATATACATAGTTTGAACTTGGAATGGGAATTTCTTATCCAAGTAAAAAGAGCAGGATAACACCTGCAAAATTTGATAAACAAACAGAGCAAACACGGATCAGGAACAGTCAAATCTGGGTCTTCTCAGTTTGTTAATGCCATAAAAAAGTGTCTATGAGGGAAATATTTAATCTGTCTTAACTAATGTACAATTGTATAATCAAATATTTATACACTTATTATTTACAGAGATATTTATCAAGTCATTGTCTTTGAATTCTATTTTCTTATTAAAAACCTCATATAAATTTGATGGGTTACAGATTATCAAACAGAACATTTCTATCTTTGACATAAACACTTTAGCTCATTAACTATTTCAACACTAAGTAACTCTTGTGTGTTATTAGGTTCTCTTGTAGATCTTTTTAGTTACAAAAATATGAACCAATGTCTACTTGGAATTCTGGGTAGTTTATAAATACGGCTCTACACAAACAAACAGTGTAGACCCTGATCAGAATAGCCCTCTGAAATGGGTTTACACTGTTTGCAAATTATGTAACTAGTATATTTTAAACAGGTCAATTGTGTTGATAGAGTTTACCCTTTTTGAAAATAGGTGACTATACTTAAAGCAGGTTGAAAGTAAATCAGAATGCACCTTAAGCGCATTCTGCTTCACTTTCAGCCTGCTTTAAGCTACCACCTGCTTGAATATAGAAAATATTCCTTATGATACATATTCATGACTATAAATTGGAACTATTGTCTTCAGCGGAGGAATAAACTAAATGCACTAAAAGGTGCTTCTATAATGAGGGAAAGGGTTAAACAAATATGGCACAGGTAATGTTCAATTTGGCCTACAGAATTACCTAAACAAATCCATTCTAGGATCAGGATAAGTCTAGTTCTAATGACACATCCATATCAAATGTCTAAGGTTTTAGTTGTAACTTGTTTCCCAGCATAAGATGATCTCCATGTCACCGTCACCGGGCATCATTCATTCACTGCCTTGTTGGTAAAAACTTGGCCAGTATTTTCCCACATCAAGTGTTGACATAATCTAAAAGACAATCAGGAGACACTAAATTTAAAATATGACTTCAAATATTTATTACAAAAAACTTGAGTCTGAATTAATTTCAAAATGGATCTTAAGGTTGAGTACCCCTAATGAGATCGTGCCAATTTCGGTCAATATTGGAACTCTACAGAGAGCGATCTGCCATTCTCATCAACTGCCGACCTGTTCTGAACTGTGCTAAAACATGCATGGTTCGAAACACTTTGGCAGTTGACAAGAATGGCTGATCGACATAGAAATTAGACTACCAATTGTGGTCTGATCTCATTAGGGGTCCTAAATCTTAAATCATTAACTTCAGTAAGCTACTTGTTTTATCATTAAATCGGATTAAAACCGAACTTCCTGTTCAATCTTTTAATTTTGTTTAGATTGCGTTAAATAAAAGTTAACTTTTACGCTGCATTTGATAGATACGCCAGTATATTAAATTCGCGAAAACTGGTGACAAAATTAACTAATTGCATTTTGGTGCACCCCAACGATAAAACAGGAGGCGTTCCGCGTGATATATTTTAGCTTCTGGTTATCGGCATAATTCATAAAACAATGAGCGCCCAGTAAGACTCCGAAAAAAACAAAATGAAGCTGCAAACCATCGAATGCCGCGGCGATAAAAGAGGTTTTAGATTGTCCAAATGAAGTTTTTCGTACCGCTACGGAAAATTATCGGCAGCAATATCAAAATCACAAACGACCCCTGTTAAATCTGCTAACCTTGTTATTTTAGGAAGCTTGTCATATTATTGAAATCATTCAAACATCAAATACACCTAATACACAATTGAATATTTTCGTGATATATCTAGTACATGTGGTGCGCTTCGATAAAAAATGGTACGCTTTGATCTGGAGTTCTAATCCTTACCATTTGATGATTTGGTCACATATTAATTATTATAGATGACTGGCTCCCGCCGCTGTAAAGCATCACTGACTGTGTTGTACCACACAAGACAACCATCCAACATTAAAGTTCAACAACATCATGGGGTTTTCCCTTCATTTTCTGTCCTGACTCCATCATTTACATAGTTTCTGAAAAATAAAATTTATCTAAATTAGTGATGAATTAATTAGTAACCAGAATTATACTCACTGTAGGGACGGGTCCATGGAATTTTAATTCAAATTCAATGTTCTTTCAGAGATGTCCTTGAAGTGAAAAAGTTGTGAGTTTTTGCACCTCAAAGAACTATTTTACAATATAGTCCTTTGCAAATTCAATAAGTATTTTAATGGGTACTCTCGTAACTCTGAGTGAATGGTGGGGGGAATACTCATTTGAATTATCATTATATAATATATCATAGATTCAAAATTGCCAAAACAATGTGGAATTCTAGTGTATTAGTGTTAAAAAAACACACTAAAGAAATTGTGTTCAGTGGTGATTAAATAAATAATATATAAAGAATCAGTGTCAAATATTTTTTTGGCGACTTTGAATTCGGATAGTTACAAAATTGACATGGTCCGAATCATCAAACACGGAAATCGACTCTCTAACTACGAAAAACGCGTAACATGCATTTCTCGCACGTTGTCGACATTATAACAGTATCTTCTCAGCAGACTCGGTTATTAACTTCATCTTTCGACGTTTCACGTCTTTATCACAAAAAAGCTGATCGATTCACACGCCTTTTTCATAAAACAAGAGCCGCATGCGGCCCTAAATCGCTCACCTGGTACCCATGATTACGGTCATGTAAATGGACCAGTAATTATTACGTTTTCACTTATTCACCCCACCCACTGGTGGCCATGTTGTTTGAGCTAGTAAGATTATTTGTAGAAAACTGGCAAAGGGTCACCCATGAATCATTATTTGTGTAAAATTATTCTTAAATCAGACCAATAGTTTCAGAGAAATTGTTTTTGAAAGTTTTTCTATACAGAAATATAAGGAAAACTTGCCCCACCAACTGGCGGCCATGCTTTTTAAGATAACAAAATGATTTTAAGAAATCTGGTAGAGGGTCATCAATTTACCATTTGTGTAAAATTATTTTGAATTTGCAACAGTAGTTTCAGAGAAGAAGATTTTTAAAGTTTTACTATACAGTAACATAAGGAAAACGTGCCCTACCCACTGGCAGCCATGTTTTTTTTAAGATAACAAAATGATTTTTAGAAATCTGGTAGAGTGTCATCAATTGACCATTTGTGTAAAATTATTTTGAATTTGCACCAGTAGATCTAGTTTCAGAGAAGAAGATTTTTAAAGTTTTTACTATACAGTAACATAAGGAAAATATGCCCCACCCACTGGAGGCCATGTTTTTTTTAGATATCAAAATAATTTTAAGAAATCTGGAAGAGGGTCACCCATGGTTCATTTGCATAAAATTACTGACAAATCGGACCAGTAGTTTTTGAAAAGAAGATTTTTAAAGTTTTCTCTATATATCAATATAAGGAAAATCTGCCCCACCCACTAGCGGCCATGTTTTTTAACCCTTTCCCCCCATAGAAGCGCCTTTTAGCGCATTCAGTTTATTCTTGCCCTGAAGAAAATAGTTCCAATTTATACATTCATAAATATGTATAATACAAAATATTTTCTATATTCTAGCAGATGATAGCTTAAAGCAGGCTGAAAGTAAAGCAGAATGCGCTTAAAGCGCATTCTGCTTTACTTTCAACCTGCTTTAAGAGGACACCTATATTCAGTACTAGAGATATGCTATGTGGGAAAGGGTTAATAGGAAAATTATTTTAAGAAATCTGATAGAGGGTCACCAATGGCACATTTGGGTAAAATTATTTACAATTCGGACCTGTAGTTTTTGACGAGAAGATTTTTAAAGTTTTTTCAATTGGTTGCCATGGCAACCACAATTTCAATTGGATGACCTATATTTGAAGAAATCTGAGAGAGTACCTTACAAGGAACAATCCTATGAAGTTTTGATGAAATTGGCAGTGGTTTTCAAGAAGAAGATCTTTGAAGAAAAAGTTTGACGACGGACGGACGACGGACACAGGGCTATCAAAATAGCTCACCTTGGCACTTCGTGCCCGAGGTGAGCTAAAAAAAAAAAAAGCTGACCGGGTCTGGGCGAACAGTGACTCAGTGAGTAGAGATATTTCCTTAGACCTTTGTTTGTAAGAATTATTGATATTTCAAATACACGTTCTTTTCGGGTTCTTACCAAAGTAAATTATCACGATATGTCATAGATTCAGGAATATGTGCACTGTGCCGGTCACTTTATCCTGTCACCGACGAAACCAGTTGTTACTATATGCTACATGTAACCCAAAACCCTGAGCGAGGAGGGAACTTCATTAAAAACTACTAATTTTTAAGTCTTTGGTTTGCCCCGGCCTGGTATTGAACCCGCAACCTCCTGCACTAGAACGGGACGCTCTACCACTGAGCTATGTACACAGACCGTGTCAGTGTTGATCATCTAAAATAGAAGTACTCTTATTTAATATTTCGGCAGTCTTTACCTTGTGAAATGGTAACACAGCTGTTAAGCCACCTCAACATCTCTGGTCCATCATCCATGGATCTTTAAATAAGATGTTTCAACAGTGTTGTAACTATTCTATTGGTTGACTCATGGAATCTGAAATAGAGACATATGCTTTGATAAAATTAAAGTGTATCTAGATCTAAATTTGAGTTGTGAGAAGATAGATAAAATCACATCTAATTTCTAAATAACTTGTTTACCACACATTAAACTCTAATTAACTTGTTTAAACTAAAAGAATGTATTTTAATCTAAGAAAAACAATCAAATACGGGACAACTTAATTACAAAATGTTAATGTTGAAACGATTTTCTCTATCTAACTATACACTGCAATCACTATTCTATAGTGTGTAGGCCGAATTAAACCAGTTACGATTTGACTTGGGACGAATTGAACCGCTACGTTTTCAGCATAGGAGATTGTATTCACCTGAATCTGCCTATCAATTGCATTTCAAATGATGGAATTAGGTAAATAAATATTTGCAGCTTCGACTTGAACACCTATCTACTGAAACAAATCTAAATACATGTAAATATCTGCATTAAATCTTACAATTATCCTAGTAGGATCAACTGACAAAAACAAACACCCAGGCAGCGTTCGATAACATCTGAATTATAATTTATACACGAACATACAAGTTTAAATACACAATTTACCTTTAATCACAACACACATTGTCCGCGACAGCGTGTATGAGCCATACAAGGTGTGATTTCTTGGTAAAAACACAGGGACATTCATGTATCGTCGTTACAAATTATGGCTCTTCATTTCAAATTTCGAGACCAACAGCTAGCGCATGCGCGGAACGGAGCGCTCGGAGAAACTTCGACCCCATTGAGTTTCGGCCTTTCACGTAAATAAGGTGTTATTCTTTCTGCTAGAAACAGAGAATAAACGTGAATTATCTCTGAAATGATATTATGTGCATATGAAAACTACGGAAAACGTTGAAGAGAATTTAAAATTGTTCTTTCCTTAAAGTTAAATGGCTATTTCTTAAAATAATTTTCCAAGATTAAAAAAAAAAACAGCAGTGGGTGGGGCACTCGTATTTCCTTTATTTGGCTATAATATAGTGGAAACTTTAAAATTCTTATTTTCTGAAACCACTGACTCAATTTAAAATTAATTTCATACAAATGGGTGAATCTGTATCAGATTTCTTCAAATATAGGTCTATCAGTTGAAACTGTGGTTGCCATGGCAACCAATTGAAACAACTTTAAAAATCTTGCTTAAAAGTTAAATGAAACTGCAGTTCTGAATTGAAAGTAAATTCACACAACTGATTCCGAGAGAGAGAGAGAGAGAGAGAGAGAGGGGTGGGGGGGGGGGGGGGGGGGGGGTTATTGTCTTTAAGATATTTACTCCAGTTTAACTGATGCTAGTGGAATAAAATTTCATATATGGAAATCGCTAGCTTGGAGAGATTAAGTGCAGGGTCCATAACTCTGACTAGACATTAATATTTTCGGAGTTATTCCCCTTTGTTATATTTGACCAAAAGACCTTCCTCATTTGTACATATATGACTTCTTTGTTTTATGGCGATAATTTTGAATCCATGAACACCCTGATTTTATTAAATAATTAAAAAGATACAATTTTTTAAAACTTTTTTCACGTTTTGGACTTAAACATTTTTTCAAAATTCACAGTCCAAAATTCCGCCTTGTTGCAATAGTCTAAGTATGAAATTCCGCCTCATTCAGGCAGAATTTTAACTAAGTCCGAAATTCCGCCTTATTGAAATAGTCTAAGTCAAAAATTCCGCCTCAATTTCCAATGTTTTCTCATTTTCCGCCTCGAGATGCTAGTCTAAGTGAGAAATTCCGCCTCTGAAAAATGTCAAAGTACAAAATTCCGCCTGGATTTTAAATTCCGCCCGGAATCTTCTCAAAATTCCGCCCGTAAAACTGACCGACTTGAGGCGGAATTTAGGTTTCCGCCCCAAGTCCGCCCGGAATCGGCCATTTCCGCCCCAATTCCGCCTCATTTCCGGGCGGATTCCGCCTGAATTTTTCGTACGGGCTCACACATGCATTTTGCACTCATTATATTGAAGTTATTGATCCAGTATCAAAACTATTTGAACACCCCTCATGTAACACATGGAATGTGAAATAATCAAAACATGTTACTAAAATTTTAATTGGTTTGATATGTCTAACTTAATCCCTTCATTACCATCACATCGTCACCTTAAAACAATTGTCATCTGCCTTGATTTGTCAAATTTAAATTTGAGGAAAATTACTAAATTACTGTAAATGACCCTTAAGTACTGGTACAGACAGGTCTGAGCAAACAGTGTAGACTCTGACCACACTGCTCCCTCAGGAGCAGTCTGATCAGGGTCTACACTGCTTGCCATTCAGTTTGCTGATTTGTCCAAATTCTGGGTGTGATAAAAGCATTTTTTCAAACTGTATGATACAGTGGAGAATCTGTTATTCTTTCCCAATAAACGCATTTACGCTAAAACTATTATTTCCAGTGCAAACAGTTTGGAGCCAGAGCAGACGCCGGGTAACCCGGCGTCTGATCAGGCTCCAAACTGTTTGCCACCATGATAAACATGAAATATCAGAATTGTCCAAAAGTTGTTCTTTTCTACGTTTTAGTGTTTTGCGTTTGCGTACGTTTGCGTTTAAACGGGAAAGAATAACAGATTCTCCACTGTAATTATAGCAGTTATACATGATGATGTACATGGTGTCCCAAGTTTTAGGACATTTATGGTAATGAGTGTAAAATAGTTTGAATCAGATGCTTTGTAACCTGGGCATTTGATCAGGATCCAAACAGTTTGTAAATGACCACTGTAGTCAGTAATTGGGTACGCTACAATTATTAATTTCCCTCACTGTTTATTCTGGGAATATGAAGAGTTACATACTATCAATCATATGTGACCAACAATAATACTAGTACCCTATATTATATACAATAAAATAGCATAATCTTATAATATATTATATACAGATAAACAGTTCAATAAAGTATTTAATTCTCACCAAGCAGGTGATTGACTGCTTAATGTAGAACAAAAGTCATGCAGAACGATCCTAAAGGAGCTTTGTGCATGACTTTCGTTCTACATTATGTACAGTCTATCTTGTATTAACTTTTTATGAATTATGTTTTACTGCTCATCACCACTTCATAAAAGATTAACTTATCAGATAACAGAGGTACAGTGGAGAATCTGTTATTCTTTCCCGTTTAAACGCAAAGCACTAAAACATAGAAAAGAACAACTTTTGGACAATTCTGATAATTCTTGTTTATCTTGGTGGCAAACAGTTTGGAGCCTGATCAGACACCGGGTTACCCGGCGTCTGATCTGGCTCCAAACTGTTTGCACTGCAAATAATAGTTTTAGCGTAAACCCGTTATTGGGAAAGAATAACAGATTCTCCACTGTATACTAGTACAATAGCAGCAAAACTCACAGCAATTACCTTTGCAAACAGTTTACATCCAGATGAGACACCACATAATATGGTGTCTCATTAGCTCTTTCACTGCCAACGGCGCCAAAAGGCGACTTTGAAAAAAGTTTTGATACTGATCAGACGCCGCGTAATGCTGTGTCTGATCAGTATCCAAAATGTTTGACACCCGTATCAATATGTTTCAAGTCATACTACATTGAATCTTACTTTGGAACGATCTTGAAAACAACAAAATTGAAGCAGACAACAATGAAACGGTGAAAGGGTACAAATCTCACGATTAATTTGACAGCGAAAGAGTTAGGATCCAAAACGTTTTGTCCCCGAGTTAATGCAATGACAATATTACTAAAGCATGCAAAAGAGTTAAAGAGTCACATTAGTTGTATCCCTAACTTCAGTAGCAAAGTTTCACATTGCTTTATTAGTAGAGAAATTTATTTGTCACCATTTTTTGTTCTACTACTTCAGGTAATATTTAATTAGGCATCCAGCTAATACCACACACAGCTCTCAGGCAAAATAACATCCCAATCTGCAACTGTTGGTTTAAACCTTACTGTGGCAGAAACAAGTATAACCAATCTTTACGAACAGTGTAGACCCTGATCAGAGGGCTCCTTTAGGAACCCTCTGATCAGGGTCTGCACTGTTTGCAATAACTTTAAATGTCTAGGACACCCCCCTCAATAATATAAACTGGTCATCATTTCGAAAATAGAAGCACCCATTTGGAAATTTAGCATTGAAAGCGTTAAGGATACAACATAGTACACTAATTGCTTTTTATAAATTGCATTTTGAAATGAGAGAAACTACAAATCCTCGGTTTATAATTATATAACTTCTATTTCACAGATGAAATTCCGGTTTACTTTTACTGGCAAAGCTATATTGCCTTCCTTGTTGATCAAGTTCTCTTATTAAAAGAGTTTTAATAGATGCCCATGGGCAACAATTCCAAGCCCGTTGATTTGTCAGGTTACAGGAGAACAGTAAACATGAGTGCTAGCAGGTTCATGTTCAACAAGGCGGTAAACTGAACAAATCCAACATTTTCTCACTCATTTCAACACCAAATCCTATGGTGTTACTACTCATTAGAATTGTCTCTTCGAGACGATTTTAATGAGTAGTAACACCATAGGGTTTAATGCAGGAATAAAGATTTTAGTTTTTGAAATACTCCTCTTATCTTGAGCCCTGGTTCAAGGTTTGTCAAACTGACAGATCGGACCAAAATCAAACAGGCATTATAACCCAAAAACTATGTATCATATTGAAGCTCTATAATATAAATAATAATATGCTATACATTACTAGATCTATTTATTAACTTTTGACCTTGAAATTTTGTCTTTTCATAAGGCTACCGCTCATAATGGTGCATCGAAAATCGAGTTTCACAGCAAGGATTGGATCTACAATTGGCGTGATTTTCGATTTGATACATTCTTGTTTTATCCTATATTTTACACAATAAGCTAGTAGTATAATGCTACAGAATGAATTAAGTTAAATAATCTGTCCCATCGGCAATGTGTTATTATCTTTATAAGGGTTATATAGCATGATGGCTATTCAAACATTTTTAACCCTTAGCCCGCCAAATAAATTGTCGTCTGCTATATTTCTCGTCTGCTTCAAGTTTCAAAGTGCTTCAAAGTTGCTCAAAATTGCTGAAAATGTTGTCCGAGTGTCAAACAGCTTGGATCCGGATGAGACGCCGAGTTACTCGGCGTCTCATCCGGATCCAAGCTGTTTGCATATGGAGCTATAGTCGTGAGTGGCAGGCTAAGGGTTAAGATAGTTTATAACACAGAATTCTCATTCTAGATTGATATTTCCCTATCAGTGTAGCAAAAATAATTACTTTACCCTTACTTTTATGCTAATCTGGTAGCACAATGGAGCTATAAATCAAGGTCAATATCAAATGATCTGTAACGAATCAAACATAGTATGTATCTTTGCTAAAACGATTTTAAAACTATCAAATTTCTAGTATTTTTGCAGAATATTCATGAACGTTAAATGGCCGCTTCTAGAATGTCCATGAATATTCAAGAAATTATTCTGAAATAGTTACAAAATAATTCAATACCTTCCCAGAGCTTAAGTTATATCATACACTTCTTTTAATTTCTTAACTTTTATCATGACCTGCTTCTACTTTAACCCATTCCCCATAGAAGCGCCTTTTAGCTCATTCAGTTTATTCATCAGCTGAAGAAAATAGTTCCAATTTATACTGTTATGAATATGTACCATAAGGAATTTTTTTTTATTCAAGCAGATAGTAACTTTAAGCAGGATGAAAGTAAAGCAGAATGTGCCTTAATGCACATTCTTCTTTCCTTTCAACTTGCTTTAAGTGGTCACTTTTTTCCAAAACTAGAAACAGGCTATGGAGTAAAGGGTTAAATTAAATAGCAATCTGCATAAAAAACAAGAGCGTGTCCCAGTTACACGAATGCCCCCAATGATACAGGGAGGGGAATCCAGACTATCAAACGTAAAAGTTAGAGAGCTGAAACTGTAGTGGAGCGCCATTTTGAGGACTTCAAGGGCCATTACTCCAAAGGGCCTAGCATAAATTGGTTGGTGCCGCTGGTTATCCAAATTGGTCTCCATTTTATGTCAACAAACATTTTCAGAAAGTTTGGTGATGATCAGATGAAAAGCAATGTGTTTGTGAAACACAAATGCCCCCAGCCAGCATCATGTTCTGTAATGTAATGCTTATTTGCAAAAGTAGGTCAAAAGTCATGGTCGTAGGGTAAATGAAACATTGGCATGGTTGGAGAAGTCTTAACACAAGAAACATATAAAGTATGGAAGCTCTAGGCCTACTGGTTCAAATGTTATAGGCGTATAAAGATTTAAACAAATAAAGGTCAAAGGTCAAGGTCACAAGGGCAAAAACGTAGGTATGGTTGGAAAGGTCTTGACACAAGAAATATATAAACAAAATATGAAAGCCGTAGGCCTACAGGTGCAAATGTTATAGCCATTTAAAGATTTCAACAAAAGTAGGTCAAATGTCAAGGTCACAAGGTCAAAAAGTTTTGTATGGTTAGAAAGGGTAAACACATGTCAAGTATAAAAGGCCAAGGTGCAAAAATGCAAGTTATATCCAAGGTTAAGGTTTTTGGTTAAAGTTTGATTAAATAGGTCAAATATCGAGTTCAAGGTCACATGGTCAAAGATGTTGGTATGGTTGGAAAGGTCTTGACACAAGAAATATACATACAAAATATTAAAGCCCTGGGCCAACTGGTGCAAATGTTAAAGCCATTTAAAGATTTTTACAAAAGTAGGTCAAATGTCAAGGTCACAAGGTCAAAAAGTTGTGTATGGTTGGAAAGGTCTTGCCATGAAGAATAACCATGCCAAGTATAAAAGGCCCAGGTTCAAAAATGTAAAAGTTATAGCCAATGTTAAGGTTTTTTGTTAAAGTTTGATTAAATAGGTCAAAGGTCAAGGTCACATGGTCAAAGATATTGGTATGGTAGGAAAGGTCTTGACACAAAACATATACATACAAAATATTAAAGCCCTATGCTAACTGGTGCAAATGGTATAGCAATTTAAAGATTTTTACAAAAGAAGGTCAAATGTCAAGGTCAAGGTCAAAAAGTTTTGTATGGTTGGAAAGGTCTTGCCATGAGGAATACACATGCCAAGTATAAAATGCCCAGGTGCAAAAATGCAAAAGTTATAGCCAAGGTTAAGGTTTTTGGTTAAAGTTTGATTAAATAGGTCAAAGGTAAAGGTGAAGGTCGCAAGGTCAAAGATGTTGGTATGGTTGGAAAGGTCTTGACACAAGAACTATACATACAAAATATGAAAGCCCTGGGCCAACTGGTGCAAATGTTATAGCCATTTTAAGATTTTTACAAAAGTAGGTCAAATGTCAAGGTCAAGGTCACAAGGTCAAAAAGTTTTGTATGGTTGGAAAGGTCTTGATACAGGGAAGACACATGCCAAGTATAAAAGGCCTAGGTACAAAAATGCAAGAGTTATAGCCAAGGTTAAGGTTTTTGGCACAGACAGACGGACGGACGGACCTACTGCGGGGTAGTTGTGTGACAATGCTGCTTGTGTGACCACAAAATATACTTATGTGACAAATCAAAAAGTGTTCGCACTGCACCGCACTTGTGCAGAAGTCACAGAAGTTTGTCACAGAAGCAAGGACATCAGTCACAGAAGCAAGGACATCAGTCACAGAAGCAATCAGTCACAGAAGCAAGGACATCAGTCACAGAAGCAAGGACATCAGTCACAGAAGCAACCATAGTTCTGCATGGTTTCAAATTCTTTGAACAACTTTGAAAGAGCATGACCCAAGGAACATTCCTGTTGCAATCAAGCAAGTGGTTTTGGAGAAGAAGATGTTTGAAGAAATTGTTGACGCACTACGCACAACGCACGGCGACAGACGCCGGACATTGACTGACCACAAAAGCTCACCTTGAGCACTTGTGCTCAGGTGAGCTAAAAAGTTTAAGGTCGGCGTGGGATTCAAACCCACGCTTACTAAAAAATACTGCTTTTTGCCTCCGGCATACCTAGACTTTATCTACTGCGCTAAACTGCTCACAATAATTCCGCCTTCATTTTTATCTCATATACGAATCTCGGCTGTTTAAAATATGGTCCGAGAACATGCGGAATGCTGTTTTCCCTAAAAAATTGGACTCGGCCGACCTTTGACACGTCAGACCTAGTTGTTTGACTATACGATGAAATTTTTTGCTACAACTGGTATAGGTATTATAACAAATTTGTATTGCTACGAATGCAACCTTGTTTTCGTAGACAAACATTTCTCACTGTATACACCGACTTCGTAGCAATACAAATCTCTTATAATACCCATATAGGTTGTCGTAGCGAAACAGTTTGATGATAATATGTATTTGGCCCCCGTGAATAAGGATCAATCAGTGTCCTAGTTGAAGGTATAGTACTTTTAGCACATGGTTTGAACCTCTCTGCCAATCAGATGCTGTAAAAACTGTGGATTATATATCATGTAGTCCCCCACTTTTCATTTAGTCAATGGTTCCGGTTGACCAATCATCATAATGCATTTTTGAGGTCACACTTAACTGTGACGATATACCAAGACTATATACTTTAACCAAGGTCACAGGTCAAGGTCACTAAACTACAATGCAACATGCTGTAATCATTAAGATGCATGAGCATATGAAGTTGAGAGACTGTAGCTGCAGTCCTTTTTGAGCAACAAGACTAAAACTTAACGTAAGAGGTAAATCCAAAATTTAATACCGCTGCCCATAAAGTAATACCTTAGTTTCACTTTCATTCCTTCATAATTTGATATTGTTTTCAATATTTTTGGTGAGCAATGATTGGTTATATTTATTTTTCATAATCGCATTAGAAAATAAATAAATTAGGGCACGCCTTCACAGGATTTATTTCTCTTAGCCAATATAAGTAATATATAGAATATTTAGTTTCATGGAAGTATGGAAAAACTTTAGTGTGTCTATGTTTTTTTCCATGCCTCCATGAAAGCAAATAAAATTCTATATAAACCACATTGAAACAAAAACCAAGGTAATAATTAATGGATTTGTACAACTTCCAACACATTTTGAAATTTTCGATTTATTTTCATATCAGACATACATAATGAGCATGCAGAAACTTCTTAAAACTATCTAAATTACCATCTATAGCAATTAACCCTTTCCTCAATAGACACTCATATTACAAGGGGTGTTTCATAATTAATGCAACTTGATCAATAACTTCAATAATATAAGTGCAAAATGCATGTGTGATATATCAGAAGAAAGAGCAATTCTTCACCTACACAATGGTATAACGCATGGTAATATCACATAATTAAGTAAGTCACCACATGAACCGTAAATGACCCAAAGTTGAGGGCACTGGACCATTTTATGTATTTTTTAGGTAATTTTTCGAACAAATTCTGATACTAAAATTGCAAAAGCGGTTTTATTATTTGAAATAATTTTATGAAACTTTCAGTCATATAAAATAAAACAATTATGCACATATCATGCAGTTTAAAATTATACTATTTTATTAAAGTTATTGATGAAGTTGCATTAATTATGAAACACCCCTCGTAACACATTTAATTTGTTCCTCCACTCCAAAAAATAGTTCTTCTTCATACAGTTATGAATATGCACCAGATCAATAATTTCCTATATCTTAGCAGATGGTAGCTTCAACTAGGGTGAAAGTAAAGCAGAATGTTCCTAAAGGAGCATTCTGCTTTTTAATCAAGAACCTGTCTTCAATACTGAAACGAAGCAATGGGGGAATGGGTCAAGACTAGGTTTAGACACCAGATGAACCACTACAGTTATCATTAATCATTTTAATGATGAGACTATAACTTATGACTGAAGAGAAAATATATAATCAAGACAATTTTGAAATAACTTCGTGAGAAAATTAATGATCTGGAACACTCTTAAGCAAGGGCCAGAATGGCTCTAAATCGCTCACCTGGGTCATATTGACAATGAATGATCTGGAACCATTTAAATAATATTGGTAAAGTACTTGTAGAAGTTACACCATCCAAAATTAGTTTCAGAGAATAAGACCTTTAAAGTTTTCACTATATAACTCTAAATAAAACTGTGACCCCCAGGCTGCCATTCTTGAGGCAATTTTATTTTGCAAATGCTTTGAAAAATAGTTATGCAGTTCTGTCATTTCTTTCTGAGACCACTTTTGTCTGTCTTTTTGACACTTCTTTTACTCTTGCTTGACCTCTCAACTTCAATTTCTCATCCTCATCACTATCACCTGAGGCATTAAAGTCTGTATTGAATTTGTATACATCAGGCTGTTGTGGCTCCTCGGTAGATTGTCCTGTATTCATAGTTTGTTTACATCATTCTCCTGATCTCTAACAATATCTAGGAAATACACATTGTGCAATGATTTACGAACATAATTGGCCTGTATGTTCAAATCTTGCATGAGAAGAATCTTCCCTAGCGTTACCCGCTCGATATATGACTACATTGCTCGATAGCGGGTCATGTGAACCTTTGACAAATGGCCAAGATGTCTTCATATCTGCTGCATCTCCGTGTCAGAATGGTTCATCACCTAGAAAATGTATGAAAATGGTATTGTAACTGAAACCAAAGCACTACTAAACTCTCACAAGAATTCCATGGTCACAGACTCACAGAGGTGTAAGGAGAATGTCAACAAAAATAACAAAACATGCTCTACAGTAAAACCTCAATATTAAGAACACATTTGGGATCGCTGTCAGCTGGTCCTAATAATGAGGTGGTCTGATAATCAAGTTTAACCCATTACTGCATAAGTACACAATTTGTTCAGTTATGAATATGTTCCCTCAGAAATATGTCCTATATCATGGAAGATGGTTGAGAAATATGTCCTATATCATAGCAGATGGTTGCTTAAAGTAAGCTGAAAGTAAGCAGAATGCTCCTGTCACAGAAGTAGATGAATATGACTTTGGAGTCACACAAGACATGGAAAGCACTGTCACAGAAGTAAAACATGGACAGCACTGTCACAGAAGTAGATAAATGACATAGGAGTCACACAAGACACGGACACCACTGTCACATAAGTCAAAGAATATCTTTTGGGAGTCACACAAGACATGGACACCACTGTCACAGAAGTCAAAGAATATCATTTGGGAGTCACACAAGACACGGACACTGTCACAGAAGTCAAATAATATCATTTGGGAGTCACACAAGACACAGACACCACTGTCACAGAAGTCAAAGAATATCATTTGGGAGTCACACAAGACACAGACACCACTGTCCAAGAATGCTAGGTAAAATTGTTGTATGTTACTGTTCTAAATCCAGAATTTTCAAAAATTATTTTCAAAATAGGATCTGGATCTGGATCCAAACTGTTTGCATTTAGGTAATCACTGCTACAATAATATCACCACATTCATGCAAAGAGATAATAAACGAGTTGACTAAATTAATATTTATTTTAGTCGACAAGTTTAATAAAAATGATAATTAATGAGCACAAATGCGAGATTCTATTAATCACATAAACATTTGAAAAGCCTATTTAATGTTTTTGAAACCCCTCCGCTATATATATATATATGTTCCGCCAAGATGTGGTGTTGTTTATGGTATCAATCATGATATGGAATCAAAAAGCCATATATATCATAGTTTTCATACTTACATAGCCTTGTCTATCTTGCACAGGACTTGAATTTCATGATTTTCCCAGCTGACAACCTGCACTGGCCAATAAATTTTCTTAGGTACACCATGTCCAGGAACACGACTCCAATATATATCCATTCTGAAAAATCAAACATGTCGTGTGTAATTTGTCAAACTACAAGTAGTGGGAGTAGTGTTTTCAAATTGCTCATTTAAAAGATAGATCTTCTAAATTGTATTTTTATAAAAGATTTTTATCATCATGCAACCTCTTATTCTGAATTAACATGTCCACTTTTCTTAAGATCCCCCCCACCCCAAAGTTAACTTGCTCATTTAACTCAAATCGCAAAGAGAGTATACAGTCATGTTATAATGATTATATTCATATTCTCCTTTATTATTCACTGACTAACAATACATGTATATAAAATGAAGAGTTAGGAAGAAAAAATTTATAATTAACCTATTCTCCCCTGAAATTTTCAGTAGATAATTCCAGATTCCAATAAAGTATTGCCCATGTTGGGCTTTGTAAGGTTGTTGGGGTTTGTTTTATTTTGCAAAAATGACAAACAGTGAATACCCTGATCAGAGGGCTTCTATAGGAGCCAATTGATCTGGATCTACACTGTTTTCTCAGGACAAGTGTACTGTATTGTATTGTATAGGTACAATAACAAGTTGGAACCACAGGTGTCTGTCGTGTGCTACCCCTCTACCGGGTGACGGACGTTTCGGTAAATTGATTTTATATAGTGAAAGTCTGGACGTTTCGGTAAAAAGGTAAATTATAGTAAATTATAGGTTTATGTACAGGTCTGTATATCACACCTTTCGCTAGATCAATAACTGATGGTGCTTGATCTCTAATCACTCGTACCTTGTAACGTCTTGCAAATGGGTTGGGTCTATACTATACGCTCTAGTTCTGGAATTGGTAAAATTTCTATGCCGAATTGGGGCAATAAAGTCGGTTATGAAGGAAATATAAATTTTGTTTTTTTAGTTCTTAATTATTTTGAGATGTAACAATAATCTCATCTCCTTATAGAAGAAATGATTTTTTTTTGAAGAAATCAAGTTATTTTTACCCCCTTCACATGCCCTTTATTTCGTTTTGTAAACAGGCCGAAAAATTGTATCTGTTGGTAGATCGATCAGGAGCAACACATACTAAAACAACCCTGCAAACTTTGCACAAACACTGTGCCACAATCTCATTGTTACCGAGTGAGGTGCGATGTGCTATATACTTAATCCTATAATTACTATAATTTACCTTTTTACCGAAACGTCCAGACTTTCACTATATAAAATCAATTTACCGAACTGGTCATTTACCGAAACGTCTGTAAATCCCTCTACCCATTCATTTGCTAACACACCCCCTTTCAATCCCTTCAGACACAGAGTATGATATAGCAATGAACAGGCTTAAGAAGACCGAATTTAGAATTCCACAGGTCGCGAAAACATGTTACATTTCAACCCGTAAGTTGAGGAATATTTCGAAAAACGTCAAATAACGTCTTGAAAGGACAACAATTTATTGCTTTTTACCTCATTCTGTGTAAGATTACTCTAAATTTAAATCAACCCTAAAAAAAGTCCCTATGGGTGTCACTCATTAACTCGAGTCACATCAGTTCATATAACGCTAAGATTTCTTGTTTTAGTCACGTGACCAAATCTTGTTCTTTGAGACCCGATATGATTGTGGGGCCCATTTAGGGTAATGGTTTTGTCACCACTGTAAAATGGTTGTCAATTAACATTAATGTATCGACCTATTACGATATTACAGGGCTTGCAAGTGCCCATATTTTCTACTTGCAAAACCAGGTTCCAACTTGCTTTTTCAACACAACTATCTACAAATTGATGTTTCACATCATTTTGATCAAAATTATAAGATAAACATTACTTTGTTGAACTTTCATTCTGTATGCTAGATTACTCATGTAAATAAAGTTTCAAAAATAATAACTAGTGTGTTTCTTTTTGTGTATATACTGTACAGTTACTATTCTGAACTCTAAATAAGTCTTTATTTGCAGTCCATCCCATATAGTATATTTTCATTCAAAACAGCAAGGTTCGCAGATTAATTAAACACGGACTATAGCTGAAACTTTGTAACTGGGTCGTTTTGTCAAGGGGGCGAAAGGGCCGTGTTATATTTTCAGAGTTCGATGTTTATGGATGATTTTTTTTATCTTTGGTAAAGACAGTCGGCAGACAGTACACTATATTTCGAAAACGCTTTCACTATCGTCCATAATATTATGTTCAAGAAAGATGTGCTTCTTTCTACCATTTTTAGGACAGATTTTAGCGATGCGTGGTTCGTCCCATTTTCGCACAAAGCAATAAAACCCAATTACTTCATAAGTTCCGTAACGTGGTTTGGGCAAGCTTTCAGTCTGTGTTCGGCTGTTCTTCCTTAAATCTCTCGTCAGCCTTCCGTTTGTAAACGCTAGAAGGACGAGTCGACTGGAAAACGTTGATATTTGACTTTAATTAACATCGCCATAGTTTGAGGTCACTAGCTGATAGACTGGTTCCCCTTTTTCTATTGCTGATTCGGCGTTGGAACGTATGAAGCCGGGCTATCAATCATGCGCATGCGTTAAGTGCTGGGTTTCCCGAAGTTATAAATAGCCGAGATATGAACAGAACAGATGGGCGAATAGCGATAATTATTTAAAATACTGCAAGATTAGAACTAAAGGGTTAGACAATAGACACTGTGTTCGTCTTTACCAATTTAAACTTACATTTTGGAACGTCTGAACATCAAAATATACACTCGCAATTTGTTTCAAGTGCTGGATTTTTCAGCTCGCTTTTTCAAAATTCCACTCGCATTTTGCGAGTTCGCAAGAGCGAAGTTCGAGCACTGCAACATACTTTGGGTCGATTTATCATTTTGTGTTTAGATCTAGTTCGCCGTTGATTTTCATATCTATATATAGATGTTACAAAATAATTTCTAAATAACTATCGCTTCTGTCACGAATGAAGATTGTTCTTCATTCGTGCTTCGGCTGAGTTACAATTTTGTTTTCAATATATTCTAGACTCTATAGTTGCTGCAGACAGAAAATAATGACATTGAACAGGATGTTAGGCATATGTTTTCAGGGATGAGTTTTTCTTTTTGAAAAAATATGAAAGTTGGTATTTACTTACGTTCATTTAAAGTTTTTGTCGAAAAAATATTTCAAATCTGAATGTCTTAAACCAACTAAACGTCCTCGCGGGTGGTTTAAAAGTTTTAGGTGAACGAGAGCATAAATGTCATACAGTTTCTAAATGTGTTTGATGTTCTAAACTAGCTGATGGTGAAATGTAAACGTAGCAGATAAGGCAGCCCTGATATTTTGTTGTATTAAATTACACGAAATGACACCTGTTCAGGACTAGATTCTAAAGAATGTGCCGATGTATTTTCCACATGTCCCGGATTTTGCGCGACAGGAGTGGAAACTGCTTACAAGAACGTACCATTTCCACACTCAGCGTACCATTTTAAAAATATCTATATTAAAATAATAAATTATCATTAATAGCTTATAAAAAAGGCGAAACATTGATTTATATAAGATACTTGAATGAAATAAATCATTTTTAAATGAAACATGGTGTTCCTGTGTCAGTATTATCTGTTGTCGTTTTCAAGGCGGTTTTTATTCACTTTTAGCATGACATGTATCTTCGTAGTTTGTAGAACAGTTTCTATCCAGACGAGAGACCATCACAGAATTTCACCTGCGTCCAAACTGATTTAAAATCGGATAAGAAATGCATATAAAATAAAGAGAATATCGATTTTAGCAGACACCATAATTAAATAGCAGTCTTCATTTCGACAGACGTAATAATATAACATGCCACTGAGTACTCGGCACGCGCTAATAATCGCATGTAGATCTAATTGGCTCAAGAGAGTGTGAAAATACTGAGGCACGTTTTGAACTTTTGAAGGATGGATTAAAGGTCTTCCGATTATAATTGATTCCTGATAAGTGTTTTTGCATGCAACAGGTCAATCATTATTTCGTCAAAATAGTGTTTAAAGACATTTCCCGATCTAGTTTTGGGGCTTACACCTACCCAGGGAAAATCTTGTGCTGCACGAGCTCGTGCATGTAGCAAAGAATCATCGAAGCGTCTCATGTGAGGCCCGCTTCTTATATTTGGTGATTTAGTTTGGAAAAACCCTTAAATATGAGTTTGTCAGGGCGTCTCTAGACTAGTGGTATTACGCACACAAGTCCAATGCTTCAACAGTTGGTTTCACGCCTATCGAGAACACTTTTTTTTTCGGGGGGGGGGGGGGGGGGGGGGGGGGGATGTCTTTAACAACTTCTTTGAAACGTGTTGTCTTCATGTCGAGTGCATCTCGAGGCCCACATGGAAGATTGGGCTTGCCTAAATGTGTAGCCTCAGTAGATAAAGTCGTTATTATTATCATTATTATTATTATTAATTAACAAGCAGGCCGTAGTTAATTAACAAGCCGACCATTCCTAGAATGAAGGTGTTTTTTTATGAGATAATTCCTAGATTCCTTTAAAAAATATATTTAAAAAAAAATTCTTTGTAAAGGAAGCAGCCAGATTTATTAAGCGGGGTAACCTCTCTATGTAAACGTTGCTACAGGTTGCAGGACAAAGTTCTTTACTACTCGAATGTTGGGGATCCAGGCCGTCTATTACAGACCGAAACCGGTCCTGTCTGCAAGAACGGCTTGTTTACAGACTGTTTATTTTATAGACAAGGCGTTTACAAGAATAAGAAATCATTAAAAACGTCCGGCACAACATACAAAATCAAAGACAAAACTTTTACTAGTAAACGTTTATGGCAAAATAACTACGTGTAATACAGTCATTGTAATTGACTCAAATAATGAATGTTACTTTAAAATTGTGCCGAGCTGTTGCAATCCTAGCGACGACTATACTCGCCTTTAGTAAAAGTACAATGCGGAAAACGTTATTCATTACAAATAAACACATTTATGCTGAAACTGTTATGTGCATTGCCAACAGTAAAGAGACAGACCAGTAGTCAGGAAACCCGGCGTCTGGGCCCGAGGTTATAAAACTTAAAATGAACTCTGTGCTCAAACCTTAATTTCGTTTACAGGCTCTAGTTGTTGAACTATGTGCTCAAAACTTTAATTTCGTTTACAGGCTCTAGTGTTTTACAAAATATGCTTTATTTGCTTTTAGTAGCTTCATTGGGAAATTTTTTACAACAGAATTATGTATACAAATACTAGTTACAGCACAGATATCATTTTAAGGTTGTTTTTTTTTATAACCTCGGGCCTGATCATGCTCTGAATCGCTTGTCACTCCAATTAAAATTAATGTCACCTTCTAAATTTGCGATTTGTTTTGCGTTTCAAACAGGAGAGAATAACACAGTTTGCACTGTACCTGTGAATAGTACATTAGTAATTAGAAAACATTGTACTGTATACCCAGATCTTTTAGAGAAACTGTTTTTAATATTGGGACAACAATCCCAAATATTTTTATTACAGCGGCGTTTCATATTGATCAGTTTATTTTACAGCTTCAGAGAAGAATGACTTAATGCATGGAAATGGTTATCTTGTAATATATGTCGTAATAAAATGTGCATCTCTTGTATATGAGTGTAATGTAGTCATCCATTTTTTATCATTGAATAATTTATAGTGTCTCCGAAATCGACTTCAGATCGGCCCATAATTTTCAATTGGCATCCAAAATTGTTTTGAATGCACGTTCGGAAATCTGGGCTCATAACTTCAGGTCGACGCACAATTTAAGAACGGCCAAATTTTTTCAAATCGGCCCATGATCTTATTTCAAATCATGGAATTGTTTTACTTGTGCGTGTTCCGAAATCGGAGCACCTTTTGATTTGATTTGTTATGATTTTACGTCGCCTTAACAGTTGTTCAGTCACCTCGCGACGTCCAGCTAATTACAGGTGGAGGAAATCCCAGGGGCCCTTTATGAACGGTTTCAGTCACAAATCGGCAACTGTGTAGAACCACAGACATTCCACAAGCCAGCTGCAGTGGGAGGCTCCCCCACATAAAAAAAATCCGAATGCCATGGTCGGGAGCTCCTTTCGAAAATAACGTAACCATTTCTGCTCAACATTTTTTTTAATGCACTTTCGAGTATCAGAGCTCAAGATTTTTGATCGCCGCTCAAGATTTCAAGATCGGGCCACGATTTTTGGCCCACGATTTTCGAATCGACCCTCGATTTGGACCAACCTACGATTCGAGGCTTACATATATTTTCTGGGCTTTTTACTGCCACACAACCCCGAAAGAACTGTCTTATGTGTTGTTTCGAGCCAAACCATGTTAATAAAACGTAAAAAATATCAGATTCCTACCATATCATTATGATTTATGATGGATTGATGGTATAATGTGAAGGGATGCTGATCTGGTAGAACCGACAAACACGACTAACACTGACATAAAAATTGTGTAGCGAAGGTAAGGCTTTCAAATTGTGAATTCCGAACATTATGTTCAGACCTCTATATATTCACCGGTAGCGATCGCCAGAAATATATGCCCTAGAATATGTAAAATGTGTAATTAAATGGGGGTTTTTTGTGGGTTTTTTTTTTTTATTTATTTTTTTTTATCTTTTTAAACATATTTCAGCTCGAAATAACACATTAGACCGTTCTGTCGGGGTTTATGGCGGTAAAAAGTCAAGAAATTAGTCATTATTTCTGTTTATACTCCCAACTTTTTATTACCGAACCAAAATATATATTTTTTGTTAATGTCTTATCGTAGTTAATTTAGTAATTTACCCTTATTACTTTAAAGTCAGCGTAATATACGAGCAAAAATGATCAAATTAAAAGTTTAATGATCTGAAAGTTGCAGTTGTCAATTTTGAAAGCGCTTCTGAAATTTTAATTTTATGCCATAACGTTTCTTTGTGCGATACAGATCAGCTTCCGCAAAAAATCCAATCAGTAATAAATCGTTTTCCGCATTGAGAAGAGTAATAAATAAAATTCTCTTTTATGGAGATTCCATTGGTTTGGAGCCAAATTGATAAATATAAATATCTCATGTTGATGCGTGGCGTAAGCACAAATATTTCGTCAAAATTATAATTGTATCTGTCATGGTTAGTTAGTCTTCTATGTATGTCCGTTAGTAGGGATCCAGATTGATAAATAACCCCCCTTTTTCGTATGTCTGTTAGTCGTGGGAAAGGGAAATACAAACTTTACTGCCCTGATTTAAATTAAAAAAACTAATTTTCTTCGTCAGCTCGCCGGAACACCACACCACGCTTTTTGCACACGTCACCACACGACCTCTCTTGGAGAAATTATCTTAGGGAACGAGAAGCTGAAATACTGCCTGTGTCCAACTGTCTTCTGCTGCGATTGTATGGACACCAATGATTTGTCACGTAAGTAAATCTAAGGCAGTTTGGACACATTTTCTTGTGTGACTGTCAAAGAAGAAGACAAAATCGCAGCAGAAGTACCTTTTTTTTTCCATGGTTTTCGTCACACAAGTAGACCCTGTCAACTCTGCCTTACAACTTGTGGCCCAACCCCATTTCATGTATATAATTGAAATAATATATGTTTAAACTAAAAAGTCATTTTAATTGACTCAAATAATTAATGTTATTTTAAAATTGTGTTGAACTACTGCAATCCTATAGCGACGACTATACTCGCCCTTTAAGTACTAATCATGTACCATGCGGAAGACGTTTTTCATTACCAAATTGGCAATAAACGCATTTTATGTTCATTGCCAACAGTGTAGCGACAGATCAAACGTCAGGAATTCCGGCGTCTGGGCCCAAGGTGATAAAACTTAAAATGAACTCTGCGATTTCAGGACGTTAGGCTACCTGTATTTTCGTTACCTTAGCATGTTCGCTACCTTGTGGCTTCAGCTACCTAGACTTTTTAGCTACTACCCGTTTTTATTTTTCACACCTCTTATTTACTAATATGCAGGCGCCGTGCGCGCACATTATGATTTTTTTTTCTAGAATCTACTGATCTGGATCTAAACTGACGTACAGAAATAGATGAAGGTTTATTTACTTATCTGGATCCACACCAACGAACAGAAGACTCGTCATTTTTTTACCAAATATTTGCATGTGTTACACGTCACGCACAGCAGACTTTTTCATTTATTAATCTAGATCCAAACCAAAGGAATCATCATCTTTGATGTATAAGTGATTTTTTCTTCAAACTATCTGGATCCAAACTCACAGAAAGAGATAATTTTAGTTTTGACAAAATATTTACACAGACGCCATGCGTCGACGTCAAAGATTCTTATTTATTGATCTGGAGCCAAACAAATGCTAGCTCCATATAAGTCGTTTTATTTAATAATCTGAATTTTACAGATTTTACGAGCAAACGCCACGCATCCACCTCAGATCAGAGAATGTTATTTATTGATCTGGATGCAAACCAATGGAATCACCATATATAAATGGGTTTTATTTTATACTCTGAATCCAAACTAACGGACAGAGATAATTACAATTTTCGACGGAATATTTGCACAGCCACCACATCTAGATCTATACAGATTTATTTATTAATCTGGATCCAAACCAATGCAAGCTCAATGTTAGAGATTTTTATTTAACACATGAGTCTATAATCCAGATTAAAACTAGAGGAACATAACATAAGGGGGTTATTTATCAATCTGGATCCAAACTATCTGACGTAAATATAGAAGAGAATTTTATATACTAATCTGGCTCCAAACTAACTGTGACAGAACTATAATGTCTTTCTTTCATCTGTGTTCACACGTTTGTTAACAAGTGTTCTCGAAGAAGCGCCTTTTAAAATTGACTACTGCTAATTTCATTTTTATCTGAACATTTTAGATTAGTAAACTTCAATAATTTAATCCTTTCATATACTCTAATATTACGTTAAATTTGAAGTATGTTTCATACTCATAGTAAATAAACTTAAACTACGATATTGGGTGATAAAAATAGGGGATAGTGAAAATTTACGGGTAGCGAAACGTCCAGTGTAAAAACACCCTGGGTAGCGAACTGTCTGACCTTGAACTTTTGCAAAGATAACAAAAATGCTAGGAATTGTGAATATCCAAATTTCATTATGCATAGAATTGGCACGAAAAGGTTAAATACTGTTTAATAGCGTTTATAGGATTCTACGACGTGCTATATTCAGATGCCTGTACGGCTAAGAGGGGTATACATCTTAAATAAAATGTACTTACATTTGTAAGAAACGAAAAAGTGACCACGTTTAGTAAGGGAATGACAACAACTGCATTCTATTTTTTGGTTTCCAAAATCAATTAGATACCCGTTATCGAAACACTTATATTCAAGCTCTCTTGTATAAAATTTGGACAAAATATATACAAGAGCTCGGGCATCTAATAAGAAAATACTCATGGTCAAAGTTCCCTCTTTCATAACAAACAATATGGCAGCTCACTCATAGTTTCCCAGTCACACAAGCCAGTCCAGTGTGTTTAATATATCAAGAAATAAAGCAACCAGTTTATTTCTGAAGGTTGAAATCAGATATTCTACAATAAACCTACAAGAAAATATTGAAGTAAAAAATTAATCACTTACCCTCAGAAAGCATACGATCTCAAAAACCGACACGGCGAGATTTTACTAATGCACCGTTTTCCTAGACTGGTCCACGTGAGATCAATATCGTTCCGGCGCTTACATCAAACCCATCAAAAAACTGAATGCGTCTCAACAACCCCGATCAAATGAAATATGATACCAGTCAACTTAGTGAAATCTATGGTCTTGTCCATCCTGTATGGACCCCAATATATGTCCAATGTATAATGTGTCCAACTGCGTACTTCTGCTGCGATTGCACGGACACCAGGGATTTGTCACACAAGTAAATCTAAGGCAGTTTAGACACATTTTCTTGTGGGACTGTCACAGAAAACGAAATCGCAGCAGAAGTAGCCATTTTTCCCCGGTTTTCGTCACACAAGTAGACCCCTGTCAACTCGGACGGACGGACAGACGGACGGACGAACCAACAGACATGACAAAAACTATATGCCCCCGAATCGTAGATTCTGAGGGCATAAAAACCATTCAGAGAATCATTTTAATGCAGATGCCTGCTAAAATTAGGATGCAAGTCAACCAAACAGATCCACTTTTATCTTGCTCTAACACTCATCTTGCTTAAATCTTGTCTTTAATTAACACTGAAAATCAAGCCTTCAATTGAATTGCCATAGCATTGAGGTATAAGGCTCAGTGTATATGTTAAAAGTGAAAAATTTCAAGTTTTAAGAAGAAAATTCACTATTCCAGGAAAAGACAAATGGAAACAGGAGGTACTTGTAGTTGTTGAAAGCTCTTGATCAAATAACAAGTTTCATCAAGAAAATAGGCTGACATCCTTGATTGATTCTCTAGCTGTGATGTTTTTATTTTACTCTTACCATGCTAGCGGCAGATATATGTGCCACAGTGATTACCTTTGCAATTTAACAGTTTGGATCAAGATGAGACGCCGCATAATGCGGCGTCTCATCGTGATCCAAACTGTTTGACACTGTGACCCTGTTTTAAAATGAAATGATTAAAAGTCTAATTTTAGAACAGTAACAGATGACAAAATTATTGTTGCAGATGAAAAACTTTACCCAGCATGCAAAGAGCTAAAATTAACTTCTACTTTTAGCTTTCACGTCCCAAAACTTGATTAAACACAAAAAAGAACAACATCATGATCCACCACTGCACTCTTTTAATATAACTCAATCATTCTCGGGGTTGGCCAGGGGCAGATTTGATTAAAATGTGCAAAACTGAATGGAAAGAGCCACGTTTGTCCAATTAACAATAATCAACGGCTAATTACAATTAGTTGTTTCTAATCTACTTCCAAACACAATAGGCTTGAAAATTAATTCTTTGAACGCTAAGTTTCTTTATCGTCTGCAACAATTGTCATCTGCTACTGTTACAATAGAAGAATTTTCAAAAATTAATTTAAGAAAGTGTCAAAGTGTCAAAAGGTTTTAATCCTAATAAAACATTAAGTTATTTGGCATCTAATCAGGATCCAAACAGTTTGCAAAGGTAATCATCATTTTGTGGCTTGCATGCAAAGAGTTAAAACCCAATTTGTTAAAGATTTCTCTTCAAATATTTTTCGTTTTACCATAGGAGCAAATTGCAATAGTCAAACTTGTTGAGCAGTGACTATTTAAAGGTGCATGGTTAACCCATTACTCCATAAATGTGCTGTAACCCATTCCCCAATAAATATGCCTTTTTATGCCTTAAAATTATTCATCCTCTGAAGAAAATAGTTCCTTTTTATACAATCATGAAATTGTGCAATAAGAACTATTTTCTATATCCTATCAGATAGTAGCTGAAAGTAAAGCAGAATGTGCCCCTTAAGGCGTACTCTGCTTCACTTTAAACCTGCTTAACTCTTTCCTCCCTGAAACTTTAGATGGACAATTCCAGTTTCCGTTTAAGTCCAGTCCATTTCTGACTTTTAAGGGTTGTTTTGTCAATTTTTGGTATTATGACAAAAAGTGAAGACCCTGATCAGAGGGCTCCTAGGAGCCCTCTGATCTGGGTATTCACTGTTTGCATAGGACACGTGTACTATTCACATGTACTCTGTTTGCAAAGAACGCCAATATGCGGGACTAGGGTTCAAAGGGTTAAAGATTTCAACTATTTTCAAAACTAGAAACAGGCTATGGGGTGATGGGTAACCCCTTTACCCCATAGTCTGTTTCTAATTTTGACCACAGGTGATCACTTCAGCAGGTTGAAAGTAAAGCAGAATGCGCCTTACGGCATTCTGCTTTACTTTCAGCCTGCTTTACGCTACGATCTCCTAGGAAATAGAAAATATTTCTTTTGGTACAAGTCTATCACTGTATAACTTAATTGTAACTATTAATTATCTTCAGTGGAGGAATAAATTAAATGCGCTAAAAGGCGCTTGAATGGGGGAAAGGGCTTTAATATATTCTTCCACTGAACAAAACTTTATAATTATGTATACCACAGGAAATATTTTCTATATCCTAACAGATGAGAGCTTTTAGCATGCTGAAAAAATGCAGATTGTGCCTTATAAAATATGGTGCATTCTGCTCGACTTTCAACCTACTTTAAATGGTCAACTGTCTCCTAAAGGACCTTTCTGCCTACATGATTGTGTCCTGCATTAAAGCTGATATAAGTTTTAAGACCAGTCAGGTTACTTTTTTTTTCTTGGCAGCTAAAATAGTATGACTGTATTTCTATGATGAAATTGAAAGCACTGGTGTACAGTATAAAACCTCTCTATTAGATCCACTGAAAGGAAAGTTAATTGATTGTTTAATAGACAGTTTACAGCTTAACCCATTACCCCATAAATATGCCTTTTTACTCCTTTAACTTATTGCCCCATTGAGGAAAATAGTCCCAGTGTATACAGTTAGGAATATATACAACATAAAAAAATATTTTCTTTATCCTACAAGATTATAGCTTAAAGCAGGTTGAAAGTAAACCAGAGGCACATTCTGCTTTACTTTCAACCTGCTTTAAGTGGTCACCCATCTTCAAAACTAAAAACAGGCTATTGGGTAATGGATTAAAGCAATGTGACACTAAAACAGAAAGCTCCTAAAGGAGCTTTCTGTTTGTCACCTTGCTTTAAGCAGTAACCTATCATAAAATCCTAATAATTAGTTCATTTTGTGGTCAAAATAGAAAGGTTATATTATACTTGAAAGCAATGGTTTTCTGTATTGTGGACATACATAGTGAAGATGTACTTTTGTGCAGCTGCTTATGGTACTTACTGTTTGACAAAGGTTACAGGCAAATTTGTATTCAAGAACAACTCTTTACTCCACAGCCTGTCTCTTCATTTTGAAGACAGGTGACCACAAAAAGCAGATTGAAAGTAAAGCAAAAAGCAAATCAACCCATTATCCCCATAGCCTGTTTCTAGTTTTGAAGACACTGTGACCACCAAAAGCAAGTTGAAAGTAAACCCAAGTGCAATTTAACCCATAGCCTGTTTCTAATTTTGAAGACAGATGACCACAAAAAGCATTTCTTACGGTGCATATCCATGACAGTATAAAGTGGAAATGTTTTTTGTAGTGAAAGAATAAACTTAAGGCATAAAATACACCATTATTTGAAAATTACTTACTGCAGGACAAAAAATTCACATTTAACCCATTACCCTATTAATAGGCCTTTTTACGCTTTAAATTTATTCCTGCACCGAAGTAAAAACTTCCAATTTATGCAGTCATGAATATGTATTTTAAGAAATATTTTTATATCCTAGCAGATGGTAGCTTAAAGCAGGCTGAAAGTAAAGCAGAATGTGCCTTAAGGCACATTCTGCTTTACTTTCAACCTGTTTTAAGTGCATGGTCAACTATTTTCAATTCTAGAAAGAGGATATGGGGTAATGGGTTTAACTTCATTTCAAAGCTTGCTTCAATACAGTGGAGAATGTGTTATTCTTTCCCAATAAATGCGTTTACGCTAAAACTATTATTTGCAGTGCAAACAGTTTGGAGCCAGATCAGACCCCGGGTGACCCGGCGTCTGATCAGGCTCCAAACTGTTTGCCACCAAGATAAACAAGAATTATCAGAATTGTCCAAAAAATGTTCTTTTCTACGTTTTAGTGCTTTGCGTTTGCGTACGTTTGCGTTTAAACGGGAAAGAATAACAGATTCTCCACTGTAACATTTAGAAAGACTGGACTGTACTGTCTGCGTTTCTATCATTACAGAACTCTCATCTAGAATTAATCTTGTTTGACAATATTTCTTACATCAGTCACTATAAGTAACATGTTATTTTATTATTTTCTCTTTCACTTGACTGTTTCTGACAAACTGGTAAAGCCCTCCCCATGATTTACCAGCCCCTGTCAAACTGGTACTGAGGAGTAAAACTAGCAGACAGGTTATGATCTACCTAGACAGACAACAGAATAAACAGACAGACAACAAATACAAATAGAAGACTAGATCTATACCAATAGTCAAACCTGTGTTAAGCGACCACTAAAAAGGTGATATATTTTGTAGTATGTAGCTTAATGCAGGACAAAGGTCATGCAGAATGCTCTTATAGGAGCCTTCTGCATGACTTTTTCCCTGCATTAAGGGGTCATCTGTTTTTAAAGATCACAATGCTTCTTCATTCAGTTGTCGCTTAACCCATTCCTCCCTGAAACCTCAAATGTACAATTCTAGATTTCAATTTAGTCTAGTGCATTTTTGACTTTTTAGGGTAGATTTTTACAATAAATGTCAAAATGACAAACAGTGCAGTGATACGTGGACCCTGATAAAAGGGCTCCTTAAGGGTCTACACTGTTTGCATAGGGCAAGTGTACTCCTCACAGGTACACTGTTTGCAAATGACACATATGTAGTGACTAAGGGTTGAGTTAACACATATATGACAGTAGAAGCTAGACTATACAGCTAGCACTACAGCAAACATTGTCTGCTCACCGGAACTACAGTGGAGAATCTGTTATTCTTTCCCAATAAACGCGTTTACGCTAAAACTATTATTTGCAGTGCAAACAGCTTGGAGCCACATCAGACGCCGGGTAACCCGGCGTCTGATCAGGCTCCAAACTGTTTGCCACCATGATAAACATGAAATATCAGAATTGTCCAAAAGTTGTTCTTTTCTATGTTTTAGTGCTTTGCGTTTGCGTTTAAACGGGAAAGAATAACAGATTCTCCACTGTATCATCAGCAGAAAGTCATAATGACATTCTTTGCAAAGTTATCATTGTCATACTTCAAGCATGACAATCAAATATCAACATCTCTTACAGCTAAGCATATAAATAATGCTGGAAAATATTGAAAATGCTGTTCAAATATTCTTTCAAGAGAATTTGAAATGAATGGAGAAAGTCATCAACTGAAAGGTCAATAAACCCATTATTGCTGCTGCATAGTGAAAGACATGCACTGAAGCTTCACCAACATGCACTTGGTTATAACCCATTACCACATAGCTTATTTCTATTTTTGCAGACAGGTGGTCACTTATTTTAAGATGATGAAAGTAAAACAAGAGGGCCTGAAGGCCCTGATATCGCTCACCATTTGTAATGAAGCCTGATAGCTTTACCTTTGAATTTCACCCGTTTTATTCTAAATCCATTCAAGTTTGTGGACCTACTCTAGTATAGTAGAATCCATCAAAGGCAGATAACTAGAGCCTAAACAATACTGAAATGAAGCCTTTTCTAGCATTAAACAAAGTATATCAAGGGCAGGTAACTATTGCCACAATGATTAGATTTCAACAATAATTGCACTCCTTCGAGAACGTATAGCTATATACTTTGTGTACAAGTATAATCAAAATCCATTGAAAACTGTACATGTAGTTGCAAGAGTGTAAACACTGTAAAATATGGCATTTTCTGTAATTCAAAGGTAGATAACTCTTGATCTTTTTGTCCAATTTCAACCATAATCACCCTTTTTCGAACTCTTATGGTCATATACAATCTGGACAAGTTTGAGAAAGCTTGGATAAATATTGTGGCCTCTAGAGCGTAAACGCTGTTAAATATATCATTTTCAGCAATTCAAAGGTAGATAACTCTCGACCTATTGATCCGATTGCAACCATAATTGAACTCATCCGAAGTCTTATGTTAATATACAATCTGAGTAAGTTTGAGAAAGATTGGATAAAATTTGTGGCCTCTAGAGTGTAAACACCCTTAAATATAGCATTTTCAGCAATTCAAAGGTAGATAACTCTCCACTTATAAGTCTGATTTCAACCATAATCAACCTCATCTGAACTCTTATAGTCATATACAATCTGAGCAAGTTTGAGATAGGTTGGATAAAACTTGTGAACTCTAGAATGTAAACACTGTTAAATATGGCATTTTCAGGAGTTCAAAGGTAGATAACTCTTGATCAATTGGTCCGATTTCAACCAATATCAAACTCATTCGAACTCTTATGGTCATATACAATCTGGGCAAGTTTTAGAAAGATTGGATAAATAGTGTGGCCTCTAGAGTGTAAACACTGTTAAATATGGCATTTTCAGCAATTCAAAGGTAGATAACTCATGACCTATTTGTCTGATTTCAACCATAATCAAACTCATCCGAATTCTTATGGCAATATACCATCTGAGCAAGTTTGAGAAAGATTGGATAAATATTGTAGCCTATAGAGTGTAAACACTAAAATTGTTGACGCCGCACGACGGACAACGCACGACGGACATTCAAGGATTGCAAAAGCTCACCCTGAGCTAGCTCAGGTGAGCTAATAAAAAAGGAGCTTTCTGCGTTACTTTCTTCTTGTGGCCATATACCATACAAATTCAACATAATAACTGAATATCTGTTTTTCACACTCATATGGAGGAGTAAATGGAAGAAATAGTTAAAATTTTAAATACTTTTTTGTTAATCTGATCTAAGGGAGATAACTTAAAATACAGGTAACAAACACACCAACAACTTTTGTAACAGCAGAAAAGTTCATACATTTTACACTTGTGTAACAAATTCTTAAGCAATCTGTAGGGCTTCCTGCTATTTTTATGAGAATGAGCCAAACTTTATTGCCTTTTCTTCATGTCTTGATAATTATGCATTAAACAAATACTCTATGCAAGGTTTCATACTAATGTCATTTGCAGTAATAGGTAACTGTAAATATTGTTGAAAAGATTGAACCCTTTATTGACTAATTTTCAAATGAAAAATGACCAGATTAAATTGTCTCACTATAGTCCATGTGTCCATCCACAATATTTAACTCATTACTCCATTGATATGCCTTTTTACACCTTTCATTCCTCCAGTAAATAAAATGGTTTTACTTTATACAGTCATAAGTATACACCATAAGAAATAGTTTCTTTATCATAGCAGATGGTAGCTAAAAGCAGGCTGAATGTAAAGCAGAATGCGCCTTAAGGTGCATTCTTCTTTACTTTCAGCCTGCTTTAAGTGGTCACCTACTTTCAAATCTAGAAACAGGCAATGGGGTAATGGGTTAAAGGAAACGTTTCTAACCCTTCTCATGCTGAATACTAATACTGGAAACTCATACCACTGTTTATATCTAATATATGAACTATAACATTGGCTAATAACATAAAGAAACTTTCCTCCAAGGAACAGTAAAGTTCCTGTTAGACATATCCTATAAGAAAACTGTGCAAAACCTGATCAGACAGCTCCTTTATGATTTGGTTCTACACAATAACAGTTTTCTAAAAACATCAACAATAAGCTAATAGCACCAGAACAGTGAAAGTGAACTTTATATTTATCAAAAAGACGACTTGTTCTAGAAGAGAGGGGTTAAAGATTCAGCTTACTTCTTATTCTAGAAGAGTGGGTTTAAAAGATTCAGCTTGCTTCTTATTCTAGAAGAGAGGGGTTAAAGATTCAGCTTGCTTCTTATTCTAGAAGAGAGGGGTTAAAAGATTCAGCTTGCTTCTTATTCTAGAAGAGAGGGGTTAAAGATTCAGCTTGCTTCTTATTCTAGAAGAGAGGGGTTAAAGATTCAGCTTACTTCTTATTCTAGAAGAGAGGGGTTAAAGATTCAGCTTGCTTCTTATTCTAGAAGAGAGGGGTTAAAAGATTCAGCTTGCTTCTTATTCTAGAAGAGAGGGGTTAAAAGATTCAGCTTGCTTCTTATTCTAGAAGAGAGGGGTTAAAAGATTCAGCTTACTTCTTATTCAAGAAGAGAGGGGTTAAAAGATTCAGCTTGCTTCTTATTCTAGAAGAGAGGGGTTAAAGATTCAGCTTGCTTCTTTTTCTAGAAGAGAGGGGTTAAAGATTCAGCGTGCTTCTTATTCTAGAAGAGAGGGGTTAAAGATTCAGCTTGCTTCTTTTTCTAGAAGAGAGGGGTTAAAGATTCAGCTTGCTTCTTATTCTAGAAGAGAGGGGTTAAAGATTCAGCTTACTTCTTATTCTAGAAGAGAGGGGTTAAAGATTCAGCTTACTTCTTATTCTAGAAGAGAGGGGTTAAAGATTCAGCTTGCTTCTTATTCTAGAAGAGAGGGGTTAAAGATTCAGCTTACTTCTTATTCTAGAAGAGAGGGGTTAAAGATTCAGCGTGCTTCTTATTCTAGAAGAGAGGGGTTAAAGATTCAGCTTACTTCTTATTCTAGAAGAGAGGGGTTAAAGATTCAGCTTACTTCTTATTCTAGAAGAGAGGGGTTAAAGATTCAGCTTGCTTCTTATTCTAGAAGAGAGGGGTTAAAGATTCAGCTTGTTTCTTATAGGAATTTGTCATGCTATAGCAGAGATAACACTAGCTTAACTCTGTGCATGCTGGATAATTATTTAGCCTGCAACAATTGTTGTCTGCTACTGTTCTTATATTTTGTTTTTCTTAATTTCTTTTCTAAATAGAGTCCGAGTGTCAAAGAGTTTGGATCCTGATGAGACGCCGCATTATGCTGTGTCTCATCAGGATCCAAACTGTTTGCAAAGGTTATCATGGTTTCTCTGTAAGCATGCTAAGAGTTAAATATCAATATCTTGCTGCAAATATACTTTAACCCTGGGCTTGCTAATCACATATACAGTGGAGAATCTGTTATTCTTTCCCGTTTAAACGCAAACGCAAAGCACTAAAACGTAGAAAAGAACAACTTTTGGACAATTCTCATAATTCTTGTTTATCTTGGTGGCAAACAGTTTGGAGCCTGATCAGACGCCGGGTTACCCGGCGTCTGATCTGGCTCCAAACTGTTTGCACTGCAAATAATAGTTTTAGCGTAAACGCGTTTATTGGGAAAGAATAACAGATTCTCCACTGTATTGATGAGCTTGATTAACAGTTTATATCTGAATGAGATGAGGAGTAAATCAGTGTCTCATCTAGATCTACACTGTTTGACACCCATGATTGTCCTATTGTGGCAATATGAAGGGAAATTGTTGAAATTGACAGCTTATCTATATTGAGCTGTATGTTTTAGAAAAGACAGCCTGTTTCCTGAAGTCAAGGGTTGAAATAATGTCATTCATTCTGGCAAATAAAGGAAACTGTGATACGGTACAGCAGAACCTCCAAGAACTGAACCCTTCCAAACCAAGACAAATGGTTTGCTTTAGAGAGGTTTTGGGATAGGGGGGATTGTGCAATCACTCAAATGAATATGAAATTGTAGTTGTTTTAGACATGTGGAAGCTGACCCCTTTTAACCTCAGTCACACATAATTATACATGTTTTTTGCAAACAGTGTACCGTATCTATGAAGAGTATATGTATCCTATGCAAACAGTGTAGACTGAGATCAGAGGGTACCTTTAGGAACCCTCTGATCTGCATGGGTCTGTACCGTTTGTTATATTGCAATATCCAATCCTAAATAGTGAAGAATTAACACTTTCCCACATAGCATGTCTCTAGTATTGAATATAGGTGTCCACTTAAAGCAGGTTGAAAATAAAGCAGAATGCGCCTTAAGCGCATTCTGCTTTACTTTCAGCCTGCTTTAAGCTATCATCTGCTTGGAATATAGAAAATATTTTGTATGATACATATTTATGACTGTATAAATTGGAACTATTTTCTTCAGTGAAGGAATAAACTTAATGCGCTAAAAGGCGCTTCTATGGGGGGAAGGGTTAATTAAAGGAGGAAAGGGTTAATGTAAGACAATAGTAATACAGAAAGCTTGTTCAGGAGCTCTGTATTACTGCTATCCTGCATAAAACAGCCACCTGTGTTAAGACCTAATTTCAGTTTAAGAAATCTGGTACAGTGGAGAATCTGTTATTCTTTCCCGTTTAAACGCAAACGTACACAAATGCAAAACACTAAAATGTAGAAAAGTACAACTTTTGGACAATTCTGATAATTCATGTTTATCTTGGTAGCAAACAGTTTGGAGCCTGATCAGACGCCGGGTTACCCGGCGTCTGATCTGGCTCCAAACTGTTTGCACTGCAAATAATAGTTTTAGCGTAAACGCGTTTATTGGGAAAGAATAACGTTTTCTCCACTGTATTTGGAGGTTACACTGTATCCACAAATTAACCCTTTGAATGTTTATTAATCTATATTCTGTCTATCAAAATGTTGTCTGCTTTCTTATATATATAAGCTTCTTTCTGTTTACAAGTATACCATCTCATTGACAAACAGTTTGGATCCTGATCAGACATTGCATTATCCAATTTGATATGGATCGAAGCTGTTTGCAAAAGTCTTGGAAATAGATATCTCGCAATCAAAGTGTTAATTCTATCTATATATTCTTATCTTTCTGTGTCTCTGTCAGATCTTGCTGTTGCCTCTCTTGTCACTGAGAATGTTCTTTTCATCAAATATGTCACCTGTGAAAATATAACACATCATCATCATAGGTAAATGCTTTTAACCCATTACCCCATAGCCTGTTTATAGTTTTGAAAATAGGTGACTACTTAAAGCAGGTTGAAAGTAAAGCAGAATGCGACAAATGGCGCATTCTGCTTAACTTTCAGCCTGCTTTAAGCTTTTACCAGCTAGAATATAGGAAAGTATTAAATATGACACATATTCATTACGGTTTATATTGGAACTATTTCTTCAGCGGATTAATAAAATGCATGTGCTAAAAGTCGCTTCTATAAGGGAAAGGGTTAATAATTGACAATCATAACTGTCATAAATCTACTATGATCCTTATCAGTTTACAAGTTGCTTGGTGTTTAATATTGATCTAAGCTGAGTGAAAATGCAAGCCAGGTTGCATTCCCTTGTGCATAGGCAGTCTCGTTGCATGCCCTAAGGCAACAGTTTTCAGAAACTTGAGCACATAAAGTGTCTTAGAATTTCACTTGTCCAGAGTGTCCTTGTATGCTGAAGTTGTATTTTGAAGCTAACTGATATATCAAGGCCATTTTAAGCTATGGTATGATCTGTATTTTCAAGATCTGTATGAACCCTGCCAGCACAAAGGCGGTCAACATGCATTACATCATAATTATGTCACACAATCTTGAGCAAAGGCAGTCAGCTACAACATCATTGTTCAATAGCAGTTTCACACCCTTGAGTACAAGCAGTCAGCTACCACTATATACTGTTAAACCTCGATGTATCGAACTTCAAGGGACTGTGAAAAAAACTTCGAAACATCGGGGCTTCGACTCATAAATGGGTTGTGATTTGAGTATTGAATTTCAATGCATATAAGATCTTTAAGAACTATCGTTCCCGGCGTGTAATGTTTTCACGTCTATGTGTACATTTTGGCATATTGAAATAAAACAAATCCGACGTGTTCTTTATCATTTATAAAAACAACGGCATAAATAACAAAATACAATACATGTGTACAAAGGTAGGAGAATTCATAGTTATACGCATTAAAACATAGAAAAAAACCTACATGTATCTTACTTTCAACTTAGATGCTGTCAATTACACCAAGATGCGAAACTACGGCGGAAATGCCGAAAATCGTACTATGTACAGTGTAACTGTCAATCAATTTAGCTTCTAGATTGAAATAAACATTTGATTAAATAATAATGATTTTAAAGATTAATTTTCCACTTTGAGGTTGTCAAGATTGCAGGTGCATAAATACGAACATACAGTAATATCGTTATCGATATCTTAACAGAGTTGTCGTTCGTTGTGAGATGGGTCTGCCCAGCTATCCCCATGGATTGGTTACCGGGTCTTTCACCGGACAGTCCATGATCGGAGCGCATCTGCCATGGTGTGGCTCTGATAATAGAATGCCGACCACTGGTTTATCAGCATTATTAAACTTCTCACAAAGTTTGGCTTGTTTCATTAATTGTCGGTCCAAAACAGTCCTTGCGGTTTATTTACTCATTTGGATAAATTGGTGTCATCAAGCCTTTAAATATGGCGGCATTGTCAATATCATTAACGAAAACTGTGAAACAATTAAATGACAAACTTACTCAATTATAACACTGATAACACAGATTGTGCATGCAGAATTAAAAGAGCACCCCAGCGTGTTTTCACGCGAAGGTGTGAAAAATTAACGTCAGTCTAGCGAGTCATGTAATCCGTTGATCCATGTTAGTTGACAGGTAATCGATGTTCGATACATTGTGGTATTTTATGTTGGATTTATATGAAAAGGACTGGAAAAAAACTTCGATACAACGGGGATTTCGATACACATAACTTCGATTCATGGATGTGTTTTTACAAGGAATATATAGTGGAAAAGATCGGGACTTCAAAAAAAATTCGACACAATGGGGTATTCGATTTATCGAAGTTCGATACATAGAGGTTTACCTGTAGTTCAAAAGCAGACAGTTTTATGCCCATATGTTCATTCAAATACTCTTTATTTTCTCAGTTTGTACATTTCTACAAATACATGAGAACTATCCTAACACACATTCAAAACATTAGGTCAGGTACATATTTTATAATAGAAACATCAGTTATAGTTTCTTAACCGTTAGCTAACTTCCAACGGAAGAGAACAGCATTCATTTGTTTTAAAATTGCTATTTCTAGTGGGTACTAGGGTGGTCCAGGGTATATCCCGCAATTTAGCCGGGTTTTAGCCATGTCCACTTTAGCCACGTCATTTAGTTGAAGGTTAATTCACCTGGTGTTACGAGAATGTTTTTCATATTAAATGGAATTATTGTGTTCTTTTCTATTGGAAATTGGATAAAACACCGTTAAAGGTCAGTATGGTATTCAGTTTTACCGTCAAAATGTTTCACGCATGCATTATTTCATTCTAGAGCTATCTCGCCCTTGGTCATTTACCGTAAGCCTCAATTCAGTGCACGTGTTAGTTGGTTATTTCAGGTGGCTAACAGGTATTCATGATTGTTCAACTGGGTATCGTATATATGTACAAGTATCATCACAGAATTTAAAAGACATTTCTCCCTCTCTCTCTCTCTCTCTCTCTCCCTCATCTCTTTCTCCCCCTCTTTATCCTTCACTTTCTCTCTCTCTCTCTCTCTCTCTCTCTCTCTCTCTCTCTCTCTCACTGTGTCTTTCTCTCAAAACGAATCATGGGCAAAAAATATAGTAGTATTTTCTCTGATTCAAATGTGATTTCATAACAGTTGGACTCAGTTCAACCCCAACACCTGTTGTTATTGATCTGAGGGTCAATCAGGTATGACATTTTTCAGCATATCTATTTTTACTTGGTACCTGTACAAAGGTGTGATTTGATTATAGTTGGGCTCTATAGATGTAAATAAATATATCAGGGCTCCAGATAAGAGGTAGTTATTTCAACAAGTCTAACATTTTCTCACTCATTTTAGTACCAAATCCTATGGTGTAACTACTCATTAAAATCGTCTCGAAGAGACGATCCCAATGAGTAGTGACTCCATAGGGCTTAATTCAGAAATAAAGTTTTGAAAAGCTACCCTTATCTGTTGCTCTGTATATATTTTCTTACCATGAGACTCTATACAAGAGGGTTGACTTGTAAATTAAACATTGAAACCTTATAGTCTACATGACTCACTCTGAGAAGAATTACTCAAGGTAATTCTTTTTCATACAATATACAATATACTTATACATCATTGCATTGTCATCGATACGCATGTGCACACAAACACCAGCAATAAGACACATACATGCATACTCTATGCACGTGCATGTCCGCCTATGCCTGCATACCCATTTATGCACCAGGGCATGTCCATGCCCCAATACATACATGCGCATGCATGCATTCATGCACACACCCGCCTGTCCGCATTCTTGCAAATACACTTTGTTTATTGTAATGGCTCGTTAGAAACATGGTTGTAATGAAGTGGGCGCAGGACAGTGTCAACACTTAATTTTGGTTCTTGTGTACACGCACATATCCGTATCTACCTATTACACATATTTACATATACTCTTATATACACATCTACATTATTTGGAGTGAATTTTGACAATTTTTCAGGTAAACAACCAGTGTGGATTCAGATCAGTGGGCTCCAGGTGGCGCCCTCTGGTGGAGGTCCATGCTGTATGTACAAGACAAGTGAACTCCTTGCAGGTACATTATTTAGAGTAGATTTTGACTATATTTCAAACTTAGCAACAGAGTGGATTCAGATCAGTGGGTTCCTTGTGGCGTCCTCTGATCGGGGTCCATGCTGTATACATGTACAAGACAAGTGCACTCCTTGCAGTTACATTATATAGTGTGAATTTTGACAATACATGTATTTCAAAATTATCAACAGTGTGGATTCTGTCCAGTGGGCTCTTTGTGGTGCCCTCTGGTCGGGACAAGTGTACTCCTTGCAGGTACACTATTTAGAGTTGGTTTTGACAATGTTTCAATCTTATCAACAGTGTGGGTTCAGATCAGTGGGCTCCTTGTAGCGCCCTCTGGTCGGAATCCATGCTGTTTGCGCAAGACAAGTGTACTCATTACAGGTACACTGTCTACATTAGATAACAGTACCGCCCTCATCATCAGTGTAGAGTGTTTTAACACTTTCAATATGCGCTGTAAGCCTGTAAGCAATGCAATACTTATTTTTTAGGTTTATGATTATGTTAACATTAGCTGGACTATGCCAAATGGGGTACATTTTGTTTGTGCCACACACACACACACATATATCTGCCTCTACTTACACTTATATTCATATATATATATATATAAAAAATACATACACATTTACATTTTTTAGGATAGATTTTGACAATGTTTCCAAATAACAAGCAGTGTGGATTCAGATCAGTTGGTTCCTTGTGGCACCCTCTGGTCGGGGTCCATGCTGTATGAACAGGACAAGTGTACTCTTTGCAGGTACATGGTCTTAAACTGGGTTGACAGTATTTCAAACTTATCAGCAGTGTGGGTTCTGATCAGCGGGCTCCTTGTGGTGCCCTCTGGTAGGAATCCATGCTGTTTGCACAAGACAATTGTACTCATTACAGATTACATGTACACTGTCTACGTTAGATGAACAGTACCGCCCTCATCATGAGGTTAGAGAGTTTAAACACATTCAATATTGCGCTGTAAGCAATTCAATACTTATTTTAGGTTTATATGTTTACATTGACTAGAATATGCAAAATGGGGTACATATTGTCTATAGGAGACATACACACACACACAAAGTAATCTGCTTCTTATGACATATATACTCATATAATTACAGATTGAAATTATTTAGAGTGGGTTTAGACAATTTTCAAACTAATAAAACGGTGCGGATTCAGATCAGTGGGTACCTTGTGGTGCCCTCTGGTCGGGGTCCATACTGTTTGCACAGGACAAGTGTACTCATTACAGGTACACTGTTTACTATTGGTGAACTGTACAACCCTAACCTTCATGGTAGAGTGTTTTTATACATTGAATGTTGCGCTGTAAGCAATACAGTACTTGTTTTGGGGTTTATACTAAGATGTTTTAATTTATTTTTAAGTTTGTGGGTGACATAGACGTTTTGCTATGATTTGTTTATTGGACTTTGCAGTATTGAGTACATCTTGTCTAGACAAAGCACCGGTTGTTTATGTTCAGTTATTTATTGATTTATTCAGTTATTTATCAGTTTAGCAAATTGGGTTTATTTGTTTATGTTGTTATTATAAATTGATCATTTATTTATTTTCTTTATTTGTTGTTGTTGTTGTTTTGATCAGTTATTTATTTTGCTTGTTTGTTGTTGTTGTTGTTATTAATTGATCAGTTATTTATTTGTTTTGTTTATTATTGTTGTTGTTTGTTGTTGTTGTTGTGTTGTTGTTGTTGTTGTTGTTTTTTTTTTTTTTTTTTTTTTTTTATTCATTTGATTGTATGTTTGTTTGTTGTTTGTCTTTTGAGTTCTTTTTTTTTTTTTTTTTTTTTTTTTTTTTTTTTTTTTTATTCATTTGATTGTATGTTTGTTTGTTGTTTGTCTTTTGAGTTTATTTGTTTATTTAATTTGATTTATAATACATGTAGTCATAATTATATTTGGTATTATCTTATTTTACTTTTAAATTTTTTGTTGTTTATTGGTTATGTGAAAGGGCAGTCAGCTACTACTTCATTTTTCAGAGGCAGACAGTTTCACACCCTTGTGCAAAGACACTTCATTGTTCAGAGGCAGACACTTTCATACCCTTGTGCAAAGATACTTCATTTTTCAGAGGCAGACAGTTACACACCCTTGTGCACTGACACTTCATTGTCCAGAGGCAGACACTTTCACACCCTTTTGCAAAGACACTTCATTATTCAGAGACAAACATTTTCACACCCTTATGCAAAGACACTTCATTGTTCAGAGGCAGACACTTTCACACCCTTGTGCAAAGGCATTTCATTGTTCAGAGGCAGACACTTTCACACCCTTGTGCAAAGACACTTTATTGTTCAGAGGCAGACACTTTCACACCCTTGTGCAAAGACACCCCATTGTTCAGAGGCAGACACTTTCACACCCTTGTGCAAAGGCACTTCATTGTTCAGAGGCAGACACTTTTATACCCTTGTGCAAAGGCACTTCATTGTTCAGAGGCAGACACTTTCACACCCTTGTTCAAAGGCACTTCATTGTTCAGAGGCAGACACTTTCATACCCTTGTGCAATGCACTTCATTGTTCAGAGGCAGACACTTTCACACCCTTGTGTAAAGGCACTTCATTGTTCAGAGACAGACACTTTCATACTCTTATGAAAAGGCACTTCATTGTTCAGAGACAAACATTTTCACACCCTTGTGCAAAGGCAGGCAGCTACCACTTCATTGTAAAAAAAGACAGTTTCACACCTTGTGCAAGGGTAGTCTGATATCATTTCATTATTCAGAGACAGACAGTTTCACACCCTTGTGCAAAATCACTTCATTGCTCAGAGGCAGTCAGCTACCACTTCATCATGTGAAAGCAGAAAGTACAAAGACAGTCAGCTAACAGTGTGCAAAGGCAGTCAGCTTCCACTTTATTGTGCAAAGACAGTCAGTTACCACTATACAGTTCAAAGACATGGTGTTAGGCCCTCATGCAAATGAGGTCAGTAACCATTCAGACAGTTGTAGAGCCTTGTGCAAAGGCAGTCAGATACCATTTCATTGTACAAAAGCAAACAGTTTCACACCCTTGTGCAAAGGCAGTCAGGCACCATTTATTTTTCAAAAGTAAACAGTTTCACATCCCTGTGCAAAGGCAGTCAGCTACCATTTCATTGTTCAAAAGCAAACAGTTTCACACCCTTGTGCAAAGGCAGCCATGTAACATTTCTTCGTTCAAATGCAGACATGTTCACACCCTTGTGCAAAGTCAGTCAGATACCATTTCATTGTTCAAAAGCAAACAGTTTCACACCCTTGTGCAAAGACAGTCAGGTACCATTTCTTTGTTAAAATGAAAACATGTTCACACCCTTGCGCAAAGGCAGTCAGATACCATTTCATTGTTCAAAAGCAAACAGTTTCACACCCTTGTGCAAAGGCAGTCAGGTACCATTTCATTGTTTAAAATGAAACAGTTTCACATCCTTGTGCAAAGGCAGTCAAGTATTATTTCTTTTTTCTCAAAAGCAAAAATATTCAAACCCTTGTGCAAAGGCAGTCAGGTACCATATCATTGTTCAAAAGCAAACAGTTTCACATCCTTGCGCAAAGACAGTCAGGTACCATATCATTGTTCAAAAGCAGACAGTTTCACATCCTTGCGCAAAGACAGTCAGGTACCATATCATTGTTCAAAAGCAGACAGTTTCACATCCTTGCGCAGACAGTCAGGTACCATATCATTGTTCAAAAGCAGACAATTTCACATCCTTGGGCAAAGGCAGTCAGGTACCATATCATTGTTCAAAAGCAGACAGTTTCATATCCTTGCACAAAGACAGTCAGGTACCATATTATTGTTCAAAAGCAGACAGTTTCACATCCTTGTGAAAGGCAGTCAGGTACCATATCATTGTTCAAAAGCAGGCAGTTTCACATCATTGCGCAAAGACAGTCAGGTACCATATCATTGTTCAAAAGCAGACAGTTTCACATCCTTGCGCAAAGGCAATCAGGTACCATATCATTGTTCAAAAGCAGACAGTTTCACATCCTTGCGCAAAGACAGTCAGGTACCATATCATTGTTCAAAAGCAGACAGTTTCACATCCTTGCGCAAAGGCAGTCAGGTACCATATCATTGTTCAAAAGCAGACTGTTTCACACCCTTGTGCAAAGACAGTCAGGTACCATATCATTGTTCAAAAGCAGACAGTTTCATATCCTTGTGCAAAGGCAGTCAGGTACCATATCATTGTTCAAAAGCAGACAGTTTCACATCTTTGTGCAAAGGCAGTCAGGTACCATATCATTGTTCAAAAGCAAACAGTTTCACATCCTTGTGCAAAGACAGTCAGGTACCATATCATTGTTCAAAAGCAAACAGTTTCAGATCCTTGTGCAAAGACAGTCAGGTACCATATCATTGTTCAAAAGCAAACAGTTTCACATCCTTGTGCAAAGACAGTCAACTACCACTTCAAATTTCATATTAATAGTCAGAGGCAGACAGTTTCACACCCTTGTATAAAGGCAGTCAGTTAATAGTACATAGTTCAAAAGGCAAACAGTTTCACACAATTCTGCAAAGGCAGTCAATTTGCACTTCCTTTTTCAAAGGCAGACAGTTTCACACTAAGGCAGTCAATTTGCACTTCAATTTTCAAAGGCAGACAGTTTCACACCCTAATGTGCAAAGGCAGTCAATTTGCACTTCATTTTTCAAAGGCAAACAGTTTCACACAATGGCAGTCAATTTGCAGTTCATTTTCCAAAGGCAGACAGTTTCACAAAAAGGCAGCCAATTTGCACTTCATTTTCCAAAGGCAGACAGTTTCACACATTGGCAGTTAATTTGCACGTCCTTTTTCAAAGGCAGACAGTTTCACACAATAGCAGCCAATTTTGCTCTTCATTTTTCAAAGGCAGACAGTTTCACACAAAGGCAGCCAATTTGCACTTCCTTGTCACAGTTCTTACAGATTCATGACTTTTCCATTACTTTACAGGATCAATTTACTTTTTGCATAATGAACTTCAAATATGATGCAGAAGCCATATCAAGTGCATCAATTATTGTAAATATCATGAATAACAGAATACTAGGTTCTAATTGACATGTTTCCCTATTTGCATTGCATTCTAAAACAATGATGTTTGAAATGCTGCTTATTTGTTTGATAGCACACAGGAAAATAATGTTTTTCATCTAATTCATGTCTAAATTTTCTTATTCTAGAAAAGGAAAGGTCTATGTTGCTGATGAATTTGAATCCTTTACCTTATAGCATGTTTCTAGTTTTGAAGACAGGTGACCACTTAAAGCAGGTTGAAAGTAAAGCAGAATGTGCCTTAAGGCACATTCTGCTTTACTTTCAGCCTGCTTTAAGCTAAAATCTGCTAGACTATATAAAATATTTGTAAATGGTAATTGTTCATGAGGTTATAAACTGGAACTATTTTCTTCAGCGGATGAATAAAATAAATACGCTAAAAGTCGCTTCTATGGGGGAAAGGGTTAAATAATCTACAGTTTTTTAATTAACTTCCTCTTTCCCTTGCCTTCAGAATTTTTCCAGAGCTCAAACAAATGTGGTTGATTAAACCAGGGTGAAATTAAAGCAGAGAGTTCCTGCTTTAAATTTAAAGCTCAAGTTAAGGAACAAGATTGTAACTTGTCAGGATCTAGGGAAAGTTTCTGATGGCTCTATATATCTGGACAGAGTAGAAGCATGACAAGGTACAGTCTTACCTCACTAGTTAACTCAATCTCACTTAAGTCAAATTAACCCTATTTCACATTTTAACTTGAGCTTGCTTATTCCAATGTTAACTTGCTTAAGTTAAAATGTGACTAAGCTTTGAAATGGTGTTAATTTGAACTAAAGTGAGATTGAGATAACTAGTGAGGTTCAAATGTTATTTAAGTTATTTAATTTCAACTTAAGAGATATAGATAAGCAAAATTGAAGGTTTGATTGTATTCCTACCAGAAATAGGTGAAGGTGTACTTGCACTACAGTGCCCCCTCTCTACAACAAAACCCAATGGGAGACAAAGATTGTGTGTGTTGTTCGGAGGGAGTAGTTAAAAGGAGGGAAAATTACTACCCTACATGACTTGGCTAACATTGCAAGCATTTTGACCCCGGATCAGATGCAACTTAATGTGGCATCTGATCTGGGTTCAAAATGTTTGTCACTCATCATTTTGTTACCGTTATTTCTGTCAAACTGTACAATATGACAACAATTTTGAGCAGGCGACATTACAGTAGTGAAAATGTTAGACATGAATGTCTTGTTTGGGGAACAACGGCAAGCAGTGCTGTAAGAAGGGAATCGTTCTGAGGGCCGTTGTAGGCAAGGAAGTACAGTATTCCCTCCCTACAACATCCCTCCCAACAACAACTCCCTCCTTACAACAACACTTATAGCAGTTACATAAACAGAACAATTATGTCCAACCTTTTCTCGGCTGCAATGTCTTCTGCTTGAAATTGTCGTCTGCTGTTTTTCTCAAAATTACAAAATTGACATTTTGACATAAAACCCTTAATGACAAGTGACAAACAGCTTGAATCCAGATCAAACACCCCATTATGCGGCGTCTGATTAGGATTCAAACTGTTTGCAAATGTAAGCCAATTTCCCTCTCTACAACAACTCCCTCCGAACAATGCACACAATTTCTGTCTCCCAATGGGTGTCATTGAAGAGAGGGAACGCTGTAGCCGGCCATCCCTCATACAGACACCTTTTTACCTCCTATTCTCCTATTACTAATGTCTGTTCATCCTTTTACTTTGTTCTGATAAATTAATAAGTCATATTGAACATTTCCTATATCCTGACATGTGACTGATTAAAGCATGACGGCAGTAAAGTAGAAAATCTCTCTCTGCTTTCCTTTTAGCCTGATTCAAGCAGCCTGAACACCAAAAACAAGCTACAGTGGAGAATCTGTTATTCTTTCCCAATAAACGCGTTTACGCTAAAACTATTATTTGCAGTGCAAACAGTTTGGAGCCAGATCAGACGCCGGGTAACCCGGCGTCTGATCAGGTTCCAAACTGTTTGCCACCAAGATAAACAAGAAATATCAGAATTGTCCAAAAGTTGTTCTTTTCTACGTTTTAGTGCTTTGCGTTTGCGTACGTTTGCGTTTAAACAGGAAAGAATAACAGATTCTCCACTGTATGAGCAAAATGCCATTTTACTTGAAGTGCAATATTTCTTCAGTAAATTCTGAAATAAAACAAAACTGATTCATAAACAGCACTGACTGCAAGTTTATTGTGACAGAAACTCTACTTGATCAATAATCATCTGATGTTCAAATCTTTATAGTACATTTAAAATCAATTACATAATGAAGTTTTGCATTCACTGCTTTCTCATTGCTCTGGAGAGAGAGAGAGAGACATCCAAGATTTGACTTTACCCCTCTCACTGCCAAAGACAACTTATGGTATTGTATACAGTTTGCAGGGCTCCGGATAAGAGGGAGTGAACTGAACAAATTCAACATTTTCTCACTTACTGCAGCACCAAATCCCATGGTGTTACTACTCATTAGAATCGTCTCTTTGAGACGATTCTAATGAGAAGTGACACCATAGGGTTTTATGCAGAAATAATGATTTCAAATTTCGAAATACTCCCCTTATCTGGAGCCCTGCAGTTCGTATCATGACAAGGGGCTTCAGATAATATTGAGTAAACTCAACTTTTCCAACAGTTTCTTTTGTTTATAGCTCAATGAAACCCTATGCTTCTACTACTCATAAGTAGCCAAAATATTGAGGGGTTTGAATGAGATTAAGGACATTAGTAAAGCAAAACGTCTCAATTACAACCATTAAAACGAAAGTTAATTGATTGTAAAAAAGACAGATGGTAGCTTAAAGCAAGCTGAAAGTTAAGCAGAATGCACCTTAAGCACATTCATCAGGGCTCGAACTTCGTTCTTGCGAACTCGCAAAATGCGAGTGGAATTTTGAAAATGCGAGCTGAAAAATTCAGCACTTGAATTAATTGCGAGTGTATATTTTGATGTTCAGACATTCCAAAATGTAAGGTTAAATTGGTAAAGACGAACACAGTGTCTAACCCTTCTTTTAAATATAATTATCGCCTTTCGCCCATTCTGTTCTTTTCGTATCTCGACTGTTTATAACTTCGGGAAACCCAGTTCTTAACGCATGCGCATGATTGATAGCCCGGCTTCATACGTACCAACGCTAAATCAGCATCAGAAAAAGGGGAACCAGTCTATTAGCTAGTGACCACAAACTGCGAATGGTGAACTCAAATATCAACGTTTTCCAGTCGACTCGTCCTTCTAGCGTTTATAAACGGAAGGCTGACGAGACATTTAAGGAAGAACAGCCAACCACAGGCTGAAAGCGTTCCCAAACCAAGTTACGAAACTCACGAAGTAAATTGTGTTTTATTGCTTTGTGCGAAAATGGGTCGAACCACGGCATCGCTAAAATCTGTCCTAAAAATGATAGAAAGAAATGAACATCTTTCTTGAACATAATATTATGGACGATAGTGAAAGCGTTTTCGAAATATAGTGTACTGTCTGCCGACTGTCTTCACCGAAGATAAAAAAAATCATCCATAAACATCGAACTCTGAAAATATAACACGGTCCTTTCGCCCCCTTAACAAAACGACCCAGCTACAAAGTTCAGCTATAGTCCGTATTTAATTAATCTGCAAACCTTGCTGTTTGAATGAAAATTGACTATATGGGATGGACTGCAAATAAAGACTTATTTAAAGTTAAGAATGGTAACTGTACAGTACTGTACATACACAAAAAGACACACACTCTAGTTATTATTTTTTAAACTTTATTTACATGAGAAATCTAGCACAGAATGAGATACAGAATGAAAGTTCAACAAAGTAATGTTTATCTTATAATTTTGATCAAAATGATGTGAACCATCAATTTGTAGATAATCTTATTGAAAAAGCAAGTTGGAACCTGGTTTTGCAAGTAGAAAATATGGGCACTTGCAAAAAAATGCAAGTGGGAAAAAATCTAAAGTTCATGCCCTGATTCATCTTCCAACCTGCTTCAAGTGGTCACTTGTCTTCAAAACTAGAAACAAGCTATATATGGGCTAATGGGTTAACTCTTCCAAAGCTAAGGAATAGTAGTCTTGTAACAATTGTTCTCTGCTATTTTTCTACAGTTGTTTGCACAGCCTCTGTGGGAAGGTACTGAATTATTTTAGAACTATTCCAGAATTATTTCTTGAATATTCATGAACAATTCTAGACGTGGCCATTTAACTTTCATGAATATTCTGCAAAATAATTCTAGAAATGTGATGGTTTTAGATCCATTGTTCTATCACAAAAGTTCTTGAACTCCTTTTGTAGAATTAAATGTTAAGTAATTCTTAAAGCTCTAGAATTATTCTAGAAGCCGCCATTTAATGTTCATTCATATTCTAAAGTTTCTGAACAATTTGTACAAGGAAGGTTCTCAAAGTTTCTCTGTTTGCACACAAAGAGTTAAAACAACCCATCTGTCTTGAGTCAAAATGCCATAAATCCAAATTTGAAAAACAATATTGCAAATGAGTTCCAAAGCAGTTGATCTTATAGTCGTGGAAGTGTTAACTCTTTGTGCCCTAGTCCCGCATATAGGCGTGCTTTTCAAACAGTGTACATGTGAATAGTACACATGTCCTATACAAACAGTGAAGACCCAGATCAGAGGGCTCCGAAAGGAGCCCTCTGATCAGGGTCTTCACTGTTTGTCACAATGCCAAACATTGACAGAAACAACCCTTTAAAATCAGAAATGGACTAGACTTAGATGGAAACTGGAATTGTCCATTTAAAGTTTCAGGGAGGAAAGAGTTAAGCTAAGCACTTTTCTGAGTATTGAATGTATTGTCAAACACTTGTTAAAAGACCATTCAAAAAGAAAATGCATGGACAGGTTTGTAGACAAATGAGTGCTGAATACTGAAGAAAGTGATGCAAAATCTCATTTGGCTCCCAAGCTAGTATATCTGCATTATTTCCTTCTATTCTAGCCTGCCATCTGTCTTAACCCTTTACCTCATATCCTGTATCTAGTTTTGAAGACAGGTAAACACTTAAAGCAGGTTGAAAGTAAAGCAGAATGTGCCTTAAGGCACATTCTGCTTTACTTTCAGCCTGCTTTAAGCTAAAATCTGCTAGGCTATACAAAATATTTGTAATGGTTATAGTTTATGAGGGTATAAACTGGAACTATTTTCTTCAGCGGAGGAATAAATTAAATACGCTTAAAGTCGCTTCTATGGGGGAAAGGGTTAACCCTGTCCCCCCGCATAAGCGCCTTAAACCTTTCATTAACAAATTTGTCTTGAGGTTTTTACCCGTTCACCGCAATATTGTCATCTGCTTCAAAACTATTGCCTGCAATATCTTTTTAAAGTTAGATTTAAGGCAGTATAACTGACATACTTTCAAAACAAGTGGCAAATAGTTTTGATGGTGATCAGAATTGTTAGCAAATGTGCTTTATGACGTCATTGAGAGTGAAAGGGTTAAATCCCTTTGAACTTTTATTCCTAATAGCATCACAAATGAATATTCATCAATGCTGCTAAATACTGGTTGCAATGAAAAGCAAGGTGAAAGTAAAACAGAAAGCTATTAAAGGAGATTTCTGCTTTATTTCCATCCTGCTTTAAGCAGTATCCTGCCTTAAACACAGAAGGGTATAGGTTATTTGCACTTTTGAATGTTGAGGAACGGGTTAAAGCCAGTCCATATACAGTGAAACCCCTCTAAACCGGACATGTTTGGGGACAAAATAAATGTCCAGTTTAGAGGTGTTTCCGGTTTAGAGGGGTTTTAACCCAACGCTTGTTTCTAGTATGGAAGATAGCTGATCACTTAAAGCAGGTTGAAAGTAAAGCAGAATGCGCCTGAAGGCCCATTCTGCTTTACTTTCAACCTGCTTTAATCTATCGTCTGCTAGATTATAGAAAATATTTCTGATGATATATGTTCATGAATGTACTTTCTTCAGTGAAGGAATAAATCAAAAGCGTAAAAATTGGTGAAAAACGGGACCAAAGTTTTTGTCCGGTTTGTAGAGAATTCCGGTATTTAGAGGTTCCGGTTTAGAGGGGTTTCACTGTATAACTATCATTCTGCATTAAGCTGACATATGTATAAAGAGAACTTCAAAGCATCTTCATCACATTACGGCTCAGCAATGTTCAACTTATTTACAATTAAAGCACACTTACATCAGTAGTTTTAGACTAAATTTACTGCAAACTTATAACAGGTTCTACAAGCAAACAGAGTTTAACCCTTAGTCCGCCAAATAAATTGTCATCTGCTATATTTCTTGTCTGCTTCAAGTTTCAAAGTGCTTCTAAGTTGCTCAAAATTGCTGAAAATGTTGTCCGAGTGTCAAACAGCTTGGATCCGGATGAGACGCCGAGTTACTCGGCGTCTCATCCGGATCCAAGCTGTTTGCATATGGAGCTATAGTCGTGAGTGGCAGGCTAAGGTTTAATAAATCATCATCTAAGATATGGAGAGTCTATTTCAATAACTTAAATTCTTTAGTCCCCACAAGACCTTAGTATGTTGGATATACTCATTCAGGGCTTTAGATTTAAAATCTTTATGTCTGCATTGAAGCCTATGGTGTGAGAACTCATTAGAATGGTCTCGTCAGATCGGCTATTTCCGCCAAAAACGTCTCGAGCTAAATACATCACTCTGTATCGCACTGTCAACTGGTAATTTGTATATACAGTCATAAGTATGCATCATAAGAAATATATTCTATATTCTTGCAGATGGTAGCTTGAAGTAGGCTGAAAGTAAAGCAGAGTGCACCTTAAGTAGTCACATGTCTTCAAAACGAGAAACAAGCTATGGGGTAAAGGGTTAAAGGAGAAAATATATTTTTTTATTTAACCCATTACCCAAAAGCGTTTTTCTAGTTTTGAAGATAGGCGATCACTTAAAAGCAGGTTGAAAGTAAAACATAATGTGCCTTAAGGCACTTTCTGCTTTACTTTCAGCCTGCTTTAAGCTAATATCTACTAGGGTATAAAAGTAATTTCTTATGGTACATATTCATGACTGTATAAAATGAAAGGATTTTCTTCAGTAGAGGACTAAATTAATGTGTAACAAGAGCCGTATACGGCCCTAAATTGCTCACCTGGAACCGTTGATGTAAATGTAACATATCTTGGAAAGCTGAGAAATTATGACGATATGATTGTGCCAATTGCTGATTGGATGATGCTGAGTGCCAAATAGCTAAGCTCAGGGTACTGTGGTTTCAGAGAAGATTTTTAAAGATTTTATTGGAAAAATCTATTTTTAGCTTCCGTGACATAGATATGCAACGGATCGGAAATATTAGAACACTTGCAAAGAGGACTATATAAGGATCATTCCTGCCAAGTTTGGATAAAATCCATCCAGTAGTTTAGGAGGAGATGTTGTTTTAAAGAAATTGTTGACGACGGACGACGAACGAACGGACACAGGACGATCAATATAGCTCACCTTGGCACTTTGTGCCAGGTGAGCTCAAAATGTGTATTTATGGTGTAATGGGTTAAAGTAGAAAATATGTTTCGTCTGTTCTGGATCCTTGTATAATGATAGGAAAACTGTTCTGGGCAGTTATAGGCCTGCATCTTTTGTTGAATGGCACTTTAGAAACTGTCAATGGGGCAGACATAAACTATTAACCATCCCTGTAACTAATCAATTCCACATAATAGAGCTGCATACCCACTAGTGCTTTATGTCGTATGATACACAAAACTTAATATTCTGATTACAGTGCTCATTGGTAATATTTTGCTGGCTCCATCTACACATGGAAAATTCAATATCCAGGAAATGTACATAAAGCAAACAGTAAAATGGATGGAATGAAGGACTGAGGGATGGAATGATCAAATGGATGAGTGATTGTGTGAACAACAAAATGGCTCAACTAATTGACCCCTGACACTTAAAGAAGACAAAATCTGTTTCCTTTTCATTAATATCCCTCCAATAGTGTTCCGAGAAAACTCTGGACAAACAAAATGTTGACGGACAAAGGAAGGAATGTATTCACAGATGGACAGACAGGGCCACGCCAATATACAACCACCTTTAGAGGTGGGCATATAAAAATATTCCCCTTTTAACCTTTGATCCCTGACTGTGACCTTGACCTTGAAATAGCTTGGTAGAAATGTTCACCATATTGAGACAATGTGTCCTGATTAAGACCAGGTGCCCTATGGTATTTTGACTTTGTAATTAAAATCAAGGGATTAATCTACAATATAGTTGTCTTAATCAGGACACATCAGGGCTGCCATAAGGTGACATAAAAAATCCCAAGAGTTCCAAATTTGCATTTTTCAAGTGCAATTTTAGTATTCGTGCCTTTATCCCATCGCCTGTGTCTAGTTTTGTTGACACGTGGCTGCCTTAAGGCGCATTCTGCTTTACTTTCAGCCTACTTTAAGCTAAAGTATCAGACTGCTGCCCACCCCAGATGCTGGGACACCCGCAGCAGATGACAAATGAAATCAGGATTAAGTAAGTAAGTAGTAAGTTTAAACTACCATGTACTAGAAAAAAATCCGAAGATTTAGGAAAAATCCGGAGAAATGGCAGCCACGACACATTCTCTCAATATGGTGAACATTTCCACGAATTTACTTCAAAATCCCTTCAAGCATGTAGGAGTTACAGAGCGGTCATGATGTGGGACAGACAGACACTCAGACAGACAGACGCAAGACTACTATAAAACAGTCAAACTTCCATATCTCGAATTTGGATAAATCGAACATACCCGTATTTCAAAGTTAAAACGTGGCTTAGCCACGTTTTATCTTTGAAATATGGATATGTTCGACTGAACTGAGCATTAATTAATGCATTTCATGTATCAAACTTTCAGATAGCTCAGGTTAAGCGAGTTCGAGATATTGAAGTTTGACTGTATTATGATTATAATATGCCACATAACTATATGCCTCCCATTTTGGGTGACTCTTGTTTAGAAGGCACAAGTCATGACAGTTTAAATTCCACAAGCTAAAGGTCAATTCAGCGTGATTGACTTGTTAAACAGCAATATGTTCAAATGTATACATCTATATCATTAACTTCTTCCACCACTAAAACATGCAGCTTGCTTCAAAAATGTTATTTGCAGATATTTCAAAATCAAATAATTCCTCTATATCATTCAGGAAATACAATCAAAATGACAAACAGTTTGGTTCTAGATCAGACGCCGATTTACTCGGAGTCTGATCTTGATCCAAACTGTTTGCAAATGTAGGTAAAATGACTTGGCAGGGTATAAAATTTAACCATCTCTATTCCTGAGCTCCCTGTTGTAGCTGAGCATTAAATTAAATTTCACGCACTACCAACTTAGGTATTCAAATATCACTTTTATAGCACAATACCTGTATTATATAGGTTGTCAAATGTGGCAACCGTTTTGCCAAAATTTACTTTTCATGTTAAAAACTTAATGTGTCATTCATAAAATATGTAAGGTAGATTAACTATAACTGCTTGAAGGTGTGCTTTCAGACATGAAATTGCTCATACGCTTTGCATGCTAGCGGCAAAACGCCGATTATCTTTGGAAACATTTTGGATCCAGATGAGATGCCGAGTAACTCGGCATCTCATCAGCATCCAAACTGTTTGACTTTCTGACCCTACTTTAAAAACAATTTTTGAAAATTCTGAAGCAAGAACAGCAGCAGAAGGAATTTGTTGCAGACAACAAATTTATTTAGTGTTCACAATAACTTAACAGGTCACCATATCACATTACAGACTAACGTAATGTCAAGGTGGAAGATGGTTTTAACTATTTGCATGCTGGAAATCTTTTTCATCTGCATCAATTGTCGGCTTCTTTTGTTCTAAAATTAGAACTTTCTCAAATTCCTTTTAACCCTTTACCCAATAAACATGTTTATAACATTAAAGACAGGTGATCACTTAAAGCAGGTTGAAAGTAAAGCAGAATGTGCCCTAGGGCGCATTCTGCTTTACTTTCAGCCTGCTTTAAGTTACTATCTGCTAAGATATAGAAAATATTTCTTATGGTACATATTCATTACATTATAAAATGGAACTAATTTCTTTGGCGGATGAATAAAATGAATGCGCTAAAAGTCGCTTCTATGAGGGAAAGGGTTAAAACAGGATCATTAGCTGTCAAACTGTTTGATCCTGATGAGACGGCGCATTACCCAGCATCTCATCAGGGTTCAAAATGTTTGCAAAGGTTATCATGGTTTTACCGCTAGCATTCTGAGATTTATAACATCATAACCCCGATTGAGTATTCATCACTGTAACTCTACCTACCATTAACACTTACATGCTGAATTGTCATCTGCTTCAAATATACAGTAAAACCTCTCTATTATGGCCACTTAAATGCGTTAATTATTAGGCATTTACAACAAATGACTGTTTAAAGCAAGGTGACAGCAAAAAAGAAAGCTCCTTTAGGAGCTTTCTGTTTTACTGTCATCTTACTTTGAAGCGACTCGCAACCGTATGGTGTATTTGCAAAAATAAAATAAAATATTCAAATTAAACCAAATGTGTAGCATTATTGTGCATCTGGCATTAGAAAAATAATTGGCAAGTCTTAAAACATCCTTAAGAAAGGTTTTCAAATTTTATTTTTGAGATATTTTCCATTGCTTCATCCATTGCGTCAATAGACGCTATAGAAATTGATCACGGGCTCGGACATAAACCAGAGCCGAAATTAAGTATTCTCCATTGCTACACACTGAAGTATGTTAAATCCTTCCCAAAGATATGAATAGGCCTGTGGTCGAGTGGTCTAAGGGGTTGCCTTATTTTTGCTATTTTGCTATTCTGTCCCCACATGCCAGGTCCCGGGTTCGAATCCCACCAGAGCTCAATAATTTTTTTTATTGAAATGCATTTTTTAAACTGAATTTCTCATCCTTAACTAATTTTTACCGGCTTAAATAAGCATTTGACATATATTTCCAAATTACTATTTTTAATGCTTAATCTGGTTGTGAGTCTCTTTAACCCTTTCCCCCATATAAGCGCCTTTCAGCGAAATCGATTTATTCATCCGCTGAAGAAAATAGTTCCAATTAAATCAGTCATGAACATATATCATAGGGAATATTTTCTACATTCTACCACAATATAGCTTAAAGCAGGCTGAAAGTAAAGCTGAATGCGCCTTAAGGCGCATTCTGCTTTACTTTCAACCTGCTTTAAGTAGCCACCTGTCTTCAATACTAGAAATAGGCTATCAGGTAAAGGGTTAAGCTGTCACTTGTTTATTATACCACCTGCTCTTTAGTGGTCGTAATAGATTGTTTCTACTGAACTAACTGCGAAAAGGCCTCGTGATTAAATTAACAATCAACATAAGCTCTGAAGAGCTTTTAATGCGACAAACAAGGTATCCATTAACAGACATACTTACCTGGGCATTACAGTCACCTTCCTAGCACTACCCTTATAATGCTGAGCGTCAGGCAAGGGAGCTACTAGTACCGTTTTTATAATGGTCTTTGGTATGGTCATACCAGCTGGAGATCGAAGAAACAACCTCCCGCCTTGAAAGCGGACGCTCTACCACTGAGTGTACTGCTCTTTCTTTTGTCATCCTCTATCACTGTATCGAATTTCATCACTGAATCCAAACTGCTTGACACTGTGAGCCAGTTTTGATATAAAATTTCGAAAATTCATTTTTTTTGGCAACAGCGTATTTCCTGTGGGAAGGTATTGAATTTTGCTAGAACTATTCCAGAATAATTTCTTGAATATTCATGAACAATTCTAGAAACGGCCACTTAAGTTTCATGAATGTTCTGCAAAATTTCTAGGAAAATTGTTCTAGAATTACAAAAGTTCTTGAACTCCTTTTTCAGAAAGTGTAAAGTAATTCTTGAAGCTATTGAAAAATTCTAGAAGGGGCCATTTATAAACTTTCATGAATATTCTAAAATTCTTGAACACTTTTCACAGGGAAATTGTTGAATTGAAAAAAATTACCAAGCACGCAAAGCATTAACAACAAGTTTAAATGCATTTTTTGTTTTAAGAAAACATATCTTTATCAACAAACTTGTTTATTACTCAGGGCCTTAGATAAGGGGAGTTAACCAAACAGTTAACTCCAACATTTTTCCACTTATTGTAGCATCAAAACATATGGTGTTACTACTCATTAGAATCGTCTCTTCGAGACGATTCTAATGAGTAGTGACACCATAGGGTTTAAGGCAAAAATAAAGATTTTAGTTTTCTAAATACTCCCCTTATCTGGAGCCCTGCTACTCCTGAAAGAACATACCTTCAAACTTAGGCTTACATGACTGGGCATTAACTGGTAGTCTGGGTAGCTGATCTTAACTGTAAGAATGCAGCTCTATTAACTATCCTCTGATAAATTACACCCTCTAAAGAAAATCTTAGTTTTTATATACAATTAAAACCCTCTTTAGCAACATTAACTCTTTCAAAACTATAAGTAACTCTTGTTGGTTATTAAGTTTCCTTCTAGACCATTTTAGTTATCAAAACATGAACCAGTCTTCTTGGAATTTTGTGTAGTTTCAAATATACTGCTCTAAATTAGCAAAAAGTGTAGACCCTGATCATAGGGCTCCTACAGGAGCCCTCTGATCTGGGTCTTCACTGTTTTAAAATGTAAAAACAGGTCCATGGTGTTGAAAGACCTGTTAACTATCCATGCGCCCTCTTCAGAAACCTTCTTAACCCTTTCCCCAATAGAAGCGCCTTTTAGCGGATATGATTTATTCATCCGCTGAAGAAAATAGTTCCAATTTAATCAGCAATGAATATGTATTATAGGGAATATTTTCTATATTATAGCACATGATAACTTAAAGCAGGCTGAAAGTAAAGCAGAATGCGCCCTAAGGCGCATTCTGCTTTATTTTCAACCTGCTTTAAGTAGTCACCTTTAAGTACTAGAAATGGGCTATCAGGTAAAGGGTTAAAACAACAATAAACGTAAGTCGTATAATCATGTTATTGCACAACTACAGTAATGCATTAATCTTATTCACAGTTTTCTGCATTATTTTTGTTCTGCATCATGCGCAATCAGCTGCTTTTAAAGATTTATAATAATCATTCTTCAGTATTGGTTGATTGATCAAGAGATGTACCGTACTTAAATGAATCTGAACAAGTTTAACAATCATGAAGTTTGGATCCTGATCCAACACTTAGTAACTCACCATCAGATCTAGATTCATACTGCTAATAAATGCAACTAGAGTTGCCAATTATTGCTTTACAGTGATTTTCAGTTATTTTAATCTATAAGTATAAGCAGTGACTTGGTTTGTACAAAACACGTCAAAGTTGCAATTACCCAAATATCTGATCTTTGCCAAACTGTTCTCATTTAAATAATATATCAATTTGATAAATTCAGGAGCAAGTTATTTACAGAATTTCATGTTTAGTCTGTGTTCAAGGCATTACCTACTAACACGCCTCATTTGTGATGGACTTTGCAAACAGTTTGAATCCTATACACCAAGTAAGTACTCATAAACAGATACAAACTCTGATGCTATTTGCTACCCAACGACAATTTTAATGAACAACTCCAATTTCAAAATAAGTCTAGTCCATTTTGACTATCTAGGGTTGATTTTAACAATATATTTCAAAATGACAAACAGTGTAGACCCTGATCAGAGGACTCCTTAAGGAGCCCTCTGATCAGGGTCTACACTGTTTGCATAGGACAAGTGTAATCCCCACAGGTACACTGTTTGTAAATGACTAGTATACTTGCTGCTAGGGTTGAACTTTTTAAGATGTCACCACAATTTTCTCTTGTAACAAATTACCTTTTTTCAATTTCTCCTAAAGATAGACAACTCTGTTTACATTAAAAAACATACAGATCGAAAAGGAAATGTGTCCTTCGCAATCCAAAGAACATTTATAATCTCGATAACTGGGGATCAGCTCCCGTTTACAGAATGTTTGATGTTAGTAATCCGTTGTTAGCTCTGCCGTAGTCAAGTCAGGGTTAACAAACAAATGAGACAAAAATTATTTGTTTTGGGGGTCAAGGGCCGTTTTCATATAGATTAATATTGATTTGTTTCACACAGAAAAAGTTATTTGCTGTTTGTCTGTCTGATAACAAATTGTCAATTTTGCTAATTCATGGACAAGGTATCCCCCATGTTTTTTCAGGGCTCCAGATAACAGGGCTCCAGATAAGAGAGGGTAAACTGAACAAATCCAACATTTTCTCACTAATTTATAACACCAAATCCTATGGTGTTACTACTCATTAGAATCGTCTCTTCGAGACGATTCTAATGAGTAGTGACACCATAGGGTTTAATGCAGAAATAAAGATTTTAGTTTTTGAAATACTCCCCTTATCTGGAGCCCTGAGATAAGAAGGAGTAAACTGAGCATATGCTGTAAAATTCTCACTCATTTCAGCACCAAATCCTAGGGTGTTACTACTCATTAGAATCACCTCAAAGAGACGATTCTAATGAGTAGTATCACCATAGGTTTTTTGGCAGTTCAAAAGATATTAGTTTTTGAAAAACTCCCCTTATCTTGAACCCTGTTTTTGTGTAGGTATTTCAGAGATAAAATGCTTTCTACAGGCATGTGCCTTTCTGTGATTTTGAAGCCCATGTACCTATTCTTTATTGCAGCTAAATCTACAGAAGGCTAGCCACTTTATGTCTACAAAAATTTTCAGGGGTGAATGAGTTAAAGACATCTCCTGACGACCTTTTGGTCATAACGCCTTGCCAGATTATTTACTGTCAATTTCCTTGCAAAAAGCATGGGTCTTGTGCATATTGAACCATTGAATCGTCTTATGTGAGACCGGACCATTATATTTGATAGTTTGGTTAGAAATAAACATTGAAAATCACTAGAGCATGAGTATAATCTGGACCTCACCAGGTAAACTGAGATTGTGTTGCACGTGCTTTACAGTTACATTGACACCTCCAGAACAATGGGCTGGTGGTCCCTCAATGGACTGAGGAAAAGTCTTTAAACATGGGAAATTCTTTTTATTTCAGCATATGTCAAATTGAGCAACTTTACTGCCAGAATATAGTCTGCTTAACTCTTTGCATGCTGAGTTAATTTTTCATCTGTAACAATTTTCATCTGCTACTGTTCTAAAAATAACTGTTTAAAAAATTATTTTTAACCCCCTGTTCCTGCTGCAAAGTCGTCTGCTTTGTAATTGTTGTCTGCAAAACTTGTAAATTTAGATATATACATTTTTTTATCAAAGAAACCTAAATATGAGTGTCAAACAGTTTGGGTTCAGATTAGACGCTGTGTAACGTGGCGTCTGATCTGGATCCAAACTGTTTGCAAAACAAGAGCCGCATGTGGCCCTAAATCGCTCACCTGAGGAACAATTGTGTTATACTCGATGCATAATGAAGTTTGTCATTGCATGTATGTGGACTGTTGCATGAAACTGAAACAACTCGGAATTAGGTTTTCCTGTAGAAGTCTATGTAAAACTGATAAGCCCCGGGGCAGGGCCATTTTTGATCCGGGGGTCATGAATTGAACAATCTTGGTAGAGGACCATAAGGCAAAGCTAGGTGCCAAATATAAAAGGTCTGGGTCTAAGGGTTTCAGAGAAGAAGAGTTTTAAAGGTTTATTCCTATATAAGTCTATGTAAAACTGATAAGCCCCAGGGCGGGGCCATTTTTGACCCTGGGGTCATGATTTGAACAATCTTGGTAGAGGACCATAAGGCAAAGCTAGATGACAAATATAAAAGGTCTGGGTCTTAGGGTTTCAAAGAAGAGTTTTAAAGGTTTATTCCTATACAAGTCTATGTAAAACTGATAAGCCCCGGGGCAGGGCCATTTTTGACCCTGGGGTCATGATTTGAACAATCTTGGTAGAGGACCATAAGGCAAAGCTACATGCCAAATATAAAAGGTATGGGCCTTACGGTTTCAGAGAAGAAGATTTTTAAAGGTTTTCCTATATAAGTCTATGTAAAACTGATAAGCCCCGCGGCGGGGCCATTTTTGACCCTGGGGTCATGATTTGAACACTCTTAGTATAGGTCCATAAGGCACAGCTACATGCCAAACATAAAAGGTCTAGACCATACAGTTTTAGAGCAGAAGAGTTTTAAAGGTTTTCCTATGAAAAACTGATAAGCCCCGGGGCAGGGCCATTTTTGACCCGACGGTCATTATTTGAACAATATTGCTAAAGGTTCACAACATGATGCTACATATGAAATTTGGTTGTCCTAGAACTTATAGTTATTGACAAGAAGATGTTTAAAGTTTTGACTTTAGTTGTCAATATTACGTAAATACGGAAAATGACCACGCCCTCTGGCAGCCATGTTTTTTGACGGATCAACATTCTTTGAACAATTTTGAAAGAATATTAATTGAGAAACATTTTGGTGGAAACTCAAATTAAAATCGGACCAGTATTTTTTTAGAAGAAGATTTTTTTAGATATCGTGCATGGTTGCCATGGCAACAAGACCGATTGCCCCACCGACTTTTTTTGAAAATTTTTGAAGCTCACAACTACAGTATGTATCTGACCAAGTTTGGTTAAAATTGGGTCATTGGTTTCAGCGAAGAAGTTTTTTGAAACAAATTGTGAACAGACGACACGGACACGGACACCGACGTACGACGGACGGCAACCGATTCCAATAGCTCACCTTGAGCACTTTGTGCTCAGGTGAGCTAAAAAACAGCAAAGAATAAGGGTTAAAACAGGGTCAGAGCGTCAAACAGTTTGGATCATGATGAGGGGCTGTGTTACAGGGCTTCTCATCTTGATCCAAACTGTTTGTACAGATAATCATAATTCCACCGCTAGCTACAGTGGAGAATCTGTTATTCTTTCCCGTTTAAACGCAAACGTACGCAAATGCAAAGCACTAAAACGTAGAAAAGAACAACTTTTGGACAATTCTGATCATTCTTTGTTTATCTTGGTGGCAAACAGTTTGGAGCCTGATCAGACGCCGGGTTACCCGGCGTCTGATCTGGCTCCAAACTGTTTGCGCTGCAAATAATACTTTTAGCGTAAACACGTTTATTGGGAAAGAATAACAGATTCTCCACTGTACAAAGTGTTAAAAATTGCAGTTTGATTTAATTTTCTAAATTCCAATTTGACTGAGGGGAAATCATTACAGGTGTCAAACATATATTATCCTGATTCGATGCTGAGTTACAACTGTTAACTCTTTGCATGCTGGGTAATTTTTTCGTATGCAACAATTGTCATCTGCTTTTGTTCTAAAAATATAATTTTTCAAAATTTCTTTTAAATTCAGGGTCAGAATGGCAAAAAGTTTGACTCCTGATCCAAACTGTTTACAAAGGTTATGACTGTGGCAGCTACAGTGGAGAATCTGTTATTCTTTCCCAATAACCCGGCGTCTGATCAGGCTCCAAACTGTTTGCCACCAAGATAAACATGAATTATCAGAATTGTCCAAAAGTTGTTCTTTTCTACGTTTTAGTGCTTTGCGTTTGCGTACGTTTGCGTTTAAACGGGAAAGAATAACAGATTCTCCACTGTATATCCGCTGCTGGTACCGTGCAAAGAGTTTGTCAATGAATATTCAGCACTATAAGGGTCAGCATGCTAAAGGTTTATGTATTTTTTATAGCCTTCAATCTCTCTTTTTTTATCCATCTTCAACAATTGTCATCTGCTACTGTTCTTAAAATAGAATGCTAAAATTTTCTTTCCTAAACAGGATCAGAAAATCAGTGTCAAAACAGTTTTGATCCTGATGAGACGCCACATTATGTGGCGTCTCATCTGGATCAAAACTTTTTGCATTTAGGTTATCATTGTTTCTTATCAAGGTAAAATATATACATGTCATTTTTGCTATACCGATGAACCTAAGCTATAATTGAAAGAGATATCATTTTGCTTCTTGATTTGTGTCACTCTAAGTACACTTTACCTTTGAATGTGACATTAATTCAGTTGAACCAACCATAATAATATCAACTCTAATCCAATTAATCATAATTTCAAGCTTCTTCAAAATGGACATCATATAACTAGCCTTGTAAACCTTGATCTACAGAGCTTGCTGTCTGGATCTAAACTGCTTGTCGGTGGTGTCAATTGGTTTCCAGCATTCAAAGACTTAACTCTTTGCATGCTAGCGGTAGGGGATATATCTGCCACAGTGATTACCTTCACAAACAGTTTGGATCCTGATGAGCGGCGTCTCATTAGGATCCAAACTGTTTGCCAATCTGACCATGTTTTGAAACGAAATTTTGAACATTCTAATTTTAGAACAGTTGCAGACGACAAATGTTGCAGACGAAAATATTACCCAGCATTCAAAGGCTTAATTAGTCTCAGTGCAATTTATATGCCTGTTATTCAGCGAAACTTGCCAGGATCAATTCATTTCCATGACAACCAAGGTCCGTCATTTACTTTAACAAATGGTGATAAACATTGTCAATTAACTTCATGCTACAAGAATAAATACAGCAGACTTCTTTTTAATTCATCATTTTCTAACATCTGAGTAAATCTAATTATTTCTACCGTTTTCCTGTCTACATCTACACGTTAACCAAATACCCCATATTAGCCTGTTTCTAGTTTTTAAGACAAGTGACCACATAAAGCAAGTTGAAAGTAAAGCAGAATGTGCCTTAAGGCACATTATGCTTTATTTTTCAGCCTGCTTTAACCCTTTACCCCATAGCCTATTTCACTTTTTCTGGATGAAAGGTGACCATTTAAAGCAGGCCTTAAAGTGCATTTTGCTTTACTTTCAGCCTACTTTAAGCTATCATCTGATAGAATTTAGAAAATATTTCTTATGATACTATGGTGCTCGTGCAGTGGAAAGGGTTAAACTTGAACACATTGGGATTGCAATTTAAAATTTGCAATGTTAAATGGACTAAGGGAGACAACTTTCAAATATCACATTTAACTCTTACCCTGCTAGCGGCAGATATGATGACTGCCACAGTCAGTGATTACCTTTGCAAACAGTTTGAATCTAGATGAGACCCCTCAAAATGTGGTGTTTTGTCAGGATCCAAACTGTTTGCCATTCTGACTCTGAACTTAAAAGAAATTTTGAAAATCCTAATTCTAGAACATTAGCAGAAGATATTTGTTTCAGACGAAAAAGTTATATATCATAAAAAAATATTTTCCATATCCAAAGCAGACTGAAAGTAAAGCCGAATGCACCTTCAGACGCATTCTGCATTACTTTCAACCTGCTTTAAGTTGTCACCTATCTTCATGGCTAGAAACAGGTTATAGAGTAATGGGTTCACCCATTTATTTATTTATTTTTATTTTTTTTGATTTTACGTCGCTTTCAACAGTATTTCAGTCATATGGCGACGTCCAGCTAATCACAGGTGGAGGAAGACCCCAGAAGTCCTTTATGCACTGTAACAGGCACAAATCGGCAACTGGGTAGAACCACCGACCTTCCGCAAGCCAGCTGGAAGGCTTCCCCACATGAAAAATCCGAACAACTCTACTGGGATTCGAACTCACAGCGGTAAGGAGCTTAGTGATGTAAGTCACAGTGACTATACCACTAGGCCACGGAGGCCCCTGGGTTCACCCATTACCCCATAGCCTGTTTCAAGTATTAAATATAGGTAAACCACTTAAAGCAAGTTGAAAGTTTTTTACTTTCAGCCTGCTTTAAGCTACCACCAACTAGAATATAGAAAATACTTCCTATTATACATCTTCATGATTGTATAAATTGGAACTATTTTCTTCAGTGGAGGAACAAATCAGGGGCATAAAAAGGCATATTTATGGGGTAATGGGTTAATAGAGAAATGAAGATGTTAGTATTTGAAATACTCACCTTATCATTCTGGAGCTCTTTATGTATATAAAGGACCAATACGTTATGATGTCTGGGGGTCATAAATCATGTGCCCATAAAGAGTCATTTAGTGTACACTCAGATCAGATTGGCATATTGTTTTCCCTAGACTTATTCTAGATTTATTCACAGACTTTAACTATATATCTAGTGATAGTCAAGGGGATAATTGAAAGGGCTTGTTTCCACTTGCTCAATGATAAAGCTAGTTTTTATCTTTAATTTTGACAAGTCTGCCAGCAGAAATTAGGCCGTTATATTCATAATAATGCCAGGGCTCCAGATAAGAAGGAGAAATCCGAACCAAATCCAACATTTTCTCACTCATGCAGCACCAAATCTTAAAATATTATTTCTCATTAGAATCGTCTCTTTGAGACGATTCTAATGAGTAGTGACACCTTAGGGTTTAAAGCAGAAATAAGGATTTAAGTTTTTGAAATACACTCCCCTTATCTGGAGCCCTGAATGCTATTGTGTGATCTATTTTCTCTATTGACTTACTACAGAGCTGCATTTACACAAGTTTAGCATGTTTTAACTCATTAAGACCAATATCTTCTTAACCCATTACCCCATAGCCTGTTTATATTTTTGAAAATAGGTGACTACTTAAAGCAGGTTGAAAGTAAAGCAGAATGCGCCATATGGCGCATTCTGCTTTACTTTCAGCCTGCTTTAAGCTTTTACCAGCTAGAATATGGAAAGTATTAAATATGATACATATTCATTAGGGTTTATATTGGAACTATTTTCTTCAGTGGATGAATAAAATGCATGTGCTAAAAGTCACTTCTATAAGGGAAAGGGTTAAAGAAGACACTGGCTAACTTTGGATCACTCTAGTATATCTATAATAAACTCTTCCAGCAAGCACACAGGAAAAGTTCATTGCAATATCCAGAAACAAGAGCCGCATGCGGCCCTAAATTGCTCACCTGGTACCCATGATTACGGTCATGTAAATGGACCAGAAATGATGACGTTTTCCCTAAATCACCCCATCAACTGGTGGCCATGTTGTTTGAGCTAGGAAGATTATTTGAAGAAAACTGGCAAAGAGTCACCCGTGAATCATTATTTGTGTAAAATCATTCTTTAATCAGACAAACAGTTTCAGAGAAAAAAAATTTGAAAGTTTTTCTATACAGAAATATAAGGAAAACTTGCCCCACCCACTGGCAGACATTTTTTTTAAGATAGCAAAATGATTTTAAGAAATCTGGTAGAGGGTCATCAATTGATCATTTGTGTAAAATTATTTTTAATTTGGACCAGCAGTTTCAGAGAAGAAGATTTTTAAAGTTTTTACTATACAGTACCATAAGGAAAACGTGCCCCGCCAACTGGCGGCCATATTTTTTTAGATATCAAAATAATTTTATGAAATCTGGTAGAGAGTCACCCATGAATCATTTGCATAAAATTACTTTTAAATCGGACCAATAGTTCTCAACAAGAAGATGTTTAAAGTTTTCACTATGTAGCCATGTAAGGAAAATCTGCCCCACCCACTAGTGGCCATAAAAATTATTTTATCTGATAGAGGGTCACCAATGGAACATTTGGGTAATATTATTTTCAATTCAGACCTGTAGTTTTTTATAAGAAGATTTTTAAAAAAAATTCAATTGGTTGCCATGGAAACCACAATTTCAATTGGATGACCTACATGTATATTTGAAGAAATCTGAGAGAGTACCCTACAAGGAACAATGCTATGAAGTTTTGATGAAACTGGCCCAGTGGTTTCCAAGAAGAATATCTTTGAAGAAAAAGTTTGACGAACGACGGACGGACGACGACGGACACAGGGCGATCACAATAGCTCACCTGGGCACTTCGTGCCAGGTGAGCTAATAAATGGGTAAACAAAAACAATATTGAATAAGTTGTCATTTAAAAACAAATAAACAGCTTGTCTTATATATATATGTAATTGAACCCATAGCTACTTTTTAGTTTTTAATAAAGGTGAGCTCTTAAAGCAGGTTGAAAGTAAAGCAGAATGCACAAAAATGAATCTTAATTCAAATTGCCTTAACCCATTACCCCATAGCCTATTTCTAATTTTGAAGACAAGTATCCAATTAAAGCAGGCTGCTTTGAGCTTTCATCTGCTAGAATGTAGAAAATATCTACTATCATCATCATCATCATCATCATCCAGTTTAGTTTAACCAGGCCATTGATTAATCCTTCTTATAAGGGTGAGGCCTGGCTGTCCAGTCTGGAACGAAGCCTCCCTCTCCAAGCTTGGCGGTTTTGTGGGTTGATGTTTTCCAACCCTAGAGCTTCACGGTCTCGTTTTACAAGGTCCTCCCAAGATAGCTTTGGTCAACCTGGACCCCGCTGTGTTGGGATGTTCAGGCATCTGATTTGAGAGATCCAGCTAGAGCTTCTCTCTACATGGCCAAGCCATTTCAACCTATTTGATTGCAGGGTCTCCGCAACGCCTCTTATGTGCAGTTGCATTAACAAAGAGTCAAACGGGACATCTTCATCTGGCTTGACCAGGCAGATCCATCTTATCATCGCTTTGTCATTTCGCTGCATACGTCTGAGTGTATTTGCTGATACAGCCCATGTCTCAGATCCGTAGAGCATAACACTCCTTACACAGGCTGAGTAGACTCTTCCTCTGGTTGCAGATGGCAGAAACTTGCTTGTCAATATGTCACTATGATACATTATTATTGTCTGTATAAATTGGAACCATTGTCTTGCACTGAGGAATAATTAAAAGGCATAAAAAGGCATATTTATAAAAAACTAAAATCTTTATTTCTGAGTTAAACCCTATGGTGTCACTACTCATTAGAATCGTCTCTTCGAGACGATTCTAATGAGTTGTTACACCATAGGATTTGGTGCTAAAAAGAGTGAGAAAATGTTGGATTTGTTGAAAAAACTACCTCTTATCTGGAGTCGGATCTCTCCAAACACTCTCAAGTGTCTAACTTTATTGCTATATTTTAAGGCTCAATAGCCTTTAATAATTTCTTACAATTATGAGAATATTTTATTCTGATCATATGAGGGTCTCAAGTTTGATTTTTGTTTGCTATACTGTGATAGGTATAATAGGCATCAATTTGTTCAAATATGAAAGGTTATTAGACACTTAACTCTTACCATGTTAACAGTGAAACAAATCATGATAACCTTGCAAACAGTTTGGATCCGGATGAGACGCCGCATTATGGAATGTCTTATCAAGATCCAAACTGTTTAACAGTCTGATTCTGTGAAACTTCTATTTTTTCAACAGTGGCAGACAACATTTGTATCAAATGAAAAAATAACCCAGCATGCAAAGATTTCATTTGACTTGAGTTTGGACAACCATTTAAAAAGACACGTTGTCAACCTTCCCAACTCTGTCTTTGTGTTTTCATATATGCAAATATTTGTATAATTAAGAATCACATTTCATCTGGGATCACAATCAATTATCTTTTACACTACAGAGGCCCGTTTCATAAAACATCTTACAACAAAAACGGTCGTAAGTCAAAATTATAAAATACATTTAGTTTCTGATTTCTCTATCTAATCCAGTCTTGTGACACCTCTTTGGAATCGTCTTTTCAAGATGATTCCAAAGAGGTATCACAAGACAGGATTTAATAGGAGAAATAAATAACAATTGAAACTTTTATAATCTGACTTACCATAACATTTGTTGTACAACGTTTTATGAAACGGGAACTTTTGATGACTACAGTAAAACCACATTGCAACCACTCAAACTAAAGCCGTAAACCAATCAGGGGTCCATTGCAGGTGACTTCTTCAGGGCTGCCATTTCCCCAGATTTTTCCGAAATCTTCAGATTTTAATTCAAGCAGATTGAAAGTATGGCAGAATGCACCTTAGGATGCATTCTGCTTGACTTTCACCCTACTTCAAACTAGAAACAGATTATTGGGTAAAGGGTTAAAGGTAAAAGTCGTAAAATTGCGCTTGCGAAAAAAAAGAAAATTTTTAAATCTTAGGATTTTTCATTATTAACTTATGACAGCCCTCACTGTTTCTTCAGAATGATAAAAGAAAAGCACAAAGCTCAACCAGAAAGGATTTTTACTTTATACTTTACTTTCATACTGCTTTAGCCTATTCCAATTAGCTTTTTTTAGTATTGAAAACAGATAGTTTAAAGTAGGCTGAAAGAGTGAAAGTAAAGCAGACTGTTTCATAAAGAGCATTCTGCTTTATTTTCAGTCTGTCTTAAACTGCTGTCTGTTAGGATACAGAAAATATTTCACATGGTGCATATTCATGATCAGTGTATTAAATGAAACTATTTTCTTAAATGGAGGGACATCCCCACAAATATGAGAACATGTTGACAAGAGCTTGAAGGAATGGGATGATGCATTGTTACAGTGGAGAAAACATTATTTCTTTCCCAATAAGCGCGTTTATGCTAAAACTATTATATCTATTGCAAACAGTTTGGAGCCAGATCAGATGCCGGGTAACCCGGCGTCTGATCAGGCTCCAAACTGTTTGCCACCAAGATAATCATGAATTATTATATGCCTTCGTATGATATCGAGCGTTTTCGCGTGTATCTGCAGAGTAAAATACAAGAGTCTGTATCAGGCACCTTGTATCAGCCACTTTGTATTTTACTCCGACTTCGCTTTCGATTTAGTGTGACGTCATCTACATGTATTAGTGCCGCATTATTCTTTGTGGCTTGCAAAAACTCTTTTTTCTGCTGCAAATACCAATAAAGTTTGGATATAAAATGATTCAAACAACTATTTAGTTGTTTCTGGAGTGTATTCAAGGCATATAATAAACACATCACCAGTTGGAAGTGCGCTACAGAGTGTTGCATTTAGCGCTAAATACATCACTCTGTATCGCACTGTCAACTGGTAATGTGTATTTATCAGAATTGTCCAAAAGTTGCACTTTTCTACGTTTTAGTGTTTTGCATTTGCATTTCGTTACGTTTAAACGGGAAATGATAACGTATTCTCCACTGTACATGACTATGAGCGGAAGTAAATCCTTCTATGAACCAACAACAACAAAAACACTTAAATGGAAGAGTAAGTTAAAGGAATAAAAAGGTATATATGGAGTAATGGGTTAAAGACTTTCCTTTGATCAACTTCTGAATGTTCAACTGACACCGATATAAGTGACCTAAAAACATTAAGGACTATTTATAAATAATTGTGCCAAGATACCAGGAAATAGAACAAAATAAAGACCAGAAGGTATTAAATGATGTAATTCTTGGAAACACTTAAGGTAGCTGTATATGAACGATACTGCAAGCGGTTTTTTTCTAATTTATTGTCATGATTGATGATTTTCCCCCCATTTTATAGCTGAGGGGTGAAAATGGTACACATCCCATCAGAATATGCCAATTTACAAAAAATATTTTAATTTTTTACGATTTTATAAGAACATTTAAAAAAAAATTCAACCAACGATATCAAAGCCATCTTTATTTGTAACTTGATTAAAATTGCCCAAAATACTCTTTATAAACATATCTAGGGATCTGTGTCTCAGATTTTTGAAATACCGCTTCAAACCTTTGTTATGTAACATCAAAGTTTTTTTACGGTTTAAAGTCTACCACTATTACGTAACGCTTTATAAAGGACCACTGGAGCTATTTATAAAAATTCTGAGACACGGTTCCCTCGAGGAGATAATACCCTTTCATCTTCTTCAAACCGCATGAAAATCGAACACCAACAGCGAAAGTTAGGAGAGTTCAAAAATACCGCTCGCTTCAAATTATATAATGCCGGAAACTCCAATTAACTGACTGATGTGTCAATTAGGCTCGCGTGACCGCCCGGTATTCAACAAAGACATTCTTTTTCAACAAATAACATGACCCAGCTGATCATCAACCATTTCGTTAAACTCCCCCCCAAATTAACAAAGCCAATCATATAAAAATAACGATTTTGATGCGGTAAAGGTCGTAAATCACCTCTGACAGCTTCGGAATAAACCACCTATCTAGTCACGTAATCTACGCAATTGAGGCACCCAGCGGGGATTCTGACGCGTGATTTACCGGTAAAATGACCGAGAAAGCAAGAGAGAATTTGATAACTTGTAGAAAATACCTTTATCTATCAGGATTTGTAAAAAAGTATAAAACGACTATTTTAACATTTATTTCATAAAAAGCTACCTTAAACAGACAAATGAAACAATCAACATCAAAAATATAAGTAGTGGTCATTATCAAGGTCTCCTTAATAACTCTTTGAATGCTGGATAACTTTTCTTTTAAATTCAGCGTCAGGGTATCAAACAGTTCTAGTTTCTTCATGGAAAATTCCTGCAGGGCTTCAGATAAGGGAAGTATTTTCAAAGCTGAAATCCTTATGTTTTCACCAAACCCTATGATAATAATAATAATAATAATAATAACGACTTTATTTAACGTGGATAACATATTTGTTGTGAAACCAATTTTCAATATGGTCCACAATCATGGCATGTACATAGTTATATACAGAAAGTTAGCACATAAGAACAAGAGAAATTAAGAATATGTACCAGTCATTGCCATACTCCAAAGATAACGGTGTAATCATATATGTTTCACTAAGTTTTAATAAATAGTTAACTATGATATGATTACTCATTAGAATCGTCACTTTGGGTTTGGCTGAGGCATTAACTCTTTCCTTCCTGAAACTTTAAATGGACAATTCAAGTTTCCATTTTATCCTAGTCCATTTCTGACTTTTAAGGGTTGTTTTTGTCAATGTTTGACATTGTGACAAACAGTGAAGACCCTGATCAGAGGGCTCCTTTCGGAGATTTGCATAGGACAAGTGAACTAGTCACATGTACACTGTTTGAAAAGGACGCCTATATGCGGGACTAGTGTTCAAAGGGTTAAAGGAGAAAATACTGGAAATAAGTGGTCAACTCAGTAAACACTAAGTAACTATTGCGGGTTATTAGGTTCCCTAGTGGATCTTTTAAGATACCAAAAGATGAACCAGTTTAAATACTGGTCAAAATCAGCAAACAGGATAGACCTAGATCACCTCTGATCTGGGTCAACTGTTTGTAAATGTAATGATGACATTTTAACTCATTACCACATAGCCTGTTTCTAGTTTTGAAGATAGGTGATCACTTAAAGCAGGTTGAAAGTAAAGCAGATCTGCTTAACTTTCAACCTGCTTCAAGCTATTATCTGCTAGAATATAGAAAATATTTTTTTATGATTCTTATTTGTAACAGTATAAATTGGAACTATTTTCGCAGTAGAGGAATAGGTTAAAGACGTATTTATGGGGTAATGGGTTAAACAGGTCCATGGTGTCGAAAGAGTTAGTGCACTCGTATCTGGAATTGTTATGCCTGTACCACAAGTTTGTGAGCTGGCCAATCAGGGATTGTACAATTGTCCACCTACAAGGGAAATGAATAGAAGATTTTCTGATTGAATCCACCTAAATGTCATTTGTAAAACCTCACATCCTGTTTGAGGCCCTTGTTTATCAGACAGATATTTTCTCCTGAATCTAGCAGACTTCTTAATAAGCCGCTAACACATAAAGAGACGAGTGATTACTCCGCAGATGTCATTATTCTTAATTTCTGCCTGCTCCGTAAATCACATTGTTGGATTACAGTGGAGATATTCCGCCACAATATATGTAGAAGGATCAATATTGCCATATTTTAGATAACTCTCCGTATTGGGAGATAGTAAATGTCTTGTAATGGCTTTCTTCAACAGCTTCTTAGAAATATTAACCCTTATAATGCTGAATTATCAAATGAACTCATTTCTTTTCTGTTAACCCATTACCCCATAGCCTGTCTCTAGTATTGAAGATAAGTGATCACTTAAAGCAGGTTGAAACTAAAGCAGAATGCCCTTAAGGCGCATTCTGCTTTACTTTCAGCCTGCTTAAAACTACCATCGACTAGTATATAGAAAATATTTCTTTTCATACGTATTTATAACTGTAAAAATTGGAACCATTTTCTTTAGAGGAGCAATAAAATGAATGGGCTAAAAGGCACTTCTATGGGGGAAGGGTTAAATGACCAGTATACATACACTCTTGAGGGCTTTGTTGCCAAAGTATTTATAAGCATAACAGTGCAGACAATGATCAATCTCCAAGGACTACTGAATGAGCCCTCTCATATGTACAGCGCTCCCTCTCTACAACGACACCAATTGGGAGACAACAACTATGTGTGTTGTTCGGAGGGAGTCGTTGTAGAGAGGGAAATTGGTTTACATTTGCAAACAGCTTAAATCCAGATCAGACGCGGCATTACGCGGCGTCTGATCTGGATTCAAGCTGTTTGCTACTTGTCATTAAGGGGTTTTTCTGTCAAAATGTATAATAAATAAATTTGTGAAAAACAGCAGACGACAATTTTAAGTACACTGTATTGCAGCCGTGAAAAGGTAGGACATAATTACATTGTTAACCCATTACCCGATAGCCTGTTTTTAGTTTTGAAAATATGTGACTACTTAAAGCAGGTTGAAAGTAAAGCAGAATGCGCCATATGGCGCATTCTGCTTTACTTTCCGCCTGCTTTAAGCTATTACCTAATAGAATAAGGAAAGTATTATATACGACACATATTCATTACGGTATATATTGGAACTATTTTCTTCAGCGGATGAATATAATGCATGTGCTTAAAGTCGCTTCTATAAGGGAAAGGGTTAAGGGAACAACGGAAATAGTCGTTGTTCGGAGGGAATCGTTGTTCGGAGGGCCGCTGTAGAGAGGGAGTACTGTATGTACAAAGTTTGTATAAGGTTATATATATCCATGCTGTATTATGAGGTTAACCTTTAAACTGCCCCAGTAAATATCATCTACAATACCGGTAAGTCAGTCCCTGTCAAGAATGACATTCACAACATTTCAAAATGTACATTTATATTTCCCCAAAGTTTGTCTTCTCTAGAAGTAAAGTACTTTGTTATGTGAACAGAAGACTCGATATAATGTGAACTGTCTGTAAAAACACTTGCATATTCACTTGTTTGCCTCAAGGGTCAATCAACTGTGAAGTCTCAAACATAAATACGCCATTTTACGCCTCTAATACATTCCTCCACTGAAGAAAACAGTTCCAGTTTATACAATTATGAACATTTAACATAAAACACATTTTATATTTTTTAGTAGAATGGTAGCTTAAAGCAGGCTGAAAGCAAAGCAGAATGCACCTTAAGGTGCATTCTGCTTTACTTTCAACCTGCTTTAAGTGGTCACATGTCTTCAAAACTAGAAACAGGCTATGGGAAAATGGGTTAACCCATTACTCCAAAGTCTGTTTCTAGTTTTGAAGACAGGTAACCACTTAAAGCAGGTAGAAAGTAAGCAGAATGGGCCTTATGTGGTATTCATCTTCACTTTCAGACTGCTTTAAGCTACCATCTGCTAGGTAAAGGAAATGTTTAATAGTGCATATTCATGACTGTATACACGTTGTAACTTTTCTGTTCATCGGAGGAATATATTAAAGGTGTGAAAAGGTGTGTCTATGGAGTAATTGGTTAAATATTACCTCCACAGAAGCACCTCAGAATGCATTGAACTATTCTTCCATTTAATTGCACATGTGTATGAAGAGTCCCCTTGCCCCTCATGAGTGCATATGTGCAATAAGATAAGACTTAGTCTACAAATTCCCTCCTCATAAGTGCCTTAGTATACATTTAGTCTCATGATTCCCCCTCATAAGTGCCTTAAATTACCTATACCAATTCCCTCCTTATAAGTGGCTCAGGATTCCCACTCATAAGTGCATGAAGATACCTACACCAACCACTGCCTCATAAGTACCTTAGGATACATTTAGTCCTATTTCCCTTAATAAGTGCATTAAGATACCTCTACCTCTACCAAACCCCCCTCATAAGTGCCTTAGGATACCTTTAACCCTTAGCCCGCCAACTAAATTGTCGTCTGCTATATTTCTCGTCTGCTTCAAGTTTCTAAGTGCTTCAAAGATGCTCAAAATTGCTGAAAATGTTGTCCGAGTGTCAAACTCGGCGTCTCATCCGGATCCAAGCTGTTTGCATATGGAGCTATAGTCGTGAGTGGCAGGCTAAGGGTTAATCCCCTTCCCCTTGATAAGTGCATATAGATACCTATACCAATTACCCCCTCATAAGTGCCTTAGGATAATTTCAGTCCCATTCCCTCCTTACAAGTGCATTAAGATACCTGTACCCATTTCCCCTCATAAGTGCATAAAGATGCCTCTAACAATTCCCTCCTCATAAGTGCCTTAGGATATCTTTAGTCCCATTTCCCTTAATAAGTGCATTAAGATACCTCTACCAATTCCCCCTCATCAGTGCATTAAAATACCTCTAACAATTCCCTCCTCATAAGTGCCTTAGGTTACCTTCAGTCCCATTTCCCTTGATAAGTGCATTAAGAAAACTCTACCAATTACCCCCATAAGTGCCTTAGGATATCTTCAGTCCCATTTCCCTTGATAAGTGCATTAAAATATCTCTACCAATTCCCCCCCACCCCCATCAGTGCCTTGGGATATCTATACCCACCACCACCTCATAAATGCCTTACAATACCTTCAGTCCCATCCCCTTTTAACAAGTGCATAAAGATACCTTTACTCATTTCCTCTCTATACCTCTAACAATTCCCTCCTCATAAGTGCCTTAGTGTACCTTTAGGCCACTTGCCCCTCACAAGTGCCTTACAGTACCTCTACCAATATCTCCTCATAGGTGTCTTAGGTTACCTTTAGTCTCATTTTCCCTCATAAGTGCATGAAGATATCTATACCAACCACCAACTCATAAGTGCCTTAGGATACCATTATTCCCATTCCTCTTGATAAGTGAATTAAGATACTTCTACCAATTTGCTTCTTATAAGTGCCTTAGTTTACCTTTAGTCCCATTCCCACCCATAAGTGCATGAAGATACCTATACCCACCACCACCTCATAAGTGCCTTAGGATAATTTAATCCCATTCCCCTTGATAAGTGCATAGAGATACCTATATCCATTACCTCCTCATAAGTGCCTTAGGATACCTTTAGTCCCATTCCCACCCATAAGTGCATGAAGATACCTATACCCACCACCACCTCATAAGTGCCTTAGGATAATTTAATCCCATTCCCCTTGATAAGTGCATAGAGATACCTATACCCACCACTACCTCATAAGTGCCTTAGGATACCTTTAGTCCCATTCCCACCCATAAGTGCATGAAGATACCTATACCCACCACTACCTCATAAGTGCCTTGGGATACCTTTAGTCCAATTCCCACTCATAAGTGCCTAAGAATGCCTTTCGTCTTATTTTCCCTCATAAGTACCTTAGGACATCTCTACACATTTCTCTTAATAAGTGCTTTGGGGTGATTATAGGTCCATTCCTCCTCATTATATATAGTGCCTAAGGATACCTGCCCATCCATCTTCATAAGAGCCTTATATAGGCTATTGTTTGGTTTTATTGACCTGTCAAAATTTGAATATTCATACGTCACTGAAAGGATATATTTAGCTTCGGTATAAAGTCGATACTTTCCGTTTTGATTTACGTATAGGAACTAAAGGATATTGTTCATTCTGTGTTGAACTTAAATCAATAATCTAGTTAGAGTAGTTGGTAGCGAGTACGGGTACTTGTAAAATGATGAAAGGTTGTGAGTTCGATCCCCGTTAGGTTTTATTTCTTTTTTATTACAATTAATTTCTTTTTCAAACAGTTAGTTTACTTGAATTATTCAACATAGTAATCTATAATACAAAATATGACATAGATAACCTAAACGTTACACTATGTAAACTATTAAAAGTTTTAAATGTATGTAAAATGTGACCTGACGTGGTCTCTCAAACCTAGATTACAAATGCCTTAACTCTTTTATCGTTGAAACCTTAAATGGACTCTTCCAGGTTGCAATTAATTCTAGTCAATGTATGTAAACTAAATGGCAAATGGTGTATCCCTGGTCAAATGACTCAATCGGGATCCCTCTGATTGTGGTATTCACTGACTGTATGGAACAGGAGTATAGGTATACTACCGGTGTCAGATCAAATTTGGACCCCCGTAAAAAATGGACCCGCGGGTCCATTTTTGATAGCGAAATATGGACCCCCCCTGTAAATTTTGGACCCCCCCCCCCCAAAAAAAAGTTGGTAATGCTTCTCCCTAATGCAAAATATTGATAACTCCTATCTTGAGGTTGTTATGCCCTTAAAAAAAAAAAAAAAAAAAATTGTTGGAGAGGGGGTCCAAATTTGATGGCATCAAAATTGGACCCCCCCCCCTCGCTTGGCAACACCCAACCTTAAGTCATTTGATTTTCACATCAACTTTAATTCTTTTCCATTAGTTGTTTTGTTCAAGTAATGTTTTACTCCTTTCCTGAAGTTACTATGCCCTGCAAATTATTTTGGTTGGAGGAAGGGGGGGGTCCAAATTTGATGGCGTAAAAAATGGACCCCCCCCCCCACCCCCCCCTTTTCAACACCCAACCATAAGTCATTTGATTTACACATCAACTTTAATTCTTTTCCATTAATTGTTAAGTTTAAGTGATGTTTTTCTCCTAATCTGAGGTAACTGTGCCCTGCAAATTATTTCAATTGGAGAGGGGGGTCCAAATTTGATGGCGTAAAAATTGGATCCCCCTTCCTCCCATTTCAGCACCCAACAATAAGTCATTTGATTTACACATCAATTTTAATTATTTTCCATTATTTGTTTTGTTTAAGTAATGTTTTACTCCTTTCCTGAAGTTACTATGCCCTGCAAATTATTTTGGTTGGAGAAGGGGGGGGGGGTCCAAATTTGATGGCGTAAAAAATGGACCCCCCCCACTTTTCAACACCCAACCAAAAGTCATTTGATTTACACATCAACTTTAATTCTTTTCCATTACTTGTTAAATTTAAGTGATGTTTTTCTCCTAATTTGAGGTTACTATGCCCTGCAAATTATTTCAATTGGAGAGGGGGGTCCACATTTGATGGCGTAAAAATTGGACCCCCCTCCCTCCCATTTCAGCACCCAACAATAAGTCATTTGATTTACACATCAATTTTAATTTTTTTCCATTATTTGTTTTGTTTAAGTAATGTTTTACTCCTTTCCTGAAGTTACTATGCCCTGCAAATTATTTTGGTTGGAGAAGGGGGGGGGGGGTCCAAATTTGATGGCGTAAAAAATGGACCCCCCCCCCCCCCCTTTTCAACACCCAATGCAGGGCATAGTAACTTCAGGAAAGGAGTAAAACATTACTTAAACAAAACAAATAATGGAAAATAATTAAAATTGATGTGTAAATCAAATGAATTATTGTTGGGTGCTGAAATGGGAGGGAGGGGGTGTCCAATTTTTACGCCATCAAATTTGGACCCCCCTCTCCGACTGGAATAATTTGCAGAGAAAAGTAACCTCAGGATAGGAGAAAAAACATCACTAAAATTTAAACAAGTAATGGAAAGGAATTAAAGATGATGTGTAAATCAAATGACTTATGGTTGGGTGTTAAAAAGGGGGGGGGGGTCCATTTTTTACGCCATCAAATTTGGACCCCCCCCCCCCCTTCTCCAACCAAAATAATTTGCAGGGCATAGTAACTTCAGGAAAGGATTAAAACATTACTTAAACAAAACAACTAATGGAAAATAATTAAAATTGATGTGTAAATCAAATGACTTATGGTTGGGTGTTGAAAAGGGAGGGGGGTCCAATTTTTACGCCATCAAATTTGGACCCCCCTCTCCAATTGAAATAATTTGCAGGGCATAGTAACTTCAGGAAAGGAGTAAAACATTACTTAAACAAAACAAATAATGGAAAAGAATTAAAATTGATGTGTAAATCAAATGACTTATGGTTGGGTGTTGAAAAGGGGGGGGGGGTCCATTTTTTACGCCATCAAATTTGGACCCCCCCCCCCTTCTCCAACCAAAATAATTTGCAGGTCATAGTAACTTCAGGAAAGGAGTAAAACATTACTTAAACAAAACAACTAATGGAAAATAATTAAAATTGATGTGTAAATCAAATGACTTATGGTTGGGTTTTGAAATGGTAGGGGGGTCCAATTTTTACGCCATCAAATTTGGACCCCCCTCTCCAATTGAAATAATTTGCAGGGCATAGTAACTTCACATTACTTAAACAAAACAAATAATGGAAAAGAATTAAAATTGATGTGTAAATCAAATGACTTATGGTTGGGTGTTGAAAAGGGAGGGGGGGGTCCAATTTTTACGCCATCAAATTTGGACCCCCCTCTCCAATTGAAATAATTTGCAGGGCATAGTAACTTCAGGAAAGGAGTAAAACATTACTTAAACAAAACAACTAATGGAAAATAATTAAAATTGATGTGTAAATCAAATGACTTATGGTTGGGTTTTGAAATGGTAGGGGGGTCCAATTTTTACGCCATCAAATTTGTCCCCCCTCTCCAATTGAAATAATTTGCAGCACATAGTAACCTCAGATTAGGAGAAAAACATCACTTAAACTTAACAAGTAATGGAAAAGAATTAAAGTTGATGTGCAAATCAAATGACTTATGGTTGGGTGTTGAAAAGGGAGGGGGGTCCATTTTTTACGCCATCAAATTTGGACCCCCCCCTCCCCCCTTCTCCAACCAAAATAATTTGCAGGGCATAGTAACTTCAGGAAAGGAGTAAAACATTACTTAAACAAAACAAATAATGGAAAAGAATTAAAATTGATGTGTAAATCAAATGACTTATGGTTGGGTGTTGCCAAGGGAGGGGGGGGGGGATCCAATTAAATTAAGGGCGTAAAAAGGCATATTTATTGGATACTGGGTTAAGCTACCATCTTCTAGGATACATAAAATATTTCTTATACAGTAAATGTTTGTGACTGTATAAAATGGAATTATTTTCTTCAATGTAAGAATACATTGTACAAAATGGAACTACTTTCTTCAGTGGAAGAATAAATTAAGGGCATAAAAAGGCATATTTAATGGGTAATTGGTTAAGCTACCATCTTCTAGGATACATAAAATATTTCCTATACAGTAAATGTTTGTGACTGTATAAAATGGAATTATTTTCTTCAATGTAAGAATACATTGTACAAAATGGAACTACATGTACTTTCTTCAGTGGAAGAATAATTTAAGGGCGTAAATAGGCATTTTTATTGGGTAATGGGTTAAGCTACCATCTTCTAGGATACATAAAATATTTCCTATACAGTAAATGTTTGTGACTGTATAAAATGGAAATATTTTCTTCAATGTAGGAATACATGGTACAAAAAGGAACTACTTTCTTCAGTGGAAGAATAAATTAAGGGCGTAAAAAGGTATATTTATTGGGTAATTGGTAAAGCTACCATCTTCTAGGAAACATGAAATATTTCCTATACAGTAAATGTTTGTGACTGAATAAATTGGGATTATTTTCTTCAGTGGAAGAATAAATTAAGGGCGTAAAAAGGCATATTTATTGAGTAATGGGTTAAAATATTCATTGGTTTCTTGTTTCTTAACTTTTTATTATGTTTTTTTATCATTCTAAATTTTTGCATGGGGGGGTCCATTTTTTACAGGGGGGGTCCAAATTTGATAGCGAAATATGGACCCGCGGGTCCATATTTCGCTATCAAATTTGGACCCGGGTCCATTTTTTACGGGGGTCCAATTTTGATATGACACCGGTATTCGTGAATGATACATAAATCAGATCCAACGGGATTTCAATCCATTTTTCTCCTCCTCCTTGCAGTCTCGAATGCACAAAATAATAAAAGATAATAATAAAAAAAAAAATCCTCCGCAGGGTATCCAACTCATGGCCATACATTTACTAAGTAAAACACTACTGTACTGCCTCGACCACGATGGCATATAGGTATCGAAATTTTATTCTAAATATAAACTTTATGTTTCAACCATGATCTACCCGTAAAACTAGCGGAAATAATCGCTGTCGACCGAAGCTAAATATAGCGTGTTCAACCAGCGTATAATTATTTAAATTTTGACAGGTTAATAAAACACAACAATACCTATAGTCAAATTCCTGGCCTCATAAATGCCTTGTAAGATTCTTTGGATGCCTTTAGTATTACCCATTCTTCAACACATGTCCCCATTTAGTCTTATTTCTTAAGTAAAATTTTGATAATTGGATCTCACTTAAGTCAAACATACCCATATTTTAAAGTTAAAACGTGGCTAAGCCACGTTTTAACTTTGAAATATGGGTATGTTTGACTAAAGCAAATTCAAATTATCGAGTTTTGACTGTATAAAGATGATTGCATCAAATTAAAAATTTCAGCGAACATCAATTTTGAAGCAAAGAACAATTCGTTTAAGTGTTTCAAGAGGTAAAGTGGGGATGAGGAATCCCTAGAGTACAGCAGTAGACATGGTATATGGTAGTCAGACAGTTATGTCAACATTAATACAGCCACCAATATCACTGTACTATACCCTAAGGCAACAAACATTCAAACGTTTAACTCCTTCAAAACTTACTAAAACTTTTGTCTGCAACTATTGTCATCTGCTACTGTTTGAAAATTAGAATTTTCTGAAATTTCTTTTAATACGAGGTCAGAGTGTCAAAAAGGTTTGCATCCTGATGAGACACAGAGTCATCTGAATCAAAATTGTCTGCAAAGGTTATCAAGATTTGGTCCAGTCAAACTTTTTACTCACATTTAAAATCAGAAAGGGAAAAGACTATTTAGTTTTGGATGAATGCAGAATTATGATTCTTGCAAATTACTAAGGATGTTAACGGTTAATCGGTTAACCTTTAGAAGCGCGGTTAATCGGTTACACTTTTCCTTCGAAAGGTTAATCTGAAAACAAAAATTTTGAAGTTGGATCATAAAATCTGCTGCATGTAAACAGCGGACAACACCTCCTTTGCTGTTTCAACTGCATTAACATCTTGAAGAATAACACGCCGCGGGCGTGTACTACCCCATCTACAAAGGTTGCCAGGTAATCCTGATATAAACCAGTGGGATGAGGCAATTGACAGGTCGCCAATGCTGAGGTTATTGTTGTGATTTTACTAGATTAAGATTAGTGTCCTATTATTAAGAAATGTGTAGAAAACGTTCGAACTGAATCCAATATTATATGGATCGTATAAATCCAGCAATGAATAATAGTACATGTACTTGAAATTTCGGAGAAATATATCTTCACATAACTGCTCTAAACTGAAAATGACATGTTTAACCGTCCAACAGCCAAGCGGTTTTGATCTAGATGAGACACCTATTAGCTCGGTGTATTTCATTATTCAGAATCACTTGCAAAAAAGTCAAAAGTGTATTCCGGTGCGTTTCCGATTCGAATGTCAAGTTGATTAATTTTTGTACTGTACCATTCACAAACAGGTTACGTAATTTACGCTCTGTATTGTCGTCTGCTACTTTTCGTAGGAGTGGCAAAAATCTAATCTGCTGTCTAAAAAATTTCTTCTACTAACAAGTATGTTAATAGAACATCGCCATATATTTCATACACATATGTAAAGTCAGAGAATTTTAATGATTTTGAAAGCAGCCTGGATCCAGATCGGACGCAGTTTCACTCGGCGTCTAGTCGGAAGTCAGACTATTCGACATTTGTCAATAGGATTCTTCAAAGAATGGAGGGCTTTCATTAACATTCAGAACTAACAGTAGGTAGTAGACATAGTTTTTCTCGGCAATACAATGGTTTAATTTTATGTCAGGTTAACCGGTCGGTTAACCGGTTTTTGCTCGCGATTAACCGGTTACAATATCAGTATCCGTTAACATCCATACAAGTTACACATCTTCATGTCATCCTTCATCAGTCTACTAAGTTTAAATGAGCTATCTACTACAACAAGAGGGCCTGATTCATTAGGCCCTGATATCGCTCACCTCTTGTACTGAAGCCTGATAGCTTTACCTTTCTGTTTCACCCGTTTTATCTAAATCCATTCAAATTTGTAGTATAGCATGAAAACATTTAGAATACAACCTCATAATTCTAGTATAGTAGAGTACATCAAGGGCAGGTAACTTAAGAGCCTAAACAATACTGAAATGAAACCTTTTCTAGCATTTCAAAGTATATCAAGGGTAGATAACTATTGCCACAATGATTAGATTTCAACATTAATTGCACTCCTTCGAGAACTTATATATATAGCTATATACTTTGTGTGCAAGTCAAAATCCATTGAAAACTGTAGTTGCAAGAGTGTAAACAATGTTAGATATGGCATTTTCAGCAATTCAAGGGCAGATAACTCTTGACCTATTGGTCCAATTTCAAATATAAGTGCACTTATTCGAACTCTTATGGTAATATACAATCTGTGCAAGTTTGAGAAAGATTGGATAAAAAGTGTGGCCTCTAAAGTGTAAACACCCTTAAATATGGCATTTTCAGCAATTCAAAGGTAGATAAATCTAGACTTAATGGCCCGATTTTAACCATAATCGAACTAATTTGAACTCTTATGGTAATATACAATCTGAGCAAGATTGAGAAAGATTGGATAAATATTGTTGCCTCCAGGGTGTAAACACTGTTAAATATGGCATTTTCAGCAATTCAAAGGTAGATAACTCTTGACCTATTAGCCCGATTTCAACCATAATCAAACTCATCTGAACTCTTATGGTAATATACAATCTGGGCAAGTTTATGAAAGATTGGATAAATATTGTGGCCTCTAGAGTGTAAACACTATTAAATATGGCATTTTCAGCAATTCAAAGGTAGATAACTCTTGACCTATTAGCTCGATTTCAACCATAATTGAACTCATTTAAACGCTTATGGTAATATACAATCTAAGCAAGTTTGAGAAAGATTGGATAAATATTGTGGCCTCTAGAGTGTAAACACTAAAATTGTTGACGCCGGAAGACGGACAACGCACGACGGACATTCAAGGATTGCAAAAGCTCACCCTGAGCTAGTTCAGGTGAGCTAATAAAATCTCTCTATTACGACCACTATAATTTGTTAATTATTGGGTGTTTAAGGCAGGTGACTGCTTAAAGCAAGGTGACACTGTCACCTTGCTTTGAGCTGTCACCTGTCTATTATACCAACAATTAACCTTTCGTTTTAGTGATCATAAAAGAGAGGTTTTACTGTATGTTTCTGTAGATATCATCGAGGCAAAATTGAATATTCAAATAAGAACAAGATGACAATATGTTTGTGAAACATTATGCCCTCTTCCTACAATCTCATATATTTGACCATTTGACCTGTGTGACATGTATATGATATACATATTCAAATTCTTCTCATGCAATTAGAGCAACACATATACCAAACATGAAGGTCCTATCGCCTGAGGGTCAAAGGTTGTGGCCATTTTAAATATTTCATCTTATGAACTCTGTTACCTTGACCTTTGATTTTACATGTCTAATTAAAAACGTACTCGAATTCTTCTTTATTAGAGCAATATGTACACTAAATAGTCCCTATGACTTAAAAGTCAAAGGTTATTGTCATTTCAAATATGTCACCTTCTGACCTCTCTGAACTTGACCCTTAATATGACATACCCAAAACTTGCATATTCATATACCTCTTCATATGGGCAACACATACACCATTTTTTAAGTGTGTATTTGTAATTTTTCAAAAGTTATTGCAAACTTTCAGGTTGCGGACTCAAATTGACCTTTTCACCTCCAGAGCACCAGATAAGGGTAGTTTTTCAAAAACTAAAATCTTTATTTCTGAATTAAACCCTATGGTGTTACTACTCATTAGAATCGTCGAACCCTATGGTGTTACTACTCATTAGAATTGTCTCGAAGAGACGATTCTAATGAGTAGTAACACCATAGGATTTGGTGCTAAAAAGAGTGAGATAATGTTGGATTTGTTGAAATAACTACCTCTTATCTGGAGCCATGCACCTCCTTGCCCTTTGACTCAACATGTCTGAAATATACATTTTCAAATTCATTTCAATACAGCAACATTTATAACAAATCACTTGAGGGTCAAAGTGTATTACCATTTCAAAATTTACCTTTTGACCTCTGTGACCTTGACCTTTGACCGACATGCTCAAAACCTGTAAATTCATTTACCGCTTCATACGGGCAACACATCATGTATTAAGTGTGTATTGGTTATAGTTCAAACGTTATTGCAAATGAGCCGTGCCATGACAAAACCTGTCTTATTGCATTGCAACATTGTACAGACCAATCACCATTGTCATCCTTGGCACTGTGTTTGAGTTTAGTCTACACAGCCAAATAATGTATATAATACTGCTAAACATGGTGCTTTAGATGCATGTGGGTGTCAAACAGTGTAGATCAAGACTGCAATAAGGCAGGTTTTGTCATGGCATGGCTCAAATGTCAAGGTTACGGAATAAATATGAACTAGTTCTTGTGTACTGCACTTTCTTTAGTCATGCCTTATCATTGTATCAAGTTTCAGTGACTTACATTGGGAATATGCTTCGGTCAAAAAAGAGTGATAGATGGATGGACAGATAGACAAAAGGGCATTATGATGGAATAAAAGGACAAAAAGACAATACCGCAACTTTAATGACCCCCACCCCCTTCCTGCTCCAACAAAAAAGCACCTGATTTTCTAGCTGTACCAAGAACTGTCTTATCTTGGTCTATGCTGTTTTCAAAAAGACTCAATATATGCTATAAGCTGGAGGCGGGTAAATCTAAGAGGATTATCAAAGACCATGGTGACAATTCTCTTTGCAATTTTTATTTACTAAGACATTTAATGAAGATGAGATAATTTTGTTTGTTCACACAAAGCATCTTTATATTTGGTACCTCTAATAAAATAATTAAAGTTAAATTAATTTAAACATCCCGTATACACCTCTATAAAAAGTGTATGACTTGAATTTTGACTCAATTAAGCTAGAGTTCCCACACTACTAACTCTTTGCATGCTGGGCCTTTTTTTTTGGTCTGCAACAATAATTGTTGTTTGCTAGTATTCAAAAACTATTTTTTGGAATTTTCTATACAAAACAAGGTCAAAGTGTCAAACAGTTTAGATCCTGATGAAACACCATGTTTTGCTAGGTCTGATCAGGATTCAAACTGTTTGCAAAAGTTATCATTGTTTCACGGCTCCCATGCTAAGAGTTAATTGATTTTTCTGTAACATTTGTCAGAAATTGAGGTAAAAAGTTTATTTTCCTTTCATGAATTCACTTCTTTTTCTCTTGCAAAACAAAGTTTTTTACAGAAATATATTTGATTTGAGTTTTGTACAATGAGTTTTTCTATTTAATGTATATAAGGAGTCATTTGCCTTAACTCTTTCCTCCCTGATCTTTTAAATGGAAAATTCCAGTTTACATTTTAGTCTAGTCCATTTCTGACTTTCAAGGGTTGTTTTTTCAATGTTTGGCATTATGACAAACAGTGAAGACCCTGATCAGAGGGCTCCTTTCGGAGCCCTCTGATCTGGGTCTTCACTGATTGCATAGGACAAGTGTACTATTCACATGTACACTGTTTCAAAAGGACGTCAAAAAGACTGTTTATCATTGGTCTTCCTTAACCCATTACCCCCACAGCCTATTTCTAGTACGTATTGAAGATAGGAGACTACTTAAAGCAGGTTGAAAGTAAAGCAGAATGTGCCTTAACCCATTACCCCCACAGCCTATTTCTAGTTTTGAAGAGAAGTGACCACTGAAAGCAGGTTGAAAGTAAAACAGAATGTGCCTTCAGGCACATTCTGCTTTACTTCCAGCCTGCTTTAAGCTACAATCTACTAGAATATAGAAAATGTTTCTTATGTTACATATTATTGACTGTTTAAATTGGAACTATTTTCTTCAGTGCATTAATAAATAAAAGGCGTAAAAAGTCGTATTTATGGGGTAATGGGTTAAGGCACATTCTGCTTTACTTTCAGCCTGCTTTAAGCTACCATCTGCTACAATATAGCAAATATTTCTTACTTACTAACCTACTTAATCCTGATTTTCTTAAGATGTAGATTCATGACTGTAAAATGAAGAACTAATTTCTTCAGTGCAGGAATAAATTTAAGGTGTAAAAAGGCATATTTATGCAGTAATGGGTTAAAGGACCACTCAATCATCACACTGTACCTTGAATCTGCAAAACTTTTACAGTCAGAGAAAAATGGTTGTTGCAATGTCTCAAGAGTCAATATTAGAATATAAGCAGATAGTCTTTAGCAGAATGCATCTTTAATAATAGGCTGACACTGTAACCATTAAGAAATAAATAAAAGCCAAACTCAACTAAAAAGTTTGTTTCCAAGCTCAGAATTGAGTTTTTTTATGAGTTTTTCATGACTCTGAGAAATATTATTTACCTTATTTTAGAAATCAGATCATAAAAAGTGCTGAAAAAACCTGGTCACACTGTATAAAACTGAAAAGCTAAAGTGTGACAAAGTATTTTATTCATAACTCGTGAAAACAAACAAGAAATATCTTTAAAAAAGATATTTGGCGGAATGGGTGGTGAAGGTAATGATGTATATGGAATTGATTTTATCCAAGTTGCAATAAATAGGATGGTAAATCAGGATATTAAGCTTAATATTTATCTAATAAGATACGCGCAGTAATCTACGACCACATACATATAATCAAAGACTGAAGGTCTTGAGTTGCGGTGCCGTAAAACCCAACTCAATCAATCAATCAATGAAGGTCTTGAGAGTCGCCAAGAATGAGTTTTTGCAATCATTAAACTACATTTGTACTGGATCTGAGGTTAATCATTAGTTTGTTAAGGCAGTTGGTCTCTCAAAGACTGAAGGTGAAAGTACAGCAGAGAGCATTTACACACGCTTATGCTTTTGATCGGGCTACATTTTGCTGCAAGTTGTCAGCTGTTTGTATTCAATCAATGAATTCTTTTTCAGAGGTGGTTGTAGAGAGATTTACTGGAAAATTCTTGACAGAAGGTACAGTTTGCACATAAATCTACTGCTTGGTTCACAGGGGGGGGGGGGGGTGGGGGGGGGGTCAAATTTCCACTTCCATCTTTATAAGCCAATTGAATTGCACTTACTTCTTCCTAGGATGTGACTGAAAGTGATGAGAATTTTTAAAGACTGATCTAGATCACGGCATTATACTTCCATGTCTAGATCTACGTGTATCATTTTTATTTTGTAATTTGTAGATACCATAAATTACTAAAATTCATATGTGTGTGCTCTTTTGTTAGTTGTTTATACTTTAAATATGGTTTGATTGTTTAAATATTCTCAATCATCTGATTTTGATTTGAGATTTTTGGAAAGCATCCCCGAAATATGCCGAATATGAATTGTTTGAAACGACACCTCAAATGAGAAATTCATGTTGCCACCGGTAAATAAAGCAAGTGTCCGCTTCAAGAATTCGTGTATGGAATTTGTCTTGTAGAGTTACTTCTATGTTCTGATTTATTATAAAAATATCTACAAAGTGTAGCAATGTACGTTTTAGGTATAGATCTACGTGTTGTTGGGTTTTCGCATTTAACCAAGCGATTGCGATCGCGTTAAAAAAATCACGGTTTGTTTACATTTGAGGTCACAGAGTTGCGCATGCACTGGAGGAAAACGGTGTTAACACAAAAATACCCATCATGCTCGAAATCTTTTCGATATCTAGGTTAAATTCAAACGCCAGTTTTCTCGTAATCTCACTGAATTGTTACTGCTATTCTTTCTTTTTCATATACTTAGTACTAGATTAAAATTATGATCAATTCTATTATGAACAATTTCGTTCTGATTTGCAGAACGCATCAAATCATTGCCGAACTTGAGACAATATGTCATATCTTAAATAGAAACACTATGTCATTCAAATCACTACCTAACGGTCGGGACACGTAAAATTTCTCGGTTATAACTCACTAGCAGTAGCGGAAAGTCGTGTTTACTACTGGTACCGCTACATAGCAAATCAGCCTATAACAGTCTGTGTCTCCAGGGCTCGAACTTCGTTCTTGCGAACTCGCAAAATGCGAGTGGAATTTTGAAAATGCGAGCTGAAAAATTCAGCACTTGAAAAAAATTGCGAGTGTATATTTTGATGTTCAGACATTCCAAAATGTAAGGTTAAATTGGTAAAGACGAACACAGTGTCTAACCCTTCTTTTAAATATAATTATCGCTTTCGCCCATTCTGTTCTTTTCGTATCTCGACTATTTATAACTTCGGGAAACCCAGCACTTAACGCATGCGCATGATTGATAGCCCGGCTTCATACGTACCAACGCTAAATCAGCATCAGAAAAAGGGGAACCAGTCTATTAGCTAGTGACCACAAACTGCGAATGGTGAACTCAAATATCAACGTTTTCCAGTACACTCGTCCTTTTAGCGTTTATAAACGAAAGGCTGACGAGACATTTAAGGAAGAACAGCCGACCACAGGCTGAAAGCTTTCCCAAACCAAGTTACGAAACTCACGAAGTAAAGTGTGTTTTATTGCTTTGTGCGAAAATGGGTCGAACCACGGCATCGCTAAAATCTGTCCTAAAAATGATAGAAAGAAATGAGCATCTTTCTTGAACATAATATGACGATAGTGAAAGCGTTTTCGAAATATAGTGTACTGTCTGCCGACTGTCTTCACCTAAGATAAAAAAAATCATCCATAAACATCGAACTCTGAAAATATAACACGGTCCTTTCGCCCCCTTGACAAAACGACCCAGCTACAAAGTTCAGCTATAGTCCGTATTTAATTAATCTGCAAACCTTGCTGTTTGAATGAAAATTGACTATATGGGATGGACTGCAAATAAAGACTTATTTAAAGTTAAGAATAGTAACTGTACAGTACTGGTACATACACAAAAAGACACACACTCTAGTTATTATTTTTTAAACTTTATTTACATGAGTAATCTAGCACAGAATGAGATACAGAATGAAAGTTCAACAAAGTAATGTTTATCTTATAATTTTGATCAAAATGATGTGAACCATCAATTTGTAGATAATCTTATTGAAAAAGCAAGTTGGAACCTGGTTTTGCAAGTAGAAAATATGGGCACTTGCAAAAAAATGCAAGTGGGAAAAAAGCTAAAGTTCATGCCCTGGTCTCTTATTTTACAAATTTGTAAAAGTCAGTAGTCAAGTCTAGCCGCTACCCAATCAGACTATTCGATTTTAAGCACGTGTCCTTAAGCTTTCATTTCTGGTCATTCACGATTGGTTGGGCCATATAAGGTTTGAGGCCCAATGAGAAATTAGACAGTTCCGCCGAAAAATATTTGATATATTTGATATCACTACTGAATGTGAGAAAGAAATAAAACAGAATCTGACATGAGTGCTCATTATGTAACACTTTTAAGCCGTATACTGTAGTACCCCCGCCATATATATTTACCCCCAAACAAATTGTGACATTGTTTTGTAGTGACGTCATCGCCAATGACGTCATTTGGCGTCCCGCTTCATACTTGTGGAGAACAGTTGGACTAAGAGAGAGTAGTCACAAGGCGTGGCCTAATTAACTTCTTTTTCTCATGAAGTTATGAAAAAAATTTAAAGCCAATCACAGCTAACCAAAAGTAATGAAAACAAACTGTATAAAATAAGTGAAATTTTCCCCAAGAAAAGAGAACAGACTTACTGGTATGAGATAGATCCTGTAAGATAACAGTGCAGAATCTGATCAGACAGCTCCTTCAGGAGCTGTCTGATCTGGGTCTACACTGTTTTCAACTAACATCAGTATATATAATATACACGGTATATTGTGTTATCAGCAGAAGGGTTAAAAGGTCAAACGATCAGTCACAAGTTTGACTGTACTCTCAATCTGCAAGAGTTCTATCTTCAGACTAAAAGGGTGTTGACAGTGTCACAGCAAGGAGACAAGCATTGATCTAAAGGTAATTTCTGTCTCCCAATTTGATTACCAAGTAATCACATCTTCACGTTTCACACAGGCTATATACAGAAGGTTGTCACTTCTGAACATAATCACAACCTATGGTCTTTTACCAATCACAATTACATACTTATGAGACGAGGCTGGCTTACAAGTTAGCACTTCCATGAGGGCTCCAGATAAGAGGGAATAAACTGAACAAATTCAACAGTTTCTCACTCATTTCAGTACCAAATCCTACAGTGTCACTACTCATTACAATTGTCTCGAAGAGACGATTCTAATGAGTAGTGACACAATAGGGTTTAATGCAGAAATAAAGATTTTAGTATTTGAAATACTCCCCTTATCTGGAGCTCTGCCTTCCAGTGCTTGTGAAAGGAAGCAATCTGAGAGAGTTGACCCATGATCTGTTCATGATCTGGTCGCTGCTCTAAACTGTTAGCCAATATCTGCCATGCTTGATATCATTTTCAGACCACTTTCTTGCAGAGAAAAAACTAACTACGTTCAAATTTCTGGTTATAACCTGATAAGGCATTTTCCCATCATCTAAAATGTAGCATTGCCTAAAATGCGAGCCATTTCTGCCTCGAAAGGCTAAGGATTAACCCTTTTAACACTTACTAAATGTCTTCAGCTTCAATACTTCCACTTGCTCAATACTTGATACTGAAACATTACTCGGTAAAGTTTTAGAAATGGAATCTAATATGCAAACAGTTTGGATCCTGATCAGACGCCGAGTTACTCGGCGTCTGATCTGGATCCAAACTGTTTGCAAGTGTGATGGTGATAGCGATTAGCAGTGTAAGAGTTAATTACAGTATGGTTTCAATAGATCTCCACCGTGAAGCAAAAAGGTCAGGCTTTCATGACAATACCGCATGAATTATTGAACACTTCTAGCAAGCTTCAACGAAACCTTTTGTGGTGCAAGGGAGGTAATCTAGTACTTCTATTAACCCTATAAACACTCATCAGTGCATTCTGACTAAAAATGTTGTCTGATCAGATTTCAATTATTTTCTTTGTTGTCAAAATGTAATAATACATGTAATGTAAAAAATAAATAAGATACTGATTACATGTAAACCTAAATTTTGTATAGGTCCGATCTGGATATTAACCCTTAGCCTGCCACTCACGACTATAGCTCCATATGCAAACAGCTTGGATCCGGATGAGACGCCGAGTAACTCGGCGTCTCATCCGGATCCAAGCTGTTTGACACTCGGACAACATTTTCAGCAATTTTGAGCAACTTTGAAGCACTTTGAAACTTGAAGCAGACGAGAAGTATAGCAGACGACAATTTATTCGGCGGGCTAAGGGTTAAGATACTCTTTAAAGACTGTTAAAATTTCTTTATAGAAAGACTGCTTAACCCTCTATCCAATAGCTTGTTTCTAGTTTTGAAGACAGATGACTCCCCTTAAAGCAGGTTGAAAGTAATGGCCCTGTCATACCTTACCGGATAGCGTAAATGGACGTCCAACGGAGAAAAAAAATTCCAATCTGTTTGTCTCTGTTCGCATTTGTTTCTTGTCGGTTTCTTATTCGGTATATTCGCTCATTGTTCGGCCATGTTCAGTGATGTCCGTTCAATCCTGTGGAAAGTTTTAAGCATGTTGAAAACTTGGGAACGGATGCCACCGAACAAAAATGAACGCTAGATGTACGGTAGCTATGCGTTTGCATACGTTTTGTTCGGAATGCATGCGTTCATTGTCCTGTACTTGTTGCATTCGTTGATATCTGGTAAAACGGCGAGACCATTACTTAACATCCAACGGATCAACCGGAGATGTTCCGGCAACTAACCGCAGGTTCAACAGACCAACCGGAGGTGTTCCGGCAACTAACCGCAGGTTCAACGGACAATAACTCGAAATTTATGAGCTATGCCCCTTGTTGAACTTGAAATATTAGAATTTTGTTTGTTTTTCCGCATTTTTCTTTGCACATGCTTTCACATATTAAGCTGAAAATTACCATATGATACTGTCTTTATAAATTACATATTGACTATTGAGTTCACGTGTCGTCAAAATTTGTCAAGTTTTCCATGAGTTAGGCCTCCTGCAGGGCATATTATGTATTGTGAGCATTTCTTGTTCGGTCTTTTTATACCAGTTTTATCGTGACAGGAACAAGAACGTTTCTTAAACATTCCAAGAACGTTGCGTCAGTTTCTCATGCGTTCCACTTTCGTTTCATCCGGTATTTATCCGTTACCTGTAAAGTTATGTCCGTTAATTTACCGTTAATTATTCTTTACATGTTCGGTAGTTGTTTGGTCATCATGCATTTTATTTGCTCCGCATGCGCCCCATGCGGCATCGAGGACGACTTTTGTCACTTGATATTTTTCTTAGACAAATTTTCTTTCCGTTTATCGTCTGTTTATGCCATCCGGTGAGGTGTGACTACCATTAAGCAGAATTCACCTTTCAGTCTGCTTTAAGCTACCATCTGCTAGGATATTGAAAATATTTCTTATGTTGCAATGATTTTGTTACTGTATGAAATGGAACTTTCATTGGAGAAATTAATTGAATGCACAAAATTGCATATTTATGGAGGATTGTGTTGATGCAGTATAAAGGTTACAGGATTGATGGACAATGAGCCACCCACCTGTTTTGCATGGGAAGATGGGAGCTCCCTGTCTTTTAGCACAATATAAAGTTTTTACTTGGCTGTAAATATTCACGTGTTGGTCGATCATATTTAGCCAATTAATAATTGTTTCGTTTAAACATGAAAATCATAGATACGGACTGCCTTATAACACTGAAATGACTGAAATAATTATCATTCACAAATTGACTCTTAGTAAATAAAAGTGTCGCTTATGCTGTGAAATACCCGAAATTAATTGTTTAGAAACATCCGCCAGTAAAACTTGAAAGTTTGATAGGTTGATTGACTCCATTGTCCTTATATTCATAAGTTAAAGGTGTTTTTGTCTCAGAATTCTTAAACACGTCAAAGTTCTCAAACATTTCGGGAGTAGATGGATAGAAGGAAATGCTAAATGTTAACAATTAGAACAACAATTATTATCAATTAAAAACAAATCAAATTAAAACTTAACAAGAGCCGCATGCGGCCCTAAATCGCTCACCTGGTACCCATGATTGCAGTCATGTAAATGGACCAGTAATGATTACGTTTTCACTTATTCACCCCAGCCACTGGTGGCCATGTTGTTTGAGCTAGTAAGATTATTGGAAAAAAAAAACTGGCAAAGGGTCACCCTTAAATCATTATTTGTGTAAAATTATTCTTAAATCAGACCAGTAGTTTCAGAGAATTTTTTTTTGGAAAGTTTTTCTATACAGAAATATAAGGAAAACTTGCCCCACCCACTGGCGGCCATGTTTTTTAAGATAACAAAATGATTTTAAGATATCTGGTAGAGGGTCATCAATTTACCATTTGTGTAAAATTATTTTGAATTTGGACCAGTAGTTTCAGGAGAAGATTTTTAAAGTGTTTACTATACAGTAACATAAGGAAAACGTGCCCCACCCAATGGCTGCCATGTTCTTTTAGATATCAATAATTTTAAGAAATCTGGTAGAGGGTCAACCATGATCATTTGCATATAATTACTTTCAAATGGGACCAGTAGTTTTTGACAATAATATTTTTAAAGTTTTCACTATATAGCCATATAAGGAAAATCTGCCCCACCCACTAGCGGTCATGTTTTTTAAGATAGGAAAATTATTTTTAGTTCTTGTAGGTTCTTGTAGGAGTGTCAAACAGATTGAAATCAGGTAAGATGACAAGTAACTTGGTGTGTCATTTCGATCCAAACTATTTGTAACATTCAACACAAATGCACCAATAATGGCTAACAGTTAATCTTAGTATCTGACTAGAATGTTCACTCTGAACTGTGCCACTATGTCAAGACATCTATCTTTTCGGATAACATGTACATTCTTCCATGTATGTCAAACATAGCAAATATTGTAATTTCATTTGAAAATATTGAAAAGTGTAAGTGACTTGAAAACATTAACTATAATTAAAGTCTCATGGGAGAATTCATTAACCCTTGTTATATAGTATTGAAGACCGATGATTGCTTAAAGCAAGATGAAAGCAAAGCAGACTACTCCATAAGGAGCATTTTGCTTTACTTTCAGTCTGCTTTAAGCTATCATCTGCTAGCATATGATAAAGGAAATGTTTCTTATGGTGGCAATACTCATGATTGTATAGTGTATAAAGTAGAACTATTTTCAGCGGCTGCAGGATAAAGGCGTAAAAAGGCGTATCTATAGGGTAATGGGTTAAGGCACATCGCTGACAGAGTGTGACAGTACAGTATAGATTTTCTGCAAGAATCTGTTTTGTTAGTGTTATTGATCTGCATAAAATAAGCAGCATTTCCCTAGTGACAGCTTTCTGAAGGCTAATATGACAATATCTTAAATGCAAACCAATTTAATCAGAATATCCTTTCCACGACTGGCAGCACAAGATGACAAATCTTGCCAAATCAAGTTAAAGATGTATGAACTTTTCCAATGCAGGAAATAAGTTATCCAGAGAATTTAAATTATTTTAGATCCAGATCAGAAACGGGGTAATTTTGAGTGTCTAACAGGAATTACATTGTTTGTCACTGAGTGTGTATCTGTTAACCCTTAGCCCGCCAAATAAATTGTCGTCTGCTATATTTCTCGTCTGCTTCAAGTTTCAAAGTACTTCAAAGTTGCTCAAAATTGCTGAAAATGTTGTCCGAGTGTCAAACAGCTTGGATTCGGATGAGACGCCGAGTTACTCGGCGTCTCATCCGGATCCAAGCTGTTTGCATATGGAGCTATAGTCGTGAGTGGCAGGCTAAGGGTTAATATAGAGAGGAAGTCTCCTGTCAAATCCAGAATTCACCCTTACCATGCTGAACTTTCAAATAAACTCTTCTGATTTAACTCATTATCCCCTGAAACTTTTAAAGGACAATTAACTCAAGTTTACAATAAAGGCTGGTCCATTTTAGACATTTTAGGGTTGTTTGTTATAATATATTACTAAATTACAAACAGTGAAGACCCTGATCTGAGGGCTCCTGCAGAAGCCCTCAGATCAGGGACTTCACTGTTTGCAAACCACAAGTGTACTCTTCACAGGTACACTTTTGGTCAAGGACGCATATATGCGTCAGTAGTGCTCAATGAGTTAATATAACCACTTTACATTGACTTCCCAGAGTTTTATATACAAAATATCTTAAAGTCAGACAAACAGTGAAGACCCAGATCAGAGGGCTACTGATCTGGGTCTTCACAGTTAGCAAAATATGTGTTTACCTGGTTCCAGCACTTCAATGGTTAAGTGACTTAAGTCAGACAATATTTTGAGATATTAATATTAATATTTATTCAGCATTAAAAGGGTAGAAAACTAGTTTAAAACATGCTTGAGCAGTCATTTAGACAGATAACAGCTAATTGCAGAACTAAAATCATATAGAAAGCTCCATTGGGAAATCTTTACATTGTTTTTTGACCTACATTAAGTTGTCTTCTGTCTGATCTCTATGCTCAGGGTTCTAGATAAAATGGAGTAAATTGAATAAATCCAACATTTTCTCACTCAATTCAGCACCAAATCCTATGGTGTTACTACTCATTAGAATAGTCTCTGTGAGACAATTCTAATGAGTAGTAACACCATAGGGTTAATACAGTGGAGAATGTGTTATTCTTTCCCAATAAACGCATTTACGCTAAAACTATTATTTGCAGTGCAAACTGTTTGCCACCAAGATAAACAAGAATTATCAGAATTGTCCAAAAGTTGTTCTTTTCTACGTTTTAGTGCTTTGCGTTTGCGTACGTTTGCGTTTAAACGGGAAAGAATAACAGATTCTCCACTGTAGTAGAAATAAAGGTTTTAAATTTTGAAATAGCCCCTTATCTGGAGCTCTGTATGCTGCGTATAAAGGATATTACATGAGTGTTGATAATTTATTGGATTTATTAAACGAGTCTTTTAGAAAACGATAAAAACTCGGCAAAGCCTCGTTTTTATCGTTTTCTAAAACGACGAGTTAGATAAATCCAATAAATTATTAACACGAATGTTATATTCTTTTTATAACAAAACCTAGAAATGTTATTTATCACAGCCTTTGAGGTCAAGTGAATGCTAAGCGCGATATAAGTAGATCTATACAGGAAAAAAGTTGTTCCAAATTAACCCCGTTCACTAGCATAATGCTTATGTTGTTATATGTATTAATAAACACTTTCATGTAGATCTAATATTGATTAATTACACCAAAAATCTATAAATTGAATCTACATGACGGAATGAAGAGGTTGGAAATCGAACGCGCATAGAACGCATTTTAACGACGTCACAAGTAAACGACGTCGTGGCGTACCTCATTTGCATAGTTATATAACTAGTTATATATGACATTTAAACAACGGGTGTTATTCAACGCTCACGCCGTCTGTTATGTTATAATTTTATTTATTTCCCTTAGAGAAACAGCTCCTAATGACATCACCTATTCTGCTTATAAATGCAGTCCAACTTCCATGACTCAAACTCCTTTAACCCTTGACCCCATAGCCCGTTTCTAGTATTGAAAATAGGTAACTACTTAATTAACCCATTACCCCATAAATACTCTTTTTAACATGTCTACTTTATTCCTCCACTGAACTAAAAAGTTCCACTTTATACAGTCATGAATATGCACTGTAAGAATTATTTTCAATATCCAAGCAGGTAATAGCTTAAAGCAGGCTGAAAGTAAAGCAGAATGCACCTTTAATCACATTCTGCTTTAGTTTCAACCTGCTTTAAGCTACTAGTCAAAAACTGCTAGAATATAGAAAATATTTCTTATTGTACATGATCATGACTATAAGTTGGAACTATTTTCTTCAGCAGAGGAATAAATTAAATTCACTAAAAAGCTCTTCTATCAGGAAAAGTGTTCTATAAGTCAAACATACCTTTATTTCAAATTTAAAACATGACTTGGGTTCTATAGTTAGAACTAAATGAGTTTGAGCTATCAAAGTTTGATTGTACTGTTATGCCTTCAAATATTCCTCATAATTATAAATGCCTTTTCATGCTTCTACCCTGTGTCCTGAAAAAGAACAATAGAAAACTTTTCCTACAACCTGAAAGGTGGCAGTTTGAAACAAGCTGGAAGTAAACAGGGCTCCAGATAAGAGGTAGTTATTTCAACAAATCAAACATTTTATCACTTTTTTTAGAACCAAATCCTATGGTGTTACTACTCATTAGAATCGTCTCAAAGAGACGATTCTAATGAGTAGTGACATCATAGGGTTTAATTCAGAAATAAAGATTTTAGTATTTGAAAAACTACCCTTATCTGGTGCTCTGGTAAAGCATCTAAATTATTTGCAGAATGCCAATCTTTCAATGACTGCTTAAGCAAAAATTGATCAGATCATTTTAAAGTCTAAACTTTTCAAAATCATACACAAAGAATGAAGAAAGCTTTCTTCATTCTTTGTGTGTGAATTTGAAAAGTTTGGACTTAAAATAATATGAATTAAACACCACGCAGTTTAATCTTCATAATAAGCACTGTTTGTCATACTTAACAATATTAGGGGACAAACCACTTCACAGTCATTTACAAGACAGTGGACACCCTTCTCGAAAAAAAATTCACTTTTTACCAAAGTACACTTAAAATGCTCCTTTTTCCTGCATTTTTTGTGCAAGTCCATTTGAAAACTTCAGCATTCTAAGGGGTTAAAAAGCAAAGATAAAAGGTAGACATTTTTATTGATATCATTAGTGGCGTCAATAGAGCACAAGTATTGAAATATCAAGGGAACCATCTGGTGGAAATATCATAAAAATATGATACACCATGTACTTGATCAATGATTACATCCATCAAACCAGAATAGAACAAAACCAAGAAATTAATTTTCTTGCATAACTACAGTGGAGAAAATGTTATTCTTTCCCAATAAATGCGTTTACGCTAAAACTAGTATTTCCATTGCAAACAGTTTAGAGCCAGATCAGACGCCGGGTAACCTGGCGTCTGATCAGGCTCTAAACTGTTTGCCATTCAGGTTAAAATCAACATTCAGAGTTGTCAAAAAGTTGTTATTTTCTTCATTGTTTTGCAAAGAGTCTGCGTTTCATTTGCGTTTAAACAGGTAAGAATAACCTTTTCTCTACTGTATGTTACTAACAGTCCACACTGTGTTAATCAGTCATTCATAAGAGAGCGATTTATAACTAATTAATAAGGATGTCAGATTAAAGCAGGACAAAAGTAAAGCAGAAAGCTCCTTAAGGAGCTTTCTGCTTTGCCTTTGTCCTGCATTAATCAGCTACATATCTTTAACAATCCCAGTGCTTCTTGAAAAGAAGTTCGCTTGTCACAAGTTTATCAGTATAAGGTTTCATAACTGCAATAAAATATTCTCATTTTTCCGCTAGAACAGTAAATTGATTAGTTGGCCTTTATGATATCTGATATAAACTGGAGTGTTGCAGATACTTGGTCACATTTGATAACAATCAACAGAATAGGAAGAAATATAGAGTGCCATATTTCTAAAATTACCAACACAATTTTTGTAGAACATTTGATATCATGTGACTGATAGAAATATAATAGATTCTCTGTGATAACGTGATATTTAACCCTTCTCCTTCGATAAGTTTAGTTTAATACAAACAATTAGAAAACAGTGTAGAAACTGATCAGACAACTCCTGTATTTGTACTGAGCTCAAAAGCTGGTTGAATTGGCTACACATATGAGGTCTCTATCACATGTTGTTCAAAAGTTATGGCTAATGTAAGTGTTCAGTCTATTTGACCTTTAAATGACCTCTAAATGACCTTGACCTTTGCCAGACATGATCCACTTGTACTTCACTCATGAAATTCTTGAGTTGAGTACATATGCCAACTATGAATTATATATCACATATACATGTAGTTCTAAAGTTATGGCCAAGGTTAAAGGTGTGTACAGACAAACAGACAGATGGACAGACGGAGGAACAGAAAAACCAAAAACAATATGCCCTAGACTTTAAGTCCTACAGGAGCATAAAAATATTAAAGGTCAGCTCTTGATAAATTTCATAGCAATGGATATCAAACTATTGCTCTTAAACAATTGTGAGTCAAGGGATTGTAAAATAAATCAACAACAGCGTAAACAAGTTATGGCATATATAGACAGCCACAATGTAGATGACATTACGAAAAATGTTTTTCTCCAACAAAAAAACCCACTGGTACAGATATTGGAATATAGAATAAATACAGTAAAACCTCTCTACAAATGATCACTAGATTAAGTTTAGTTTCAAGTGTTTAAGGCAGGTAGCTGCTTAAAGCAAGATGTAAGTAAACAGAAAGCTCCTTTCTGTTTCACTTTTGACTTGCTTTCAGCTGTCATCTGTTGCAAATATCTTGGATTGGTATTCTTTTCAGTGGTCATGATGATAATCGAGAGGTTTACCTGTATTATATATCTATCATTGTACATACAGTCAAACTTCGATATCTTGAACTAGCTTAACTCGAACTGTTGATATTTCGACACATGAACTGCATTATTTCATGCTCAGTTTAGTCGAACATACCTGTATTTCAAAGTTAAAACGTGGCTTAGCCACGTTTTAACTTTGAAATACGGGTAGATCGACTCAACTGAGTTCGAGATATCGAAGTTTGACTGTATTGTTTATTGTTTGGACTCTCTTATGAAGAGCTGTATTCTGAAGAATGCAGCCTTCTAGGTAAACTCTTAGCATGCTGGGTAATTGTTTCATCTGCAACAAATGTCGTCTGCTATTGTTCTAAAAAAAAATAAAAAAAATTCTAAATTTCTTTTTAAAACAGTGTCATCATGTCGTACAAGTTGGATCCTGATGAGATGGTGCATTATAATAATCGCTGAGTCTTATCAGGATCCAAACTGTTTGCAAAGGTAATCTTTTTTGGCACATTTCTTCCGCTAGCATGGTATTTAGAGTTAAATAATATCTGACAATTGTCAATGCTTCCAAAACAATTATTATCCAACCCAGCAGATTATATAAAATTACAATCTCTTCCAGTCTTAATATGTAAGTCTCTGTATTCACAGCAGAATATATGTGCTTAACCCATTACCCCATAAATACGCCTTTTTACGCTTTTAAACTATTCCTCCTGAAGAAAAAAGTTCCAAATTATACCATCATAGATATATACCAGGAGAAATATTTTATATATCCTAGAAAATGTTAGCTTAAAGCAGGCTGAAAGTAAAGCAGAATATGCCTTAAGGCACATTCTGCTTTACTTTCAACCTACTTTTAGTGGTTACCTATATTTGATACTTGAAACAGGCTATGGGGTAATGGGTTTACCCATCTCAAGCTGAGTATTCATAATTGTAAAACCCATGGAACCCACTGTTAACTTCTACAACCTGAACTATTACAACTATTGCCTAATAAAGTAAGAATTTTTTCTCAAAGAAAGAGTGCAGACTCATGTCAAACATATCCAATAAGGAAACAAACAGTGCAAAGCCTGATAAGAAATCTCCCAATTAAAGAGCTGTCTAAGCTGAGTCTACACTGTTTTCAAAATATGCTTACAGCAGCAGAAGGGTTGAAAAAATAATATACCAAGTTAAAGTCTACTTTCAGTCTGAATGACCGCTCAGCCGACTGTACATTTACTCCCCGATCATTGAGCCATCTTGCCTGCAGTATTGAATACTGCCAACATATGGCACAGTCAAATGCAGCCGCAGTACCGACTCAGACCCTTCACACGTACCCATTTTAACCCCTGGGTGTAGAGGAGCAATTCGCGGTACATGTCTTGCTAAAAAACATTCCTGTACATCATCGGGGATTCAGAAAAGTTCCCCTAGTCAGACCGCTGGTCCGGCGGGGGATCAAACTCACGACCCTTGGTACCGTAGTCCAATGTGTTAACCATTGGGCCACTGCCGCCGGTAAAAAGACTATATTAGTATATTAATATAGCTGATTTAAACCAATGACTATGGGGGAAAGGTTAATATCAAACAACTTCTATTAAAGCAGAGCTCCAGATAAGGGGAGTATTTCAAAAAAATCTTTATTTCTGCATTAAACCCTATGGTGTCACTACTCATAAGAATTGTCTCAAAGAGACGATTCTAATGAGTAGTAACACCATAGGATTTGATGGTGAAATGAGTGAGAAAATGTTGGTTTTGTTCACTGTACTCCCTCTTATCTGGAGCACTGCTATTAATTAAAGTCAATAATGTTACAAGCCTATCATATCCTTCGCAAATGTTAATTGTTATTGGCATTAAAACAGCTTCTTGGTTATTAATGGCATTAAGCATTATATCTCTTTAGCCCATCAGCTGCCCTTCATATATCTCCTTATAGTTCTAATATGATACAGTAAAACCGATTGCTTCGAGTGATCACTCACAATATGTCTCATTCTAAGTCTTCAAGTCAGGTTACACCTAAATGCAGGATAAAAGTAATGCAGAAAGTTCCATTATGAGCTGTCTGCATTACAGTAAAATTGTCTTGCATTAAGCAGCTAATAGCCATTCAGCATCAACATACCTCCATAAAGAGTCATCATTCATTGACGACAATTGCTATTTTGATGTAGAAGAAATATCTATAGTATATGATATCCATAGCTTGTTAATTGCAAATAGTATTAAGCACATAAATATCTCTTAAACCCCATCACTTCATATCTTCATGCAATTCTAAGAGATACAGTAACAATTCTTTCCAGTGACCACTCAAACCAGTGACCACCCAATACTTTTAAATCACAAACTTAATGCATGACAAAAGTAATGCAGAAAGCTCCTTTAGGAGCTTTCTGCATTACTTTTATCTTGCATTAAGCAGTCAATAGCTAATAAAGACCTTCATACACCTTACAGAGTGGTCAATTCAGACAGTTATTGCGGTGTTATACCATTATTGATTAGTGATTATTAACAATAAGGTATAACCACAGGTCTGTGGGTGATCTTATCTGACTACATATCCAATTTGCACAGTGGGAATCTTTTGAAGCAGGGTTTTCAACCTTGTTATACCTGGATTCCTTTTTTCACTCTTTGCACGCTAGAGGCAGATATATCTGCCACAGTCATAACCTTTGCAAACAGTTTGGATCCAGATGAGACGCCGCGTAACGCGGCGTCTCATCCGGATCCAAATTGTTTGCCATTCTGACCATGAATTTAAAAGAAATTTTGAAAAAATTCTAATTTTAGAACAAAAGCAGACGACAATAATTGTTGCAGACGAAAAAATTACCCAGCATGCAAAGAGTAAACACCTTCAGAATATAGCATTTAAATTGGGCCTAACATTTCCTATATAAGGAGCTAACAGCCCAGAAACACAATTTATCAATTAGAAGAACAGTCAAGTCACGCTATAAAGACCACTTAACCCATTAATCCCTCAAATATCAATTGGAATAATCCAATTTCTAATTAAGTCAAGTCCATTTTTGCTATATCAGATAGTTTTAAAGTGCATTTCAAAAAGACAAACAGTGTAGACCCTGATCAGAGGGCTGACTCAGCCCTAGCAGCTAGAGCACTAGTCTTTTACAACAGAGCACCTTTGAAGAGTACACTTGTAATATGCAAACAGTAACCAAGATCAAAAGGTTCCTAAAGGATTGATTGATTTATTTCAATACTGAGTAACATCACAATGTTATTGTACAATAACAAAAATTAATACAGACATAAAAATTATAACAATATAAAAACGTCATAAAGGCACCCTCTGATCAGGGTTTGCACTGTTTGTGATTTTAAAATACACTGTTATTTGTAAGAATCAACCCTAAATGGTTAAGTGGAAGAGTGTTCCTTGGAGCACACGAGTCATCTGCTGTACAGCAAGCATCAGTCAAACAAGGGTTAAAGTCAAAATGAAAAGTTTCAGTTAAAAGAACTTATCTGCAATCAAATAAAGTGAAGAAAAATGAATGACTTTCATGGTATTGATGCAAGAGTTGCGAACCATATTCAAGACACTTTCACTTATCAAACACTTTCAATAAATGAAATTTCATCTGAAAAACATCAGTAGTACAGGATTTATATGCAGGAAAATAAAAAAAGTTTGAAAGGGAATAACTCACACAGTATTGATGCAAGAGTTATAAACCTTGTGCAAGACAGTTTCACCCATCAATCTCTTTCCATTTATGAAATTTCATTTCAAAAGCTTCAGTACAACAAGTAATCTGTATAGGAAAAGATGTGGAAAAGGGGAATAACTCTCACAGAACTGATGTGGGTTATGAACATTGTGCATGCAGGACACTTTCACATGTAAAGCTTTTCCTAAAAGTGAAGTTTAATCTTAAAAGGTTCAGTATAACATGAATTAAAGTCAAAACTAAAAGATGACTTAGAGAAAGACAGATAGAAGGACAGACAGATGATGAACAAGCCATCTATATATAAGTGTCACCTATGCCTAAAACAGGTGACACAATCAGAGCACCGCAAGCGGGTGCCAATGCTCGTCTGTTTTGTTATCCTAACAGATTAAGAAGGAACAATGAGCTATTCTTATTGCCTTTGTCTGTCTTGACTATTTGTCTGTCTGTCTACTGTGGGGCTCTAAATGACCATGACCTTGTCTGACATCACCAAACTTGTACTGAGCTCAAGAGGTATCTGGGTTGAATACACATGCCAAATGTAAAAAAGTCTCTATCACATGCAGTTCCAAAGATAGGGCCAATGTTAAATTCAACCTATTTGACCTCTGAATGACCTCTAAATGACATTGACCTTTGTTTGCCATGGCCAAATACATACTGAGATCAAGAGCTTCTTGTGTTGATTAGACATGCAAAATATGAATTGTCTATGACATGACTGTTGTTTCAGAGTTATGGGAAATGTCAAACTTGACCTGTAAATGACCTTGACCTTTGTCTGTCATGACCCAAGTTGTACTGAACTCAAAAGCTTCTTGGGTTAAGTTCACATGCCACATGTCAAGTCTCTATCACATGCAATTTCAAAGTTATGGCCAATGTTAAATTCAACCTATTTGACGTCTGAATGACCTCTAAATGACCTTGACCTTTGTCTGCCATGACCAAACTTATACTGAACTCAAGAGCTTCTTGCATTGAGTAGACATGCAAAATATGAAGTCTGTATCACATGTTGCTTCAGAGTTATTGGAAATGTTAATCAACCCTATTTGACCTGTAAATGACCTTAACCTTTGTCTGACATGACCCAAGCTGGTTTGAATTCAAGAGCTTCTTGAGTTGAATACACATGCTTAATATCAAGTCTCTATCACATGCAGTTCAAAAGATATGGCCAATATTGAACCCATCCTATTTTCTCTCTGAATGACCTTTAAATGTCCTTCACCTTTGTGAGACATAACCCAAATTTTACTCAGCTAAATATCTGTTGAAGGTGAGTACACATACCATATATAAAGTCTGTATCACATGTAGTTGTAAAGTTATGGCCAACGTTGCTGACTACAACGCAGACGCCGGAGTGATGACAATAGCTCATAGTTTCTTTGAAACAGACAGGCTAAAAATGGACCAGACTTTATTGGAAATCAGAATTACCCATTTTAAGTCACAGAGGTGAATGACCCAATTCATTCCTGACTCCTCTACATTGTGCATCACCAAACAATGTAGACCTAGATGGGCTTATACAAATGATCAGGTTCCGCACTGTTTATAAAAAACTTTTAAGATTAGACTGTATGATCTATAATTTGAAAATAAAAGACAAATTCTATAGCATTAGGAGTTTTAATACATTTTTATAAACACTTTATCACCACAATGGGAAAAATAAATGTTTAACTATACAGATATATGTAAGCTGGTTTGTAATTGAAACAGTTTCTATGTTGAACTCGTACAAGTATCCCAGAATGCTTTTTTGAATTGAGCTTAGATCAGTAACTGTTCAACTTATTTAGTTCTAAATATGATATTTCCACACATTTCCAGACAAAACCAGACGAAGAAAAACAATCTGAACCAAGTTAAATAAATTACAAAGTGTTTCACATTCTCTCACAATTCTCTCAGCAGAACTAGAGATTTGTTTCAGCCCAGACAACTTATTAATATTCTATGAATAGGGTCATTAGAAACAGTCAGACCTTTGTCCAGCTACCCCTCAAAGGAAGATATGAAAACAGTCTATTAGACAGGTGGCCTGTTAACCCATTACCCCATACCTTTTTTCAAGGTTTAACCCGTTACCCCATAAATACGCCTTTTTATGCCTCTAATTTATTCCTCCACTGTAGAAAATATTTCAAATTTATTCAGTCATAAATATGTATCATCAGAAATATTTTCTATAATTTAGCAGCAAATTGCTTAAAGCAGGCTGAAAGTAAAGCAGAATGGGCCTTAAGGTGCATTCCGCTTTACTTTCAACCTGCTTTAAGTGGTCACCTATCTTCTAAACTAGAAACAGGCTATGGGGTAATGGGTTAAAGACAGGTGTACACTTAAAGCATGTTGAAAGTAAAGCAGAATGTGCCTCAAGGCACATTCTGCTTTACTTTCAACATGCTTTAAACTACCATCTGCTAGGATTTAGAAAATATTTCTTATGGTACATGTTCATGACTGTATAAATTTTAACTATTTACTTCAACGGAGGAATAACCTAAATGCATTAGAAGGTGCTTATAGTGGGAAAAGGTTAACTGTTACTTCAAATGTATGACTTGTTATGCCTCTAATTTATTCCTCCACTAAAAAACATCCACTTTATACAATCTTAAATATGCATCATAAAAAATATTTTTTATACATATCTTAGCAGATGGTAGCTTAAATGAGGCAAAATGTAATGCAGAATGCACATTCTGCTTTACTTTCAACCTGCTTTAAGTGATAACCTGTCTTTGAAACTAAAACAGGATATGGGATTATAAGTTAATGCATGGCAATAGATAATTTAAGGAAATGCATGAACTTAAAATTTCCAACATCTTAAATTTTATGCCTGAACCAAACCCAATGATATGTCTCTTCAAACAACTAAGATGAGTAGTTACATAAGGTTTGGTGTAGACAAAAAGCTTAAAGCTTTGGGAATACAGTAAAAACTCGATTCTACGAACTCGCGTTACCTCGAACATACCCATATTTCAAAGTTAAAACGTGACTTAGTCACGTTTTAACTTTGAAATACGGGTATGTTCAACTTAAACAAGATCGACTTATCAAAATTAAACTTACGAAATACTGGAAAGATCGATTTAAGCGAGTTCGTAGTATCGAGTTTCAACTGTACTTTCCTAAACTGGGGCATTGTCCATGTATGTCAAATGTTTAATTCACCCTATTTGATATCTAAATGAATCCTAAATGACCTTGACCCTTGTCTGACATAGAGTAAACTCGCCATATATCGACACCTTAAGCGGGAATCAGCAATTCAATGTTAATGCGGTGTGTTTTGTTATTTTAATTCTCATCAACTTTTCATTGGCTAAAATTTCAATACAAGCCATGTTAGAAGCATGTATTAGCCAATCACCAAGTGTTTTATATCAGACGGCAAAGTCGTCAGTTTTACGAGGATAGTCCTAATATCGACACCCCTTTTCCTTTTATCGACACCCTAATGGATTTTTCAAAAAACATATATTCAAACGGTGAACAATAGTCCTATTAGTATCTTTAATTAGATTCATTATCATCCAGAAATACATTGGTGGATTTGAGCCTCTGACGAAGAATTCCAAAGAAAGCGGGCGAACAAAGTCGACTTTCTACCATTCATCTTCGTAATCTAAGCAGTTCGCCCAAAGTGGAGGATGTTGACAATTCTGTTACAAACAGGACACTTTTCGAATTCTTTCTCAAAGACACTGATGCCACTCCTAATTAGAGCCGTGTTTGTATTAACATCCACGTCTGAATCTTAGTCAGTCCTCCGTCACCGACCAACTTTTTTGAGTTTCGTTAGCACGACAGTCCTTCGAGTTAGCACTGAAAATTCCCATTTTCCTATCCTTTCGTTTTCTTCTCTCTTTATACAGCTTTCTCTTCTTTACCCTGTGCTCTCTTTGGTCATGAAATTATACACAGTATATCTGTATAATTCCATGCTTTGGCGCACATTATTCTTTCCTTTTTGAGTTAATAAAAATCTTTGTTTTTCTTCGTTTGCTTTTGATATGTGTACAGCCGCGGAACCAGATATAGATATATAGCTTTCGGCAGTTTATCTCTCTTCTGTTTCGGAACAGGGTCAGGAATAGAGATCAACTTGAGTCTGTTAAAGCACGGAATTATACACAGAAGAGAAGTTCTCTGTGTAATTCCGTGGTTAAAGTAGTACGACCTTGTACATTAATTAATGTGGATTTTAATGATAACAGGAGGCAAATAAATTCCATCTATAGGCATTGTCCGAATGCTGCCATTACTGTGATTTGCAGCTAAGTTTTTGTGATTACCAGATTCATATCGTCACATTCGTTGGTTCTGTTTGGGGCCATAACTGAACTTTGCACACCAGACTCATCAGTTTTAAATATTAGCCTTAGATTGATTCTTATCAGATTTTCAAAGTCGGGCTGGCGGGCACATCATTTGCCAAATACACGTAGAACTGCTTGGAACCGCTTGACTATTAGTTTCAACTTTGAAAACCCACTTGCTTTTGAAAGAATCGGGACCAAACCATGTCGGCAACTTGAAGAGAAGCAAACGGAACAAAGGAGCAGACCAAATATATAAAAACAGGTCTGCTTTTTTGCACCTATACAGACTAAAATAACACTTGTTTCTTTTCGAGAGGTCTGATTAAAAACTGTACAGTTGTATAGATCCACAAAACAAACCTCACGCTTGCTTTATTTTCAACAAAACGCAAAACACATGCATTGATAGAAAGCAGGTCTCAAAATTGACATCTGCTTCTATACTAAGAGGACAACTTAAAATAAGGGTTTCTTCTATTTGTTGTCGCAAGAAACAAGTCACTATATATATATAATGACACTAACTCGCAATTTTTGTTTACGTCACACTCAAACGACGTTTGAACAGAGTATATAAATATACCTCACAAACAAACGACGTAGGCCACTACAGAATAAATATAGAATATGATTAATTGCCTAATAAGGACTCTCTCGAGTTAACAAATCACAAACGGTGAAACATACATGTATACAAAACTAAATCTGTGTACAGTCTACACATATTATAAGGATGACCACATCTAATAAACGGTACTAGTATCTATAAATAGAACTGGGAACGCGGTGTCTAGTGGTAACGGATTATTTTAACTGTTAGATACCCCGGCTGACCGTGTCCTTCGGATTAGGTCCCAAGAAACAGTGCATACACTGGCCATACAAAGGAACCAGAGGGCTCTGGATATCGGGAAACAGTAGGGTATCGTCCGTGCTCCTCTGTATCCGTTTCCCGCTTCTCTCTGGGATGCCCAATTAGCCCAAAGTTGGCAGAAACTAGTCAACATTAATTGCCAGTTTCAGCAGTATCTGTGATTTGACAAGCATTTTATCGGCTCTCTTTTGTTTAATACTAGATTTATTGTAATTGGAAATAAATAGGGATGTCAACGAATACCAAAATGCTATCCGAATATTCGAAAGTTCTATCCGAATAGTATTCGGATATTTGGTTTTGAAAACCATACAAATCATCATATGTTCGTAAATTGCTTGAATAGTATAGAGGTAATTTATATGATATCCCGTAAAGCTTCTCTCGCGGCATAATAGTGTAAGCATTCAGTCAAAGCAGACTTGAATCGATTTAAATTTTAATTTAGTTCCAACCAAGAAGATGCCTGAATAGGATCTATTTGGCGTTGATTTTTGCAATGAGACCATTTTTGTTTCGAGTTACTGAGTACATGTTTACCTGCGAGTAAGCGTCACGGTGTCATGATCTGAGCCTTTTTGTAAAATTCACTCTTTGTCTTTTTCAGCAATTAACATAACAGGAATGGATCAGTTTATCAAGATTCAAGAGATTTTGAATGATTATTAAAAGCAAAGAGGTTACCCTACCAAAATGATCAAAGACGCAATACACAAGGCACAATCACTGGACCGAGATGATCTACTACGACCAACCACAAAACCAGAGAAAAAACTTGTAACCCCCCTCATCATCAACAACAACCCTAGGAACCCAGACACAACCACGATCCTGAAACGCAACCTCCATATACTAGACTCCGACCCAACTTTGAGCACACTCCAACAAACCAAAATCATCACAGTTCTGAAAAAACCACCAAGCCTCAGAAATTCTCTTGTCAGGGCAAATCTAAGCATACCAACCGGTAGAAAAGGCAGCCACCCTTGCGGAAAAAACTGCTCGGCATGCAAACACATGTCAAGCAAACAACACATCCAGGCCAAATCTACACAAAATACCTTTCATATCAGAGGATCCTACAACTGCGAAACATCTAGTATAGTATACATCATCACCTGCCGAAAATGCGCCATCCAATACGTAGGCCAAACCAAGAATACCCTACGCGAACGACTTTAGGGTCATACCAACGACATCAGATGCACCAACGAAAACCGGTTTCCCGCCATTTTTCCAACAACGGTCACTCTGCAAACGACGTCGACGTCACCATTCTCTTGACTACGCCAAAAAATACAAACATTCGTTTGAGGACTGAAGAAGTACTAATTGAAACATTCCAAACATGGCATCCAGCAGGATTAAACCTAAAACAATAAAGAATGAGCAAACGACATCCACCAGAAGACAGCTATCGACTTATAGGAGAGAGACTACGACAATGCACGAAATGCAATAAGTTTATCAACGGAAGCATCAGCAATTTCGGAGACCATTTGAAAACTCATAACAAAACGGTGAAAAAAGTATGCCTGTCCGGGCTGCGAAAAATTATACATGAACAAATCATACACCAGAAAACATGCCTATGAAAAACACGAGATATCACAGACGAAATTCAGACGAGTCACGATTACACCACCACCAATATTCCCCGTAGAACAATGGATACCCCCTTTCGAGGCCAGACCCAGATTTCGGATTACACCAGCAGCACAAATATACACCTCACCAGAACTCGACCGAATGACAAAGAAATTCATCATACCTAGGATACTATCACCATTACCGGACGACCACCAGGATAACGAACCCCACCCACCGGAGATATCTACCAGTGACAGTACCATCTGCCAAGACGAAGTCGGCATTATTGGACAAACCACCGAGATCTACATTTACTCAATTTACGGTATTTTTGACAGTTAAATTAAAAATTAATACTAAATATATAGACTCACTCTAATCATGGATTAGGGATTTTATTAGATCTATTATACATCTTAAAAAACTCTGTACCTTTATTACATCATACCATCACCATAGTTACCAATACAGTGTAGCTCCATTATATCGCGGAAGTTGGGGTCCACGAAATGGAATCCGCGATGTGGTCGGATCGCGATATAGCCGAATTCTGAGCTGAACTATATTCTGCTGTATATTCCATTGCCAAACGCTATTATATCAATGTCATGCAATAAACACGGTTTCTTGGTTGATTACCTTGTTATTTCTTGTCAAAACAAGTCTTTATATGCACTGTCATATCTAGCATCAGCGTTTTCATGTGTATTATACCAAATGCCTAGTTTCGTTTTTGACAACGGCCGCCATTTTGAATAAAATGTGCGTGTGTATCAGTTATTCGTGGAACTCACACTTAATGTCTATATCGCGATTAGAACGCGGATAAAATGAGATTTTCTCGATTGACTTGTCAAAAAACGTAGCGCGGTATATGAAATTGAAAGAACAATGAAACCAATTATCAGTTCACAGGTTAAATATAATTTATTTCTTGGCCGACATTGTTCGAGTACGTTGTTATCTGGTACGAATCGCAGTTATGATTGTAAGCGTCTGATTGATGTATCAAAATATGAATGACTGTGATTTTAATGTCTGTGGTTATCTTTCCACTGCTATTAATACGGATTAGTCGACTTTGATAGTTATAACTCAATCAGGTTAGTTTGCTAATTATTGCTAAATAATGAGGGAAACCGCGCATGCGCGAGTTCACTCAGTAGGCCTATTGTTTGTTTGTTAGTGCACCTGTCAATCAACGCAGCGGGATGACACACGCGCAGTCCACAGATGGTGAAAATTGACACTGATTACGCAATTATAACGACCTGTTAAAGGAAGATATAATTATTAAAGAAACAGAAATGATCGCTACTCGGCTTTTATTGACTTTTAGTATACATATTGGAAAAAATGGGGTCCAAGCCGTGACCGCGATATATTGGCTTTCGCGAAATAGCGGACCGCGAAGTAACGGAGCTACACTGTATATAAACAACTTTCCTATTTATAAACCGATGCTATTTTTAGGTAACATATCACGTGACTGAAAGCAGAAAAAGCAGATAAAATTGTGTACTTCACTTACCTGTATATACTATGTTTTTCATGTACCACTGATGAAGACTCGGTGAGAGTCGAAACCGTTTGGTTAATAAAATTTGCAAACCCGATCTGCCTTGGTCGTTGGTTCTACTCGTCTATTATTCTATTGTTAGAAAGCAAAGAAATGTACGACTTTGTTATCACTTATTAAGTTATTGTACTCAATTAACCGTTCCTGAACCAAATTTTTGATCCATTTGTATTTTCAAAATGAATAGATACAGCGCTGAAAATGTTATCTGCGCTCATCGTGTCTTTCTTCTTTGAAATGTATATCTTCTGTTGAACAATTACCAAACTATATAATTACTTTTAGCCAATGAAACGGTATTTCTGTTGGCTAACTATTCTGCTTGGTTAATCGTAAAGCGGATAATTATACATGTCGTGCTTTACTGATCTTGATTGACAGTTTCTGTATGAATAACCAATCATTAGCAAATGCTTTTCACGCCGTAACAAACTGTCTATCAGTTGGATAATGAAAATATCATTGTTTCATGTCAGTGTGATAAAATTACATAATCCGTGATAATAGTGTACTGTTTATTTGAAATTGCGTGGGATGATAGCCAATTAGCGGCGCCCCCTTTACCCGCTACATAATCGGGGTCTGTGAATTATACCCTGACGTAATGGAAGTTGCAAACAAACACAATGGCATCTTTAATCGTGTATTGTTTTCTTAAGCCTAGACGGGTAAGCAACCCGTTAATGATGACAATCACATGTGCAATAGGTGACACGCAATTATCTTACCATTGACACTTGTTGTAAAAACAAACTTTTAACGCTAACGGGGGTGCAAAAACATCGATTTAACTTGCAATGATTAATGAACGCGGAACAGTATCGAAACAATTTTGTTCTTTAAATTTTTATTTTTTTTAAAAAACTCGATCCGAATAGTGATCTTCTATCCGAATATTCGGTGAACTATTCGAATATTCGGATATTCGGGTATTCGTTGACATCCTTAGAAATAAATCTTACAACTAAAACTATTTACATAGCGTTCTTGTCCAAAAATCGTGAGTGGAAAAATGTGGGTGGATGGTGAAATCTTAGAGAGGTGTCGGTATTAGGGAAACTATGAATTTACCTTTGCGTATTATCGACACTGCTTTATTTGCATAAACAGGTAAAATTAGACATCTAAAACATTACAAACCTGTAAATGTGGCCTATAACATATATGCTTTAAACTATCCACAATGCTTTGATTAAATAGAAATAAGATCGAAGGTCATTTAAAATTTCCTCCTACCTTAACTGAGAGATTAAGCCCGAGCCAAAAAACATCGACCCATTAAATTTTCGAAAAATAAACGGATATTGGCACCAAATAATTACGCAACATGTTGATATCAACTTAGATACTACTTTTCCTATGTCACAGATACACAATATGTGTATATTAAGATAAAACGCAGGGGGTGTCGATATATGGAGGGTGTCGGTATTAGGTGACTTTACTCTAACCCAAGTTGTACCGATCTGAAGAACTTCTTGAGTTGAATATGCATGCCAAATATAAAGTCTCTATTAAATGCAGTTCTAAAGTTATGGCCAATGTAAAATTTTACCATTTAATGACCCCTAAATGACCTTGATCCTTTTGTTGGACATGAACATGTTGTACTGAGGCTCTTGAGTTGAGTACACATGCCAAATATAAAGTCAGAAAAAGTTTCTATAATAATATTATGTAGTTTCGAAGATATATGGCCAATGTTAAAGTTGTGGACAGACAAACAGGGGGGCATAAAAATGTAACAAAACAGTGAAGATTTGTCAGCCCTGCATAGCCCTCTGATCTGGGCTTTCATTGTTTGTCACAGGTACACTGTGTGTAGTAGACCAGTATATTCATCACCAGAAATCTTCGGCTTCAAGTCATCTAAGGCAAATTACCTTCTCAAACTTTTGCATCTGTAGCATGTTGTTGTTGCACCCTTTACTCCATAAACTGTGTCTTTTTTTGAAGACAGGTGACAACTTAAAGCAGTTTTAGAGTAAAGCAGAGTCCTCTTTACTTTTATCCTGCTTTAAGCTACCAGCTGCTAGGGTATAGAAAATATATCTTATATTGCATATTCATGACTGTCTAAAGAGGAATTATTCTCATTCAAGGGAGGAATAAATTAGATTAAAGGCATAAATGTGTATTTATGGAGTAATGGGTTAAAGCTGGTCTTTTCTAAAAGTAAGATGGTAGAGTCTCACACGAGAAGCTTCAATGGTTCTTTGGTAGCGACATGGCTATAAGATCCATGATTTTTGCAAGGAAATTGTCTGGTAAGGTGTTATGATCGAAAGGTCATCTAGGGATGTCTTTAAACTGAATTCTCCTTTAAAAAAAATTCTGCTGGACTTCCATCTTGCTTAAAGCTTCAATCCATAACTATCAAAAAGACATATAACTGTTGAAAATGTTGGGTTTACTCACTGTTTAGTGTGGATTCTTTTGCTCCCTTGCTTGGCCCATTGGGTTAAATTGTCAGTATTTGTTAAGACAAGAGTGGAGGCATCCTAACAGACTTTATGGAGGAACTCGGGTGCTTCTGTGAAGGAAAGAGATAATTCAGACATTGTTTAACCCATTATCCCATAAATACGCCTTTTTACGCCTTTCGTTAATTCTTCTACTGAACGAAATAGTTACAATTCATACTGACACAAATAAAAATCATAAAAAATATTTTCTATATTCTAGCAGATAGTAGCTTAAAGCAGGTTGAAAGTAAAGCAGAATGCGCATTAAGCGCATTCTGCTTTACTTTCAGCCTGCTTTTAAGTGGTCAACTATCATCAAAACTAGAAACAGGATATGGGGTAATGGGTTAACCACTACAAAACAATGTATTGCAATTACCAGGTACCTTGATCTACACTGTTTGCAATTGTTAAGATAAATTAGTGTTTCAAATTCTAACTTCCTTATGTCAAAACCAAACTTCATATTAAGACAAAGTATTTGAAATGTTTGGTATACTCAAGCTAATCTGGAGTCTAGTTAACCCAGTAATGTCATGGATACACATTTTTATACCTTTAATTTATTCCTACACTTAGAAAAAAAGTTCCGCTTTATAAATATACACCATAATATATATTTCCTTCATCCTAGCAAATAGTAGCTTAAAGCAAAATATGCCATGAGGTGCATTCTGCTAAATACTTTCAATCTGCTTTAGGTGGTCATCTATTTTCAATACTAGAAACAAGCTATGGGGTAAATAACATTACATAACTGTCTTGGCATAAAACATGTATATCTATATAGCCTTTGTAAGGCAAACTAGCATGAACTCCATGCAGCCTGGCCCATTTTGTTAATTGTCAGTGAATAAATACTAAATTTGTATCCTATCTGTGCCTAGCAACCATTTGTTGGTTGTTGATAACTAGGGGAGATTGATTAGTAAACTATAGCACCATACTCAAACACTGCAGTGAATAGAACACAGACTGAGAGAAATTTTGGGTCTATAAAGCTGTCTTATCAGGTGAAAACATCATCCATGTATCATGTCTGGCCCATATCAATTGTACCACTAACTGTTTCAGGGCTGCCATTTTCCTGGATTTTTCCGAAATTTTCGGACATTTATCCTAGCAGAAGGTAGCTTAAAGTAGGTTGAAAGTAAAGCAGAATGCGCCTTAATGCGCATTCTACTTTACTTACAACCTACTTTAAGTGATCACGCTTGAAAATTAGAAAATAGGGAAATCTTAAGATTTTTCATCTTCAAATTATGGCAGCCCTGCTGTTTCCCCCATGCCAATCCCTTTTACTGATGACTTATCCCATTACTTCATAACCTGTTTCTAGTATTGAAGACAAGTGAATACATAAATCAAGTTGAAAATAAAGCAGAATGTGCTTTATATTGAGGTGCATTTGACTTAATTTTCAGCCTGCTTTGAGCTACTATCTGCTAGGATAAGGAAATAAATCTAGCTTGCATTGCACATTCATAATATTGTATATAATGGAACTTCATTTTCTTTACTGGAGTTATTAAATAAATGCGTTAAAAATGTGGATCTGTGAAGCAAAGGGTTATGTAAACAGTTTGGATCTGAATGATGCAGAGTAACTCGGCATCTCATCGAGATTCAAACTATTTTTCACACATGTTTTAATTATGCAGCAATTGGAAAGGAATTATTTTTTCTACAGAGACAGCTTGTTTAATAGTAACTACAGCAGAACCCCTCTATTACGACCACCAGATCAGGGGTTTTTGTGGGGGTTTAAGGCAGGAACTTGTTGCTTTACTTTCTAATTGCTTTAAGCCATCAACTGTCTTATTATCAAATTATCAAGATTATCAAATTGTTCTCTTTCAAATAGTCGTAATAAAGGGATTTACTGTATTTTTAAGAAAATGATAGAAAGGTTTCGCTGTGTAGCTCATATTTGGTTACTCATATTGCTTTTTTTGCAAACTTGAGAAGCATGAGATATGAACAGTATCATAATAAACAGCCTGGATCCGGCTTGCAATAAGGGACAGCAATTACATGTTCCTGATAGAAATACATCTAAAGGTTTCTACCATTGTCTTGATAAGTGAGCCACAACAATCTTTTTCTACATCCTGACAGATGTATACTTAACCCTTTACTCCATAGATACTCAATTTTACGCATTTAATTTATTCCTGCACTGAAAAAAATAGTTCCAATTTATACAGTCATGAATATGTATCATCAGAAATATTTTCTATATCATAGCAAATGATAGCTTAAAGCAGGCTGAAAGTAAAGCAGAATACATTTTAAGGAGCATTCTGCTTTATTTTCAACCTGCTTTAAAAGACCAACTGTCTTCAAAACTAGAAGCAGGCTATGGAGTAAAGGGTTAAAGCAGGATGAGGGTAAAGCATAAAGTTCCTATAGCACTATAAAGGAGTAACAATAAACAAGGGCCACTATGGCCCTAAATCGCTCACCTGGTAACCATGTAACCATGTACACCGTGTGACCTAGTTTTTGACCAGGCATGACCCTCATTCTAACTTGACCTCGATTTCAATGAGACAAACATTTTGTTCAAGTTTCATGAAGATTCAATGAATTTTGTAGTCTCTAGAGTGTTAACGAGGTTTTGGGATGATTTGACCTAGTGACCTAGTTTTTGACCGGACATGACCCACATTCAAACTTGGCCTAGATTTCATTGAGGCAATCATATTGATGAAGTTTTATGAAGATCCAATGAAATTTGTAGCCTCTAGAGTGTTAATAAGGTTTTTCGATAATTTGACCTAGTGACCTAGTTTTTGACCGGACATGACCCACATTCGAACTTGACCTAGATTTCATTAAGGAAAACATTTTGATGAAGTTTCATGAAGATCCAATGAAATTTGTAGTCTCTAGAGTGTTAACAAGGTTTTTCGAAGATTTGACCTAGTGACCTTGTTTTTCACCGGACATGACCCACATTCAAACTTGGCCTAGATTTCATTGAGGCAATCATATTGATGAAGTTTCATGAAGATCCAATGAAATTTGTAGCCTCTAGAGTGTTAACAAGGTTTTTCGATAATTTGACCTAGTGACCTAGTTTTTGACCGGACATGACCCACATTCGAACTTGACCTAGATTTCATTTAGGCAAACATTGTGACCAAGTTTCATCAAGATCCAATGAGATTTGAACCTGCTAGAGTGTTAACGAACAATTGTGAACGGACGGACGGACGACGGACATCCAGCGATCCTAAAAGCTCACCCTGGCACTACGTGCCAGGTGAGCTAAAAAAAAGCTAGGTGGGGAATTAATGGTCACCACAATTAAGTTTCATTGTATCTCATTTGGCTTGAAACTTGTCGGCCTGATCAGGAATAAAATGATTACTGAAAATCTAATCAGCATTACTGCTGACAGAAACCCTGGTACCTTTCAAGTAAGAATTCATGGCATGTACAGTATAAATTAACCCTTGCTATGCTGGGTACCAGGGGCCTGTTTCATAAAATTTCTTACCACAAATGTTGTCGTAAGTCAGATTATAAAAATCTTAATTATTATTAATTTCTCCATCTAATCCAGTCTCTTGTGACATCTTTTTTGGAATCGTCTTGAAAAGACGATTCCAAAAAGATGTCACAAGACAGGATTAGATAGAGAAATCAGAAATTGATTGCATTTTAAATTTTAAAGTGAAGACTGATAAATGTTTGTTTCGGAGCTCTCTGATTGCATTTTAAAGTCTTGACTTATGACCGATTTTGTAGTAAGAAGTTTTATGAAATGGGCCCCTGTATTTGAATATTTTGCAAACAGTGAAGACTGATAAAGGTTCATTACAGAGCTCTCTTGATATATATATATATACTATTTGTTTCACTTTTATATTTTTAAGCATGTCCTAAAAGCAGATATTGAAATAACCATTAACTGATTATTTTTCATAAGTTGAATGGTCCATATGACAATTCCAGCATAAAAATGTTTAAGGGTCATATTTCGTCTCACCCAAGTAATTTGCTATATATTCTTTGTCTTTTGAAACATCCTGTTTTTTCTTCTTCAGACTGACAGACACAGAGAGTGCAGCTACCTATAAATATATCACAAGAGATTTTGTTCAATAAAAGTTTTGATAAAAACCAATTGTCAAAGGTAGATAACCTTAATAGGAGTATATTAGCTTCGTGTCAATGTTATTTCCCTTTTATCATTTAGACCCCTCAGGCAGAACAGCTTCTTCAGCTAGTAATTTTAAAAGACAATGTCATGATGCTACATACACAACATAATATAAGATATTAACACTACAGTGAAACCTCTCTAGTACAACCACAAAAAGAAAGTTAATTGATTGCGTAAAAGACAGGTGACGGCTTAAAGCAAGGTGACAGTATAACAGAAAGCTCCTATAGGATCTTTCTGTTTTACTATTACCTTGCTTTAAGCAGTCTTCTGTCGTTAACACCTAATATTTACATTCGCCCCGCACTGTCCTTATATAACACTATTCTAAAAAGAGACTTGCATATTTCAATGAATGGTCATTTAAAATCCAGTTCTAGCCTGCTGGTTTAGGGGCGAAGCTATACTGATCACTTTCAAATAGATACAGAAGTCCATATGGTAGGCGTGGTTTTAATGCGGAGTAATCAAGTATGGCGTGTTCAGTAAATCATTTTTTAAAAAACGCGACCTAAATTTAAGATGCTTATTATACAAATATTTCGTAAATTCGTGTGCTTTTAAATGTCTCAAAAGGGGTTTTAAACATGACGAGAAAGTTTACCGGTTAAAAGTCTAAATTTATCCAGTAATTATAATATGTGATTGGGACTAATTCGGTCCATATATAGAGATCGTTACTACGATTAGCAACGGGAAAGTGTCTATTAGTACGGTTATGTACATTTCTCAGTTCACAATGGAATATAAATATAAAATATAAATTGCGTACTTCCGTTATTCATGAGCTGATAGAACTTCAATGCTTTTACTAGCAAAGTTAAGCGGGGCTTCACGCACTTTGCTAGTAAAAGCATTGAAGTTCCATCAGCTCACCAATACCGGAAGTACGCAATTCATTTCTTAAATAATTAACATAATGTAGTGGTCGTAATAGAGAGGTTTTACTGTATATGGTTATGATGAAAAATATTTAATATGATTTCTTTCAGGTCAAAGTGGATCAAATCTGGACCATCCCATGAAGTTTGGACGACAGTTAAACTTTACCTGTGCAGTGAATGAATGTATACATCATTTCATAACAGTGTAGACCCAGATTAGTGGGGTCCTGAAATGTTAGTTATATTGTTGAGGTAGTTTCATTTATTTATGATTCTCATGGCAACCAGTTTTGCAAACAATACAAGTGTTCTAAATCTAAAAGGGAAAAATAGACAAGCAGATTCTGGTAAACATGGTGTTATCTCGATTTTGCATGCTAGAGGTGGATACATGCTACAGTGATTACCTTTGCAAACAGTTTGGATCCTGATGAGACATCGCGTAACTGTTGACACTCTGACCATGTTTCGAAAAGAAATCTTGAAAATTCTGTTTTAAGTACAACAGAAGATGACAAGTGTTGCAGATGAATAAAATTACCCAGCATGCAAAGAGCTAAACTCTATATCTGTAGAGCGAATTAACTCACATAAGTGGTGGTCCTAAACAAAAATACCTTTGAGCTTAGAATGTTAGTTTTGAAGAGAATGTGTTGCTTGAATCTTTAGCATGGTGTTCCACCTTTCACAAGCTTTAAAATTTGTTTTACATAGGTTAAATCGATTACAAAAAATAGTGCAGACTCTGATCAGTGGGTCCTTAAAGTTAGCTTTTAGTACTCTGATCCGAGTCTACACTGTTTGCATAGGACGAATGTAGATTCTACTCTTAATAGTTTACAGGGACACATCTCAAATGTACGTTCCTGCACTTTAGAGGTAATTTTTCGACAATTTGCGAGTATACTCGTCACTAGGGTAACAACGTTTGCGCATTGTATTCCTCCGCTAATTAATGTGTGTGCAATTCCTTGGTCGAAATAATTACCTACATAATGCAGCATGTCTCTTCAACCTTTCTACAACGATAGGCCTCCTGTCCCATAAAACGGGTGTTCAATTTTCCTTAGAAACGGAGTTTTCTTCCTCCAAAATTGTCGTCTGGTTGCTTTCCCTGAATTCCGCGCCAAATGTCAAACTGCTTCCGTTTGATTGGCCCGTCATCACTCGTGCACCATCGTATTGTCTCGGTCGCGTCACTTGCATGGTCACGAATACCAACGAAGCGTCCCAAATGATTTTGGAGGATGGGAGGTCACGCCCCCTTGTTTGTGACAGATTAATGTGGTGACAACAGTGATTGTTCTGTCGAGGTTTTCTAATTAAAACAGACACGTGGATACTGCGTAACAAAGTTGGTCAAGGTATTGTTACAGTTTTTCTTTCAACTTTTTGATAGTGTTAAATCGGTAGTTTTTGTGTAAGTTTTTTTCCCCAACTCAGGAAGTATCCAGCTACTAGAGTGTCATATAACATGTATTTAATTAAGGTTTTGCATACCTTTGCCAAACTACTATACTGCTAGGAACTATAGAGGATCAAATAGCTCCTTTGTCAGCCACAGGTGTGTTTTTCTAGGACTCCCTATAAAATCTAGTTATTACCAACATTTTCTCCTTCTTCACTAAAATCCCTATGATGTGACTACTCATTAGAATCGTCGTAAAGCGACGATTCTATCGAGTAGCCACATCACAGGGTTTGGTGGAGACAAGGTTTCAAGCATATGATCTGCACTTAAGTTTATCTGGAGCAGAGATTTAGATACTGTGTCTGGAGTAACTTATAAACTTTAGCTACAAGCAGTACCGGTATACAGATATAGCTTTATCAGATCAGAAATTACAGTAAAACTCCTCTTTAGCAAGACTTAAACAAGTTTCATTGTCATTCTGGTAAGCCAAGTTATAACTTATAATGTAGATGTACAATCACAAATGTAGAAAACTCCTACCGAAGCGTTATGCCTTACTATTATTCTGCCTTAAGAAGCTACCTGTCTGTAAAGACCTCCAATCTTTCTAACTAATGGGACTAGGTTAAGAGAGGTTATACTGTATCTAAATGCACTTTATTTTGTCAGTTAGTAACCATGACAAATCTATGTAGACATAATTTAGGACCTGATTCAAATGTAATTGATTTTGTGTTGGATTTAACCCATTACCCCGTCGATTTTTACGCCTTTGATGTATTCATCCATTGAAGAATATTATGCTATTTTATACAGTCATGAAAGCAGAGTGTGCCTTTCAGGCACATTCAGTTTTACTTTCAACCTTCTTTAAGTGGCCACTTGTCTTCAAAACTAGATACAGGCTATGGGATAAATTGGGTTAAATGACTAGTACATGTTAAAGGTTAGTGAGTTAAATATAATACACCATGCTGATATAGATCTACTATCAACTTGTAACTTGTAAGTACATGGTATGGAGTTGAGTCATAGTGATTGTTACAGTATAATGCAAATAGTGTGGATCCAGATCCGACAAAGGGAAGCCCTGAAAATGGCTAGTGTCTTTTCAGGATCTAAACTAATTGGTTTATAATGAAAACAACAACAAAGACATTACATAAGTAATTAAATTCTAATTTTAATCAGTAGAAGACAAGTTTGGTACAGACAGTTACAGGGCAGCAAGTACACAACTACAGTAAACCTGTGTTAACCCATTACCCCATTTACAGCCTTTTTGTGCCTTTAATTTATTTCTCCACTGAAGAAAATATGTCCAATTTATACAATTATAAATATGTATGATAAGAAATAGTGTCTATCTTCTAGTAGATGGTAGCTTTAAAGTGCATTCTGCTTTACTCTCAACTTGCTTTAAGTGGTATCCTATTTTCAAAATTAGAAACAGGCTATTGGGTAAGGGGTTAAGCAGCCACTCAATAATGAGGCATGTGAATCACCCATGATAAGTTATCACTTAATGCAGTGCAAAAGTAATACAGAAAGCTTTTACTATTACTTTTGTCCTGCATTTAGTTATTACAGGTCTTTGTATACACCTTGGCTGTCAATAGTTTGAAGTGCCTGCCTCATACAGGTTTTACTGTACTGTCAAACATGTGTCAACACGTTACCCCATAGTCTGTTTTCAGTTTTGAAGATGGGTGACCACTTAAAGCAGGTTGAAAGTAAAGCAGAATGCGCCTTAAGCTACCATCTGCTGAAATATAGAAAAATGTTCTGCTTATATTCCCCTTATAATACATTCATGGCTGTATAAAGTGGAATGATCTTCTACAGTGAAGGAATAAATTAGAAGCGTAGAACAACTTATTTATGGGGTAATGGGTTAAGTAATCATTCTTTGAAGAAAGATTGTCAACTGTAAAGACAGGTGCCTGCTTAGTGTAAAACAAAAGTAGATTTGAAGCATGCTCCAGAAGGAGCTTTCTCTTTTACTTTTGTCTTGCCTTTATTAACCCTTTCTCCCATGGAAGTGCCTTTTAGCGATATGATTTATTCCTCCGCTGAAGAAATTAGTTCCAATTTAATCAGTCATGAATACATAGTATAGGGAATATTTTCTATATTCAAGCACATGATAACTAAAGAAGGCTGAAAGTAAAGAAGAATGCGCCTTAAGGCGCATTCTACTTTACTTTCAACCTGCTATAAGTAGTCACCTATCTTCAATACTAGAAATATGATATCAGGTAAAGGGTTAAATACCACTTGTTAATTGTTTTTGAGTGTTTTTTTTAAACAAGTATAAAGGTAGAAAAAAAATAAGTTTAATGTATAATTGTATGGTAATAGTGACGTAAGTAGTGTTGGCAAACAGTTTGGATCCTAATCAGATCCTATTAAGCATATTAGCATCTGATAAGGACCAAAAGGTTACTGTTATCTGAATTTTATTGCTGAAATTTACAGAGGAAGTTGGTCAAGTTTAGAATGTCAGCAGAGGACAGTCTTTTAGCAGACAGCAATAATTGTTCAGCATTGATAGAGTTAATTCATAATTTATTAGTGATAAGATAAGCTATCATAATGTTAACATCTGCAGAAGTTTACATATGAAAACTACAAGTACAATGTAGCTTCAAAATGGATAAGATCAGGAACACACAACTGACCAACTTAATCCTTTCAACAGTATCTGGACCTTTAACCTGTTACCCTATAAATATGTATTTTACGCCTTTAACTTATTTATCCACTGAAGAAAATAGGTCCAATTTTTACAGTTATGAAAATGTATGACACAAACTATTTTCAATATTCTAGCAGATGGTAGCTTAAAACAGGATCTAGAAAATAGTTCTTGTGATACATAATCATGACTGTATAAATCTATTGTCTTCATTGAAGGAATAAATTAAAGGTGTTAAAAGATGTATTTATGGTGTAATTGGGTTCAATACTGCACTGCTCTTAGTATGCTAGCTGCAAAACCATATTACCTTTAATGTAAACAGTTTGGATCCTGATGTGTCGCTACATTACACAACATTCCAAGATCCAAACTGTTTGACACCCTAACCCTTTCATAAGAAACTTAGAAAATTCTATTTTTAGAATTGTAGCAGACTACAATAATTGTTGCAGGCGAAAAAATTACCCAGCATTCAAAGAGTTACTTCCTTGTTGTGAATACTAAATAAATGTCATCTGCTCAAGTGTCATCCACCCTTTCTTTTGTACAGTAAACCCATTTAATTTTGTTAAGTATAAGGTGTTTATGACGAGTGACTGCTTAAAGCAAGGTGACAGTAAAACAGAAAGCTCCTAAAGGAGCTTTCTGTTTTACTGTCACCTTGCTTTAAGCTGTCAACTGTCTTTTATACAGTCAGTTGGCCTTCATTTTAGTTGTTGTAATAGAGAGGTTTTACTGTACATGTACATGTATTCATAAAAATACTATCAGAGTGACCAACAGATTGGATCCTGATGCAGCCAGACATTTTGTAAATCCTGACCTTGATCCAGGCTGTTGGAAACACGCTCCTTCAAAACTTAATTGTCTCTTGTATTCAGAATATTTCAATGTTTGCAAAACAAATCCATAACGCTTGAGCTAAGACGATTTTCTCATCCTTCTGTTCCCTGCTGTCAGTACTCTGATAATTAACCCATTACCTCATAAAAGCACCTTTTTACGCCTTTAATTTATTCCGCCACTAAAGAAAAGTAGTTCAAATTTATACAGTCATGAATATTTTTCATATTTTTTTCTTTTCTATTTTCTAGCAGATGGTAGCTTAAAGCAGGCTAAAAGTAAAGCAGAATGTGCCTTAAGGCACATTCTGCTTTACTGTCAACCTGCTTTAAGTTGTCACATATCCTCAATACTAGAAACAGGCTATGGGGGTAATGGGTTAAACTTTATACCAACTGATACTTACTTGTTAACAAGGTAGAATCTATACTATATCTATAAAGTTAAGTGAAACTTTTGTACAGCACTGGCCAGGAAAGAGTGAATACTGATGTCAGACAGATCCAATTAGAAAACAGTGCATACCCTGATCGCAGTTTGCACTGTTTACAAACAGCATTGTTTATTACATTTGCAAACATTGTAAATCCATATCAGAGGGCACCTATAGAAGCCCTCTGTTCTGGGTCTACACTGTTTGCTAATTTAGAGCACTATTTATTAAACTACCCAGAATTCCATATAAACCCATGGTTCATGATTTTGGTAACTAAAAGTATCCACAAGGTCCTTGATGTTGAAAGAGTTAATTATACAAGCCATGTTTGTTATTATTGAAATACTTTGTAAATATTTTGTTCTTTCTTTGTGCATTTTTGTAAATATTGTACATTGTTTTGAGGGTCGCAAGGGAGATTAGTTTGCTGTCTGTACTAATTGTGTTACCCTCTTGAAATAAAGTCTTTATTATTGTTATTATTATTATTATTATTACAAGGGAACCAAATAACCCACAAGAGATACTTAGTGTTGAAAGAGTTAATTTACTTGTTGATATCTGACTGAGCAATGACTTTTGATTTTTCATCACCCTGGTATAAAGCTATAATAATGAGGGCAAGTTGACTTGGCATCTGGATCAGAACTGTTGGAAAAACTCCAGTGTGGTTAGTGATCAGGGGTAAAAGGGTTGAAATTTGATATTTATTTTCAATGGAGAGCTGTCACCTGTCTTTGAACAATCAATTCTCCTTTGTTTAAGTGGTGGTAATAGAGAGGTTTTACTGTAAAATAAACACTGGTTTTATCATCACTACCTGCTTTCTTCCTTTATGAGTTTGTAAACTTCCTTATTACAAAACACTGTAAGGTGAACTTTTCAAGTTATAGGAAGGAATTTATTAGCATGGGTGACAATCATGAGGTAAACTAGTAATGTGTTCAGCTTACATGATACTTCAGCTTTTTTTTTTCAATGTTAACATTGTTAACCCTTTAACCCATAGCCTGTTTCTAGTATTTAAGATATTTGACCTATTAAAGCAGGCTGAAAGTAAAGCAGAATGTGCCCTAGGGCATATTTTGCTTTTCTTTCAGCCTACTTTAAGTTACTATCTGCTAGTATATAGAAACTATTTCTTATAGTACATATTCATGACAGTATTAAATGGAACTAATTTCTTTGACGGATGAATAAAATGAATGCGCTAAAAGTCGCTCCTATAAGGGAAAGGGTTAAAGTTTAATTTTTTCAGAAATTACAAAATACGTGTATATCCAACCTTACTTCTTCTCTTCCTGTGCATCTCATTTCCAAAGATAAATAATCCATTACCCCATAGCCTGTTTCTTGTTTTGAAGACAGGTGACCACTTAACTCTTTCCTCCCTGAAACTTTAAATGGACAATTCCAGTTTCCATTTTATTCTAGTCCATTTCTGACTTTTAAGGGTTGTTTTTGTCAATATTTGGCATTATGACAAACAGTGAAGACCCTGATCAGAGGGCTCCTTTTGGAGCCCTCTGATCTGGGTCTTCCCTGTTTGCATAGGACAAGTGTACTATCCACATGTGCACTGTTTGAAAAGGACGCCTATATGCGGGACTAGGGTTCAAAGGGTTAAAGCAGGTTGAAAATAATGCAGAGTGTGCCTTAGTCCATTACCCCTTAGCCTGATTCTTAGAAGTCTTAAAGGCAAGTGACAAGTTTATCATTGGCAATTAGTGTTGACCAAGATCAGAGTGCTCCTTTTTCACCAATTTATCACTGATTTCCTTGCCCTTCAATAGTATACCACCTGTCGTTAAGACTTGTCCATATTTCTTCATGGAGTGGTTGCCCAGACACAGGTTTGACAGCCAATCTTGTAAATGGAAAAAACTATACAGTAAAACATATCTATTACGACCACTTCATGATATTAAGCTAATTTTTGGTGTTTCAAGGCAGGTGAAGACAAGTGGTATTTGCATCAGAATTAGTGATATTTGCTTCAGAATTTGGCATATAACAGTGGAAAAGCAGTTTTTGTCAGTTTAGGGCAAATGGTCTGAAAAACCTATGAGGCAAACGCTGTTTAAGTTGTCACCTGTCTTTGAAACCATCAAATAATCTTCTTTTTAGTGGCCATAAAAAAGAGGGGTTTACTGGATAATTTCACTGAATGGACCATTCTTTGACAACTGACAGTTCATTAACCCTTTACCTCATAGCCTGTTTCTAGTTTTGAAAATAGGTAACTACTTAAAGCAGGTTGAAAGCAAAGCAGAATGCGCCCTCAGGCGCATTCTGCTTTACTTCCAGCCTGCTTTAAGTTACCACCTGCTAGAATTAAGAAAATATTCCTTCTGATACATATTCATGACTGTATAGATTGGAATTATTTTCTTCCGCAGAGGATTAAACGGAATGCGCTAAAAGGCGCTTCTATAAGGTAAAGGGTTAAAGTGACAGGTTTCAGCTATATATGTCTATGTAACAAGGATAATGTATACAGTAAAACCTCTCTATTACAACAACTAAATTGTGTTAATTATTAGGTGTTTACTACAGGAGGCTGGTTAAAGCAAGGTGACAGAAAAACAGAAAGGTTCCCTTTTTATTGTCACCTTGCTTTTAAGGTGTCATTTGTCTTTTATACAATCAAACATCCTCCATTTTAATGGTCGCAATAGAGAGGTTTTACTGTATGTTTATTTTGTTTTCTTGGACGTCTTTTGAGACTATTGGTAGTCGGTAACTAATTATTTCAGTCTCTGAACTGTAATGTGTTGGTTGTTTATGGTAACTACAACAAATGTATATTTCAGTGTCTTAACTATTGGTATTTGGTTACTATATTTTAGTGTCTGAACTGTTTGTAGTTGGTTACTATACATTGCGGTGTCTAAAATGTTTGTAGTTGGTTACTGTATGTTAGTGTCTGAACTGTTGGTAGTTGGTTACTATATTTTAGTGTCTGAACTGTCGGTAGTTGGTTACTATATTTTAGTTTTAGTAGTTGGTTACTATATTTCTGTGTCTAAAATGTTTGTAGTTGGTTACTATATTTCAGTATCTAAACTGTTGGTAATTGGTTACTATATTTTAGTGTCTGAACTATTGGTACTTGGTTACTACGTATACTTCAATGTCTGTTGTGTTGGTAAATGGTTACTATATTTCAATGTCTGAACTTTTGGTTGCTATATTTCAGTTTCTGAACCTTTTACAGTGAGATAACATATTTCAGTATCGGAACTGTTGGTAGTTGGTTAATACCCCGGTTACACAGACGGTCGGGCTAAAATCGGTACCCAATCGGTCTAATTATTTGCTGTTTTGATCGGTTGTCACAAGTGATTTAATTTCAGGCTTTCTGTGTAACCGGGTATCGGTGATGAATAGCTGTTGAATCGGTCAAACGCCTCCCAGCCTCCGTTTGGCCATCGATTGGCCACCGATTGGCGACTCATGAAACCCAATGGGCCACCGATTAAAAGCGTCCAACAACCAATCAATTATCGATGAATACCGATAAAACACCGATGAACTGCTGGCAGCAACCGATTGATCACCAATTAATCACCGATTGAACTGCTATTAACAACCGATGAAAACCGACGAGATCCCGCGTTTTAATTCTTATATTTTTTCATCGGTGGTTAGTATCAGTTCATCGGTGATTTATCGGTGGTTTTTATCGGTGACTCATCGGTGATATTGGTAGTAGACAGGTTGTCAATCGGTTATTTGTAAAATATTTTCACGGATCAAGAATTTTAAACACGTTTAAAAATCCCAATCGGTGATTTTTCGCCGACGAAACTCATCTTTACCTAATAGCTATTGATAGGTGGAAAACAGGTGGCCAATAGGTGATGTCGGTAGTAAATAGGTTTTCATCGGTCCCCTCCCTAGTTTGGCGTAAAAAACAACCGATCTATCACCGATGGCTCTGTGTAACCGGTGTGTAACATATTTCAGTGTCTAAGTATACTTTAATATTTGTTCTGTTGGTAGTTGGTTACGTAGTGTCTGAACTGTGGGTAGTAGGTGTTGGTAGTTGGTTTCTATACTTCAATGTCTGTTCTGTTGGTAGTTGGTTACTATATAAGTGTCTGAATTGTTAGTAGTTGGTTACTATATTTCAGTGTCTGAACTGTTAGTAGTTGGTTTCTATACACAATGTGTGAACTGTTGGTAGTAAGAAGCTACTGTATTTCAGTATCTGATATGTTGGTATTAGGTCTGTATATTTCAGTGTCTGAACTGTTGGTAGTTGGTTACTATATAGTCTGTGTCTGAACTGTTGGTAGTTGGTTACTATATAGTCTGTGTCTGAACTGTTGGTAGTTGGTTACTATATTTCTGTGTCTGAGCTGTAAGTAGTTGGTTACTTTATACAATGTACGAACTGTTGGTAGTTGGCTACTATATTTCTGTGTCTGAAAGGTTGGAAGTTGGTTACTGTATTTCAGTGTCTGAATTGTTGGTAGTTGGTTACTACATTGCTGTGCATGAATTGTTTGTAGCTGGTTACTATATTTCTGTGTCTGAACTGTTTGTAACTGGTTACTATATTTTAGTATCTGAACTGTTGGTAATTGGTTACTATATTATAGTAGCTGAACTGTCGATAGTTGGTTACTATATTTCAGTGCCTGAGCTGTTGGTAGTTGATTGCTATGTTTCAGTGTCTAAGTGTACTGTTGGTAGTTGGTTACTATATTTTAGTGTCTGAAGTGTTAGTAGTTGGTTACTATATTTTAGTGTCTGAACTGTTAGTAGTTGGTTTCTGTATTTTAGTGTCTGAACTGTTTGTAGTAGGTTACTATATTTTAGTGTCTGAACTGTTAGTAGTTGGTTATTTTATTTTAGTGTCTGAACTGTTGGTAGTTGGTTACTATATTTCAGTGTCTGAACTGTAGATAGTTGGTTACTATATTTTTAGTGTCTGAACTGTTGGTAGTTTGTTACTGTATTTTAGTGTCTGAACTGTTTGTAGTAGGTTACTCTATTTTAGTGTCTGAACTGTTGGTAGTTGGTTACTGTATTTTAGTGTCTGAACTGTTTGTAGTTGGTTACTATATTTTAGTATCTGAACTGTTGGTAATTGATAACTATATTATAGTTGCTGAACTGTTGGTCAGGTGGTAACTACATTTCAGCTTCTGAACTGTTTTACTCTTTTTATACTCCTAGGATATAGTGTTTTCTCTTGATATGACTCATGTATGCATATACAAGAAAGCCTCTGTATTATGACAACTTAATAATGTTTATTTTTAGGTGTTTAGGGCCGGTGTCTACTTAAAGCAATGTGAATGTAAAACAGAAAGCTCCTGAAGGAGCTGTCTGTTTTAATTTCACCTTGCTTTAAGCATTCATTTGTCTTTCATGCCATCAATTAGCCTTCTTATTAGTGATCGTAAAAGATAGGTTTTATTTTAGATACCCGTATGTATATCCCTGTAATAATCTTACCTGTGATAAACTCACACTTAAAATAGGCTTATTTAACAGTCTTTAATACAGACTATGGCTTAAATACAGGACAATAATAAAGCAGACGGCTCTTATAGGATCTTTCTGCTATACGTTCGTCTTGCATTATGCTTGCAGTCACCTGTTTCCAGAGAGATGATGTATACTTTCGTAGAATAGCTGCTGAATACAAGTATAAATGTATGTCACGGGTGAGCAGATAGATTAGTCAAAATTGTTGAACCAAAATGATGGGACAAATTTTAAAACATTAACCCCTAAAACGTCAATTTCCAAATAGCTTTAACTCTTTGCATGCTAGCTGTGAAACCATGGTAACCGTAACAAACATTTTGGATCCTGATGAGACGCTGCGCTATGCGGCGTCTCATAATATTATAGCGCGGCGTCTCATCAGGATCCAAACTGCTTGTCAATCTGACCCTGTTATGAAAAGAAATTTTGAACATTCTATTTTTAGAACAGTAGCAGATGACAATTGTTGCAGACACAAGAATATCCAGCATGCAAAGAGTTAAGCACAGTATCCTGTCCTTAACATAATTGAATAGAGGTGATTAGCTAACTAACTACTTAATCCTGAATTTATTTTTCAACTGCTGCGGGTGTCCCTACAGGGGTAGGCAGCAGGCGGCCAGAGTTTCCCACACCTAACCTCCAGGCTTCTCTATTCTGCGGATCAATGCCTGTCCTAATGTCAGCCTCGACACATTCCAACCAAGTCTTCTTTGGCCTCCCTCGCCCTCTCGATCCTGGCACTTCCATACGCATCATCGAGTTGATACATGATTGTGCACGGGATACATGTTTGAACCATCTCAGACGCCTTGTGCGTAGGGCCGTTGTCACTTCCTGAATCCCCAGCATTGCATACAGTGCATCTGTAGTGATGTCGTCTTGGGACTTGACACCACAGATCCAACGGACCATGGCTCTGTCATTCCGACGTAGACGCTGCAAATCTGAGGCAGACGGTGCCCAGGTTTCACTTCCATGTAGTAGCGCAGAGCACACACAAGCATCAAAAACTCTCCCACTAGCCTTGAGGGACACATGCCTAGATGTAAGAAGAGGCAGGAGTTTCTTGAACCTTCCCCAGGCCGTACCGCATCTGGTGATGATGGCGAGCTCACATCCTCCCCCTGCACACAGCATATCACCTAGATAGCAGAAACTGGCTTCCACCTCGAGTTGAACACCATCCACGACAACTTGGGTGACTGGTCTACCATCAATAGGGCGCGCCATATCTCGACACCTGGGGCACACATAGTCCGGATCATCAGTATTTCTTCCTTTGATGCCACAGCATTTCTTGTGTACCCACAGCATGCATTGGGAACATTTGATGGAATTCACCCAAACTCCAGTCCGGCACACAGCACAAGGAAATGCCCCAGAGTCACGAAGAAAATCAAGCCCTGGGCCAGATACCATGAGCTTGGTCTTCTTCATGTTGACCCTGATCAGCCCTTTACCTTCCATACCTGCTTTCCAAGCTGTCAGCTTGGAAATGCACTCCTCGAGTGAGTCTGCAACCACGGCGAGATCATCCGCGTATAGAAGCTCCCAAGGGACGCCGGTGTAACAGCCCAGAATTTTCCCCCAGTCAGTTTTTTCCCCGGGGAAAAACGGGACTAGTCCAGTTTTTCCCCACCCGGTCCAGTTTTCCCCCCTTCTTACTGACACTTGATGGTGGGGAAATTCTGGACTAGTCTAGTTTTTCCCCCCTCTTAAAAAATATACTGTTGAGGTGGGGAAATTCTGGACTAGTCTAGTTTTTTCCTTCTCACAATTTGATTAATGGAAATGTTGGCAAAGTATTGGCTAGTCATGTTTTTCTCCCCTCTCAAACTAACTACTTTGGTGGTGGGGAAATTCTGGACTAGTCCAGTCCCCCCCCCCCCCCCCCCCCCTCCCCATCACAATATGAGTAATGCTGAAGGGGGGAAATTCTGGGCTAGTCAAGTTTTTCTCCCCTCTCAAACAGGTAACTGTGAATGTTGGGAAATTCTGAACTAGCCCTCCCAGACTTACTTGTTTGGAGATGGGGAAATTCTGGACTAGTCTAGATTTCCCCCATTCACAATTTGATTAATGTTGATGTTGGCAAAGTCTTGACTAGTCCAGTTTTTCCCCCATCACAATATGAGTAATGCTGAAGGGGGAAATTCTGGGCTAGTCCAGTTTTTCTCCCCTCTTAAACAAATAACTGTGAAGGTTGGGAAATTCTGCATTTATCAAATTGTGAGGGGGGAAAAACTAGACTAGTCCAGAATTTCCCCACCCCAACAGAAGTAAGTTTTGAGAGGGGAAATAAGTTATAATGGTCAAGAATTTGCCAACATCTGCATTAATCAAATTGTGATGGGGGGAAAAACTGGACTAGTCCAGAATTTCCCCACCTCCAAAGTAATTTGTTTGAGAGGGGAGAAAAACTGGACTAGTCAAGACTTTGCGTACATCTGCATTAACCAAATTGTGAGGGGGGAAAAACTAGACTAGTCCAGAACTTCCCCCCTCTGAGTTAGTTTGTTTGAAACAAATGAAAAACTGGACTAGCCAAGACTTTGCGTCCATCTGCATAAATACAACTGTGAGGGGGGGAAAAACTGGACTAGTCCAGAATTTCCCCACACCTCCACTGTATATTGTTTAAGAGGGGAGAAAAACTGGACTAGCTAAGACTTTGCGTACATCTGCATAAATACAATTGTGAGGGGGGAAAAACTGGACTAGTCCAGAATTTCCCCACACCTCCACAGTACGAAACTCGCGTGAAAGCGCCTCAAGTACAAGGATGAAAAGCAGAGGGCTGAAGACCGAACCCTGATGCACTCCAACTCCGACTCCAAACTCATTGCTGTACTGCCCGTTGACTCGCACTCGACTTCTGACATCAGTGTACATTTCTTGAATGACACGCACAGCCCACTCGTCAACCCCAAGACTTCTTAATGCCCACCAGAGGACTTTCCTAGGCACTCTGTCAAAGGCCTTCTCAAGGTCCACAAAGGCAAGATACAGTGGCTTGTTGGCTGTAATGTACTTTATAGTGTTATTTCTATAGCGGTATGTCGGGGCGGCCCGCCCTGCCCTTTTCTCGATCCGCCCTTGTGCCCTTAATTATGACCTGTCCGCACCACGATGCCCTAATCCCATCATTAACGCCTGTCTTCTAATCTTCTACAAACAACTGCCCATCGCGGGTCATAAAGTCTTGTGTAAACACCGCCAACTATCAACAATTAACCAAGCGTGTATTGCATAATGACTGGTTCCCCGCTCGACAGGTAGTAAGCCTTTATCGCGTACCGATAACGCCGGGGATAAGACTCTACACTATGCAGCACAAAGTGTGAAATACATGTCGCTAAACTTTGTGAAGTTTATAAACTGATTTAAAGAATAATGGAAGCGATTACCTCAATATGTAATTGATCGGCGTGACTTTGAAATTAGATAAAGTGGTTCATAATGCAGTTAAATAAAAAGACTAATTGACGTTAATGAGGCCGATTTACGCTAGTAGCCAAAAGTGGATGAAAATTGCATTTACTCGCGAAGTCAAACTGAAGATGGGGTTTTGTGGTGAAAAAGGTAAATAAATTTTAGTATCTTCACATTTCTTTTGCAAACGACTGATTGTTAACATCTGTATTAATAATTAAAACGTCTGAAATGCCGTCTGCTAAACGGAAACTTGAGCAAAATCAGCGTGAACTGTCAAAGATTGCTAAGACAAATCGCAGTATTTCTTCGTTTTTTGGTGGTGAATCGAAACAGAGGTATTATGATAACACCAATCATTATTTATGATTATTAATGATTGGACCGATGTCAGTACAAATAATTTGGTTCTAAGCATTTCATGTTTCAAACTTAATTCTTACATATATCCAGGGACACTATAAGATGTTATACATAATAGTGTCTCTGATATATCTAATGATTAGGTAGATTCTCTACATGTTTAATTTAAAGTAATTAAGACAAAAAATCAGGCACAATAAGAAATCAGAGTTGATACATTGATCAAATGTAGCTATAATTTGGGGGAAAACATTCATTGAGTTGTGGCAGTCTTAATCTGTATCCGTAGCATGTTTCTTCTGTTTTGAAGACAGGTTACCACTTAAAGCAGGTTGAAAGTAAAGCAGAATGCACCTTTAAGGTGCAATCTGCTTAACTGTCAGTCTCCTAAAAGTTACCATCTGCTGGGATATCTAAAATATTCAGTGGAGGAAATATCTAAGGCTTAAAAGGGCGTAAATAAGGGTTTGATTTGTACAGTGTGCCTCACTAGAATAAAGATGATTCTAATGAGTAGTCACACTATAGGGTTTAGTATTTCTACGGAGTAATTAGAGCTGTAATTACTCAGTGGTATTTCAGAAAACTGAGGTCTGTGCAGGACTCCAAATAAGACGGAGTAAACTAAAAAAAAAAAGAACATTTTGGCCATGTCAGCACTAAACCATATAGCGTGACTAGTTAGAATCGTTATGATTCTAATGAGTAGTCACACTATAGGGTTTAGTGTTTCAAAAACTAAGATCTGTATGGCTGTACTAAAGTTTGGTACAGACATAAAGGTTTTAGTTCTTGAAATAGATGTACTCCCGTTATCTGGAGCCCTGTTTGTTTTTTGAATTTATTTAACATGTTAATAATCTGCATTTGCTTAATTTCAGTGAGAAAACAAATGAAGAAGTCAACACGGAGACTCCATCAAGTTCAACTCCATCAACTCCATCAACCCGACATATCGCCAAGGCTAAACACAAGTATGGTTTCAACAAAGAATGGACAACAACCAGGCCTTGGCTTTTCAATGCCCAGGAAATGTTGGATGAAGATATGACCGAAGTGATGTACTGCAGACTGTGCATTAATCACAAGTCTCTTGGCCTCAATGGCAGTGTGACCTGGGTGCACAAAGGCTGTCGCACTTTAAGATTAGACAAAGTAACAGCACATGAAAATTCTGAACAGCATCAGGCTGCAGTGAAATTAGAAACAGAGGTACAGATGGGTATAGAGAAAGCGCTTAGTGACAGAAAACCGCTCAATGAGAAGGAGTTCAACGCTCTTGTGTGTGCATCCAAGCTGCTTCACTTCCTGATCAAGCATAACATACCCCATACAACTGTGTATGAAGATTTGATAGATTTTGCTGTTGACGACTTGCAGAGTCCTGTTCTAAAACATCTGAGAAAGGGGAAAAACGCCACGTACAAAAGCCAGACAACAGCAGATGAACTTTTGGCAGCCATGTCTGATGAGATAGAAGCCACAGTACTAGAGAGGGCGAGGTCTAGCCCTGCATACTCAGTGATGACTGATGAGGCCACAGATATTGCCAACCGAAAGCATTTGGCTTTCTGTATTAAGTATGTAGATCAAGAGACTGGGGATGTCCATACAGATTTCGTCAAAGATGTACAAATTGATGATGGTAGAGCTGAAACAATCTTTAAGGAGACGAAAGTTGTTGTAGAAGAAGACATTAAGTTGGATACATTTTCAGCATTTGGGAGTGATGGCTGTAATGCTATGGTTGGTAAGAAGACCGGGGTTTCAACACGACTCAAAGAGATTAAGCCTGAGCTCATCACTGTACACTGTCACAATCACAGACTGGCTCTTGCAGCTAAGAATAGTTTTGAAAGTATTCAACAGTTCCGTGATACAGATGAAGTGTTGACTAGCATCTACCACTACTACAAGTCTTCAGGTAACAGAACAACATCACTGGCAAAATTGCAGGCTATACTTGAGGATACTAAAAGTAGGAAAATCAAGCAAGCGGCTCACACCAGATGGCTGTCACATCTAGATGCTGTCACTTCTTTGCGTGAGACATACTCAGCAGTGATTATGGACTTAGAGAACTCTGTGGAGAGTGGGAAGGACAAAGTTAGAATAGGTTCAGGACCTTCAGCCAGTGGACTTGCCAAAAAGTTGAAGTGCTTTCAGACAGTTCATATCATCCACTTCCTATGTGATGCCTTGAGACCATTGACCCAGCTTGCGTTAGTGTTTGAGAAGAATGAAGTGGACCTGTCTATCATTAAGCCACGGATGGAAGCAACTATCTATGCTTTGGAGAAACTGCAGAAAACACCAGGAATCAACATGAAGAAAGCAGACAAGATATTAGAGGAGTTTAGTATTACTGCTAGTGATAAAGTTAGGGCTTCAGTGGAGGAAGCAGAGGGACAGTTTATTAGGAATCTTGTGGACAACGTTACAAAGAGACTAGACAACCATGATGTCATCGACAGCTTTTCAATCTTCAACATGACTTCAACTGGTCCCATGGCTGGAGGTGAAGAGTTAGAGACCCTTGCAGAACATTTCAACTTAGACTATGACAAGTGCTTAACAGAATGGGACCAGTTGAAACAGGCCACCAAGGACACTCCAATTGAACAGCTACAAGGCCCTAGAGCTCTACTGAAAGTAATTAAACAAGTGAAGCCATCTGTCGGAGACCTATTTCCATCTATTGAGAAACTGTGTGCAGTTGCTGCTGTAATTCCAGTAAGCACAGCAGAAGTGGAACGAATCTTCTCAGATGTAAATAGGACTGTGACAGAGCTTCGCAACAGACTTAAAGTGGAAACAACAAACAAACTTCTGATGATTCATCAAAATGATAGATATTTAGACTTTGATAGTGCAGTGAAGAGGTGGTACGCTCAACGTCCAAGACGGATAAAGTTTTAGGGAAAATAACATCTACAAAGACTGTGAAAGAGTACATTAAGATACCAGTATGTGAAGTATAGTGTTAAACCTTCTAAGATAAATGACTGCTTAATGCATAATAGAAATAATGCAGAAAACTCCTGTAGGACCTTTCTACATTATTTTTATACTGCATTAAGCAACCATCTATTAAATCATACACATTGATCTTCTTTTGAGTTTTTGTTTGTTGTTGTTTTGTTTTTTAAAAAACAAAACAACAACAACAAAAAGTAGCTCTTTAAGATTTCATATACAAATGGCAGATTAACAACAACAAAAAGTAGCTCTTTAAGTAGGGTTTTTAAGAAGATTTCATATGCATATGGCAGATTAATCTTGTAGTAGTACTAAGCTAACACTCTTTGAAGTAGTGGAGACCTTTAAAGACAATTGGCTACTAAAAAGATGATAAAAGTAATTTAAAAACCATTTATTTTAAATTCTAAATATGGGTTTTCTAATGAGTGGCCAATGAATACAAGATTGACTCCACCATTCATTTTTAATGTTTTTATGTGTTTGGGTGTGTATATTTGTGTGTCACTGTGTCTAATGCTTCACATTTAGATCCTGATGAGATGATATTCAAAGTTTTGCCTAATCAGGATCTAAACTGTTTTACTTTGGCAGTTTTACTCTTTTTTCTCAAATAATTCATTAACTTACTGAACACTGATATACACATGCATATTATTTATGATAGTTAGAAGAATAAGCTGATTTCCACTAAATAGAAGAAAATCATAGTACATGTATGTTGCTTGATTAAAGTGTAATATATCTGTATACTTTTCTTGTGTATTTTCATTTCATGTCACACTTAAATAACTGTTGATTTGCTGTGTAAAAAGATATATGATACTATCTCAAACAAAAATTTTCTTTAAAGAAAAAATTGGTATAATTCAATAAATCATAAAACTAAATGTTTAAACATGCATGCACAGCAAATAAACTGTTGTTTAAAGGTGACACTACCAAGATTTAAATAAGCTGAAGTTGACAAGAAACAAAGCAAACAGTTATCAATGGTTGACTTTCTGTGCTAACACATCTTCTTTTTTATTTCAAACAAAATTACACACATTTGAATAACTTTGGACAAAGGCTGACACTGTTGTCAATGTGGAGTCTCAGATTAAATGAAAGATTGTTTTTTATAACTTTATTTCAAATGAAGATGGGCACAGCAAATTAACTGTTGATTAAGACAGATAAATCCAATGTTCAAAAGAAGATTATATTGAAGGCCGCCCATGTCTCGTGCTTCTCTCCGCATCATCACCCTGCCCCTTTTTTGCTGCACCCTGCCCCTTTTAGGTGGCTAGAAATAACACTACAGTCTTTTCCTGTAACTGGCGGATGATGAAGATCGCATCTGTGGTGCCACGCCCCGGAACAAAGCTGAACTGCATAGAGTGGATGTCAACCATCCTTCGTACAAAAGTGTCCAGCACCCGCTCCAGTAACTTCATCACTTGGTCCGTTAGCTTAAGGCCACGGTAGTTCCCACGCTCAAGAGCATCACCTTTACCCTTGTACAGGTTAAGGATGTAGCTCTCCTCCCAATCATTGGGTATTACACCACTAGTGAAGACTGCCTCCGTCAGTTGTCTGAGCAACTCAACTCCCTCCTCCCCTGCTGCTTTTAACATCTCGGCAATGATGCCAGAAGGACCTGCAGCTTTCCCATCCTTCATTTTACCGAGAGCCTCACGAATTAAATTCGAAGTAATTGGAGGGGAAGGACCCTCTGTTGGGTTGACTTCTGGAAGAAGGTCACTCTGCCTCTCAAACTCAACATTAAGCAGTTTAGAGTAATGCTCCACCCACGCCTTCATCTTCTCCTCGTCACTGAGCGATAGTTCACCTTTGTTGTTCTTAACACACTTCTCTCCCACAACATCCTGATTTTGCCTATCCATTTGCTTTGCAAGCTTGAAGATGGTTCCATCATTTGGAGAGACGTTCGCAAACCTTTAGATGCACTAAATTGCCTATGGATTGCCTTTAACTCTTTGCATGCTGGGTAATTTTTTCGTCTGCAACAATAATTGTCATCTGTGTTTGTTCCAAAATCAGAAATTTTCCAAATCCTTTGAAATTCAGGGTCAAAATGGCAAACAGTTTGGATCCTGTTGAGACGCCGCGTTACACGGCGTCTCATCTAGATCCAAACTGTTTGCAAAGGTTATGACTGTGGCAGATATATCCGCCGCTAGCGTGCAAAGAGTTAACTCACAGACCTTCAGCTACTGCTTTACTCACAGGTATTTGACACATACATCTAGATCTTTTACCCCCCCCCCTTTAAAAAAAAAAGAAAAAAAAAAAGACATAAAACTTTTTGATGCACATTTTCGTTATAATTCACATACTGTGGCGTTATTTGACGGAATTTGATGAAATAAAAAGTATATATTGATTAAATAATCCTTTCCCGAGGGTACCACAAGAGAATATCTGCGATCGAGTCTATTTTAGCATCAGTTTAAGTCGATAGTAAAGACTAGGTGTCGAATTGCGCTGTTTACCTTGTATCTATAATAGAAGTATAGTCATTTTTTTTAATTTTTTTTTTTAAGGGGGGGGGGGGGGGTTATAGATCTAGATGTATGTGTCAAGTACCTGTGGCTTTACTGGCATAGGGAAGTAGTTTACATTGTTGTCCAAGGTATGTCCACGGTATGTTTGAAAACTGCTTTATAACCTCATAGTTTGCTGAATGTACAAAATAAGATAGAATGCCCTGAGCTAACATGTTACAATGCTAATGTTACATGAAAAGTTGAACAACACTACAACCTAACAAGTATAATTATTGTCTTGATATGTAATCTATTCACCACTTCTGTAATACTGTTTCATGATAAAAAAGTTATAGAAGAGGAATTGTAGATATCTATTGTTCGATTTTTCTGACCTGTCGGAGTTATTTTAAGAACAGAATACAGTATAACCTCTGTTATCCGACACCCCTTGGTTCCACCTTTGTAAGTCGGTTAAGAGAGGTTGTCGGTTAACGGAATTTATTATACCTAAGTTCACACACCAAAATATTTAGTCCATTTTCGCTGCGAGGGGAATTCCCCGATGCCAGTTGACATATTAAATATGTATGACTGCAGCATACAGCATATATCCTTATCAGATCGTTCCAGAATAAAATAGGAGTCCCCTGTTCCGGATCTACATTGTTTTTCCCATTATTCCTTTAAACTACAGTAGGCATAAAACGTGTATAGTGTACAATCGGAAGTAAACACGCATTTACATATCAAGGGCTCGGCGAAAACATCGGCACATTCGTATTTACATTTTATGTACAAGTACAGTCCATTCTCGTTATGTCGAAATCGCGGGAAATTAACAAAAACTTCAAAACGCGTGAATGTATTTATTTTCGCTCAATATAAATTTATCATACACTATTACACCTGCGAATAGTGATATAGGTTTGACTTATGTGGAGGGCGCATTAGATATATATTTCGTACTTCTCATGTTGACAGTGAGGACGATTGGCAGCCATTGTTGGAAAGGATGGGATGTGTTGGGTTTTCGGCACTGCGACAGCAGCGACACTGAATGGGTTGCTTACATTTGTTAGCTTTTAAATTAAATCGTATTAACCCTCACATCATTCACTCACTGTTAAAGCCACACACTTTGTTTTACACGGCCATCCGACAATATGTGTCATTATCACCTGCGCGTGCATAGTCGCTGTCAATGATCAGAGGTCAGCATACCGTCGGATAACGAGGTGTGAAAAACCTCTAATTTGCCTTCATCGGACCGTCAAGGTGTGTCGGATAACGGTTAACAGAGGAACCGATCAAGAGAGAGTTTGGTTACATAAAACAAATAGGGAAACGGCCGGGACCAAACAGCAGGGTCGGATAACAGAGGTTTCCGGCCAAGAGAGGTGTCGATCGACAGAGGTTATACTGTAGTTCATAATGGTAAATAGATAACAGGGTAACATCGGATCTATATAATCGTACACTTTCCAACTTGAGATAACATGATCCTCGTGCAGCACGAGACCCTTGCGCTAAGTTTACTGATATTATATTCTTTCCCAACAAAGGCATTGATATACTAAAACTATTATTTCCATTGCAAACAGGTTGGAGCCAGATCAGACGCCGGGTACCTGTTTGCTACTCAGATTAAAAATATAATTAAAATTTCATAAAGTTAATTTCCACAGTTTAGTGCATTGCGTTTGCGTTTAAGCGGGAAAGAATAAGGTATCCTCTACTGTACACTGTGCACAAAAATTACAGCTATCCGTATCATTAACCGTATGTAGAGAAAACTCATCCCTTTGAAAGTTTTAGAATGTTCCAATCTAAAAATAACTCGGACAGGTCAGAAGAAAACACTAATAATTATATCCTATACCATGTTTATGTGGTGCACTAGTAAAGCAGGCAATGCTTTGAGACGTTATCTTAACCCATTTCCCCATAAATACGCCTTTTTACGCCTCTAGTGTATTCATCAATTGAGGAAAATAGTTCCAATTTACATAATCATGAATATGTACCATAAGAAATATTTTCTTTATTCTAACATATATTTGCTTAAAGCAGGTTGAAAGTAAAGCAGAATGCGCCCTAAGGCGCATTTTGCTTTACTTTCAACCTGCTTTAAGTAGTAACTTCTTTTCAAAACTAGAAACAGGCTATGGGGTAATACCCTTGCGGAAAAAAAACGCAGCTATTTAAAAACGCAGCTTTTACGCCACTAATGTCAAGCTTTTACGCCACTTGGGTCAGTAGCAAAAACGAGCCTTGCAATGAAGCGGCGTATTTAACAAAAAGTATGGAAAAGTGGCAGATAAGTGGCGTGTAAGCGACGTATTGTCATGTTGAAAAGACGCCGCTCTACATCACACTGGTAAGACGTAACGTCGCCGACTGCTGTTCTACGTTCCCACTGCTGTAAAATCTACGCTATAACTGTGGAACAAAAATGGCTGCGCCCTTGATAAACAACGAGGTAAGGACAATGAAACGTTGTTTTTGAGAGTCTTTCTTTATAATATAAAAAAAGGAGTAGTTGCACGGAATATCCCGGTTATATGTGCATGCTCCGGCGTTGTGTTCTCGTTGGATACTCGCTTAGTTAAGACGTTTAACTCGATAAAGTTGCGACAGATACCGGATTTCTTGAACATTTACGTGTGAAGAACTCCGAAAAAGCTTCGTAAAGCTGGTGTATTAGAGATTCTGCAATATTATCCAAACCAAAACACTCCCTGATGAACAGTATTGATAAATTGATATAAAAATGTCCCCTTTACGTGAATATAAAAACTTTATAGGTTATTTTTCAAATACAACGTTCCTCCATGCCGGACACGATACAACGTTCAGACTGCAGGGTAAAAAATGCATCGAGCTAATACTATACGTATACGCGACTGTGCTCTCACTTACAAGACAGTTGAAGACATACCTTCAGTAGTGTGTACCTATAGACCTTTGTAGCGTATATTTTTAGACAACCTCCCGGGTAACACTTGACAATGAACTTATAATCGTGGAATTAGGGTATGCATACAAGTGTTTTAAAGCGATCTTGCGAGGCAACTTGCATAACATATCACTCATACTTAAAAGCAGGCCCGGCAAAGTATGTCTATGTAATTAATACCTTTTAATTAACCCTTTCGGCGCCGTAGTCGCATAAAGTAGACTTTGCAAATAGTTCGGATCCAGATTAAACGCCGCGCAACGCGGCGTCTGATCAGGATCCAAACTGTTTGATACTTTTATTGATATTTCGTAAGTCATAAAACCTTAAATCTTACTTTGAAACGTTTTCTTGCACAACAATACACAACATATTTTGACAATGTATCTACTAATTTATACGCGGTAAGTTTAGAGTGTGTAATAAATGTCGCAATTTTTCACAACCAAGCAATCTTGCGTGAACTCAATTTCGCGGTATGCCACAATTCCTTGTTGGCATTAAAGTAATTAGTTTGTGTGTGCATGCATTTGCATATTCATCCATTCGCGTTATACGCGAAAGTTACCACACAGGAATAGTAGAGAGGAAATGTCATGTTGGGTTCAAGTGAGCGCGGCTAAAATTCTTTTTCTAAGTCCAAATTGTAATGTCGAAAAGCATGAAAAATCCTAGTAGACTTGGAGATTCACTGAAATACACACTGTGAATTTGCATTATGAATAAGACAATGAATAAAATTGATGAGTTCATCGGAATACCTGTGTCACCTGCCAGCAAGCATCAGCTGAGCATTCTCTTTCGATAAGAGAACTTTCATTTCAAATTCTTTAGTAAAACAGAAGAAATCTGCAAGAAACGGAAATGTTGAAAAGGAGAATAAATCTCACACTATTGATGCAAGAGTTATGAACCTTGTGCAATTCACTTCCACTTGTCAGGCTCTATCTATAAATGAAGTTTCATCTTAAAGGCTTCAGTAGAACAGGTGTTATGAAGCGGGACGCAAAAAGCGGGACGGACAGAGAGACGGGTGGACAGACAGACGTGTCGGACGGACGGCGGACAAGTGATTCCTTAGTGTCACCTCTGCCTAAAGCAGGTGACAAAACAGTATGTAGAATATAGACCAAAATGTCTTGTTACCACATCCCTGAAAGTTCAATAATGTGCACACGGTACAGATGTAATGTTTTCAAAACATAGCCATAGATTTCAAAAGGGCATTTTTCCTTTATGTTTGCTGTGCAAAAATGGACATTTGTCCACATTAGATAATTATTTAACATGCGAGGATTAAGAAGAGAGCCCCCGAGATATCGGAAGTACAGTTTTTTGGAAAGTAAATTTCCATTTCCAAATGCCCCACCTCCCCAATCTGGTGTGTTTGGCTTCCTCTCGTTTAAGCATAGAATCCCCCGAATGGTAACTAAAACCGTTCTGGTTCCGCGCCTTTATGAACAAAATGCCTTTTTCGATTGCATCTGTCGGTGCCTCTGACAAAGCGAATGCATACGTAGAATAGACCACACCAATCCATATTTGATTATTTGCTAAATATATGCATATAGCCATGTAGATTTCAGAATCAAAGCGCTCTTAAAATATACGCTACACACCTAAAACAACATGTCATCAGGAACGCGTGGTGTTTCAGTATAAATAATCATTAACCCTTTCGGCGCCAAATTATTCGGGAGATATTTACCCCTTCACCGCTTTATTGTCGTCTGCTTTAGTACTGTACTCTGTAAGAACGTTTCAAAGTTAGATTTAAGGTTTTATGACTTACGAAATATCGATAAAAGTATCAAACAGTTTGGATCCTGATCAGACGCCGCGTTGCGCGGCGTCTAATCTGGATCCGAACTATTTGCAAAGTCTACTTTATGCGACTACGGCGCCGAAAGGGTTAACCAACTAACAGAGCAGGTATTAATTACATAGACATACTTTGCCGGGCCTGCTTTTAAGTATGAGTGATATGTTATGCAAGTTGCCTCGCAAGATCGCTTTAAAACACTTGTATGCATGCCCTAATTCCACGATTATAAGTTCATTGTCAAGTGTTACCCGGGAGGTTGTCTTAAAATATACGCTACAAAGGTCTATAGGTACACACTACTGAAGGTATGTCTTCAACTGTCTTGTAAGTGAGAGCACAGTCGCGTATACGTATAGTATCAGCTCGATGCATTTTTTACCCTGCAGTCTGAACGTTGTATCGTGTCCGGCATGGAGGAACGTTGTATTTGAAAAATAACCTATAAAGTTTTTATATTCACGTAAAGGGGACATTTTTATATCAATTTATCAATACTGTCCATCAGGGAGTGTTTTGGTTTGGATAATATTGCAGAATCTCTAATACACCAGCTTTACGAAGCTTTTTCGGAGTTCTTCACACGTAAATGTTCAAGAAATCCGGTATCTGTCGCAACTTTATCGAGTTAAACGTCTTAACTAAGCGAGTATCCAACGAGAACACAACGCCGGAGCATGCACATATAACCGGGATATTCCGTGCAACTACTCCTTTTTTGATATTTTAAAGAAAGACTCTCAAAAACAACGTTTCATTGTCCTTACCTCGTTGTTTATCAAGGGCGCAGCCATTTTTGTTCCACAGCTATAGCGTAGATTTTACAGCAGTGGGAACGTAGAACAGCAGTCGGCGACGTTACGTCTTACCAGTGTGTACATAAGTGGAAGAAAAGCCTCGTATTTGTTTTCTTATTGAGATAATTAAATATGCCACTCCAATAAAGTGGCGTTTAAGCGACATATTTGTTGTTATGAAAAGACGCCACTCTACATAAGTGAAAGAAAAGCCTCGTATTTGTTTTTTTATTGAGATAGTTAAATATGCCACTCCAATAAAGTGGCGTTTAAGCGACATATTTGTTATAAGAAAAGATGCCACTTTTCAAAAGTGAAATATTTAAGATATGGAGTGGCGTATTTAAGAAATTTGTTTTAATTGTCCTCCAAATATTAAATACGCCACTTTTACACACCTTTGCTGTAGTCACGTATTGACTTTTACCTCATAGCTAAGACTTCATCACTTATACAGACAGAGCAGACTCAGACTAAGTTAAGCTAATCTGTAGCAGCTGTTAGTTCAGGGTCTATTCTGTATAATAATCATTTAGACACTTTTTTATGCTACTACCTTCTCAAAAAAAGGTGACCTTTTTACCAAAGCAACTTGAGAAAGTGTTGTTTTTTCTGTACCTTTTCATAGCAAAAAGTGTATTTATTTGTTTTAAATGTGCATCTTTTTTTCAAATAAGCATATTTTCTTAAAATTGACCTCATTAAAGTGCACTTTTTGTTTGTAAAAGTGAATCTTTTATTCTTTAAGACTTTAACATGTTACAACAAGTACATTTTTTACGTGTATTTTTTTCTTTTTTAAAAAAAAAAGTTTTTCTTTTAATTTCTATGAGATTGTGTTCATTGGCAAGTGCGACTAACATCCTCGTTCACCTACTTTAGTACTGGTCCTTAATATTCGAACCCTGACACGGCCAATCATCTTTCAAACATTTGACTCTTTCAAACAGTTGACTCTTTCCATCATAGATGAAATTTGAAGCAGCCAACTTTGAAATGATTCAAATCATGTAAAAGTAAAACACCAATTTGTTTAACCCTTTCCTCCATAGAAGCGACTTTTAGCGTATTTAATTTATTCCTCCGCTGAAGAAATAAGTTCCAGCTTATACCATCATGAACAATTACCATCACATTTTTTTTTATATAGCCTAGCAGATAGTAGTTTAAATCAGGATGAAAGTAAAGCATAATGTGCCTTAAGGCACATTCAGCTTTACTTTCAACCTGCTTTAACTGATCACCTGTATTTAATGTTATAAAGGGGTTATTGGGTAAAGGGTTAAATATATGTTTTATTATTCAAATGAAAGTTGAAAACATTGTAACAAAAAGAATTTCTCCAATTGTTTAAAAAAAATGTCTGCTAGAGTATTTTCCCATTGATATGTACAATGATGTTGATAATGTAATTTTTTTTTTTACAGCAACATTTTTGTGTTTTTACAACAACATTTTTGTGGATTGACAATTGTCATCATGGTCAAAATCTGACTGCTCATGGTACAGATTTCGGTGTATGATGTCAGTATGTTTTTTGTCTAAAATGTTGAAGTGGGTGGAAATGCATTTTTTGTCATCATGAGCTGCCTTATAAATGTATTTCACCCATTATCCCATAAAAACACCTTTTTACTCCTCTAATGTATTCCTCCAGGGAAGAAAATAGTTCCAAGTTTTTAAGTTATAATTGTGTATTTAGAAAAAAATCTTCATCCTATAGTAAATGATAGCTCAAAGTAGGCTGAAAGTAAAGCAGAATAGGCCTCAATGTGCATTCTGCTTTACTTTCAATCTGCTTTAAGGAGTAAATTATTTTTAAAACTTTGAGGAACAGGCTATGGGGTAATGGGTTAAGGGTTTGATAGGGGGAAATGTCAACCATTGAAATTAATCTAAAAGTTTTTTAGAGAGATATTTGCTGATTTTGTGATGTAAAAATCTTATTAATAACTTAACCCATTACCCCATAAATATCCCTTTTTATGCATTTAATTTATTCTTCCACTGCAAAACATATTTCCAATTTATAAAGTCATGAATTATAAGAAATATATCTTTGCTCTAGCAGGTGGTAGCTTACAGTGGGCTGAAAGTAAAGCAGAATGTGCCTGAAAGATGCAATTCTGCTTTACTTTCAACCTGCTTTTAACAGTCACCATTTTTGAAAACCAAAAAAACAGGGTAAGGGGTTAAATAACCCTTGCTGGTGGATTAACCCATTTATAACCCATAGCCTGTTTCTAGTTTGGAAGATATGTGACCACTTAAAAGCAGGTTTAAAGTAAAGCAGAATGTGGCTTAAGGGCTATTTTGCTTTACATTCAGCCTTCTTTAACCCATTACCCCTTTTTATGCCTTAAATTTATTCCTCCACTAAAGAAAATAGTTCAGATTTATTGAGTTATGGTTGTGAACTAGAAGAAAATAAATTCTTTATCCTTGCAGATGATAGCTTAAAGCAGGCTGAAAGTAAAGCAGAATGTGCCTTACAGTGCATTTTGCTTACTTTCAACCTTCTTTAAGTGGTCACCTGTTTTCAAAACTAGAAATATGGGGTAATTGGTTAAGCTATTAATCTGTAAGAATATAGAAAATATTTCTTGGGGTTTTTACTTGTGTCAATTTAAATTGGAACTACTTTCTTAAGTAGAGAAATAAATTAAAGGTGTAAAATGGGTATTTGTGGGGTAATGGGTTAAAGGTTCTGTTGTCCTTCAGCTCAACAGCATCATTTTATATCATTGTTTTCACACTTTAGTAGAAGTTTGCAGTTTAAGAAAGATTTTCATTATGTCTAATTATATTCTTAAAAGGTGTAAGAATTAAGAGCTTGAGGGCTTGTACTTACAGGACTGTGAAAGAAGGGTTGAGAGAATTAGGAAAAACTCCCATCTTTTTCTGTTTTCTACCTAAGTCTAGGATTTTCTGAGATTTAGATATGGTTTTCTTTTTAAGCAGGCTAACAAAGTTTAGGATACCTATAATGTGGATGTTTTGTGAATTGTAGGTATTGTGTATTTTGAGGATATCTGTGAAACCAGCTTTAAGGCAAGCCAATTGTTTTAACCCATTTTGATTGAAGGGGTTAGCTCCCTTGAAAGGAATATGTTGTTGTTGTTTTTCAATTATTTTACAATAACTATGTACATTTTCTTGTATTTGATTAATATTTTCTTTGTTTTAGATTTTAGAAATGAATATTGAGAAAAAAAATTAATCTTAGAGAAACTTATATAACCACCCATAATCCTTCAGCCAATTCAGCCAATGAGAAAGCTGGATTTATTCAGCTCACACCGTGGCGGACATTTTGAATTTGAACTTGGCAAGATCTAGGCAAGACAAAAATACAGGTAAATATTAAGCCATTTCTGAAGATTCCATCCTGTTTTCCACACATTTAATAATGTTTTTATTGAAGGCTGTAGTTTAAGAAATGTTTATATTATGTTCTTATGCCTAAAAGGTGTTAGAGAAGCTTGTATTTGCAAATTATCTGATTGGACTGACTCACTGAGCAATATTTTTTTTATTGAATGTGGTTTAAATGGCTGATGTAATTTGCAAGCTATCTTTCTACCATTGTCAGTTTTTGCTATTATTGCTAATTCATCATAACATACATACTACCTGGCTGTATCTTTTAAATGTTTGTAGCAATTACTAAAGGTTTCATGTCTTGTAAATAAATTTGAATATGCAAGTTGAAAACAGTTTTGATTTTATCAGCCTTGGGTTTTATCCTATTGTGAGATCTGTACCATATTTTTGATCTTAGAGGTCAGTTTTGTGTCATCCTGCCAGTGATAAAAACAACTTGACCTATTGAATCAATTAACTCAATAAACCCATTACCCCATAGCCTGTTCTAATTGAAAACATAAAGCAAGTTTGAAAGTAAAGGAGAATGGACACAGTCTGCTTTACTTTCACTTCTAGTAGTAGTTTTAGCCTGCTTTTAACCCAATAGCAAATTATTTTAATTTTTTGAAGAAAGTTGACTGACATAAAGCAGGTTGAAAGTAAAGCAGTTTTGGTGTCACCCTGACAATGATCAAAACAACTTGACCTATTGAATCAATTAACTTGCTTCATATTTAATGAACCCATTACCTCATAGCCTGTTCTTAGTATTGAAGATGGACACTTAAATCAGGTTTGAAAGTAAAGCAGAATGAACACAGTCTGATTTACTTTCACTACTGGTAGTAGTTGCAGCCTGCCTTAACCCAAAAGCAAATTGTTTCACTTTTTGAAGATAGTAGACAGACTAAAAGCAGGTTCAAAGTAAAGCAGAATGTGATATATTAATAATAAGGTGCATTTTTCTTTTCTTTCAGTCTGCTTTATGCTACCATCTGCTAGAATATAGAAATGATTTCTTATGATATATAGTCATACCTCTGTATAACGGATAAGCTAGGAATTAAAGTGTGCAGGTTTTTGGTGCGACTCCAACAAATTTGACATATTTTAGTTGGCAATAAATTTTACTAGATCTACCGTCATTTTAACCAATCTCTGGAGTTCAATTGCACAGTCACCGGGTATAGCGCACCAGCTTCTCACCAATGCTGTTTCCTGTTTGACCCTTGGTCACGGGGCAGTATGTGAGAGGGTTTGAAAAAAATTGTCGTCCTACCGAACACATGTGCTTTCTCTGGAAACTCCAGTTTCCTCCCACAGAAATGACCAAATATAGCACCATTTGAGCCAGGGCACGACAAATTTTATTAAAAGCTGGTTGCCCTCAGGGCAACCAGAATTATTTTTTGGTTGCCCTGATTTTTTCCGCACAAAATGATGTACCAAATTATCAGTGTAAAGCGAACCCTTCATTCACTGACTGCATTAACCCATAATTTTCACCATAACCAGTTTCTAGTTTTGCAGACAGGTGACCACTTAAGGGTGCATCAATGTCATGAATTTGGGAACTTTTCAAAGTACATGAAAACACTCTATGATGGTTTTGTATTGAAGAGCTATTTAAGATGAATAAAAAAATAGAAAAAGTGTACATTTTGGTGAACAACAGTTGGATCTACGGCCATGTAAAATTTACCCCACCCACTTCCTCTTATTTTGTCCTTTTCAAACAGCCCGCTTCAATAAAACCCATATTAAATGAAAACAAATATGATAATTTGGTTTTGTATTATTTATTTCCTATCTATGGTAGTATTTCTTCATACAAAAACTAATTTAAGAAAAAAAAGGCACCAAATGTGAAATTTATAAAGCTCTAAATATCATCGGTATGGTACTTTTTTGTAAATTTTGTAAGGGGCGATAACTCTTTTTACTTTAATAACTCAAAATTTTCAACACTGACCTTTCAATTTCTTTTCATATTTTGAACTGCCTTAGTATGGGCTTTCATCTGGTAGAATATAAGAAAAAGTTAAATACTAGAACTATTTCATTTTCAAACTTTTTTACTTTTTTTCATAAAATAAAAAATCTAATAAAATCATGCCCTATATAAAGCATATTTTTGATATTCAAGGATCCATATTGTTCAAACTTGGTGCCTGCTTTGTCTAAATTTGGTTTATATATGTGAACATACCACCATAGACATGAAATAAATAAAGAAAACCCATATTAACATTTTTGTTTTGTTTTGAAATAGATTTTACTGAAGCTTGTACTCTGAATGGGTAAAATTTGAAAAAAAAATCCAAATTTGACATACCTTTTTCAAATCGCTGTAGCTCAAAAAAAAGGACACCACCATATATATTTTTTTTCTTTTTTTCATTCATCATAAATAGCTCTTCCAAAAAAACAATGATAGAAAAAAAGTTTAATACTTTGAAAAAATGGCTCATGACATTGATACACCCTTAAAGCAGGTTATAAGTAAAGTGTTCTGCTTTGGAGCCGAATGGCGATAGTCAAGTTTTATACAATGTAATATTTATATATCTATAAATTCATACATTTTGATAAATAAATGACTTGCTTGATCAAATACCATTGATAAGCCACAGCTGTAAGTAAGTTTTATTGTTGTTGTTGTTGTTAATTTTTGTTCTAAAATGAGCAGTTTTACATTCCATCCAGCCTATTTGAATTTTTTTAAAAAGGGTAGATCTAGATTCTAATTCATCCTGTGGTTTTGGTTTTTTTTAATTATGAAAGTTCCTGGCTTGCAAACAGTTTGGATCGAGATGAGACGCCTGGATCCAAACTGTATGACACTCTGATATTTTATGGAAGAAAATTCATAAAAATAATAACAGAGAAACTCAGAATAGTTGCAGACGACAAAATTGTGCAGACGACCATTGCATACCTTCTTCTTCCGCATATGTCATAAATTATAAAATAGGTGTGGTTAGTTCGTCAGTAGAAAGTTTTGACAACCAAATTTCTACCGCGAAAACTGATTGCAAATCAATTTTACGCGCATACTTTGTTGCAATATTTAACTTAACATACATTTACACAAAAAGTATCCTACAATAGAAGAATTTATATGATAAATCTTAATGGATGCGCTGGAGAATGTCTTTTTTACTCACAAATACACGTACCAGTCAAAGCAAAAAGAACGGCGCCTCGCCATTTTGTAACTTAAGGTTCGTAAGCGTGGTTATTCAAAGGATTGTGTGGCGGAAAACAATTAATAAAATGATAAAATGTTAATTTCTGTTAAGCATTCATCTAAAATGTTTGTCCTGAACTATCGACCGTATCGAAATAATCTTATTGTTCGCGCACGGAATTATACAACATAATTCCTTGGTTCGCTCGTGACCGCTTAATTGTCGTTGACACACGTCTTCGATTCGGGGTGATTTTTCTGTTTTTAAAATGGAAAATAATCATCTGTATTTCATTTTACGGGGAAAGAAATGTCCGACTCCTGAGTTTACTTAGCTCATTGTCCGGGACTGTCAATCACTTTTTTTTGATAACCAATTAAACAAACACAATGTGTCAACCCACTCAGCAGGCGTGGTCAAACTTCAACCCAACTTTAATATCACGGCAATAACCTTGCCCTGCCTCCAAATTATACTGTCATTTCCTCACGACGTATTTCCCCCTTGTTGAACCCCGCCATATAAACCCTTTGATCTATTTGTGTTTATTTCAATGTCAATAACGTCAACGTCATGATTCCAAATGTGCGGACCCCGAAATGTGTTGTGTACTAGTTAGCAGACATTTTTTGAGTGATGGACTATAAAACTACTTCTAGTTCTACTGTGGAATATATTTCAACTTTGATCACACGGTAAAACAGCGACATATTTACTTGTACCGCATTAAATTATATTAGCGTACTTCATTTTTTACCGTTTTCTGTATCGTTCGTAGCTTGTTGTAAACGTAGACAAAAACGGGTGTGACAGTCTATGCTTTACTGTACACATTACGTTCACGCAACATCTTCCCTTTCGTTTGCGTAAATTTGCAAGTGTACCCGACTGTAACCGCCGATTCGTCTACACAATATTTACTGCCATGACAACCTGGAAGCGTGGTGTTTATTTGACCGTGAAGTGCTAATTGGGGTGTCTAATCAGCGATTATCAAGACCTGTGTCACCCGCACTACTATACAAACACTGATAAGTGTCCACGGGGGTCTTTGTCCCTTCAATTTAACAATTAGCCTTGATCTAGTTGACCAAATTCGTTACGCTCTATCGAAATTCAAGATTTTATAACGTAGAGATTTTCTGAAAATGGAATTACCCGGGCTACTCAAATTGAAATTTAGGGGGTGCCCGCCGGGCTTCAGTTTGAAAAATATGGGTGCCCAAGCCTAAAATGTGGTTGCCCGCCGGGCTCCGGGCACAGGATTTGTCGTGCCCTGTTTGAGCCATCGAGTGCGATTTGTATAAGTTAATGTAGCTAAATGTTCATAATAGATGTAAATGAAATTAAGTTGTAACTGTTTTTATTTATTTTTTCCAGAAGATAGCTCTTCACACTGGAAGTCTGGTTGTTTTCATGTGTTGACGTTCACGCAAGAAGAGTTCAAAATGACCAAGCTCCAGTCAAATTTTGCACCACAAATCGTTAGGTAAGTATGAAAAAGAATTACACAATAATAGACTTTTCTCTTTCTAATGGCATTCATTTCTTTGTTAAACGATCTATTTGAAGCTCATGTTTTCGAGTTAAATTACTAGACGCACAACGAAATGTGATTCGACCCTTGGTCGCCATATTGAATTTCAACATGTAGAAATACCCCGAGGATACAGACACATATTTTGTCATAAATAAATGCTGAAAGAAATCTATACTGATGTTATTTGAATGTACACACCATTAATGAAATATTACAATATATTTCGTTTTTACGGCAGGCACCTGTTGACTGTCAGTTTCATAAAACCATCTCAGACAAGCGCTATCTACTATGTTATTGTTTATTTACAAATTACTATTGAATCGAAGTCACTTACAATTTTTTCAACAAGTACATTAATTTTGAAGAAATAAATTGGTATGATATAGATCGATACTGCTATCTCACTTATAAGGATATTTGGTTGATGTAACTTTATGGGATGGGGTGTTATCAAAATAAGAAATGGAAGCTATTTTAAAAAAAACTTAAACTGTCAGACTGTTAGACCCCCTTATTTATTTATTATTTATAACCATTCAGAGCTTCAGATATTGAGATATGGTGAGTATTTATTTCTACATTAAACCCTATTATGGTGTCACACCATAGGATTGGGTGGTGAAATAATTTCAAATAAGAAACAAAATGTAAAATTTGATCAGTGTTAACAGTCCCTAGCTCTTTAATAATTGTCTTTCCTAGAGCCCTGATAATATTTTTAACTTCTTCAACTTTCTTTTCAGGTTAAATTCAACCCTCTCAACATGAAATGTGGAAATTGGATGGAGGCATTTACAGACCCACACTGCAAACTAATTTTTTAAAAAGTCGCATTTTGAAAAATAGAACCCTTATCCTAGTGTGAAAATGAAATTGAGAAATCTTTTGATATTTGAACTGTTCAGAACACAAACCAAGTAGTAAGTGCATTATGATATCTGAAAAACAGAACTTTCAGCAATTCGCAAAATACACGGACAGTATTGCATGAAGAATGAACACTAATCTGTTGAAGAAGAAAATACTGTTGAAGTTTTTAAGATGCAGCTATTTGGAAGTGACCAGCCAAGACAATTATCAGTGAATCACACCATCAAGAATTGGTTGAGGTTGGAAGTCATGGTTTACTAGAGCCCAGGCGGGGAATATGGCGCAAGCTTTTCAAAAATCCAACAGTACAACTACATGTAGTTGAATGTGAAATATTAAAAAGCAGTGAGCGTAACATAATTAGTCAAAGACTCAACTTTTGACATGTATTCAAAGGAAGAAAAGAAAAATGTTAACCTTTTTAATATCTTTGCCAGAACTTCAGTGAAACATACTTTAAGCCCTTTCCCGAGTGCTTTTTAATAGCCCACATTATGAATGTTGAAAACGGTGTAGACCCAGATCAGACTTCACTTCCTGAATGAATTGTGTGATCAGCGTCTGCACTGTATTCTGAAAAATAGCATTTAGTCCATTGTCTTTGTCTGGTTTTGAAGATGAGTGACCTGTTAATTAATACAGCAGGTTGAGAGTAAAATAGAATGTGGCTTTTATATTTCCCTTTACCCATCTTACAGCTATCATTTGCTAAGATAGAAAGTACTTCTTATTAGGTTCAAATCCATGACAATTATTGTATTTGCTTGTTTTATTTTCACTATAACTTAAGTAATGTAAAGTAGATCTAACTGAATTTTTGAGTTTTTGATCTGTTTCAATCATTTTGTCACTTTAACAGGAAACATAGTGAAAACAAAAAAAGCAAACACATGTTTAAAAAGTATTATATATATTGTGTATTTTGTTTTATTGTCAGAGTTGAAGAAATATTGTGATACATACATGAGTGAATGAGTTAGAAAGTGCTTATACACTGATTGACAGTTTCGCCTGTTCTATTTTTCAAGCTACTGCATGTCAACACACATCTGTTTGCGATTACAATCTATATAGCGCAATAAAAAAGGCATGGCATATCCAGTTTTAGAATATCACCTACATTTTTAACCAATCAAATTGCCTTTTGCACCGTAAACAGTGTTTACACTCTAGAGGCCACACTATTTATCCATGCTCTCACAAACTTGCCCAGATTGTACGTATATGACCATAAGAGTTCGAAAAAGGGTAATTATGGTTGAAATCGGACAAATAGATCAAGAGTTATCTATCTTTGAATTGCTGAAAATGCCATATTTTACAGTGTTTACACTCTTGCAACTACAGTTTTAAACAGATTTTCATTATACTTGTACACACAGTATATAGCTATACCTTCTCGAAGGAGTGCAATTATTGTTGAAATCTAATCATTGTGGCAATTTACCTGCCCTTGATATACTTTGAAATGCTAGAAAAAGGCTTCATTTCAGTATTGTTTAGGCTCTGTTAACTGCCTTTGATGTACTCTACTATACTAGAGTTGGTTGTCAAACTTGAATGGATTTAGGATAAAAAGGGTGAAATTCAAAGGTAAAACTATCAGGCTTCATTACAAATGGTGAGCGATAGCAGGGCCTTCAAGCCCTCTTGTTTTAAATCTATCAAATTCAATAAGTTTCTGTTTAAGAAAAATTGAGATACTTTTCATGGCGTTTGGTTGACTTTAAGCGTACAACCATCACTTTTAAATAAAACTGGTAATGGTTGACTACTGAACATAAAATTTTTTGTACTTCATCAGTAAAGACTTAAAGTAAGATGGAACTTTGCTTTGGTTACATTATCTTCATTTGGGTATAAATGACATGTAACATTTACAGTATCTGATATCAGAGGCTTGCAGAATCATTATTGAGTTTTTAATGACAACTTTCTGTGCAGATTACTTTATATATTTGTTAACAATGTAATTGTAATATTTATTTAAGTTTGCTCAACCCATTATCCCATAAATACGCTTTTTACACCATTAAATTATTCTTCCAACAGGAAAGGCAATTTATTACCTATCATAGTCATCATGGCATGCAAGTTCATGAATAAGATATTCTATATTGATAGTTTCAGATATTTAGACAGCTTGGGTGTTTTTAAAAGAAAATAAAAGTAAAGAAAAAACGATGCATTACATTCGTACTGAAATTACACCTTGCTTTAATCTCCTAAGTAGATTTTTTTTGCCTTTCCACTTCACTTTTCAAAATAACAGAAAACCAGATATAGGTGGCCTGTATCAGGTTTTCTGTAATTTTGAAAAATGAAGTTGGTGTCATATGCTGGTTGGTTGTATGTAGCAAACTGTCTATAAATTTAGCATTTTATTGAGGTTGTAATTTAGACAACTAGTTTGTTTTAAACAGCTTGTCTGAATTATTAGTCATTCTGTTATATTTTGAACTTTATTTAACACTTTGCATGCTAAGTAATTTCCAAGAGTTATTTTGTCTCCTTCAGTGGCTAAAAAGAATTTTAACAAAAACTAAATTCTTTTTCATCTTAATTTTAGCTCAATATAAGTACAGCAGTCTACTGCCAGATCAGGTCCAACATTTGTGGTAGCTGATCTGGATCCAGACTATTGCAAAACTTGTTGTTAAACTGTCTGACCAGTGCTACACAATATATTAAGATTTATCATATACCTATTCTAAAAACAAGCGAATACAGGGCTAACAATATTTTTCCATATCAGATGGCATATATTCTACACAATGTTGACGTCACCGTTTTATGCAACACAAATTGTACATGAGTTATTTATATAAAGAAGCTGTGCGCATGACGTTTCGGAATTTCCGGCTCCGATGCTATTTTTAAAACAAGTTGGAACTAAGCGAGGATCAACTTTGAACAGTTCGTTTCCATTTTAAGCTTGAAAAACCCACAACACCTACTTTTACTAATGTTTTCCTCCAAAGGATAAATCTTAAAACAGTTCGACTCATACTCTTAAACGTTTAAATGACCGTTATTTGCAAAACGCCACTGCTTAGATAACGGATTCAATCGAGAACAAAGTATTACGTCATTAAAAAAATATGACTTAATTTATTGGTGGTCACATGACTTCCATAAATAGTTTAAGATTGCATATGAACGCAGAATTTTTGACATAAAGGGGCCTAAATGTATGCGTATATTTTATTATTCGGTTGAACAACATATATATCTAGATCTAATCAAAAACAGTTTAGGTATATAATGAAAAGGAATATCACGACAGTGTGTGATCCGGGATCTTGCATCAGTTCTCGTTGGTTGTGTAATCCAGATCACACTCGAGGCTACGCCTCTCGTGAGATCTGGATTACACAACCAACTCGAACTGATACAAGACCCGGATCACACACTGTCGTGATATTCCGTTTATATTGAAGACAATGGAAACTGTGATCCATGACTAAATGATATCTTTATTTAGTCTGCAGTTGCCCGACTCTCAATGTGAAACTTACTTTGTTAAAATGTATAAATGTTTTATTTATTGAAGTTTGCTTAACCTATTGGTGCATTACCCCATAGCCTGTTTCTAGCATTGGATAGGAGGCCACTTAAATCAGGTTGAAAGGTTTACTTTCAGCCTGCTTTAAGCTACCATCTGAAAGAACATAGTAAACATTTTTTTATAATAACATTCATTACAGTATAAAAAGTAATAATTTTTCTCAAGTGTAGGAATAAATTAAAGGCGTACAAAGGTGTATTTATGAAATAATGGGTTAAACTGCGGGAAGTCTATCTTTTTTAAGCTGTTTCAGTGCCATTACCACTCAGACAAAAATGTAGCCACAGAGGGAAGATGAGTAACTGTCATGCCAGTTGTCTGTTTTTTCCATGTATATACGTTTTTATTATTTTGTGTGTTATTATTACAAATGTACTGAAAGTTAAATTGTTGTTAACCCTTTCATTCGTTGCCAAAATGTCAAAGCATCTATACGGAACTTAAATTGTTTAAAGTAGGATACTGCTTTAAGTAAGATAAAACTTTAAAAGTAAGACAAAAAGCTCCTTTACAATATTTTCCCTTTACTTTCACTTAACTTTAAGTTGTTGAAGAGTTTTGTATTCAAGAATATAAATACATATTCTGTTGTGGCACTTTTGTGGAGCAGGCCATAATTGTAGAGGTGATTCTGTTAAGGAAAGGGTTTAATTGCCTTAGTGCTATAATTACTACACAAACACAGATTTATATATTGAAGTATCATTGTGTAAGCCCACTGGAAACAGCCCATGCTTGTACCTTAAAAGTCAATAGGTAACTGCAAAGAATAAGAGCAGCTTTTTTGTGTATATATTTTTTTGTGTTTCGCAAGTCAGAGTCCTCCCAACCTCCACTTCTTTAGAGATAAACAGTTAGCCCCCTGCCCTTTTCCTATCAACCCATGCCTTTTTCAGAGATTTGGCTCAAGTCTATGATTTCATTTACTTGTTCAAGTTTGTTTCTGTGAGGTTTGAAATAAATATACAAAGAATTTCTATATGTGTGTGGTGTTTTGTACATCTATGGTAGCATTTTCTGTTTGATTTCTCCACATTTTTTTAATTAAAATTTTACTTTTATAAGATTTTTTCATCAATCATGGTGTCAGAGCCTCATTCTTTTTCTATTTGCTTTTTGACCGGCAGAAAAGTGACATAAAAGCTATGCTTTAAGTGGAGTAAAAGCTTGCTTTTACGCCGCTTTTCTGTCACTTGAAAAACTTAGGCACGTTTCTAAGTGGCGTAAAAGCCAGCTTTTACGTCGCTTTTCTGCCACTAGAGAAAACGTCACTTTACTACTTAGGCACGTTTCTGAGTGGCGTTTAAGTGGCGTAAAAGCGTAGCTTATACGCCGCGGTATTGGCACCGGCGTAAAAGCTATGCTTTTACGCCACTTAAACGCCACTTGAGAAAAACGCCGCTTTGCCTCTTAGGCACGTTTCTGAGTGGCGTTTAAGTGGCGTAAAAGCGTAGCTTATACGCCGCGGTATTGGCACCGGCGTAAAAGCTATGCTTTTACGCCACTTAAACGCCACTTGAGAAAAACGCCGCTGTTCTATTTAGGCACGTTTCTGAGTGGCGTTTAAGTGGCGTTTCTGCCACTTTCTCAGGTCCTAATAAAACGCCGCTAATACGAGGGTGCCAATACCGCGGCGTAAAAGCTTGCTTTTACGTCGCTTTTACGTCACTAAAAGCGTAGCTTTTAGCGGCGTAAAAGCATAGCTTTTTTCCGCAAGGGAATTGGGTTAACAATACTGAAACTACAGTCAAACCTCTCTATTTACGAACACTAAATTGTGTTAACTATTAGGTGTTTACAACAGGTGTTTGCTTAAAGCAATGTGGCAGTAATACAGAAAGCTCCTTTAGGAGCTTTCTGTTTTACTGCAACATTGCTTTAAGCTGTCACCTGTCTTTTGAACAATCAATTAGCCTTCGTTTTAGTGGTGGTAATAAAGAGGTTTTACTGTATTTTACTCTGATTCTATAATGTGTCAAGTGTCGACCCTTTCTACAGACTGGATTTTAACCCTTTCCCCTTTAGAAGCGTCTTTTAGCTCATTTAATTCATTCATGCACTGGAGAAAATAGTTCCAATTTAGATAGTCATGAATATACAGCAGATAAATATATTCTATACCCTAGCAGATGGTAGCTTAAAGCAGGCTGAAAGTAAAGCAGAATGTGCCTTAAGGCACATTCTGCTTTACTTTCAACCTGCTTTAAGTGTTCACCCGTCTTAAAAACTAGAAATATGCTCTGGGGTAAAGTGTTAAGTCATGCTAAGTCTGACATTGATGTTTTGTCTTTGCAAGCTAGCACAATTATATACAATGATAACTTTAGCAGACGAATTGAAATTAGGAACCAAACACTTTGAACACTCTTACCAAGGTATTCTTAGCCCATTACCCTATAAATACGACTTTTAATGCCTTTAATTAATTCCTCTACTGAAGAATATAGTTCCAATTTTATATTGTCACAAATAAAAATCGTGAGAAATATTTTCTATAACTAGCAGATAATAGCTTAAAGCAGGCTGAAAGTAAAGCAGAATGCACCTTAAGGGGCATTCTGCTTTATTTTCAACCTGCTTTATTTGGTCACATACATGTATCTTCAAAACTAGAAACAGGCTATAGGGTAATGGGTTAAAAGAAAAAAAAGAAGATTATGATTTTAAAAAGTAGCAGACAACAATTGTTGCAGACGAAAAAAAAATAGTTATTTAAAATCAAGGCTGTTGAAGTACTACATTATTATATTTCTTCTATTTTACAGATGTCAATTATATACAGCTGTATAGCAAGAGGAAGCACTGTACTGTGTAGCCATGGTAACCAGGTGGGCACCAGTAACTATGAAGAGGCAGCCCAGTCAGTGCTACCCAGTATACCCACTAGAAATGATGGCAAGACTACCATGACAGCCAGCAAGTAGGTCCTAACCATTCTCCCACTGAATAGTAATATATAAAACTCCACCCACTATGAACATCTTTCATCAGTTCTGAACTACTTCATTATAACCCCTCCCTCCTCGAAGTTATCAGGTTGTCTGTCTGTTCGTTTGCTTGTTCACATGAGAGGGTACTTGTGTGGCTAAAAATCTTAGCCACATAACTGACATACATTAACCTGTCCGTCTCTTGTGACATTAATCTGACCATTTCTTGTGATATTAACCTGGCCCTCAGTTGCAATACGGTTAGGATTAGCTTTCAGATCATTATATTCCAAAGTTAGAGCAAAAAATAATTTTTTTTTTAATTCATTTATGGAAAGAGATTGACCTGTGGAAGTGTCTTGCATAAGGTTAATAACTCTTGCATCAATACTGCCAAAGTTATTCCCCTTTATCACATTTTATAGTCTATGCCTTTAACTCCAGGCTCCGAGGTTATAAAGCGTTTGAGCTGAGTCTGAGTGTGTTCGCAAGCCTAGGCTCAAATCTGACCAATCAAATGCTTGGGAACGAGTTTAGACTCAAGTCAAAAGCTTTATAACATCGGAGCCTGTTCTACTGATGATGTTTTTCAGGTAAAATTTCATTTATGGAAAGAGTTGATGAGTGGAAGTGTCTTGAAAGGAGCCCCAGCTCTAACCAGTGTGTGCACTGTTTGTCTTTTTGCAAATTATAGCAAAATCAACCCTAAATATAAGCTAGCCTTAATTGCAAACAGTCATTTCCATTAGAAGTTTGCCAATTTAATGATTTAACTCTTTCCTCCCTGAAACTTTAAATGGACAATTCCAGTTTCCATTTTAGTCTAGTCCATTTCTGACTTTTAAGGGTTGTTTTTGTCAATGTTTGGCATAATGACACACAGTGAAGACCCTGATCAGAGGGCTCCTTTTGGAGCCCTCTGATCTGGGTCTTCACTGTTTGCACAGGACAAGTGTTCTATTCACATGTACACTGTTTGAAACGGACGCCTACATGCGGGACTAGGGTTCAAAGGGTTAAGGCAGTTTTGATGCCTGGTGGCCACTTAAAGCAGGTTGAAATTAAAGCATCTGTAAAGATACAGGAAATGCTTTCTGTGTCTTATGTCAAGAATTCCTATGTTGGGAGTACATGTACATGTACTTTCTTTAGCGCAGAAATAATTTATCAAAAAATGGTTTTTTGAGTAATGGGCTAAACAAAACATCCATTTGCCAAGATAATATCTTATTTGAATTGTTTAAATTTAACTCTTACAATGGAGAATCTGTTATTCTTTCCCGTTTAAACGCAAACGTACGCAAACGCAAAGCACTAAAACGTAGAAAAGAACAACTTTTGGACATTTCTGATAATTCTTGTTTATCTTGGTGGCAAACAGTTTGGAGCCTGATCAGACGCCGGGTTACCCGGCGTCTGATCTGGCTCCAAACTGTTTGCACTGCAAAAAATAGTTTTAGCGTAAACGCGTTTATTGGGAAAGAATAACAGATTCTCCACTGTAGCATGCTAGTAGTGAAACCATAATAACCTTGGCATTCAGCAGTTTTTATCCTAACATTTAAGGGTTTAAACTGTTAGACAATGATCCTGTTTTGAAAAGAAAAAGTTGCAAAAATGCTATTTTTATAACAGTATCAGTAGGGATGCCATTTCCCACGGAATTTTCCTAAATCTCCGGATTTTTTCCCAGGTTATGGTAGCTTAAAGCAGGCTGAAAGTAAAGCAGAATGCGCCCTAAGGCGCATTCTGCTTTACTTACAGCCTGCTTTAAGTAGTCGCATGTCAACAAAACAAGAAAAATGCTATGGGGTAAAGGTACGATTCGTAAAATCGCAATTGAAAAATGTAAATTTGGAAATCTTAGGATTTTTCATGTCAACTTATGGCAGCCCTGTAACAGACAACAGTAACTGTTGTTGCAGACAAAAAAGTACTACCGGGGTAAGCATACAAAGAAATAACATGATTTGCCAATCTTTGTAATATATTAATAGAAAGTTGTTTTTCTCTTTTTTTCAGCTGCAAGTTTCACTGTATAGTAGAGAATGGACTCATCTTTATGTGTGCAGCGAAATCTGGATTTGAGACCAGGCCATGCTTTGCTTTCCTCACAGAGGTAATCTTGATGATGATGATGATGATGATGATGATGATGAAGACAATGATGATAATGACAATGAAAGATGATAACGAAGAAAATAATGATAATAACAATATCAATGATCTTTATAAGTTTAATATTCCTACTTTCTTTATACATGTATATGTTACAGTAATGCAATTTAACCAATTACCCCATAAACACACCTTTTTACGCCTCTACTTTATCCCTCCACTGAAGAAAAAAGTTCCAATTTATGCAGTTGAGAATATTTAACATTAGAAATAGTTTCTATATTCTAGCAGCTGGTAGCTTAAAGCAGGCTGAAAATAAAGCAGAATGTGCAATATGCTACCTTATGGCACATTCTGCTTTACTTTCAACCTGCTTTAAGTGGCCACCTGTCTTCAAAACAAGAAACATTCTATGGGGTAAAGGGTTAATACTTTCTCTTTTCTTCTTCCCTCTTCCATCATACACTGTGCAGAAATGTTTGTGTGTTGTTAACCAATTACTCCATAAATACACCTTTTTACACCTCTAATTGTTTCTACACTAATGAAAGTAGTGCCTACCTAGGAAATCATGAACATGTCTTTCTGTATGGTGGCTTCAAGCAGACTGTAAGTAAAGTAGAATTCTCCTTTAGAGCAATCTGATGTACTTTCACCTGCTTTAAACCTTTACCCCATCATCTGGTACTAGTTTTGAATGCATTTAACAACTTAAAGCAGGTTGAAAATAAATCAGAACACTTTTAAAGGAACAGTCTGCTTACTTCCAACCTGCTTTAAACTAATACGTACACAGATACTAGAAATGCTCTCTATGTTTCTTGTTCATGACTTCCTAGATGGGGACTACGTTGTACTATGTTTAGTGTAAACATATTTAGAGGTTTAGAAATGGGTATTTTCAGAAGGAGTAAAGGGTTAAGTGGTCACCGGTATTCTTTAAGTGGTCAATTGTCTTAAAAAATCATTCAATGGTCAATTTATCCATTACTCCATAATTATGCATTTTCATGCTTTTGATTTATTCCTCCACTGAAGAAAATATTTCCACTTTGTACAGTAATGCATACAGTAATATTGTATTATATATTAGAAATGTTTTCTATATCATAGCATATGGTAGCTTAGAGTAGGCTGAAAATAAAGCAGAATGTTCCTGAAGGCACATTCTGCTTTACTCTCAACCGACTGTAAGTGATCACCTATCTTTAAAGCTAGAACCATGCTATGGGGTAAAGGGTAAGTACAGGTTTTTATAGAGAGCTTGTACTGTACTTGATTTGTGGTAAAAGTAAATGTTTCATTGCTAGCCACTGTTAGCCTTTAACGCACTGTGTACAACTCAGCCTGCATTGGCACACAGATAATGTGTCCAGATGAGATACAGAATAACTTATGGTCTGATCTTGATTCACTCTGTCAAGACACTCATAGTCATTTTGCAGTGGAAATGTACATTAAAACTGAAGTTAGATTTTCTGCAGACATCAAATTTTTTTTATCAGATAATACTTCAGCTAGATAAGGGTGGGTGTATCAGGCCTTCAGTTTACCATGAGAACAGTTAATATAAACACATTTGTTTCTGGGATATTTATATATCATATCATATAGCCAGCCTCACGAACTTACTTTCAATTTCTGTGAAACTGATTGAGGGAAAGGTTTCTGGGATTTATGTTTCCACGGTGAGGAGTTTATGATTTGCCAAAGGTTTGTGTTGAGTTGCTTTACTTTCAGCCTGCTTTAGGCTACCATCTGTTAGAATATAGAAAATATTTCTTATGATAAATATTCATAACTGTATAAGTTGGAACTATTTTCTTCATTTTAGTCTAAAACAATAATATGTATCTATGGAGTAATGTGTTAAGCAGCCACCTGTCAGGATAACTCTTTGCTCCCTGAAACTTGAAATGGACAATTCCAGTTTCCATTTTAATCTAGTCCATTTCTGACTTTTAAGGGTTGTTTTTGTCAATGTTTGGCATTATGACAAACAGTGAAGACCCTGATCAGAGGGCTCCATTCGGAGCCCTCTGATCTGGGTCTTCACTGTTTGCACAGGACAAGTGTTCTATTCACATGTACCCTGTTTGAAAAGGACGCCTATATGCGGGACTAGGGTTCAAAGGGTTAATATTCTATATCTCAATTATTATCAGGATAATCTTGAGTAGAAGAAGGAAAATGTTTTTCTTTCAGTAACACTTAACCTATTACCGGCCATAGTCTGTTTCTAATTTTGAAAACAGTCAGATTACCACTTAAAGCAGGTTGAAAGTAAAGCAGAATATGCCTTAAGATGCATTATGCTTTACTTTCATCTTACTTTAAGGTGCAATTTTTAGAATATAGAAAATACTTCTGATAATACATATTAATTGAAACTATTTTCATCAGATGAGGAATAGATTTAAGGAGTAAAAAGTCATATATATAGGGTAATGGGTTAAGGACATAAAAAAAAGTTTCTATGAGATAAAGATCATCAGAGACTGAAAAGTGTTTTAGTCATTAAATGCTTCTAGATAGCTTCTAACTAGTGTTAAAAATGTGTGTAATTGTATAAACACCGACTATGAATACAGTTTAATTCTTGTATCTTGAAGTGCAATGTTTTATGACTTCAGATTAAAGACCAGTTTAGGAACAGTTCTATGTCCATGAGAACAGTTACAGCAGGAAGTCACGAGTTTGATTCTGAGTTCAACAGCGTCTTAGCAAAACAAATGGTAAGACATTTGATAAACAATTACATACCTTTTGTTGCCAACAAATGGAATTCATAACCAGCTTCTTTTGGGGATTATTTCATTGTTTAACTCTTAAAATACTAGTTTTTCAAATGGCCTCATCTTTTTTATAATTGATAAATTGCTAATTAACTCTCAACATATTTAAAAGAATGACAAACAGTGCTTTTTAGGTGTGGTCAGAATTGGGTCAACACTGTGAAAATTATACACATATCCGGTTCACTTCTTGAGACTTAGATCTCATAATATATAGTGTCTTGGTCAATTTAATCTGCAATTAATTAGGTAAAGCCAGGAAACCACTGCTTTTCTTTGTGATTAATGGAATGGTTCAATTATCAGCCGCCGAAGGGATCTAACTCAGTGAAACCAGTGTTAATTGTCCATGCCATAGACGATGCAAGGCATTCGTAACCATTTCAGCACTGAAGAACTGTATTGAAGTCCTTTGCAAAGAGTTTAGATCCAGATTGTGACAGAATCCAAACTATCACTCGGATCTGGTTTATATATAGACATATATAAAAAAAAAAAAACATCAGAATTAAAGCAGACATCATTTTCAATAGACAACAGTTACTCAGTGTAAAAAGAGCTAAGATAAATGCAGAACTAAAACCCTGCAGAAAGCTCCTTTGTAAGCTTTCTCACAATACTTTTGTCCTACTTCAACCCATTAGCCCATATAGCCTGTTTCTAATTTTGAAATGTGACCACTTAAAGCGGGCTGAAAGTAAAGCAGAATGCTCCTGAAGGCGCATTCTGCTTTACATTCAGCCTGCTTTAAGCTTCAATCTACTAGGATAAAGAAAATATTTCTTATGATCCCTTTTCATAACTGTATAATATGGAACTATTTTCTTCATTGAAGGAATAAAACAAAGGTGTCAATCATTCAATACAATTTTGTTTAGTTATTTTTACATCACTTAAATATTGTTTTGAGAAGTGAGCACCAAATAGCCAATAGTTTGTATCTTGTTACAAGTGACAAATGAGAATGTTTACGTTTTGACTTTCAGGACAGGTATTCAAAGCCAGGAGCATCTGACCAGCTGACTGTACTTCAAGGTCAGGTGAAGGAAGTGACTGGTGTGATGTCACAGAATATCGAGTCAGTGGTTCAAAGAGGGGAAAGACTAGATGACCTTATGGACAAAACAGATGACCTTGAGAGTGCTGTGAGTTCAACTTGAAATTGTTTGTGTAAACCCGAGTCTTAATGAGATCCTTTATTCCATAGCCTGATCCTACTATTGAAGATAGATGACTCATTAAAGCAGGTTGAAAGTAAAGCAGAATGCTCCTTATGGAGCATTCTGCTTTACTTTCAGTCTGCTTTAAGCTAACACCTAGGATATAGAAAATATTTCTTATGGTATATATTCATGACAGTGGCGGAATAAATTTGAGGTGTAAAAATGTGTCTTTATGGATTTATGGATTTAAACTTGTAGAAGCTTTAATAGTAGATGTGATTAATCAATGTAACTTTCCGAACAAGCCACTAACATTGAAAGTTGTAGACTGCTTTACTATCATTATATTTTAACCCTTTCTTCCATAGCCAAAGTGCAAATCATGTATCACCAACTGTGTATAAAGCAGGTTACTGCTTAAAGTTAGATGAAAGTAAAGCAGAAAGCTCCATAAGAAGCTTTCTGCTTTACTTTCATCTTGCTTTTAGCTGCCTCCTATATTCAAAGGCGTTGTTAATAAATATTGATTTGTGGTGCTTATAATTATGGAGTTGTAGGTAGAGGCACTCTAAAAAGCTTCTATGGAGGAATTAAGCTTTCAATAATGAACCATCAGTGATTAAAAGCGGCTTTTTAAAGGTACTTAAATGAAGAATTGGAAAAGGTGTCTTCTGTGGTGGAAAAACTTAAATAAAAAAGGAAATAGAGCAGCCCCTTTTATGCTATGTCTTAATTTGCACATTGATCAAAATATTTAACCAAATACATTGTAGTATAAGTAAACAACGAGCAGTGAACCATAATATTTAGCACAGTCCACTTATCGGGGGAGACGGCATGCTTTCAGCATATCAACAGCTTAGTTAGACTGACTGCAACAAAAGAAACACCCCTTAATCGTGGAAAGTGCCAAGTTGTAAAGTACATTCACGGTTCACTGCTCGTTGTTTACCTATAGTGTTAATATTCAACCATTTAAATTTATAAACATTGTACATATACTTTCAGACAGCAACCTTTGCCAAAACAGCTTCAAAGATCAAGAAGAAATACTTTTGGCGTAACATGAAGATGAAGATAATCATAGGCATTGTAGTGTTTGTTATTATCACTGGGATTACCCTGGCTATTGTGTTTGGGTCTGGAGTATTGAACAGTAGTGATGACAGTGACTCCAGTAAGACCACACAAGCCCCGCCAGTTACAACAAAGAAATAATGAATGTGTACTCATTGTGCTTGCCCAAGACATGCCCCATGTTTATAAACCATTTTGGGATGAGTCTGAGATCATTCTTAAGCTCTTGATTGGTCAGATTTGAGCTTTTGCTAAAATCTTACGAACTAAAAGCTTTAGAAAGATCTCAAACTCATCTCAAACACTTATAACCTTGGACCCAGACATCCAGATTTTCCAACAGTTCTCCTTTATGTCTCCACCAGCCTCTATGTTGTGACCACTCATTGTCTTTTCAAGAAGATTCTAATGAGTGATGACAAAATAGGGTTTAGGTGGAGACATGAGAAAGACTTACTATATCTGGGCATAAGATATTGTGAATATAAAACCTAAGAATATCTACAAGGCAAAAAAGAGATCCTAAAGACAGTCATTATGATAGCAGTTTCAGTGAGACCACACAACAAGGAAATACTGAGAATAAACTAAACAAGGTCACAATGGAAAGGACAATGGAAACTCATCAGGATCCAAGCTGTTTGCAACTCTGACCCTGTTTTGAAAAGAAATTGTGATAATACTGTTTTCAGAACAGTAGCAGACGATAATTGTTGCACACAACAAAATTAACCAGCATGCAAAAGAGTTCATTTGCAACTTTAGGGACCAGTTTAGTACAACAATTCAGATGAAGCTGTATTATTAACTCATTATCCCCTGAAACTTTTAATGGACAATTCCAATTTGCAAGAAAGGCTGGTCCATTTTCGACTATTAAGGGTTGATTCTTATAATATTTTACAAAATTACAAACAGTGAAGACCCTGATCAGAGGGCTCCTGTAGGAGCCCTCTGATCTGGGACTTCACTGTTTGCATAGGACACGTGTACTTTTCACAGGTACACTTTTGGTAAAAGACGCATATATGCGTCACTAGGGTTCAATGAGTTAAGCTGTTTATGATATAAAAGGTTGAAAGGGTTTTATTGGCTAGCGTTGATATTGGATAATGTAAGCAAGACTAAGGAATTGCTTTTCTGTTGGTGTCAGCAACAGCACCAAACATTTACTCACTGCAATCCCTTAGTCTTACAGTGAGACATGGAGCTCTTGCTTTTAACCCATTATTGTATAGCCTGGTTCTAGTATTGAAAACAGACAACCACTTGAACCATGTTGAAAGTAAAGCAGAAAGCACCTTAAGGTACATTCTGCTTTACTTTCAGCCTGATTTAAGCTACTGTACCATCATTCTGCTAGAATGTAGAAATTATTTCTTATGATATACAATACAGTGTTCCCTCTCTACAACGACACCCAATGGGAGACACAGATTATGTGCGTTGTTCAGAGGGAGTCGTTATAGGGAGGGAACTTATTTTACATTTGTAAACAGCATGAATCCAGATCAGACGCCGCGTAACGCGGCGTCTGATCTGGATTCAAGCTGTTTGTCATTTGTCATCATGTTTTTTTCTGTCAAAATGTCATTTATGTAAGAAAAACAGCAGACAACAATTCTAAGTAGACGATGATGCATCAGTGCAAGCATAAAACATAATTTTCTTGGGAACAGCGGCGAATGTCGTTGTAAGGAGGGAGTCGTTGTTCGGAGGGCCTGTGTAGAGAGGGAACGCTGTAATTATAAAATTGGAACTATTTTTTTCAGCGCAGGAATAAATTAAAAGCATAAAAATACAAAACTATGGAGTAATGGGTTAAATGTGCCACTGTCAATCTTTTTATAACAAGTGGCTTTTCACAGGTCTTAAGCAGCTTGTTTTATGTATTGCAGTAAAATCTGCAAAAAGTGCAATTAATTTTATAGTAAAATGTGCCTTTGACACAGTATATATATTTATAATATATAGAATGATAAACAAATGTTTATGATACTGTCAAACTTCGATATCTGAAACTCACTTACCTTGATTTTTTGTATTTCTAAGTACTGTTGAATTTCGTTTGTGAATATGGCCATGCTCAAGTCTAACATATCCTTGTTTCAACTTAACTTTGAAATATGGATATGACTAAAGCTAAGTCGAGATAACGAAGTTTGACTATTTTGTTTTGTATATAAAGTCAAAGTTGTATGTGATATGTGTACTGTACAAAGGTGCCTTTTCCCAAGTGTATATATATGACATATTGCAATGCGTGTATAGTAATGTGCCATAGACACATATGTGTAAGCGTATGTGTAGATATTAAGAACAATTTGGGCAGACCATAGAGCATGCTGGTTGCTGAGTGAACATTTTCAAAACAAGGCGTTTCCTATATAGCCCCCACCACTAATGGTGGGGGTATAATTATGATTTTTTGCCAAAAATATGGATCTAAATCAGGCCTGCAATCTTTATTTTAAAAGGCTCACTTTTATTATTATGTTTGCTATATGAACAAGGTGATGAAAATAGAGTATCCATCTCCCTCAAAGAGTTGGTTTGTTTTCATGCCAACATATACAGTAAAACCTCTCTATAACGGCCACTCAAACGAGGGCTAATTGAATGTATAAATGACAGGTGACAGCTTAAAGGGACTCGCAACCGGATGGTGTATTTGTCAAAATAAAATAAAATACTCAAATAAAAGCAAATTTTTGGCATTATTTGGCTTCTGACATTAAAAAAATATGATCAGTCCAAAAAAAGTCTCAAGAATCGTCACCGAATCTTAGGTTTTTTTAGATATTTTCCATCGTTTTTCTATAGCGGTAGTAGACGGTATAGTTGTTGTTGTTACTTCTCTACACGGGCTCAGACATAAACCCGAGCCGAATAATGTACTATCGATCGCTACCAGTGAAGTACGTTAATTCGCTACCATATAGATAGAGAGAGCCAGTAGCCGCGTAGGTAAAGGCGTTTCCTTTTTTTTATGTTTGTCTCCGCATGGAGGGTCACGGGTTCGAATCCCACTAGAGCTTCTTTTTTTTTTTTTTCAATGCATTTTTTAACAGAATTTATTATCCTAAACTACATCTTACCCATTTATATAAGCATTTGACATATATATTTACAAATTACTATTTTTAATGCTAACTCCGGTTGCGAGCCTCTTTAAAGCAAGGTGACAGTAAAACAGAAAGCTTCTAAAGGAGCTTTCTGTTTGACTGTCACCATGCTTTAAGCAGACGAAAACACCTAATAAATTACCACACTTTAGTGGTCATTATAGAGAGGTTTGACTTCAGAAAACCAATCCCTTCTGGACTGAGAAAACAGTATGGTTAAGACCAGTTTCTGGATTAGGAAGGTTTAACAGTAATTCAAAGTAGCATTTACAGTGATATAAGATGGGTGGCAGCTTAATGCAGGACATCAGTTGTCCTTTAAGATTACAGTTGTCTTGGTTGATGCAGCAATCTGTCCTATGAGCTCTGTATACCTCTCTTTAAACCTTTCCCCCATAGAAGCGCCTTTTAGCGTATTTAATTTATTCCTCCACAGAAGGAAATACACAGTTTCAATTTGTCAGCAGCGAACATGTACCATAAGAAATATTTTCTAAATTCTAGCAGATGGTAGGGAAAAGCAAGTCGAAAGTAAAGCCGAATGCGCCTAAAGGCACATTCTGCTTTACTTTCAACCTGCTTTAAGTTGTCATTAGAAACAGGCTATTGGGTTAATGACTAGTGAGCAAGTAGTATAAAATATTTGGTATAGAAAATTATGTTACGATTTTCATAAACTTTCAGATCTCAGGGGTCTTGGTTTTGGAGGTTACACTATACAGAATACTGCATTGGCCAGCCTTCTATTCGTAGGAGGACACAAGATAATTGCTGCCTTTGAATATAAAATAGATCAATAGTGTATAATACTTAGTTATATATGTTATGTTGATGACTTTATGCCATTATTTATAGAATTAAAGGTTAAAAACATTGTAGGTTTATGTTGTTTTTGATCTAGGATGTTGTAGTCATGTAGGGTTTGCACTGTGTTGGGTCTTGATAATGCACACTGAAATGATGTGTGCTTCGAATACATCAATATACTACTATACAATATGGTATTTTTCAAATGTTCCATCTGAAAAAAGACAAATTAGTTATTTAAGCTTATATTTTACTAAAATATACATTAGCGTCCCACCTAAAGCAGGACGTATACAGTAAAGTTCCTATAGGAGCAGACAGACCAAAACCAATAAGCCAAAGCAACAAACTGTCTCAGCTCATTGGCTTTTGAAACTTTTAATGGACCATTCCTACTTCCAATTAAGCTGGACAAATCTTTGACTATTTAGGATTGACTTTAATATTTTTTTGCAAAAAGAAAACAGTGCAGACTCTGATCAGATGGGCTTCTGCAGGAGACATCTGATCAGGGTATACACTGTTTGCATAGGACAAGTATACTCTTCACAGGTACACTGATAATGACGCAGCTAGAAAAGGAATGGTTAAAGTGGTACAGAAAACAACAAGTGTTAAGTATTTCATTCTTTAATTTATTGGCTGTTTGTCTTGTATAGAAACATTCATGCTAACTGAAATGACTACATTTCTTCAGTATGCAAGTACAAACACAATTATCATTTCATTATTAATCCACATATATAAATCAATAAGTTATTATGTCGTAAAGAAATACTGAAGACTACTACTGAAAGTTTTGACAATAACTTACAACTCTGATAAGTTCTGCCATAAGGACCATTATGTTTTTTATGGCAGGTAGCCAATTCAAGCAAGGTGAACATAAAGCAGAAAGCACTTTTTGAAGAGTTTTTCATCAAGATAAAACAGTGGCAACCATCACTGAACAGAGATGAGGGTCTGGACCAGTCCCTGCTTTGTTCATCAGTCCATACATTTAAAATTGATACATCTATAAAAAATTTTTAAAGTTGGGTTGGTCTAGCACTTAACTCTTTCCTCCCTGAAACTTTAAATGGACAATTCCAGTTTCCATCTTAGTCTAGTCCATTTATGACTTTTAAGGGTTGTTTTTGTCAATGTTGTACAATACACATGTACACTATTTGAAAAGAACGCCTATATGCGGGACTAGGGCTCAAAGGGTTAAAATCATGTTGGGCAGTCATCCACAACAAAGGAAAAACAACATCTTGGTCTCGCTTTTCTAGCAAAAATTATTTTGCTGTACTTGAACAAGATGCGTTTTTGAACCCCTAATGTGACTGTTTTCCAAATGACCTTGACTTTGTCAAGTTAAATTCAGTCTATTTGACCTCTAAACGACCTTGACCTTTGTTGGACATGACCCAACTTGTACAGAGCTCAAGAGCTTCTTTAGTACACAAGAGAACTTTGAAGTCTCTATCACATATACGTAGTTCTAAAGTTATGACTAAGGTTAGAGTTGTGGACAGACAAACAGACAGGTCAAAAACAATATGCCAGTGACTAAGTCATGAGGCAACATTAAAATATCAAGTCTAACAATTAACTCCTGTTACATTTGCTAGGAAACAAGAAAACCTTCTCTTGGGAGATAAATCCTTCGTAGCAGTGAGACAAAAAGTATCAGTAGTATATCAGAAGTTCAAGTTATTTTAATAATTGTTAAATGGATAACACTAAGTATGATACATGTCAATGGATGACATCAAAACAATATGTCACAAAATTTTGCTCAGGTGACAAAATCCAAGCTGGAATTAACATACAGGAAACCTGGGTATCATGGCTATTCATCGAAGAAGCATGTAGATCCAAGACCAGATAATGCTTAACTCATTCACCCCTGAAACTTTTAATGGAAAAATCCAATTTCAAAATAAGTCTTGTCTATTTTTGACTATTTAGAGCTGATTTAAACAATAAATTTCAAATGACAATCAGTGTAGACCCTGATCAGAGCCCTCAGGGTCTACACTGATTGCATAGGACAAGTGTAATCTCCATAGGCAAACTGTTTGTAAATGATGAGTACACTCATTGCTATGGTTAAATGAGTTAATGCAGAACAGCAGGAATGCAGAAAGCTCCCAAAGGAGCTTTCTGCATTCTTGCTCTTCTGCATTAAGCTGCAAACCCTCTAAAAGACTACCTGTTCACTATCTTTTGACTAGCCACCTAACTCAGGTTTTTGTGTAAATGAATCTGATAATAAAATAAATTTGCTACTATTTTCCCTTTAATACCATATGAAGCGTAACATACTGAGATATCCGATAGGACAGAATAGGTCAACAAACAAGGACATGGTTAGCAATAAGTGAACTGAATAAATAAATGATTGATAGATGAAAAGTCAGTGAAAATCAGGGCTCCAGATGAGATTGAGTAAAATGAACATCTCAACATTTTTCTCCTCTGTGTCTCCCCAAAACTCAATGTCATGATACTCAATAGAATTGTATTGAAGAGGTTATTCTAATTATAGTGGATCTGATCTTGCTCCAAACTCTTTGCAATGGAAATAAATGTTTCAGCGTAAACATGTTTATCACATAATTTGCAGTCTGGGAGTTGTATAAAGCGGTTGTATAAATATCGTAATCCATGCACTAGTGGAATATCGATTTTTGGGCTCCGGACTAACTTGTTCGTCCATAAGCGCTGCATGTAGCGGGGTGCCAAATGACGTCATTTACTATGACGTTAACGTAAACAACGTAACGTTTGGCGAAAATCTATTAGCGTAAGGTCTACAAACTATGGCTTCAAATCAAATTAATAGGTGCTTGAACTTGTAATGTGATAAATAGAATATCACATTCGTGTTCATTATTTATCATTTTTAATAAACTCGTTGACTAAAATGAGTATGACGCTCACCAAGGCTCGCGTCATATTATTTTAGTCAACTCGTTTATTAAAAATGATAAATAATGAACACTCATACAATATCCTCTATTTATTGGGAAAGACCTAACTTCTTCTCCACTGTAGTCACAACAAAGGGTTTGGTTATGACATAAGGGAAGTTAATACCCGAAATACTCACGTCATCTGGAGCTCTGGGGAAATTTCTAGTAAATTAAGCATACATTGACTAGTTATAATTATTTTATATTTACATTTTTTACTGGAATAATTTTCAGAGCTCTTGATAAATGTGTCAAGGACCATTTGAACAAAAAAATCCATTATTTCTCCACCTAACCCTATGTGACAAGTAGTCACATCATAGGGTTTTGTGGAAATATTAGGATTTTAGTTTTGAAATGCTACCCTTATTATAGGCTTTGATTGTTATTAAAATGTATAGTGGCAGTATGAGCACAGGAACTGTACAGCGATTATATCCAGCAGTTTTCCATGGTGACATGAACAATGATTTAAATTTCTAATAGTAATTCAAATGATTACTACAGTAAAACCTCACGATTATGACCATGCATAACATCATGAACATAGACTGTCAAGCTCATGTTAAGCATTACGTGTTCAACGAAACATGCAGATCTCTAAAGATGGATAGTTGCTCAATACAGAACAAAAGTAAAGCAGGAAGCTCTTCTAGGAGCTTCATGCTTTATGTTTGTCCTGCAGTAAGGTGCCATCTATATCAAAGACGAAATATTGATATTTTGAGTGTCTGCTTAACACAAGTTTAAACTTGTAGGAGTACAGAAAAACCTCTCTATTACGACCACTGAAAAGAATGTGAATTATTATTATTATACCAGATTTATATAGCGCTCTTTTCACACAGGGATTGTGCGTTCAAAAGCGCTGTTGACTGTTTAAAAGGCAGGTGACAGCTTAAAGCAAGGTGATAGTAAAACAGAAAGCTCCTGAAGGAGCTTTCTGTTTTACTGTCACCTTACTTTAAGCAGTCACCTGCTTTAAACACCTGATAGTTAACACAATTTAGAAGTCGTCAAAGAGAGGTTCTACTGTATGTGTGTCATGGTTACTAATGTAAGGCAAATATAATAATGGACACATTCCTCGAAACAAACAAAGCCTGGCAGCGGACATTTAATTTCATAATAGTTTTCTATACATTCAAAATGTATTCATAATATAAAACATTTTATTATAGCAAATATATCTATAATATAAAAACTTTGGTAGTTTGCAGTCCCAAATTCTAAAGCAGTCCAATATTATGGACTGTATAATACATGTATTAAGTAGCTTAATCACAAATGCCATTTACCATGATACAAGATTTCCACAGAATTAGCTGAGCTGCTATAGCCCTTTCCCCCATAGAAGCACCTTTTAGCGCATTTAATTAATTCTTCCACTGAAGAAAATAGTTCCCAATTTATACAGTAATGAATATGTATCATAAGAAATATTTTCAGTTTCCTTGCAGATTATAGCTTAAAGCGGGCTGAAAGTGAAGCAGAATGCGCCTGAAGGTGCATTCTGCTTTACTTTCAACCTGCTTTAAATGGCCACCTATCTTCAAAACTAGAAACATGCTATGGGGTAAAGTAGTGACAGTAAAACAAAGGTATTTAAACCAGAACCAACTTTGTGATACATCCTAGCAAGTGGTTCTGCTGTTTTTTAAAAATTACAATTAGAACTTGCAGAGAAATAGTTCGGACAAGAAAACTTGACAATGGGAGTTTGAAGGAAAGCAATGCATTAGTCTCACTTACACTCCTTCCTCAAGACGAGACAATAAATAAACAAGAGGTCCTTGAAGGACCTGTTATCTCTCGCTCATTTGTGGTAATTGAACCTGATGGTTTTACCTTTGAGTTTCAGCCATAATCAAAAGTTTAATCTAAATCCATTCAAATTTTCAGAAAAAAATGTCATCATTTCAATGGACACTTTACACAAGTATATTTTATTATAGAAAACGGAAACTGTCAAGACAATGCTACTGAGATATACATCATATGTCTTTAGAATCAACTAGAGGTGATTCATATCCCCACTACAGCACCCTGTCACATGCTCCAGACAAGGTTTGTCAGTAATCAAGGTCAAAGGTCTAGGTTAAGGTCAAAGTGACCTGAAAGTGTAATGCCACACTTCGCAATCCCAAGATATAATCCACATACCAGGTTTGGTAATTCTGGACGGTACAGTAAAAAAGATATGCTCAATTCTCAAGGTCAGAGGTCAAGGTCAAAGTGATCTGAAAGTGGTAAGTGACACTCCTCCATCTCAAGAGGTATGTACATACTAGGTTTAGTAATCATAGATGATATGGTATAGGAGTTATGCTTTGGACAAGGTTTTTCAATTCTCAAGGTCAGAGACCGAGGTCAAATTGACCTGAAAGTAGTTTTGCAACACTTTGCAATCCCTATGTATCCACACGCCAGGTTTGGTCATCCTAGATGGCATATAGTATAGGATTTATGCTTCGGACAGTTTGGATGGACAGAATGACAAAGTGATTCCTATATAGCCCCATTACTTAGTGGGGGTATAACAAGTAATTTCATATGTACAATCAATAAGGCAGACAACCTTTAACAGCAGAAATGGACAAATCACATGTATACAATTAACATGTTATACATAAACAATTGGTTTGAACATTTAATCAGACACAACATGCAATGTTTCATGTTCAAACTCTTTGTTGTGACTGCTTATTAGAATAGTTTCTTGGAGACAATTTTACTGAGTATCCACAACAAAGAGTTAACCCATTACCCCATAAATATGCCTTCAATTTATTTTTCTCCTCTAAAGAAAATAGTTCTACTTTATACAGTTCTGAATATGTACCATAAGAAATATTTCCTTTATTTTAGCAGATGGTAGCTTACAGCAGGCTGTAAGTAAAGCAGAATGTGCCTTAAGGCACATTCTGCTTTTCTTTCAGCCTGCTTTAAGTGGTCACCTATCTTCAAAACTAGAAACAGGCTATTGGGTAAAGGGTTAAGCGATGTAAAAGATTTTAGAAGTTGAAATACTCAATCTAGGGGCATATCCAAATTTTGTTAAGAGCCCTATTTTTTTTATACTTGACGAAAACTAGTTTAGCTTCAGACAGACAATCCTTACTCACATGTGGTACAGTGGGGGAGATGTCTTCTCCTCTGTACACTTATATCTTCAATAACAAAATACTGACACAGACATCAAGAATTTGTACATGATATGAGCTGACAGCCAACAAAACAGTTCCTGTGTTCTGCCTGACACTTCAGTATCTGATACTACTACAATATCACCTGGTGTAAGTAACTCACTCAACCCCTGAAACTTCAAATGGACAATTCTGTTTTCCTATTAAGTGTAGTTCAATTTTGACAACTTAGATTCTACTTTATTAAATTTTCTTATTACAAAATGACAAACAATTCAGACCCTCATTTGAAGCCTCCTTTAAGAGCCCTCTGATCTGGGTCTTCACTGTTTGCATAGAACAAGTGTACTCTTCACAGCTGCATTGCTTGTAAATGACTAGTATTCTTATTGCAAAGGTTCAATGTGCTGAACCATGGTTTTCAATTAGTAAATATAAAGGTCTAACGCGTCAAACAATGGAACTACCACTGAAAATAAGATGCCTCTGCATTGCTTTTCAGGACAGGGGGCAGTTTTATGCAGGACAAAGGTAATGCAGAAAGCTCCTATAGCATCTATCTGCATTACTTTTATCCTGCATCAAGGTTTCTTCAACAATTTGTTGCTTGATACAAGTATATCTTCTGGTTCTTGTCAAACAAGCTTTGATACTACAATGTATTGAAAATAGTTAACACTTCCAACCAGAAACAGTGACATTGAGAGTTGTAAGCTCCTTATTTCAATATACAAATATATAGAGCATTAACATCTAGCCATAATACAGTAATCATATGTCAAGCCAGTTTGTAACAATAATCATGATTTAAAAGTCTCTCAAGCAACTGTCCAATACTGATGATACCATATAAGGTAAAACTTCTCTATGACGACTACTTAATTCTGTTAATTATTCTGTGTTTACAACGGTTGACTGCTTAAACACTGTTAGAGTACATTTGGATGTTTAATTGTAACTAAATGTATTTCTGGAAATGAATGTTTAAACTAAAGCAAGATGACAGAAAAAAACAGAAAGCTCCTTAAGGAGCTTTCTGTCTTACTGTCATCTTGCTTTAAGCTGTCACCTGTCTTTTATACAATCAATTAGCCTTCTTTTTAGTGGTCGTAATAGAGAGGTTTTATTGTACATAAGTAACTTCAAACTGGCATGCTGTGACGTCTACCACATGCATGACTCATCTGCATACACTGTAGAAGTTTCCCTTCACTGTCGTTCACTCCAGCAGACTTATTCTCTAGATGTAGATGACGAGCAGGGTGTTGATAACTGATTGAACACTCCGTGGAAATGTATCATTTTCAAAACATACCATCATGTTGGCCATTCTGAATATCATATTTCTCAATTTCATTAATTTTTTGGAGAAAAAAAAAATCATTCACACATAAAGACATCACAAATATCATTAACAAATATAATCAAACATGCTTTCAGTGACCATTCAATGAAGCGCCAAGTCAGTATCAATAGACAAAGGTGTCTGCTTAATACAGAGACAGAAATCTCTAAAAAGGAGAGCTTTCTGCATTAAGTTTGTTCTTCATTAACTCAAACAATGCTGATTTCTAAAGTGAACTCTTCCATATTTGATAAATGATTATTTTATTTTCACTTTCAGGGATGTGTCTCAATGGTTTTTAGAAGTATGGCAAACTGTGCAGACCCAGATCAGAGGGCTCCTAAAGGAGCCCTCTGATCTGGGTATACACTGTTTGCAATGACTTTATATACTCAGTTCCTGTACTGTACCAATCAGCCACCTGTCTTATAGCCTTGACATGCATCTTCTGTCGAACGATCACTCAACACAAGCTTGACTTCTTTAATACCAACATTCACTCTGGACACAGTGTAGTCTAAATCACAGCCTCTATCACTGTACATAGACTTGTAGATGTGACGCTGACTGTATCAACATTTTAAGTCCTGGCATAAAACTGCTGATTTCTGAGAAGTTTCCCTGACTGACCATCTGTGTGTATATACCCAACCCTGTGTTATAGTCACACTGTTGAATACTCTGAACTATCTGGTGGAGGCCTAGTGTCACCTGGGATGACAGCTGAAATGACAATTAGTTTTATTTATTATATACCTATCAATAATTTATAGAGATTTATCAGTTAGATAGATTTCATATCGTCACAGTTGATATCATCACTAGTGATTATATCACTTTTGTGACGTCAAGTCACACTAATTTTTGTGACGTCGCGCGTAAACAATTAATTTTTTGTGGTTTTTTAATGTAAAAAACATTAAAAGCTATATAATAAGTAGAATAATCAATTCCTTTGAATAGATATGAAAAATATATCACTCCAATGGGTCGTTATTTGTTTAAAAAACTCATCCTGCGGACTCGTTTTTTTAACCAGATAACAAACCATTCTCGTGATATATTTTTCATATCAATCCAAGGTAATTGATTATCCTCCATATATTAATCATGTCCTCCACAGAAGAGCTTTAGAGTGTCTCTATTAATTTTATTCTTCCTCATAATGCAATGGGTCTCTTTATTGATGAAGTTGAATATAGGTAGCAGCTTAAAACAAGATGAAAATAAAGCAGAAAGCTCCTATAGGAGCTTTCAGCTTTTCTTTCATCTTGTTTTAAGCAGCTATCTGCCTTAAACACAGTTTGATAAAGGTGATTTGCATTTATTAATATGGAGGAAAAGATTAGCCTCTTTTGAACATACATCAAGTCTTAAAGAAAAGCTGTCTTTAAATTTCTTCATACTTTAAGTGAATTCGTCATAACCTGCAAACAATTTGGATCATAAAGAAACCGAAATGAGCTGGTGTCTTATATGTTAATGGTGTTGATATTTTTGAAGAAAGATCAGACTAACCAATTCTTAGAACAATGATGACAAACATGTTGTAATGCTAAATATTAATGGCAGGTGTCTGCTTATTGCAGAATAGAAAATCCTAAAGGTGTTTTCTCCATTTTTGTCTTGCCTTTATCTTTAAATGTTGCTTAACCCTTCCCTCCACAGAAAGCCCTTAGAACACCTCTGCTAACTCTTCCAGTTAAGCACCCAAAATGATTAAATTATTGAAAGTGTTGATTTTTTTGGATTTTTTTTTTGGATTTTTTTTTATTTTATGTCGCTTTCAACAGTATTTCAGTCATATCGCGACGACCAGCTAATGACAGGTTGAGGAAGACCCCAGAAGCCTTTTATGCACTGTTTCAGGCACAAATCGGTAACTGGGTAGAACCACCGACCTTCCGCAAGCCAGCTGGAAGTGAAAATAAGTGGCAGCCTAAAGCAAGATTAAAGTAAAGCAAAAAGCTCCTAAAGGAGTTTTCTATTTTACTTTCAATTGTATCTTGCTTTAATCAGTACCTTGCCTAATGCACAGTTGGATATAGGCGAAATGCTTTTTGGCTAAGGAAGGAAAGAGCAGAGGTTCAGCACATTGTTAACCCTATACCCCATACACAGTGTCTAGTATTTTAAGATAAATGACAACTTAAAGCAGGTTGAAAGTAAAGCAGAATGCACCTCTAAGGTGCATTCTACTTTACTTTCAGTCTGCTTTAAACTATCATCTGCTAGAATAAAGAAACTATTTTCTTATGAAGTTATGATACATATTCATGTCTGCATAAAGTGGAATAACTATAATGCATATTTGTGTCTGTATAAAGTGAAACTTTTTTCTTCAATGGATGAATAAATTAACCCATTACCCCATAGCCTGTTTCTAGTTTTTTGAAAATAAGTGACCACTTAAAGAAGGTTGAAAGTAAAGCAGAATGTGCCTTAAGGCACATTCTGCTTTAATTTCAGCCTGCTTTTAGCTAAAGTCTGCTCAAATACGGTATAAAAAATATCTTTTATCATACAAAATTTGCAACAATTTGCTTCAGTGGAGAAATAAATAAAAAGCGTAAAAAGGTGTATTTATGGGGTAATGGGTTAAAGACACAAAAATGTGTATTGATGGAGTAATGGGTTAACTACCAGTATAGAGTTTATAGATAACAGTGAGGTACTTACTGAACTCTCTCTAAGTCTATCATATAAAAGTTCTAATTTCTTTGTCACATCATCTAGTTTCCTCTTCATTTGCTGAAATAAAAAAAATTCAAGTCAATAATTAATCAATCAAACTATAAACAATTACATTACACAAGCATACAAAATATGAAAGCAATACCTCAAGGGACAAAAGAGTTATAACATTTTTCAAAACGCAGCTTACAAAATCTAAATGCAGGCCCCAAGTTCAAGGTCACTAAAGTCAAAATCAAGGACCATAGGTGTTATAAACATTTCCTTAAAATTGTTTACCCAATTCATGTTGACAACTATACCGGAATATAAAATATGTCTTGTACTTTGTACAGGCGAGCTTAAAGCAAAAACCCAGAGAAACTATTCTCTCTCACCCTAACCCTTTCACACTCAATGACGTCATAAAGCGCATTTGCAAACAATTTTGATTCTGATCAGACTTCGCTTAATGCGGTGTCTGATCAGGATCAAAACGGTTTGCTACTTGTTTTAAAATTACGTCAGTTTTACTGCCTTAACCCTTTACCTGATAGCATTGTTTCTAGTATTGAAGATATGTGACTACTTAAAGCAGGTTGAAAGTAAAGCAGAATGCGCCCTACGGCGCATTCTGCTTTACTTTCAGCCTGCTTTAAGCTATTAACTGCTAGAAGAAGGAAAGTATTAAATATGACACATATTCATTACGGTATAATTTGGAACTATTTTCTTCAGCGGAGGAATATTCTGAATGTGCTAAAAGTCGCTTCTATAAGGGAAAGGGTTAAATCTAACTTTCAAACAGTATTGCAGACAATATTGAAGTAGATGACAATATATGGCAATGAAGGGGTAAAAACATCACAATAAATTTTATAATGAAAGGGTTGACTCTTCTCCGGCTGAATATTTGTATGTAATTCTCCACCCACTACCAATAACTATTATCTAAACTATTACATTGACCAATAAAATATGGAAAAAATTTCCTAGAAAGAATCTGCTTTGATCAGTCACCTGTCTTTAAAAGCACAAACATGAGCTATCAGAGAATAGGGGTGACTATATAAATGCTGCTATTCTTAAAATAGAGGAGTTAAACATGCCATATGAGAAATTTTAAGACAACCTTATAAAGTTTATAAAGTTGGTATCACAATAATGACTAATCGCCCCATTCCTAGATGCAAAATTTAGAGTGCACTATTGACTTACTGCATTAGCGGCCCTTGCCTGACAGCCATGCACCAGGTTGTCAAATATATCCTGCAACACTTTATGTTCAGATGGTACTGGAGGCTTCTCTACTGGTACTGGCTCCGGTGCTGCCACCTACAACAACAACAAATATACCATGGGAGCACACATACAAATACTGATCATTAGAACTAATCTTTAACCCATTTACCCATAGCCTTTTTCTAATTTTGAAGACAGGTGACCACTTAAAGCAGGTTGAATGTAAAGCAGAATGCACCTGAAGGTGCATTCTGCTTTACATTCAGCCTGCTTTAAGCTACCATCTGCTAGATAAATTAAAATATTATTTATAGTACATTGGTAGTTATGACTGTATAAATTGAAACAATTTTCTTCAGCGGATGAAAGACCCTGCAATTAATAAATACATATCCCTGGTGGTATCCTTGGAAATGTATTTTAAATATTTTTTAAATCCAAATTAGGTTAAGGTCAAGCTGAACTCAAAACTGGGTGATATGTGTTGACTGGGTATGGTCCAAGAACACAACTGTATTAGTAGCCAAGCAGTCTAGTAAGTGATGTTGAAACTAGAGTAAGCAGTAAAATCTTGTTAACCTAGAAATATCCCATTTAGAATAGTTCAAATTTGGTTAAGGTTAAAATGAAATCAAGGTTGGATGATGACATGGGTAGATTGGTAATGGTCTAAGGAACCAATACTTAGTGTATCTAAGCATTCTATTTAATGGGGATAATGCCACTGGTAAAATCTGGTTAACATCGCCTCCTACATCAGTAGATTTTCGGAGCAAGAAAATCAAAAGAAGAGAAAAACTGAATTCATAAATTGTCCTGGGTCAATCTAGCTTTTCTAGAAACTAGCCAAGAAGTTTTAATCTTAACCCTTTCCCCCATAGAAGCGACTTTTAGCATATTTAATTTATTCCTCCGCTGAAGAAAATAGTTCCAGTTTTTTTGTCATGAACGGGCATTATATAATGGTGTAAAAACTTGTAGCCCAATCCCCTGCATGTATATTATATGCAATAAATATGTTTAAACTAAATAACATAAGAAATATTTTTATACAGCTTAAAAGATGGTAGTTTAAAGCAGGCTGAGAGTAAAGCAGAATGTGCCTTAGGGCACATTCTGCTTTACTTTCAACCTGCTTTAAGTGATTACCTGTCTTTAATATTATAAATAGGTTATTGGGTAAAGGGTAAAATATCGTGACTATGCCTGCTAATGGTTAAATCAAAGTACTGGGTGCATTAGTAAGAGTAGAATCTGTAAAAGACTGGAGATTCAATGTCTTGTCAAAAATACTGGCATATGTGTGGTCATTGCAAAGTGTTTGGTGAATTACTCTTCTTATCTTGAGCTCTGCTGGTAAAATAATATCTGTAATAGCATGTTCTTTCTTGTTCTGTAAATCATTTTACACACAAACAATAAAAAGTTCTTACTTACAAGAGGACCATGGCCCACAAGTCGCTCACCTGAGAACATTGTATCTAAGCTGACTGGACAAGACAATATTTTGATATATTGCAATATTTCAATATAGCTATAAAAAGATTTTTAAAGGTTTTCCTATATAAGTCTATATGAAACTGATAAGCCCCGGGCGGGGCCAAATTTGATCAAGGGGTCATAATTTGAACAATCTTGGTGGAGGAACATAAGGCAAAGCTACATGTCAAATATAAATGATCTGGGCCTTACAGTTTCAGAGAAGAAGATTTTTAAAGGTTTTCCTATGAAAAACTGATAAGCCCCAGGGCGGGACCATTTTTGGCCCAGGGGTCATATTTTGAACAATCTTGGTAGAGGACCATAAGGCAAAGTTATATGTAAAATTTTAAAGATCTTGGCCTTACAGTTTCAGAGAACAAGATTTTTAAAGGTTTTCCTATATAAGTCTATGTAAAACTGATAAGCCCCAGGGTGGGGCCAATTCTGACCCAGGGGTCATAATTTGAACAATCTTGGTAGAGGACTATAACACAAAACTACATGTCAAATATAAATGATCTGGGCCTTACAGTTTCAGAGAAGAAGATTTTTAAAGGTTTTCCTAAGAAAAACATGATAATCCCCAGGGCGGAGCCATTTTTGGCCCCAGGGTCAAACTTTGAACAATCTTGGTAGAAGATCATTAGGTTATGATACATACTAAATATCAAAGGTCTGTGCCTTTTGGTTTGTGAGAAGAAGATTTTTAAAGATTTTCTTATGCATTAAAAGTTGTCTATACGGTCATGTTAGAAAATCTAGTCCCACAGCAAGGCGAATAACTCTAGCCAAAAACTTTAAACAAGATTTCTTTCCCCCTTGTCACTGATGCTTCTGATAAAGTTTGGTTGAAATCGGGTTAGTGGTTTCAGAGAATATGTTGTTTGAAAATGTGGACGTACGACGGACACCGGACGACGGACGGAATGGTATCACAATAGCTCATCCTGAGCCTATGGATCAGGTTTCAGAGCTAAAAATATAGGAGCCATAACATTTATTTCATCATACAAGGATAGAAGTGATAAAGTTCAGCTATTGAAGTTATGACAAAAGTTGCCAAAGTTATTCATGATTTACAGTACACACTAACTTCTATAATCATTTGTGAAAACTATTTTAAGTGGTCACCTGTCTTTAATACTAGAAATAGACTATGGGATATACACATTACCAGTTGACAGTGCGATACAGAGTGATGTATTTAGCTCGAGACGTTTTTGGCGGAAATAGCCGATCTGACGAGCGCCTTGGTGCGAGTCTGATCAGTTGTTTCCGCCAAAAACGTCGAGAGCTAAATGCAACACTCTGTTGCGCACTGCCAACTGGTAATGTGTTTATTATATGCCTTAAATACAAACCAGAAACAACTAAATAGTTGTTTAAATCATTTTATATCCAAAATTTATTAGTTAGTTGAAGCAGAACGAGAAGTTTTGTATGCCACAAAGAATAACGTGGCATTCGTACATGTACGTAAATGACGTCACGTTAAATCGAAAGCGAGGTCAGAGTAAAATACAAAGTGGCTGATACAAGGTGGCTGATACAGACTCTTGTATTTTACTCTACAGATACATGCGGAAACGCTCGATATCATTCGAAGGCATATAATAACAAGAATGCGCGTTCAATAAACACTTATGCCCCCGGTGGCATCCTTGACAATATATTCTGAATTTTTTCTAAGTCCAAATTAGGTCAAGGTCAAGGTCAAAATCAAGGCTGGGTAATATGGGTGGATTGGTAGTGATCCAAGGCACAACTGTATAAGTATCAAAGCATTGTAGTCAGTTATGCTGATGCTAGATGAAATGGTAAAATCTAGTTAACCAAGAAATAGCCCATTTAAAATATTAAGTCCAAATTAGGTCACGGTCAAGGTCAAAATCAAGGTTGTGTGATATTGGTAGAAAGGGAATGGTCCAAGGCAACAACTGTATAAGTATCCAAGCATTTGAGTAAGCGGTGTTGATGCTATAAGAAACGGTAAAATCTACTTAACCTGTTACGGACAGACGTACGGACGCACACACGGACGTGCTCACAGTTGGACATTTGTTGGGTATTTTTTTTGTTTAAAAATACCCAACAGTACACTAAAATACCCAACAATAACAATAGGGCAATCACGGAATGAATGGAATCTATTGTTCTCCCTACCCAACAAAGGACCTTTCGTGCGCTCGGACTGACGGACGGACGGACAGGACGATTACTATATGCTCCCGCATCTGTCGATGCCGGGGGGCATAAAAAGGTTTACGGGTAAATAGCCATCAGATTTTCTTTTGAGAGGCCACTTAACCCATTGTATGCTGGGTAATATTTGGCGGCCATTTTAAAATATCGTCTGCAGTAGGTATAACTCAAATATTTGAAAAAGATTTTAGCAGTTTCTGATAGAATATTGACTTTGCTGCAAACAGTTTTGATCTAAGATCAGGCCCCACAATGTGGGGCCTGATCTCAGATCAAAACTGTTTGCCTAGAGGTACACCTAAAAGTGTATCCTACATAAAATGGGTTAACAGACAATAACTGTAATACCCTAGTGAACACTCTCAGCATAATGAAGTAACAGCTAGTGTGCCTAGTCAATCCCTACTCTTAATACAGTAAAACCTCTCTATTACAAACACTAAATTATGCTGTACTTCGAGCAGGTGGCTACTTAAAGGAAGGAGAACATAAAGCAGAAAACTCTTTTTAGAAGCTTTCTGTTTTACTTTCATATTGTTTTAAGTTGTCAACCAAACCATCTACAGTAAAGCTAACTTATACATAAGTTCTCAGGACCATCTGATTTCTTTCGTTTTATCCAAAACTCATTATATCAAGTCCATATTACAATACAGTGAAACCTCTCTATTAAGGCCACTAAAAATAACGCTAATTGGTTGTATAAAAGACAGGTGACAGCTTAAAGCAAGGTGACAGTAAAACAGAAAGCTCCAACAGGAGCTTTTTGTTTTACTGTCACCTTGCTTTAAGCAGTCACCTGTTCTTAACCCCTAATAATCAACACAATTTAGTGGTCATAATAGAGAGGTTTTACTGTACATTAATAAGAGAAGGGGAATATAATTTTGTTTTGTAACATCCTATATTTTGCTATATCCATTTTCGATATAAGCCAGCTTCACTGTAGCTTTTTTTTCAGTGGTCGTAATAGAGGGGTTTTCCTTTAATTGCAATGTAAGAAAAATAATAAATACAAAACAGTGAAACAGTGTTAAGAAACAAAATGCACAAGAATGATTTATGCCACAAAAAGAGAATGTGTCTATATAATAACATAAACAGTGCACAGTTAGTGTTAGCAAGAAGTTTGGCAATTGATATTAGTCCAAGCAATGGTTATATAATGAGTGATTCAAGGCATACAATCGAGAAGACGTTAATCTTTCTAGTTTGGACAAAACTACAGACTGAACGCAATAAAATAAGAAAATGACAATCCTTTTTGAAAAATTCCTTTGCTGTGAGAACCACACTTGTAAGTTAGACTGGCTCTATATTTCTGCAAATTCTAAGAAAGGTCTATGGAATTCTAGACGACTGGTTCTCACCTTTGGTGTAGGTACATGGTTTGTTACTGGTGCTTGGGGAGCTGCTGAGTACCGCTGTTAGTGAGAGAGAGAGAAACAGAACATACAGCATGTCAAAGCAAAGTAACAGTATAAGGCAAACAAACACCTGATATAATGTACAGTAAATGTTGTGAGAAGACCTTAGAGTACATACGTCTTTTTAATATTTTTAAAACCAGAAAACACCCACTGAAGTGGACTAGGATGCCGCTACCTATTCCTCTACAAATCAGACATCTCGAACCTGTTCTAACAATGAACTAAAAGGAAAATTGATTGATTTTGTACAATACATGCTAACGCTGAAAATTAGCAAGATGAAAGTAATGCAAAAAGCTGGTGGTACAGCTTTCTGTTTTATTTTCATCTTGCTTTAGGTAGCCACCTGTCCTTAGCACAGAAATACTGTAGTACATTACTGTATCAGTTGGATACATGTCATTGCACCAATGGTTAGCCCATTAATCAATAGATACACATTTGGCCACCTTTAATTTATTCCTCCACTGAAGAAAATACTTAATTCCGTCATAAATGTGCACCATCAGAAATATTTTCAATAATCTAGCAGATAGTAGCTTAAAGCAGGCTAAAAGTAAAGCAGAATGCACCTGAAGGTGCATTCTGCTTCACTTTCAACCTGCTTTAAGTGGCCACCTGTTTAAAAAAAGGCTGTTTTCATAAGTAGAAACAGGTTATGGGTGACGGATTAAGGAGGAAAGGATAAATTACTGCCTTGTATGCTAATGTATGGATCAGATAAGCAATTTGTACAGACAAAATCTACACTTTGAATGTAATTGAGATATCTACTTTCCTTTAAGCCCACTGTAAGCAGTCACCCGTCACAATGTAATGAATTAATGAATGGTGTTTTACGGCCCATCGACACAAAAAGGTCATATAGAGCCGACCCGTCACAATGCAGAAACTGTTTCTTATGGCTCAGTTATTAGAACAAGGTAGAGGCATGAAAACGCATTTCTATTAGGAAGAGGTAATGACATCAAAAGGGGTAAACTGTAACACTTTAACACCAGGGGCCAAGGTTATAAAGAGTTTCGTGTTAAGTCTGAGATCATTCTCAAGCACATAATTGGTCAGGTTTGAGCAGAAGCTCTAATCTGACCAATCACATGCTTAAGAATGACCTCAGACTCAACTCAAAAGCTTCATAGCTTTGGGGCATGCACTCTAGATCGTCTGACAAGACTAATATTCTAGTTGTGATATACATATATGTTGAAATCTTGCAGTTAGATTCTCTATGCCCAGATTGATAAATAAGATACAATTGATACAATACAGTCAAACTTCGGTAACTCAAACTCTCTTAACCAATTACTCCATTGATATGCACTTTAACTTTATACAATGATGAATTTGTAACATATTAGCAGATGGCGGCTTAATGCAGGTTGAAAATAAAGCAAAAATAGCTTTAAGGTGCATTCTGTTTTATGTTCAACCTACTTCAAGTGGTCATCAGTCAGCAAAACTAGAAACAGGCTATGGAGTGAAGGGTCAAGTCACAACTTACCCATATTTCTTCTATTCTTATCTATTTCAGTAATTTCCAATTCAATCCCCTTATGTCAAACAGACTTCTATTTCAGATTAGAAAACATACCCCTATTTCAAAATTAACAAGAGTTGTCAGAGAGACAACAAAGCTCGCCACCGGCACCTTTAGAAACTTAAAAGCACACTCAAGTTCACAGAGGTCAACCTTTTTGCCTGCATGGAAAGGTCTTGTCCATATACACTGGCAAATCAAATATGAAAATAACACCTCAAGGGACATAGGAATTATAAGCATTTTTGAAACCTAAACGCAGATTTCGAAACCTAAAACCTTTCGCGACCTTAGTTCAAGGTCAAGGACACTGGGCTAATTTTTTTGCATGCATGGAAAGATCGTGTCCATATACACATGCATGCCAAATATGAAAGAAATATCTCAATGGATATATGAGTTAAAGAAATTTTGAGAAACCTAAACGCAGACTTTGAAACCTAAACGCGGGTCCTTAGTTCAAGGTCAAGGTCAGAGGGCTCAAACATTTTGCATGCAAGGAAAGATGTTGTCCATATACACATGCAAACCGAATATGAAAGGAATATTTCAATGGACATAGGAGAAATAAAATTTTTGAAAAACCAAAACACAGATTTCGAAAACTAAACATTGGCCCTAAGTTCAAAGTCAAGGTCACAGGGGTCTAAATTTTGCAGTGCCTGGAAATGTCTTGTCCATATACACACATAAACCAACTATGAAAGCAATACCTCAAGGGACATAGAAGTAAAAGGCATTTTTCAAAACCTAAACACAGGCCCTAAGTTCAAGGTCACAAGGGTCCAAATTTATCTGTGCATGGAAAGGTCTTGTCCATATACACACACATACCAACTATGAAAGCAATACCTCAAAGGATATAGAAGTTAAATGGATTTTCGAAACTTAAACACAGATTTCGAAACCTAAACACAGGCTCTTAGTTCAAGGTCAAGGTCACAGGGGTCTAAATGTTTCTGTGCATCGAAAGGTCATGTCCATATACACATACATACCAACTATGAAAGCAATACCTCAAAGGACATAGAAGTTAAAGGCATTTTTCTAAACCTAAACACAGGCCCTAAGTTCAAGGTCAAGGTCACAGGGGTCTAAATTTTTCTGTGCATGTAAAGGTCTTGTCCATATACACATACATACCAACTATGAAAGCAATACCTCAAGGGGCATAGAAGTTAAAGGCATTTTTCAAAACCTAAATGCAGATTTCGAAACCTAAACGCAGGCCCTAAGTTCAAGGTCAAGGTCACAGGAGTCTAAATTTTTCTGTGCATGGAAAGGTCTTGTCCATATACACACACACATACCAACTATGGAAGCAATACCTCAAGGGACATAGAAGTTAAAGGCATTTTACGAAACTTAAACGCAGATTTCGAAACCTAAACGCAGGCCCTAAGTTCAAGGTCAAGGTCACAGGGGTCTAAATTTTTCTGAGCATGGAAAGGTCTAATCTACATATAAACACATACAGACTATGGAAGCAATACCTTAAGGGATATAGAAGTTAAAGGCATTTTTCAAAACCTAAACGCAGATTTCGAAACCTAAACACAGGCCATAAGTTCAGGGTCAAGGTCACAGGGGTAAAAAAATTTCTGTGCATGGAAAGGTCTTGTCCATATACACACACATACCAACTATAAAAGCAATACCTCAAAGGACATAGAAGTTAAAGGCATTTTTCTAAACCTAAACACAGATTTCGAAACCTAAACACAGGCCCTAAGTTCAAGGTCACACGGGTCTAAATTTTTCTTTGCATGTAAAGGTCTTGCCCATATACACATACATACCAACTATGAAAGCAATACCTCAAGGGAAATAGAAGTTAAAGGCATTTTTCTAAACTTAAACACAGATTTTGAAACCTAAACGCAGGCCCTAAGTTCAAGGTCAAGGTCACAGGGGTCAAACATTTTCTGTACATGGAAAGGTCTTGTCCATATACACACACATACCAACTATTGAAGCAATACCTCAAGGGACATAGAAGTTAAAGGCATTTTTCGAAACCTAAACGCAGATTTCGAAACCTAAACGCAGGCCCTAAGTTCAAGGTCAAGGTCACAGGCGTCTAAATTTTTCTGTGCATGGAAAGGTCTTGTCCATATACACACATACCAACTATGGAAGCAATACCTCAAGGGACATAGAAGTTTAAAGGCATTTTTCAAAACCTAAACGCAGATTTCGAAACCTAAACGCAGGCCCTAAGTTCAAGGTCAAGGTCACAGAGGTCTAAATTTTTCTGTGCATGGAAAGGTCTTGTCCATATACACACACATACCAACTATGGAAGCAATACCTCAAGGGACATAGAAGTTTAAAGGCATTTTTCGAAACCTAAACGCAGATTTCGAAACCTAAACGCAGGCCCTAAGTTCAAGGTCAAGGCGTCTAAATTTTTCTGTGCATGGAAAGGTCTTGTCCATATACACACACATACCAACTATGAAAGCAATACCTCAAGGGACATAGAAGTTATAGACATTTTCTTAAAATTGTTTACGCTGTTCACGACGACGCCGACGACTACACCGGGGGTATTGCAATAGCTCGTCATGTACTACGTACAGGCGAGCTAAAAATGGCAAAGCTACGCTTTAACTTTGAAATATTGTTAAGTTTGACCGATATGAGATTGAGATATCAAGGTTTGACAATAGTATAAGTGTGCAGAATGTCCCTGTGCAATATAATCCTGTTACAATAAATAAATGTGCCTAGGTTAAACACCTAACACACAAAAACATCAAAACACTAAAACAAAAACTGTCAAAGAACCTCCACTTAAGGAAAATGTCAACAGAAATTAGATACAAGTGTGAATGATTATTATGTGTAAATATTTTCTTGTTGTTTACATTACATGTTGCAGTTAATAGCAAAAGATTGATGTTCATGGTTTTATGCAAGAAAGTATAGTATTACCTCTCTATTATGACAACTATGAAGTAGGCTGATTGATGTATGAAAGCCATATCACAGCTTAACCCTTTACCTGATAGAAGCGCCTTTTAGCGCATTTGATTTATTCCTCCACACAAGAAAATAGTTCCAATTTATATAGTCATAAACATGTTCCAACAGAAATATTTTCTATATCCTGATAGATGATAGCTTAAAGCAGGCTGAAAGTAAAGCAGAATGCGCCCTCAGGCGCATTCTGCTTTACTTTCAACATGCTTTCAGTGGTCACCTTTTTTCAAAACTAAAAACAGGTTATGGGGTAAAGGGTTAAAGCAGCTTAAAGCAAGGTACCTTCACACTGCTTTCAGATGCCATATGCCTTAGCAGCTAAAAATATCACAATTTAGTGGTCGTAATAGATTTACTAAATTTAGATATTTAGTTTTACTAAATTCTCTTTTCCAGTGCTACGTCATACCCTCTTTGTTTACACTTAGCAAGCATGCACACTTGGGGACAACAAACCCCAAATCTACATAAGTTTGTGCAGCAGGGCGTTTTATCTCATTCTTTTTTACCCATTATTATCTGAATAGGTCCTATGAATACTACGAAGGTCTTACATAAGTTGCAAAAGCGTGATTTTACTGAAAATTAGAATTATTTTTTTTCTGAGTAAGACTGACGCCATGCGAATGAAGGACCGAGAGTATGCGTTTGCTCGTATGACTGGAAAAGAGAATGAGCATTTGTATCAATATGCTTGTAATGCACAATAACTTGTTATCAATAAGCCAATCTTAATGCAGTGACAAAATATCATAAATGGAGCACCGTGTGGTTTAATTGGGACATGTTTTGAGAAATGTCCTTTCATTCACACAAACTGTGTGCTCTCCAAATTACATGCAGTTATGCATTCATTTAAATACCATAGAACTTTCTAAAGACAAGTACTTGATTAACCCATTACATCATAAATACACATATTTACACCTTTTTTCCCCATTACAGAAAATAGTACCCAATCAGTATAGTAATGAATATGTACCATAAGACATATTTTCTATATTCAAGCAGATGGTTGGTTTATTAAAGTAGAATGTGCCTTCAGACACATTCTGTTTTACTTTCAACCTGCTTTAAGTGGTCACTAAAAACTGGCAATGGGGTATCAAGTTAATGCAGAAAAGTGATGCTGTCCGAGTGTCAAACAGCTTGGATCCGGATGAGACGCCGAGGTACTCGGCGTCTCATCTGGATCCAAGCTGTTTGCATATGGAGCTATAGTCGTGAGTGGCAGGCTAAGGGTTAATGCAGAAAAGCGATGCTTTCTGCTGAATGTTTGTCTTGCATTCAACTGCCACTGGTACAGTGGAGAATCTGTTATTCTTTCCCAATAAACGCTTTTTCGCTAAAACTATTATTTGCAGTGCAAACCGTTTGGAGCCAGATCAGACGCCGAGTAACCCGGCGTCTGATCAGGCTCCAAACTGTTTGCCACCAAGATAAACAAGAACTATCAGAATTGTCCAAAAGTTGTTCTTTTCTACGTTTTAGTGCTTTGCGTTTGCCTACGTTTGCGTTTAAACGGGAAAAAATAACAGATTCTCCATGGTATGAAAAACTGCTACTTTGTCTTATGAGTTGTCCCTTACAACAGCATGGACTGTTCCAACAGAGTAGATGCATTTTTATAAAGTACTTTGACACATTAACCAATGGCCTGACCCATTACCCAACGGCCTGTTTATATTTCTTAAGAGGGGTTTCCACTTAAAGCAGGTTGAAAGTAAAGTAGAATGTGTCTTATGGCATATTCTGCTTTACTTTCAACCTGCTTTAAGCTACCATCTACTAAGATATACAATATATTTCTTCAGGTTCTTATTCATTACTGTATAAAGTGAAACTATTTTCTTCAGTGGAGGAAAATATTAAAGGCATGAAAAAGTGTATTTATGTGGTAATGGGTTAACCCTTTAGCCTGCCAGTCACGACTATAGCTCCATATGCAAACAGCTTGGATCCGGATGAGACGCCGAGTAACTCGGCGTCTCATCCGGATCCAAGCTGTTCGACACTTGGACAACATTTTCAGCAATTTTGAGCAACTTTGAAGCACTTTGAAACTTGAAGCAGACGAGAAATATAGCAGACGACAATTTATTTGGCGGGCTAAGGGTTAATCAGTGTTATGTTTACTGATTAGATACATACAGCATTACATTGTTAGAAAGCTTCCTACGATATTTTGAGTAGCATTTTAATATTCCTAGTATATTTGGAGTAGAGTAAAATTTAATCTTGGGTTTAGGCTGCTATTCTCTGAAGAAGTATAGAAAACTCTAGACAGTAAGAGCTAAGTAAAGGACAAAAGCAAGCTAAAATGCTTCTTGCAGGAGCTTTCTGCATTAATTTTGTCCTACATTAACCCTTTCCCACATAGCATATCTCTAGTATTGAATATAGGTGTCCACTTAAAGCAGGTTGAAAGTAAAGCAGAATGCGCTTTAAGCGCATTCTGCTTTACTTTCAACCTGCTTTAAGTAGTCATCTGCCTTCAAAACTACAAACCTACTATGTTGTAAAGGGCTAAACATTAAAAAAAAACTATAAAAGAAAGGGTTACAGATTACAATTGCATCTTCTGAATGTTGGCTTCACACATTTCTGACTGTACAGTGTATATGTATTTACTATAAAGAGTGCTATACATTCACAACAATTTAAAACAGCACAAACAACATCATAACCAGGGCTCAAGATCTCCAGATAACGTGAGCAATATTAACATTTTCAGCTTCTTCCTTCATATCTCTATTAACCCATTACTCCACAGATATATGTGTTTTTACTCATTTAATTTATCCATACACTGAAGAAAATAATTCCAATTCATGACTATGAATTGGAATCGCAAGAAATATTTTCTATATCCTAGCAGATGGTAGCTTAAAGCAGTCTGAAAATAAAGCAGAATGCACCTTAAGGTGCAGTCTTCTTTACTTTCAACCTGCTTTAAGTGGTCAGCTATCTTCAATACTTGAAACAGGCTATGGGGTAATCGGTTAAACTATGTCGCTACTACATGAGAATTGTCTTGAAGAGAAAATAATTATATAGGAGGTATCACAACATAGGATGGTTCTTTTATTGAGACATAAGGTACTTGGTATTTGATATACTCCCTTTATCTGGAGCTCTTATAACTATGAGTAAAAAAAGATGGCAAATATGATAACCATTGGACCACATTTCTACACCGCTAGGTGGAGCTATACCTGGGGTTCTGGCTGGTGTTCCTGGGGGTTGTAGAAGTTGCCATAGCCACTAGGGGCCCCGGGTGCTCCTTGGTCATTGACTGTTGGGTTCTGGACTGCATGTAGAGGATTACTAATAGGTGAAGTCTCTGGTTGAGATGACTGCAGGGTATAAAAGGTAATTATCTTTAAATAATCTTAAAAATGAGAAGTTTTTTCATCTTTTTGCTCATTTGAATTTGAATCAGTAACCATATGTTTGCCCTCTCTGAAGGTTGAGTTTCTAGTATGAAAATTTGAGATCTTAAAGCAGGTTGAAAGTAAAGCAAAATGCACATTAGGGCGCATTCTGCTTTACTTTCAGCCTACTTTAAGTTACCATATGCTAGGATATAGGAAATATTTCTTATGTTGCATATTCGATACTGTATAAAATGGAACTATTTTCTTTAGTGGAAGAATGAATCAAATGCATAAAGATTTGTTTAGAAGAGGTTTTACCATACTTTATGTATGCATTAATTTTGTCAATATATATAGTTTTTATGTACATTTATATTGCTGACATTTGGTTCAAATACATCTTTTCGCATGATACTATAGGAATGGCATAAGTTACAAAGGGTGAAGGTCTTTCAAGTACAGTAAAACCTGTCTATAACGGCCACTTAAACGAGAACTAATTGTTTTTTTAAATGACAGGTGGCAGCTTAAAGCAAGGTGACAGTAAAACAGAAAGCTCCTACAGGAGCTTTCTGTTTTACTGTCACCATGTTTTAAGCAGTCACCTGTCAAAAACAACTTGGAAATTATCACACTTTAGTGGCCGTTATAGAGAGGTTTTACTGTAACTGATAAATACAAAGAATATTTTTTATGTACATTTATATTGCTGACATTTGGTTCAAATACATCTTTTTGCATGATACTATAGGAATCGCATAAGTTACAAAGGGTGAAGGTCTTTCAAGTTACTGATAAATACAAAGAATATTTATTACTAAAATTCATACTTTGAAAGATTTACATTTTGCAAACTATACTATTTATTAACCCTTAGCCCGCCAAATAAATTGTCGTCTGCTATATTTCTCGTCTGCTTCAAGTTTCAAATTGCTTCAAAGTTGCTCAAAATTGCTGAAAATGTTGTCCGAGTGTCAAACAGCTTGGATCCGGATGAGACGCCGAGTTACTCGGCGTCTCATCCGGATCCAAGCTGTTTGCATATGGAGCTATAGTCGTGACTGGCAGGCTAAGGGTTAAGTAAAAGTCTAATGTCAGTGATTTGCATTTAGCTTATTAACCCTATACTCAATAGATAAACATTTTTACACACATTTATTCAATTCCTACACTGAAAAAAATATGCACCATAGGAAATATTTCCTATGTACTAGCAGATGGTAGCTTAAAGCTGGCTGAAAGTTTATCAGAATGTGCCTTGACCCTTTGAGCCCTAGTCCCGCATATAGGCGTTCTTTTCAAACAGTATACAGGTGAAAATACACTTGTCCTATGCAAACAGTGAACACCCAGATCAGAGGGCTCCGTGAGGAGCCCTCTGATCTGGGTCTTCACTGTTTGTCACAATGTAAAACGTTGACAAAAATAACCCTTAAAAGTCATAAATGAACTAGACTAAAATGGAAACTGGGATTGTTCATTTTAAGTTTCAGGGAGGAAAGAGTTAAGGCCCATTCTGCTTAACTTTCAACATGCTTCAGGTGGTCACCTGTCTTCTAAACTACAAACAGTCTACAGAGTAAAGGGTAAACTCTTTCTCTGCCACATTATTGCCTGTTTACCAAGTAATCTGAATTTTCCCCCAAAAAATGAAATTCCATGGTACAGTAAAGTTCCGCTATTAAGACCACCTGTGGTACTGACAAAAAGTGGTCTTAATATCGAGTCGGTCTTATTATTGAGACCCTTGATATCGATGAGGATTTTTTGGTCAGATATAGATAGATAGGTATATTGAACCTATTTTGAATAGATCGGCACAAAAAGCCTATTTCAAACATCCATAATTTAATTTTTGAAAATACACATATACACAGAAACTAAAAACTGTCATACACATGTTATGAAGATTCATTAATTGAATAAATTATTAATGTTAGCACATAAAGAGGGGCATTAGCAGTGTAACACATAGACTATAATCTATCAGAAGTGGCATTTCAGTTTGGATCCTGACCAGACTCCAAATTACTTGATGTCTGATCTGAATTAAAACGATGTGTCAATAAAAAAATCTTAGCACATAAAGATGGGCCTTAGCACATAGTCTATGAGTTTCAGTGACAAAGAAATATCATTTTGGACAGTTTAGATCCTGAACAGATTCCAAATTGTTTGATATCTGATCTGGATCTAATCCTTCACACGACATGTTTATGAACAAATTCGTCGGGTTTAATATTATTAATTATCCAAAGTTCGACCAATTATTTCATTGTTTACAAAAATCATCTTTCGAGATAACCAATAAAAAATAATTTATCAAACATAAAACTCGATTGGGGCGGATCAGATGAAAGTCTAAAGTGATAAATTAACATTTTAATTAGTAAATCACACGCTTGTAAGTATTTTACTAATTAGCCCAATTATCTCTCCCTCTGTCATCGAGTCCGATGTATGCGCTACAAACAGTTTTTTCGGTAACTATATTTGGCCTAATGCGAGATAAACGAAATATACATGCACCAATAGAGCAATCAAGAGATTAAACAAGTGCCGTATTCATCATACTTTCGCATTATTTTTAGTTATCTGCTATCAAAACATTTCCCTCGTTGAAGCATCCCTATTGTTTAATCGGCCTTGACCTCTGCCGTAAAGTAATCGGTGTTTGTCGTAAAAGTGCCAAACTGGCTTTTGTCGCGACCGGCGAAGTGTGAACGCCTGCCCTTAATATCGGACCCTAAAACAACACTAATCGGTCTTTTGTTCTGGGATTAGTGGTCGTAATACGGAATAGCGGACCGGTCTTAATAACGGACCATACGACCATTAAACTATGAAGGGATATATTCCGTTCTTTTAAAAAGTGGTCGTAATTTCGGACCGGTCTTAATTTCGGACCGGTCGTTATGCGGGACTTTACTGTAGTTTGATTCAAGAACTAAAATAAGTGTCAAACAGTTTAGATCTAGATAAAATGCTGTGCTATGGGTTGTTTTGTTTTGTTTTGATTTTACGTCGCTTTCAACAGTATTTCAGTCATATCATGACAGACAGTTGATCATAGCCCTACCTTCTTGTGCTGTACCATAGGTGGATCATTCCATGCTTTATTAGGCTTGTGGTCCTGGAACGATTCTAACTTGGGCAGGTTACTGGCAGGTCCTGATGGTGCAGGCGCATATGGGGCACCTGTGTGTTGCAACAAAAAATTAATAAATGAACAAAAATGTTGGTTACAGTTTTAACCTAATACTCCATAACTGCGCCTTTAACATAATCCTCCACAGAGGAAAATACCCTATTTTAAAAGATTTAAAATGATAAATCTAGAGAAAAACAGACAACTGTAGTAGATGAAAATCCTCTTCAATACCGTTAAAAGAGTTCAACAGGTGTTTGGATTATTTTTGGTCAGATATTTGGAGGTGTGTTTATAAGAGGGGGTTGCTTTTAAACAGGAGCATAAGATATTCTTCATAGAAACGAGTTTTAATGCTTGTACACTTTTCAAGTAAAGAGCCATTAGAAACGTTTTCTACTTCTATTGGGAAATGTCTGCTTTACATCCTTCCCTCTCTAACAGCCACCTGTCTAATATGTTGACAAGTGGAAATTTTACTTCAGTAACAACATAATAGCATTTCAGGGCTGCCATTTCTCCGGAATTTTCCTAAATCTCCGGATTTTTCCCCAGTTCATGGTAGCTTAAAGCAGGCTGAAAGTAAAGCAGAATGCGCCCTAAGGCGCATTCTGCTTTACTTACAGCCTGCTTTAAGTAGTCGCATGTCAACAAAACAAGAAAAAGGCTATGGGCAGTGATCATTCTGGATTGAGTTGCTGGCGGGCCATTGGCCCATCGACCACAAAAGTGGTGGGCCATTTGACATTTTGGAGGGCCGACTATTTTTTAATAGCTTGAAACATACATCAATTTAAGGTTTTTTTCTTAAGAGTCAAGTATTTTCTTTCCTGCATGGTCTTGTGGACAGACAGGGCAACTAGAATTTGCTGTTGCAGCCATGTTTGGGACAAAAAATACACAAGATTGGCCCATTGTCAGAATTTTTGATGGGGGATTTACAATTCTAAGGGGGGATATTGGCCCACTGTCAGAACTTTTGATGGGGGATTTTGCCATTCTAGTGGGGGATCCCCCACAAAACCCATGCCAGAATGAACACTGTATGGGGTAAAAGTACGACTCGTAAAATCGTTTTTGAAAAAAGCAAATTTGGAAATCTTAGGATTTTTCATGTCAACTTATGGCAGCCCTGGCCTTTATTTACCCATAACTCCAAAAATGTACCTTTTTACACCTTAAATGTATTCTTCCATTGAAGAAAACAGTTCAACCTTATACAGTAATGAAAATGTACCATGAGAAATATTTTCTACTTCCTGGTAGCTTAACTCTTTCCTCCCTAAAACTTTCAATGAATAATTCCAGTTTCCATCTAAGTCTAGACAATTTATGACTTTTAAGGGTTGTTTTTATCAATGTTTGGCATTATGACAAACAGTGAAGACCCTGATCAGAGGGCTCCTTTCGGAGCCCTCTGATCTTGGTCTTCACTGTTTGCATAGGACAAGTGTACTATTCACATGTACACTGTTTGAAAAGGACGACTATATGCGGGATTAGGGTTCAAATGGTTAAAGCAGGCTGAAAGCCTTAAAGTGTATTCTTTTTTACTTTCAACCTGCTTTAAGTGGTCACCTGTCTTTAAAACTAAAAACAATATATGGGGTTAAGGTTTATACAAAGGCTAGAGTATACACTAGGTACAGTACCTGCTGAGGTGTTTGGGTATGGATTAGAAGACGGCCCAGATGGCTGGCTACCTGGGTTCATCTGGCTACCTGGGTTCATGTACTGACCACTGAAATGAACAAACACAACAAAACAATTAATTTATATAATTACAACGAAACCTTGATAACTTAAACTTGATTATGTCAAACTTACCCATAGTGCATCAGTTGAAGTTGGATAACTTTAGCTAGCTTAAATTGAACATAACCACATTAAATTTTTCAAAGTTACTGTGTTATAGATCGTTTTAGAATAGGGTAAATCATACTGTAATTTTAACATTTGCAGTGGTGTATAACATTTAATTTAAATAATAATGGCTGCAAATTGTATGAATGGAAAAGTTGAATATTTGCAGCAGTATCTGAAGTTTTTAACAGTTGCAAAAAAATGTTGATACCAAAGCTCATACTTTTCAGCTGTAACAAACCTTAGTTACTGTCATAAGTTTCAAAATTACTGTACAACTAAACCTATGGTTTAACTCTTTATTATATGCCTTCGTATGATATCGAGCGTTTCCGCGTGTATCTGCACAGTTAAATACAAGAGTCTGTATCAGCCACCTTGTATCAGCCACTTTGTATTTTACTCTGACCTCGCTTTCGATTTAACGTGACGTCATTTACGTACGTGTACAAGTGCCGCGTTATTCATTCTGGCAAACAAAAAAACTTGTTCTGCTTCAAATAACTAATAAATTTTGGCTATAAAATGATTTAAACAACTATTTAATTGTTTCTGGTGTGTATTCAAGGCATATAATAAACACATCACCAGTTGGCAGTGTGCTACAGAGTGTTGCATTTAGCTCTCGACGTTTTTGGCGGAAACAACCGATCAGACTCGCGCCAAGGCGCTCGTCAGATCGGCTATTTCCGCCAAAATCGCCTCGAGCTAAATACATCACTCTGTATCGCACTGTCAACTGGTAATGTGTATTTACTCCATAGATACACCTTTAACTTGCATGTATTCTTCAAATGAAAGAAACAGTTCCGTTTTATACAAAAAGGAACTTGCAACATAAAAAATAATTTCTATATCTTAGCAGAAAAATAGCTTAAAGCAAGCTGAAAGTATAGCAGAATGTGCCTTTAGGCACATTCTGCTTTACTTTCAACCTGCTTTAACCCTTTGAACCCTAGTCCCGCATATAGGCGTCTTTTCAAACAGTGTACATGTGAATAGTACACTTGCCCTGTGCAAACAGTGAAGGCCCAGATCAGAGGGCTCCGAAAGGGCTCTTCACTGTTTGTCAGTAATGCAAAAATTGACAAAAACAACTCTTAAAAGTCAGAAATGGAATAGACAAAAATCGAAACTGTATTTGTCCATTTAAAGTTTCAGGGAGGAAAGAGTTAAGTGGTCACTTGTCTTCAAAACTAGAAACAGGCTATGAAGTAAAGAGTTAAAGTGCAAATTTGCTAAAAGTATAGTGCTGTCATAAAGATTCAGTAAACTCCTAGTTGGATCAATCAGTCATATTCAACATTAATTTGGTCAATTTAAACCTCTCAATGAAACAATGTCATCAGTTGTCAGTATCAAAATGCAGCCTTATCACTTAAATATCAGCGTTCGCTTACCCATAATAATTTGGCTGACTGGGTTGTGAATAGTCCAGTGGGTTATAAGCTGTTGTTGGTGCACCATAGTTTGTATTCACCCCATACGCTGGGTCTGTAGCACCATAGTTTGATGATGGCTGGGTGTATGCGGGGTATTTGTGAGCCAAGGGGCCCTTGCTGGGTGCAGCCCCTCCTGATGAGTAGCTGCCACTGCTGTATGTGGAGACAGGTTGAGAGGGGATAGCATTGGAACCTGTGTAGGTCGGCATAGAGGGGCCACCGTTCATGTTAGGATAGTAGTTACCATACTGTGTTTGACTAGGGTTGCTTGCTGCACATGAAAAATATAAAATAAAAAACATAAATTACAGAAAAATCTGTATAGTGTTACCACTCAGTGAAGAAATACGGCAATCTCTACAGACAGTTTACTGCTTAAACCATTGCCACATAGCCTTCTTTTAGTTTTGAAAATAGGTTACTACTTAAGCAGACAGAAAGTAAAGCAGAATGCGCCTGAAGGCGCATTCTGTTTTACTTTCAGTCTGCTTTAAATTTTTAATCTTTTTAGGATATAAACAAATTTCTTATGGTGCCTGACCATAACTGTATAAAGTGGAACTATTTCCTTCAATCCAAGAATAAATTAATGGCGTATTTTTTTGTAATAAGTGAATGTAGCATTTAATGTAAAATGTGAATATAGGATAAAACTAAAGATAACCCCTAGCTGCATGAATCATTTTATAGGATCAAACTAAAGATGACACCTAGCTGCATGAATCATTTATGTGACAAACTAGTTCACTGTATTCCTCTATGGTCTCACCTGTTGTAACAGTGTTGAAGGTGGAACCAGCCTGGGCCTGGTATGTCCTCGGCTGTGCAGGCTGCTGTCCCTTCTGGGCACCAGTCTGAGCTGTCTTGGGCTGTGGGGCAACTACATTCTGCTTCTGCCATGGGGAGGCCACACCCTGTGGGGCTTGGCCAAGAGCTAGATACAGTCTCTCTCGTAACACTGACAGCTGGTACTGTAAGGGAAAAGGAACAGATATCAGAGTTTGAGTTAACACATTCAACCCTATCCATGGGCTAGTATACTCATTATTTACGAACAATGTACAGGTGAGAATTACACTTGTCCTATGCAAACAGTGTAGACCTCTGATAAGGGTCTTCACTGTTTGTCACTTTTGAAATATATTGTTAAAATCAACCCTAAATAGTCACAAATGGACTAGACTCATTTTGAAATTGAAACTGTCCATTAAAAGATTCAGTGGTGAATATGTTAAGGTGGGTATTTCAAGTACTAACTTCCATAATTATGCTTCTAACAAACTAAAATTGTTACTACTAATTGTAAAGGGGAAAAAAGATATCCAGGTCCAAGGTTACAACGTTTTTTAGTTGAGATCCTTCTCAAGCATTTGACTGGTTAGATTTGAGCTTTTGCTCAGCAAAAGCTCAAATCTGACCAATCAATGCTTGAGAAGGATCTCAGACTCAACTCAAAAGTTTTTTATTCTTAGGGGCCAAGCTCGAGTTAAGGTGAGCATTTCAAATACTAACTTCCATATGTTTCTACAAAACCTAAAGTTATTACTACTCATTTGAGTTGTCTTCAAGAGATCATTCTAATGAGTAGCTCTAACATACAGTTCAGTGTATAACAGACCCACCTACATGCAGGATTTAGTGTACAACAGCCCCACCTTCTAGCAGGTTTTAGTGTACATCAGGTCCACCTACTAGCAGGATTTAGTGTACAACAGGGCGACCAACTATCAGGATTTAGTTTTACAACAGCGCCACCTACTAACAGGATTATGAGTACGACAGTGCCACCTACTAGCAGGATTTGGTGTAAAAACAGCGCCACCTACTAGCAGGATTTAGTGTACAACAGCGCCACCTACCTCATTGCTATCTCCCAGGTACCTGAGCGCAGTGTCCAGTCGTCCTTGAGCTGCCAGTATACCAGAATAGCTGCTGAGGTTTTCTGACAGCACACCTGAGCTGATCTCTGGGGCCTGACCTCTAGATGTCTCCACTGCCTTACGCAACAACATTATCTTCTCAACCAAATCCTGAAATATATTTCAAGAGTCAGCAATATGTTCAAACAAAGAAATAATTGGTCAAATATTTGTGATTCAGTTAACCCTTCGCCTATCACAAAGCTTGTTGGCAATGTTTAAGACATGTGATTGCTTAAAGCAGACTGAATGTAAGCTTTCTGCTTTACTTTCCATTTGATGTAAGCATCCGCCTGTCAGGATTGACAAAAACATTGTCTTATGGCTCTTTAAAAGAATTTTATAGAAATATGAAAGGGCATGTATAGGAGGAAAAGGTGCAGCCGTTAAAAGGAAAAGGGATAATCAAGATAATCCTCAATAATCAAGATAATTTGTCAAAAGCAGTGGCACCAATTAACAGGGCTCCAGATAAGGGGAGTATTTCAAAAACTAAAATCTTTATTTCTGCTTTAAACCCTATGGTGTCACTACTCATTAGAATCGTCTCTTCGAGACGATTCTAATGAGTAGTAACACCATAGGATTTGGTGCTGAAATGAGTGAGAAAATGTTGTATTTGTTCAGTTACTCCCTCTTATCTGAGGCCCTGAATTAAGGCCCGTAGCTTAATCTGGTGAATACCAATTATGAGAAAAAAATGTCTGAGAAACAAATTCCTAAAACCATAATATTAATGCCTCTCCAACCTTTATTTTTTTTCCAAAAATATTTTGTTTAGTTTTCTAATAAACCATAAAGTTAGAACACCTTCTTCTTCTTTTCTTTTTACCTTAAATTATAAACCTGTTCAGTTTTCAGGCTTGGCTGTAAAATAACAGACAACACATTGTTGTTTCTTTAACTCTTTCCTCCCTAAAACTTTAAATGGACAATTCCAGTTTCCATCTAAGTCTAGTCCATTTCTGACTTTAAAGGGTTGTTTTTGTCAATGTTTGGCATTGTGACAAACAGTGAAGACCCTGATCAGAGGGCTCCTTTCGGAGCCCTCTGATCTGGGTCTTCACTGTTTGTATAGGACATGTGTACTATTCACATGTACACCGTTTGAAAAGCACGCCTATATGCGGGACTAGGGTTCAAAGAGTTAATCAGTAGGATAGTACATACCTGTAAAGCTAGAGGGGTGTTGCTATTCTGTGTTGTTGACAGCCAGTTCTCCACCATTTTCTCCACATTACCAGAGCAGATATAACACAGGCCAGCATACGGGGCTAGATCTCCATTACCCTCAGTCTCAAGACGTGCAGCCAGTGTATCTACACAGAGGTGAAAAACAAATGTCAATTAACTCATTACCCCATAAATACCCCTTTTTACGCCTTTAATTAATTCATCCACTGATGTAAATACATGTAGCTTCAATTTATACTGTCACAAATATAAATCAGGAAATATTTTCTATATTCTAGCAGATCATAGCTTAACCCATTACCCCTTAAAAACACCTTTTTACACCTCTCATTTATTCCTCCACTGAAGAAAAAAGTTCCAGTTTATACAGCCAAGAATATGTACCAGAAGAAATATTTTCCGTATCCTAGAAGATGGTAGCTTAAAGCAGGCTGAAAGTCAAGCAGAATGTGCCTTAAGGCACATTCTGCTTTACTTTCAACCTGCTTTAAGTGGTCACCTGTTTTTAAAGCTAGAAATAGGTTAAGAGGTAATGGGTTAAAACAGGCTGAAAGTAAAGCAGAATGTGCCTTAAGGCGCATTCTGCTTTACTTTCAACCTGCTTTAAGTGGTCACATATATTCAATACTAGAAACAGGCTATTGGGTAATGGGTTAAACCGTTTACCCATTGAATATTCATAAACATGTATTAAACTCTGCCTACCATGAACATCTACCATCCAAACTAATATATTAGCTAGTAAAATAAGGAAAATTTTCCCTTAGAAAGAGTGCAGACTCATGTCGTACAGATCCTATGAGAAAGTAGTGTAGACCTCAGGGCTCCAGATAAGGGGAGTATTTCAAAAACTATAATCTTTATTTTCCCTTTACACCCTATGTTGTCACTACTCATTAGAATCGTCTCTTTGAGACGATTCTAATGAGTAGTAACACCATAGGATTTGGTGTTTAAATGAGTGAGAAATTTTTGGATTAGTTCAGTTTACCCACTCTTATCTGGAGCCCTGGACCTTGAAAGAACTGTCTGAGCTGTGTCCACACCATTTGGAACAAGAGCTGAGTTACATTACTGGACAAATGTCCCAAAAAGTGCTGTATTGTCACAGAAATGCATTTTGTTGTTGTAGGCTAACCTGTAAATATACTTTTACACTGTGGGGTATTCAATCAAAGTAACTGCAAATAGAAGCTTATAGGAATGTTTAAGGCAAAAAATACAATAGGGCAGAAACCCTTCCAACCCGCAACAAACTACTGACTACAGCTATAAAACAAGTGTCAAACCCGTATTAACTCTTTCCTCCCTGAAACTTTAAATGGACAATTCCAGTTTCCATTTTACTCTAGTCCATTTCTGACTTTTAAGGGTTGTTTTTGTCAATGTTTGGCATTGTGACAAACAGTGAAGACCCTGATCAGAGGGCTCCTTTTGGAGCCCTCTGATCTGGGTCTTCACTGTTTGCACAGGACAAGTGTACTATTGACATGGTCACTGTTTGAAAATGACGCCTATATGCGGGACTAGGGCTCAAAGGGTTAAGTGGTCATTCAAATCATTGGTCATTAGCAGACTCTGACATAACTGGTTCCTAAATGCATGACACAAATAAAATCTGGATGTTTCCTGTTCTATTCTTACTAGAGAAAATCAAAAGCCTTACCACAGAGAGATGCAAATTCGTCGCTTGGAGAGTATGTGAGTATAACTGCTAGTGCTTCCTTCCAGTTCTCTAACTCACAGGTACTCACTATCTGTGACCAGTCATGGGTGACCACTGCTGATACCAGCTGTAACAAGTACACATCACAGATACAGATACAGTGGGGAATCTGTTATTCTTTCCCAATAAACGTGTTTACGCTAAAACTATTATTTGCAGTGCAAACAGTTTGGAGCCAGATCAGACGCCGGGTAGTTCGCCACCAAGATAAACAAGAATTATCAGAATTGTCCAAAAGTTGTTCTTTTCTACGTTTTAGTGCTTTACGTTTGAGTACGTTTGCGTTTAAACAGGAAAGAATAACAGATTCTCCACTGTAGGCTGCGTACAGTAAAACCCCTCTATTACATTTACATCCATTAACCCATTGCCCCATAACTTGTTTTTAGTTTGGAAAATATGTGATCACTTAAAGCAGGTTAAAAGTAGAGCAGAAGGAGCCTTAAGGCACGTTCTGCTCTACTTTAAGTCTGCTTTAAGCTATCATCTGCTAGGATAAAGAAATATTTTCTTATAGTACACAATCAATACTTAATAGATTGGAACTATTTCCTTCCGTGGAGGAATAAATTAGAGGCGTAAAAAGGGGTATTTACTGGGGGAACGGGTTAAATGAAATCTATTTATCCATATTTAAAAAAGGTGAGAGAAAAGCAGAACTGCTTCACTTTCAGCTTGTTTCAAGCTGTCATCTGTTATTAAGCCTATCAATCGTCATAGAAGGGAATTACTGCATTTCAAATACTGAAATCTTTATTTCTCTACAGATGTCAGTTAACTCAATCACCCTATAGAACCATCAAATGGACAATCAAGTCTCCTATCAAGCTCAAGTTTAATTTTTTTTTTACAACATGTGCATGTACAGTCGAGAATCTGTTATTCTTTCTTGTTTAAACGCAAACGTACGCAAACGCAAAACACTAAAACGTAGAAAAGTACAACTTTTGGACAATTCTGATAATTCATGTTTATCTTGGTGGCAAACAGTTTGGAGCCTGATCAGACGCCGGGTTACCCGGCGTCTGATTTGGATCCAAACTGTTTGCACTGCAAATAATAGTTTTAGCGTAAACGCGTTTATTAGGAAAGAATAACGTTTTCTCAACTGTATTAACATTAAAGGGAGGGCCGCAACTAATGTAAGTAGAACCTGTGGAGGCATGGCCCGACCCATTTCATGGAATTTGAAATGAGAATTAATATGGTTAAACTATAAACGTTGTTTTCTACATTACTTTGCAAAATGACAAATAGTGCAGGCCCAGATCAGTTTTTATATCACTGTTTTATTAGGACAAGTGTACTCTTCACAGGTACACTGTTTTTAAATGACATACACATCACTAGGGATTAATGAGTTAAAAATACACCTATGTATTGTAATTTTTTACAGTTTAAACAAAATTCTATTGATGTACTATTGATAGTAATCTTACCCTGCCGAGGTTGGAGTTGTTTTTCTGAAAGTATCGTTTCTGTGTGCGACTGAGCAGCTCCGGTCCCCCAGCAATAGCCAGTAGTATGGCCTCAGCCATTTTGTTCTCACTGAGACACATGTCAACAGCTGCCTCAAAGTTCCCTGTCAACAAGGCCTGACACAACAGACCATCAGCATCTGTAGAGGAAACAGTGTAATCAATTAACTCCGTCAACACCATGGACCTGTTATAATATACTCATGGCATTTGCAAACAGTGTAGACCCAGAAATCAAAATAGACTGGTTCATGTTTTGGTAACAAAAAGATCCACAAGGGAACATTATAACACATAAGTGTTACTAAATGTTGAAAAATTTAAACATAGGAAAAAGGAGACTCCTTCTCAATCGAATTTAAATACCCAATTTTCAGGCACTCGTTGGTAAGATGGATGCAAACAGCATTAAACGTAGTTAACAGGTGCAAAGTGGCAGTCCACCATATCACTTTTTGCCAAGTGATTTCTCTTTTGGAGTCAAATTTGCCCTTCTAAAAGACTTATAATAAAATTAAGCCATTTGTATTCCTAGCACAGTTTCAACCAATACAAAGTATACTGTTTATGAATTTTATGTCAACTCATTTGGCCATAGGCTGTTTCTAGTTTTGAAGATAGGTGACCACTTAAAGCAGGTTTAAAGTAAAGCAGAATGCACCTTAAGGTGCATTCTACTTTACTTTCAGCCTGCTTTAAGCTATCATCTGCTAGAATATAGAAATACATTCTTATAGAGCATATTCCCGACTGTATAAATAAGAACTGTTTTCTTTGGTTGTGGAATAAATTTCAGACGTCAAACAACTTTTTTATGGGGTAAAGGGTTAAAATAAAACATCCTTTTAATCAAACACTGAACCAAATAACTAATTTCCAGTGAACAAGAAGTTTTCAATTCCCTCACTAAGTAACTCACCATCATCTGTAGACAAGGATAGCGGTATTTCTACTTTAGGCACAGTCTGGGAGTTACTGCCGATATCATCAAATGCAGAGGAGCCAGTGTCGGAGAAGTTCAACTCATCTTGACTGGCAGGAGTCTGAAATTATCAATTAGTCATTTCTTAACAACATGAAGAAGGGCATAAAACAATGCCAAATTAAAACCTGTTTCATATGCATCCTTTTTTCTTTCTTTTTTTTTTTTAAAGAAAAGCAAGTTGCTAAGAGTAATATGACTTACATTTGCAAACAGTCTGGATTCAGATCTGATGCTTATTTGTTGGCATCTGATTAGGATCCAACTTGTTTGACGCATATAAATGGATTTCACAAAATAAAAAGAAATGTTAAAAACTTCTTTTAATTACGAAAATATCAGGACAGATAATTTGTGGCAGGACTAGGTTTAATTCATTATTGAAGACAGATGGTTGATAAAAGCATGCTGAAAAGTAAAGCAGAAACCCTGACGGAGCATTTTGTATTACTGTCACACTACCATATGCAGAGTTCCAGATAAGAGGTAGTTATTTCAACAAATCCAACATTTTCTCACTCATTTCAGCACCAAATCCTATGGTGTTACTACTCATTAGAATCGTCTCGAAGAGACGATTCTAATGAGTAGTGACACCATAGGGTTTAATTCAGAAATAAAGATTTTAAGTTTTGAAAAACTACTCTTATCTGTTGCTCTGCATATGCTATGATAAAAGAATTCTTATGATGCATATTCATGACTGTATAATACACAACCTTTTTCTTTAGTGGAGATATAAATTAAAGACGCAAAAAAGGCATTATCGGAATAACGGGTTAATCCACCAACTCTTAACTTTGTATACATATGCAACATGTACAGAGTACTTGTGTAGAGTACACTTATCCTTTACAAACAGTTTAGACCCTGATCAAAGAGCTCCTACAGAAACCTTCTGATATTGGTCCGTTTTGTTCATCATTTTGCAATTTATTGCAAAAACATAGATTAGATTGAATTCAGTACTTGAATTGTCCATTTAAATATTCATGGCACATGAATGAATGAGTTAGCATAATCAAGTTTCTAAAAGTTTCAGAAGATACAGTAATTTATAAATATGTTCACTAAAAAGAGTATAAAATCTATGAGATACATGGGTAAGACTGGTTTTTATAGAACTACTGGACACTTCCTACATGTATATTATAATAAACATTATACAGCCCAACCTCAGAAACTCAATTTCACTTGAACTTACCTATATTTCAAAGTAAAGACATGGTTTAACCCATTACCCCATAACCTGTTTCTAGTATTGAAGATAGTTGACCATTTAAAGCAGGTTGAAAGTAAAGCAGAATGTGCCTTAAGGCACATTCTGCTTTACTTTCAGCCTGCTTTAAGCTATTATCTGCTAGAATATAGAAAATATTTCTAATGATTCTCATTTGTGACAGTGTATTATAACTATTTTCTTCAGAAGAGGAATAGATTAAAGGTGTTAAAAGGCGTAATTATGGGGTAATGTGTTAACCATGTTTTCATTTGGAAATATGGGTTACAGGATATGTTCGATTTAACCTATTACTCCAGAGATACTCATTTTAACACATTGAATTTATTCCTCCACTGAAGAAAATAGTTCAAACTTATACAGTCATGAATATGTATATGAAATATTTTCTTTATTCTAGCAGATGGTACCTTAAAGCAGGTTGAGGGTAAAGCAGAATGCGCCTTAAGGGACATTCTGCTTTACTATCAGGCTGCTTTAAGTTGTCACCTGTCTTCAAAACTAGAAACAGACTATGGAGTAAAGGGTAAAGCCTTCACAGATAATTGGAATTGAACTGGGCAAATACCAGTATCAGTATGTTTGAGGTTAGCTAGATCAAATAAACCAGGTTCAACTGCATCTAGAGAATACCTGTGCGTACAGCTCAAAGTGAGAGCTTTCTGCACCACTTTGGTCTTGCATTTAGCCTTACAGAATAACTGTAGGTTTTTGTGTTTTTAGTTAGATATTTTTCAATGTATATCTAAATAACATTGCAGAATTTCACATGAAAATGGCACAAGCAAACATTATATTATAGCCATGCTATAGATGTCTAGGAAAATATTTCATATACAATCATTCATCATAACAGGTTAAGCTATAGCAGAATTATTGTGACACACAGATACTCTTAAAATATCAGCTAGCACTAATGAAGTATACAGTATCATATAGCTGAGACAATTCTTATCAAGCTAAAGATTAGGCCACTCACTGCAATAAATGCAATTTCTGGGTTATCAACCACACTTCTAGCAAAACCGTATACCAAACATGTACATGGTTACACTTCTAGCAGAAACATATACAGTCAAACTTGTATAGTGACCTTTCATTCACCCATTTGTGCCTAGTATCCTATAAATGGGACATAGACAAACAGTGGCAGACTCAGATCAGATGCCGCGTAATGCGTGTCTGATCTGAGTCGGTACCGTTTGCTAATAGGAATTTCTATCGAAAATAGAATGAACATGAAAAAACTAGATCAGGTTCCCCTTAAATGAAAAATGGGCTCATCCAATATATAAGCATGGAAGAATCAATTTGACATTGTAAGTAAAGTAGAATGTGCCTTAACCCTTTACCCAATAGCATGTTTCTAGTTTTGAAGACATGTAACCAATTAAAGCAGGTTGAAAGTAAAGCAGAATGCGCCTTAAGGCGCATTCTGCTTTACTTTCAGCCAGCTTTAAGCTACCTTCTGCTAGGAATGATAAAATATTTGTTATCATACATGTTCATGACTGAACAAATTGGAGCTATTTTCTTCAGCGGAGGAATAAATAAAATGCTCTAAAAGTCACTCCTATTGAGGAAAGGGTTAAGGGCCATTCTGCTTTACTTTTAGCCCAGTTTTAAATGATCTCCTGTTTTCCAACCTACAAACAGGCTAAAGGGTAATTGGTTAATACAGGTATGACTGCACCATACATGTACATTGTTACATTTCTAGCAGTTCAAGATTACACTGGGGAAAGTCTCTACACTCTTCATGGGGAAAATCTCTACACTCTTCATGGGGAAAATCTCTACATTCTTCACGCCTGGAACCTGATATATACATCCTTTGCAAACTGTGTAGGCCCAGATCAGCTGCCCTCTGAAGAAGCCCTTGATTCAGGATTTGCACTGTTTGTCATTATACTCTATACTTTTGGGGGAAACAAACGTTCAGGTCAACGTAAATAAGTCATATATTGGAAATCATATGAGTCCATATGAAAATGACAAGGGCTATTTCCTCTCCAGGTCATAAACAGTTTTAAGTTGACTTTTTACAACCTTGGAACATGACCATCAAAAGAAGACTCATCTATAGCTGATGTTGAAAGACAGAAGGTAACTTACTACAATAGGATGAAAGAAAGCGAGCATATTCAGTAATGTTCCACCTGCATCTGAAAATCTTAACTGTACAACATCATTAACATGCCTGCTTCAGAGTGGTTGCAATTAGGGTTTCTTAGAAGGAACTTGAAGTGCAGTCAATTTCATTCATACATGTGATCAGTGTGAGTTAGTACTAATGGATATAAAATGTCTTATATGTTATTATGATTAACTTCTAAACTTTTTGATTTCACACACAAACATATTGATTGAAAGCTTTACCTTTGGGAGCTTTCGCCTTGTGTGAAATCAAAAAGTTTATTAGTTAATCATAATGAACAATACCACACAGTTGAATTTCCACAAGAATTTATATGTTATTCTTATAATATGCTATATTTGATAATGAATGATCTATGCCAGAGACCTTCATTATTGACAGACAAGACAACATAGTACACACACTTACATGGAGGGTTCTAAAAACAATTGTCACAACACTGTGAAGTACGAGTGAGTTTGCTTAATCGTCCCACCAAATGTATTCCAGTTATATTGAGACAGTGTCTATTTGAGACAGTTATAGTGCTGCCACACAGTGATAGCATGTCATAGACACATGGGATGGCTAAAACTATTTTTAGCTCCTGTGACCTAGATATGCAGGACCGGAACAGTTTGAACAATATTGGTAAAGGTCCTCTAAAAGTGTCACCACACCAAATATCAAAGCTCTGGCCATATTAGTTTCAGAGAAGAAGATGTTTGAAGATTTCACTATATAACTCTATGTAAATTTGTGACCCCTGGGGCGGGGTCATTTTTGACCCCAGGAACATAATTTTAATAAGTTTGATAGAGGACCTGTAGATGATGCTTTGTGCCAAATATCTAAGCTCAGGGTACTGTGGTTTCAGACAAGAAGATTTTTTAAGTTTTTATTGAAACGATCTATTTTTAGCTCCTGTGACCTAGATATGCAACAGATCGAAAATATTTGAACAACTTTCAAAGAGGATCATATAAGGATCATTCCTGCCAAGTTTGGTTTAAATCCATCCAGTACTTTAGGAGGAGATGTCGTTTAAAGAAATTGTTGACGACGGACGTTCTTAGGAGAGGGTTTTGTGGGGTTAGATGCTATATAAACCCTAACCCTAAAACTAACCCCACATGCGCCATTTTTAACACCACAATACTCTCTTTCAACCCCACAATCACTAACTGGCCAGGTTTATGACCCAAAACTACGGAAGGACGACGGACACAGCACGATCAAAATAGCTCTACTTGGCACTTTGTGCTAGTTGAGCTAAAAAGGCCTATGATGTTGCTGTAATTGAAATTTAAAACTGTAGTGTTTTAGCTAATGCGGAATCGCGGGGCGGCCCGCCCTTCTGCCCCTTCGATCCGCCCTTCTGCCCTTATTCCGGTGTAAGGATCCGCCCTAGTGCCCTTATTCTGTGCCCCTATCCATTTGATATATACCGCCCCGCTGCCCGGAGCGATACCACTTACTGTCGCTAATCCCATTATTGCCAATCAGTGCAATGCGACACACGCGTGTCATAGACAATCAACAATTATAGTGTGTAATCGACCGATACACATATGTATCTGGTGTGGTACCCCGCATAGCGGGAGTGTACGACTGAAGCCGGATTAAATTGAAACGCGCGTGTGAAATTAATATGATGGCCTCGTTGAAAACCAGAATATACGACACCCTTTTCCCTAAATTTAAACATTCATATGATTATTATCCATTATGAAGACTGAAACAAAAAATCACAAATAAAACGCAAACGCGAGTCGGGTCTTGGAAAAATATGCTCGATACAGGGCCAATAGAGAATGCTCGACGAACGAACATTTTAGGTGAATATAGATCTAAAACCGAAATTAATTTTCTTAGAAGGAAATACTTTCCATACAAATCTTTATTAATATTCACGTACCAGAAACGAATAGTCTTCCACATTTCGGAAATGGAAAATTCAAACGCGCACCGTGCTTCGAACTTTTACACAAGTTGTCTTTACTCGTTTTATTGGCTGTAAGAAAGGTAATTCCCCGCATCTTTTCTTTAAACATCCAATGAATGTAGACGTTATATACACCCATTTAGAAAGACAGTATTGATGATTGACTTGAAATTAACAAATTACATCTTACAGGTGTATATTTCGCGGGAGTTTCGGGAAATAAGTTACGACCTAGAGAGGTTTGGTTGGTTTGATAACGCCCGTTTCTGCCATCAGAAGCGAGAATCGAAGAATGGGATATTTCTATTTCTAAAAGTATCGGTTCTGCGCTGTTGTTTTTATTTCGGTAAGTTCATATTGAGTGATCTATTTGAAACAGAACATCAGCGTGACAACACATATCTAAGTAGATCCTGTTTAATTTTTCCCGTGATGCAGTCTAATTAACCCTTCCCCAAGTTTGACAGGTGGTTGCTTAGGGAAGGCTGAATTTTAATAGAAAAATCCTTTAGACACCCACCTGCCTGGATCATGTAGAAATTACAGATCTGTGTCTTCTCCGTGCCTGGATACAGCAACAATCCAATGCCAATAATTATTTTACTTTATAGTATTTTTTGTGTGCATGTTTAACTGTGTGCGATATTATAAAAATCTCAAAATAATTTTAAATCAGACAAACGGGGAATACACCCAGGGCACTCTGATATGGGTCTATACTATTTGCATAAAGATAAAGACACTCCATAACCTAGTTTCTTGCTTTTTATTTTTTAAAGAATTAAGTAAGAGAATTGATATTTTTTAGTATTTATCGTTTTGGAGCTTTTACACCCCTGTTGCAAAAGAATGGAATACTAGTTAATGCCAGCCTCAATCAACAGCTGTATTGGGAAATCATCAGGTGCTGGAGTAAAATTTAGTTGTGTAACTTTAAATATTAATAATGAGTGATTTAAAGAAAAAAAAATTTAATCTGTTTTTTTTAATATTCTATTTGCAAACATTGGCTGATTTCATCCATTTTCCATAATACTTGTATGCATCTGTATAATGTACATGTATAGCTAAAATGCACTTCATGTGCATACATGTTTATTATATATCTCTGTATCGCAAAATTGCACTATTTCATCATTAAAAGTCCAAAAAATGTCCGCCCCTCCCACACCCTCCCCTATGTTCCATTGCCACATGTATTAGAAAACCTTTTTCTTTACAGACTTATATGCTGAATACATTAAAAATGCTTATGGACCTAAAATACTTCAAATATGATGAAAAGACACCTAGAAATGTTAACAATCCCCTCGCCGAAGTTGCGGGTCCGCACTTTGTTTGCACCCTGCCCTTTTTTGGTGCCCCCCTGCCCCTTTTTGGTGCCCCCCTGCCCTTTTTGAGAGTCTGGCTAAAACACTAAAACTGAACATTTGCGAGTACAGTTAACTTCATACAGATACAGATAGTTATACATGAATACTGAACAGCAAAAGAAACTATACATATATATTTAAAGTTAATGAATAATTACACTAGGTATACAAGGGCTTGAATTTGGTCTTTATTTCCTATATTTGAATAAAGGCTGACAATTTTAGCACATGCAATTTTGAAATCGGTCAACCGTATAGCCACAGGGTATCGTTAAGCAGTTTTGCACGTGTTGAAATTTTTGTGTCATTGAGGTTATTGACGAAACAGTAAAAGGAAAAACAACATTTTATTAAAATTAAAAGAGTTAATCTGATGGCTAGACTGAACCAAACACAGCTCGAACGCGCTTCTGTGCAATAGATGCATAGAAGAGATTGCATGGACATTTGGATGCACACGGGCAACTATCCATTCGCTATCCATATAGCATTTGTGGATTTTTACTTTTGACACTAACAGTTTTCAGAGCGATGCCGTAACATTATACTTTCATAGATTTTCATAAAATTTCATGAAATGAATTGAAATTGAATATTGTTTAACTTGTTATCAATTTTGTTATGATTTTTAAACACACGTTATAATAAATACACATTATGTCTCATGTATAGTTTCTTTTGCTGTTCAGTATATACTTATTACCCATTACACATGTCACTTTTTATTATCATAGTATAGATATCCATGTATATTCTTTTTATAATCTGTTATACACAGGTAGTTCTTGTTTCTTTTCATTGTGAAATTAAATATGTTCAATTCATTTGATAATTTCCAAGGTTCTCACAGTATCAATAATGAAACTTTTTTTGTCTGTAACTGAACAAGACTGTCAGGTATTATTAAGAAAGGCTAACGGAGTCACTGATATCACAAGTGTACTTTTTTTACATGTATCATATGCATTTCATTAATAGTTGTTCTAATTTTTGCTTGTTTGAATGTCCTAATCAATAAAACGTGTGCAGTCCAATAGGAAATCTCTTATAGCAAAAAGTGTGACTCCAATAAGGTACCACATTGTGCAGCTTCTCATCCAGGTCTAAACAGTGTAACTTAATTATCTAATACAGTCAAAACTCGGAAATTAGAACTCGCTTTAATTTTAACAAACCTATATTTCAAAGTTAAAACGTGGCATAGCAATGTTTTAATTTTGAAATACAGGTATGTTAGACTTAAGCCAGATCGATTTATCTAACAACTTATGAAATAGGGTAACGTCGATTTAAGCGAGTTCAAAGTATCGAGTTTCGACTTTACTTTTATTTTTACATTTTAGGCACTGATGTGTTTAAGAAGTCAACTTATCTTGGAATGTCTTACTCATAATAGTGAATCTCACTTCAAGTTCATAATTAAAAGCTACAGCATTGTTTTGTGAAAAACATGAAATGCTTAAAAAATATTTGTTTCTCTTGCATGACTGAGACAATATACAGTAGAACCTCTCTATTACGACCACTAAAATGTGTCAAATATAAGTAGTTTAAGACAGGTGACTGCTTAAAGCAATGTGAAAGTGAAACAGAAAGCTCCTACAGGAGCTTTCTGTTTCACTTTCACATTGCTTTCAGCTGTCACCTGTCATTTATACAGACAATTAGCCTTCTTTTTAGTGGTCGTAATAGAGGGGTTCTACTGTAGCTCTAAAACAAAGTTCTGGCTTTTGAGCAAAATTCACAGTACAGTGAGTACACACATTAAGTTCTGTAAGGACCTGTAAAGTATACCCACCCAGTGTGACCGCCTCATCTTAAAGTGCAAACAAAAAGCCAGTTTTTAAATGCATCCAGCATCCACATGAACAATGAAACCTCCCTATAACAACCACTATTTGTTGTTAATTATTGGGTGTTTAAAGCAGGTGACTACTTAATGTAAGGTGACAGTGAAACAGAAAGCTCCTTGAGGAGCTTTCTGTTTCACTGTCACCTTGCTTTAAGCTATCACCTGACTGTTACACCATCAATTAGCAGGGCTCCAGATTAGAGGGAGTAAACTGAACAAATCCAACATTTTCTCACTTATTTCAGCACCAAATCCTTTGGTGTAACTAATCATTAGAATTGTCTCTACAAACTTTCTAATGACTAGTAACACCATAGGGTTTAAAGCAAATATAAATATTTTAGCTTTTGAAATACATCTCTTATCAATAGCCTTATTTTAAGTGGTCGTTATAAGAGAGGTTTTACTGTACAATTTTAATACATCATACTGAGTTTGACCATCATACTTAACTTATCATTGCTTCTTATCAAACACATGTTGATTGTCTTAATCCTTTACTCCATAGCAACAAAGTATGTTTATAAGTTTTGAAGATAGGTGACCACTTAAAGCAGGTTGAAAGTAAAGCAAAATGTGCATTAATGCACATTCTGCTTCACTTTCAGTCTGCTTTAAGCTACCTGCTATGATCTAGAAACTATTTCTTACAGTGCATGTTCATAACTGTATAAAGTGAAACTATTTCCTTCAATCAAGGAATAATTGAAAGTTGTAAAAAGGTGTATCTATTGGTTTAAAATGGGTTAAAAACCTTTTAGTTCACAATACTGAATATCTCATCTGGGCGGATCAGCTTAAAAATATGTGCTAAGCAATTGTTCAATGAAGACACACATTAATGAATAATTTCCATCTTGAAAAAAATCCCTTCACGACAACATGACTTAAATACTCTCTATTCAAAATTACTTTCCTTCACGACAACATGACTTAAATACTCTCTATTCAAAATTACTTTAACCCATTACCCCATAGTCCGTTTCTAGTTTTGAAGATAGTTAACCAATTAAAGCAGGTTGAAAGTAAAGCAGAATGCGCCTCAGGCGCATTCTGCTTTACTTTCAGCCATCTTTAAGCTAGTATCTGCAAAGATATAGAAAATATTTCTAATGGTTCACAATTATGACTGTGTGAAGTAGAACTATTTTCTTCAGTATAAGAATAAATAAATGGCGTAAAAAGGCATATTTATGGGGTAATGGGTTAAGTTAGCCCATGGTGTAAAACATGCAGAAAACATGCTATGTTGCTTCTAAGAAGGATTCACTGCAAGCAATAGTACATTTTGTGACATGCTCTTATATCTTCCCTCACATTTTGCATTATTTACTAAGTTAGTACATCCTACAACTATCTGTCTTAACCCTTTACTCCACTGTCTGTTTCTAGTATAAAAGATAGGTGACCACTTAAACTGGTTACTAGTAAAGGAGCATGTACCTGCTTTACTTTCAGCCAGCTTTAAGCTACCATCTGCTAGAATACCATATATATCTTATTATACATAAGCATGACTGTTTAAAAAAGGTGACCACTTAAAGCAGGTTGAAAGTAAAGCACCTTAGGGCATGTTCTGTTTTACTTTTAACCTTCTTTAAGTTACTATCTGCTAGAATAATTTCCCCCTCACAGCAGCTTTACACTATATCATTTGAAATTGATATGACCCAATCCTTAACAAGCAACTCTACAGCTATCCTAAGTACTATGTCAGTCAGATAGATGTTCATCTATCTGACTAGTTATGAGTAAGATAGAGTGATAGGGGTATATACCTTTGAGCCAACATTTGGTGAGGCCTGTCCGCTACTGGCAAGACCAACGTGCTGTAAGCCTCCATCCTGTACCAAAACAGGCAAAAATCAACCCATAGATAGTATGCACACATAACAACAGAGAGAATAGACAAAATAAAACATTCAATCATGCAAACCACGACCCATTCCAATAATCACTTACACAGCACACAAACATGACACAAAAAAATATATTCACTTCTTGTTGACTGCTTCAGGGTTCCAGATAAGAGGTAGTTATTTCAACAAATCCAACATTTTCTCACTCTTTTTAGAACCAAAATCCTGTTACTACTCATTAGAATCGTCTCGAAGAGACGATTCTAATGAGTAGTGACACCATAGGGTTTAATTCAGAAATAAAGATTTTAGTATTTGGGAAACTACCCTTATCTGGTGCTCTGCTGCTTAATCCTTTATCCCATAGCCTGTTTCTAGTTTGAAGACAGGCGACCACTTAAGCACTTAAAACAGGTTGAAAGTAAAACAGAATGCACCGTAAGGTGCGTTTTGCTTTATATAACCTGCTTCAAGGTATCGTCTACTAGGATAAAGAAACTTTCTTATACACATATTCATGACTGTAAATTTCTTCAGAGGAGAAATAAATTAACAGAATAAAAATATGTCCTGGTATCTATGGATTAATAAGTTAATGCAGAATAGCAGAAAACTTCTTTCTAGTTAACTTATATCTTGCATTAACCCTTTGAACCCTAGTCCCGCATATAGGCATCCTTTTCAAAGAATGTAAATGTGAATAGTACACTTGTCCTATGCAAACAGTGAAGACCCAGATCAGAGGGCTCTGAATGGAGCCCTCTGATCAGGGTCTTCACTGTTTGTCATAATGCCAAACATGACAAAAACAACCCTTAAAAGTCAGAAATGGACTAGACTCAAATGGAAACTAGAATTTTCCATTTTAAGTTTCAGGGAGGAAAGAGTTAAGTTGCTGTCTTTTGACAGCACTATGCCTATTCAGAGAGTGGTGATCAGTTACAAGTTTGTATCTTGATGTTGGTTTACAGACAATGAATACTTGATTCTTTCTAAAATCTTTGAGCAACCAGTAAAAGGTAAGCTACTATTTAAGTTAACCTTTTACTTCATAGATAAGCATTTTAACACATTTAACTTATTCCTACACTGAAGTAATCGATTCCATTTTATACAGTCATGAACATGTATCATAAAAAGTAGTTTCTATATTCTAGCAGATGATAGCTTAAAGCAAGCTGAAAGTAAAGCAGAATGTGCCTTAAGTCACATTCTGCCTTACTTCATAACCTGCTTTAAGTAGTCACTTGTTTTCAATACTATAAACAGACTAAGCAGTAAAGGATTAAAAGAAAAGGCTCAGACATCAAAATATCTTGTGTGTGTGTGTGTGTGTATAAGAAATAGATATTGCAATTAATTAACAAGTAATTTCCAAACAGCTTTGATCTAGATCAGGAGCTGATTACTTCAGCAACTAATCAAGAACATAACCTTTTGAAAATTGAATCAATCAATATGTCTGCAGTTAAAAGTCACTGCAATTGGTTACAAAGAGGAAATACCAAAACTAAACATCTAGAGGCATTCAAATTTCATTTCCCATATTGGTATGTAGTTGATTAACTAATTATTAGAAGGGTGGGAGGAGTATATCATTACAGTATTGTCAAAAGGAATCAAGCTGGTCTTCAAATAGGAAGAAAGCAAATTAAAAGAAATGGCATAAACAGAATCATAACATACCATAATGAAATATTCCTACTTAAGACATGCATAGAAAACACCAGTTTGGGAATAAAGACTTAGACCACTGAACACAGTCATTTTCACCATGATAATTACTTTTCAATTAAATTCTAGTTTCTTTCCCAACTTTATTGGATAATGTGAAATAGTATTAACTGCATTTCTGACAGCATTTCTTGATAAATCAAACAGTGACTTTTCAAATCTACAAATACATGTAGTTATTAAAACTGTAACTCTTTCTACCATATTTTAAGATGCCTCTATCTTCTCCTTTTGTGGACTAGGATGCCTCTACTCTTTCCTTACCATCAAACTCAAATCTAGATACATAATGGCCAAAATTACTGAAAGTTCTTTTCATCTTGCCTGAAGAGCAACCTATCTTTAAAATAGAAGCACAGTGCCACTCCACATATTGTATCGGTTGTATATTGGTTTTGGTTTGTTATGGTTTTAAGTCGCTTTAAACAGAATTTTCAATCATATCTCTACATCAAGCTAATTACAGGTGGATGAAGAATCAAGATGCCCTTTATAAACTGTTTCAAGCAGAATTTGGCAACTGGATAGAACCTTCCTCAAACAAGCTTGAAGGCTTCTCCACATGGAAATCCAAAGTGCCCGGAATAGGATAGAGACCAACAATGGTGAGGGACTGAGTGATTGCCAGTCACAGTGACTATCACCACTCAGTCATGGACGCCCCTAAAATGAACTGCAATGATGGCTATTGTGGAAAGAGTTAAACACTTCTTAATCCTACCGGGGGTATATTACTTGAAACCTTGAATGAAGCATGCCTTCAAAACATGTAAATGAGCTGATGCCTTCACACCATTAACCTATTACCCCATAAACATTCCTTTTTATGCCTCCGATTTGTCCCTCAACTGAAGAAAATAGTTCAAATTTATACAGATGTGAAAATTTAATATTAGAAATAATTTCTATGTTCTAGCAGCTGGTAACTTGAAGTAGGCTGAAAGTAAAGCAGAAGGCGCCTTAAGGCGCATTCTGCTTTACTTTCAACCTGCTTTAAGTAGTCACCTGTTTTCAAAACTAGAATCAGGCTATGGGGTAATGGGTTTTAGGCAGAACATCCACACTTGCACTAATACAGATATCAAAGACAACTCAAAGTAACATCACAGATAGCTTACCCCTGTTCCTAGTAGGTTCATTTTCTTTGCTAATTCATCAGCATCAACTCCTGAGCTAATAGAGTCTGACATGCCGTCAGTCAGTGAGTGCTGATTCACCTGCAATAAGTATACATATACAGTAGTGAACATGTTATTCTTTCCTGATCAAACAAAACTAAGCACAATTTAAATGCAATACAAGAGGGCCATGGCCCACAAGTCGCTCACCTGAGAACATTGTATCTAAACTGACTGGGCAAGACAATATTGTGATATATATAGCTATAAAAAGATTTTTAAAGGTTTTCCTATATAAGTCTATATAAAACTGATAAGCCCCGGGGCAGGGCCAAATTTGATCAAGGGGTCATAATTTGAACAATCTTGGTAGAAGACCATAAGGTAAAGCTACATGTCAAATATAAATGATCTGGGCCTTACGGTTTCAGAGAAGAAGATTTTTAAAGGTTTTTCTATGAAAAACTAATAAGCCCGAGGGCGGAGCCATTTTTGGCCCGGGGGTCATAATTTTACCAATCTCTGTAGAGGACCTAAAGTCAAAGCTATGTGTCAAATATTAAAGATCTGGGCCTTACAGTTTCAGAGAAGAAGATTTTTAAAGATTTTCCTATATAACTCTATGTAAAACTGATAAGTCCAGGGGCGGGGCCAATTTTGACCCGGGGTCATAATTTGAACAATCTTGGTAGAGGACTATACGGCGAAGCTACATGTCAAATATAAATGATCTGGGCCTTACAGTTTCAGAGAAGAAGATTTTTAAAGATTTTCCTATATAACTCTATGTAAAACTGATAAGCCCCGGGGCGGGGCCAATTTTGAACCGGGGGTCATAATTTGAACAATCTTATTAGAGGACTATAAGGCAAAGCTACAGGTCAAATATAAATGATCTGGGCCTTACAGTTTCAGAGAAGAAGATTTTTAAAGGTTTTCCTATGAAAAACTGATAAGCCCCGGGCGGGGCCATTTTTTGCCCCAGGGTCATAATTTGAAGAATCTTGGTAGAGGACCATAAAGCAAAGCTATATATCAAATTTATAAGATCTGGGCCTTACAGTTTCAGAGAAGAAGATTTTTAAAGATTTTCCTATATAACTCTATGTAAAACTGATAAGCCCCGGGGCGGGGCCAATTTTAACCCCGGGGTTATAATTTTAACAATCTAGGTAGAGGTCCATTAGGCAAAGCTACATGTCAAATATTAATCATCTAGGCCATACAGTTTCAGAGAAGAAGATTTTCAAAGGTTTTCATAAGAAAAACTGATAAGCCCCAGGGCGGGGCCATTTTTGGCCCCAGGGTCAAAATTTGAACAACCTTGGTAGAAAATCATTAGGTCATGATACATACCAAATATCAAAGGTCTGGGCCTTTTGGTTTCTGAGAAGAAGATTTTTAAAGATTTTCTTATGCATTAAAAGTTGTCTATACGGTCATGTTAGAAAATCTAGTCCCAAAGTAAGGGGAATAACTCTAGCCAAAAACTTTGAACAAGATGTCGTTCCCCCTTGTCACTGATGGTACTGATAAAGTTTGGTTGAAATCGGGTCAGTGGTTTCAGAGGAGATGTTGTTTGAAAATGTGGACGGACGACGGACGGAATGGGATCACAATAGCTCACCCTGAGCCGAAGGCTCAGATGAGCTAAAAATGTAGAAAATAACAGTATTTTGAATATGTAGACGATTGATTAAAATCTGAATGGCAAACAGTTTGAAGCCTGATCAGACGCTGGGTTATTGGGTACAAAATGTTTGACTTAAGTCACTTAACTTATCAAGATTTGACTGTATTCTAAAATCTAACAGAATTCTATGGTGTTGAAATATTCAATTTTAATAAGTATGAAGACTACTCACCTTCTTGGCCAGTTCTGTTTTGTCATAACCTAACATTTGAATGTATCTTTCTCTTGGCTCTTTTTCAAAATTCACCTGAAAATGGGAAAATATACGGTAAATGTCTGAACATATCCTAGTGTATAAAATATCTTAAACATATCTCATTGCATTTATTATGAATCAGAAATACTTCAGGTTTTTGTTGACTTGTTACTGTCAAAGTTAGAATTTCTTTTGATTTGTTTAAGTAAGCAATTAACATCTTTCAGACATTATCCATTAAATTAAATAAGTTGAATTTACTTACGAGGATTAAAACTATAGATCATTACTCAACAGCAAGACAAAACGTTCATTTTACCAACAATATAAGTAGTGATTATTATAGGCCATAAGTCCATGTTAAGCCATTATCCCATAGCTTATTTCTAGTTTTGAATACAGGTGACCACTTTAAGCAGGTTGAAAGTAAAGCAGAATGTGCCTTAAGGCTCATTCTGCTTACTTTCAGCCTGCCTAAAGCTATTATCTGCTAGAATATGAAAATTGTTTCTTATGATACATGCTCATGACTTTATAAATTGGAACTATTTTCTGTAGTGGGGGAATAAATTAAAGGCGTCAAAAGGTGTATTTATGGGGTAATGGGTTAAATCAGTATTGAAGTATAGATGGTTAGTTTCTAATATTTCCCAAGTACATACCATTAAGAAATTCCAGATGCTTTCTTGCATAGTGTCTGAGGCATTTGCAGCCTTCATAGCACAAAACTCTACATGTTGTCCATTAGTCAGTGCCTGCTCCAACTGTAGTGACCCTGTAACCAAGTCTGTCTCCGTGACAACCTGACTAAGTGTCACCTGTCTGCTCATTGGTTGCTGGGGATTCTGGGGTTTCACATTCTCATATGACACCAGCTTGCCTCCAAACTGCAGCAAAAAAGGTGACAAATGCTTATAGAGACTTAATAACTGTATCTGAAATTAAATTGTACATGCATAATTATAATAAAAAAGTCAAACTAGTTGTTTGGGATCATTTACTCTTTAGTAGACTTTACTCCCTGGAACTTTTCAAGTTAAGAATTTAGTCCAGTCCAATTTTCTCTTTTTAGGGTTGGTTTTTGTTGATGTATCACAATATGACAAACAGTGCAGACATTGATCAGAGCTCCTCAGATCTGAGTCTCCACTCTTTGCATAGAACAAGAGTACTCTTGTCAGGTACACTGTTAACTAATGATGCATATACAGTCGAAACTCAATACTACGAACTCGCTTAAATCTATCTTACCAGTATATCGTAAGTCGATCTCGTTTAAGTCGAACATACACATATTTCAAAGTTAAAAAGTGGCTAAGCCACGTTTTAAACTTGAAATACGGGTATGTTCCAACTAACGCGAGTTCGTAGAATCGAGATTTTACTGTATGTGTCAGTGTGACAAGGGTTCAAAGGATGACACATTGTAGTCCAAAACACAGACATCAGCTAAATTTATTCTACAAACTCACCTGAAAGTTTTTTCTATAAACTCATTCCAAAGATTTTACCAATAAACTCATACTAAAGTTTCTATTCATAAACTTATCACACAGTTCTTATCTATAAGCTCACCCCAAAGTTTGCCCCTACGGGCCTCTTGAGCCACTTGGGTGGTTTCTGTAAGGGCATCACATTCTGTTCCTGTTGTTGATGCATCATTTGTTGGAAAGGGTCAGTGCTGGAGAAGGAATCTGACACCTGAAAAACACCAACATAAAATGGGTTCCAATTACTGTTAAGATTGTGAAAAGTCTTTTATCTATTATTTTGAGTGAAAAATCATTCTAAGCATATGTTTTCTAAACCTCTGATGATTATAAGTTGGTTTTTTTTGGTATACCCAAACTAATTAACTTGAAACAAACCACATCTTGTATTAAGCGATCACTCAACAAACGACCCATATGCTGTTTGTAATGCATGTGGTTGCTTAACCCTTAGCCTGCCAGTCACGACTATAGCTCCATATGCAAACAGCTTGGATCCGGATGAGACGCCGAGTAACTCGGCGTCTCATCCGGATCCAAGCTGTTTGACACTCTGACAACATTTTCAGCAATTTTGAGCAACTTTGAAGCACTTTGAAACTTGAAGCAGACGAGAAATATAGCAGACGACAATTTATTTGGCGGGCTAAGGGTTAATGCAGATTAAAAATATTGCAGAAAGCTCATATAGGAGTCTTATATTCTACCCTGTATAAAACAATCACCTGTATTTAGAGATTAACATGCTTCTTCAATCGATAGTCACTGGTTACAAATCTTATTGTATTAACCCATTACCCCATAGAGTGTTTCTAGTTTTGAAGACAGGTGACCACTTAAAGTAAGCTGAAAATAAAGCAGAATGCGCCTAATGGTGCATTCTGCTTTGTTTTCAGCCTTCTTTAAGCTACCAGCTGATAGAATATAGAAATTATTTCTAATGTTAAATATTCACAACTGTATAAATTGGAACTATTTTCTTTAGAGTAATAAATTATAGGCATAAAAGGTGTTTTATGGGGGAATGGGTTAAAGAGCTATAAAACACATACCCTGTCAGCCTGGTGGATGGGATGACCTCCTCCCATTAGAGAGTAGCAAGTCACATGACCATCAAATGAGGAGCTGGAGATAACATTGGGGTTTCTTGGACACCATTGTACATCAAAACTCCACTGGTGACTAGTAGGAAGTTCATATATAACCTGGAAAACAAATACAAACATAACAGATGTGAGTCAATGTTGACCAGGAGTTTACTTACTAATCATATTGATAACAGTGCTTTACATCCATCTTACTTTAACCCTTTCCTCCCTTAAACCTCAAATGGACATTTCTAATTTTCAATTTAAGTCTAGTCCATTTGACATTTTATGTTTGATTTTTACAATATAAATTATGTCAAATTGACAAACAGTGTAGACCCTGATCAGAGGGCTCCTTAAGGAGCCCTCTGATCAGGGTATACACTGTTTGCATAGGACAAGTGTACTCCTCACATGTACGCTGTTTGCAAATGAGGCATATATGCGTGACTAGTGTTCAAAGAGTTAAACTGTCACATGTTAATACAATCAATGCATATTTTTATGTAATCCTTACACAGTAGTTTCACTGTACATATATATTCTACATAAAACTCAATATCTCGAACTGCTATTTCCAACATTACACTAATTGAAGATTCAGCACTGTAAGTATGAATAACTAACTGCTCTTACCTCACCCCCTTGCACAGCACTGTTTGGGTTCCAGCACAATATTCTGTTGTCTTTACCACAGCTAAGCAACAATTCAGGGTCCTGGGGACACCAGGCCATACTCAATATACCTCTGGAAAACAACAAACAATTACACACAATTTCAAAACTTTCATTTAACCTATTATCCCAGAGCCTGTGTCTAGTTTTAAAGACAGATGGCCACTTAAGTAGGTTAAAGTCAAGCAGAATGCACCTTAAGGGCACATTCTGCTTTACTTTCAACCTGCTTTAAGTGGTCACCTTTCTTCAAAACTAGAAACAGGCTATAGAATAAAGGTTTAAGCAGTCACCTGTCTTTAAAACTACAAACAGGCTATGGGGTAAAGGGGGTGAGATACCGTCTGTTAGATAGAATAGATAATACAGAATGTATTTCTTTAATACTGTAAACTATTTTCATCAGTGGAAGAATAAAATAAAGGTGTGTGTATCGGTAAATGGACTAATCTAAGCATCAGTGTCTCCAGTAAAGAGTATATATTTCCAATATTTTCTTCTTTGTGCCTCCACCAAACCCTTTGTTATGTCTACTCATTTAACACTTTCCCTGATAAAAGCGACTTTTAGCACATTCAATTTATTCCTCTGCTGAAGAAAATAGTTCCAATTTATACAGTCATCAATATGTATAAAAAAGAATATTTCCTTTATTCTAACAGGTGGTGGCTTAAAGCAGGCTGAAAGTAAAGCAGAATGCGCCATTAGGCGCATTCTGCTTTACTTTCAACCTGCTTTAAGTAGTCACCTATTTAGAAAACTAACAAGAGGGCCAGAATGGCCCTTGATCGCTCACCTGACAATGGTGACACTAGGATGGGTCACGTGATTTCAGAAAAGAAGATTTGTAAAAGGTGACCCCCAAAGCTCTGGTCATATTGGTTCCAGAGAAAAAGATGTTTGAACATTTCACTATATAACTCTATGTTAAACTGTGATCCCCGGGGCGGGCCAATTTTTACCCCAGGGACAAAATTTGAACAACTTTGATAGAGGATCTGTTGACGATGCTATGTGCAAAATATCTAAGCTCAGTGTACTATGGTTTCAGACAAGAAGATTTTTTAAGTTCTCATGGGGAAAAAATCTATTTTTAGCTTCGGTGACCCAGATATGCAACGGACCGGAACCGATTCAACAATATAAGTCAAATACCTCTAGAAGTAATACCATGCTAAATATCAAAGCTCTGGATATATTGGTTTCAGAGAAAAAGATGTTTGAACATTTCACTATATAACTCTATGTAAAACGTTGACCCCCGGGGCGGGGCCAATTTTGACCCCAGGGGCAAAATTTGAACAAATTTGATAGAGGACCTATAGGTAATGACATATGCCAAATATCTAAGCTCTGGCTTATGTGGTTTGTGACAAGAAGATTTTCTAAGATTTCCTTATTTTTTCACTTTGGTTGCCATAGCAACCAGAGTTCTGCATGGTTTCAAATTCTTTGAACAACTTTGAAAGACCCAAGGAACATTCCTGTGAAGTTTGGTTGCAATCAAGCAAGTGGTTTTGGAGAAGAAGATGTTTGAAGAAATTGTTGACGCACGACGACGGACGCCGGACATTGACTGACCACAAAAGCTCACCTTGAGCACTTTGTGCTCAGGTGAGCTAAAAACAGGTTATCGGGTAAAGAGTTAAATAATAACATCATAGGGTTTGGAAATATAAAGAGTTTAGTTTTGAAATACTTTCCTTACCTGGAGCTCTGAGCATGTTTTACAATTCTAATCATCTCAGGATTGGGTACAACAATTTTTTTTATAAATTATTTTTGAACAATGCCGGTTTTAGACAATAGGAAAAAGCAACATGCTAAAATAAAATTCATAACTTAAGCAATACATAAGACTGTAACATTAGAAGGGCATAAAAATCAACCAAAAATCATGATTAATACAATTTTCATAAAAAGTAGGGTTTAATTAAAGCTGATAGCTCCCATGACATGTTTTCTTTAAAGTTGCCCTATAAGCAACCACCTGTCAGATTTTATAGAAAATCAAGACTCTACAAAGAATAGCTGCTTAAATAAATGACAGTGTATCTAATAAAACATTTGTTCTTACCTTTGGTGGTTTTCAAGGACTTTGACTGGTGATGTAGCATATCTGAGGTCCCAGAGTTGTATGAAGGGTGTGTGATCATCTTCTGAAGATAGGCACATCTGAGTGGCCACCTCTGGGTTCCAACACACCAGCTTACACTTGATCTGTACATACACAAACTCTCTTAAGCAACACTCAAAATAAAATTTTATTGTTAGTCTCTAAGACAGGAAACTGCTTTATTACAGAGCAGAAGTAACCCAAAAGGCTCATTGTGAGGCTTTCTGTCTTGCTCTTGTCCTGCATTCATATACAGAAAGATCTACAGCTTATTAATTTCAGTTCTACTTTTCAAGCAAAGTGTTTGTCATTTTGACAATTGTTGAAGTTTTGTATTAACATAAGAATTTTTTTTCTTTACACAGATTTGTAATACTTTTACAGGGCTCCAGATAAGAGGAAGTAAACTGCATAAATCCAACATTTTCTCACTTATTTTAGCATCAAATCCTATGGTGTTACTACTCACTAGAATCGTCAAAGTGACACCATAGGGCTTAAAGCAGAAATAAAGATTTTAGTTTTTGAAATACCCCCCTTATCTGGAGCCCTGCTTTTAACATAATAATTTTCATTGAAGGTATTTAAATTCAGTGAGTGTGTCAAATTCATGTGGAAGTTTTATACAGTAGGTAAATTAAAGCTGAAAGCTCTTACATAAAATTTCTGCTATACACTTATATTGCTTTAAGCATCTATCTGCCTATAATGTAGATGTATAACTATGACCATGAAGGAAAGGGTTAATAGTTTTTATATAAAATATTTGTTCTACAACTGCAATTCTAGTATTTAGCTTACCCTTGACATACTGTCGCTGACTTTGATGATTGGCTCGTTTTTCCTAAGGTCCCAGACCACACAGCGGGAGGCAAATGTAGAGGCAAGGATGTGCTGTACCTGCCTGTTCCAAGAGATACAGGCAACATCTTCTGGTGGCTAGAAACACATACACTTAACATTAATCACAAGTCTTAACACATCTAATATTTTGATATACAGTGGCCACTCAAAATATGAATTTGCAGTATTGAATAAAGATGACTGTTTAAACTTTAATGCAGGACAAAAGAAATGCAGAAAGCTCCTTTAGGAGCTTTCTGCATTACTTTTGTCCTGCTTTAAGTATTTATCTATAATTACACATTACAGAGATCACAATGGTTCTTTACTGAGTGGTCAATGTACACAGGTAATAAAGTAATATGAGCAATAAAACGATATTTTCTCATTTCTACATCTGAATTACCTTTTACACAATGTAACTCTTTCAACACTAAGTAACTCTTGTGGTTTATTATGTTCCCTTGTAGATTTCTTAGTAACCAAATGTTGAATCATTCTACCTGAATTCTGGGTAGTTTGATAAATACTGGTCTAAATTAACAAACAGTGTATAGGTTCAGATAAGAGGACTCCTATAGGAGACCTCTGATCTGGGTTTACACTTGTCACAGGGGGAGAAAAAGATGCCGCCTGACCGGGGCTCGAACCCGGGACCTTCGGACTACCGTTCCGACGCTCTACCCACTGAGCTAACCGGCTGACTACAAATTAATCTCCCCAACTGTGTTAGGTTCGGTACCGTGACATACTTCCCCACGAAATTGAAATTCGTCCTCGAATTACCCTACATGAAAGTAGTTCAATTGTGAGTTAGTCTATGTTATATATGCAGGCGCTGTTAAGCTAACCATACATTAACAGTCACGGTCCCTCGTTGGGCGCCAAATGTCACAGGGGGAGAAAAAGATGCAGCCTGACCGGGGCTCGAACCCGGGACCTTCGGACTACCGTTCCGACGCTCTACCGACTGAGCTAACCGGCTGACTACAAATTAATCTCCCCAACTGTGTTAGGTTCGGTACCGTGACACACTGTTTGCAAATGTAATGAGTATATTTTAAACAGGTCCATGGTGTTGAAAGAGTTAAACTAATATTTAAAATATTTTGCTTGACTTACTCTTTCTTCCATTTATTGGTCTTTTCAACATTATACGCAACGAAATATTCCTGTGAATTTGATTGTACTTTATATGCAGGAATATACCAATACCTCTTTACATGTGTTTATGAAATAATTGCTTTACTTGTACAGTTGAAGCAGGATAAATACTTTGCCAGGGCACCAGATAAGAGGGAGTAAACTGCACAAATCCAACATTTTCTCACTTATTTTAGCATTAAATCCTATGGTGTTACTACTCATTAGAATCGTCTCTTCGAGACGATTCTATTGAGTAGTGACACCATAGAGTTTAAAGCAGAAATAAAGATTTAATTTTTTAAAATACCCCCCTTATCTGGAGCCCTGTTTTGCCCATCTTACCTGTGATTTGGCCCCTGGTGTCATAGGTGTTTCAGAATTGTTAAGATCCCAGATGAAAATCTCAGAATCTGCACCACCAGATGCCAAGAGATTTGCCTAAAACAATAGTAAATATGCACTATAACTAACAACTCAATATACTTTATTTTTCATCTATACAAATCAAATTTGTATAAAGTGATAAATGATTCAAGAAACATGTCAATGGTTAAAGACAGGTGACTGCTTAACTCTTCACAAGCTGCATGCTGGGTAATTCTTTTGTCTGCGATAATTGTCATCTGCTACTGTTCTAAAAAATGTTTATTTTTCAAAACAGGGTCAGAGTGTCAAGCAGTTTGGATCCTGATGAGATCCCACTTTATGTGACAGCTCGTCTGGATTCAAACTGTTTGCAGAGGTAATCATTGAGAAACATATCCGCCACTGGCATGGTAAGAGTTAATGTAGGACAAAGTAAAGCTCCAATATGAACTCGTGTCATTTCATCCTGCATTTAGCTGCCACTTGTTTTTAAGACTACCAGTTCATGGGGGCCAACTACGTATTATCATCAAACTGTATTGCTACAACAACCTATATAGGCATTATAACAGATTGGTATTGCTACCCAGTCAGTGTATACAGTGAGAAATGTTTGTCTATGAAAACAAAGTTGTCTTCGTAGCAATACAATTTTGTTATAATACCCATATAAGCAAAACATTTCATCGTAATACCTAGTTGCCCCCCCCCCCCCCCTCTTTAGTCCTGCATTAACCCATTACTCAATATATGCTTTTTCACACCTTTAATATGTTCCTCCACTGTAGAAAATAGTTCCATTTCATACAGTCATATATTTTCTATATCCTAGCAGATGGTAACTTAAAGGAGGCTGAAAATAAAGCAGAATGTGCCTTAAGCCGTATTCTGCTTTACATTCAACCTGCTTTAAGGTCACCTATCTTCAATACTAGAAACAGGCTATGGGGTAATGGGTTAAAGCTTTACTTTCAACCTGCTTTAAGTGATCACCTATCTTCAAAGATAGAAACAGGCTATGAGGTAATGGGTTAAGCTGGCAACTGTTGTCATCAACAACAATTATTGTTTCATAAATGTGGTAAAAGAGGGGTAAACATTAGTACTTTCAGTATTTCTTTATGTACGAACATGTCAAGCCACAGTGCATGCCATACCTGAAACGGGTTGAAGTCTAAAGCCTTCACTGCACCAGAGTGCTTGTCTTTCTTGAACAGCAGACAGTCTTTGTTGCCCTTGATGAATTTGTCAGCATCATAGGTGAGTAGACCCCCGTTATCTGTACCACCAACAATGAGCCCACTATTAAGACCATCTGTACCATAGCAACCCCACGCCACTTTGTAAAATCTGCAAAAAAAGTGATAGATGATCAGTTCAAATTTACTCTCAATTAATTCCCTGCAAAACATTAAAAGAGGTTATAAAAGATGTAGATCCTGATCAGAGGGCTCCTTCTATAATGTGTGTAAATACTAAGGGTCTTTCTTATTGTGCCACTTAGTGCAAGAATTAAGATTGAATAAAAATACAAATTAAGCTATGCAGAAAGCTAATAAAAATCCATGCATTTAACTAACAGTCATCTGTTTGAAAGACAAATACAGTTTTTCACTGAATAGTTGATGTACATTGGTTTGAGTGTAACTTTTAATAATGGAACATTCTACAGGCATACTTTTTAATTCTAAGCCTACCGGTACATAGAACCCCATTGAAATATGCTTAAACAAAAACATGGAGATCTGCACATAAACATCACATATATAAGTTATAAATTGAATATTAAGTGCATGTGTTCTTAAAGATTTACAATCATTTATAGATGATCATAATTATGCTTAAAAGATTATTTTTTTTACTTTAACAGACAATTCTTAAAAATAAACAAACTGACAAGTTTGTGTATAATAGTACTATCATCTGACAAAGACACAAATCCAAAGCCATGGGGGTTACATGATACTCAGACACAGGTAGGCAAGAAGACAGAATCACAAATGTCCAGTACATGTATAAGGAGAATCCCAACAGATGAAGCAATGATGTAGGGTGTTTCAGGTCCAATACCTCTCTTATAAGATCTCATTACGGACAGAACAACTTTAACTTCCTAAGGATCAAAGACTATCATGTAATTCATGTTGAAACTTGAATTTTAAGGTCTTACATGCATTCTCTGCTACCTTAATCCTCTCCACCCTAAATACTAGTTATCCGAAAACATACCAATGTAGTACTGTAGCTATTTCCAAGTATGGGAAATGAACCATATACCAAGAATAGAGAGAACACATTACAGCCTTGTGATTTAAAAGCTTGATGCAGGAGTTGCATACATACCTACTATCACTAAAACAAACAGCAGACAGGTTAATATTTAATATAGAACAAAAGAGAGAGAAACTGAAGATTCTTCAGGATTTTCTGATTTAATTTGGTCCTTTATTTACCTGTTTCCAGTTTTGAAGACAGGTGACCATTTAAAGCAGGTTGAAAGTATAGCAGAATACACATTAAGGCGCATTCTGATCTACGTTTACCCTGCTTTGGACTACAATCTGTTATAATAACATAACTGAACCCTTTACCACATAGCCTATTTTAGATTTAAAGACAGGTTACCATTGAAAGCAGGCTGAAAGAATACCAGACTGTGCCATAATGGGCATTCTGCTTTACTTCAAGCCTGCTTTAACTCTTTCCTCCCTGAAACTTTAAATGGTCATTTCTAGTTTCCATTTAAGTCTAGTCGATTTCTGACTTTTAAGGGTTGTTTTTGTCAATGTTTGGCATTATGACAAACAGTAAGGACCCAGATCAGAGGGCTCCTTAGGAGCCCTCTGATCTGGGTCTTCACTGTTTGCATAGGACAGGTGTACTATTTACATGTTCACTGTTTGCAAAGGACGCCAATATGCGGGACTAGAGTTCAAAGGGTTAAGCTATCATCTGCTAGTCTATAGAAAATATTTCTTAGTTATGGTTAACTATTCAATGACTGTATAAAGTGGTACTACATGTATTTTCTTCAGTGGTTGAATAAATTAAAGGTATACAAAGTTGTATTTATGAAGCAATGGGTAGAATTATAGCGTGGGCTTGTGTTGCTTGTTGAACTCACCTGCAATCTGATGGATGGCTTGCTACAAGAGGCATATCCAGGGAGGAATCATCAAGATTCAGTCTGTACAGCTCTAGAGCTGCGGATGTGCTGTTATTAAAAAAAATAGAAAAATTATACATTTCTTTATGTAGAGAGTATGGTCTATATTGAAATTATTGAAAATTGGTCTATAACCAAATACGTTATTCACAATAAATAAAAGTCTTTATTATTATTACGGTATCAATTCATTATCATTAAACATGTGTTTCACAGCAGGTTCCAGGATACAGACCATTTACCAAAGTAAACCTAACATTTTCTTGTTAAAACCTTCATGAAACTCTATGTTGTGACTACTCATTAGAATCCTTGTAAAGCAACTATCAATATCAAACTTCAATATCTGATTCTCCAACTCACATTACTCGATTTTTTCTGTATTTCTGCAGAAGCAAATTTTTTCATACCTGGATATTTCGGCTTTATCACAAAGCCTTGTCAACACACTGAGAAGAAGTCAGTGGGTATTAATCTTATTTCAAAGTTAAAATGTGGCTTATAGCCACATTTTAACTTTGAAATAAGGATATGTTTGATGTAAGAAAGTTTGAGATATTGAAGTTTGACTGTATTGCAAAGTACATGGAAACTAGTATCTGTATATTTAAACAGTCTTTGTATAACATTTTCCTGAATATTATTATAATTTTCAAAAATAATAAGTCAGATTTTCTGGTTTAATTGGATGAAAACAATAGGATTACACCAGAGCTCTGGATAAGGGGGGTATTTCAAAACCTAAAATCTTTATTTCTGCATTAACCCTTTGAACCCTAGTCCCGCATATAGGCGTCTTTTCAAACAGTGTACATGTGAATAGTAAACTTGTCCTGTGCAAGCAGTGAAGGCCCAGATCAGAGGGCTCCGATAGGAGCCCTCTGATCAGGGTCTTCACTGTTTGTCAGTAATGCCAAAATTGACAAAAACGACTCTTAAAAGCCAAAAATGGACTAGACAAAAATCGAAACTGGAATTGTCAATTTTAGGTTTTAGGGAGGAAAGAGTTAAACCCTATGGTGACATTACTCATTAGAATCGTCTCTTCGAGACGATTCTAATGAGTAGTAACAACATAGGATTTGGTATTCAAATAAGCGAGAAAATGTTGGATTTGTTCAGTTTACCCCCTCTAATCTGGAGCCCTGATTACACTCACCTAAAAGTTGCATCTAGTTGCTGAGCAGCTGTGCCTGTCACCATGTATATTGGATGTTGTTCTTGAGGTGACCAGGCTATATTCGCCGTCCTGTCAATTTCCTTAACTTTCATGGTTGTTAACCTCTCCTATTATCCTGAAATATAGGATTCCCGTTTAACCCGTTCCCCCATAAATACGCCTTTTTACACCTATAATTCATTCCTCCACTGAAGAAAATAGCATCATTTTATACAGACATAAATATGTATCATAAGAAATATTTTCTATATCCTATAAGTAGATAATAGCTTAAAACAGGCTGAAAGTAAAGCAGAATGCGCCCTAATGTACCATCTGATAGGATAAAGAAAGTATTTCTTACATTGAGTAGCAATGCCAAACGCCGAAAGGGGATCTCATAAATATGCATGACTAAATGGCTTCCAAACCAACAATATAGCATTTTTTTTCGGGCTTAAACACCCTTTATTTATATAGTGCAGCAGATAATCGCTAAAAAACAGAAGAATCTTTCACTTCCGGAAACAAGCACCAAAATTGACGCACATACTCCTTGGGGGTTGCTCTTTTTTTAAAAAACCCGCTGGCCACTTGAAAATCCAAAATGGCCACCATTTTCCAAGATGGCCGCCAAGGCATATACAGAAACATTGATTTTCGCCCTAAATATGCTAAACCTTGTCTATTTTAATGGTCTATGTGTCAAAAATGCGTTTTGACTATGTAGAATTCAATTTGGATCCATGAAATTGCTCTATTGCTTCTTTTTACCCTTAAGTCACTTAAAGATTCAAGATGGCCGCCATTTTCAAGATGCCCTGCATAGAAATACTAGGTTTTGCAATATATTTGCAAATACGTGTCCTATATCAATGATCTTTGTTTGAAATTATATTTTTGACCATGTACAGTTCAAGTTTAAAGCAACCGAGTGACTCACCGGCTACTTGAAACTTCAAGATGGCAGCCATTTTGTCATGATGGCCTTCACAGATATATATGCATTTCGAAATAAAATGCCAAATACTTATCCAATATCAATAATTTTGTGTCAAATATACTTTTGTAAAATTTAAGATTGGAACAATGAATTTGCTCAATGGCTTCCTTGTACCAGGTAGCTACTTAAAATCAACATGGCCACCATTTTTCAAGATGGCCGCCACATAAATATTGCATATCTCAATAAAATTGCATATATTTGTCATACGTCAATGATCTCTGTGTCTAATTGTACTGTTCCGACTACGTAGAAATTAAATTTGGAACATTGTGATTACTCATTTGCGTCCTTGTACCCATTAGCTACTTAACGTTCAAGAAGGTAGTCATGTTCAAGTTGGCCACCATGGCATCAACAGAAATATTGCTCTTCGCCATGCAATTGCAAAGACTAATTGTCTGTGTGACAAAATAAATTGAATATATTTTGACTATGTAGAATTCAATTCGGAATTATGGAATTGCTCAAATGCTTCCTTGCATCCGTTAGCCACTTAAACACTCATGATGACCGCCATTTTTCAAGATGGTCGCCATGGTATATTCATCATTATTGTAATTTGCAATACAGTTGCAAAGACTTGTTCTTATTCAATGCTTTTTGTGTCAAATAATAGCTTTTGATTATGTATAAATAAAATGTGGAACTATGAAATTACTCAATGACTTCTGTGTACCTGTTAGTTATTTACAGTTCAATATGGCCGTCATCTCTCAAAATGGCTGTCACAACAATATTGAATTTCTCAATAAAAAACTTAAAGACCTGTCCTATTTCGATGATTTGGTTTCAAAGAATACCCTTACGACTATTGACTATTTAAAGTAAAAACAATGGATTCATGATGGCATCCAAACATTATGGTATATTTGCTCTCATCGTATATATCATGCCACTGTTGGCTATACGTGCTGGTCAGCAGCAATGGCTGGTACCCGGCCGGGGTTAAGAATGCCTCCATCTAATGCTTGACTGTGACAAACGTGCGTGTCTGATATCAGAGCAGAGGCAAAATTGATGTAACGCTGACCTCAAATGGCTTTGCTCTCTTATGTAAGGCGTAGTGGGTAGACCGTGTCATAGCGACAGGTCCATATGTCACTACCATAGTATACAGCCTTTCATAATCATACGGCAGAAATGATCTCAGCAGGCAGGTGTCTGTGTGTTTCAAACAATTTTGAGCAGGAAATAATTCTCCTGTGAAGAAGGAAGGTCTCCCATTGGTTAAGGTTTTGAAAGTTTATGGACCGTCTTCAGTTCAACCTTCACAAACTTCAGCTGTCGTTTTAAGGGTGCTGGAAAAAATAGAAATGCTGGTTTCATGGTCGCCGTGGTTGGATTTGGCTTGTAGTCTATGGTGTCATATGATGGTCATACTAACATTTGGGAACATGGGAATATTTATTTAGTCTTGCTGTTGGGGTTTATCGTCATATGTCTTTGTCACATATGAAGCATGTTTGACCTTTGCGTCAGGTTCTAAGCAGCTTGGTATGGCATTCTAATGGCTGATCGCTCTGTTCTTCAATTTCTGTCCGTTACCTGCTCTATGTTCTTGATAATAACTGACAGTATTGGTGATGCTGTGCCTTTTGCTTCCTAAAAGTTTCTTTGACACCATCACCATAATTAATTCAGGCTTGATCCCAAACAATATGATTCTAATTAATTGCGAGAATGAAGGGAATGTTCATTGCAATCATAATGTAGCCATCATGCTTGTTGTTATGTATTTAGCAATTTGAGCTTTTTTGATTTTCTTCTTCTGGTAAGACAGACTTTTGGATCGTCCCGGATCTATATTTGCCATCTTTGTGAAAGGTAATAAGTCACAGTATAATAATAAGATGTTCATGTATCTGCATTCAGTGAATCAATGCCAGCGGTTATGCCTTTAAAACATATATTATTTAGTTAATGAGTGAGTGAGTTAGATGTGTTGGCACTTAAACACTGAAAAGGTCATATATTCAAGAGTAATTAACCGTGGCTCGGCTTTTTTGCGCTGGCACACCCTATCAATTCAGGCACGACATTTAACTACACACTATGTAAAGCTATATCCAACTAAATTAGTTAACTGATGCGGGGCTTAATAGATAGCATTTGTGATACTACCAAACATGTCAGTTAGTACTGAAACCCATGCAGTAAGGAGTAATGTCATGGTTCGAAATTTGGACTCTATACAGTCAAAAGCGTATTATTTGACACACATAGCATTGCATAGGACAGCTATTTGTCATTTTGTTCCGCAAGTTCTGAAGATGCCAAATAGTGATTTTACGAGGCTTACAAGTACAAGAACACATATGAGTGAGTCCATGGTTCAACATTTAAGTATAATTAGACACAAATGTCGTTGAAATAGGACAACTATTTGTGATTTTATTGAGAAATGCATTATTCCTGTGGCGGCCTTCTTGACTTTTAATAGGCTACCGGGTACAAGGATAAAATTAAGTGATTATATAGTTCCAAGTTTGTATTTTACAGAGTAAAAGAAATATTATCTTATATAAAGACCAAAGATAGAGGACAAGTATTGACCATTCTATTTAAAAATGCTATATTTCTGTTATAGTTATCTTAAACAATGGCGGCTATCTTTCATTTTTAAATGGTTAATTGATACAAGGAAGCCATGGAGTCATTGCATGGTTCGAAATTTGAATGTTACAGTCCAAAAGGTATTATTTGACTCAAAGACCAATGATACAGGAGAGGTATTTGCGATTGTATTGCAAAATGCAATATTTCTATGGTGGCCATCATGCAAATGGCGGTCAATTTATTTGACACACATACCATTGAAATAGATCAAGTCTTTGCAATTTTATTGCGAAGTGCAATATTTCTGTTTATTCCATCGAGGCCAACTTGAACATGACAACCTTCTTGAACGTTATGTAGCTTACGGGGGTACAAGGAAGCAAATGAGTAATCATAATGTTCCAAATTTGATTTCTTCGTAGTCGGAAAAGTACAATTAGACACAGAGATCATTGAAGTATAACAAATATATGCCATTTTATTCGGAAATGCAATATTTATGTGGCAGCCATCTTGATTTAAAGTGGCTACCGGGTACAAGGAAGCTATTTAGCAAATTTCATGGTTCCAATCTTGAATTTTACAAAAGTATTTTTGACACAAAACTATTGATATTGGATAAGTATTTGGCATTTTATTTCGAAATGCATATATATCTGTAATGGCTATCTTGACAAAATGGCTGCCATCATGGTCAAAAATATAATTTCAAAGAAAGATCATTGATATAGGACAAGTATTTGCAAATATATTACAAAACCTAGTATTTCTATGCAGGGCATCTTGAAAATGGCGGCCATCTTGAATATTTAAGTGACTTAAGGGTAAAATGATGCCATAGAGCAATTTCGTGGTCCCAAATTGAAATCTTCATAGCCAAAACGCATTTTTGACACATAAGCCATTAAAAAAGACAAGGTTTTGCATATTTAGGGCAAAAATCAATATTTCTGTATATACCTTGGCGGCCATCTTGGAAAATGGCGGCCATTTTGGATTTTCAAGTGGCCAGCGGGTTTTTTCAAAAGAACAACCCCAAAGGAGTATGTGTGCCAATTTTGGTGCTTGTTTCCGGAAGTGAAAGATTGTTTCGGTTATCTGCCCCGCTAATAGCGAGATCGAGATCAAACCACAAGAAATAGAATTCTGAATGATTAAATTAACTGGAAATAAGTTAATCATGAGGCCACTTGAAGTTTTCAATACTTAAAAACTGACGGGAAAAAAGGAAAATGCGACATTTATATATAATACAGAGTATTGAAGAAAAAAAACGATTTCTGAGGCACAAATTGGGTCATTTTATTTTTTCCTTTTATGTTAAAGTGTTGTACTTTAACATCATTTTTTGTTTCTTTTATACATGTTTAGGTCAAGATCTACCCATTAACCACAAAATATCCCAGAAATTGTTTTTTTAAAAAAATCCTTTGGCATTGCTACATTGAGTCATGGATATTAATGACTATAATAATGAGATCCCGATGGCCACACCCCTTTTTGGCATTTGGCATTGCTACTTGGTACATTACATATTCATGAATCATGACTGCATAAATAATATGATACAATGGTTTTATTGCATAAAACATTACATACATATGCTTATAGCAAAAAACATAATAAACACAGTAGAGACAATGGTCATGATGTTTTCAATAATGGAACAATTTCCTTCAGTGAGGTGTAAAAACTTATTTAAACGGTTAACGTTGATATGAATCCGCTGTCAAAATTGACTGCTATGATTCGGTGCAGTGGTGAAAGAGAAAATGAAAGAGAAATAGGATAGACAGAAACAAACAGATCATAGCAGATTGTAGTGAATGAGCATTATTGGACTGCTTTCCATCCCTCGGGGAAGACCAAACCGGCTACCGTAGCGGCCACTAGGAATTCACCCAACAAGCACAGCTCTTCCCGTCCTCGGTACCTGTTTTTGCAGTCAAAGCCAAACAGAGTGTTTAGAATGTCATGGTTGCAAGGTCCTCTCTGGAAGATGTCAGATCAGGGGCCTCAGCGATGACTGTTGGAAGTGAGTTCCAGACCGGCATGGTACGTGGAAAGAAAGTAAATTAAAAGGAATCAGTTGAAGTCCATGGAATCATGTGGTATGTTCTGTTGTGGTATTTTCTAGTCTGCGTTGAGGACGGAGTGAGATATGTGTTGGCATCTATGCAGTGATCTGGAAACCCATGCGCCATAGTCACATAAAAATAAAAAATGTCACATGGAATTTCCAACTGGTCGTGCGTCTCGCAGATTTTATCTTACCATAATTTTCAAATGCAAAATGTCCTGTATGCTAGATGGCTTAATACTAATTCGTTTTTCTGGAGGATTTAATCGTCTTTTTTTCAATAGAAATTAGCTGCACGTTGTGGAATTAAACATTGAAATTTACCTTAAACAAATCGAAACTTCTTGCCAATTCCGACATTTTTTGTGTGCGAAAATAGCAAAGTATTCTGATTTCATTCCCAAACACAACAGCTTGGACGCGTATTATTATAACGCAATGATAGATCACGGTCGCTAGACGCACATTGCCGAAAAAGCGTAAAGCGCTTTCGATACACTGAGACTGTCGTCGGTCCAATGCATATAAATCGAATTTTTAGAAGGAAAAACGTAAATTTAATTTAGAAAATGCCTCCAATGAAACGTAAAATTTTAATACCTGACAGCAGACAAAAAAATCTACATTCCTTTTTAAGTTCAAAGTCTAGCACTGACGAAGAATTTGTGTAAGAATTTTATAAACGTGGGTACCAGTCTACGGTTGTAACAAATATTGACAATAAAGGAAATAATATCTGCTTCGAAAACCTCGTTTTGAAGCCTAAATACAAATGACTGATTACCTATTTGTGACCTCCGCGGCCATCATAAAGAAATAATGAACATAGTCATCAAAGTATTTTGCCGATTCGGCTGCAACATCAAACAAAATTCACAGCAATAATTTTCTATTTTGTCACCGAGACCAGAACACGAAATCTCAGCATGGGTTAATTACACAGACCCCTGTCGGTCGTGTCATGCATCAGAAACACAAAAGAGGTCACGGTTGGGGGCAGGGGAAAACAAATCCAAATTGACTCGTCGGGCTTTGACGTTTAACTTATATTTTGTAGTTTGTTAATAAGATCAAGAATAAAAATGGTCTTCTTACACCTGATTTCGGCATTACAGGGTTAGAAATAAGCTAAAAATTACACTTGCATTTTTTTGCGAGTGACTTTTGAACTTACTCGCAAAATGCAAAAACTACTCGCGAAAGTTAAACTGTCATTCTGAACATATATGTTTTAACTTTTAACCCGACACAGACGTGTAGTAATCAAATACGATCTACCTACACTTCGTGTATTTCATAGTTGTACATTTGTGGTTACAGCTGACAAGGGATAAGATCTTGATTTTCATATCTATGTGTACATACCAAAGGAGTATTTTTCTTACATTTTATAATATTGGGGAGAATGCATGCTGTATCCACTAGGCAGACCGCACACGATTTCATTACTCGAAAATTAGGTCAGGTTTAGATTGCCAATCCGTCTACGATACAAACGTTTTTTCACTGGTCGTATATTTCAGGGCTGTGGTTAATAAACAGTATGTCACAGTAGAATTAGAAGTATACTTGTACTCGTGCGAGTCTTTTAAATGGCCTCGTCTTTGGAGAACGGTTTCGGTTGTTGAGTCTCAGACTCTGTGATAAGAATTGTTTACACATCGGAACTCCGAAGTAGCAAAGTGCGCGTTTCATTAGCCAATGAGAATTGGGAAAGTCCGTCATTACGTCATTCTTACAGACAAAAAAGAGGTTGAAACTGCCCGAGAAGCTATGATTGGCTTAAGAAAAGTATTCGCTTGTCTTCTCGTCCATTTCAGCCACTCGAAATGCTACGGAATAAACCGAGCATAGCCTTACAGACGCTATACTGTGTTTAGCTGTCCGAAAAACTGTACTCGCATTTTTTTGCGAGTTTGTTGAAAAATCACTTGCAATTTACAAATTCCACTCGCATTTTGCGAGTTTGCGAGCTTAAATTCGAACCCTGCATTATCTGCAACATAAATCTGTGTGTGCATGCACGTTCAGATCATTGATTTTATGCATGATTTTTTTAAATTATATGTGAATCACGTACATCTGTGCGTGAATGGGAACTCTGTGTTATCTTGAAGAACATTGTCAGTTGTTGTTTTGTTCATCTGGATGAGAGACTTTCCCATTTAAGTTGGTCTAGCGATTTGTAGCATATCTTGCAGCATGGCGCTGGACCCTAGGTTAGCGTTACCGGTCGCCAAAATCGCCATTGGCGATTACTTTTTACCGTCGGCGACTAAAAAATTAATTTCATCAAATTTGGCGATTGAAAATTTTGGACAGTCAAAAAAATGAAAATCGGTAAATTTAGTCGCCACTCGCCAGTCATTGCGATTATCCAAGACGCTAGCGGTTAGTAACACTATTCTTATCAGTTTGCTAATTAATCCGTGGGGTAATTGGGTGCCTCTCAGCAGGGATTACAATACCGTCACATGTCAACTGACAGCCATTTTACAACGGTGTCAATACAATCGGAACACCTTGCCTATTATCCTTATGAATAAGCCAAGCAATTACGATAACCTATCATAGCCTCTCGCAGCTTTACGTAATTCATAATTTATACTCGCGAGGTTGTCGGCATTTGCCGGTAAGTGACGATTATTATCAAACAAAGCTTCCACTATATCGTGAATTTCCGTACTCAACGTGCGAGTTGACGTTTATTGTTTGTAGCAATGAAAATGCCACGCCCACAATTAAAAATGGGTTCTGTGCCTAATGAAATCAAATTCGATCAAACCTATTTCACGTACAATTATCACGTAGATCTATTTGTTTGAAATACGAGTGTTATATATTTTCCCGAAATATCGCTGTGTTGGTAACTTCAAAGTTAGCGTGAATGTTTTTGTTACCTTTTCATCCGTTTCCTTCAATCGTGTACGTACATTTTGTCATCAGTTTTCGCGAAATAACGATAGCAGCATTTTTCAATAGAAATAATATTCTACTTAAATTTTAAATGTATCCCCGACCAATATGAAAGAAAGTATAGCAGAAGAAATAATAATGATAATCCGATTTTATGGTTTATTTAAACATTTTAGTCACGTTGTACATCCGTGATTGGGCAAAACATTGTTTTCTCTAAAATATTATAGATCTTCATCTAGCAGACAGAAATAAAAGATATAGATCTAATCAAAAGATTTAAGAGGAAATACAAATGACATTCATCATTTCTGTACAAAACGTATCTACATAAAGGGAGTTAGGGACATAGTAAAACAATGCAGACCCAGATTTGAGAGCTCTTACAAAAGCCATCTGGTCTAGTACTGCACTGTTTGCAATTTTCTTTTTCAAATTCTGATAAAATGATAATGCTATATGCAGAGCTATATAAGAGGAGTTGTTGGAAATGTGTATTATGTAGGTTAAATAATTTTCTTTATTTCTGTCACACCCTGTAATGTATTATATCTATTTCAGTGTTTGAGATATAAGATTTATACATATCAGTACTTCTTTTATCTGCAGCTTAAAAATGGCAAGGATTTCTTTTTTGTCATATTCGCCAAATTTTCATGTAGCCCCCTCTCCCACTTTATGTATATAATGTTAGCGATGCAAAAAAGTTGGCTACTAAACATTTTTGGCTGGCTGAGCTATAGATAAAAGGAGTTGTTGGAAATGTTGGTAAAGTAATTTTCTTTATTTCTCTGTCATTGTTGTAACTGTGTTTTGTTTAACTTAATTTGCTTTCAAATGACAACATAGATCTAGTTTATGAATTTTATAGGGACAAGTTACAAAAAAGTCTGGTAAATTCAAGTTGAGGCTAATTTAGATAAAAAATATTCAGAAAAAATTACCTAAAAATAATCCCAGAAATGCCTCAGAAGCCACCTCCTGCAATGTAGATTTTAAATTTTTCCGGGGGAGGCCCCCCGTACCCCCACCAATGAGAGGGGGATACCCCCTCTCATACTCTCCCCCCTCGTGCCTTCGGCACTCGGCGCTCAATATTTTCTCCAACAAATTTTGGCTACTCAAAATTTTTGGCTGGCGCCAACCTAGGGACCATATCTATCTTCTGACCGTTGATGTTGTATGCGGGTTCCAGATGCTGGAGCAGTACTCAAGGTTAGACCTCACAAGGGCGTGGTAGGCAGCAGACTTTGTTTCCATGTTGTTGACCCGGAGGTTTCTTTGGAGGAATCCCAGCATGCTGTTTGCTTTTTTGACGAATCGGTCGATGTGTCACTTTTTTTTTTTTGGTTAGGGTATTGTGTGCATTCAACGTAATTGGTTACAGGGGTCAAACATTATTTTAGACAGTACTCGTCCTGCAGGAGGAGTGGCTTATAAAAATTACTCGTCCTGTACTGTCGGAGAAAAAGCCCTACAGGGCTTATGTTATTTTGTTAAACCTATCCGACGTAAAACAAAATTTGTCTATGTCTATATGTCTAAAATAATTTTTGACACCTGGTCCGGTAGGTCGTTTATGTAGAGAAAGAATAATATTGGATATCTCTGAATCTGAATGTATACGTCGTAGACACCAAAGATGGCTTTCACATGACGGGGACCTAGCACAGATCCCTGGGAGACTTCGAAAGTTGCCATCAGTCACCACTGTTTCTGACCTACCTAACAGAAATGCTTGTATCCAGCTGTGGGCCTTTCCTATATATCTATTCCTATTCCGTAAAGTGACAGTCAATAGTCTACATCATTACTTATCTAAAGAGAAATTTATAAGCGGCCTATGGAGCTGTGACACTTTGAATACGTGTCATTTCATTACATGAAACAGAAATAGATCAAAAACTTTCGTTTCGATTATGTTTATTATCTGACAGATTTGTTCCTGAATGAACTTGGTTCACAACTCATTTTATGTCAAACGCCGGTTGAGCAGAGATACAAGTATCTTACCTTATCGGAGAATATCCTTAGACTAATCCCAACCTTGATTTAAAGTAGCAAGTTATAAACCTGTTTTCTACTTAAAATGTGATGTAGATCTTGAATACAGTTGTTATTTACACGAATAATTTTGACAGCAACAGTTCCAAACGTGGCAAAGCCACATATCCCAAAATGCAAAGCCGGTGTTGCATTAAAATTACATTTTCGTAAAAGTTTTAATATTGCGGTATATCGTCATCAAAATAAAGTATGCATAGCTTAAATCGATCATTTTTGCATTTGAAGGAATAGTTTACCTTTTCTTGTAGCTTTATCAAGCACCTGAAAGTATTCCGTAATAGAAGATTATCAGAAATAGGTGTATCCACCACAATATCGACTTGGATTATCGAACGTTTTATTGCCTCCCCTTATTATGACGTCACATAGATGCAGTATTTGTTTCAAGATGGCTGACACGGGAGGACCAGGTGGATTTTGGAGTGCACCAAAGGTGCAATACAGTGCTGGCACGCACCAGTTATTGAAAGGTTTGTGAAAAATAAATATATCAATGAGTTCAAAATACAAATCATCTATTTTTTTTCGAAAAGGTTCTCCTGAAATAATGAACATCCTAGGTTCTCAATAGAAAATTGGTAGTGACTAGGGGTACGTGACCGTACCTCTAATATTTGAAATTAGCGGTACGGTCACGTACCCCTAGCGAGCCCTGTGAGGGTTGACTAGGGGTACGTGAGTCATTTAAACTATGTAGCAACATATTAATTTGCCTGCAGATACGTTTTATTGATGCTAATATTAATAATCTCTCATTTCTACCTTATCTTGTGGATATTTAGTTGAGAAAAACAAAGAAACTTCGACAAATATTCCCCACCCAACTTGTTCTCACCGGCAGCGATGAGAATAGATGTATTCCGCATACATGTATTGGGTTAATTATCGTCAGATACGCCCGATATCTGAAAATCCGTGACCAATGTTAAGTTTTTTTTCTTAAAATTTTGATTCAATGGTAACTTAATTAATACAATAAGCTTGTAAGAAACTACTGCTGATGTGCCTTCCTAACTTAGGGATGAATATAAAGTGGTAGATCTAAGAAAATGAAAAACATCGAAGCTTCGGCTCCAATCAAGTACCGAAACATGTAAGTTTGCCGGTACCCAAGTTTGCTGGTTAATGACCTTCACAAATCAACTCGTAAAACACGTTTGATAACTGATCGCAATTAAACAGTGCATTTATTCTAAACAAGGCTGGTATTGGATATCTATACATGTTTGTAAAAATGTGTGAACGTTCTTTATTCATAGGTATAGTTTTCGCTGCCGTGAAAAAAAATGCCGACTGGAAATTATTTTTGGATTAATTATTTTTTTGCTTTTCTGCGTTAAACAGTCAGAATAGAAGGTTGAAATGAGATATTATGAACATTAGCATCGCTATTAACGTATCTGCAGACACAATAAAGTGTTGCTATACAGTGTTATGGACTCACGTACCCCTAGTCAACCCTCACAGGGCTCGCTAGGGGTACGTGACCGTACCGCTAATTTCAAATATTAGAGGTACAGTCACGTACCCCTAGTCACTACCTAGAAAATTATGGCAGCTGTCAAAATATTGTTTGTTTGTTGTTGTTGATTTTTTATTATACAGGGTTGGCAATATCAGGGTTCCCGCTGGGCATCGCCAACGGCGCCATTTGCGCAAAAAAAATAATTCTGGCGACAGAAATTTCGAATCGGCGAAAGTGTCTGGCGCCGAGAAATTTCGGAATTGTCGCCGTATAATAGTACAGTTTATTTTCTCGCCGACTCTAAAAATCTTAAAATTGGCTTCAGAGTTCGGCTAATCCATACACACGCTTAGCCTATCACCAAACGCTACTGATGCGTGTAAACACATTACGCAATCGTCGATAACGGCATGTGTAATGGCAGGCTGCCAAACAATGTTTGACCACACGTGCCGAGATTGCTTTTAATGTGTTGTAGATCTAATTGGTTATCAAAATAAGTGATTGACAGGTTCGCCCCGAATCGGAGACCTTTTCAACGACAATTTTTAGAAGCGGTGATGCGAAGGATAAAGATCTATGTCGCCGATACGGGTCGGATTAAAATCAGATAATTATCCGTAAGTTCTGGACAAACACACATTTTATATGAAAGCTGATCAGAATTTATCATTCATGAATTGATTTCCACCACAAAAAACTTTGTATATTCACGTAACAGCAAAATACTTCGAAAATGATACCGTTACAAAATGACGGGGCGCCGTAACATTTGCTACGAGAACTGCGTATATTTTGTTAGTCTAAAAAGTATTCCCCAGCGCCGTTTTCTAACAATAAATTAAAATTAAACATTGGACCTAAATTCTTCTGTTTGTTACATACGATTTGTGCAAATGTATAATTATTAAGTTAGGTTTTACAACCAATTACGCTCGTAAAATTGAGTTGCAATCAGTTTTCGCGGTAGAAAATTAAGACGCGTTATTTCGTTGTTAAAACCACACCCACTTTATGGCGCTAGTAAATATCGTCTGCAGAATTTGTCGTCTGCAACCTTTGTCATCTGCAACAATTCTCTGAGTTAATTTTTGTGCATTTTTTTTCAGAAAATATCAGTGTCAAACAGTTTGTATCTATATAAGATGATGCGCGTCTCATCTTGATCCATACTGTTTGCATAATTTAATGAATAACAGATTGTTAAGTTGCTTACTCTTTCTAGATCTACTCCATAGATAGAAATCTAGACCATTTGAACTACTTCATTTATTCTCTCAAGAAAATAGATATAGTTCCAGTTTACCTTTACTAGTCATGAATGAATAATATATATAAGAACCATAAGAAATAGTTCTTATATCCTAGCAGATGTAAGATCTAGCTTAAAGCAGGGATATTTTATGAGATATCATAAAATATCCCTGCTTAAAGCAGGCTTAAACTTTTACTGAAGCAGAATGCTCCTGAAGAGTATTCTGCTTAATTTTCAGCCTAGATGCTAGAATCAGTATTATAAAAAGTATATCTCTGGGTGAAAATTGTCTCTGTCTTAGTGGTCTATAGACTTATCTAGATTCACTGATTTAAAAAAAATGGCGAAAAAAGCTCCCTATTTGGCACCCCAATCCCCCTATTAAAATGACAAAATCTCCCTATTTGGGTCCAAGAAAATATCACATGTATGTATAACATACATAAAAAAATGGCGAAAAATTTGGCACCAAAAATATTATTTTGGCGCAAACTTTTTTCATTTGGCGCAAGAAAATTTTAAGCCAGGGTGAACCCTGAATATCCTGTCAATCTCCCCGCGGGGCAAGAAAAAACTGTCAATATGGTAGTCCCGTCAAAACATGGTTCGACTGTGATCATGATCATCCAGACGCTTGCAGAATAACATTTCTCGACGCCCTATCTACAATTCACCGTTCCTTGCCTCGGGACGGCTAACGGGACCGAATATAGATAAGAACCTTAAATATGGATCGATTCCGACCCACCCTTCAGCAATGATAATATAACTATACGGCCGAAACCTGTTTCTACAAAGTATAGGAAAAAAGGTAAAATTTTCATTTTTCGAGGGTACGAAATGACAAAAAATAGGGTGTGAAAAGGCAAGGGTACGAAATGGCCTGTTGTCGCAAGAACCACGCTGGCGGCCATTTTGGAATCGCCAGCCGGTCCGCTCGATTCACTAATTTCGGTGCGCCGTACCAATCACATGATAGGGATATGTCTATTGGTATCAAACCTTTGTACTCAATGGTGTTTACCCAGTTCATACAGGTAAATTATGTACGACTATAATAAAATATTGCAATAGAGGAAAGACTGATGAGCCACCGCTAAGGAATTTCCGAATGCTCGGTTGGTTGGTGAATTAGGCATTCCCTTGCCTAGTGTTTCCCCCAGGATTTGAAAGGGGCATGGTAATTTTTCCTGAAAAGGGCACATTATAACGCGCGGCAATCACCTCTTAGTTAAAAAGGTGCAAAGTAATGTGGAACACAAGATATGTTAGTAAAACACTATACCCTATTATGTGAGTGTGACCATTATTCTGAATGACCTTGATCTTTGTCTGACATGACCAACTTGTACTCAGGAGCTTCTTAAATAGAGTACACGTGTATACCAAATATGAAGTTTCTATCACATGTAGTTCCAAAGTTATTGCCAAGCTAAATTTTACAATACAGTAGCATAGTTGACCTCTAAATAGCCTTGGCCTTTGTTGAACATGACACTAGTTGTACTGAGCTAAAGCACATATTGACTTGAGTACAAATACCAAACATAAAGTCTATGTCATGTAGCTCCAAAGTTTCTGAGCATAAAATGAGCATTAATAATTTGAAAAAATGAAAATTGCAGACAGTGCAGAATAAGATCAGATGGCTTTTTCAAGAGCCCTCTAATCTTGGTCTGTACTGTTTTCCCATGTCCAGATATGTAGCCCTTTTTTGTACCATTATTCTGAATGTCATTTCTTTTCCCCTTCAATCTTCAGACTTAATAACTTTAGTTTTAACAGGCATTATAACTTTTATTCTTTCCGCTAGCCGACGGCGAGGAAACTGGTTGAAAAAAATCAATTGACAGTCCAATCACATAGAAACACAGCAAACATTCTTAATAAACCTTCTTTTTTATCATGAAATCGAATCATCATTCGTATTTCTGTTTCTATGTTTCCCTCTTGGTGGTTGGGGTCACATTACTTTAAGTGGAATATCATTTCTGTTGAAAAAAGTCGCTAGCGTATATTCGCGAAAACTGATGACAAAATGTACGTATACACGTTTAATCTTTTCCGCTGTGAAGTTACCAGCCCGCGATGTTCAGGGAAAATCAAAAATTCTTTTTTCAAACGACAATTTTCAATAAAACAGTAACGTAACGGTTTCAATGAAATAGATAGATAAGATCGATTTGGAGTTGGTTGGACGTCGGAAATTTTCTATCTCTAGTTCCTTTGGTCTAGAAATGTTGGCGAGGCTACTTCCAGTGGCTGTAAATGACAGGGAATGAGCTAAAAATAAACTCGAAAATCGACTACGGAAATTAACGGTGGACTATTGGAAGCATTGTTTGAAAATTATCGGTCACTTCGGACACTAACCGAGAATCTATTAAGAATGGGTTAATTAGGATTATTTATTGGTGTGGTCGCGAAAACGAAACTGCTACGCTTCATCATAAGGATGATAAGCGAGGCGTTCAGATTGTAGGATGTGCTAAAATTATGCGCAGTAGAAACAATAACATCCGGATTGTCGTTCTCATCGTGTAAAGTTGAAAGATACAGTAAATTACTTTAGTTTTGGTTATAAATAGCAGGTGCTATGAAGGAGAAACCGCCGAAACACTTTGGGAAACTGATTTTCGCGTCATATTAGCGGACTTTTACATTACAAATCCTTCTTTTTGATTGGTTTACTTCCTTAGTTCTCAGCATTCCATTGGTTCGTTATCGCAATTCGTGTGACGATGCAAACGCTCGATATGGTTCAATGCATATCGTCCCAGTAAGGGGTCAATTAGCGATCTATCAAGCAATAACCGAGTATCCTGTCAAGATCTTATCGGCGGGTGTCAAGTCAGCCGGGTGTTCAAAGGGGCAAAACAGTCACCAACATGAAAATAGGGTAGCTCGGCGCTGATAAAGGGCAACATGGCGGGGTACAAAAGGGGCACGGCGCTGCGCCGTGCTAAAAATGCCTAGGGGAAACGCTATAATGCCGGAAGTGAAATCGTGAAAGATAAAATGGCGGCGCCCATAAAAATTTGCGATAAAAATTTAGGTTCATCGGTAAATGAAAATTATTTCTTAATTCCTTGTTTTATTCACGCAATGCGTACACATTATCTAAAGGCGACCTGCGCAAAAAGCTCATGGCCTGTGGCCAGCTTTTTGTTTTGGCCGTATCATTCATACTAGCTACATGCATGGATTTCAGCTAGAAACCGATTTTAAGAGGCTTATGCCAGTCAATCCATGTAATACCCATACTTTTTTTTTTTTCTTCTTTTTTTTTTTCAAACATGTCGATTTCTAAATTTCCCGTCGAGGGAAATTGCCAGGACTTTACATATAGCCACGATGTTGTGAAATAACGCTCTTGATATTGGTGTGGAAACGAAATAAGTATAGCAGATTATATTTTCTAGTGTTGCAACAGAGGTGGGTACACAATTGCCCACCGGGGCAAACAACAGGACTATACATAATAGCGACGATCTTTCCATATAAGGTTGTTTTATAGCTGCGGTGCAGCTTATTCAGTTTGAATTTGTCATATCGAACATGTCAGGGGGAAGATACCCCGGGGAAAAGGGTTTTCTTTAGGGGACACTCTGATATATATAAAAAAAACTGGGCTTGGTAAATGTTTTGGGGTTATTGTCTTAAAATGAACCGTATTCACTGATAATTGCGTTTTTTCAATGGATTTGGTGTACTACAGATAAAATATTTCCGTTGATTACAGTTTGTAGAAATACATCAGTTCGCAAATTCCCCGGGGCAAAAAACAGGACTATATAAATTATATAGCCACGATCTTTGGATATAAGGTTGTTTTATAGTCATGGCGAAATGGAATAAGTTTCAAATGTTAATATTGATCACGTCAGGGGGAAGATACCCCCTGGAAATGGGTTTTCTCTAGGGGAGAAATATATATATAAAAATGGGGCTTGGTAAATGTTTTGGGGTTAGTGTCTTCAAATGGGCCGTATTCACTGATAATTGCGTTTTTCGATAGATTTGGTGTATTACAGATCAAATCATTTCGAGAATTATACGTCGGTTCGCAATTGCCCACTGAGGCAAACAACAGGACTATATATATAGCTACGAATATAATGAAAGATCTTCACTATTATGTATAGTACTGTTTTTCGCCCCGGGGCAAATGCAAACCCATGTCTTTCTGAAAACTCCAATTCTGGAAAAGATTTGATCTGTAATGCATCAAATCCATACCAAAAACGCAAAATTCAGTGAATACGGCCCATTTAAAGACACTAACCTCAAAACATTTACCAAGCCCCATTTTTATATAAATATCTGTCCCCTAAAGAAAACCCATTACCCGGGGGTATCTTCCCCCTAACAAGCTGGATATAAATATTTGAAACTTATTCTGTTTTGGCACGAAGAAATAGATTTTAAACTGAATAAGTTGCACCCCACCCATACAACAACCTTATACTTAAAGATCGTCGCTATTATATATAATCCGGTTTTTTTTACCCGGGGCAATTGCGAACCGACGTCTTTCTGAAAACTCAATTTCTAGAAAAGATTTGATCTGTAGTGCATCAAATCCATACAAAAACACAAAATTCAGTTGAATACGGCCCATTTAAAGACACTAACCCCAAAACATTTACCAAGCCCCAGTTTTATATATATATATCTGTCCCCTAAAGAAAACCCATTTCCCAGGGGTATCTTCTCCCTAACAAGCTGGATCAAAACATTTGAAACTTATTCCGGTTCACCTTAACTATAAAAGAACCTTATATCGACAGATCGTCGCTATATATATATAGTCCTGCCTTTTCCCCGGGGTAATTGGGAACCGACATCTTTCTGCAAACTACAATTCTCAAAATGATTTGATCTGAAATGCATCAAATCCATTGAAAAACCTAAAAATCAGTGAATACAGCACATTTAAAGACACTAACCCCAAAACATTAACCAAGCCCCATTTTTAGCTCGCCTGTACGTAGTACATGACGAGCTATTGCAATACCCCCGGTGTAGTCGTCGTCTTCGTTGTCGTCGTCGTTGTCTTCCGCGTCGTCGTGAACGGCGTAAACAATTTTAAGAAAATGTCTATAACTTCTATGTCCCTTGAGGTATTGCTTTCATAGTTGGTATGTGTGTGTATATGGACAAGACCTTTCCATGCACAGAAAAATTTTGACACCTGTGACCTTGACCTTGAACTTAGGGCCTGCGTTTAGGTTTCGAAATCTGCGTTTAGGTTTCGAAAAATGCCTTTAAACTTCTATGTCCCTTGAGATATTGCTTCCATAGTTGGTATGTGTGTGTATATGGACAAGACCTTTCCATGCACAGAAAAATTTAGACCCCTGTGACCTTGACCTTGAACTTAGGGCCTGCGTTTAGGTTTCGAAATCTGTGTTTAGGTTTCGAAAAATGCCTATAAACTTCTATGTCCCTTGAGGTATTGCTTCCATAGTTAGTATGTGTGTGTATATGGACAAGACCTTTCCATGCACAGAAAAGTTTAGACCCCTGTGACCTTGACATTGAACTTAGGGCCTGCGTTTAGGTTTCGAAATCTGCGTTTAGGTTTTGAAAAATGCCTTTAACTTCTATATCCATTATGGTATTGCTTCCATAGTCGGTATGTGTGTGTATATAGACATGACCTTTCCATGCACAGAAAAAATTAGACCCCTGTGACCTTGACCTTGAACTTAGGGCCTGTGTTTAGGTTTCTAAATCTGTGTTTAGGTAAAATGCCTTTAACTTCTATGTCCCTTGAGGTATTGCTTCAATAGTTGGTATGTGTGTGTATATGGACAAGACCTTTGCATGGACAGAATTGTTTTTACCCCTGTGACCTAGACCTTGAACTTTGGGCCTGCGTTTAGGTTTCGAAATCTGTGTTTAAGTTTAGAAAAATGCCTTTAACTTCTATTTCCCTTGAGGTATTGCTTTCATAGTTGGTATGTGTGTTTATATGGACAAGACCTTTCCATGCACAGAATTTTTTTTACCCCTGTTACCTTGACCTTGAACTTAGGGCCTGTGTTTAGGCTTCGAAATCTGTGTTTAGGTTTCAAAAAATGCCTTTAAACTTCTATGTCCCTTGAGGTATTGCTTTCATAGTTGGTATGTGTGTGTATATGGACAAGACCTTTCCATGCACAGAAAAATTTAGACCCCTGTGACCTTGAACTTAGGGCCTGCGTTTAGGTTTCGAAATCGCGTTAAGGTTTCGAAAAATGCCTTTAACTTCTATTTCCCTTGAGGTATAGCTTCAATAGTTGGTATGTGTGTGTATATGGACAAGACCTTTGCATGGACAGAAATTTTTTTACCCCTGTGACCTTGACCTTGAACTTAGGGCCTGCTTTTAGGCTTCGAAATCTGTGTTTAGGTTTCGAAAAATGCCTTTAAACTTCTATGTCCCTTGAGGTATTGCTTCCATAGTTGGTATGTGTGTGTATATGGACAAGACCTTTCCATGCACAGAAAAATTTAGACCCCTGTGACCTTGACCTTGAACTTAGGGCCTGCGTTTAGGTTTCGAAATCTGCGTTTAGGTTTTGAAAAATGCCTTTAACTTCTATATCCATTAAGGTATTGCTTCCATAGTCGGTATGTGTGTGTATATAGACATGACCTTTCCATGCACAGAAAAATTTAGACCCCTGTGACCTTGACCTTGAACTGAGGGCCTGCGTTTAGGTTTCGAAATCTGCGTTTAGGTTTCGAAAAATGCCTTTAACTTCTATGTCCCTTGAGGTATTGCTTTCATAGTTAGTATGTATGTGTATATGGACAAGACCTTTCCATGCACAGAAAAATTTAGACCCCTTGACCTTGAACTTAGGGCCTGTGTTTAGGTTTAGAAAAATGCCTTTAACTTCTTTGTCCTTTGAGGTATTGCTTTCATAGTTGGTATGTATGTGTATATGGACATGACCTTTCGATGCACAGAAACATTTAGAACCCTGTGACCTTGACCTTGAACTAAGAGCCTGTGTTTAGGTTTCGAAATCTGCGTTTAAGTTTCGAAAATCCATTTAACTTCTATATCCTTTGAGGTATTGCTTTCATAGTTGGTATGTGTGTGTATATGGACAAGACCTTACCATGGACAGATAAATTTGGACCCTTGTGACCTTGACCTTGAACTTAGGGCCTGCGTTTAGGCTTCGAAATCTGTGTTTAGGTTTCGAAAAATGCCTTTAAACTTCTATGTCCCTTGAGGTATTGCTTCCATAGTTGGTATGTGTGTGTATATGGACAAGACCTTTCCATGCACAGAAAAATTTAGACCCCTGTGACCTTGACCTTGAACTTAGGGCCTGCGTTTAGGTTTCGAAATCTGCGTTAAGGTTTCGAAAAATGCCTTTAAATTCTATTTCCCTTGAGGTATTGCTTCAATAGTTGGTATGTGTGTGTATATGGACAAGACCTTTCCATGCACAGAAATTTTTTGACCCCTGTGACCTTGACCTTGAACTTAGGGCCTGCGTTTAGGTTTCGAAATCTGTGTTTAGGTTTCGAAAAATGCCTTTAAACTTCTATGTCCCTTGAGGTATTGCTTCCATAGTTGGTATGTGTGTGTATATGGACAAGACCTTTCCATGCACAGAAAAATTTAGAACCCTGTGACCTTGACCTTGAACTTAGGGCCTGTGTTTAGGTTCAAAATCTGCGTTTAGGTTTTGAAAAATGCCTTTAACTTCTATATCCATTAAGGTATTGCTTCCATAGTCGGTATGTGTGTGTATATAGACATGACCTTTCCATGCACAGAAAAATTTAGACCCCTGTGACCTTGACCTTGAACTGAGGGCCTGCGTTTAGGTTTCGAAATCTGCGTTTAGGTTTCGAAAAATGCCTTTAACTTCTATGTCCCTTGAGGTATTGCTTCAATAGTTGGTAGTGACATGTGTGTGTATATGGACAAGACCTTTCCATGCACAGAAATTTTTACCCCTGTGACCTTGACTTTGAACTTAGGGCCTGCGTTTAGGTTTCTAAATCTGTGTTTAAGTTTAGAAAAATGCCTTTAACTTCTATTTCCCTTGAGGTATTGCTTTCATAGTTGGTATGTATGTGTATATGGGCAATACCTTTACATGCAAAGAAAAATTAAGACCCGTGTGACCATGAACTTAGGGCCTGCGTTTAGGTTTCGAAATCTGTGTTTAGGTTTAGAAAAATGCCTTTAACTTCTATGTCCTTTGAGGTATTGCTTTTATATCTGGTATGTGTGTATATGGAGAAGACCTTTCCATGCACAGAAAAATTTAGACCCCTGTGACCTTGACCTTGAACTTATGGCCTGTGTTTAGGTTTCGAAATCTGTGTTTAGGTTTTGAAAAATGCCTTTAACTTCTATATCCCTGAAGGTATTGCTTCCATAGTCTGTATGTGTTTGTATGTAGACAAGACCTTTCCATGCTCAGAAAAATTTAGACCCCTGTGACCTTGACCTTGAACTTAGGGCCTGTGTTTAGGTTTTGAAATGTGCGTTTAAGTTTCGAAAAATGCCTTTAACTTCTATGTCCTTTGAGGTATTGCTTCCATAGTTGGTATGTGTGGGTATATGGACAAGACCTTTCCATGCACAGAAAAATTTAGACTCCTGTGACCTTGACCTTGAACTTAGGGCCTGCTTTTAGGTTTCGAAATCTGCATTTAGGTTTCGAAAAATGCCTTTAACTTCTATGTCCCTTGAGGTATTGCTTTCATAGTTAGTATGTATGTGTATATGGACAAGACCTTTACATGCACAGAAAAATTTAGACCCCTGTGACCTTGACCTTGAACTTAGGGCCTGCGTTTAGGTTTCGAAATCTGCGTTTAGGTTTCGAAAAATGCCTTTAACTTCTATGTCCCTTGAGGTATTGCTTCAATAGTTGGTAGTGACATGTGTGTGTATATGGACAAGACCTTTCCATGCAAAGAAATTTTTACCCCTGTGACCTTGACCTTGAACTTAGTGCCTGCGTTTAGGTTTCTAAATCTGTGTTTAAGTTTAGAAAAATGCCTTTAACTTCTATTTCCCTTGAGGTATTGCTTTCATAGTTGGTATGTATGTGTATATGGGCAAGACCTTTACATGCAAAGAAGAATTAAGACCCGTGTGACCATGAACTTAGGGCCTGCGTTTAGGTTTCAAAATCTGTGTTTAGGTTTAGAAAAATGCCTTTAACTTCTATGTCCTTTGAGGTATTGCTTTTATATCTGGTATGTGTGTATATGGAGAAGACCTTTCCATGCACAGAAAAATTTAGACCCCTGTGACCTTGACCTTGAACTTATGGCCTGTGTTTAGGTTTCGAAATCTGTGTTTAGGTTTTGAAAAATGCCTTTAACTTCTATATCCCTGAAGGTATTGCTTCCATAGTCTGTATGTGTTTGTATGTAGACAAGACCTTTCCATGCTCAGAAAAATTTAGACCCCTGTGACCTTGACCTTGAACTTAGGGCCTGTGTTTAGGTTTTGAAATGTGCGTTTAAGTTTCGAAAAATGCCTTTAACTTCTATGTCCTTTGAGGTATTGCTTCCATAGTTGGTATGTGTGGGTATATGGACAAGACCTTTCCATGCACAGAAAAATTTAGACTCCTGTGACCTTGACCTTGAACTTAGGGCCTGCTTTTAGGTTTCGAAATCTGCATTTAGGTTTCGAAAAATGCCTTTAACTTCTATGTCCCTTGAGGTATTGCTTTCATAGTTAGTATGTATGTGTATATGGACAAGACCTTTACATGCATAGAAAAATTTAGACCCCTGTGACCTTGACCTTGAACTTAGGGCCTGTGTTTAGGTTTAGAAAAATGCCTTTAACTTCTATGTCCTTTGAGGTATTGCTTTAATAGTTGGTATGTATGTGTATATGGACATGACCTTTCGATGCACAGAAACATTTAGACCCCTGTGACCTTGACCTTGAACTAAGAGCCTATGTTTAGGTTTCGAAATCTGCGTTTAAGTTTCGAAAATCCATTTAACTTCTATATCCTTTGAGGTATTGCTTTCATAGTTGGTATGTGTGTGTATATGGACAAGACCTTACCATGCACAGATAAATTTGGACCCTTGTGACCTTGAACTGAGGGCCTGTGTTTAGGTTTTGAAAAATGCCGTTTACTTCTATGTCCCTTGAGGTATTGCTTTTATAGTTGGTTTATGTGTGTATATGGACAAGACCTTTCCAGGCACTGCAAAATTTAGACCCCTGTGACCTTGACTTTGAACTTAGGGCCAATGTTTAGGTTTCAAAATCTGTGTTTTGGTTTTTCAAATTTATCATTTCTCCTATGTCCATTGAAATATTCCTTTCATACTCAGTTTGCATTAGTATATGGACAACATCTTTCCTTGCATGCAAAATGTTTGAGCCCTCTGACCTTGACCTTGAACTAAGGACCCGCGTTTAGGTTTCAAAGTCTGCATTTAGGTTTCTCAAAATTTCTTTAACTCATATATCCATTGAGATATTTCTTTCATATTTGGCATGCATGTGTATATGGACACGATCTTTCCATGCTAGCAAAAAAATTAGCCCAGTGTCCTTGACCTTGAACTAAGGTCGCGAAAGGTTTTAGGTTTCGAAATCTGCGTTTAGGTTTAAAAAATGCTTATAATTCCTATGTCCCTTAAGGTGTTATTTTCATATTTGATTTGCCAGTGTATATGGACAAGACCTTTCCATGCAGGCAAAAAGGTTGACCTCTGTGACCTTGAGTGTGCTTTTAAGTTTCTAAAGGTGCCGGTGGCGAGCTTTGTTGTCTCTCTGACAACTCTTGTTATATATATATCTGTCCCCTAAAGAAAACCCATTTCCCGGGGGTAATTTCCCCCTAACAAGCTGGATCTAATTATTTCAACTTATTCCGTTTCACCGTTACTATAAAAGAACCTTATATCGAAAGATCGTCGCTATATATATAGTCCTGTTTTTTCCCCCGGGGTAATTGCGAACCGACATCTTTCTGCAAACTACAATTCTCGAAACAATTTGAACTGAAATGCATCAAATCCATTGAAAAACGCAAAATTCAGTGAATACGGCACATTTAAAGACACTTAAACCCCAAAACATTTACCAAGCCCCATTTTTATATATATCTCTCTCCCCTAAAGAAAACCCATTTCCCGGGGGTATCTTCCCCCTAGCATGCTCGATATAAATATTTCAAACTTATTCCGTTTCACCGTATCTATAAAAGAACCTTATATCAAAAGATCGTCGCTATATATATAGTCCTGTTTTTTCCCTGGGGAAATTGCGAACCCACGTCTTTCTGGAAAGTGCAATTATCGGAAATTTCAAATCGACAGGTATGGGGGTTTGCACTGATTGAGAGGCATAAGCCTCTTCAAATTGGTTTCTCGCTGTAATCCATTCATGTGGATGTATGAATGATCTCAGGGCTGAAGGGTGGGTCGAAATCTACCTATATTTAAGGTTCTTATCTATATACAGTCCCGTTAACTATCCCGGGGCAAAGAACGGGACTATATATAGATAGTGTTAATGTCTGTTTTCAAGGTAGCCTCTGTTTGCAAGGTGGTGAGTATTTTTAACGGAATAAGGGTGATGATATTTCAGATCCACTCTGTATTTCATTTTGACATGTCCACCGGTAGAAACAGGGAGATTTTTCATTTATGGACTGATATTCAGGATATTGTTGGGAATGCTTCCAAATGGCCTCAAAGATAAGGCGTTTGTTTTGGACAAAATTTATAAACCATTTTGACAGAGTATTGTTTTGTGCGTTTGTGTACGTAAACGGATTAAATCCAGAAATCTTCCTGGACTGGGTTAAATTGATGAATTTGACTCGAGATAAGGCAGCATTTACCCACATTCAATACCTTCTGAACAGTTTCAATACCAAGAATTACAAGTTATATGCTTTTAATGTAACAAACAATAGATATCATATGAATACATAGATGGGACTGTCCGAACGTACACTCGTGCTTCCAAAAGGACTTAAAGGTAAGATGCCTCAATGATCATGATCACAGATTCACCATGAAACCTAGGTATTCCCATTTTCCAGTTGTCCATACGCAATTCCCCAAAACGATTTTCGGGGGAAAAAGACAGGATATTGCCTGATTATCACTTATTGCCTTATTGAAAATAATTCCTATTCCTAATTTCTGGGGTCATTTACCATCTACAATTTGAAAACTGCAATGAAGACTATATAGGAAAAACAGTTAGAACACTTGGAAGTGGACAAATAGAACATGTGACCAGGAATTACTCTGCCATATATGAACATTGTGCAAACACTGGGCATTCCATTAAACCTGAAAACACCAACATTTTTAACATTAGAAAGTGGACTGATTAAAAGGAAAGTCAAGGAGGCAATTGAGATCAACTAGTGACACTCATCATTGAATAGGGATGAGGGTCTGGACCTCCCAAGCTTGAGTGTTAGATATATTAGATGCCAATTTTATTTAAGACCTCTATAGATACAAGTGACTGCTTTATGCAGAATAAAAGTAAACCTGAAAGCTACCATAAACTTCTTGAAATGAAAACATGTTTTATTTTTTACAGAAATGATGCAAGAGTCTAAGCTCACCAACTTCCAACAGAGACACTTGGAGAAGCAGCTCAGAGGTAAATAATAATGTACATACAAAGGAATTACCATCAAACTTTGTTAAGCAGCCATTCTCATGATTTTACACAAAATATATATATATTTACCTTTGATTTACCTTTGATGAGAGTGCATGATTGTACACTAAACTTCAAAAGCTCTTGAGCTCAATACATGTTGAGTTATATAACAAAGGTCAAGATCATTTAATTAAAGGTCATCATCATCATCATCCAGTTTTGATAACCAGGCCTGGCTGTCTAGACTGAATTTTACATTTGATAGATTATTTCATATATGGAATGTTCCTTCAACTCAAGCTCAATACAAATACAAGTGGGTTATGTCCGACAAAGGTCATGGTCATTTAGAGGTCAAATAAGCTGAATTTAACATTTGCCATAACTTTGGAATTTAACATGTGATAAAGACTTCATATGTTGTGTGTGTACTCAACTCAAGAAGCTCTTATGTTCAGTACAAGTTGGGTCATGTAAGACAAAGGACATGGTCATTTAGAGGCCATGGTCACGTCAAGGGGCATAGTGTTTCACAAACACATCTTGTTCTTGTCAAAATTTTGATATTTCTATTTCACTAGCTCTTATCTTAAGCTCTAAGTCTTGTAAAATGTGTAATGTATTAACTCCCACCCCTAATAGCCTGTTTCTAGTTTTGAAGATAGGTTATCACTTAAAGGAGGTTGTAAGTAAAGCAGAAAGTTTCTATAGGAGCATTCTTCTTTACTTCAACTTGCTTTAACCTTCTATCTGGAAAATATTTGAAATGCCATTCATGATTTATTTCCTAGTTAAGGACTACATGTACATTTCTTAGTGCAGGAATGCAGACCGGAGTTTAACCCATTACCCCATAGCCTTTTTCTAGCTTTAAAGAAAGATGATCACTTAAAGCAAGTTGCAAGTAAAGCAGAATGTGCCTTTAGGCACATTCTGCTTTACTTTCAGCCTGCTTTAAGCTATTATCTGCTAGGATATAGAAAATATTTCTTATGATACATTATTCATGACTGTATAAAAGGAAATTTTTTTCTTCAGTGGAGGAATAAATTGTACTTATAGGTGTAAAAAGGTGTATTTATAGGGGAATGGGTTAGGGGCGAATTTATGGAGTTTTGTGTCAATGTTACAATATTTTTTACAGGAGGAGGAACTTTACCCACACAGTGCAATCCCACATCAAGTGCAAAGAAACAACAGCCAAAACCAGCACCAAAGCCACCCAAGTATTTAAATCCAAAGTAAGAACAAGACCGCAGCTATTTACTGTTAAACCATTACCACATAAATATGCCTTTTTACACCTTTAATTTATTTCTCCATTGATGAAAATAGTATCAAATAATTCAGTTAAGAATATGTATGATCAGAAGTATTTTCTATATTCTAGCAGACGGTAGCTTAAAGCAGGCAGAAAGTAAAGCAGAATGTGCCTTAAGGCACATTCTGCTTTACTTTCAACCTGCTTTAGGTGGTGACATGTTTTCAAAACTATGTTATGGGTTAACCTTAATTGGTTGTAGCAACTACTCAATTAGTGAAAGTGATCTATTGGTATATGAACAGGTTGTTGTATATTGATACCGTCTATCTAAAAGGCTATGATTGCATCCTTTGAAAGATCAAATTGTATTAATTTTTCCAATTATCTTTATTCAAGTATGGTAAATTCACAATCATATATCAGGAGTAAAATGTTGAGTATAAGTATTATTTGTATAACTTTTCATACCACTTTCATACAGTGAAAGATATATGTTACACCATACACTTGCAGGAATTATCACCATAGCGTTAGATCCAAAGAAACCATAGAAGCATCAGGAGCTTATGAAAGACCTCAGTATGATCCACCTCCCTCACACTGTAAGTAGTGTACAGTAGAACCTCTCTATTACGACCACTAAATTGTATCAAATATTAGACGTTTAACTGCTTAAAGCAATGTGAAAGTGAAACAGAAAGCTCCTACAGGAGCTTTCTGTTTCGTTTTCACATTGCTTTAAGCTGTCACCTGTTCTTTATACGGATAATTAGCCTTCATTTTAGTGGCCGTAATAGAGAGGTTCTACTGTACTCACAGACCTGGCTGAACTCATAGCAGTAGCGTGTTCAGTTACCACTGTTTGCTGTTTAGTTTAGCAGTTTGTGCCCAGTGTTCAGCGTGCAGAGTACAGTAGAGAAAACATTTTATTTCCAAATAACCACGTTTACGCTTAAGCTGTTATTTTCATTGCAAATAGTTTGGAGCCAGATCAGATGCCGGGTAACCCGGCATCTGATCAGGCTCCAAACTGTTTTCCACTCAGATTAAAACTGGTAGTCAGAAATGTTAAAAACTTGTAATTTTCTATATTTCATTGGAATGCATTTGCGTATGAACAGAAGAATTATGTTTTCTCCACTGTATTTCAGACCGTTAGCCAACTCGCAATCGACCGCCATCGATTGCCTTACTGAACTCATGGCAGGCTCGTGGTGAGCTGAAACCATGATAACCTAGATGTAAACAGTTTGGATCCTGATGAGACACGTCATAATGAGGAATCTCATCAGGATCTAAACTGTTTGACAGCTTGATCCTGTTTTAAAAAGTAAATTTGAAAAATTGTTATAGTATCAGTGACAGATGACATTTGTTGCAGACAAAAAATTACCCAGCATGCAAAGAGTTAAATGCTCAGTGAAGGAACTTTGAGATACCTAAACACAGACGCCTGCTTAATGCAGAATTAAAATGATGCACAAAACTCTTGGGTCATGTCAGACAAAAGTCAAGGTCATTTAGAGGTCGTGGTAACCTCAGAGGACATACTGTTTTATAAAAATATCTTGGTGTTAATGGTATATTGATGTTTATAAGTAGTACCTCATATTACCTCAGTATATAACAAAGATGTTTTACAAATATGTTTGAAACTAGAAATATCTGTGTAAGGATTTTCTGCTTCTACTATCAGGCTATCTTACCCATTGAACCATTGTGACATACACAGCCTTTACAAATAGTATACCAGTCCTGTGATTAGAACCCCTATGCAAATAGTGTAGACCCAGACATATAATTGCACTCCTACATATAATTCTAATCAGTGTCTGCACTGTTTGTGATTTATTTAAAGCCAGAATACCGCCCAAATTTATGTTTAAATCGCGCAATTTCTTATATAAGAACATTTTCTATGTATTAACCCTTAGCCCGCCAAATAAATTGTTGTCTGCTATATTTCTTGTCTGCTTCAAGTTTCAAAGTGCTTCAAAGTTGCTCAAAATTGCTGAAAATGTTGTCCGAGTGTCAAACAGCTTGGATCCGGATGAGACGCCGAGTTACTCGGCGTCTCATCCGGATCCAAGCTGTTTGCATATGGAGCTATAGTCGTGAGTGGCAGGCTAAGGGTTAAAACTAAGCGAAATCCGTTGTCAAGTGCCTGAAACATGCCCCCCTTTCTTTAAGAACCATACATAAATGTGCCGATTTCTTAACGAGATGGTTGGAAAAATAAGCTTTTTGTTTATATAACAAATCTTCGTGTCAGCTTCCGAGAATTTCCGCAAGGTCGAATAAGAGTCACAAGATCGATCCGATTTTCCTGACTTGTTTGGGTTATTTTTTAGAACAGAATAGTTCATAACCATTAAGGTAACAGTGGAAAAAACGTTATTCTTTCCCGTTTAAACGCAAACCAAACGCAAACGCATCGCAATAATACGCATAAATGGACAACCTTTAGACAATTCTGACCATTCATGTTAGTCTGAGTGACAAACAGTTTGGTGCCTGATCAGACGCCGGGTTACCCAGCATCTGATCTGCTCCAAACTGTTTACAATTGAAATCATGGTTTTAGTGTTAACGTGTTTATTGGGAAAGAATAACATTTTCTCCACTGTAAGCAAGGTAACATCGAAAGTGTACGATGTACGAAAGTGTACGATGATAACCCTAATAATGAGCTATGAAAACATCTTTACCGGGCGCAAGCCGAACGAACTCGGAAAACCTCCGTCATTGATCGGATGTCAACAAACCGATTTAAAAGTTGACTTTTTTCCACCAAATTCATGTGTTTGTCAGATTTATTGCCTCCATAAACATCGCGGATTACTTCTTTTTATATGTTTAGATTACGTATGTGCCTGAATTTTCAGGTTTAAAAAATGTGCTATTTTGGCTTACATACTGCCTTTAGGTATTTTGCAAAGCCCTAAATACTGGTAGTCTAAAAGGGACTGAATATAATTGGAATCTGAAGTCTAAATTGAATTGCCAGAAGTCAGTGAGTTAGAACCAAATTTTCAATTTGAATATGTTAATGAAAGGAAATTAAAACCTGCAATCAGTTCAGTATACCAATAGTTTGTAATCTTTTGACAAGCATATATTATGAATTTCAGGGAGCAAAAACTCACAAAAAGAGAAAGTGAAGTTGGCCAATATGATGGCATATGGTACAGATATCGAGCCAAAATCCCATATCAGGAAGAAACTTCAGCCCAGGGTAGAGAAGCCAGAGCCAGATATAGACAGATTTGATGAGTGTAAGTTTTATCTAAGTAACAACAAGAAAACAAGTGATCTTCACTAAGTTTGCAGCATGTCGGTTGCTCATGAACTAAATAGGGCTAATAACTAGACACTTTAAATGGTCATTAGATAGCTATTCTTTGAGATCTTTTGGAAAGGTATTTGCTTGTTTCAGAAAGTTAATGTAGAAGGCTCCCATAGGAGCATTTTTGTAATGCGTTTGTTTTACACTGAACCCTTAACTCCATAGCCTGTTTCTAGTTTTAAAGACAAGTGACCATTTAAAGCAAGTTGAAAGCCATTCATTTATTAGAACAAGGGTTTATCTGATTTTCAAGTATGAAACAGAAAACCCTTTGTGTCAATCAAAACTGTGACACAGTTGAAATCTTCATTTTAGAAAATAATAAAACGAAACAAAAAATTAAATGTAACTAAATTGAAAATATTTATATATACATGTATTAGAAAATGTAACGCAATTGACATCAATAGTTACATATCCATGTAAATAACACTAAGCTACAGTGGAGAATCTGTTATTCTTTCCCGTTTAAACGCAAACGTAGAAACGTAGAAAAGAACAACTTTTGGACAATTCTGATAATTCTTGTTTATCAGGCATCTGATCTGGCTCCAAACTGTTTGCACTGCAAATAATAGTTTTAGCGTAAACGCGTTTATTGGGAAAGAATAACAGATTCTCCACTGTAGGTTTCTTGCTATAAAACTTGACATTTCGTGGTATTGTATGTTTGAATTTTTAACAGTGCAAATGGAGATAGACGAGAGAAGAAGCTTTTTACAGGATATGGAATCTCTTGGACAGGGAGACAAATACCGACCAATCATAGAAACAGAAGTCTCACAGGTAAATCATATCTGATCTTGGTCAGCTCTTTCACATTCAGCTTGTTTCCAGACATGTGACTTTAAAAGTAAAGCTGACATACCCCATTGATATTTATTTGATACTTTCAGACTGTTTTAACCCATAACCCAATAGTCTGTATCTAGTTTTGAATACAGGTGACATCTTAAAGCAGGTTGAAAGTAAAGCAGAATGCACCTTAAGGCACATTCTGCTATACTTTCAGCCTGCTTTAAGCTACACTCTTCTAGAATATAGAAAAAAAATTCTTATGATACATAGTCATGACTGCAGAAAATGGATATGTTTTCTTCAGTGGAGGAATAAATAACAAGCATAAAAAGGCGTATTTATGGGGTAATGGGTTAAGCAGCTAACTGTTTGGGGTGTACGAAAAGTTTTCAATGGCTTTTTCTTAGAATAAGGTAGCCTGCTTTAAACCATGGTATGTTAGACTATAGAAAATATTTCTAATGCTACATATAAATGACTGTTGAAATAGGAGCTATTTTCTTCAGTGGTGTAATAAATTTAAGGGGTAAAAAGGACTTCTGGGGTCTTCCTCCACCTGTAATTAGCTGGACGTCGCGATATGACTGAAATACTGTTGAAAGCGACGTAAAATCAAAACAAATCAAATCAAATCAATTTAAGGGGTAAAAAGGCATATATATATGGGGTAATGGGTTAAGGCTCATTTTGATTTTACTTTCAACCTGCTTATACGCTACCATCTGCTAGATCTGGAAAATGTTTCTTCAGTTACATACATGTATATTCATGACTGTATAAAGTGAAACTATTTTCTTCAGTGGGGGAATAAGTTAAAGGCATAAAAAGGCATACTTATGGAGAAATGGGTTGAGTAAACCTGTTTTGACCCCATTTTGCTAAGATTACTAAAACCCTGAGTGTATATGGTGGGAACTATGCTATTCTTTCACACTTAATTAAAGAGTTTATGACCATTGCAATCATTTTTGAGCCAGAACAGGTTTTACCGTAGATGAAAATTTCTATGTTAAATACATCAGCTATTGTTGGTTTGTTTGTCATTCAAAACTTCTTTTTGCAATATTATGAAAAGTGTAGACCTAGATCGACTGCAATGTTAAGATTTTGTGTCTGATCAGGGTCTGAAGTGTTTGTCAAATTAACCCATTACCCCATAAAATGCCTTTTTACGACTTTAATTTATTCCTTCACAGTAGAAAATGGTTCCAATTTATGAATATGTATAATAAGAAATATTTGCTATGTACTATAGCAGATTGAAGCTTAAAGCAGGCTGAAAGTAAAGCAGAATGTGCCTTAAGGCACATTCTGCTTTACTTTCAATCTGCTTTAAGTGGTCACCTATTTTCAAAACTTAATGGGTTAAAGAGATAACAGAACAGTTTAACTCATGTTAAATGGTCACCCAAAAGAGGATGCACTTCATGTGCATTTAAACTAAGCTGCAGGTTAATTCAGCGCATATATAAAGCAGAAAGTTCTTATAGAAGCTTTCAACTTTACACTTGTCTTGCATTAGACAGTTATCTGTATTTAAATAGCCACTGTAGCCTACTGAGCACATTACACAAGTTTTACTGTAATTGTCTGATGCAGTGGTCACTATATATAAACAGTAAAACCTCTGTATTACAACCATTCAAATGAAGGCTCAATGATTGTATAAAAGACAGGTGGCAGCTTAAAGCAAGGTGGCAGTAAAACAGAAAGCTCCTTTAGGAGCTTTCTGTTTTGCTTTCACCTTGCTTTAAGCAGTCACCTGTCATAAACACCGTATAATTAACACAATTTAGGGGTCATAATAGAGAGGTATTACTGTATATGTCCCGAGACCGTCGTGATACTGAAGTTCGACTGTATAAGGTTTGATGGAGGCATAAGAAAGTATTTGAAATACTCAACCTTATCTGGAGCTTTTCTGAATTTCATTTGTTTTAGAAAATCCGAGAGATGGAAGTGTTAGACAAGAAAAGAACACAAGAACTGGAGAGAATGCTTGCCAAAGCTGATGCTAAGAGGAGTTTAGCAGAGTGACAGACAGGAGTTCAATAAGTTGACTGTATTTACCCGGTTCAGTTGTTGTTACATCTTTTATGCAACAATACTTGGTTGTGGGAGGAAGGACGAAGTCGTTTCATCCTGTTGCCAATTGTCAGCCGCACTGTGTGAGTCAGTGGTGAAGGGATATATTCTCATGCAACCAACAGTGAAGACCAGGAAATTGTGACAGGTGACAATAGTAATACAGTAGGCTGCGATGGACAGTCACAGACTAACTATGTATCTGCTTTGAATGGTCACCAAACACATTAAACCCTAGGGATGAGTATACAAATAGTTTACCTGTGACGAGTATGCTTGTCCTATGCAAATAGTGTAGACCCTGATCAGAGGGCTCCTTCAGGAGCCCTCTGATCAGGGTCTACACTGTTTGCCATTTTGCAATGTATTATTTGAATCAGTCCTAAATATGTAATTATGGACAAGATTTAATGGAGAACTGGAATTTTCAGTTTGAAATCTCAGGGGTAAATGAGTTAAAACAGGGTTGACTGTATCTTGCAGATGCGTTACGAAACTTCACGCTTGTTAACAAGCAGCATCTCTTGAAGAAGCTTGTGGTTAGACCTTTTTGTGGTAAAAATCTAGGTCACTGTTACTGTAAATGGAATTATACAAATGTTTTTATCTAATTTTCACAAAACTTGACACGCATGTTCATAAACATCACTTGTTGTACCAAACCGTATTTTGACTGTCTTTGTTAAAAAATATAGGTCACCATTACTGTAAATAGAATTTGTCAGATATTTATCTGATTGTTATGAAACAATAGAACAAAAATAAAGTCTGTAGAGCTCTGACATTACATGGATTCGATGGTACAGGCAGACTCCAATATATCCTCAATAACCTTGTTGAAAACTAGGTCTTCTTTACTATAAATATAACTCACAACGGGTATTCATATCTTATGCAGTGCCTGGCTTGTTTAATTTTCAGTAAAAGTATTAGAAAATAACATGTGAATGTTAATCAATACTCCATAAATATGCCTTTTTACATCTCTAATAATTTCTACTCAAAGAAAAGTAGTCCCCACCTGGGAAGTCCTGAACATAAAACACACGGATGGCATTTTCATTATCTTTTCAGATGGTAGCTTAAAGCAAATTGAAAGTAAAGTAGAATGCTTATTTTAATAGCATTCTGTTTTACTTACAACTTGCTTTTATTGGTAATCTGCTTTAAAAACTAGAAATGGGATAAAGAGTTAAATGAAATCTGCATGATTTACTAAATCGTTTCAAAAAAACAGACTGTTAACCCATTACCTCATAAATACGACTTTTTACGTCTTTCATTTACTCCTCCACTGAAGAAAATACTTCCAATTTATACAATCTTGAAGATGTATCATGAGAAATATTTTCTATATTCTAGTTGGTAGTAGCTTAAAGCAGGCTGAAAGTAAAGCAGAATGTGCCTTAAGGCACATTCTGCTTTACTTTCAACCTGCTTTAAGTGGTCACATATCTTCAATACTAGAAACAGGCTATGGGGTAATGGGTTAAACAAAGACAATAAGGAGTTGAACCAAGGTAGAATGTGTTGTACTGGTTTTTATTGGACCATACAATGTTTAATGTAAAGATCAATCTTTTGCTTCTATTATTATTTTATCTGCTTAATTTTACATTTACTTCTACTTCTCAAATTTAGATATTAGGCATGATGGCCAAATAAACTATAATATGAGCATAGAACAGTTTGATCCTGATGAGATGGTATAGTATTCAGCCTGGGCTCAGTATTGAAACTGTTTACAAATTCTGGTATAGCTGGGCTTGGCAGTGAAGAAGTTAACATTTTATCTTATAGCTTGTTTCCAGTATTGACGACAGATCATCACTTAAAACTGACTGAAAGTAAAGCAGAATGTGTCTTAACCCTTTTCTTCATTGAAGCGCTTTTTAGTGCATATAATTTGTTCCTCCACTAAAGAAAATAGTTCCAATTTAATCAGTCAGGAATGTGTATTATGAGAAATATTTTCAATATTCTAGCAGATGGAACATTAAAGTTTGCTGAAAGTAAAGCAGAATGTGCCTTAAGGCGCATTCTGCTTTACTTTCCACCTGCTTTAAGTAGTCACCTATCTTCAATACTAGAAATAGGATATTGGGTAAAGGGTTAATGTACATTCTGCTTTATTTCCAGTCTGCTTTAAGCTACCATCTGTTAGGATATAGAAAATACTTCTAATGATTCATATTCATGACTGTATAAATTGAAACTATTCTCTTCAGTGGATGAATAAATTAAAGGCGTAAAAAGGTGTATTTATCGAGTAATGGGTTATGTGAGTGTTGTGGTGGTTATATTGTTTGCTGTTTGTTTTTTGTATACTCTGTACAGTGGAGAATCTGTTATTCTTTCCCAATAAACGTGTTTACGCTAAAACTATTATTTGCCGTGCAAACAGTTTGGAGCCAGATCAGACGCCGGGTAACCCGGCGTCTGATCAGGCTCCAAACTGTTTGCCACCAAGATAAACATGAAATATCAGAATTGTCCAAAAATTGTTCTTTTCGACGTTTTAGCGCTTTGCGTTTGCGTACGTTTGCGTTTAAACGGGAAAGAATAACAGATTCTCCACTGTACCTATCAATTGGGGTTGATCATCCAGTTTGCAATATTCATGTATTTTATTGTATGCAAGCGTTAATAACAAACAAACTGAAAATTTATTCTTGTCATAATAATTGCAGAGGTTTTTGTTTTAATGCTAAGATTTTGTTAGAAATTTCTGCCCTCTGCATATACAATCATATATAATAAAACCTTTTGGAATGGCTGCAAACAGCGGATTAAATGGCCAGAAACATGGCAGCCTGATGCACGCCATCAGTAGCATTAACCTGTCTTTGATGGTTTCGATTCTCCTGCAACCCTTTACCTATAATCCTCTTATTAGTTTTGAAGACAGGTGGTCAATTAAGATAGGGTGAAAATAAAGCACAATTATCCTTAGGGAGCATTCTGCAATACTTTCAACCTGATTTAAGCTAAAATCTGGGAAAATACTGGAAATGACACCATACAGTGGTTGCTTAAAACAGGCTGAAAGTAAAGCACTCAGCAAGGAGCAATCTGCTTTATGTTCAGCCTATTGTAAGCTGTTTGAATTTTGTATCGTCCCCGGGGGCATGTAAAAGGGTGTATACTGTATGAATACACTGTTTGCAAGGTCCAAGAGCTATTATTTTTGTGACATGATTGATTGAATGTAAATGCACTGAAGTTTATGCTTTGTACTCATGATTTTTGCAAATGATGAGTTTTTAACTTCTTACAAAAACTCTATGTATATGTAGTCTGTGATTACTTTTCATATCATTGTTTGATCATAACATAAATATTATGTACATTATGTGATATGTGTTCAAAACATTAAAAAATTATCATATTTCTGTTATCATTTTTATTCACTATGCCTATAATATATTATACAGTTATTTCATGTGTATTTGGGGGAATGGTCAAAACTATTAGGCCAAGGTATCAGGGAATACTTTTGGATTGTTGCTGGAGGCCTCGGGCAACAGTTCAAAATGTCTTTCCTGATAACAAGGGAAATAGATTTGGAGTGTTAAAACTCATGAAATGACATTTTTAATACTTAATGTATTCCTATCAGAAACCCTTATGTTGGTAGTGCAGTTACATAACCACCAAGCCATCACCGACTGTATTTACCTTTAACAGATATCAGCCAATTCAAGTCATTGTTGAATCGCTGATTCACTACACACTGTAGTTGTTTTCAGAAGATGAAAATGCTTATGGGAAAAGACGGAATATTCATAAACTGGCAGGTCAAACCTTATGGGTAATAACAACTAGAATTGTCACCTAGGGTCTAACTGCGGTTATACCTCTGCTACACCTATGACCTAAAATGCACAAAACAATTATCTCCCCTCGTAAATATCTCTGCTTGTAAATGGTGGAACTTTTCTTCATGCACATCTGTAGATGGTAGTCTATCATACTGAGAAGTTTTGTTCAAATCTGATGAGTGGTGTAGGAGGCTTATGAACTATAATGAAAGTCTATTGATTTAAATAGACCGATTTATTACTAGTAAAATTGCTTCGTTCGCTGTTCCGCTTGATTATTTGTTTACCGTAACACCGTTTGAAGTAGTAGAAAATATAAGCACTGGCTAGCTGGTTTTATAAAACAAAATGTGGCAGTTATGGCCCCTGATGCGACAAAAAATCCCAGGGAAATGCTTCATGCTTACGAAAAAGCCTGCTTTAAGAAGTCGCATGTCAACAAAACAAGAACAAGAGGCCCATGCGGGCCTAAATATCGCTCACCTGGAAAAAAACAACACAAGGGTCACATGACCCCTGGGGTGGGATCACTTTTTACCCCAGACATAATTTCAAAAATCTTGCTGATGAACTTGAAAATTAAGTGTTCTGTCAAATATTTTGTACATGGGTGGTTTCAGACAGGAAGAATTTTCTAATGTGACCTAGATATGCAACAGACCCGAACCATTTCAGCAATGTTGGTAAAGAACATCTAAAAGTGTCACTATGCTTAATATCAAAGCTCTTGCCATAATAGTTTCAGAGAAGAATATTTCACTATATAACTCTATGTAAAACTGCGACCCCTAGGGCCTTGGCAATTTTGACCCAAGGGACATAATTAAAACAATCTTGATAGAGGACCTGTAGATGATGCTTTGTGCCAAATATCTAAGCTCAGGGTACTGTGGTTTCAGACAAGAAGATTTGTTAAGTTTCCATTGAAAAAATCTATTTTTAGCTCCTGTGACCTAGATATGCAACAGACCGGAACCATATTTACAGTATTGGTTAAGGGCTTCTAGAAATGTCACCATGCCAAATATCAAAGCTCTGGCCATATTAGTTTTAGAGACAAATATGTTCGAAGATTCACTATATAACTCTATGTACAATTACGACCCCTGGGGCGGGGTCATTTTTTACCCCAAGGACATAATTTGAACAATCTTGAAAGAAGACATAAAGATGATGCTTTGTGCCAAATATCTAAGCTCGGGGTACTGTAGTTTCAGACAAGAAGATTTTTTAAGTTTTCAATTAAAAAAAATCTATTTTTAGCGCCTGTGACCTAGATATGCAACGAACCGGAACCATATTTACAATATTGGTTAAGGGTTTCTAGAAATGTCACCATGCCAAATATCAAAGCTCTGGCCATATTAGTTTCAGATATAAAGAAGCTCTGAAGATTTCACTATATAACTCTATGCAAAATTACGACCGCCGGGGCGGGGTCATTTTTTACCCAAGGGACATAATTTGAACAATCTTGATAGAAGACATAAAGACGATGCTTTGTGCCAAATATCTACGCTCAAGGTACTGTGGTTTCAGACAAGAAGATTTTTTAAGTTTTCATTGAAAAAATCTATTTTTAGCTCCTGTGACCTAGATATGCAACGGACTAGAACCATATTAACAATATTGGTTAAGGTCTTCTGGAAGTGTCACCATGCCAAATATCAAAGCTCTGGCCATATTAGTTTCAGAGAAGAAGATGTTTGAAGATTTCACTATATAACTCTATGTAAAATTACGAACCCCGGGGCGGGCTCATTTTTGACCCCAGGGACATAATTAGAACAATCTTGATAGAGGACCTAAAGACAATGCTTTGTGCCAAATATCTAAGCTCAGGATACTGTGGTTTCAGACAAGAAGATTTTTTAAGTTTTCATTGAAAAATTCTATTTTTAGCTCCTGTGACCTAGATATGCAACAGACCAGAAATGTTTGAACAACTTCGAAAGAGGACCATATAAGGATCATTCAGGCCAAGTTTGGTAAAAATCCATCCAGTAGTTTCGGAGGAGATGTCGTTTAAGGAAATTGTTGACGACGAACGAACGGACGAATGACGGACGAACGACGACGGACAATCAAAAGAGCTCACCTTGGCACTACGTGCCAGGTGAGCTAAAAAGGCTATGGGGTAAAGGTACGATTCGTAAAATCGCACTTGAATAATGCAAATTTGGAAATCTTAGGATTTTTCATGTCAACTTATGGCAGCCCTGATGCATGAAACATGAAAGTTCAATTATCTCCCCTTTGAAATACCTTCCCTTTGAAATGGTGTAATGGAAAGGCATTTCTTCATGCAAATATGTAGATGCTACACTTATCAACCTGTGAAGTTATGTTGAAATCTGATGAGTGGTGTAGGAGGGGTTGCGCTTACAAGCATTTTTGACTTACAATGCATGAAAAATTAAATTTCAATTATCTCCCCTTTGAGCCTTCGTTTCGAAATGGTGTAATGGAAAAACATTTCTTCATGCACATCTGTAGATGGTACTCTGTCAACCTGTGAAGTTTTCAGTTATCTTCTATTATTAAGCAACCACTCATTTTAGTGGCATGACAATCTCTCGAGTCGTGACTGCTTGATGCAGGATTACTATAATGCAGCTCTCATACAAATGCTTCCTGCATGATTGTAATCCTGCATTAAACTACCCTGAAACATCCAATGAACAATTCCAGTTTGCAACAAAGGTTGGTCCACATTTGACTATTTAGTGTTGTTTTTTGTAAGAAATTGCAAAATGACAAACAGTGAAGTCTCTGATCAGGGACTTTACTGTTTGCATAGGAAAAGTGTACTCTTCATGGGTACACATTATGTAAAGGACGCATATATGTGTCACTAGGGCTTAATGTGTTAAAACAAGACTAACTGTACCTACATGACCAAACATTCATCCATATACATTGTACACCCCAGGTACATCAGAGAACCACAATGTCTGTCTGTCTGCCTCAGTACTTTTGTACAGTGGAGAAAACGTTATTCTTTCCCAATAAACGCGTTTACGCTATAACTATTATTTTCACTGCAAACAGTTTGGAGCCAGATCAGACGCCGGGTAACCCGGCGTCTGATCAGGCTCCAAACTGTTTGCCACCAAGATAAAGATGAATTATCAGAATTGTCAAAAAGTTGTATTTTTCTACGTTTTAGTGTTTTGCGTTTGCGTACGTTTGCGTTTAAACGGGAAAGAATAACAGATCTACCAGCTCCAGATAAGGTGAATATTTCAAGAACTAAAATTCTTATGACAATGAGTAATTTACCGACTCTTATCTGGAGCCCTGGGGCCAAGTTTATAAAGCACTGTAGTTGAGTCTGAGGTAGTTCTCAAGCATTTAATTGACTGGTCAGATTTGAGCCTAGGCTCAAAATGGGTAATAGGCTGAAAATGCTTGAGAATGACTTTGGACTCAAAAAAAAAGCTGGACCTAATTACAAAATGTAGATGATTTATTCTTTGACTTTTGAGAAAATGGCTGAACCAAGGAAATAATTGTAGGAATGAAACAAACAATCTAACAGTAGAATAGTTTATATGGATTTATTTTTGTGGTTTTCGTACAAAAAATAACCGTATTTATATCTTTGCTTGTATAAAATTACTATTTACAACCTGGAGCTAGATATTTATATACAAAACTATATAGCTTTATACATTAGAAGCAAAGAAAGTTGAATAAGTAAATCTTAACTTGATAATACAGTGCTCCCTCTCTACAACGACACTTAATGGGAGACAAAGATTGTGTGCGTTGTTCGGAGGGAGTCGTTATAGGGAGGGAAATTGATTTACATTTGCAAACAGCTTGAATCCAGATCAGACGCCGCGTAACGCGGCATCTGATCTGGATTCAAGCTGTTTGTCACTCGTTATTAAGTTTTTTTCTGTCAAAATGTCCATTTTGTCACTTTGAGAAAAACAGCAGGCGACAATTTTAAACAGACGATATTGCAGCAGCAAAAACGTTAAACATAGTTGTCATGTTTGGGGAACTGCGGCAATAGTCGCTGTAGGGAGGGAGTCGTTTTTTGAGAGGGCCGTTGTAGAGAGGGAACACTGTATAACATAATGTTGGTTTGTTGATAGTGATCAGTCATATTGGATACTGTCAAAAAGTTGTTAACTCTTTGCCTTCTGGGTATTTTTTCTTCAAAATTTCTTTTCTAAATGGGGTAAGAGTGTCAAACAGTTTGTATCCTGATGAGATATTGCCTCATGTAGCATCTCATAAAGATCCACAATATTTGCAACGGTAATCACAATTTTCCCTGTTAACACTTTGAACCCTAGACCCGCATATAGGCATTCTTTTCAAAGAGTGTAATGTGAATAGTACACTTGTCCTATGCAAACAGTGAAGACCCAGATCAGAGGGCTCCGAAAGGAGCCCTCTGATCAGGGTCTTCACTGTTTGTCATAATGCCAAACATTGACAAAAACAACCCTTAAAAGTCAGAAATGGACTAGACTAAATTGGAAACTGGAGTTTCAGGGAGGAAAGAGTTAAAGCGATCAATGATTGATAAAGTATGGATGTCTCTTAAAACAGTTAATTGACATATTAATACAGGAAAATAGTAAAACAAAGATCCTGAAGAAACTATCTGTTTTACTTTAGTCTTGTATTAAAGATTAAACTGCCACCTATAAGACTGATCACTAAAAAAGTTAATGGCTGCTCATCAAAAATTTGAATGCATTCAATTGCTAGATCACAATTAATCCTGATAGCTTATTTTATAACATTTAATTTTTGTTGTAATATATCAAATCAAAATATTGGTCGTGAAACAATGGTAGACAAAAGGTACTCAATTACATGCATAAATTATCAGTTATGCATGGTAGCATTGTTTGATCACCGTCTTACTTATAAAACATTATTCAAAACAATTTACATTTACTTTCTGAGACAAACATATACAAAGGTACAAGTGTACTTTCAATAATTCCAGTACAATTGAGATTCACATAAAAACATCCAGATTTCTTACTCATATGTTCCATACATTTTAAAGATATATGTTAATGTATAAAATTATGTAAAGATGAAAGCAAATTGAAAGAACCTTTTTTTTTCACATAGATGCTCAAAGTTTTAAACACTTTTTTTTTTTTTTATCTTACCACTGTTTTCAAGCCTGGCCTGAAACTTGGCAAGATGAAGACGCTACACTATATAGTTCTTCGCATGCTGGGTAACAGATATTTAAAAGTATGATGAAGACCTTGATTTTTAAATAATTGTACTGGTTGTGGAAATATTTGAAATAAATCATATCCAGGGCTCCAGATAAGAGTTAGTTTTTTCAACAAATCCCACATTTTCTCACTATTTTTAGCACCAAATCCTATGGTGTTACTACTCATTAGAATCGTCTCGAAGAGACGATTCTGATGAGTAGTGACACCATAGGGTTTAATTCAGAAATAAAGATTTTAGTTTTTGAAAAACTACCCTTATCTGGTGCTCTGCATACCCTTATAATTTCCACCAGTTTTTTTTCTAATAAGTCCTCAAAACATTTAGCTTATTGGTGAAGCACTGGAGAAAATGATAAAATAATGAGTTATATAACTCCCTTTTATCTGGTGTTCTGATCTATGTTCATGTCACATATCTATGTCTATGACACAGTCGGCAAGGGAAAATGCACTGATCTATTGAACATCTTCAACAGTATATGTGACATAGAACTCTTTACCCTTTACCCCATAAACACACCTTTTCACGCTTCTAAAAGCTCATACACCAAGAAAAGTAAGCCCAGCTAGGTTGCTAGCACATGGAATGTAAAAGACACTTCCAGAACCTTACCATGTGGGAGCTTAAAGCAGGCTGTAAGTAAAGCAGAATGCTCCTTTAGGAGCATTCTGCTCACTTACAACCTGCTTTAAGTGGTAACCGGTTTTAAAGGTAACCTGTTTTCAAACCTAGAAAACTATGGGGTAATGGGCTAACACATGTAACATATGGATACATACAGCAACAAACATATATAGCACTAACATTACAAATCGTGTAAATGTAAGAGCAAAAGACTTCAAAAACTTTAACCTGTCAATATTGAAACATAAAACATTGAAAACCGGAATGAACACAGAATCATGGAATGTTTAGGTCTCTCGGGTGTAACTCTTACATGCTTAAATTTTAACCCCTTTCACTGTTGTGACATTATCTGCTTTAACTCTTTGAACCCTAGTCCCGCATATAGGCGTGCTTTTCAAACAGTGTACATGTGAATAGTACACATGTCCTATACAAACAGTGAAGACCCAGATCAGAGGGCTCCGAAAGGAGCCCTCTGATCAGGGTCTTCACTGTTTGTCACAATGCCAAACATTGACAAAAACCCTTAAAAGTCAGAAATGGACTAGACTTAGATGGAAACTGGAATTGTCCATTTAAAGTTTCAGGGAGGAAAGAGTTAAACAATTGTCATCATCAAATATTTCTCGAATTCAATTCCATGCAGTTTGACTGCTAAAACATGGATACAAACTTTTGCAAAACAGTTAAGATCCTGATGAGATGCAGTGCTATGCGGTATCTGATCAGGATCCAAATTGTTTGCAAATAACCATTGTACTTAGGGTAAGGCAGTGAAGGAATTAAAGGAGCTGCTCCTGTTCTGGAGAAATCAATGACCCCTTTATATTGACTATTAAGGTATGTGTTTGCACAACAATGCCATTAATTTTTTAATGTAATATACATTGTATTAAAAGAATGGTATAAGTAGAGCAGACTTTTGATCAGAGGGCTCATAAAGGAGCTCTATGACCAGGGTCTACACTGCTACAGTGGAGAATCTGTTATTCTTTCCCAATAAACGCGTTTACGCTAAAACTATTATTTGCAGTGCAAACAGTTTGGAGCCAGATCAGACGCCGGGTAACCCGGCGTCTGATCAGGCTCCAAACTGTTTGCCACCAAGATAAACAAGAATTATCAGAAATGTCCAAAAGTTGTTCTTTTCTACGTTTTAGTGTTTTGCGTTTGCGTACGTTTGCGTTTAAAAGGGAAAGAATAACAGATTCTCCACTGTATCATGGACATTTATACTTGGTTCATGCACAGAAAGAGTAAACCCTATCATCATTAGAAACAAATAGAATGCTTTGAAAATTGATGTAACAAATGATTTCAATATTGCCCCTTCTAATCATAATGTGTTCCATGATCTGCCCTGAATGTTCAATTTCAAGAAGTTACTATGCCCAGATATCAACCATCTCAAATACAACCCCCTTATACAATGTTTAATCCATTCCTTCATAGTGATCAGTGTAAGAACTTATGTCAGGTAGCTGCATAAAGCAAGATGAAGGTAAAACAGAAAGCTCCTTTAGGAGCTTTCTGTTTTACCTTCATCTTGCTTTAACCCATTAAGCCATACTGACTCATATTGACGCATTGTGCAAACTTCTCATACTGACTCATTTTGACACACTTTAATCAACTAGCATGTATTGAGATAAGCATTGATAAAAAATTGTTTATCGCTTATGTGTTAAGCAGCCATCTGTCATTAACGCAATTAGTGAGTAAATGTATTGTTTAACTCTTTTGATAAGGAATAGGTAAAAATGTGCATAATGCACCTCTTAGAGGAAAGGATTCACAGTCTATTGTTCTTCCAATGTCTCAATATTCAACACTCTACTTGTCTTCAACTTCTGCCTCAATTCTATATTCAGGCTCATATACATCAATCCCTGCTGGTGGATCCTCCTTTAACTCAACAACAATGGGTTCCTGATCATCCTCATACTGTGGTGATGGGGTTCTCTTCTGCACAACGGCGTACTCATACTGTACATGCACGGGCTCGGGTTCATACACTCGCTCATCCTGGAAGGTTGAGACCACTACGGGTTCGGGCTCTAACTGGGGCTGGGGATCCCTTACTTGTACTTCCTGTACGTACTGTCGGTTGTCATAAACAACAGGCTCCGGCTCTGGTTGCTATAGAAATATTGGTATTTGTTATTTAACCCATTACCCCATAAATACCCATTTTCACACCTCAATTTATTGCAATCATGCAATGCCCCTCTAAATACAGTAATGAATATACACAATAAGATATATTTTTTATTTTGAAGCAGATGGTAGCTTAAAGCAGGCTAACAGTAAAGCAGAATGGGCCTTAGGCACATTCTGCTTAACTTAAAACCTGATTTAAGTGGTCACCAGCTGTTTTCGAAAATAGAAGCAGGTTGAAAGTGAAGCAGAATGCACCAATATGGCACATTCCGTTTTATTTTCAACCTGCTTTAAGTGGTCACCTGTCTTCGAAATTAGAAACATGGTATGGGTAAATAGGTAAATAGGTTAAAAAGAGCTTTAAAAAGAGCTGCAAAAATATTGTGGGTTTAATACCAGTACCAGCCTTATCTTCAACTTAACTGGCTTATTTCACTTTTTAATTTTATTCTGAAATCAGGCTATATGTTAGAATCTTACCTGGTTCATGAATAGCAAGGTGTAATGGGAAATGTAGTTAACCCTTAGCCCGCCAAATAAATTGTTGTCTGCTATATTTCACGTCTGCTTCAAGTTTCAAAGTGCTTCAAAGTTGCTCAAAATTGCTGAAAATGTTGTCCGAGTGTCAAACAGCTTGGATCCGGATGAGACGCTGAGTTACTCGGCGTCTCATCCGGATCCAAGCTGTTTGCATATGGAGCTATAGTCGTGAGTGGCAGGCTAAGGTTTAATGTACAAAGTACCTTGAGAAAACCTTGTAATGGGAAATGTAGTTAATGTACAAAGTACCTTGAGAAAACCTTGTAATGGGAAATGTAGTTAATTTACAAAGTACCTTGAGAAAACCTTGTAATGGGAAATATAGTTAATGTACAAAGTACCTTGAGAAAACCTTGTAATGGGAAATGTAGTTAATGTACAAAGTACCTTGAGAAAACCTTGTAATGGGAAATGTATTTAATGTACAAAGTACCTTGAGAAAACCTTGTAATGGGAAATGTAGTTAATGTACAAAGTACCTTGAGAAAACCTTGTAATGGGAAATGTAGTTAATGTACAAAGTACCTTGAGAAAACCTTGTAATGGGAAATGTATTTAATGTACAAAGTACCTTGAGAAAACCTTGTAATGGGAAATGTAGTTAATGTACAAAGTACCTTGAGAAAACCTTGTAATGAGAAATGTAGTTAATGTACAAAGTTCCTTGAGAAAACCTTGTAATGAGAAATGTAGTTAATGTACAAAGTACCTTGAGAAAACCTTGTAATGGGAAATGTAGTTAATGTACAAAGTACCTTGAGAAAACCTTGTAATGGTAAATGTAGTTAATGTACAAAGTACCTTGAGAAAACCTTGTAATGGGAAATGTAATTAATGTACAAAGTACCTTGAGAAAACCTTGTAATGAGAAATGTAGTTAATGTACAAAGTTCCTTGAGAAAACCTTGTAATGAGAAATGTAGTTAATGTACAAAGTACCTTGAGAAAACCTTGTAATGGGAAATATAGTTAATGTACAAAGTACCTTGAGAAAACCTTGTAATGGGAAATGTAGTTAATGTACAAAGTACCTTGAGAAAACCTTGTAATGGGAAATGTAGTTAATGTACAAAGTACCTTGAGAAAACCTTGTAATGGGAAATGTAGTTAATGTACAAAGTACCTTGAGAAAACCTTGTAATAGGAAATGTAGTTAATGTACAAAGTACCTTGAGAAAACCTTGTAATGGGAAATGTATTTAATGTACAAAGTACCTTGAGAAAACCTTGTAATGGGAAATGTAGTTAATGTACAAAGTACGTTGAGAAGACCTTGTAATGAGAAATGTAGTTAATGTACAAAGTTCCTTGAGAAAACCTTGTAATGAGAAATGTAGTTAATGTACAAAGTACCTTGAGAAAACCTTGTAATGGGAAATGTAGTTAATGTACAAAGTACCTTGAGAAAACCTTGTAATGGTAAATGTAGTTAATGTAAATGTACCTTGAGAAAACCTTGTAATGGGAAATGTAGTTAATGTACAAAGTACCTTGAGAAAACCTTGTAATGGGAAATGTAGTTAATGTACAAAGTACCTTGAGAAAACCTTGTAATGGGAAATGTAGTTAATGTACAAAGTACCTTGAGAAAACCTTGTAATGAGAAATGTAGTTAATGTACAAAGTTCCTTGAGAAAACCTTGTAATGAGAAATGTAGTTAATGTACAAAGTACCTTGAGAAAACCTTGTAATGGGAAATGTAGTTAATGTACAAAGTACCTTGAGAAAACCTTGTAATGGGAAATGTAGTTAATGTACAAAGTACCTTGAGAAAACCTTGTAATGGGAAATGTAGTTAATGTACAAAGTACCTTGAGAAAACCTTGTAATGGGAAATGTAGTTAATGTAAATGTACCTTGAGAAAACCTTGTAATGGGAAATGTAGTTGAGAAAACCTTGTAATGGGAAATGTAGTTAATGTACAAAGTACCTTGAGAAAAAAAAAGTTTTTATTCTCCCATGAGGAAGAACTTTAGTTTAGCCATAATTGCTTGCAAATGGTGTACATCCTGTAAATTTATAAAGTTGTAGCTTGGAAACTGTCGATGTTTGAAGGACAACGTATGTATATATAAGACTGGATACCGATTAAAGAATATGGGTAAAACAGTGTACCCACATAGGGGAGGAGTGTTGGGGGGGGGTTTAAAAATATACAGAAACCTTAAGGTTTTGGCAAAGATTGAATCAGAGGTTACAAACTTACCACCACCATGATGGGAGCTGGTGTTGCATGGGTCTTGTGCACTGAAAATAACAATACATAAGTCAGCTCAGGTAATTCACTACAGTGGAGTTGTCCACAGTCAACATAGGGTCACAAGTCAAAAACACACTACACTTATCCTGCATGCTACAGCCAGTGTTTATTTCATACAATGTTGATTTTCTTTTTCAAATGCAACTATCAATTTTCGAAAAATGACATGTTACTGGTGACTTTTGTGAACATAGGATGAGAACGAAAGCAATGTTTGCTTGTTAACTCTTTCCTCCCTGATACTTTAAATGGACAATTCCAGTTTCGATTTTGTCTAGTCCATTTCTGGCTTTTAAGAGTTGTTTTGTAAATTTTGGCTTTACTTACAAACAGTGAAGACCCTGATCAGAGGGCTCCTTTCGGAGCCCTCTGATCTGGGCCTTCACTGTTTGCACATGACAAGTGTACTATTTACATGTACGCTGTTTGAAAAGACGCCTATATGCGGGACTAGGGCTCAAAGGGTTAAGTTCTTCACCTTTTGGCGCCATTGGCAGTGAAAAAGTTGAGGCTCTTAATACAATTAATAATTTATCACACTTACCCAGTATTTGCTTCTTCTGCTGTTTCCTACAAATATGAAAAATAAGAATTGTTGATCAAGCTGTAACTACAATGAGAGCCACATTAAAAGTGTATGTTAAACTACAGTCAAACCGATGCCTAGATAGGGAACAAACTATATTCCCCCCCCCCCCCTTCTGTGTTAAAGGCAAGTGACTGTCAATAAATATTCATTTATGGTACTACAGTGGAGAATCTGTTATTCTTTCCCAATAAACGCGTTTACGCTAAAACTATTATTTGCAGTGCAAACAATTTGGAGCCAGATCAGACGCGGGGTAACCCGGCGTCTGATCAGGCTCCAAACTGTTTGCCACCAAGATAAACAAGAATTATCAGAATTGTCCAAAAGTTGTTCTTTTCTACGTTTTAGTGCTTTGCGTTTGCGTACGTTTGCGTTTAAACGGGAAAGAATAACAGATTCTCCACTGTAGTACTTATATTGAGAAGTAAGCACTGGTGTCCTATGGTACTTATGCGGAGGAAAGGGTTAAAGCAGGCTACTCTTTGAAGAAACATATGAACAGGTTTACTGCATGCTGCCACTTATTGCTTTACTTCAGTTCTGTCGTAAGCTGTCTCATGTTGTTCAGATAGCTAATTCATAATATATTAGGTGGCTGCTAAACATATCTATGACTGTAACTTAAGATTATTGGTTTTCTCCTTAGATCAACAGTGATTTTAGAGATCAAATTTCTAGCAAGTAGACTAAGTAGGTAGGAAAAGATACCGAAGGATCCTAAGTATTGGAACAGGCAGGCATGAGCATACAGTGTAGACCCTACACTAATAACCATTCAGTTTGCACTTTTTGGACAAATCAATATGACAAAATCAGTAATTAATTCTAATCTTAGGATAATTACATAAGTAATTGGTAATTGGTACAATTGAACATGTTGAAAGGGAAAACATTGTTTTTACCAACGAATTACATCTCTACGAACATTACAAAGTAGAATACAATGGATTTGAAAAGTTTGGTGAAGTCTCAGAAATTTCACACTTTGATAATTTCCTCCGGGTTCTCCTACATGACCTAGAAAAGTGTAAGAGTTATCAGAATCCGTAAAGTGAACCCTTGGCAATAATATCTCCAAATTTGGAAGGAATCAAACAAAATTGTTGGATTAAGTTAAGTGGTGAGAAAGTGATAGGTACAATGCATTGCATGCAACCTATGGAGATTTTACCCATGGTGCTTTAAGTCCATTTTGAGTAGTATATATTAACCCGTTACCTCATAGCCTGTTTCTAGTTTTAAAGAACAATGACCAGTTAAAGTAGGTTGAAAGTAAAGCAGAATGCACCTTAAAGCACATTCTGCTTTACTTTTAACATGCTTTAAGCATTTATCTGCTAGAAGATAGAAAATGTTTCTATGTTTCATATTTATGACTATATAAAATGGGGTATTTTCTTTAGTGGAGGAATAATTTAGAGGGGTAAAAAGGCATAATTATGGGGGAATGGGTTAAGCAGAAGGGTTAAGCTGCTCATATCTTTGACAAATATATTATCATATGTATAAAATTGACCTGTATTGTAAATAGCAAGCAAACTAAAGTTTTGTCTGAAAATGGGCCTAACCAGCAGCATACAAAAACAGGCTGAGCCCTAACCAGCATCATAAAAAATGGGCTGAGCCTTATCCAGCAGCATACAAAAACATGCTGAGCCCTAACCAGCAGCATATAAAAATGGGCTACGCCTAACCAGCAGCATACACAAATGGGCTGAGCCCTAACCAGCAGCACGCAAAAAATGGGCTGAGCCCTAACCAGCAGCATATAAAAAGCTTGATTTTAAGCCACAGAAAAAAAATCCAGCTGAACTTTTACATACCAAATGCTGATGTGATGTAGCCCAATGTCCTTTTTGCAAAGCATTTTTGTTTTGGGTACAAGAACACCATGATACAGGAAAGAAGACATCATCTTTTTAGGTGAAACATTTGTGCAAACAATTACATTAATGTATTATGCCGGTTGCAAAATAGATTGGAGCCAAGTAACTCTGCGTCTTATCAGGCTTCAAATTGTTTGCCACTCAGATTTCAATAAGGCATTAATGTTTTCAATACTGTCATTTTCTACATTTCATGCATTGTGTTTCGTTTCGTTTCATTTAAAAGAAAAACGTCTTCCCTTCTGTACATACACTCATTGCAAAAAGAAACGCACATTTTTCATTACACTATTTGTATTTAGAAGGAACTTATTTGTTAATTAATATTTTCATTAAGGTCAGTAGTTCTGTCTTGGGGTATCAATATTGAAAAACACAACCTGCACAAATCAGTGCGATGTTTAAAACAGACTGCAGTTCTCTTTAGATGCAAAATAATCGTGAGATTTTTACCCCTTCACCATTTCATTTTCGCTGCTTCAAATTTGTTGTTTGTAATATCGTTTCAAAGTAAGATCTAATGTAGTATGAATTAAAACATATCGATACGAGTGACAAACAGTTTGGATCCTGATCAGACGCCGCATTACGCGGCGTCTGATCAGGATTCAAACTGTTTGCAAATGCAATTTTTGGCGTCATTAAGAGTGAAAGGGTTAAAAAGCAGCACACTGGTCTTGAGTTTTTTGTTTCTGAACTTGTTACCGAATTATATCAATCTTGAGATATGGTATAAGTATTCTAATTTTTCTTCAAAAAAGATTCTTAATCTGGGCATGAGCACGATGTGCGTTTCTTTTTGCACTGAGTGTATATATTGCATAGGCACAATTAGAACACAATTTACATCGATATATTTCACAAGCTACAGTAAAACCCCTCTATTATGACCACAAAACTGTGTTAACCCATTACCCCTTAAAAACGCCTTTTTACACATCTATTTATTCCTCCACTGAAGAAAAAAGTTCCAATTTATACAGCCAAGAATATGTACCAGAAGAAATATTTTCTATATCCTAGCAGATGGTAGATTAAAACAGGCTGAAAGTAAAGCAGAATGTGCCTTAAGGCACATTCTGCTTTACTTTCAACCTGCTTTAAGTGGTCACCTGTTTTCAAAGCTTGAAATAGGCTATGAGGTAATGGGTTAATGATTAAGTATCTAAGACAGGTGACTGCTTTTACCTTGCTTTAAGCTGTCACCTGCCTTTATAAAATCAATTAGCCTTCTTTTTAGTGAAGGTAATAAAGAGGTTTTACTGTATATGAAGCATTATAACAATACCATCAATAATAAGCAATTCAACAGATACATTTTAAACATTCTAAGGGCTATGTACAAATTGCCTTTAACAAATAAAATATAGATCTATTGCATATTTTGCATATATTTTAATCCTCATCTTGTATGTGAAAAACAGTCGAACCTCGATAACTTTAACACGCTTCATTAAAACTTGCCCAAATTTCTTCAGTTCAAAATTTCAATAACAGTTACTAGAAATTTTACAATCAAATTTACCCTTATATTAAATCAAGTTAACTTAACCCTTAGCCCGCCAAACAAATTGTCGTCTGCTATATTTCTCGTCTGCTTCAAGTTTCAAAGTGCTTCAAAGTTGCTCAAAATTGCTGAAAATGTTGTCCGAGTGTCAAACAGCTTGGATCCGGATGAGGCGCCGAGTTACTCGGCGTCTCATCCGGATCCAAGCTGTTTGCATATGGAGCTATTGTCGTGAGTGGCAGGCTAAGGGTTAACTTAAGTGAGTTTAATTTATCTTGTTAGCTGTTTAACAAAACTGAAATAAACATTCACATAACTTTATTAGCCCTTTTCACCACAAAAACACAAATGTTGAGCCCTTTACCTTTTCCCACATAGCACAATTTTACATACTGATGTTGATCTAGAAATGGCAGCTTAAAGCAGGAAGAAACTAAAGGAGGGAGCTCCTATAAGAGTCAACTGCTTTATTTTTTTTATCTTGCTTGACACAGCCACCAGTGTCTCAAATACCAAAAGGAGTTTTTTATCCATTACCCAATATTTACATGCCTATTTACGCCTTTTTTATTCTTCCACTGAAGACAATAGGTCCGTTTTACACAGTCATGAATATGTATTGTTAAAAATATTTTCTATATCCTAGTAGATGGTAGCTTAAAGCAGGCTGAACGTAAAGCAGAAGGTGCATTAAGGCTCATTCTGCTTTACTTTCAACCTGTTTTAAGTGGTCACCTGTCTTCAATGCTAGAAACCTACTATAATTTTGTTAATATAAAATTCTTAGTCAAACCTGCATCCATAAGTATGAAACAGGGCTCCAGATAAGAGCGAGTAAACTGAACAAATCCAACATTTTCTCACTCATTTCAGCACCAAAATGTTATAATGGTGTAACTATAGTAACACAAATTCAGAAATAAAGATTTTAATTTTTGGAATACTATACCCTTGATATCTGGAGCTCTGGGTATGGATGGGGGAAACAATTGGTGCATTACACAGGTTTCCCAGGACAATTATACTTCAGTCAATATTGTATTAAGCCATCATTGATTGAAGTAGCATGGAGATCTATGAACAATGCGTGACAGAAATAATGCATCTTGCATCCCATTACCAAATAAATACACCTTTTAACGCCTTTAATTTATTCCTCCACAAAAACAAATAGTTCCACATTGTACAGCTATCAATTTGCATCATAAGAAATAGTTACTATATCCTTCCAGATGGTAGCTTAAAGCAGGCTGAAAGTAAAGCAGAATGTGCCTTCAGGCTTTACTTTCAGCCTGCTTTAAGCGGTCACCTGTCTTTGACACTAGAAATTGGCTATGGGGTAATGGGTTAAGCAACTGCCTTAGTTAAAGTTTACCAAATGGTGTTCTATTGAGTGATGGTTTAATACAATATTGACTGAATATCTACCATTAACATGATCTTAACAAACAACTAATGAGTACAATAGAAGCAACAGTTTTATGTATAACCCTCATAGTGCTAATAATCTTCTATTAGCTTTACCCTTCTTCATCGTCGTCGGTACAACACTGCCAAAGACCATGGCCTCTCTCGCTACATTAAGACAGACAGTCACAGGATAAAGAACCAGGGCTCCAGATAAGAGAGAGTACGTTTAACTGCATAAATCCAACATTTTCTCAGTTATTTCAACCCAAATCCTATGTTGTTACTACTCATCAGAATCGTCTCTTCGAGACAATTCTAATGAGTAGTAGCACCACAGGGTTTAAAGCAGAAATAAGGATTTTAGTTTTTGAAATACTCCCCTTATCTGGAGTCCTGTGAAGAACAACACAAACAGATAAGAACAGAGAAACTGACTGGAGCTGTGATGGTGATATTTCATAGCAAATAATTGTAGAAAATTCAAGATACACTACAGTCTCTGATAACCCAACATCCTTCACTCTTTCACCCCTAAAACTTATAATGTTAAAGTCCACTTTCAAATTAAGTCTATTACATTTTTTGCTATTTAGGGGTTACTTTTCTTAATGACAAACAGTGCATTCTCTTGCAAGATGGCTCCTATAAGAACCCTATGATCAGGGTCTTAACTGTTTGCATAGGAAAAGACAAGTGTAAAGTCATTAAAGCTCCTTTAAACTCATAGCCTTCTAGTTCTGAAGACAAGTTGACTACTTAAAGCAGGTTGAAAGTAAAGCAGAATGTGCCTAAAGGCACATTCTGCTTTACTTTCAGCCTGCTTTAAGCTTTCATCTGCTTGAATGTAGAAAATATTTCTTATGATATATACTTATGATTGTATCAAATGGAACTATTTTCTGCAGAGGAGGAGTATATCAAATGCGTAACAATGCATATATATTGAGTAACGGGTTAAGAGGCTCTCTGCATTACACATATTTTAAACATCTGCCAATTAGCCAACTTGTTTTGAGTTGCTGCTTAATTTCCCTACACTGGAAAGCTCTCAAACTTACAGTACAGAAGGGTATAGCTGGGCTTTCAGAGGATTTGTAAAATAGAAAAAAATTAATATTTTCAAATGTTAATTTTCCTGGCAAGCTGTTTTAAGCATAATCTTTGAAAAACGTAAGCTGTAGCATAAAATCCATGCCCAAATGTCTGCAAAATCATGCTGTCAATATGTAACAAATAAGCTGAAACCATGGATTATCACATAGCAGCACTCAAGGCAAACATCAAGGCAGCTCATCTCCTCCACAGTTTAAACCCTTTACTCCCTAATAACGTATTTCTAGTTTTGAAGATAAGTTACCACTTAAAGCAGGTTGAAAGTAAAGCAGAATGCACCTTATGGTGCATTCTGCTTTACTTTCAGCCTGCGTTAAGCTACCATCTGCCAGACTAGAGAAAATATTTCTTATGATTATGATTAATAGTCATAAGTGTATAAATTTGAACTAATTTATTCAGCGGAGGAAATAAACTAAATGTGCAGAAATGAATATCTATATGGGGTATTGGGTTGAGAAACGCAGAAAACATATGACAGTAAAATACATGTATAGATGTTTTAGATACAAGCCTGGGACAAGAAGGGACCTGTGTTTAACAACTTTTACAAATAACAGAGCTTTAGATAAGAGCTAAAATCTTCATTTCTGCATTAAACCCTATGGTGTCACTACTCGAAGAGACGATTCTAATGAATAGTGTCACCATAGAATTTGGTGTTGACATAAGTGAGAAAATGCTGGATTTGTTCAGTTTAATCCCTCTTAGCTGGAGCCCTGAAATAATCATGGATAGTCTTAATGAGAGGAGGTTGCAAATTGTCTGAGAAAAGTAAATAAGTGTAAGTGAATATTCTATTATAGATCTAGTCAATCAAGAGTTGTCAGAAGATTTAATTTTGATTTGTTTTGATTTTACGTCGCTTTCAACAGTATTTCAGTCATATCGCGACGTCCAGCTTATTACAGGTGGAGGAAGACCCCAGAAGTCCTTTATGCACTGTTTCAGGCACAAATCGGCAACTGGGTAGAACCACCGACCTTCCGCAAGCCAGCTGGAAGGCTTCCCCACATGAAAAATCCGAACGACCCTACTGGGATTCAAACTCACAGTGGTGAGGAGCTTAGTGATGTAAGTCACAGTGACTATACCACTAGGCCACGGAGGCCCCTCAACTTGCAGACAGAGGCAAAGGTCAAGGTCACAGGAGTCATAATTTCCCAAGGTATGTATGCTGAAAGTATGAAAGCTGTAGGTCAAAGGGTATAGTAGGGAGCAACTTTCAAAACTTAAAAGAATATATCAAAACTTAAACGCAGAAGCTGAGGTCAAGGTCAAATGGGTCAAAATGTTTATATTGATAGAAAGATCATGTCTCAAGGCATATGTGCTACAAGTATAAAAGCTGTAGGTGTAAGGGCATAGAAGCTATGAACATTTTCATGAGAAGCTAATGCTAATGGGAACTGCAAAGACAACAGGAATGCCAACGCCAACAACTGGTTGACAACATAATGCTCTCCTGGCTCCAAGGTTATAAAGCATTTGAGATGAGTCTGAAGTCATTCTCAAGCATTTGATTGGTCAGATGCTTGAGAACTCACTCAGACTCAGTCCAAAAGCTTTATAACCTTGGTCCCTGGACAATCATCTTTGCCAGTGTACTCTCTCTACAGAAATCATACAAACTCAGGAAACCTATTTATGTTAGTTTATGACAAGTCCATACCCAGGCTTGATGAAATAACACTGAGAGAAGATACTAAGATTGAGATAAATTTGCATTTCCAAAGGGTACAGTAGACGATTATATTAATTTCTGATTAATATAATAAAATGAACTCTGGTTATATTCATATGCCCACAGCAAATTGATAATGTTTCACTCAATGACATTTGTTTAAACTTTGAACTTTAAAGTAAAACTTAAATAAACCAGACACTTAAATTCAGTTTTAAGACAGTTGGTAGTTTATTGCAAGACAAAAGTAATAAGAAAGCACCCAGTGAGTTTTCTGCATTAATAATATTTAGCATTAAACAGTCACCTGTCTATAAAGTTTTCTAAATACTGTCTGATTAGCCAATTTGTAACCCTATAAATGCACCTTTTTACGCCTCTATTACTGCACTAAAGAAATTAGTCCCTTGCGTAAGTCCTGGACATGAATGACAGAAGGCATTTCCAGTATCTTTCCAGGTAGCAGCTTAAAGCTTACAGGTTGAAACATAATAGGGTTAAAGTTTATGAGAGGTTTTACTGTATTTTACCTATGTTACACAACCAATTCTTCAAGACAGATGGCTCCTAATTAAATGCTGGAAAAGTAATGGAAATGCCTCTCATAATTCCTTTCTTCCTAGCTGGGCACTACCTTTCTTAGTGTATGAATAATTGAGGCATAGAAAGACATACAGTCAAAACTTGATACTTCAAACTCTTTTAACCCATTACGCCACAAATACGCCTTTAAATGCCATTAATTTATTTCTCTTCTGAAGAAAATTGTTCCAATTTATACTGTCATAAATAAAAATCATAAGAAATAGTTTCTATATTCTAGCAGATAATAGCCTAAAGCAGACTGAAAGTAAAGCAGAATGCGCCTTGAGGCACATTCTGCTTTACTTTCAACCTGCTTTAAATGGTCAACTATCTTCAAAACTATAAACAGGCTATGGCGTAATGGGTTAAATCGACCTTATGATCTGGCTTACGTCAAAGATACCCATATTTCAAAGTTTAAACATGGCTATAAGCCACGTTTTAACTAATGAAATATGGGTATGTTTGTACTACGTACTATAGCGAGTTCAAATGATTAAGTTTGGACTGTATTTAAGGGGTAAAGAATTATCACTAGTTGTTAGTTTATCCTGATGATGATAAAGTGGTGAAGTAAACTACATATATTACTTACGCAGCTCGGATACACATGAAGGCAACGATACAGAAGATGATGACCAGGAAGATAAGGACAGCGATGATGATGAGGATGATGAGCACCGCCTTGTCCTCCAGTCTGATCTTATCACTGCTACTGGCAAGCTGCAGAAATATAAAAAAAAAGGTCAAGGTCACTCTTTCCTCCCTGAAACTTTAAATGGACAATTCAAGTTTCCATTTAAGTCTAGTCCATTACTGACTTTTGAGGGTTGTTTTTGTCAATGTTTGGCATTATGACAAACAGTGAAGACCTTGATTAGAGGGCTCCTAGGAGCCCTCTGATCTGGGTCTTCACTGTTTGCATAGGACAAGTGTACTATTCACATGTACACTGTTTGCAAAGGATGCCAATATGCAGGACGAGGGTTCAAAGGGTTAAGGTCACATGTAGGTCTATCAACTATTTCCATTATACAGTAAAACACCTCTATTTCGATCCCTGCATTGTGTTAAAAAGGTGTTTAACGCAGGTGGTGGCTTAAAGCAAGTTGAGCTGAAATCTGCTATAAAATAGAGCAGATTTCTCATCTTTTATATTAATGACTATAAAATGAACTTTTTTCTTGAGTGGAAGAATAAATTAACCCTTTCGCTCTCAATGACGCTTTAAAGCGCGTTTTCAAACAGTTTAGATCCTGATCAGACACTCATTTTGATTTGATTTGTTTTGATTTTACTTCGCTTTCAACAGTATTTCAGTCATATCGCGACATCCAGCTAATTGTAGGTGGAGGAAGACCCTAGAAGTCCTTTTATGCACTGTTTCAGGCACAAATCGACAACTGGGTAGAATCACCGACCCGCAAGCCAGCTGGTACATGAAAATTCCGAACGACCCCACTGGTTTTGAGATATTTTCAATCATACGTACTGCCATATTGTTGAACTTTAAAACAACATTGTAGACAACAATGAAACCGTGAGGGGGTAAACATCTCATGAAAAAGTTGGTAAAGAAAAGGTTAAATGAGTTTAAATGTGTATCTATGGAGTAAAGGGTTAAATGTTTTGTCTGTCCCTGCTTTGTTCATAAGTCCACACATTTTAGAAAACGGACCTCAATGCAAAAAAGGTCATAGAGGTCAAAGGTCAAGGTCATCAAATGGCAATACCACATGTTGTACTCATAAAGGAGCATCAGCATGTGAAGATGCATTACTATAGCTACTGTATTAACTTCAAGAAACTTCATCTTGGTCAAAGTGGTAAAGGCCAAAGAGGTAAAGGTCAAAGATCTAGATCACCAAACTGTAATGCAACCATATTCATTGAGATACTCTGCCGCCAGTGTAAAGTGACGCACATGTCCCGCCTTCAAGACATCCATGGCAGGGTAGACAATAAAACTACACATACCTCCACATCCCTTATGTAGAGGAGATCAAAGTCTTTCTTCCTGTTGGAAATCTCACGGCTGATAATATTTCTCAGCTCTACACCTGACACTATCTGAAACTGACCATTCCCCAGTCGTCTAACACCAGATACATACACATCAGACCTGTATATAGAAAAACAGTCATACAGTGTTCCCTCCCAACAACGACTCCCACCTTACAATGACTCTTGCCAAAGTTCCCTAAATATGACAGTTATGTCTAACGCTTTTACTGCTGCAATATCGTCTGCTTAAAATTGTCGTCTGCTGTGTTACATAATTATAAGTAGACATTTTAATAGAATAAAATTTAAAATAATGACGAGTGACAAACAGCTTGAATCCAGACCAGACGCCGCGTTACGCGGCGTCTGGTCTGGATTCAAGCTGTTTTCAAATGTAAGCCAATTCTTGATTTTCCCTCTCTATAACGACTCCCTTTGAACAACACACACACTCTGTGTCTCCAACTGGGTGTCGTTCTAGAGAGGGAGCACTGTACTTCATACATCTGACCTATACAGTGAAACGCCTAAAACGACGGACATAATGTGGGGACAACATAAATTTCAAGTTTAGAGGGGTTTCCAGATCAGAGGGGTACAGTGGAGAATCTGTTATTCTTTCCCAATAAACGCGTTTACGCTAAAACTATTATTTGCAGTGCAAACAGTTTGGAGCCAGATCAGACGCCGGGTAACCCGGCGTCTGATCAGGCTCCAAACTGTTTGCCACCAAGATAAACAAGAATTATCAGAATTGTCCAAAAGTTGTTCTTTTCTACGTTTTAGTGCTTTGCGTTTGCGTACGTTTGCGTTTAAACGGGAAAGAATAACAGATTCTCCACTGTAAGAGTATATTTTATGGCAGCATACAGTTGAACTACTTTATTCATTGGAATCTGGATGAATAAATTAAAGGCATAAAAATGTTCTCAAACATGTCCCTAACAAACCCTATTTCATAACCACTTCAGTATTGAGTAATAAATTTAACCCATTATTTTGTCACTAGATCTATACACCTTTTTCAATAATTCATTATTTCCTCTACTTAAAAGATATAGATCCAATCAAATGATAAAATTATCATCCAAGTAATTAACATAAACTAGAACACTGACCAAGTCAGAAAGGGCCCCACAAAAGCACCCAGAAGGAGTAAGGCACAGAGAGAAAACTGCACATAGTATCACTGAAGCAAAGCAGTAAAGAATATATAGAGTTGTCACTTGTGACCTTATTACCAACATGTTCAAGACTTAACTAATGTAAACATTGGCAGAAAATTTGGTTAAAATTGGACGAAGTGTTTCATTTACAGAGAGGACAGGACTAAAATGGTATTTCAAGGGGCATAATCCTGGCATGCCATGTGCAAATTAGCTGGTAATCAAAGTTGGCAAAGATTTTATGCATTCATATAGAAAATTTAAGCAAGTTTGTAAAATATCAGATGAAAACTACATGTAAATGATTACAAGATAGGAAAAGGCCAAAACCAACAATTTTGAATAATTCAAGGGGCATAATCCTGACAGGTAGGTAATACAAGCAGGGTTAGAAATTAGCTAAAAATTACACTTGCATTTTTTTGCGAGTGACTTTTGAACTTACTCGCAAAATGCAAAAACTACTCGCGAAAGTTAAACTGTCATTCTGAACATATATGTTTTAACTTTTAACCCGACACAGACGTGTAGTAATCAAATACGATCTACCTACACTTCGTGTATTTCATAGTTGTACATTTGTGGTTACAGCTGACAAGGGATAAGATCTTGATTTTCATATCTATGTGGACATACCAAAGGAGTATTTTTCTTACATTTTATAATATTAATTGGGGAGAATGCATGCTGTATGCACTAGGCAGACCGCACACGATTTCATTACTCGAAAATTAGGTCAGGTTTAGATTGCCAATCCGTCTACGATACAAACGTTTTTTCACTGGTCGTATATTTCAGGGCTGTGGTTAATAAACAGTATGTCACAGTAGAATTAGAAGTATACTTGTACTCGTGCGAGTCTTTTAAATGGCCTCGTCTTTGAAGAACGGTTTCGGTTGTTGAGTCTCAGACTCTGTGTGTGATAAGAATTGTTTACACATCGGAACTCCGAAGTAGCAAAGTGCGCGTTTCATTAGCCAATGAGAATTGGGAAAGTCCGTCATTACGTCATTCTTACAGACAAAAAAGAGGTTGAAACTGCCCGAGAAGCTATGATTGGCTTACGAAAAGTATTCGCTTGTCTTCTCGTCCATTTCCGCCACTCGAAATGCTACGGAATAAACCGAGCATAGCCTTACAGACGCTATACTGTGTTTAGCTGTCCGAAAAACCGTACTCGCATTTTTTTGCGAGTTTGTTGAAAAATCACTTGCAATTTACAAATTCCACTCGCATTATGCGAGTATGCGAGCTTAAATTCGAACCCTGACAAGGGGCATAATCCTGACAGGTAGGTAATACAAGGGACATAATCCTGACAGGTAGGTAATACAAGAGGGCCATGGCCCACAAGTCGCTCACCTGAAACAATATGGGCAAGACAATATTGTGATATATATTAAGCTATAAAAAGATTTTTTAAGGTTTTCCTATGTAAGTATATATGAAACTGATAAGCCCAGGGGCAGGGCCAAATTTGATCAATGGGTCATAATTTGAACAATCTTGGTAGATGACCATAAAGCAAAGCTACATGTCAAATATAAATGATCTGGGCCTTACGGTTTCAGAGAAGAAGATTTTTTAAAGGTTTTCCTATGAAAAACTAATAAGCCCGAGGGCGGGCCATTTTTGGCCCAGGGGTCATATGAACAATCTAGGTAGAGGACCATAAGGCAAAGCTAATTTAAGCTATATGTCAAATATTAAAGATCTGGGCCTTATTGTTTCAGAGAAGAAGGTTTTTAAAGGTTTTCCTATATAAGTCTATGTAAAACTGATAAGCCCCAGGGCGGGGCCAATTTTGACCCAGGGGTCATAATTTGAACAATCTTGGTAGAAGATCATTAGGTTATTATACATACCAAATGTCAAATATAAATGATCTGGGCCTTACAGTTTCAGAGAAGATTTTTAAACGTTTTCCTATGAAAAACTGATAAGCCCAAGGGCGGGGCCATTTTTGGCCCAGGGGTCATAATTTGAACAATCTTGGTAGAGGACTATAATGCAAAGCTACATGTCACATATAAATGATCTGGGCCTTACAGTTTCAGCGATGAAGATTTTTAAACGTTTTCCTAAGAAAAACTGATAAGCCCAAGGGCGGGGCCATTTTTGGCCCCAGGGTCAAAATTTGAACAATCTTGGTAGAAGATCATTAGGTTATTATACATACCAAATATCAAAGGTCTGGGCCTTTTGGTTTCTGAGAAGAAGATTTTTAAAGATTTTCTTATGCACTAAAAGTTGTCTATACGATCATGTCAGAAAATCTAGTCTCACAGCAAGGGGAATAACAAGGTTTCGTTCCCCCTTGTCACTGATGCTTCTGATAAAGTTTGGTTGAAATCGGGTCAGTGGTTTCAGAGGAGATGTTGTTTGAAAATGTGGACGTACGACGTACGACGGAAGCCGGACGGAATGGGATCACAATAGCTCACCCTGAGCCAAAGGCTCAGGTGAGCTATTAAGGGGCATATTACTGACACATCTCATGCATTTTGGCTGATAATCAAAGTTGGCCTAGATTTTACACCAGACTTAGTCCTATAAAGACTTTCACCAAATTAGTACAAGGTCCTACAAAACTAGTTAAGTTAGAGAACAAAAAGACTGAAACATTCAATTTCTAATAATTCTAGGGTCATAACTCAGAACTGCCTTATATGATTTGGTAAATATATAACTCAACTCAGATTACACGGCGGTTACTATAGGGCACACACAGGTTGAGTCCTAACTACACTTGTAATATATAGTACAGAATATAAATACTACAGTATTCCCTCCCTACAACGGCCCTCCCAACGACGACTCCCTCCTTGCAACAATGCTTGCCGCAGTTCACCAAACATGACATTTATGTCTAACCTAATCACGACTGCAATGCCATCTACTTAAAATTATTGTCTGCTGTTTTCCTCAAAGTTACATAATGAACATTTGGACAGAAAAAAAACTTAATAACAAGTAACAAACAGCTTGAATCCAGATTAGATGTCTGATCTGGATTCAAGCTATTTGCAAATGTAAGCCAATTTCTCTCTCTATAACGACTCCCTCCAAATAACACACACAATTTTTGTCTCCCGCTGGATGTCGTTGTAGAGAGGGAGCGCTGAAATTATAATGTGTCAAGTTTTACTCACCACAAGGTGGGGGAGGCACCCCTGCCCTCCGTCACATGGTCTTCGATCTCATTAATGCACAGGTAGTCCAAATCTGCAGCTTCCTCAATGATGCTGAAAATAAAATCAGCTTCATTAACGCATTGAACCATTGCGACAAGTATACTCACCATTTACAAACACTGTTCCTGTAAAGAGTACACTTGGCCTATGCAAACAGTGTAGATCAAGATCAAAGGAGCCCTCTGACCAGGGTCTACACTGTTTGCATAGGACAAGTGTACTCTTTGCTGGTACACTGTTTGCAAATGACGCATATATGCGTGACTAGGGTTCAAAGAGTTAAGCTGTCACCTGTTTTTATACAATCAATTATCCTTCGTTTTACCATCTACGAGGATATGAAGACAATTTCGTATGCTGCAATATTCATAATACAGTCCACACTCGTTAATCCGAATTTCATGGGACCAAGAAAAATAATTCGGATTAACGGGAGTACGAATTAAGCGATTGGATCGATTACAGTCACCTTGTATCAACTTTGTCATCTCCGGTCATCGTTTTTGATAGGGTGTCCTTCCCGTAATATTTCTTTTCAGTTAATGCATATACTTAAAAAAAGTTATTTTTTTTGTTTTGGCTTAATACTTATGCAATAATAATGATGTGCTTTAAATTTGATAACTTTGTTTAATCCCATAATCCAGTTAATGAAACCAACTAAACACAAACCTCTGTTTACTCTCTGCTACTTACGGACATACGCGTCGGTACCCATATGTGTATTCATAAAGACATTACACACTAGATACATGAACAAAACGGCACGTTTTACGACAACGGTTTTGATAACACAAATCATGAAATACATTATAATTTATCTAATACATTTATGTCATAAATATTAAATCGTAACAAAAGCTTGAAACTTCGAAAAACGGCGATAATACTTTTTCCGCATTTGTAAACGATTTACGTACGTACATGTACACACAGCGTTCAAAGTGAAGAAGCGATCTCAATATCGCAAAGAAGAATATGGTTACAAACATTTGAGCAACGTGTCAACACCTTCCGCTTGTGTTTTTAAAGATCTCTACAGTTACTATTGGATATAAATGTGTTTAATTGGCCAATACTGCAAACATTGTGTACAGTCTTTAGGCGGTGTAATTAGTTTTCGCGAGTGTTTGGCGACCGTATGGTCTCAGGTAATTATGATCAGTCTGACACCGATCGAGGTGTGAAAATTGCACTTGGGATTAAGCGTGTCAATTTGAGGGTAAGTCTTTTCAAAGGGACCAGATTAATAATTCGGATTAACGGAAAATTCGGATAAACGAAATTTGGACAAAGCGGAGTTGATTTATATAGAATAAGAAGGGGAAAGATCGGGACCGGGAGAAACATTTGGTTTAACGAGAATTTCGGTTTAAGCGAGTTTGGATTAACGAGTTTGGACTGTATATAAATTGGAACAATTTCATTCAATATAGAAATGAGAAACCGCCAATGTCGGTATGGCCGGATTGTCTGCCCTTTTGCTTTGTATATATATATATAATATAGTTACCCATGGCATGTGATGATGACCTCACTACAACTGTACATGCCAAATTTGGTTGCTGTAGGACTTAAATTTGACTAAAACTGACACTAACAAAAAGGTAAACCAAGACGCAAACAAAAAGGTTAACCAATAATTCTCTAAGTCATTGGACCGTGAAATCTAGGTCACAGTGACCTAGTTACCCATGGCATGTGATGATGACCTCACTACAACTGTACATGCCAAATTTGGTTGCTGTAGGACTTAAGCTTTGACTAAAACTGACACTAACAAAAAGGTAAACCAAGACGCAAACAAAAAGGTTAACCAATAATTCTCTAAGTCATTGGACCGTGAAATCTAGGTCACAGTGACCTAGTTACCCATGGCATGTGATGATGACCTCACTACAACTGTACATGCCAAATTTGGTTGCTGTAGGACTTAAGCTTTGACTAAAACTGACACTAACAAAAAGGTAAACCAAGACGCAAACAAAAAGGTTAACCAATAATTCTCTAAGTCATTGGACCGTGAAATCTAGGTCACAGTGACCTAGTTACCCATGGCATGTGATGATGACCTCACTACAACTGTACATGCCAAATTTGGTTGCTGTAGGACTTAAGCTTTGACTAAAACTGACACTAACAAAAAGGTAAACCAAGACGCAAACAAAAAGGTTAACCAATAATTCTCTAAGTCATTGGACCGTGAAATCTAGGTCACAGTGACCTAGTTACCCATGGCATGTGATGATGACCTCACTACAACTGTACATGCCAAATTTGGTTGCTGTAGGACTTAAGCTTTGACTAAAACTGACACTAACAAAAAGGTAAACCAAGACGCAAACAAAAAGGTTAACCAATAATTCTCTAAGTCATTGGACCGTGAAATCTAGGTCACAGTGACCTAGTTACCCATGGCATGTGATGATGACCTCACTACAACTGTACATGCCAAATTTGGTTGCTGTAGGACTTAAACTTTGACTAAAACTGACACTAACAAAAAGGTAAACCAAGACGCAAACAAAAAGGTTAACCAAGAATTCTCTATGTCATTGGACCGTGAAATCTAGGTCACAGTGACCTAGTTACCCATGGCATGTGATGATGACCTCACTACAACTGTACATGCCAAATTTGGTTGCTGTAGGACTTAAACTTTGACTAAAACTGACACTAACAAAAAGGTCAACCAAAGTGAGGACGGACGGACAGACAGACAGACAGACAGACAGACAGACGGACGGACGGACAGACGGACGGCTTTCGCCAATCTATAGACCGCATTTTCAATCCGGCCAATAATTCAGAGGGGCGTAAAAAGGTGTATTTATGGGGTAATGGATTATGTCACATGTTAGAATTGTTACCTCTGTATCTGTGTCTGGTACAGTCGCACCTCCTGGGTGTTCTGGGTGATTGTCATTTTCACTTCCCTACCAGGCATCGTCACAAACGTCTGAATAAACATAGGCAAGACATTGCTAATAGTACAGAATTAGAGCTATCACTAAAGGTGATTGATACTCCCACTCCAAAGTGACCTGTCACAAACACCACAATGACATGTAGAAAGAACAATATGTGCATATTAAGGAACTAAATTTCAAGTTGAAAAGGGGCATAATTCTGTCAAATTTTATGGAAGAGTTGTCACACTTGAAGAAAAGTCTCACAATACAACACTAAAGGGTTAGAGAGTTATTCAACAGTAACGGAGAGTGAAAGACTATTACAAACCAGGACAGTGATGTTGGCTGACTCAGAATTTGCTGGATCCTCTCCATCCCTTGCATTGACCGTCAATTGAAATGTTTTGTCAACATAGTCCCTCATTAAAGCCTTGTTAGTGATAACTCCATACTTCTCGTGAATGTCAAACAAGATCTGACCACCATCTTTGTTCCCGTTCATAATGGAATAACGAACTATCCCGGACCCAGCCGCATCGTCATCTCTGGCCTGGACTGTCATTATGTGCTTGCCAAATGGAGATCTCGTGGAAACACCTGATAAAACATTAAAATGTCATACAGGACATCAAATTAGAGACTCAAAAGGAATTGTTTTTAATTCATCCACAATTTAAACTTTTAATGAACATTTCCACTTTCCTATTAATTCTAGTCAATTTTTCACTACCTTTAGGGTTGTTTTCTGCAATATGCTACCTTATGGCACATTCTGCTTTACTTTCAACCTACTTTAACCCTTTGAACCCTAGTCCCGCCTATAGGCGTGATCTCAAACAGTGTACATGTGAATAATACACTTGTCCTGTGCAAACAGTGAAGGCCCAGATCAGAGGGCTCCGAAAGGAGCCCTCTGATCAGGGTCTTCACTGTTTGTCAGTAATGCCAAAATTGACAAGAACAACTCTTAAAAGCCAGAAATGGACTAGACTAAAATCGAAACTGGAATTGTCCATTTAAAGTTTCAGGGAGGAAAGAGTTAAGTGGTCACCGATCTTCAATACTTATATATATATAGAAACAAGGGTATGGGGTAAGAATTAAATATGTGACATTAATTTGCAGTTATTTCCTACAATTAAGGCACCCTATTACCATGGAGGAATTATACCTGGAGAAGAATCATATACACAAATCTGCATTTTCCCGAAAATGTTGTCGTCCAATACCTGTATGCGCGATAACGCTTAATCGATCGATAATTCAACTGCACCGGTACGCCGATAGCGGGCTATCGCGTTTTTTATCATGTTGAATGGTTACCTACTGTTAGTTTAAGTTACATAAAATCCTTAATTTTTACCCGATTTTCATTATAATGATCTTAAAAGAAGGCTAAGATATTTATCTTTCACTTGTGAAAATAACATAATCTAATTTTTACATTGATCATTTTTATGGCGAGTTAAAGAGCGGTTACCAAATTAATTTGCCGATAAAAGGGAGCAAGCGCTCGCTCAAAAATATATCACGCCCTGTTACAAAACCTTTCATAAAATCCTCAATTTTAGGCCGATTTCCATAACAATGGTCTTAAAGGACAGCTAAGATATTTTTCTTTCAGTTGTAGAAAATGCCAGTGTTTATTTTTGAAATCGACAAATTTTATGGCGAGTTAAAGAACGATTGCCAAATGAAATAGTCGATAAACGAGAGCAGGCGATCGCGAAATAAATACAACGTCCCGTTTCAAAAACTTGAATTTAATCCATAATTTTCGTCCGATATATATATATATATATATTTTAAAAAAAGTCTTGATATAAAGCCGTGACACTTATCTTTCGGTTGTAAAAATACCAGGGGTTTTCTTGAAGCGAAAAAAGTAATGATGACCTACAAAGGTTGCTGGCTAATGAAATGACTAGACCAACTCGCGTAAGAAAAGAATTCCTTCCGTATAAAAACTTAAGCAAACTTCTAAACTTCTAAAAATGTGTTCATGCATTGTTAGAATGTTCTATATGGAGGAAATATTTCCTTGGAGGCAAAAAAAAATCCATTTTGTATGTAAAGAGACATTTGAAAGGAGTGCGCGTCAAACGGCCATGATCAAACGGCCACAGTTGTAACTGTATTATTATGTCGTATGTGATCATTATTATTATTGAAAGGAAAATTAGAATTATTAACATATTACTTCAAAAAAAAGGAATTTAGGGTTAGTTTTACATCCAGACTAAAATATACATATTATCCGTCCCATTTCTATGAAAGAGGTTACAGCTTGCATTATCTTCAGAAATTAATTGCAAACACGATAACATGAGATCTCCGTTTCTTTCTGCTTTACTTATGTCTTATATAACGGAGTAAATTATAAAGCAGTCAATGCCTTAAGCAATCTATTTTAGTGACTGCTTAACTTTTTGCCTGCTGATCGCGCCTTTACTTTTTTTTTTGCAAACAACTTGGATCAAGATCAGATGCCGCGTAACACGGCGTATGATCTGGATCCAGAATGTTTGACACTCGTCTAGGGCTATTCATCTGTAAACTACATGTCTACCATATTACACATCACAAAGGAATGTGACACATTACGTAACCGTACACAATTAGCAGGCCATTTATAAGCGTCATAAACCTCTCCCAGCATGAAGTCCATGCTTCTTGAACATGCCGATTATCTATGAAGTGCATGTTAGGGAACTGGACTCCAGGGGGTTTCCACTTTAATAAAAAAGATCAATGCTACCCGTGCGTGTAACTTGAACATGTGTTTTTTACTTCTGTAACCGCATGATTTCTATATATTATACAAATCACAAAAAAATAAAGATAATAGAATTGAATTGAAAAAAAACACCCAAAAAAACCAACATCAATGCACCTGGTTTGGTTGATGACTGGATTAACCCTCTCATTACTGAATACCAGTAACATGATGACTATTGCAATTGCAAACAGTTGTAATCCAGACCAGGCTGCAAAAATGTCGGATTCATAGAGTATGTCTCTTGAAATATAGTTTACCCCTTTTTCAAATTAAGCTCTTTATGACACATTTTACCTTTTCTCCGCATGAGGATCATCAGAGAGAGAGAGAGAGAGACAGACAGACAGACATTCATACAGAAAGATGGATACAGAAAAGAAGAAGCGACAGACTGACAGACAGAGATAAGAGAAAAACAGACAGACAGAGAGACAGACAAGAGGCAAACAGACAGTGGCAGAGAAATATAGACACACACAAGCTTCGTAGGTAAACGAAAAAATACGTTTTTCTCTCATTTTCAAAACCTCACTATACTAACAATTTATAAGCTATCGCCTCAAATTTTGTACTACGCGTAAGATCATGGTCTAATCAAACATCTGTATTAAAATTTATAACGAAAAGATGACATTAAAAGCATTTCTATTAACACCTAACTTTCGGAAAAACGAGCGCCGCTGATTGACCGATTTTGGACGACAAGATAAATAGCGAGCCGGCCGGATACTTCTCCAGGTATAATTCCTCCATGCTATTACCAAGAATTTTGACAAAGGTGTCACCCCATTCACCACTGAAACTTCAAATAGGAAATTCCAGTTTTCCATAAAGTCCATTGTGACTATTCAGATTGTTTTGTAGTTCAATAAATACTGGTCTATAGTAGCGAACAGTGCAGACCCAGATCAGAGGGCTCTCTGATATGGGTCTACACTGTTTGCAAATGAAATAAGTATATCTTAACAAGAGCCGCATGCGGCCCTAAATCGCTCACCTGAGGACTATTGTGTTATATATTACTCAATGCAAAATGAAGTTTGTCATTGCATGTATCTGTTTGTCATTATTACTATTTGAGCAAAAGGGGAAAATATGGCAATGATATAAATAGTGCTAATAAAGGGTCACTTAAACAATATTCATTCAAAATATTATTGAATTCAGACAATGGTTTCGGAGAAGCAATTGTTTTTAAAAAAAAATCTATTATAAGTCTATGTAAAACTGATAAGCCCCAGGGCAGGGCCATTTTTGACCATGGGGACATGATTTGAACAATTTTGGTAGAGGACCATAAGGCAAAGCTATAAGATGCCAAATATAAAAGGTCTGGGGCTTACGGTTTCAGAGAAGAAGATTTTTAAAGGTTTTCCTATATAAGTCTATGTAAAATTGATAAGCCCTGGGGCAGGTCCATTTTTGACACAGGGGTCATGATTTGAACAATTTTGGTAGAGGACCATAAGGCAAAGCTAGATGCCAAATATAAAAGGTCTGGGCCTTACGGTTTCAGAGAAGATTTTTAAAGGTTTTCCTATATAAGTCTATGTAAAACTGATAAGCCCCATGGCAGGGCCATTTTTTACCCTGGGGTCATGATTTGAAAATTTTTTGTAGAGGACCACAAAGCAAAGTTAGATGCCATATATATTAGGTCTGGGCCTTATGGTTTCAGAGAAGAAGATTTTTAAAGGTTTTCCTATATAAGTCTATGTAAAACTGATGATGTAAGTACGGAAATTGACCACGCCCTCTGGCGGCCATGTTTGTTTTTTGACGGATCAAAATTCTTTGAACAATTTTGAAAGTATATTAATTGAGAAACATTTTGGTGAAAACCAAATTGAAATCGGACCAGTCATTCTTGAGAAGATTTTTTAAAATATTGTGCATGGTTGCCATGGCAACAAGACCGATTGCCCCACTCACTTTTTTTTAACAATTTTCAAAGCTCACAACTACAGTATGTATTTGACCAAGTTTGGTTAAAATTGGGCCATTGGTTTCAGAGAAGAAGTTGTTTGAAAGAAATTGTGAACGGACGACACCAACACCAACACCGACGTACGACGGACGGCGACTGATCACAATAGCTCACCTTGAGCACTTTGTGCTCAGGTGAGCTAAAAAGGTATATTGTGTTGACTGAGTTAATCATTAAACCAAAAGCCTTTTCTAAGGGTTGAAGATATGTGACCAGTCAAAAAAGGTGTGCATGTAAATAAAGTAAAACCTCTCTATGACTACCACTAAAACAAAGCCTAATTGGTTGTATAAAAGACAGGTGACACCTTAAATCAAGGTGAAAATAAAACAGAAAGCTCCAAAAGGAGCTTTTTGTTTTACTATCTCCTTGCTTTAAGCAGTCACCTGTAATAGGCCCCTAATAATAAACACAATTTAGTAATCATAATAGAGAGGTTTCACTGTATAACTTACATCCATAGTATTCATCCTGCAAGTAGACTGGTGCCTCGTCGTTGATGTTACCAACAAGAACTTTTACAGTGATGATGCTTGGATCTATGGCACGGCGTCGACGACTCCTGATGACGGTGTATTCCGGTTCCTCATTTCTGGCTTTGATATCCAGATAATACACACTCTTAACCTCGGAGTCTAGGGTCTTAGCCAGTGTTAGAACACCAGTGTTTGGATCCAGAGCAAACACTCCGTCTTCATTCCCTCCTGAAAGTGGAAACATTAATTAACCTTTATAGTGTTGGAACTTGATAAAGGTTATCTGTGCAGGGCTTCAGATAAGGGGAGTATTTCTGCATTAATCCATTACCCCATAAATATGCTTTTTTACGCCACTAATAGTTCTTATTTATACAGTCGTGAATATGTATCATAATACATATTTTCTATATTCAAGCAGATGGAAGCTTAAAGCAAACTGAAAGTAAAGCAGATTGTGCCTTAAGGCACATTCTGCTTTACTTTCAACCTGCTTTAATAAGTGGTCACCTATATTTTCAATACTAGAAACAGTCTATGGGGTAATAGGTTAAACCCTATGGTGTCACTACTCATTAGCATCGTCTCTTTGAGGATTTGGTGCTGAAATAAGTGAGACAATTTGAGATTTGTTTCATTCATGCACTCCCTCTTATCTGGAGCCCTGATGTACATGTATATCATTGGCAAACAGTGTAGATCAGGATTTCAAACACACTTGCATACATGCAGACTCAGATTAGGGGCCACATTTCTCTGTTATATCATCTGGGTTTACACTATTTGCCAATGTTTTGGATGTGGGATGAAAGGCATAGATTTGTGAAAAGCTATAACAAGGAACTAGTATGTGTATCCAGTTGTCAAAGATTTCCGACTGGTAAGAGGCATCTAGGTGAAATTTCAAACTATTGCCATAAAACTGTATACACTTGTTATGAGGCTTGCTTATTCCTACAGTCGAACTTCAATATCTCGAACTCATTTAACTGAAACTATCCGATGGTTCCACATAATATTATGAACTGCATTTTTTCATGCTCGGTTAAGTCAAACATACCCATATTTCAAAGTTAAAACGTGGCTTTAGCCACGTTTTAACTTTGAAATACGGGTTTGTTGGACAAACGGACTTCAAGATATCTAAATTCGACTGTATTTGCTTAACATTTACATTGCTGACTTGTCAAATAGCCAGTGTTAAGAGATGTGTCTCCAAAATATTTTGAAGTCTGAAAAATAGTGTAAGCCCTAGAACTGGGTTTTCTTAGAGAGCCCTCTGATCAGGGTGTATATATTTGATCCATTTGATACACTTAACATACAATGCTGGGTTTTCTTCAAGAGTCCTATGAATCTAGGTCTACACTATTTGCAATAGGGTACAACAATGTATATGCCATAATTACATAAGTATATTGGGACAGACAGGCCTGAGCAAACAGCATAGACCCTGATCTGACTGCTCTCTAAGGAGCAGTGACCAGGGTCTACACTGTTTGTTTAGGACAAATAACTGTGTGATGAAAGTAATAAGTTCACATTACAGGCTATGGAATAAAAGGTTAACCCATTACCCCATAGCCTATTTTTTAGTTTTGAAGACATGTGACCACTTAAAGCAGGTTTAAAGTAAAGCAGAATGTGCCTTAAGCACATTCTGCTTTACTTTCAGCCTGCTTTAAGCCACCAACTGCTAAAATATAGAAAATATTTCCTAAGAAACATCTTATTGACATATATAAATTGGAACTATTTTGCTTGAGTGGAGGAATAAATTAAAGGCGTAAAAAGGCGTATTTATGGGGTAATGGGTTAAGGAACCCTCTGATCATGATTCACACTATTTGCATAGAACAAGACTTAGTGTACCTCTCACAGATTTACTGTTTGTAATGATGAGTTAACTTGTCTCTAGAGTTGATCCTATTAAGATCAACAGTAATAGAGTAAATACAATTCAATTATAGCCACTCAGTTCTGATAGTCAAATAAGTCTGCACTCACCGATGAACTCATAGATGATAATTGGATTGAGATCAGCATCTGTAGCCTGGACTTGACCAATGAGTTCGTTCCTTGGGAAATTTTCTGGTACCCTGAACTCAATCTAAACAATAGAAACAGTTATAAGGGGTATAAGCTACATGTACTTGTCACTTTTACGTAGATCATTAAATTTGCAAACAGCGTAAATAAAGATCAGAAAGCTCCTAAGAAGCCCTCTGATCAGGGTTTGCACGGTTTGCCATAAATTCTACATAAATACTTTTGGGACAAAACCCTCAAGAACCTATGGAAATCGCTCATTGTTTAGAAAATGGAAGAGTCAATCAAGAAAATCAGTTGTGTGATAGTTAACTGAAGCCTGTCAGGAAAATAATTGTGAAATACAAGAAATGTACAATCTGTCATGAGTCGATGTTTGAGACAAGCTGATCTCAACCAAGTCTAGAATTGAAATGTTATCAAGCTAGCTTTAACAAGGTATATCACTTTTCTACTCATGGTTGAGATCAGCTTGTCTCAAACATCTATGAGTGACAGATTCTTTTTCTCACATAACCAATGATATTCAGCAATTCTTTAACTCTTTCACTGCCAATAGGGCCATAAAGCGACTTTGCGAACTGTTTTGATCCTGATTAGATGATGTGTGAAGCAGCTTCTGATCAGGATCCAAACTATTTGACACTCATATCGATATTTCTTCAGTCAAAATGCTCTAAATCTGATTTGACAAAATATTGCAGACAACACTTTGAATGCAGAAAATAATTTGACGGTGAGATTGTTACAGCATAAAATCTTTTTTTGAATCCCACATTTAAAGTAGTGGCAATATTTAAATATAGATGTTATATAGTGACATCATCATATTGATCTCACTGAATCATATCGGAGACAAAGATATTTGTGATCATTATTCCGTATTGAAAACAGGGGTAGTTATGTGAGAAAGTACAAATGTATTGTCTCTTATCAACAGTGAGTTACCCGTCATAGTATTACACTTTGAAATATAAACAAGAACTACAATTTTTCATGTTACAAAGCTTGCAACTATAAAGTTTAACCTCTAGCTCTACAACATCAAAATAACTGTTAATGTAAATAAACTACATTAACTCATTTATGCCTGGATATTTCCTGGAAGATTTCATTGTAGATAAACAAGGGTGACAGGGTTGCCATTTCTCCAGATATTCCCTAAGTAATCGGATTTTGATCCCAGCGGATTGTAGCTTAAAACAGGCTGACAGTAAAGCAGAATGCACCTTAAGGCGCATTCTGCTTTACTTTCAACCTATTTTAAGCAGTCATATGTGTCTTGATTTGATTTGTTTTGATTTTACGTCACTTTCAACAGTATTTCAGTCATATCGCGACGTCCAGCTAATTATAGGTGGAGGAAGACCCCAGAAGTCCTTTATGCATTGTTTCAGGCACAAATCGGCAACTGGGTAGAACCACCGCCCTTCCGCAAGCCAGCTGGAAGGCTTCCCCACATGAAAAATCCGAACGACCCTACTGGGATTTGAACTCACAGCGGTGAGGAGCTTAGTGATGTACGTCACAGTGACTATACCACTAGGCCACGGAGGCCCCCTCATGTGTCTTGAAAACAAGAAACAGACTATGGGGTAAAGGTACGATTAGTAAAAATTGCGTCTGAAAAAATGAAAATTTGAAATATTAGGATTTTTATGATCAACTTATGGCAGCCGTGGGGTGATTATTAGACACTGCAGTGTTTGTCCATACAGCTAAATATTTCATATGATATAGCAAACAATGCAGACCCTGGTGAGATGCTGTGTTACTGTGGAGAATCTGTTATTCTTCCCGTTTAAACGCAAACGTACGCAAACGCAAAGCACTAAAACGTAGAAAAGAACAACTTTTGGACAATTCTGATAATTCTTGTTTATCTTGGTGGCAAACAGTTTGGAGTATGATCAGACGCCGGGTTACCCGGCGTCTGATCTGGCTCCAAACTGTTTGCACTGCAAATAATAGTTTTAGCGTAAACGCGTTTATTGGGAAAGAATAACAGATTCTCCACTGTACACGTTATCTCATAAGTGTCTACACTGTTTGTCAATGTCCACTTTAGTAGACACTAGGCTTAAATGGGTTAAAGGTTAACCCTTAGCCCGTGGAATAAATTGTTGTCTGCTATATTTCTCGTCTGCTTCAAGTTTCAAAGTGCTTCAAAGTTGCTCAAAATTGCTGAAAATGTTGTCCGAGTGTCAAACAACTTGGATCCGGATGAGACGCCGAGTTACTCGGCGTCTCATCCGGATCCAAGCTGTTTGCATATGGAGCTATAGTCGTGAGTGGCAGGCTAAGGGTTAACATCAAATTGATTAACTAAATATTATAACAATCAATATTACTTTTACACTCAAATGACTAAAGTAAACTTACAAAGGAGAAAAACACTTGTGCACTACTGTGCAAAAATGAAGAGTATCCATCCTTTTGCAAACAGTGTAGGCCCAGATCAACTCTGTGCATACTGGGTAATTTTTTTGTTGCTTTTGATCTTAAAATATAGTGCTTTGAATTTCTCTTCACAAAAGGGTGAGAGTGTCAAACAGTTTGGATCCTGATGAGACGTCACAAAAATCCAAACTATTTGCAAAAGTGATCACTGTGGGACATATCCACCACTATCGTCAATTCTCGTATTCTCGTGGTTTCTCATAATCTCGTGTCTTACAAAAACAGATTAAATGGACACTCCTGACATCCAGAAATATATCAACTCTTGTCCCCGGATTAATTTATTTTGAAAAATGTCGTATTTGGACCAATAAAACATCAATTGGGTTTGAATTATCTTTTTTCGAAATTTCACATGTAAAACGTGTTGGATACTGTAATTCATTAATACTAGTTCATTGTTAAAAATAAATAAACACCCAAAAATTGATGCCACAGACACAGAAATTGTCCATATGATAGATTTAAAGTGACTCTAAAAACACTTAGCTGAACTGAAGAGTTAACCCCCTCCATAGCAACAAACGTTGACAACCAATCAAAAGGCACGAGAATACGAGAAACATTTGACTGATTCGGATCATGCAGGGAGGTATATTCAAACGTAGAAATGACCTAGATATTATTTTTTTAGTATTATAATTATGGATGTTATACTTTATTGGGAGTTTCAACTGTTTTTTAAGCCAAAAAGGAGAATTCTTAAAAGCAATGTATGGGTTTTATACATATTCTAAGGCTTAGCCACACGAGAATAGGAGACAACAGTATACATGGTAAGAGTTAAACCATTACCCCATATCCTATTTCTAGTTTTGAAAAAGGTGAACACTTAAAGAAGGTTTAAAGTAAAGCAGAATGTGCCTAAAGGCACATTCTGCTTTACTTGCAACCTCCTTTAAGCTACCTTCTGCTAGGATACAGCATTGTTTCTTATAGTACACAATCATAACTTAATAAATTGAAACTATTTTCTTCCATGTAGGAATAAATTAAAGGCATAAAGAGGCATATTTATGGGGTAATGTGTTGAAGGTCTCCTCTGATCAAGGCCTGCAAAGAATGTCATACTTTTCAATATTATGGGGACATATCTTAAAAATGAGAACTAAGATAAATAGGGTTTTATTTATCAAAACTGAAGAAGTGCATTTAAAACTAAACCTGTGACATCAAAGAGATACATATTGTCCAAAACTCATTCCGTCAAGTAGTAAAGTGTCTTCCAAGTGTCAGGGCTCCAGATAAGGGGGGTATTTTAAAAAATAAAATCTTAATTTGTGCATTAAACCCTATGGTATCACAACTCAATAGAATCGTCTGGAAGAGACAATTCTAATGAGTAGTAACACCATATAATTTGGTGCTATAATAAGAGAGAAAATGCTTGATTTGTTCGGTTTACTCCCTCTTATCTGGAGCCCTGAGTGTCTTTTCTGTGTCATACCTACTCCATATAACAGAGAGTAAACTCAACAAAATCAACATTTTCGCCATGTCAGAACCAAATCATATGGTGTTACTACTCATTAGACTTATCTCAAATAGACAATTCTAATGAGTTTTGATACCATAGGGTTTAATGCAGAAATGAAGATTTTAGTTTTTGAAATACAGTTGAACCTCGATATCTTGAACTCTGTTAGGTCGAACATACCCGTATTTCAAAGTTAAAACGTGGCTTAGCCACGTTTTAACTTTGGAATACGGGTATGTTTGACTTAACCGAGCATGAAATAATGCAATTCATGTGTCGACAAATCGGATAGCTGGAATTAAGCGAGTTCGAGATATTGAAGTTTGACTGTACTCCCTTTTATCTCTGGAGCTCTCCTTGTAGTAATTACTATCACAGGTAGTGGTACCGAACGATTTTTTTTTTTTTGTGCATAAAATTAGATCTGGATATATATATATATATATATATATATATATAGTCTAGCTAAAGAGCGGAGAAAAAAAAATTAGAATTTTTTTTCTCTCCGCTCTTTAGCTATATATATATATATATATCCAGATCTAATTTTATGCAAAAAAAATAAAATCGGTCGGTACCATTACCTGTGATTACTATCCCTTATCTTCCAATCATGACATGAATGTACTTGCAAACAGTTTGGACCCAATTCAGACATGCAAAAATGCAGCGTCTGATCTGGATCCAAACTGATTCACACTCATCTTTATAAAACTTAATCAAGAGATCTGTTATGTTTACCAAGAATCACATCCTGTAACAAGCCATGCAGTGGAGTAAAATCTTGCTATTGACGTCACCACCTATTTTAATTGTACATATAGTAGCATTTCGACTTTATAACAATACAATTTTGGCAACCAAAAAGCTGAATGTGCACTTTAAACCAAAACAAACAAAGCATGAGTAATATACAGATAAACTAAATGATGAATGATTTTGATGTATCAACCCCTTTCTTCATTATTTGTGTCGAGTACATGTATTTAACCTAAAACGTTTTCTTTGTTTGTTTGTCAGGACAGCTAGATTAACTCTTTGCATGCTGGGTAATTTTTTCGTCTGCAACAATTGTCGTCTGCCACTGTTCTAAAATTAGAATGTTCAAAATTCCTTTTCAAAATAGGGTCAGACTATCAAACTGTTTGGATCTTGATGAGACGTCGCATTATGCGACGTCTCATCAAGATCCAAACTCAGGGCTGCCATAAGTTGACATGAAAAATCCTAAGATTTCCAAATTTGCATTTATCAAGTGCGAATTTACGAATAGTACGTTTACTCCATAGCCTGTTTCTAGTTTTGTTGACACATGACTACTTAAAGCAGGCTGGAAGTTAAGCAGAATGCGCCTTATGGCGCATTCTGCTTTACTTTCAGCCTGCTTTAAGATACCATGTAGTGGAAAAAAATCCGGAGATTTAGGAAAAATCCGGAGAAATGGCAGCCCTGAAACTGTTTGGATCATGATGAGACGTCGCATTATGCGACGTCTCATCAAGATCCAAACTGTTTGAAATGTTTTAGGGTTTCACCGCTAGCACACTAAGAGTTTAAGTACAAACAGGCATTGTTACGGGGAAATTTGATAAAAGAATGAAAAGACGTATATATGTATATGAAAGAAAGAGATAATCAACAGTACTACTAATTATCCATTTTACGAATTTCAATTTCTAATTCTATACACACTTACAAGATCCTACTCATCCTACCTTTGACTAGAATTTGCAAGAATCAAACCACATCTGTTAAACAAACCACACTCTAGAACTTCATTTTGGCTGACTTGAACTATTGCAAAAATAAATGCTTAGTGATGGCTCCTCTGGGGCCCGTTTCATAAAACTTCGTACAAATGTTGTCGTAAGTCAAAACTTTAAAATAAATTTAATTTCTGATTTCTCTATCTAATACTGTCTTGTGACATCTCTTTGGAATCGTCTTTTCAAGACAGGATTAGATGGAGAAATAAATAATAATTGAGACTTATAATCTGACTTACGACAACATTTGACATACAAAGTTTTATGAAACGGGCCCTAGGTGTGATACCATACTTTTTCATCTATTTGAAGTTGAGATTCTCACAGTGAATCTACATTCTATAGACTGATGACTATCATCTAACTATAACAACTCAAATGGGAGCTTGATTTGACTCTAACTGGGTTTAGGGTTCTCTAACACTCATGTATGATAGAAATGTTTCATGCAGCCTTTTTCACCAATTACAACATTTGAACGTGCATAATGATTCTTCAAGATTGACCGTTTGTTATAAATTCAAAATGGCTACATAGCCAATTAATGAATTACTAAATGGCTACATAGCCAATTAATAAAATGCTAAATGACTCGGAGAGACATAGCCAATTAATGAAATCCTCTATGGATACTTAGCCAATTTATCAAATACTAATTGACTACATAGCCAATTAATTAAATACTAAATGGCTACATAGTCAATAAATGAAATCCTAAATGACTCAGAGAGACATAGCCAATGAATGAAACCCTCAATGGATACTTACATAGCCAATTAATGAAGTGCTAAATTATTACATAGCCAATGAATGGATTTCTAAATGGCTACCTAAGCAATGTCTTGCATCAATTCTATGACAATACATAATCAGCATGCAAACGATACGTTATGTTATTACTATAATGCATAAGCATTGCTTGAAACATTCTGACCAGACCAAATCCTGAGTTCACACTTAAGTCAAATCAAGGTTCCTCCTGCTACAGGGCTGCCATAAGTTGACATGAAAAATCCTAAGATTTCCAAATTTGCATTTTTCAAGTGTGATTTTACAAATCGTACCTTTACCCCTAGCCTGTTTCTTGTTTTGTTGACATGCAACTACTTAAAGCAGGCTGTAAAAAAAGCAGAATGCGCCTTAAGGCGCATTCTGCTTTTTTTTCAGCCTGCTTTAAGCTACCATAAACTAGAAAAAAATCCGAAGATTTAGGAAAAATCCGGAGAAATGGCAGCCCTGCTGCTAATGCTATAATGGCATTTCAAATGCAATAGGCTAATAAAACATGAGCATGACATGGAGCCAATGGCATTTTTCTTACCGTCAATATCTCACCAGTATACTGTGACAAAGGTTAAACAAATTACATCATAATATAATATACACAACTCTAAATAAGATGAAGTAAGATTAACTTTTTGCATGCTGGGTAATTTTTTTTCTGCAGAAATTGTCGTCTGCTATGGTTTTTAGAAAATTTCTAAATTCATTTCAAAACAGGGTCAGAGGGTCAAACAATTTGGATCCTGATGAGACACCGCATGACACTACCTCTCATCTGGATCCAAACTGTTTGTAAAGGTAAAAACTGTCGGCCATATTTGCCGCTAGCATGGTAAGAGTTGAATTTGCTATATGATTTTCAACTTAATGTCCCCATCAAATCATAAACTCTTAAAATTATGCCAGGATTCAACAGTCTACTGTTGTACACAATAAGATGGTGCACAAAGGTTTTCCCAATCACAGGCCTAAACCAGGCATTTTTATGAATCAGATTGGTGACCTGATATGGGGAAAATGTTTGCGCACCTATTTCGCCCATGAGCTGTTGCACTCCTGCATAACATTAGGACTTTAAAAATGACTTCATTCTGATGAGTTTTATTTGTTCATAGGTACTGGGGTGAACAGTCAATCATTGTCCCGCTTTAGCCGGGGAGACCTTGAAAACTGCTGCCCAGATTCTACTGTTTGGCCTCAACCTCAAGCAGGGTTCCAGATAAGGGGAGTATTTCAAAAATTAAAATCTTTATTTCTGCTTTAAACAATATGGTGTCACTACTCATTAGAATCGTCTCGAAGAGACGATTCTAATGAGTAGTAACACAATAGGTTTTGGTGGTAAAATAAGTGAGAAAATGTTGGATTTGTTCAGTTTACTCCCTCTTATCTGGAGCCCTGCTCAAGCAAGGTGTCTGGTCTCAACGCCCCATCGCATCAACGCCCCACTACATCAACGTACCATTTGTGGATCCAACGTGCCATTTTTAAAAAATTATATATATCACTCGTATTTGACAATTATTAATTGATGCAAACGTGAAATAGTGATTTAAATGAGTAACTGGGATTAAATGAAATATTTTTTGCTTACATACTGTGTACATACGATGTTCCTATGTGAGTATTATCCTCCGTTAGTCGGGGTTGTTTTATCCACTTATAGCATCGCATTAATCTTCGTATTTCATAGAAGATAAGTTTCCTTTCGCTAATGCCACACCCAAGTAGCTACCACTTTTCACAAAAAAAATCGCCCTCTGCGCGGCAACATCAAAGACTTTGAAGTGGAGCCGACTGCCGAAAATAAAGTCTGCAGAAACAGATGAAACAGTACATGTCATCAGAAAGCGGTTAACCTGTAAGAAGCTGTGTCGTTATAACTTCAAAAGACCTGGTCCTGTCAATCACCCGTCCCTTACGTGTTTGTGTGCATGAGTCGAATCAGTTTTGTTACAGATAATATTGACTGGACTATTGATTTGTTAGGTAATTATAGTGGAGAACATATTATTCTTTCCAAATAAACGCATTTTTGCTAAAACTTATTATTGAAATTGCAAACATTTTGGAGAGTAACCCGGCGTCTGATCAGGCTCCTTAATGTTTGCCACTCAAATTAAAATAAATATTCAGAATTGACCACTAGTTGTCATTTCCTACATTTTATTGCAATTGCATTTCGTTTGCGTTTAAACGTGAAAGAATAACGTCTTCTTCACTGTATGTGTAAGTTTTACTGATATTACGATTTCTTTGAAATTACATGTGTTTTCGAACCTGCGACTAATTTCAGTCAAGTTTCAAAAAGATGCCTTTGTGGACTGTTAAAATCGGTGTCAATATAAAAGTACCAAGTTAAATTTCATAAATGAGATTTTTCGAATTTTAACGGCAGATTGAGAATTCAGTTTTAAGTGTAGCCGCATTTAATCCAGTAAAAGAATCATTTTGAATGGGATTTTTGTTTTAACACCAATTTGTAGGTATTTTACCCCTTTCCCAAATGAGCCTTTTAACGCCTCTGCAAACAGAGCAGACATAGGTCAGGGCCTACTATACCTGTCTATAGAGTTATCATAGATCAGAGTTGTCACAACTGTTTAGCAAAAACGATTGTTAATTAATATAACAGAGTGGAAATTTAGTTAATTAGTCGGTGGGTGGAGTCTGGAAAGAATATTCACAAGGGAACGAGCTTATATTATGTACATATTAAATGATGATTTCGGCTTTTATTTTCGTATGTCCGGGATACTCGGCACTTTTATATGGTCGTCAATGTTCGACCATAGTTCATACTATAAATTTTAATTGATATAATAAGTTTCAAGACTATATCTTAAACCTATTTTAAATATTGTATTCGGTATCGGAGTGTCGAAAAAAGTCCAAAAATAGAATTAATGCATAACCCCTATTTTAAATGGGGAACTCGGGGCGTTTTTCGTAGGTTTATACATTCAGCCCTAACGACGAGTATACTCGTCATTAACAAATAATGTACCTATGAAGAGTACACATGTCATACGAATACAGTGAGGAACCTGATCAGAGGGCTCCTCTGCCCAATGTCTGCTCGTATGTCAGTTTGCAATATATTGTCTTATTCAATCCTAAATAGTCATTAATGGACAAAACTTAGCTGGAAACTGGAATTGTCCATTCAGGGATGAATAGGTTAAGGAAGGTGGGTATTTTCAAATTATCGGCGATTCACGGTAAACCAAGAAAAGCCACCTTTTTTAACAGGGGTGTCGACACAGTTATTTAAACAATATGTATATGCCTTTAAATACGATATTAGTACATCAAATTTATTTTAGTTGGTGTTTACGAAGGTTAGGTAGGATCGGCATTTTTCATATCGTCGCCGATTTTTGGACAATAAAAGTATCTTTTTGAGCGGGAATTCATATATGACTTATAAACTGGTGCACAGATACCTTTAGATACGCTATATTACAACATAAAACCCTTTTCCTGTGGTGTTCTCTGCATTTCGAGTCGCCCGTCGATGAAAACAAAGAAATTGAATTCTGCTAAATATGACGCCTGCTTAAATCAATATATCCTCTATATGTGACTTTATTAATATCCAATTTACAAACAGTTTGGAATATATGATGAGAATTGAGTTGGTCTCTAATCTGGATGAAACTGTTTGAAAAGGTTATCAGGAGATTAGCTTTAGCTGCCGTCACGGCCGTCGGAGTGTACTATTTGCAATTTTTTCTACGATCGGGTGTTCATTTTTGTAATAACAGATATCCTAAATCAATCAGATTATATATCGTGAATAATCTCAAAAACAATAAATTATACAAAAATAGTATAAATAAAACTGATTTTCTATAATTTTTATAAAGTGGGACGTTCCATCCATATAATTGGGACGTTCCGTCTGGTACGTTGAGGTATTGGGACGTTGAGACCATAAACCTCAAGCAACAGATCTCAAACTTCAAAGGTCATCCCTGCTATCTGGGATAAGTGATAGGTGAATACACTTACAGTAAAACCTCTCTATTACGACCACTAAAACGATGGCTAATTGATTGAATAAATGACAATTTACAGCTTAAAGCAAGGTGACAGTAAAACAGAAAGCTCCCATAGGAGCTTTCTGTTTAACTGTCACCTTGCTTTCAGCGGTCACATGTTATAAAAAACTGATAATTAATACAACAAAGTGGTCGTAATAGCGATGTTTTACTGTACATTCAAAAGCATAACACATTAATAGATCAGCTAAATTTGAAATACAGATGTATTGAGTCCAATTAATGCAGTCAAAAATATGTATCGTAAGAAGTAGTTTCTATGTTCTAGTAAATGGTAGCTTAAGGCAGCTTGAAATTAAAGCAGAACTTGCCTTAAGGTGCATTTTGCTTTACTTTCAACCTGCTTTAGGTGGTCAGCTATTTTGAAAACTAGAAACAGGCCATGGAGTAAAGTGTTAACCCATTACCCCATAGTCCGTATCTTGTTTTGAAAGACATGTGACAACTTAAATCAGGTTGAAAGTAAAGCAGAATGCTCTTGAAGGCACTTTCTGCTCTACTTTCAGCATGCTTTAATCTACCATCTGCTAGGGTACAGGCATTTTGTTCTTATGACACATGCTCCTGACTGTATAAATTGGAACTATTTTTCAGTGGAGTAATAAATTGTTTAACCCCTTCACTGCCTTACCCCGAGTCATAATAATGGTTATTTGCAAACAGTTTGGATCCTGATCAGACGCCGCGTAACGCGGCGTCTGATCAGGACCCAAGCTGTTTGATACTCAATTTTATATTTCTAAATTCAAAGTACTTAAATTTTACATTTGAGAAATAAAAGCAGACGACAAATGTATAAAATTGATGACGTCACGGCAGTGAAGGGGTTAACTCCTTCACTGCCACAAAGTAATCTGCTTTAACCCTTAGCCTGCCACTCACGACTATAGCTCCATATACAAACAGCTTGAATCCGGATGAGACGCCGAGTAACTCGGCGTCTCATCTGGATCCAAGCTGTTTGACACTCGGACAACATTTTCAGCAATTTTGAGCAACTTTGAAGCACTTTGAAACTTGAAGCAGACAAGAAATATAGCAGACAACAATTTATTTGGCGGGCTAAGGGTTAATCTAAATAATTACAATCTGTTTTTATTTCTCAAATTTAATTTCAGAATCTGACTTCAGAAATACTGATGTGACTGGCAAACGGTTTGGATCCAGATTAGACACCATAATACACACTGTTTGATCTGGATCCAAACTGTTTATAAAATAACAATTGTCCTTGGGGTTTGGAAGTGAAGGGATTAATGAAAACAATATTCTGATTATATATGTGTAATAACTATTTATATTGCATGGTTCAAACTTGTAGTAAGAGACTGACAATTATCCTTCCCTAGAATGAGTATTTGTATATGTGTAATAACTATTTATATTGCATGGTCAAACTTGTAGTAAAAGACTGACAATTATCCTTCCCTAGAATGAGTATTTGAAACAAGATTGATTGAATGAATTGAGAGTGTTACAGTTACAGCTATCTTATTTACAACCAACACCAGCATTAGGGATAGGTCAATCATGTGCTCAGTGACAATTGGGTGAAGAAGCGTGAATATACAGTGGAGAAGACCTAGCTTTCTTTCACAATAAATAGAGGATATTGTATGAGTGTTCATTATTTATCATTTTTAATAAACGAGTTGACTAAAATAATATGACGCGAGCCTTGGCGAGCGTCATATTCATTTTAGTCAACGAGTTTATTAAAAATGATAAATAATGAACACGAATGTGATATTCTATTTATCACATTACAAGTTCAAGCACCTATTAAATTGATTTGAAGCCGTAGTTTGTAGACCCTACGCTATATAGATTTTCCGCCAAACGTTACGTTGTTTACGTTAACGTCATAGTAAATGACGTCATTTGGCACCCCGCTACATGCAGCGCTAATGGACGAACAAGTTAGGCCGGAGCCCAAAAAACGATATTCCACTAGTGGATTACGATATTTATACAATCGCTTTATGCAATTCCCAGACCGCAAATTATGTGATAAACACATTTACGCTTAAACTGTTATTACTATTGCAAACAATTTGAAGCCAGATCAGACGCCGGATAACCCGGCGTCTGATCAGGCTCCAAACTGTTTGCCACTCAGACTAAAAATTGTTTCTTTAGGGGAAAGGGTTAAGCATCAACTTGTATCCAGTAGTGCCTGAGATTCTTAATTTTAATGATCAACTGACATTATTCTTTCTTGTTTAAATGTGATCAAAATGCAAACACATTGTAATAAAATCGGCAAACAGTTTGGAGCCTGTTAAGACGCTGGGTTACCTGGTGTCAAATCTGGCTCCAAGCTGTTTGCAACTGACATACAGTTAAACTTCTATGTATCGAACTTCGATAAATCGAATACCCCGTTGAGTCGAAGTTTTTTTGAAGTCCCGATCTTTTCCACTATATATTCCTTGTAAAAACACATCCATGAATCGAAGTTATGTGTATCGAATTCCCCGTTGTATCGAAGTTTTTTTCCAGTCCTTTTCATATAAATCCAACATAAAATACCACAAATGTATCGAACATCGATTACCTGTCAACATGGAGAAATGTCTGCTCCGAGCTGTCAACTAACATGGATCAACGGATTACATGACTCGCTAGACTGACGCTAATTTTTCACACCTTCGCGTGAAAACACGCTTGGGTGCTCTTTTAATTCTGCATGCACAATCTGTGTTATCAGTAATAATTGGGTAAGTTTGTCATTTAATTGTTTCACAGTTTTCGTTAATGATATTGACAACGCCGCCATATTTAAAGGTTTATCCAAATGATTCCGGGTCGTTTCGGCCCTGAGTCGTTTCGGCCCTAGGGTCGTTTCGGCCGTGAGTCGTTTCGGCCTGAGTCGTTTCGGCCTGGGTCGTTTCGGCCTTTTTGAGGGGGTGGGTTGTTTCGGCCAAATGCCTTTTTTTATGTGATTTTTATGTGATCTAATCAAATTTCAGGGAAAACCTGTTGTCCTACACGTGTTTTGAACATTATCTGTGCGATGTGTTCCCTAAAAATGATGATTTGTATGGAAGGCCGGTGCGCCATGCTAAATGCTAAATGCGAATTGCGATATGCGAAATGCTAAATGCGAATTGCGAAATGCTAATTAAGTACAAAACTCTATCTGGGGGTGTTTAATGCTAAATGCTATATGTAAAATGCGAAATGCTGTTTGCGAAATGCCATTTGCGAAATGCGAAATGCGAATTGCAAAAATGCCAAATGCGAATGTAATATTTGCCAAGTGCTAAATGCCAATTGCTAATGCAAAATGCTATTTGCTGAAATGTGTCTTAACCGCCAATTAAAAAACCGCCATAGACAGGGAAACAGAGAGCAGCAAAATAAGACCCCAAAAGAAGGTAGGCTTAAAGTAGTTATTTCAAGCTCTTGAAAAAGTAATTTTTTTATCATCCTAGCTCCATTAAATTACTAGTTTACACTGAGAGAATCTTAAATTTAGACTTTATCTTCAAAAATAATTTTTTTATCCCAATTTATAGGGACTGTAAAGGGCTGTAGGTATATAATCTAGCTTGCCGTGACTCTCGATCGAGATATTAATTTATTTATTATTATTATTATTGTCCCAAATTCTACTGTAGAAATAGAAATGCACTGTACACGAATGAATAAATAGGGTAAATAAACAAAAATGGCGCATTAAAAATTCCTGTAAATGGGCCCGATGTCGCGCTCCAGTTCTTTAAACCCGCTTTTAATAGTCCAAGTACCGGATAGCTTCTTAAAAAGTATAATATGTTATATCGACAGACGAAGAAGAAACATATAGATCTATACATATTATAGTACTGATTGTACATATTGTAGAAAAAGATACAGATTTCGCTCAATGCCTCATCCATTTCAAGCATGTCACCTAGCATTTGGCTTAAACATATTCGCATTTTGCATTCGCAAATAGCATTTCGCAACTAGCAATTCGCATTTAGCAAATAGCATTTAAGCTTTCACAAATAGCATTTCGCATTTAGCATTTGGCATTTTACAACTAGCAATTAGCATGGCGCACCGGCCTTCCATAGATTTGCACTGTTTTAGATTGGTAAAGACAAGTAGATATTTTAGAATTAGTTCGCCCTGTCACGTCAGCCATTGATGTAAAGTTTTTCACCACAGTGTTTCCAGTTGGCATCATCGAGGAGGTGTTATAGATAAAATACAGATCAAATGATAATCAAATACAGTAAAACCTCTTTATTACGACCTTTTTACGAAGGTTAATTAATGGATTTATTTCTATAAGATAGAATTTAGTGAATGTAATGTAGAGATTTTACTGTTACTTAGGTTTTTCTCAACACGCCGTAGGCGATAATCCTAAATTTTGCAGTGTGGATCATGAGCATACAGCTTGTTCTTGACTGATCTCGGTGCAAACTGCCAGACACTGCTATCGATATTGTTTTGTTATTTCCTTTCAAAACACTTTTTAGCAGAATCTTATACTTGTGCTTCGACAATTTTTTTTAATCCTTCACAGTTGTTGATTTTATTGCATTTTTAGCTATAAAGTTTATCATAAAATGTCAAACACCGCAGACCTTGATATCATGTTTATAAGCCCTCTGACCTGGGTCTACCCTGTTTGTACAGAACATGTTTTCAAGTCACTATTAACGTACTGTTAACTGAACCAATTTCCCGCTGAAACATCTTAATTTCAATCCCAGCATCCAATTAAGACATAACAAATAACTACATTGATATATTTACTAACTATTGTTAAAACTTACGCTGGTCTGTTCTGTTCTGTTCTGCTACAGCTGCCTACCTTTTCGATATACATCTTTATTGTTAGTCAATTAATGAAGGTGTCAATATGCGGTGTCTGCCTCATATACAGCGTACTTTGCCGACACGCGCCGATTAGTGGTGGCACGTGGCAAGTGATTAATTGCTTTAACATCCCGCTGTTACAGATTAACGCGTTTGTTATCCGCTAAGGTATGGCACTTTCTTAAATTACTCTATACTATTTTAGCTTAAATGATTATCAGAAATATTTTTTCAGCATTATTGTTGGTATTGTTAAATAACTGGGGAAATAAAACGTTATATACATATTTCAAATATACAAAAATGCCCACCAAACTTTTCTAAACTCCTATTAAACATCACTCATAAATTACGTTTACCTCCACACCATAAGCCAATAATTTCGACTTCTGATTTGAATTCAACCAACATTAGCATTATTTTGATGATGAAAAACAATATTTCGACAAATTGTGGATTTATAAGAGTCCTCGTGTTACGTACAGGCTACATACGAGTGTCATTATATAGTCAATCTTGTACCACACAAACGCTCATTAGAATATATTAATAGTAAGTATACTGGGTTTATTTAATACTATCAAAACAGGAGTTAGTTTCTGCAATTTTCATATACATTGTACATGTACGTGCGTTCTCTCATTGTGCTCTATTACTACAAGATTTACTTTTTTCTTCATACTACATGTACATGTATTTAGTTTTTTAATCCAATACCCCATACTTTGTTTCTGTCTCTAAATATATACCTGAAGCGCACCTAAATGTGCATTTTTTGCTTTACTTTCAGCCTTAGTTAACACATTTAACCCTATGGACGAGTATAATTGTAATTTACAAACAGTGCACCTGTGAAGATTACGCTTGTTCTATGCAAACAGTGAAGAACCTGGCCAGAGCAGCTGGGGCTCCTCAGGAACTCTCTGATCAGGGTCTGGACTGTTTGTTATTTTGCAATTTATTGTTAAAATCAACACAAAATAGACAAATCGCCTATACTTAATTGGATATGGGAATTGTCCATTAACAATTTCATGGTAGAATGAGTTAAACTATTCTCTACTTATTTATCTGAACACATATTGCTTAAGTTGCAGGTTCGTGCCTTTATGCAAAATTGATTATGGTTCAGGATAAGGGTGCTTTTAAAAGACATTACATTAATTCAATTTTATTACTATTTCTGTAAAATTAATTAAATTAGAATCTAGATTTACATATTTTATGTCTCTGTTTTTACAGTATGTTGATGAGGGAACGATCAGGATCTACTCTGTTTTTAACTTTTTACAGTATGTCAATAAGAACACGATCAGGGTCTACTCTGTTTTACAGTATGTTGATTTTGGAACGAAGTTGTGCTTCATATGTAAATATAAATTACTGAAATAATAGGCCGAAACGACTCACCAAATGGGCCGAGGCCGAAACGACCCACCAAATGGGCCGAAACGACCCACCCCTAAAAACAGGCCGAAACGACCCAGGCCGAAACGACCCGGGCCGAAACGACTCAGGGCCGAAACGACCCGTTACCATCCAAATGAGTTCAAATAAACCGCAAGGACTGTTTTGGACCGACAATTAACGAAACAAGCCAAACTTTGTGAGAAGTTTAATAATGCTGATAAACCAGTGGTCGGCATTCTATTATCAGAGCCACAACATGGCAGATGCGCTCCGATCATGGCCTGTCCGGTGAAAGACCCGGTAACCAATCCGTGGGGATAGCTGGGCAGACCCATCTCACAACGAACGACAACTCTGTTAAGATATCGATAACGATATTACTGTATGTTCGTATTTATGCACCTGCAATCTTGACAACATCGATGTCGAAAATTAATCTTTAAAATCATTATTATTTAATCAAATGTTTATTTCAATCTAGAAGCTAAATTGATTGACAGTTTCACTGTGCATAGTACGATTTTCGGCATTTCCGCCGTAGTTTCGCATCTTGTAATTGACAGCATCTAAATTGAAAGTAAGATACATGTAGGTTTTTTTTCCATGTTTTAATGCGTATTACTATGAATTCTCCTACCTTTGTACACATGTATTGTATTTTGCTATTTATGCCGTTGTTTTTATAAATGATAAAGAACACGTCGGATTTATGTTTTATTTCAATATGCCAAAAAGTACACATAGACGTGAAAACATTACACTCCGGGAACGATAGTTCTTATAGATCTTATATGCATTGAAATTCAATACTCAAATCACAACCCATTTATGATTCGAAGCCCCGATGTTTCGAAGTTTTTTTCACAGTCCCTTGAAGTTCGATACATCGAGGTTTAACTGTAATAGATTTTGCTTAACTCTTTGCATGCTGGGTAATTTTTTCGTCTGCAACATTTGTCGTCTGCTACTGTTCTAAAAAAAAAATTATTTAAATTTCTTTCTCAAAACATTATCAGAGTGTCAAAAAGTTTGGATCCTGATGAGATGCCACGTCACGCGGCGTCTCATCTGGATCCAAACTGTTTGCTAAGGTAATCACTGTCGCTGATATATCCGCTGCTAGTGAGCATGCAAAGAGTTAAGAGCCTTTATTGGGACAGAATAAGGTCTTCTCCCGTGTATCACAGATATAGCTGTTTCAAGTATTTGACCTCGTAGCTTACCTCATCTGCTGGGAATATAGGAGCATTGTCATTGACATCCTTCACAACAATCGTCAAAAACCGTGTAGATTCTAGTGGGGTCTGACCTCGGTCCGATGCTTTCAGCAGAAGCTGAGAAAATAAAACAAATATATTATATACCTATCAATGATTTATAGAGATTTCTCAGTAAGATAAATTTCATATGCATTTTTGTGACGTCGAATCACAATATCTTTGTGACGTCGCGCATAAGCAGTTAATTTTGTGTCTTGTTTTCTGTAAAAACGTCATTAAAATGTATATAATAAACAGAATAATCAATTCCTTTGGATGGATATGACAAACATATCACTCAAATGTTTTTTTTTAACCAGATAACCCATTCTTCTGATATATTTTTCATATCAATCCAAAGTGCTTTCTCTATTTTCTGATTTTGATTGAATCTTGCCAACAGTTTTATAATATAGTAAAACCTCTCTATTGCAACCACTATTATATAAACTGAAAAATATAGTCATGTTTCATAAAATCTCAAATATTCGAATACTATTTCCAGGACCATTATTCAACACCAAAAGGGTCGATAAGGTTCATTGTGAAACAAATATATATGACATGCCTTTATGTGAGGTGGGCAGGAGGATGGGTCCCCGACCTTCCCTCACCTATGACGGGGACACAATAAATGGGCTGCTCGACAGCCGAAAATGAAAAAAAAAAAATATATATATATAACGAGAGCACCGCATGGAGGTGCCAACGCTCGTCCGCTATGGCTAATGTTAAATTCTCCCTATTTTACCTCTAAATGACCCTGACCTTTGTCAGACATGACCCAAGTTGTACTGAGCTCAGGAGCTGCTTGAGGTCAGTACACATACCAAATATAAAGTCTGAAATAAAGTTATTGCCAACATTAACCCTTTGAACCCTAGTCCCGCATATATGCATCCTTTTCAAACAGTATACGTGTGAAAAGTGCACGTGTCCTATGCAAACAGTGAATACCCAGATCAGAGGGCTCCTTACGGAGCCCTCTGATCTGGGTATTCACTGTTTGTCATAATGCAAAACATTGACAAAAACAACCCTTAAAAGTCTGAAATGGACTATACTCAAATGGAAATTGGGATTGTCCATTTGAAGTCTCAGGGAGGAAAGAGTTAATATTTGGGATGACATGGACTAACGACAACAAACAACGGCAACGCAGACACCGGAGTGATGACAAAAGCTTGTAGTTTCTTCGAGACAGACAAGCTAAAAATGAAGGCTGATTAGTTGTATAAAAGACAGCAGACAACTTAAAGCACGGTGACAGTAAAACAGAATTTTATTGTATCATTTCTTATACACTTGATGGTTTTGTCATATTCAAATAGCTTTATTAACCTTTTTTTGCCTGGATATTGCAATAACACCCCCCCCCCCCCCCCCACCCCGTTGCGCCAGATCAGATCCAAATTAGCATCTGGTCAGGCTTAAATTTCATCTTTCCCGCCGGGATAAGAGGGTGTTAAATGAAGAAATCCAACATTCAGGGATCCAGATAAGAGGGAATAAACTGAACAAATCCAACATTTTCTCACTCATTTCACCACCAAATCCTATGTTGTTACTACTCATTAGAATCGTCTCAAAGAGATGATTCTAATGAGTAGTGACACCATAGGGTTTAATGCAAAAATAAAGATTTTAGTTTTTGAAATACCCCCTTTATCTGGAGCTCTGAACATTTTCTCTTTTATTTCAGCACCAGGGTAATTAACTACTCATTAGAATTGTCTCAAAGGGTTCAAAATACAAGTACTTCGGTATCTCAAACTCAGTTAAGTCGAACATACCCGTATTTCAAAGTCAAAATGTAGCTTAGCCACGTTTTAACTTTGAAATACGGGTATGTACGACATAACAGAGCATGAAATAATGAAGTTCATGTGCTGACATATTGAATAGTTCAATGTTAAGCGAGTTCGAGATATGGAAGTTCAACTGTACTCCCCGTATCTGTTGCTCTGTATTCCCAACGTATCAGGGAAAAGTAGTAATATTAACTCACCACATATCTGTCCACTTTCTCCCTGTCATATACAATCTGGGCATGGATCATACCATTCACACGGTTGATTTCAAACTCCGGGGTAGTCTGGGTAGTTACACCCTCGTATATGACACTGTAATCCACAATGCCATTCGTACCAGTATCTCCGTCCACGGCTTTCACATCATACACCAACATACCATTGTACTGGGACTGAAAAATTCAATTACATGTAATCCATTACTCCATAAACACAGGGCTGCCATAGGTTGATCCTAAAAATCCTAAGATTTCAATTTTTCAAACGCAATTTTTACTAATCGTACCTTTACCCCATAGTCTGTTTCTTGTTTTGAAGACACGTGACTGCTTTAAACAGGTTGAAAGTAAAGCAGATTGCGCCTTAAGGCACATTCTGTTTTACTTTCAGCCTGTTTTAAGCTACCATCTGCTAGGATAAAAATCCGAAGACTTAGGAAAAATCCGGAGAAATGGCAGCCCTGTAAACATGCCTTTTATAGCTTCAATGTTTGATCCCTAATGAAGCGTTATACAAAATTTCAGCACCCTAGCACAAGTATTAAGCTTTAAAACAACCCTTCCAAAAAACTCAACAAGAGCCGTATACGGCCCTAAATCGCTCACCTGGAACCGTTGATGTAAATGTAACATATCTTGAAAAGCGGAGAAATTATGACAATACTATTGTGCCAATAGCTGATTGGATGATGCTGAGTGCAAAATATCTAAGCTCAGGGTACTGTGGTTTGAGAGAAGAAGATTTTTTAAGTTTTTATTGAAAAATCTATTTTTAGCTCCTGTGACCTAGATATGCAACGGACCCAAACTTTTTGAACAATATTGGTAAAGTACATCTAGAAGTTACACCATGCCAAATATCAAAGCTCTAGCTATATTAGTTTCAGAGAAGAAGAGGTTTGTAGATTTCACTATATAACGCTATGTAAATTTGTGACCCCCGGGGCGGGGTCATTTTGACCCCAGGGACATAATTTGAACAATCTTGAAAGAGGACCTAAAGATGATGCTTTGTGCAAAATATCTTAGCTCAGGGTACTGTGGTTTCAGACAAGAAGATTTTTTAAGTTTTATTGAAAAAATCTATTTTTAGCTCTTGTGACCTAGATATGCAACGGACCAAAACCATTTGAACAATATTGATCTAGTGTGTTCAGAAGCCTTTCCTTTAAATTTGACCTATTAACCTACTTTTAAATCTGTTGGGGCATAACTGTATTCATTACTGTAAATATAGGCTCGCCTGAGCCAAAAAGTGGAATTATTTTCTTCAGTGCAGGATTAAAGTTATGGTATAAATAGGCTTATTTATGGGGTGATGGGTTAATCATTAATGTCAATGTAAACTGGTATTTTCTTACAAAATGAGACAGCTTGGGCCAGTTTCATAAAACTTTGTAGGACAAAAATGGTCATATGTCAAAACTTTAAATTACATTTAATTTCAAGCTTCTGTATCTAATCCTGTCTTGTGATATCTCTTTGGAATCATCTTTTCAAGACGATTCCAAAGAGATGTCACAAGACAGGATTGGTGGGAAATAAACAATTATTGAGACTTTTACAATCTGACTTAAAACAACATTTGTTAATAACAAGAGGCCCAGAGGGCCACATTTTGCTCACCTGAGAACATTAGAAGCTGACTGGGCAAGACAACATTTTGATATAGCTATGACCCAGGTGTCATAATTTGATCTCGATAGAGGACCATAATGTGAAGCTTCATCTCAGATATTGATGATCTGGGCCTTACGGTTTAAGAGAAGAAGATTTTTAAAGGTTTTCCCGTAAAAAAACCCTGACAAGCCCAGGGCGGGGCCAATTTTGATCCAGGGGTAATAATTTGAACAATCTTGGTAGAAAACCATAGGGCAAAGCTACATGTCAAATATAAATGATCTGGGACTTATGGTTTCAGAAAAGAAGATTTTTAAAGGTTTTCCTATGAAATACTAATAACCCAAAGGGGGTGGCCATTTTTGGCCTGGGGGTCATAATTTGAACAATCGTGGTAGAGGACCACAAGGCAAAGCTATGTGCCAAATATTAAATATCTTGGCCTTACAGTTTCAGAGAAGAAGATTTTTAAAGGTTTTCCTATATAAGTCTATGTTAAACTGATAAGCCCCGGGGCGTGGCCAATTTTGACCCGGGGGTCATAATTTGAACAATCTTGGTAGAGGACCATAAAACAAAGCTACATGTCAAATATTAATGATCTACGCCTTACAGTTTCAGAGAAGAAGATTTTTAAAGGTTTTCCTATGAAATACTAATAACCCAAAGGGCGTGACCATTTTTGGCCTGGGGGTCATAATTTGAACAATCGTGGTAGAGATCCACAAGGCAAAGCTATGTGCCAAATATTAAATATCTTGGCCTTACAGTTTCAGAGAAGAAGATTTTTAAAGGTTTTCCTATATAAGTCTATGTAAAACTGATAAGCCCCGGGGCGTGGCCAATTTTGACCCGGGGGTCATAATTTGAACAATCTTGGTAGAGGACCATGAAACAAAGCTACATGTCAAATATTAATGATCTAGGCCATACAGTTTCAGAAGAAGATTTTTAAAGGTTTTCCTAAGAAAAACTGATAACCCCTAGGGCGGGGCCATTTTTGGCCCCAGGGTCAAAACAGGGTCAAAATTTGAACAATCTTGCTAGAAGATCATTAGATAATGATACATACCAAATATCAAAGGTCTGGGCCTAGCTGTTTCTGAGAGGAAGATTTTTTAAGATTTTCTTATGCATTAAATTTGTCTATACGGTCATGTTAGAAAAACTGGTCCCTAAGCAAGGGGAATAACTCTAGCCAAAAACTTTGAACAACATTTCGTTCCCCCTTGTCACTGATGCTTCTGACAAAGTTTGGTTGAAATCGGGTCAGTGGTTTCAGAGGAGATGTTGTTTGTGTGACGTACGGCGGACACCGGACGACGGACGCCAGACACCAGACGACGGACGGAATGGGATCACAATAGCTCATCCTGAGCCTTCGGCTCAGGTGAGCTAAAAAGAGCAGCAGAGCTCCAGATAAGAGGGAGTAAACTGAACAAAATAACATTTTCTGCCGTGTTTCAGCAAAATCCTAAGGTGTAACTACACATTAGAATCGTCTCGAATAGGCGATTCTAATGAGTAGTAACACCATTGGGTTTAATGCAGAAATATTCCCGGCTTATCTGAAGCTCTGATGTGTGAGCAGAGTAAGGGTTCACTAACCTCGAGCACATAAATAGTCATATTGGCCCTTGGTGGACGCACAATTCTGGGTGGGCTGTTGGCAGCTTCCTGTACATACACGGATACCTTCACAGATGTGTTAAAGCCCTTGCCCCTTTCATCTTGGGCTTGGATATAAAATACATAGGGAGCTCTGCGACTATATCCTTCTAAGCTCTTGGCCACATAAACATTCCCACTCTCATTACGAACTCCAAACAAATCTGAGAGAAAAAGAAAATTGAGGTCATTTTATTGACACAGTTAAATCTTTGCATGCTGGGTAATTTTTTCGTCTGCAACACCTGTTGTCTGCTACTGTTAAAAAAAAGATAATTTTTAAAATTTCTATTCAAAACAGCCTGATCAGAGTGTCGAACAGTTTGGATCCGGATGAGATGCCACGTTACACTGCATTTCATCTGGATCCAAACTGTTAGCAGGCAATCACTGTGGCACATGTATCTGCCGCTAGCATGCAAAGAGTTAAGTCTAGTCCAATTTTTTACTATTCAGAGTTATTTTACAATATATTGCAAAATGATAAGCACTCAAGATCCTGATAAGAGGGCTACTATAAGTAAACAACGAGCAGTGAACCATAAAATTTAGTGCAGTCCACTTTTTAGGGGAATCAGCATTCCTATAGAAAATCGGTAGCAAAATGAATCTTCTAAACGCTAAATATCTATACATGATATCGTAAAACAGAATAGTGCAGTTGGTATGGTTGACTATTTTTAGCTTGTGCTTAGACAGGTTTATAGTACAGTGCAGGTTTGAATCCCCGGGAGAGCTACTTTTATTAATTGGTTTTTATTTGTGATATTATATTATACTGTTTGTTAATTTCTTTCCATTTTGTGATAACTATTATTATTTTAATCATTTTTATCTAATATATATCTCACTTTTGTTAAGCCATGTGTTACATTTTATTTTTTAATCATATACCGGCAATAGATCTACATTTCTCATGGCATTCAAATTTCAAGTTTCTCCCTCGCTTGCTGTGTTTGGAGCCGAGTCACTGTCGCCATCAGAGACCGACTGTAAGTTTGCAGGCCAGCTTCTGTCTCCAACATGCAAAATGTGTCTACACGGTTGGTTATTTCATTCGCATCCTTGCTAAAGCGATGTCCAGTATGTCAAAATCATGGTAGCGACTGGTCACCAAACTTGGCCACATACATTGATACATGAATCAATATATATCGAGGGCTTGGTGCAAAACTATTGTAACTCCCTCACAACAATAGTTTTGCACCAAGCCCTCGATATATAAACTTGCATGAGAAAATCATGATTTCCTCCTTTTCGATCTTTATAAGCTTCTACACAAAAATAAAAATCTTTAAGATTTTTGTGAGAAAAAAAATGAAACCTCTGTCAGGATTCGAACTCAGTTACCTATCATTGATCTAACCGGAAATACCCGACACTTTACTACCTCGGCCAATCGCACGACTAGTATCTACTGTCGCTCTCAAAGTACATATCTTAGTTAGTTGGACTGCAGCAATGCTAACACCCCTAAATACATGATACTTTGTTGGATTTCAGCAGGCAATTTGATTTGATTCAACCCAAAAACTATAGGTGTCTTCCTCTTATGATACAGATGGACAGACGGACGGACAGAAAATGTAATTTTGATAGGTTTCCTGCATTTTCAAAGCAGAGCGGTAAAGAAAGTTTATTTATAGAGCGAAGAAATTTCTGTGTAACTTCCAGCATGTTTAAGGTTGGGGACCCCAACTGAAATTGGACCAAAATCGATACTCCTCGTACAGTGATCGACTTTCTCGTCAACTGTCGACCTCTTCCGAACCATGCTTTAGAGCAGCCACCTGTCTTGAACACAAAAACAAGCTATTTGAGCAAGAGTTAACCCTTAGCCTGCCAGTCACGACTATAGCTCCATATGCAAACAGCTTGGATCCAGATGAGACGCCGAGTAACTCGGCGTCTCATCCGGATCCAAGCTGTTTGACACTCGGACAACATTTTCAGCAATTTTGAGCAACTTTGAAGCACTTTGAAACTTGAAGCAGACAAGAAATATAGCAGACGACAATTTATTTGGCGGGCTAAGGGTTAAATCAATTACATTATCAGGGTTCCAGATAAGAGGGAGTAAACTGAACAAATCCAACATTTTCTCATTCATTTTAGCACCAAATCCTATGGTGTTACTACTCATTAGAATCGTCTCTTCAGTAGTAACACCATGGGGTTTGATGCAGAAATAAAGATTTTAGTTTTTGAAATACTCCCCTTATCTGGAACCCTGCATTATATATCATTTGTTCAAAATTTGTTTTGTCAGCTTACTGTCATAATCGAAATTTTCCAGATTTCCCGGATCAGGCATCTTTCTGAACACAGATATGGCATTAATTCCAATGTCAAGGTCATATATAAACACTGGTATGATATCTGTTTGCAGAGAAATTAACTCAAATACGGTGGTAGTATAATCCCTTTCTGAGAAGATTGGTGGGTTGTCATTGACATCTTCCAGCGTTATTTGGATCTGAAAATATCAAAACAAGCAAGCTAATTCATAAGCAATTTAGGAGCCCTTACCCATTCCTCCTTATAAACACTTTAGGATGCCTTTACCCATTCCTCCTTATAAACATCTAAGGATGCCTTTACCCATTCCTCCTTATAAACACTTTAGGATGCCCTTACCCATTCCTCCATATAAACATCTTAGGATGCCTTTACCCATTCCTCCTTATAAACACCTTAGGATGCCCTTACCCATTCCTCCTTATAAACACCTTAGGATGCCTTTACCCATTCCTCCTTATAAACATCTTAGGATGCCTTTACCCATTCCTCCTTATAAACATCTAAGGATGCCTTTACCCATTCCTCCTTATAAACATCTTAGGATGCCTTTACCCATTCCTCCTTATAAACATCTTAGGATGCCCTTACCCATTCCTCCTTATAAACATCTTAGGATGCCCTTACCCATTCCTCCTTATAAACATCTTAGGATGCCTTTACCCATTCCTCCATATAAACATCTTAGGATGCCCTTACCCATTCCTCCATATAAACATCTTAGGATGCCTTTACCCATTCCTCCTTATAAACACCTTAGGATGCCTTTACCCATTCCTCCTTATAAACATCTTAGGATGCCTTTACCCATTCCTCCTTATAAACATCTAAGGATGCCTTTACCCATTCCTCCTTATAAACATCTAAGGATGCCTTTACCCATTCCTCCTTATAAACATCTTAGGATGCCTTTACCCATTCCTCCTTATAAACATCTAAGGATGCCTTTACCCATTCCTCCTTATAAACATCTTAGGATGCCTTTACCCATTCCTCCTTATAAACATCTTAGGATGCCCTTACCCATTCCTCCTTATAAACATCTTAGGATGCCCTTACCCATTCCTCTTTATAAACATCTTAGGATGCCCTTACCCATTCACCCTTATAAACATCTTAGGATGCCCTTACCCATTCCTCCTTATAAACATCTTAGGATGCCCTTACCCATTCCTCCTTATAAACATCTTAGGATGCCCTTACCCATTCTCCTTATAAACATCTTAGGATGCCTTTACCCATTCCTCCTTATAAACATATTAGGATGCCCTTACCCATTCCTCTTTATAAACATCTTAGGATGCCCTTACCCATTCCTCCTTATAAACACCTTAGGATGCCTTTACCCATTCCTCCTTATAAACACCTTAGGGTGCCTTTACCCATTCCTCCTTATAAACACCTTAGGATGCCCTTACCCATTCCTCCTTATAAACATCTTAGGATGCCTTTACCCATTTCTCCTTATAAACATCTTAGGATGCCTTTACCCATTCCTCCTTATAAACACCTTAGGATGCCCTTACCCATTCATCCTTATAAACACCTTAGGTTGCCCTTACCCATTCCTCCTTATAAACACCTTAGGATGCCTTTACCCATTCCTCCTTATAAACACCTTAGGATGCCTATACCCATTCCTCCTTATAAACACCTTAGGTTGCCCTTACCCATTCATCCTTATAAACACCTTAGGATGCCTTTACCCATTCCTCCTTATAAACACCTTAGGATGCCTATACCCATTCCTCCATATAAACATCTTAGGATGCCTTTACCCATTCATCCTTATAAACACCTTAGGTTGCCCTTACCCATTCCTCCTTATAAACACCTTAGGATGCCTTTACCCATTCTTCCTTATAAACACCTTAGGATGCCTTTACCCATTCCTCCTTATAAACACCTTAGGATGCCTATACCCATTCCTCCTTATAAACACCTTAGGATACCTTTACCCATTCCTCCTTATAAACATCTTAGGATGCCCTTACCCATTCCTCCATATAAACACCTTAGGATGCCCTTACCCATTCATCCTTATAAACACCTTAGGATGCCCTTACCCATTCCTCAATATAAACATCTTAGGATGCCTTTACCCATTCCTCCTTATAAACACCTTAGGATGCCTATACCCATTCCTCCTTATAAACATCTTAGGATGCCTTTACCCATTCCTCCTTATAAACATCTTAGGATGCCTTTACCCATTCCTCCTTATAAACACCTTAGGATGCCTTTACCCATTCCTCTTTATAAACATCTTAGGATGCCTTTACCCATTCATCCTTATAAACACCTTAGGATGCCCTTACCCATTCCTCTTTATAAACATCTTAGGATGCCTTTACCCATTCATCCTTATAAACACCTTAGGATGCCCTTACCCATTCCTCCTTATAAACATCTTAGGATGCCTTTACCCATTCCTCCTTATAAACATCTTAGGATGCCTTTACCCATTCATCCTTATAAACACCTTAGGATGCCCTTACCCATTCCTCCTTATAAACACCTTAGGATGCCCTTACCCATTCCTCCATATAAACATCTTAGGATGCCCTTACCCATTCCTCCTTATAAACATCTAAGGATGCCTTTACCCATTCCTCCTTATAAACATCTTAGGATGCCTTTACCCATTCCCCCTTATAAACATCTTAGGATGCCTTTACCCATTCCTCCTTATAAACATCTTAGGATGCCCTTACCCATTCCTCCTTATAAACATCTAAGGATGCCCTTACCCATTCCTCCTTATAAACACCTTAGGATGCCTTTACCCATTCCTCCTTATAAACATCTTAGGAGGCCTTTACCCATTCCTCCTTATAAACATCTTAGGAGGCCTTTACCCATTCCTCCTTATAAACACCTTAGGATGCCTTAACCCATTCCTCCTTATAAACATCTTAGGATGCCCTTACCCATTCCTCCTTATAAACATCTTATGCTGATTTTACCCCACCCTCCTTATAAAATCTTAGGATGCCTTTACCCATTTCTCCTTATAAACATCTTAGGATGCCTTTACCCATTCCTCCTTTTAAACACCTTAGGATGTCCTTACCCATTCCTCCTTATAAACATCTTAGGATGCCTTTACCCATTCCTCCTTATAAACATCTTAGGATGCCTTTACCCAGTCCTCCTTATAAACATCTTAGGATGCCTTTACCCATTCCTCCTTATAAACATCTTAGGATGCCTTTACCCAGTCCTCCTTATAAACATCTTAGGATGCCTTGACCCATTCCTCCTTATAAACATCTTAGGATGCCTTTACCCATTCCTCCTTATAAACATCTTAGGATGCCTTTACCCATTCCTCCTGATAAACACCTTAGGATGCCTTTACCCATTTCTCCTTATAAACATCTTAGGATGCCTTTACCCATTCCTCCTTATAAACAAATTGGGACACCTTATTAATGATTCCTCCTTATAAACAACTTAGGATGCTTTTACTCATTCCTCCTTATAAACTGCTTAGGATACCTTTACCCACTCCTCCTTATAAACAGCTTATGATGCCTTTACCCATTTCTCCTTATAAACATCTTAGGACACCTTATTACTCATTCCTCCTTATAAATATCTTAGGATTTACCCATTCCTCCTTATAAACATATTAGGACACATTACCCATTCCTCCTTATAAACATCTTAGGATGCCCTTACCCATTCCACCTTATAAACATAATAGGATGCCTTTACCATTTCCTTCCTGACATTTGAACAAGAGTTTTCAGAGAGACAACAAAGCTTGCTGGTGGTACATTTTCAAAGCAGAGTCTGAGGGCATGGTGATAGGGGTAAACCTTTTTGTGTCCATTAAAAGGTCTTATCCATTCACAATATAATGCATACCAAATATGAAAGCAATAACTTAAGGGCAAAGGAGTCATAACCTTTTTAAAAACCTAAACACCAATTTTGAAACCTAAACGCAGGCCCTAAGTTCAAGGTCAAAGAGGTCAAAATTTTTGTGTCCATGAAAAGATCTTGTCTACATATACATGCATACCACATATGAAAGCAATGCATCATGTGAGAAAGGAGTTGTAAGCAATCTTCAAAACCTAAACACATATTTTGGAACCAAAACGCAGGCCCTTAGTTCAATGTCAAGGTCACTTGGGTCAACCTTTTTATGTCAATGGAAAGGTCTTGCCCATAAACACATGCATACTAAATATGAAAGCAATAGGGACATAGGACTTATAAGCATTTTTCGAAATTTAACAGATTTCAAACCCTAAATATGGGCAGTAAGTTCAAGGTCAAGTTCAAACTTTTTGCAAGCAGGGGAAGGTCTTGTCCATATACACATACATGTCAAATGTGGAAGCAATACCTCAAGGGACACAGGGGTTATAAGAACTTTTTGAAACCTAAACGCAGGCCATAAGTTCAAGGTCAAGATCACTTGAGTGAAACTTTTGCATGCATGGAAAGGTCTTGTCCATAACCACATGCATAATTCATGTGAAAGCAGTACATGAGAGTTATAAGCATTTTTCCAAAGTAAAACACACATTTTAAAACTTAAAAGCAATGGCTGAGGTCATAGTCACATGGGTCCAAAATGTCATAATATGCCGGAAAGGTCTTGCCCCAAGGCATTAGTGGTGCAAGTATTAAAGATGTAGGTCAAAGGGCATGGAGGTAATGAACACTTTCTTGAATATGCTAACAAGAACGGCAACAGGAAAGACAACGGCAATGGGAACACCAATGCCAATGACTGGGTGGCAACATAGGCCACCCAGATTAAATTGAATTGATAAAAATTAAACAAGAGTTGTAAGAGAGACAACAAAGCTTGCATATTTAGAAACTATAAAGCAGACTTGGAGGTCAAGGTCACAGAGGTCAACTGTTTGTGTGCATGGAAAGGTCTTTTCCATATACATAATCAAACCGAATATGAAAGGAATATCTCACATAGGAGTAATAGGCATTTTGAGAAACCTGAACGCAGGTTTTGAAACCTAATCATGGGCCCTAACTTCAAGGTCAAGGTCACTGGGATAAAAACTGTTTGTGTACATGGTAAGGTCTTGTCCATATACACATGTATACCAGATATGAAAGCTATATCTCGAGGGACATGGGCGATATAAGCATTTTTCGAAACCTAAACAAGGTAACTGGACTAAAAAAAAATTGTATACATCACACTTTGAGAAACCTTAATGGAGATTTTGAAACCTAAACACAGGCTGTAAGTTTAAGGTAAAGATCACAGGGGTCAAACTTTTTGTGTGCATGAAAAGGTTTTGTCCATATACACACACATACCAAATATGAAAGCAATACCTCAAGGGACAAAAGAGTTATAAGCATTTTCTTGAAACTGCTTATGGCAACGGCTACGACTGACAACATAAGCTCTCTGACACAGTCTGGCGAGCTAAACAATAATTTCTATTTACTACATTTTATTAAACTTTTTTTACATTTTGTTCGTGTTGAAAGGGGATGGAATAACATGTTTTCCCCTGTAATGTTGTGACAGCAGTGAGTTCAGTAAAGTTATCGGTGGCCAACCAAAGTTTGCTGCTGATTCTGCACTTATTGAATAACCGCTTACTTTCTTGAAGACTCTCCAACAATTATATCAATGCGTCTCATGTCCTTGTACCTTCTATCAGGGCGGCCATTTCTTCGGATTTTTCCGAAATCTTCGGATTTTTATTCAAACAGACGGAAGCTTAAAGCAGGCTGAAAGTAAAGCAGAATGTGCCACAAGGCGCATTCTGCTTTACTTTCAACCTGCTTTAAGCATCACGTGTCTTAAAAACTAGAAACAGGATATGGGTTAAAGGTATAATCAGGAAAATTGGGCTTGAAAAACTAAGATATGAAATCTTAGGATTTTTTTTATCAACTTATGGCAGGCCTGTTCTATAGGTATGAACAATCTACAGTTGAACTTTGATATCTCGAATTCAGTTATGTCGAGCATACCCGTATTTTAAAGTTAAAATGTGGCTTAGCAAGTTCGAGATATCGAAGTTCGACTGTATATACGAATCAATCAAAAGTGCATTACTCAACTGATATGCATCAATTTTACAACATAAATATTATTTAAAATATAGTTTGATATGTCAAGTATTGAAACAGGTTAGTTTATTGAAGAGAAACTCCACTTTACATTCGAAGGGCAAGCCAAAAACTCATTTGGTCACCATTTTGGATTTTATCCTTGATGTCCGCGCACTAACTTCGAGGGTTGCTCACATGGTTGGCCAACTATTTCGGCAAACAGGCAGTTTTGTGTATGTTGTTCCGGGTAGTTGGCCACCAATTTATTTACTGAACTCACTGCAAGATTCAGACTGATATGAAATCCTACCGTAGCTTCTGCCTGGTTTTGATCTCTTACGTCGGAAGCTGCAGGATTGTCACGGGCTAAGACATAAGCAACTACTCTAGGGTTTGATTCTCTGTCCAGTTCAAACCCACCCCTCAGTCTAACAGTGACTTCTCCCTGAAAAAATGTACATGTAAAGTGGAGAAAACGTTATTCTTTCCCAATAAAAGCGTTTACGCTAAAACTATTATTTCCAATGCAAACAGTTTGGAGCCAGATCAGACGCCGGGTTACCCGGCGTCTGATCAGGCACCAAACTGTTTGCCACTCAAATTAAAATGAATAGTTAAAATTATCAAAATGTTGTCAATTTCTCCATTTTAGTGTGTTGCGTTTGCGTTTCGTTTGCGTTTAAACGGGAAAGAATAACGTTTTCTCCACTGTATATGGATAACAATGTACAGTAAAACCTCTCTTAGCCCTTTCCTCCCTGAAACCTCAAATCGACAATTCTAATTTTCAATTTAGTCTAGTCAATTTTTTACTTTTTAGGGTTGATTTTTACAATATATGTCAAGCAGTGTAGACCCTGATCAGAGGGCTCCTTATACATGAGTACTCCTCACATGTACACTGTTTGCAAATGACGCATATATGCGTGACTAGAGTTCAAAGAGTTAACCCATACGGTACTGCTGACTTGTACAGACCTACACCAGATAAGAGGGAGTATTCAGAACAAATCCAACATTTTCTCACTCAACCAGCACCAAATCCTATGGTATTACTACTCAAGACGATTCTAATGAGTACTGACACCATAGGGTTTACAGCAGAAATAAAGGTTTTCGAAATACTCCCCTTATCTAGAGCCCTGACTTACACTCTCCGTATCTACTTGGAACCTGTCGTCATTCATGAAATAGCGGACAAGATGGAAACCTTTTGAATCTGGTCTGTCATTGTCCCGCGCCATTACAAGTGTTACTGGTGTACCATCAGGAGAGTTTTCTTTAATGGTTCCAAAGTAGATATCCTACAAAGAGATGTAGCATTATCAAGTTACAGTTGAACTTCCATATCTCGAACTCGATTAAGTCGAACATACCTGTATTTCAAAGTTAAAACGTGGCTTAGCCACATTTTAACTTTGAAATACCGGTATGTTTGACATAACCAAGCATGGAATAATGAAGTTATTGTGTCGACATATCGGATAGTTCGAGTTAAGGGAGTTCATAGCATTTTCCAGCCTAGAATGCAGCTGATGCAGCTTATCCCTGGAAATGCCCAACCCACTTCCTGGGAGTACGGTTTATAGCATATTTTATTCCAGTCAGAGATAATTATATTTTCATGTTTTAACCATGTCATGTTAAATGATTTCCTGCATCCTTATTACAGATGGATGCTTTCAGGTGCTATCACACCTCAACGGATGGCATAAACAGAGGTCAAAAGGAAAGAAAATTTGTCTAAGAAAGATATCCGGTGACGAAAGTTGTCCTCGCTGCTGCGCGAGACGCTCCTGTTTGGGGAAAGGAACAAATAAAATGCTTGATGACCGAACAATTACCGGTAAACTTACGGTAAATTAATGGACATAACCATATGGGCAACAGAGGAATACCGGATAAAACGAAAGTGGATTGCATTAGAAAATGATGCAACGTGCTTGGAATGTTTGAGAAACTTTCTTGTTCGTGTCACGATAAAACTGGTATAAATAGACCGCACACAGTACATAATACGCCCTTCAGTAGGCATAACTCATGGAAAACTTGACAAATTTTGACGACACCCAAACTCAGTTATGTTTGCTGGTCAAAAAGTTTGCGAATCTGCAAAATTGACGTTTCGCTGGCAGATATGTTTGTGAAAAACCGATTTCTGTTTCAGTCTGTAATAGCTGCAAATAGTAATAATCACACTGACGGTGCTTGGTTTGAGCGTTGCTATAGGACTCGGCAATTATTTAAGTATTTCACAAGCAGACATCAATTGGAGCAGATGACAATTAAACCGGCATAATAAGTGTTAATTGATATCTCCTGGTGATGTGTGAAAACTTAACGTAATCCAAGGCTTACATTGTCTTCTGCTGAAAACACGCCTTGATCTTGATAAGACGCCTATTTACAGGACATCTCATTCTGATCATAGGCTGATTTGCATATTTTACCAAATACTGGTAAAAAATAATATCTAGTTAGATGACGCAACGCACTGCCCGTGTTTTATAATACGAATATATATACTTTCAGCTGTTATAGATCACTGTTTTAGCCGAGCCATAATTACCAACGGTGAAGTATTTTCTAGATTGGTGTTTCATCAAATCATTGATACGGTGCTGAGGTAAAATAATGCATTATGGACGTTGATAATATCGCTGGTGGAACTGTTTGCGGATTTTGTGAATTCACGAAATTCGCAAAGATTTCCACTTCGCAAACATTACCACTTATACAGTAGTTGATATGTAGATTATAAAGACAGAATCGTATAGAAAATTTCAGCTTAATATGTGAAAGAGTGTGCTAAGAAAAAAACAGAAAAACAAACGAAATTCTAATATTTCAGGTTCAACAAGGGGCATAGCTCCTAAATTTCTAGTACATGTAATTGTCCGTTGAACCTGCGGTTAGTTGCTGGAACACCTCCAGTTGGTCTGTTGAACCTGGGGATAGTTACCGGAACACCTCCGGTTTATCCGATGGATGTCAGGTAATGGTCCTGCTGGCTCAACGGATATCAACAAATACGTACAAGACAATGAACTCATGCATTCCCAACAAAACGTATGCAAATGCATAGCTACCGTACATCTAGCATTCATTTTTGTCCGGTGGCATCCGTTCCCAAGTTTTCAACATGTTTAAAACTTTCCACCAGATTGAACGGACATCACCAGACATGGCGGGACAATGAGCGAATAGAGTGAATAAGAAAAGGACAAGAAAGGATTGCCAACAGAGACAAACAGATTGGAAATTTTGTTCTCCGTTAGACCTCTATCAGGTAAGATGTGACAGTGCCTGAAGGATCTTTCTGCTTTACTTTCAACCTGCTTTAACTCATTCACCCCATAACTTTTAATAGACAATCCCTATTTCAAAATAAGTAGCCCATTTGACTAGAGTTGGTTTTAACAATATTTTTCCAAATGACAAACAGTGTACACCCTGATCCTTAGGAGTCATCTGATTAGGGTCTACACTGTTTGCATGGTACAAATGTAATCGTCACAGGTACACTGTTTGTAAATGACGAGTATACTCATCGCTAAAGTAGAATGTTTTAAGCATCGGCCTGTTTTAAACACTTGAAAAATACTATAGCCGAAATGGTTAAAGCAATCTGAAAATCACACATCAACTTGTTTAATGTAAGGTTTCTTATTCATTCTCGTATTTACAAATGAAAAGATAAGGTGGAGTTATTTTATGAAAAGTGATTTTTTTATGAGCCCAGTATGAGCAATGTGTTTAATTTTAACATTTTCATTCAATTTTGGGGCTACTGTGTCAACAATCTATTTTAATTGTATGCAAATCGACTTACCTGCAGATTCATTACATTCTGAAAAATAAAAAATAATAAACCTGAAATTAAAGTATTTAAAGTACAGTAACACCTCTCTATTACGACCACTAAACTATGGTAATTATTAGGATGTTTGCGACAGATGACCGCTTAAAGCAAGGTGACAGTAAAACAGAAAGCTCCTTTAGGAGCTTTCTGTTTCACTGTCACCTTGCTTTAAGCTGCCATCTGTCTACTACACAATCATTTGGCCTTCGTTTTAGTGGTCGTAATAGCGAGGTGTTACTGTAAATTCCTTCCGATTTCAAATACAGTCTGACCTTAATAACTCAAATTCACTTTGCACCTTTTGAACAAATTAGGATAATTACAGCAGTTATACAGATGTCCCAGGGCTGCCATAAGTTGACATGAAAAATCCTAAGATTTCCAAATTTGTATTTTTCAAGTGAGATTTTATGAATCGTACCTTTACCCCATGGCCTTTTTCTTGTTTTGTTGACATGCGACTACTTAAAAGCAGATTGTAAGTAAAGCAGAATGCGCATTAGGGCGCATTCTGCTTTACTTTCAGCCTGCTTTAAGCTACCATGTACTGGGAAAAAAATCGGGAGATTTAGGAAAAATCAGGAGAAATGGCAGCCCTGATGTCCCAAGTTTTAGATTTTTTACAGCCAGTGTGTTCAAGCTATTGAGGTTTGGCTGTAATGTCAATCAGTTACATCAAAAACTGTAAGCATACTACAGTAAAACCTCGGAAAACCGAACACCCTCCGGACCAGGTAAAAAGTTCGGTTTTCTGAGGTGTTCGGTTTTCTGAGTTGTTCATGAATCAGTGCTAACATTCAGGCTGAGGCATCTTCACAGACCAGACCTTTAACTCAATAACATGACCGTAACAGTGAATTCTCATCTAGATCAAAACTGTTTGATAGAATGATCAAGAATGAGAATGAACTTTCAATACGACAGAGCATTTTTAACAATAGCTCAATAATTATTTACCGTCTTTTGCCGCGTATAATGTGCACTCGTGTATTCTCTGTATTTTATGGGTTAAATCACAAGATATAAACGTATTCCCATAGGTAAGAAGCATCTGTGTTTTGAAATAAACACTTCAATCTTTAGATTGTCGCAACCATTATAAAACGAAACAACTGCCATAGTTTTAACTTTTAATGGGCTTACTTTATTCGCATTTCGAGCAGCACATTATTCTATGGAAGTTCGTAGATTCAGTATAATCAAGAACGTTTCCGATTTTGCGAATATGTCGCGAAAAGAAATTTTGCTGTGCAAATCGAGTGTCGGTGTTTTCGTTTTATTGAATTAACAAATTGAGCGGTTGTTCATACAGTTAGACTTTGCTTCTACAACACACTCATTCAGTACGCAATTGCAAACAAAAATTATGAAATATAACTGAGATCTTTCCTTTCTTTCTGTCTTCAGAATGCCGTACTGAACTTTAAAAAATTTGAATTCTAAACAGTAAAATGTTCCGACGTACTTCGAAACAAACTACGAACAACGGAACGCATTTTTGTTGCTGTAGCATTGTCAGATCGGAGCCTTATTTTTATCAGCAATCGTGTGTCACAACCGTGAAATACAAGTGTCATCTCCAATAAACACCCCACCAATTACGCAATCTTAACACATTACGCTTAAGTGTCCCAGACGTGTTTGACGGTCGACTCGGTTGAATAAATTTGCCATGATCGCAATGGTGAAATTAGAGACGCGAGGTGACAAAATACAGTGGATGTTCGGTTTTCCGAGGTAATTTTATGTTTATTTGAACATTTTGGGCCGAGAAAATCGTTCGGTTTTCGGAATTCTGAGGTTCCGGTTTTCTGAGACTTACTTTTAGTTATAATAAGAAGGAAAAAAATCGGGACCGGACAGAAAGTTCGGTATTCCGAGGATTCCGGATTTCTGGGACTCCGGTTTTCCGAGTTTATACTGTACTGGTATTAAATATACTGTCCAGATATTGTAACCTAACTATTAGTATTACACTGTTAACCCAGTCCAGAACTGTAAGCATACTGAAGGTATTATAATGTTGATACAGTTCACAGACTGTAAGTATACTACTAGTTTTATACTGTTGATACAGTAGGCATAATACTAGTATTATACTGTTGACACAATCCACAAACTGTAAGCATACTGCTGGTATTATATATACTGTATGCATAATACTAGTATTATACTGTTGACACAATCCACAAACTGTAAGCATACTACTAGTAGTATACTGTTGACACAATCCACAAACTGTAAGCATACTGCTGGTATTATATATACTGCTGACACAGTCCACAGACTGTATGCATAATGCTAATATTATACTGTTGACACAATCCACAAACTGTAAGCATACTACTAGTATTATACTGTTGACAAAATCCACAAACTGTAAACATAATACTAGTATTATACTGTTGACACATACAACAAACTGTAGGCATAATACTGGAATAATACTGTTGACACAGACAACAAACTGTAGGCATAATACTGGAATAATACTGTTGACACAGACAACAAACTGTAGGCATAATACTGGAATAATACTGTTGACACAGACAACAAACTGTAGGCATAATACTGGAATAATACTGTTGACACAGACAACAAACTGTAAGGATACTACTAGTATTATACTGTTGACACAGACAACAAACTGTAAGGATACTACTAGTATTATACTGTTGACACAATTCACAAACCGTAAGCATACTACTAGTTTTATACTGTTGACACAATCCACAAACTGTAAGCATACTTCTAGTATTATACTGTTGACACAATCCATAAACTGTAAGCATACTGCTGGTATTATATATACTGCTGACACAGTCCACAGACTGTATGCATAATACTAGTATTATACTGTTGACACAATCCACAAACTGTAAGCATACTACTAGTATTATACTGTTGACACAATCCACAAACTGTAGGCATAATACTAGTATTATACTGTTGACACAGACAACAAACTGTAGGCATAATACTGGAATAATACTGTTGACACAGACAACAAACTGTAAGGATACTACTAGTATTATACTGTTGACACAATTCACAAACCGTAAGCATACTACTAGTATTATACTGTTGACACAATTCACAAACCATAAGCATAATACTAGTATTATACTGTTGACACAATCCACAAACTGTAAGCATACTGCTGGTATTATATATACTGCTGACACAGTCCACAGACTGTATGCATAATACTAGTATTATACTGTTAACACAACCCACAAACTGTAAGCATACTGCTGGTATTATACTGTTGATACCGTCAAGAAACTTTCTTTTCAAATCAGAACCACACTTTGAAGTTAGTGATCATTGTTCATCACTTAGTGTATAACCAACTACTCCATAAATATGCATTTTAACACCTCTAAATTATTCCTACACTGAAGAAAATGGTTCAAATTTATACAATCATGAACATGCACCATAAAAAATATATTCTATCGCCTAGTAGGTGTTACTTGTATCAAAACTGCAGATGACAAATTCTAAACAGTTTATATTTGGTATCTGAAACTATTAAATCATACTGTTATATTTGGTTAACCCTTAACCTCTTAAGACCCATTCTGCTTTATTTTCAGCCTGCTTTAACCCATTACCAAAAAGCCTGTTTCTAGTTTTTAAGACAGGTGACTACTTAAAGCAGGTTCTGCTTTACTTTCAGCCTGCTTTAAGCTATTATCTGCTAGAATATAGAAAATATTTCTTACGATTCCTATTTGTGACAGTATGAATTTGAAATTATTTTCTTCTGTAGAGGAATAAATTAAAGGTGTATTTATGGGGTTTAGGGTTAAGAGACCATCTGCTAAAATATATATAAGAACAATTTCTTATGAAGGAATAAATTAAAGGCGTAAAATGGTGTATTTATGCGGTAAAGGGTTAACCAAATGAATGTAACAAGTGTACTTACAAAAGGGTCGACAAAATATGGATACTCATCATTGATGTTGTAAAAAATGACTGATACACTGGCTGTAGCAGACAAAGACTGTGGTGTTCCATTGTCCCAAGCCTGTACGATAAAGTAGGAGTCATTTATCATCCTAGCATCATCATAGTCTACAGTGTTCTTAATGCTCACAGACCCTGTCAAAATAAAACAAGACAGCCTATACAACTCACCTGAGTAAAAGTCATATATCGCCAATCAGGTATATTAACCAATTACCCCATAAATATGCCTTTTTACACCTTTGATTTATTCCTCAACTAAAGGAAATAGTTCCATTTTATAGTCATGAATATACATGTATCATAAGAAATATTTTCAATATCCTAGTAGATAGTAACTTAAAGCAGAGTAACTTAAAGCAGGCTGAAAGTAAAGCAAAATGCATCAATAGGCACATTATGCTTTACTTTTAATCTGTTTTAAGTGGTCACCTGTTTTCAAAACTAGAAACAGGCTATGGGATAATTGGTCAAGACAGATATATATAAAGGCTAACTACTGAAATAAGAAAACATAACTATTTCTATCTGATTACCAGCTAATCTATGACACAATATACAAACTCAATTGGCAGTAACCACAGTGTCCTTTGATGCAAAACAATGATATACCTAACTGTAGCGTGTTTAGTAACCACTGTTTACAGTTACGGTTAGCAGGTTGTGCACCATGGGCAGCGTGCAGAGTACAGTAGTGATAACGTTTTAGTTGCAAATAACCGCGTTTACGCTTAAACTATTATTTTCATTGCAAACAGTTTGGAGCCAGATTAGACCCTGGGTAACCCGGCGTCTGATCAGGCTCCAAACTGTTTGCCACTCAGATTAAAACTGGTCGTCAAAATTGTTAAAAAGTTGTCATTTTCTATATTTCATTGCAATGCGTTTGCATTTGAACGAAGACTAATGTTTTCTCAATGTATTTCAGACTGGTAGCCATCTGGCAATCGATGGCCTTCAAAGGCCATTGATTTCCTTACTGAACTCATGGCTGTAGTGTTTCAAAGCCATTTTATACCCAAGAGGTAAAACTTGAACAATCTTGATAAAGAACCTATAGATGATGCTATATATGCCAAATATTTAAGCCTTGGTCCTTGTAGTTTTTGAGAAAAAATATTTCACAATATAACTCTACATAAAACTGTCTCCCAGGGCAGGTCATTAACTCTTTGCATGCTGGGTAATTTTTTTCGTCTGCAACCTTTGTCATCTGCTTTTGTTCTAAAAGTAGATTTTTCTAAATTTCTTTTCAGAACATGGTCAGAGTGTCACAGTTTGGATCCTGATGAGACGCCGCATTATGCGGCGTTTCATCTGGATCCAAACTGTTTGCAAAGGTTATGACTGTGGCAGCTATATCCACCGCTAGCATGCAAAGGGTTAATTTACCCCAGGGACATAATCTTACGGTTGTGTTGATTGCTAAATATCTAAGCTCTGTGTACTAGGCTTTCAGACAAGAAATTTTTGAAGATGCAATAGAAAAAAAATACTGTTAGCTCCAGTGGAATATACAAAGACCAAAACCATTTCAACAATATTAGTAAATTTGATGTTTTGATTTCACGTCCCTTTCAACAGTATTTCAGTCATATCGCGACGTCCAGCTAACCCCAGAAGTCCCTTATGCACTGTTTCAGGCACAAATCGGCAACTGGATAGAACCAACGACCTTCCGAAAGCCAGCTGGAACTATCCCCACATGAAAAATCCGAACGACCCTACTGGGATTCGAACTAACAGCGGTGAGGAGCTTAGTGATGTAAGTCACAGTGACTATACCACTAGGCCACGGAGGCCCCCTATTACAATATTAGTAAAGGATATCTAGAAGTGTCACCATACTAAATATCACAGCTCTGGCCATATTTAGTTTGAGAAGATTATGTAAAACTGTGACCTCCTTGACTGGGTCAATTTTGACCTCAGGAGTATAATTTAAACAAACTTGATAGAGGATCTGCAGATGATGCTATGTGCTAAACATCTAACCTTAAAAGTCCTTGTGGTTTTTGACAAGATTTTTTTTAGATTTCCTAACTTTTTCTCTTCCATTGCAATGGCCACTAGAGTTCTGCATGGTTTCAAATTCTTTGAACAAATTTGAAATAATTTGACCCAAGGGAAACATTCCTATGAAATTTGGTTGAAATTTGTCAATCGGTATAGGAGAAGATGTCATTTGAAGCACTTGTTAACAAGGATGCACAACTGATGTCACACAACGCGGGACACAGGGAGATCACAATAGCCATATTAGTTTCAGAGAAGAAGAGGTTTGAAGATTTCACTATATCGCGTTAAGAGTATTTCAGTCATGTTGTGACTTCCAGCTTATTTCAGATGGAGGAAGACCCAAGAAGCCTTGTGTCAGGCACAAATCAGCTACTGGATAGAACCACTGGCCTTCAATAAGCCAGTTGGAAGGTTTCCCTACATGTGAAGAAAATGTGAAGAACCCAGATGGGAATTTGAACTGACAGTGATGAGGAGCTAAGTGATCGAGAGTCACAGTGACTATAACCACTCAGCCAAAGAGGCCCCCTACAAACAGTTAGGATCAAGACTAGATACAGCGTCACATGGCATCAGGGCCCCGTTTTACTAAACAACTTACGCAAAAATTTTGCGTAAGTCAAAATCGTTTTACTCTTATTTTTCGGTCATAAGCGTTTGCAAACAGCAAATAGCCAGATCAGAGGACGCGCTTAAAGCGCGTCCTCTGATCTTGCTATTTGTAGCAAGTGATAATAAACCAGAAATGGGTGTCAAAGCCACCTGATGCTCGCCTGTTTATAGTTTAAGTCTAAAAAAACATCTTGTATCGAAAGCAAATCAATTTTCAGTTTAGAAAGATTATTACATTAATGTTGAGTCTAAATCTAGTTATATTTAACTTTAAAACAACTTGTGTAACATTTAACCTTGTGATTTGTAGTCGAAAAACATAAGTCCAAAACATGTCAAATATTGACATAAATTAAAATCATTTTTAAATTCCAACTTCATAACATCAATATTTGACCCCTAATGAACCTCCATACAAAATTTCAGCACCCTTGCACAAGTATTAAACTTTAAAACAACCCGTCCAAAAAACTTTAACCTGGTGATTTGTAGTCGAAAAACATAAGTCCAAAACATGTTGAAAATTGACATAAATTAAAATCATTTTTAAATTCCAACTTCATAACATCAATATTTGACCCCTAATAAACCTCCATACAAAATTTCAGCACCCTTGCACAAGTATTAAACTTTAAAACAACCTGTCCAAAAAACTTTAACCTGGTGATTTGTAGTCGAAAAACCTAAGTCCAAAACATGTTGAAAATTGACATATTTTAAAATTATTTTTAAATTCCAACATCATAACATCAATGTTTAACCCCAAATGAACCTCCATACAAAATGTCATAACCCTAGCACAGGTATTAAACTTTAAAACAACCCGTCCAAAAAACTTTAACCTGGTAATTTGTAGTCGAAAAACTTAAGTCCAAAACATGTTGAAAATTGACATAAATTAAAATTATTTTTAAATTCCAACATCATAACATCAATGTTTAACCCCAAATATTTACATTCGCTCTGTAAAACTCTAAGGAAAAAGTGACATTCAATTCTCAGTGAACCTTCACTTCAGATCTGGTTCTAACTAGTTTTAAAAATCTTCCATGCGGCGGAGAGATACCGACCATGTTAGGATCTACTTTTAGATTATCCGTTTGGGTATCTCGAAACCCCTATTTAAAGTCGGAGAGAGTTCAATTAAAATCGAATTGCGATAAAAAAAAAAATTAAATGCTGTTTTAAAGATTATCATATTACGCTCCGTCATTAAAGCTAACCGCTTTCTCTCCCTTGAAAGTGCGCGGAGTGACGTACTATTTATAGATTAGACAAGTTATTGACAAGCTACGGTTTGAAATTGTTCATCAGAATTACATAGATGGTCGCTCGACGATAAAGCAAAATAATGCATTCTCACTTTCTAGATTGGGAACGTAACGTTCCGTTCTGACATGTTTAAACTATCCTATGTATATCGATCGAAAGTGTTTTACACACTATATATCATATGCCTCAAAAGCTGTGTATGTGTAGTCGCATTTCAGCGTTGCTATTCGCGTTGCTATGTGCATGTATAAAATCAAGCGCCACCTAGATGCTCTAGTAATGGATATTCAGATTAATTCTTGTTTAAATTTAGTTTCTTACGAGCGTTCTTAAAGCACAGAGAGAAAGTTTACTGGGTAAAACCTTGAATTTATACTTCAATTACAGTACATGTAGTTAGGACTACTTTTAACACCATATTTAGAAACTGGAATGGCTATTACATCGATATTACATCTATCAAACCTCTTTGACCGGTATATGATATATTCATACATGAAAACAATTCTGGTCAAACTACACATTAAATGGACAAGACAGAAAATATAAATATAAATATAAGGAATAAACAAAATCTTTTTGCCGCTCACGACGGTATGAATACATTAGCTTCGGGGAGTAAATTTATCGAAAACGCCCTTTGGGCGTTTACAAAATTTACCCCCTGCGAAGCTAATGTATTCATACCGTCATGAACGTCAAAAAGATGTTGTTTATTCCTATAATGAACCTTCATACAAAATTTTATAACCTTAGCACAAATATTAAGCTTTAAACAACCTGTCCAAAAAACTTTAACCTGACCACGCTCACTCACGCCGGGGGTATGACATTAGCTCTGCTGTTCTACGAACAGGCGAGCTAAAAATATAAATTAAAACATTTTGCGTAAGTAGTTTAGTAAAACGGACCCCTGATCTGAATCCAAATTTTGACACTCACCTGAAAGTTGCTTCAATTAAATAAAGAATAATTGCTTTTTTCAGTGTGAGATCGAAATTCAATTTATAGAGGGAACATCTGACATTATATTTTAACGAGTGCACTGGCGATATACACGGAAAAGTTCATGATCTACTGTGACAGCCTTAGTATTCTGGGGCCTACTTCACTAAACATGGTACGACACATGTTGTCGTAAGTCAAAACTTTAAAAAAAAAAAAAATTATTTTCTGATGTCTCTATCTAATCCTGTCTTGTTGACACATCTTTGGAATTGTCTTTTCAAGACGATTCCAGAGAGATGTCACTAGACAGGATTAGATGGGGAAATAAATAATGATTGAGACTTTTATAATCTGACTTTCTACAACATTTGTCATACGAAATTTTATGAATGGGCTCCTGACAAATATAACATACCAGTATTTGGTGAGACCTGGAAAAAGTTGTTGGGCTGCTCAAACATCATGTACTCTTTTATTCCGTTTTTGTCACTTGCTATGAGACTGATAACAATACTGCGAGGGGGCAGTTCCTCTGGCAAGGAAATTGGGGTATCGAAAGCCTCAAACACAGGGGGAGTTTCGTCGTATGGAATGACTTCGATTGTCACTGTTCCCACTCCCTCCTGTGGTGGATTTGGTGCAGTATCTGTCACCTTTATTCCAAAACTCAAATCCCTTGTCAGATCATAGTTGAGTTTTGTTTGATTGACTCTAATGACTCCAGTATCCCTTTCAATGAAAAACAGTATCTGAAAGATTTAAATAGAAACTTTTAACTTTTTACCGTTGAGGTTTCGAGCAGTTTCTGACAAGTGTTAACTCATTCACCCATGAAACTTTTAATGAACAATGCCACATTCCAATTACATTAAGTTCATTTTAATACTTTTAAGGATAAATTGTAACAATAATGTGCCTAATGACAAACAGAGTGGAGTCTATATAGCTGCTTTAGGAGCCCTCTGATCAGGGTCTACACTGTCTACATAGGACAAGTGTACTCTTGGTACACTGTATTTGAATGACAAGTATACTCATTGCTTTGGGTTGAATGTGTTAACACCCCCCCCCCCCCCCCCCAACACACACACACACACACAGAAGTGCCTGTTAGCATATTTAACCCATTACCCCATAGCCTGTTTCTAGTTTGGAAACAAGTGACCACTTAAAGCAGGTTGAAAGTAAAGCAGAATGTGCCTTAACCCTTTCCTCCCTGAAACTTCAAATGACCAATTCTTGTTTTCAATTTAGTCTAGTTCATTTTTGACTTTTTAGGGTTGATTTTTATAATATATGTCAAAAAGACAAACAGTGTAGACCATGTTCAGATAGCTCCTTAAGGAGCAACCAGTTTAAATTTGAATGAGTCAACTTTTTTTAGCTGATAATCAAACCAGACGTATAATCATTTTAAGCAAGTTCGTAAACAGTCAGATGAAAAAATATTTGAGAGTGGACAAGTATGAAACATGCATTTTTAGTAATTCAAAGGCTATAACTCCAACATGTCTTTGGTTAGGGAAACTTACCGTAAAATCATAATTGCTTCTCAATAAGTTTTGACCATCTTTGGTAAAGGCTTTCATAGGTTCAATAAATTCAAACATCAGATTGGCATTAGCGTCTAGATCCCTGGCTTTTACTTCCCCAACTATGGTATTTGGAAAAGCATCTGTAAATACATTTCAAATTCCATCATATGAAGGGTAAACCCTTCCTCCATAGAAGCACATTTAACCCATTACTCCATAAATACACCTTTTTACCACTGAAGAAAATAGTTAAAATTCATACAGTCATGAATATATAACATTAGAAATATTTTCTATATTCTAGAATGAATGAATGAATGAATGGTGTTTTACAGGCCAATCGACACAAAAAGGTCATTTAGAGCCGAACTATATAACATTAGAAATACATTTTGTATTTTCTATATTCTAGTAGATGGTAGCTTAAAGCAGGCTGAACATATAGCAGAATGCACCTTAAGGCACATTCTGCTTTACTTTCAACCTGCTTTAAGTGGTCACTTGTCTTCAAAACTATAGGAGCATTCTTTTTTAACTTTCATTTTGCTTAAACTGTTATCCCATAAATACGCCTTTTTACACCTATGATTTATTCCTCCATTATAGAAAGTACTTCCAATGTATACAGTCATAAATAGGTATCATATGAAATATTTTGTATATTCTAGCAGATGGTAGCTTAAAGCAGGTAGAAAGTAAAGCAGAATGCGCCTTAAGGTGCATTGGGCTCTGCTTTCAACCTGCTGTAAGTGATCACCCTCACTACTAGAAACAGGCTATAGGGTAAAGCGTTAGGCATTAACCTGTCTTTTACACAGTTTGATATATGTTCAGCAAAAGTTGAAATGTCCCACTATCTCTGACTTTATTTAAGTTATACATCAAGTGAATGTACTTGTGGGATACTGGTTGGTTGGAGTTACACATGTGTAAAGTTTTCACAAAATAACACAGACAAAAACCGTAAACGTAACGGAATCAGGATTTTCACGTTTTGCATGTGCATGGTACACACATGCTCAATAAAGTTATTCTGTCACCGTCGTGCAATACACACATCACATGCTAATAAAAACAAGAGCCGTATACGGCCCTAAATCGCTCACCTGTCACAACTGAAATAAGGGTAAAATATCTGGGAAAGCTGAGAAATTATGACAGTACGATTTAGCCAATCACTGAGTATATGCCAAGGGCAATGATTTTAACAATATTGACAGCAAACATTTAAGAAAACAATTTAGTCAAATTTGTGATGGACGAAAGCAAGAAAATTTGACACGAAAATTTTTGAAGATTTCACGCACAAGATTTTTTAAATTTTAATGAAACGATCATTTTTTTTAGCTCTTGTGACCTAGATATGCAACAGACCGGAACCATTTGAACAAAATTGGTAAAGTTCCTCTAGAAGTCACACCATGCCAAGTATCAAAGCTCTGGAAATCTTAGTTTCAGACAAGAAGATTTTAAAAGTTTTTATTGAAGCGATCTATTTTTAGCTCCTGTGACCTAGATATGCAACTGACCGGAACCATTTCAACAATATTGGTAAAGTACATGTACCTCTAGAAGTGTCACCATGCCAAATATCATGGAGAAAGGACAAATGGAGAAGTAACTTATACTCAAATCTGCATTTTCCCGAAAATGGTGTCGTCCGTTACCTGTATGTGCGATAACGCTTAATCGATCGATAATTCAACTGCACCGGTACGCCGATAGCGGGCTATCGCGTTTTTTATCGTGTTGAATGGTTACCTACTGTTAGTTTAAGTTACATAAAATCCTTATTTTTCACCCGATTTTCATTATAATGGTCTTAAAAGAAGGCTAAGATATTTATCTTTCACTTGTAAAAATAACAGATTTTATTTTTAAAATTGATCAGTTTTATGGCGAGTTAAAGAGTGGTTTCCAAATGAATTTGCCGATAAAAGGGAGCAAGCACTCGCGCATAAATATATCACGCCCCGTTACAAAACCTTTCATAAAACCCTCAATTTTCCACCGATTTTCAAAGAAATGGTCTTAAAGGAAAGCTTAGATATTTTTCTTTCAGTTGTAAAAATGCCAGTGTTTATTTTCGAAATCGACAAATTTTATGGCGAGTTAAAGAGCGATGGCCAAATGAAATAGTCGATAAACGAGAGCAGGCGATCGCGAAATATATACTACGTCCCGTTTCAAAAACTTGAATTTAATCCATAATTTTCGTCCGATATATATATATATATATTTAAAAAAAAAAGGTCTTGATATAAAGCCGTGACACTTATCTTTCGGTTGTAAAAATACCAGGTTTTTTCTTGAAGCGAAAAGAGTAATGATGACCTACAAAGGTTGCTGGCTAATGAAATGACTAGACCAACTCGCGTAAGAAAAGAATTCCTTCCGTATAAAAACTTAAGCAAACTTCTAAACTTCTAAAAATGTGTTCATGCATTGTTACAATGTTCTACATGGAGGAAATATTTCCTTGGAGGCAAAAAAAAATCCATTTTGTATGTAAAGAGACATTTGAAAGGAGTGCGCGTCAAACGGCCAAAATCCAAAACGGCCAAAGTTGTAACTGTATTATTATGTCGTATGTGATCGTTATTATTATTGAAAGGAAAATTAGAATTATTAACATATTACTTCAAAAAAATGAATTTAGGGTTAGTTTTACATCCAGACTAAAATATACATATTATCCGTCCCATTTCTATGAAAGAGGTAACAGTTTGCATTATCTTCAGAAATTAATTGCAAACATGATAACATGAGATCTCCGTTTCTTTCTGCTTTACTTATGTCTTATATAACGGAGTAAATTATAAAGCAGCGATCTATTTTTAGCTCCTGTGACCTAGATATGCAATGGACCGGAACCATTTCAACAATATTGGTAAAGTACCTCTAGAAGTGTCACCATGCCAAATATCTAAGCTCCGGCCACGTTAGTTTCAGAGAAGAAAAATTTCAGCCCCCTAGCACAAGTATTAACAAGGGTCACTATGGCCCTAAATCGCTCACCTGGTAACCATGTAACCATATACACCGTGTGACCTAGTTTTTGACCGGGCATGACCCTCATTCTCACTTGACCTCGATTTCAATGAGACAAACATTTTGTTCAAGTTTCATGAAGATTCAATGAATTTTGTAGTCTCTATAGAGTGTTAACGAGGTTTTTCGAAGATTTGACCTAATGACCTAGTTTTTGACCTGACATGACCCACATTCAAACTTGGCCTAGATTTCATTGAGGAAATCATATTGATGAAGTTTCATGAAGATCAAACGAAATTTGTAGCCTCTAGAATGTTAAAAAGGTTTTTCGATAATTTGACCTAGTGACCTAGTTTTTGACCAAACATAACCCACATTCGAACTTGACTAGATTTCATTGAGGTAAACATTTTGATGAAGTTTGATGAAGATCCAATGAAATTTGTAGTCTCTAGAGTGTTAACAAGATTTTTCGAAGATTTGACCTAGTGACTTAATTTTTGACCGGACATGACCCACATTCTAACTTGGCCTAGATTTCATTAAGGCTATCATATTGATGAAGTTTCATGAAGATCATATGAAATTTGTAGCCTCTAGAGTGTTAACCAGGTTTTTCGATAATTTGACCTAGTGACCTAGTTTTTGACCAGACATGACCCACATTCGAACTTGACCTAGATTTCATTAAGGCAAACATTTTGATGAAGTTTCATGAAGATCCAATGAAATTTGTAGTCTCTAGAGTGTTAACAAGGTTTTTCGAAGATTTGACCTAGTGACCTAGTTTTTGACCGGACCTAACCCACATTCCAAATTGGCCTAGATTGCATTGGGGCAATCATATTGATGAAGTTTCATGAAGATCCAATGAAATTTGTAGCCTCTAGAGTGTTAACAAGGTTTTTCGATAATTTGACCTAGCGACCTAATTTTTTATCAGACATGACCCACATTCAAACTTGACCTAGATTTCATTGAGGTAAACATTTTGATGAAGTTTCATGAAGATCCAATGAAATTTGTAGTCTCTAGAGTGTTAACAAGGTTTTTCGAAGATTTGACCTAGTGACCTAGTTTTTGACCGGACATGACCCACATTCTAACTTGGCCTAGATTTCATTAAGGCAATCATATTAATGAAGTTTCATGAAGATCAAATGAAATTTGTAGCCTCTAGAGTGTTAACAAGGCTTTTCGATAATTTGACCTAGTGACCTAGTTTTTGACTGGACATGAGACAAATTCGAACTTGACCTAGATTTCATTGAGGCAAACATTGTGACCAAGTTTCATTAAGATCCAATGAGATTTGAACCTGGTAGAGTGTTAACGAACAATTGTGGACGGACGGACAGACGACGGACATCCAGCGATCCTAAAAGCTCACCTTGGCACTACGTGCCAGGTGAGCTAAAAACTATAACCTTGGCCACGCTCATGCTCACTCACGCTCACGCCGGGGGTATGACATTAGCTCTGCTGTTCTACGAACAGGCGAGCTAAAAAACGTCTTGTATCAATAGAAAATCAATTTTCAGTTTAGAACTATTATTAAATTAATGTTGAGTCTTAGTCTAGTTATATTAAACTTTAAACAACCCCTGCAACCTTTAACCTGGTGATTTGTCGTCAAAACAACTAAGTCCAAATCGTGTCAAAAATTGACAAATATTAAAATTATTTTTAAATTTCAACTTCATAACATCAATGTTTGACCCCTAATGAACCTCCATACAAAATTTAGACACCCTAGCACAAGTATTAAACATTAAAACAACCTGTCCAAAAAACTTTAACCTGGTGGTTTGTAGTCTAAAAACCTAAGTCCAAAACATGTCAAAAATTGACATAAATTAAAATTATTTTTAAATTCAAACTTCATAACATCAATGTTTAATCCCAAATGACCCTCCATACAAAATTTTATAACCCTAGCACAAATATTAAGCTTTTAAACAACCCGTCTAAAAAACTTTAACCTTGGCCACGCTCACGCCGGGGGTATGACATTAGCTCTGCTGTTCTACAAACAGGCGAGCTAAAATATGATTGACAGGATCGCCCCGAATTGGAGACCTGTAACAACGACAATTTTTAGAAGCGGTGGGGTGAACTATACAGATCTTTGTCTGCGATATGGATCGGATTAAAATCAAATAATTCTCTGTAAGTTCTGGACAAACACACATTTTAGATGAAAGCTAATCAGAATTTATCATTTATGAATTGATTTCCACCACAAAATACGTTGAATATTCAAGTATCAGAAAAATACTGTATAATTATACCGTTACAAAATGACGGGGCGACTTAACATTTGCTACGAGAACCGCGTATATTTTGTTTAGTCTAAAAAGAGTATTCCCAAGCGTCGTTTTCTAACAATCAATTGAAATTAAACATTCTGTTTGTTACATACAATTTGTGCTAATGTATAATTATTAAGTTAGATTTTACAATGAATTACCTTCGTAAAATTGATTTGCAATCAGTTTTTGGGGTAGAAAATTTAGACGCTTTATTTTGTTGTTAAAACCACGCCCACTTTATGACGCAAGTAAATGTGGTCTGCAGACTTTGTCTTCTGCAACAATATTCTGAGTTAATTTTTGTAAATTTTCTTTCAGAAAAATATCAGTGTCAAACAGTTTGTACATGTATCTAGATGAGATGATGCGGCGTCTCATCTGGATCCATACTGTTTGCAACATTAATAATAGCTTGTTAAGTTGCTATAACTCTTTCTATATCTACTCCATAGATAGAAATCTAGACCATTTGAACTTATTCATTCATTCTCTCAAGAAAATAAATCTAGTTCCACCTTATCTTTACTAGTCATGAATAATGTATAAGAACCATGAGAAATATTTCTTATATCCGAGCAGATTTAGTAGATCTAGCTTAAAGCAGGCTGAATCTTTAAGTAAAGCAGAATGTTCCTGAAGAGTATTCTGCTATACTTTCAACCTGCTTTACACAACCATCTTTCTGCAGTACTAAAATACTAGAATAGTAGGCTAACCCTACCTCTAACCCTATGTCCCACAACTGACCAGGTTAATGTCACAAAAAATGGCCAGGTTAATGTTACAAGAAACTGGAAACATCTATTAATTTATTAAAGCTTATAAATGTGATAAAAGCAATGTTTAAATATTGAAATACTATTATGTTTGACTAAGTGAATTCAATTTATTTAGGTTAGTCTGAATAAGGTATTTTTGCTAGTAAAATGTAGATGCCTTTCTGTCGAAGTCAACACCAACTTTATGTCGAAGGTCAACACTTCCTTTCTGTCAAGGACAACACAAACTTTATGTCGAAGGTCAACACTTCCTTTCTGTCAAGGACAACACTAACTTTATGTCGAAGGTCAACACTTCCTTTCTGTCAAGGACAACACTAACTTTATGTCGAAGGTCAACACTTCCTTTCTGTCAAGGACAACACTAACTTTATGTCGAAGGTCAACACTTCCTTTCTGTCAAGGACAACACTAACTTTATGTCGAAGGTCAACACTTCCTTTCTGTCAAGGACAACACTAACTTTATGTCGAAGGTCAACACTTCCTTTCTGTCAAGGACAACACTACCTTTATGTCGAAGGTCAACATTTCCTTTCTGTCAAGGACAACACTAACTTTATGTCGAAGGTCAACACTTCCTTTCTGTCAAGGACAACACTAACTTTATGTCGAAGGTCAACACTTCCTTTCTGTCAAGGACAACACTAACTTTATGTCAAAGGTCAACACTTCCTTTCTGTTACGGTCAACACTAACATTATGTCGAAGGTCAACACTAACTTTCTGTCAAAGGTCAACACTTCCTTTCTGTCAAGGACAACACTAAACTTTCTGTCAAAGGTCAACACTTCCTTTCTGTCACGGTCAACACTAACTTTATGTCGAAGGTCAACACTTCCTTCCTTCAATGCTAGTTTTATGTCAAGGTCAAGTTTAATATCAGGTAAGGTTAATACTTACTTTCTGAAACGCTGAATGGCTGTACAAGTGGTGTAACCTCTGGGTTTTTATTATTCTTGTCTATTATATAGATGGTTATGTTAGCAAAGCCCTGAAGCTGTGGGGTTCCTCCATCAACAACTAAAGCCTGAAGAAAAATAACAATTTTAGTTAAGATTGAGCAACACTCCTGTGAAAGTAATAGCAAATCTCTGAAGATTTAGGGGGAAATCTGTAGGCCCGGAGAAATTAAGGAAAATCCGAAGATTGCGGAAAAATCTGGAGAAATGGCAGACCTGTCTTTGACCTATTGACCTAAAATGAAATAGGGGTCATCTAATCATCATGACTTTCCTCCCTACCAACCAAATATAACTGTAGGTGAGCTATTGATCAGAAACCATTTGTACTTCACCTTGAAATGACCTTTATCTTTAACCGATTGACCTAAAATAAAATACGGGTCATCTACTCATCTTAACTAACCTTCCTACTAAATATAACTTTAGGTTGAAGGAATGGTGAGCTACTGATCGGAAACCATTTAGTCTATAGACCGAACTACAAGTGCAATTAGCGCCCTCGTTTTCTTCGAAGGGGGGCATCATGATAGAGGACCTGTAGACAATGCTATGTGCCAAATATCAAAGCGCTGACCAACGTTGTTTTGAAAATTGGTGACCACTTAAAGCAGCCTGCTTTAAGATACTATCTGCTAGAATATAGCAAATATATATTCAGATGTAAATTTGTTACTGTATAAATTGGAACTATATTCTTCTGTGGAGGAATAAATTAAAAAGGCGTATTTATGGGGTAAGTGGTTAAAGATTTCTTTATAACTCTATGTAAAACTGCGACCTCTTGGACTCCTGGGGCATAATTTAAACAAGCTTGACAGAGGACATGTAGATGATGCTTCAGTATATCTAAGTTCTGTGTACTTCAGGGCTGCCATAAGTTGACATGAAAAATCCTAAGATTTCCAAATTTGCATTTTTCAAGTGCCTTTACCCCATAGCCTGTTTTAAGTTTTGTTGACATGCTTAAAGCTACTATAAACTGGAAAAAACCCCGAAGATTTAGGAAAAATGGCAGCCCTGGTACTTCGGTTTCAGTAACGAGAGCACCGCAAGCGGTACATTATACGCCCACTGGCAAAGAAATATATAGTTTCATCAAAATTTATTCTAACTTGTAGACACTTAGAGCTCTGAGAGCATAAACAATACTGAAATAAAGCCTTTTCTAGCATATCTGAGTACACCCAGGGCAGATAACTCGACACAATGATCAGATTTCAATAATAATCAACCCTTTCATGAACTTATACTTCTATCATTATACAAACATAATCAAAATCCATTCAAAACTGTAGTTGCTAAGTATGTTAACACTGTCAAATAAGCCTTTTATAGCATATTTGAGTACACAAAGGGCAGATAACTCTGTAACGAAATATCAAATAAATCTCAAACTTGATTCAGCTTCAGATCTTAAAGCATATAACCTTTCTGTGAAGTTTCATTAATATCCTTCAAATAGTTTTCCAAAAAAACCTCTGGACAAGCTTTTTATAGCATATTTGAGTACATCAAGGGCAGATAACTCTGTAACGAAAATTCCAATGAACCTCAATGTCTAATCAGCTTTAGATCTTGATGCATATAACATTTGTGTGTGAGTTTTCCCAGAAAACTCCGGACAAGCTTTTTATAGCATATTTGAGTACCGGTACATCAAGGGCCAATAACTCTGTAACAAAAATTCGAATGAACCTCAATCTAGACTCAGCTTTATATCTTGATGCATATAACATTTGTGTGAAGTTTCATTAAAATCCCTTCCATAGTTTTCCCAGAAAACTCCGGACAAGCTTTTTATAGCATATTTGAGTACATCAAGGGCAGCTAACTCTGTAACTAAAATTCCAATGAACCTCAATCTCGACTCAGCTTTAGATCTTGATGCATATAACATTTGTGTTCAGTTTCATAAATATCCCTGTAATAGTTTTCCAGAAAAACTCCTAACAATCAAAATGTTGACATACGAACGAACGGACGAATGAACGAACGGACGGACGGACGGACAGGGCCACGCCAATATACGACCACCTCTAGAGGTGGGCGTATAAAAATTATGCACCTCTGACCTAGATATACGACACACCAGAACCATTTAAACAACATTTGAAAAGAACCTTTAGAAATTACAAAGGTCTGGCAACTTTAGTTTCAGAGAAAAAGAGATTTGATGTTTACACTATATAACTATATGTAAAACTGGGGTGGGGACATAATTTGGACAATCTTGGTAAAGGTCAACTATGTTTTGATACATATCAAATATTAGAGCTTTAGGCTCTACAGTTTGGCTCAAGATTTAAACTTTTCCAAATCTTTCCTTTTAGTTGCAGTAGTCTATACGAATCAGTAGTAACGAAAATTCTATACGAATCAAATTATTTGAACAGATTTTGAAGAGCTTTAGCCAAATAACATCCCTGTAATGTTTGGTTGAAATTAGTCAAGCTGTATAGGAAGAGATGTCATTTGAAGAAATTGTTAATCACGACAGATGACTCTCAACTGACACTATACGACCACGGACACAAATGTTGTCGTAAGACAGATTATAAAAGTCTCAATTATTATTTATTTCTCCATCTAATCCTGTCTTGTGACATCTTTTTGAAAAGACGATTCCAAAGAGATGTCATAAGACAGGATTAGATAGTGGAATCAGAAATTAAATGTGTTTTAAAGTTTTGACTTATGACAATATTTGTCGTAAAAAGTTTTATGAAACGGGCCCCAGGGCTCCAGATAAGAGAGAGTAAACTGAACAAATCAAAAAAATTCTCATTCATTTTAGCACCAAATCCTATAGTGTTACTACTCATTAGAATCGTCTCTTCGAGACGTTTCTAATGAATAGTAACACCATAGGGTTAAATGCAGAAATAAAGATTTCAGTTTTTAAGATACTCCCCTTAACTGGAACCCTGACAGGGCCATCACAACAGCTAAATTTAAGCTAAAAATGTTTGTGTAAAACAGTTATATTTACCGTCATATGATAGACATTGGTACGGTCATAGTCAAATGTGGCACCAACTGTCGTATATATGTCTCCATTGGCCTGCACTAAAGCGAAGTTAGCTTCCGAGTTTCCGCTGAAGATAGTGTACTGTAACTGTCCATTTGGCGTTGTTGAATCATCCTGGTCTATTGCCTTTATCTGGTATATGGACGTGTCTAAAATATATATTAGCCATGCCATGACAAAACCTGCCTTATTGTATTGCAACACCGACAGGACAAGCACGGTTCTCATCCAAGGCTCGGTATCTGAGTTTGGTCTTAAAAACTGTCAAACAATGTAGATAAGACTGCTCCATAAATACACCTTTTTACGCTTCTAAATTATTTCTCCACCGAAGAAAATAGATCCAATTTAAACAGTCATGAATATGTATCATAAGAAATATTTTCTATATTCTAGAAGATGGTAACTAAAAGCAGGCTGAAAGTAAAGCAGAATGCTTTAAGTGATCCCATATCTTTAATACTAGAAACAGGCTATGGGGTAATGGGTTAAATAATTGTGGATGTCAAAGAGTGTAGATGAAGGCCAGCCGCCACATCAATGATGTGGCGGCTGCCATGGCCTTGATCTACACTGTTTGCAATGCAATAAGACAGGTTATGGAAAGTATTTCTAATGATACATATTCATGACTGTATAGATTGAAACTACCGGTATGGTGGGATACATTAAAGGTGTAAAAATGTGTTTCTATGGGGTAATGGGTCAATATATCGGTTGGCAAATTAGTATGAACAAGAAACCGCCAATGTCGGTATGGCCGGATTGTCTGCACTTTTGCTTTGTATATATATATATAATATAGTTACCCATGGCATGTGATGATGACCTCATTACAACTGTACATGCCAAATTTGGTTGCTGTAGAACTTAAATTTGACTAAAACTGACACTAACAAAAAGGTAAACCAAGACGCAAAGGAAAAGGTTAACCAAGAATTCTCTAAGTCATTGGACCTTGAAATCTAGGTCACAGTGACCTAGTTACCCATGGCATGTGATGATGACCTCACTACAACTGTACATGCCAAATTTGGTTGCTGTAGGACTTAAACTTTGACTAAAACTGACACTAACAAAAAGGTAAACCAAGACACAAACGAAAAGGTTAACCAAGAATTCTCTAAGTCATTGGACCGTGAAATCTAGGTCACAGTCACCTTGTTACCCACAGCATGTGATGATGACCTAACTACAACTGTACATGCCAAATTTGGTTGCTGTAGGACTTAAACTTTGACTAAAACTGACACTAACAAAAAGGTAAACCAAGACACAAACGAAAAGGTTAACCAAGAATTCTCTAAGTCATTGGACCGTGAAATCTAGGTCACAGTCACCTTGTTACCCACAGCATGTGATGATGACCTAACTACAACTGTACATGCCAAATTTGGTTGCTGTAGGACTTAAATTTGACTAAAACTGACACTAACAAAAAGGTCAGCCAAAGTGAGGACGGACGGACAGACAGACGGACGTGCCACCGAATTGGGTTAGAGGGCTTTTTCTTTTGTTATTTTCTTTTGTTCGAATAACGGGCCACGGCCCCTTAGTGTATTGTTACCGAATGAACTCTATTGTCTTCTTTTGTTATGTTTATCGTTATCTGGCCCTCTAACCCACTTTAGTGGCGCGGACGGACGTTCTCACAGTTGGACATTTGTTGGGTATATTTTTTGTTTAAAAGTACCCAACAGTACACTAAAATACCCAACAATAACAATAGGGCAATCACGGAATGAATGGAATCTATTGTTCTCCCTACCCAACAAAGGACCTTTCGTGCGCTCGGACAGACAGATGGACGGACGGCATTCGCCAATCTATAGACGCATTTTCAATCTGGCCAAAAATAGGATTTATCCACTCACTACATCCTCTAGTGACTTTATAAATTGGTAGAATTACAAACCTAATTTTATCTGTATAATAACAGGTATCTTTGTTTAGTAGATGTATGAATATTAAACCTGAACTACTTTACTGGATAATTTTCATTCTTCAAAACAAATAGCAGGTTATACCCCCACCCCCAACTACTAGACACACTCTTTGCAAGCACAAACACACAGTTGGTATCAAGAGTTTTATAGGAGTTGAAAGTGCATACAGTAAAACCTCTCTATAACGGCCACTAAAACGAGGACTAATTGGTTGTTTAAATGACAGGTGACAGCTTAAAGCAAGGTGACAGTAAAACAGAAAGCTCCTACAGGAGCTTTCTGTTTTACTGTCACCATGCTTTAAGCAGTCACCTGTCAAAAACAACTAATAAATTAGCACACTTTAGTGGCCGTTATAGAGAGGTTTTACTGTATTTTCATAACCCATTACCCCATAGTCTGTTTCTAGTTTTGAAGATAGATGACCACTTAAAGCAGGTTGAAAGTAAAGTTACAATCTGCTAAAATATAGAATTGTTTTCTTGCAATACATATTCATAACTGTATAAGTTGGAACTATTTTCTTCAGTGGAGGAATAAATTAAGAGGCGTAAAAAGGCGAATTTATGGGGTAATGGGATAAGTCAGAAAAGGGGAATAACTTGAATAAGGTGCATGATATAGTTATGACCCTTGATGAGTGCAGCTCTTGTAGTGATACATTATTGTGTGAAAGTTCAGGAGGCTATGTTAAAGTAACGGTCAATATTAATGTTTTTGAAGTAAAACCTGATTTCAAAAGAACAATATTAGTGTTTTCTTCTGACTTGTCCAAGTTAATTTTAGAATGGAACATTTTAAAACTTTAAAAGGGATGAGTTTTCACTACAGCCAGTTAGAGATACGGATAGCTGTAATCTGTAATTTTTGTGCGTAATGGACAGTAGAGGATGCATTATTCTTTCCCGTTTAAACGCAATGAACTAAACTGTGGAAATTTACTTTTAGAAAGTTTAACTATATTTATCATACTTATCTCAAGTAGGAAAGTGTATGATTATATATTCGATGTAATCTTGCTTACCTATTTACCATTAATAACTATTCTGTTCTAAAAATAACTCAGACAAGTCAGAAAAATCGGACAATAACTCCAGTAAGAGTGGTTGTACCCTAACAAAATTTGCAGGTGTACAGTTTACAGGGAATTGAAAGTTTCATTAAAACCGTTGACTCGTTCCACTAATCTGGTTGTCATGGTAACACCTGGAACAAATATCTAGCATTGAAGAACATTTTGAATTGAAAAACATATTCTCCAACACAATAGTGCACTTTCAAAAGGAAACTAAAGAAAGTTACAGAAATTGTTTATGTTCAAGTTTACTGACATGTTAACCCTTTGAACCCTAGTCCCGCATATTGGCGTTTACATGTCAAAAGTACACTTGTCCTATGCAAACAGTGAAGACCCAGATCAGAGGGCTCCAAAAGGAGCCCTCTGATCAGCGTCTTCACTGTTTGTCATAATTCCAAACATTGACAAAAACGACCCTTAAAAGTCAGAAATGGACCAGACTAAAATGGAAACTGGAATTTTCCATTTAAAGTTAAAGGAAGGAAAGAGTTAAAGAGGCTAAAATTAACATGGGAGAATTGGGAGTGTATGGGAAATCTAGTTTACTGATTGAATTTTAGAACTGTGTGACTGAACATGAAGTAACAGAGCTCTAGAATGACATTTTCTTATGTATTTCTAATCGCACATGTAAGGTGTTCGTTAATCTTGTGTAATTTAAAATAGTTTTCATCTATTACCATGGCAACCATATACATGTAGTATGAACATGGTTCAACTCTGCATGTACATTCTAAAATTACCTAGCAACAAGAACCAAAGAATCACATGCTCAATTTGAGACTAGAAAACAAACCAAACAGAACTACAATGAATGCTATCTAGAGTTTTTTATTCTAATAAACATTTGAGAAAGACTGATAAATATAAGCATCTTTTTCACAGGGTGACGAATAATATGTCCAATGGCTGTATAAATTGGAACTATTTTCTTCAGCGGAGGAATCAAATAAGCTAAAAGTGGCTTTCATTGGGGAAAGCCGAAAGGGTTAAGTGTATACAGTATACAGTTGAACTTCGATATCTCGAACTCGGTTAGGTCGAACATATCCGTATTTCAAAGTTAAAACGTGGCTTAGCCACGTTTTATCTTTGAAATATGGATATGTTTGACTTAACCGAGCATGAAATAATGCAATTGATGTGTCGACAAATCGGAAAGTTCGAATTAAGCGAGTTCGAGATATCGAAGTTTGACTGTACATACCTCCTGGTGTTAATTCACTGATGGAGAAGGTGTAATTGAAGCTCTGGAAAATTGGAGGATTGTCGTTCCTATCCTGAAAAGTAAAAAAACAAAAAACAATGAGAAAACAGCACTGACAGGCATTAACCCTTTCCTCCCTGAAACCTAAAATGGACAATTCTAGCATTCAATTTTGTCTAGTCCATTTTTGACTTTTAGGGTTTTGAATTTTACAATATATGTCAAAGTGACAAACAGTATATACCCTGATCAGAGGGCTCCTTAAGGAGCCTTCTGATCAGGGTCTACACTGTTTGCATAGGACAAGTGTACTCCTCACAGGTATGCTGCTTGCAAATGACACATATATGTGTGTTTAGGGTTCAAAGAGTTAACAGGACTCTAGATAAGAAGTAAGTAAACTCAAGTTTTTCATCATTTTCTCCTTTATGTTTGTACCAAACCATATGGTGTGACTACTCGTTGGAATTGTCTCTTTGAGACGATTCTATTGAATAAGTCGCATCATAGGGTTTGGTGCAAACATAAAGATTTTAGTTTTTGAAATACTCCCCTTATCTGGGGCCCTGGGCAAACACATGGCATGGGACAGGATTAACTTATTTCCTTTGTGTTTTCACCCAAGAAAATGACTTCCCATTCGACTCATCTCAAGCAGATAAATCCAATGTGTTACTAAGTCTCTTTGAGAGGATTCTAATAGATAAGTCACAGCAGGGCTTCCATTTCTTCGGATTTTTCTGAAATCTTCGGATATTTATTCTAGCAGCTTAAAGAAGGCTGAAAGTTAAGCAGAATGGGCCTTAAAGCTTTACTTGTAATCTGCATTAAGTACCCGTAATTGCAATCGAAAGATTGAAAATTTGGAAATCTTAGGATTTTTCATGATCAACTTATGGCAGCCTTGTCACAGCAAAGGGTTTGATGCCTTAAGGCACATATTGCTTTACTTTCAGCCTGCTTTAAACTACAGTCTTCTAGGATATAGAACATCTCATATGGGACCTATTCAAGACTGAATAAATTGGAACTATATTTCATTCAGTGGGGGGAATTAAAAGACGTGGGGAAATAGGTTAACCCTTTGAACCCTAGTCCCGCATATAGGCGTCTTTTTAAACAGTGTACATGTGAATAGTACACTTGTCCTGTGCAAACAGTGAAGGCCCAGATCAGAGGGCTCCAAAAGGAGCCCTCTGATCAGGGTCTTCACTGTTTGTAAGTAATGCCAAAATTGATAAAAACAACTCTTAAAAGTCAGAAATGGACTAGACAAAAATCAAAACTGGAATTGTCCATTTAAAGTTTCAGGGAGGAAAGAGTTAAGATGCTAGAAAAGTTTCTTATGGCATTTTATTGGAACACTATGGGCAGCAGGGTTAAACCTTTGCACGCTTACCTGTGAAATGGTGAACAGACTTGCAAACAGTTTTAAATCCAGATGAAATATTGCATAATGAGGTGTCTCATCGGGATCAAAACTGTATGACATTCTGATCTTATTTTGAAAAGAATACTGTATGTTGAAAATTCTAAATTTGGTACAGTTACAGAAAACAATTATTGCAATTGACAAATGTACTTATTATCAAAGATACAGAGCTTCAGATAAGGGGAGTATTTCAAAAACTAAAATATTTTATTTCTTCATTAAACCCAATGGTGTTATTACTCATTAGAATCGTCTCTTTGAGACGGTTCTAATGAGTAGTAACACCATAGGATTGGGTGCTGATGAGAAAGAAAATATTGGATTTGTTCAGTTTACTCCCTCTTATCTAAAGCTTTATAACATAGGCTTCATTGCAGTATAATTTTACTTACAATCACTGTTATATTGACACGAGATGTAACAGTGTATAATCCATCAGTGACTTCGATCTCAAGGAAAAATCTAGAAAACAAAAACAGCAACAGTAACCAATTTAACTCCTTGAGCTCTGGTGAAACATTTACAAGTCCTTAACCCATTGCATGCTGGGTAATATTTGGCGGCCATTTTAAAATGTTGTCTGCAGCAGGTATAACTCAAATATTTTCAAATATTTTAGCAGTTTCTGATAGAATACTGAACTAGCTGCAAACAGTTTTGATCTCAGATCAGGCCCCACATAGAAAATATTTCTTCAGAAACATAGTCATGATAATGCATTGAAACAATTTCTTCAGTGGAGGAATAAATAAAAGGCGTAAAAATGCATATCTATTGAGTAATGCCTTAACCCATTTCCCTTAAAAACGCCTTTTTACGCCTCTTACTTATTCCTCCACTGAAGAAAAAATTTCCAGTTTATACAGCAAAGAATATGTACCAAAAGAAATATTTTCCATATCCTAGAAGATGGTAGCTTAAAGCAGGCTGAAAGTAAAGCAGAATGTGCCTTAAGGCACATTCTGCTTTACTTTCAACCTGCTTTAAGTGGTCACCTGTTTTCGAAGCAAGAAATAGGCTAAGAGGTAATGGGTTAAAATTGACTGCTGGACACTTCAAGTTACATTTAGCAGTTTGGATACTAATCAGGCACCATTTCAACGAGATCTAAACGAGGATCTAAACAGCTTGCAAAGATGCTAGATTATAAAGCACACATTTAAAAGGTGAAACTTGTTTCATAGTAACTGCAGAATAAGTATAATGTAGAAAATCATGCACATACAATTTACTTATGCTTAGTTGTCATTAGCAAAATTCTGCTAGGGTTCTACTGTACTATAATTGAAATATTTAAGGATAAATTAGGGCTCCAAATAAGGGGAGTATCTTAAAAATCTAAAATCTTTATTTCTGCATTAGACCCTAATTATCCTATGGTGTTACTACTTATTAGAATTGTGACTCTTTAACACAAGCCTAATGAGTAGATATACATGTACCATAGGATTCAGTGGTGTTATAAGTGAGAAAATGTTAGATTTGTTCAGTTTACTCTCTTGCTTATCAGGACTCTTGACGAAAACTTAAGCTAGTAAGCTAACAGCCAGAACACATTTAAAATTGTCAAACATTTATTTATTATATGCCTTCCCATGATCAAGCTTTTCCACTTGTATCTGTATGATAAACTACAAGAATCGCAAACTCATTTTTGAAAAGTGTGATAGTATATGTAGATGTTAAAATTCCATGATATTCTTTGTCTCATAAAAGAATTCTCGTTCTGCTTCAAATATCAAATCTTTCTGGATAAAAAATTATTCAAACAACTACAGTTAAACTTTCCAATTACGACCACTAAAACGAATGCTAGTTGATTGTATAACTGAGAGGTGACAGCTTAAAGCAAGGTGCTAAAGGAGCTTTCTGTTTCACTGTCACCTTGCTTTAACTCTTTCCTCCCTGAAACTTCAAATGGACAATTCCAGTTTCAATTTTAGTCTAGTCCATTTCTGACTTTTAAGGGTTGTTTTTGTCAATGTTTGGCATTATGACAAACAGTGAAGACCCTGATCAGAGGGCTCCTTTCTTCACTGTTTGCACAGGACTATTTAATATTCACATGTACATTGTTTGAAAATGACGCCTATATGTGGGACTAGGGTTCAAAGGGTTAAGCGATCACCTACTGTAAACATCATAATAATTAACCTAATTTAGTGATCATCATAAAGAGGTTTTACTGTAATTAGTTGTTGCTGGTGTGTAATGATGGCATATAATAAACAAATCACCAGTTGACTGTGCACTACAGGGCATTGTATTCAGCTAAGGGGCTAATTGATGTCAAATTGCCTGTTTCAGCCAAGAATGTCTCAAGCTTAACCCATTACCCCATAGCCGGTTTCTAGATTTGAAGACATCTTACCACTTAAAGCAGCTTGAAAGTATAGCAGAATGTGCCTTAAGGCACATTCTGCTTCACTTTCAACCTGCTTTAAGCTACTATCTGCTAGGATATAGGAACTATTTTTTATGGTGAATATTTATGATTGTATAAATTGGAAATTGGAAGAATATATTAAAGGCATAAAAAGTCGTATTTATGGGCTAATTGGTTAATACATCACCCTGTATTGCACTGCCAACTGGTAATGTGTACAGTGGAGAATCTGTTATTCTTTCTCAACTATTATTTGCACTGCAAACAGTTTGGAGCCAGATCAGACGCCGGGTAACCCGTCGTCTGATCAGGCTCCAAACTGTTTGCCACCAAGATAAACAAGAATTATCAGAATTGTCCAAAAGTTGTTCTTTTCTACGTTTTAGTGCTTTGCGTTTAAACGGGAAAGAATAACAGATTCTCCACTGTATGTATCACACTTTGTTATCTAGACAATCCTTACTATGTAAACTTTCCAAAATTGCAATGGATTCTTCCATTTTCTATATAATGATCAGTTAATATTATCTGGATTAGTTAACCCTTTACCTGATAGAAGCGCCTTTTAGCGCATTTACTTTATTCCTCCGCCAAAGAAAATAGTTCCAAATTTGTACAATTTTGAACCTGTACAATTTGAAATATTACCTATATACTGCAGATTGAAGCTTAAAACAGGTTGAAAGTAAAGCAGAATGCGCCTAAAGGCACATTCTGCTTTACTTTCAACCTGCTTTAAGTGGCCAACTGTCTTCAAATCTAGAAATAGGTTATGGGATAATGGGTTAAAAAAGAGGGAAACAATGCAAACCCTGATCATAGGGCTCCTTCAGAATCTGTCTGATCTGGTTCTACACTGTTTGCAAATGGTGTATATACCCATTTCCTGCACAGTGGAGGTGAAGTTCAAAAACACATATAAATTTGTCATATACAAATACAACACACATTGTTATCTAGTTAAATATTTAACTGGCTATAGAATTTATTACATACATTTATTAACCCTTAGCCTGCCAGTCACGACTATAGCTCCATATGCAAACAGCTTGGATCCGGATGAGACGCCGAGTAACTCGGCGTCTCATCCGGATCCAAGCTGTTTGACACTCGGACAACATTTTCAGCAATTTTGAGCAACTTTGAAGCACTTTGAAACTTGAAGCACACGAGAAATATAGCAGACAAAAATTTATTTGGCGGGCTAAGGGTTAACATGAAAAGCAATATCAAACACATATAACTTGATATATATACAATGTAATTATATAGGAGCTGTGCCATGACAAAACTTGCCCTATTACATTGCAATATTGTACAGACCAAGCACCGTTGTCATCCTAGACTCTGTATCTGAGTTTGGTCTACGCTACTTTGACTCGGCGGCCGACCTTGATCTACACAATTGCAATGCAGAAAAGCATGGTTTTTTTCATGGCAAGGCACATAATATGTTGTTTTTAGTTTTACATAGATTTAAATAAATAAATGGTTTCATCAATGAGTAAGCTGCCTAACCCTTATCATACTAAGCAGGACGTGGCTATTATTTGCCAACAGCTTGGATCCAGATCAGATGCCAAGAAACGTAGCATCTGATCTGGATCCAAGCTATTGCCTCTCATATATATATTTTCTACATTTTAAATACCGATTTTTAAAAAAAAATTGGCAGACAATATATTGTTAGCAGACAATACAGCATGATAATTGTTAAAATACTTTACATTTACACAAACCTGATGTAATTGGAAAATAGAGTAGACCCTAATCTACACCAACACTGATTGCAAAAGCCTTATAACCTAGGAATGTCCCAGGTTGCATACATACACCCTTTTCAGTGCAGAAACATGCAATTTCAATAAACCTACCAGTAACCCTGTCCTCCAAAACTATACAGTCGAACTTAAATATCTCAAACTCGGTTATGTCGAACATATCCGTAGTTCAAAGTTAAAACGTGGCTTAGCCACGTTTTAACTTTGAACTACGGATATGTTGGACTGAACAGAACATGAAATGATGTAATTCAATTGTCAAAATATCGGTTAATTCTAGTTAAGCGAGTTTGAGATATCAAAGTTCGACTGTATGTGCAGATCATTTACTAAACAAGTTGTTCCACATAATATAGAACTACTGTGCATTGACTGAATGCAGACAGCTTCATAGCTGTTTCAAGGAAGATGAAAGTAATGCAGAAAGTTTCATTCTTTTTAAGCTGACACCTGTTTCTAACGCCTTTTTCCCCCATAGCTTGTGTGAAGTGTTTAAGTCAGGGGGTGGCTTAATACAGTCTAAAAGTAAAGAAGAAAGCTATTTCAGATGCTTTCTGCTTTACTTTCATTTTGCTTTAAACCTGCCACCTGTCGTAGACACAGTTGGAAATCAGTGGTTTTTACTTTGGCTATGCAGGTTATGGATGACCTTAGTGGTCTCTGAGACTCTAATTGTCAAAGGTTATATAGCATTTAAGCTGAGTCTGAGTGTGTTCTCAAGCATATGATTGGTCAGATTTGAGCCTTAGAGGCTCAGATCTACTACTACTACTACTACTATCAGATTTTTGATTAACGTGCAGGCTCAGGAGCAATATCCACATCAAAGGTAGCTGGCTTGCAATCTCTGCAATCCCTCTCTGTCAACCCTTTCCACATCAAATGCTTGAGAACGACTTTAGACTCAGCTCAAACACTTTATAACCTTGGACCCATGTGTTTCATATTTTCAGAGTGAACTGTGACACCTAGTCCTACTTTTACTGCCTATTGCATGTGTGTGTGACTCTGTCTAGTGTGCCTGTACATTTGTGTCAGTTTGAATTATCCATGATTTGTTCTAATCCAATTGGCTAACAGTTTGGCGCCTGATCAGTCGTCGCCGGGTTACTCAGCGAAAAGTCTGGCTCCAAACTGTTTGCAATGCAATAATTGTTTTAGCATTATACAGTAAAACCTCTCTATTACGACCACTAAATTATGTTAACTATTAGGGTGTTTACGATAGGTGACCGCTTAAAGCAAGGTGACAGTAAAACAGAAAGCTCCTTTAGGAGCTTTCTGTTTCACTGTCACCTTGCTTTAAGCTTTCACCTGTCTATTATACAATCAATTAGCATTCGTTTTAGTGGTCGTAATAGCGAGGTTTTACTGTACACATTTATTTGAAAGAATAAAGTTTCCTCTACTATATATTGTGTGTGTTTCCTTTTACTCCATAGATATGTATTTTAACACATTAAATTTGTTCCTCCTCTGAAGAAAATAGTTCCAATTTATAAAGTCTATCATAAGAAATCTTTTCTATATTCTAACAAACGGTAGCTTTAAGAAGGCTGAAAATCAAGCAGAATGTGCTTTAAAGTACATGCTGCTTTACTTTCAACCTGATCACATAACTAGGCTATGGAGTAAAGTGATACATAATTATTAACTCTTTGCATGCTGGGTAATTCTTTTCGTCTGCAGAAGTTGCCGTCTGCTACTGTTCTAAAACGAGTGTTTTCTAATTTTCTTTTCAAAACAGGGTCAGAGTGTCAAACAGTTTGGATCCTGATGAGACGCCACATTATGCGGCGTCTCATCTGGATCCAAACTGTTTGCAAAGATAATCACGTGGCAGATATATCTGCCGCTAGCATGCAAAGAGTTAAAATTATGGTGACTGCACTGAAAAAGGGCAGCATATCAATCAACAATAAACATAACATGAATCTATCCAAATAAGCTCTATTGCCTACAATATAATACGCACACACCATTGTAAACAGTGTGGCATTGAAATTTACACCTTCTTATGTTACATATGTTTACAATTGACAAACATCTTAATATACACACAAGTATTGTATATCTGAATATCATACAGCACCAGACAAGGAAGCGTGTCAAAAACTAAAATACTACTTATTGGCAGTGATCAATTTAGAAGGGCCTTAACTCTTTCCTCCCTGAAACTTTAAATGGACAATTCAAGTTTCCATTTTAGTTTAGTCCATTTCTGACTTTGAAGGGTTGTTTTTGTCAATCTTTGGCATCATGACAAACAGTGAAGACCCTGATCAGAGGGCTCCGAAAGGAGCCCTCTGATCTGGGTCTTCACTGTTTGCATAGGACAAGTGTACTATTCACATGTACACTGTTTGAAAAGGATGCCTATATGCGGGACTAGGGTTCAAAGGGTTAAGGCACATTCTGCTTTATTTTCAGCCTGCTTTAAGCTATAATCTGCCATAACAATGGTACACACTCATTGCTGTATAAATTGGAACTATTTATGAGGTAATGGGTTAATTTCAAGTTAGCTTCCTCTTGTCTGGGGCTCTGTAAAAGCCATAACCGTTCTGACATGCAATAAACACTGCATAATCCATGCACAACACCAGTACAAGTACAAAATATTGCCTTGTTACCTGCTAGCACCGCTATCAAATAATAAGTAAAACAAAGAAAATAACGTTAGCACAGTCAAAATCAGAGTTCCAGATAAGGGGAGTACTTCAAAAACTAAAATCTTTATTTCTGCTTTAAACCATATGGTGTCACAACTCATTAGAATCGTCTCGAAGAGACGATTCTAATGAGTGGTAACACCATAGGATTTGATGCTAAAATGAGAGAGAAATTGTTTGATTTGTTCAGTTTACTCCCCCTTATCTTGAACCCTATAAAATACAGTCAAAACTCGATACTTCAAACTTACATTAGTTAGAACAAACTTATATATCAAAGTTAAAATATATGTTAGCTAATGTTTTAACTTTAATAACATGTAAATTCAACTAAAGTAATCATGGTTTTTCTTTATTATAAATGTTTGAGTCACATTGTTTTAGAAATAATAGCAAACACTGCCACTGCAAGTGGCAACATAAAACCCAAGTCACGTCTTAATGTTACGATATTGAGCGCATTGTAATTTGGTAATAATACCTCCTTACTATATATTATATAGAACTAAAGTGATTGTTCAGAAATAAATTTTTTTTAAAAAGATTCTATGAGCATTATATAACTCCAATAAAAATCATCAGACTAGAAGCAAAATCAATAGGTGCCTTTCCTGTATGACAAAAAAGCTTAGCATGAAATTTGGTATCTATACGGCAAACAGAAGTAAAGTTATCATCTGAAAAACAGTTTGAGCAATGTTGAAGCTAGACAAAACAGCAATATCTAGTTAACTCTTTGAACCCTAGTCACGCATATATGCGTCATTTGCAAACAGCGTACCTGTGAGGAGTACACTTGTCCGATGCAAACAGTGTAGACCCTGATCAGAGGGCTCCTTAAGGAGCCCTCTGATCAGGGTCTACACTGTTTGTAATTTTGAAATATATTGTAAAAATCAACCCTAAAAAGTCAAAAATGAACTAGACTACATTGAAAACTAGAATTGTCCATTTGAGGTTTCAGGGAGGAAAGAGTTAAACCTGTTATGGAGGAATGGGACGTATGGACAGACAGGACAATCACAATATGCCTCCACATCTCATAAAAACATATGGTGTACCAAAGGGGTCTAAAGTATAGATGCTGCTCGGGCAGTATCTAGATGCTGCTCGAGCAGCATCTAGATGCTGCTCGAGCAGCATATTTGCTGCTCGGGCAGCGTTATGCTGCCTAGGCAGCATCTAGATGCTGCTCGAGCAGCATATATGCTGCTCAGGCAGCAAATATGCTGCCCGAGCAGCATATTGCTGCCTAGGCAGCAGTTATTTATAGCATTTAGTGTTATCCAATCAAAACGCTCGTTCCTTTCAGTTGCTTTTGCGAGTTGTACCAAAGGGGTCTAAAGTATCTGTATCACAGTAGGCGTGAAAGTAACTGTAAAGCAGGTGCAAAGTGTGCTTTGCCAATGTCACTAATCTAAAATTGTCTAAAGAGGCCCTGACATACTCACACTCAAGGGTTTTTTCAATGGGTTTTACTAACCAAACTAACACATTCAAGGTACGGGCCTCACATGAAACGCCTCAATGGGTATATCCCTAGACAAGATTACAGTAACGGCACAATTTGCACAGGGATGCATGCTTTATACCTGTTGTAGTGTTACCAGGAACTGTCTTTCAGTGATCATCTAAGTTAATTGACCAGGATCACAACAGTTTGAATCAATTACTATCTTTCTTAAATCATTGTACCTAATTTAAGTTCATGGAATAAGAGAAGACAATATTTCTATAGCAGATAAAAGGCATTCAGCACATTGTCCAAGACAGTTTCTTCTTTGCCTACTTGCGGCGGAATTATGATTATCTGTGCGAACCATTTGGATCCTGATGAGACGCCGCGTAACGCTGCATCCTATCAGGATCCAAACTGTTTGAAACTCTGACCTTGCTCTATAAAGAAAATCTGAAAAATCTAATTTTAGATCAGAAGTAGACGAAATTGTTGCAGACGAACAACTTACCCAGAATGCAAAGAGTTCAATAGAAACAGTTTAGCAGCTGATATTTGTTAATGTATTGCTATATGACACGCAATGCGGAGCCTTAACAATGTCGGCATAGGGCAAGTGTACTATTCAAAAATACACTGTTAGCCAAATACTTGATATGCGTGACTATTGTTCAAATGATTAATGTGTGGGTCGAATTGCAAAAATTAAGCTAATTCACATAAATATTTTGAATTAATTTAGCTCAAGAAAAAACGTGTTTCAATATTCCGTTTGGAGGCAGATAAGGCGGCGGGTGACTTTGCGTGATATCAGAATCCAAACCATATACAAATATGCCAATACATGTACATTGTTTTTCAATATGAGGGGGTTAATTGTGAAGTTGACAACGATTGGCTCTTGGTGAAAATAACATCGCCATTTAGATTTTAAGAAAAAGGTCATACGATAAAATGCCATAGGATAAAAAAGCCAGAGGTAAAATGAAAATGCTAAAGGAAAACTGCCATATAAAGGGGAAAAATAACAATATTGAATCGTAAATATATATTTCATAAAATAATATTCATAAAATTTTAATAACCCTTATAGTGCTAAAATTGTCTTGTGTGTCAAATACATTGTCTGCGGGAAAAATCAATGTCAGTTTTTTGCCTTTGTAAACTGAAGAAACGGTGAATTTGTGTAGCAAACAGCTTGGATCCAGAGCAGACGCATCTGATTTGGATCCAAACAGTTTGCAAATGTTAGCCAAGTCGCGCTTAGCACGAGGAGAGTAAATATGTTTTAATAAATTATATAATTATTTATTAAGCAAATTTTGTGGTCATGAACCAGTTCCCTCATAAATAGACCTTTTAACGCCTCTAATTTAGTCCTTCACCAAAGAAATTAGTTTCAATTTATAATAATACTGACATGTGTAGGCAACCTTAAAATAGTTTGTATATTCTAGCAGATTGTAGCTTAAAGCAGGCTGAAAGTAAAGCAGAATGCATCTTAAGGTGTATTCTGCCTTACTATCAACCCCTTTTAAGTGGTCACCTGTCTTTAAAACTTAAAACAAGCTATGGGGTCATTGGTTAATCAGATAGAAAATAAGAGGTTTTACCAAGGAAATATACAGAAGTGTATAATTCCATGTCAGTGTATAATTCCATGGTTTTACAGATTTTTGTCTGATCTGAATCCAAGCTGTTTGCAAATGTTGTCAAAGTCGCGCTTAGCATGATAGGGCATTACAAAAAGAATCAAAACCAGATGTTCTAACAGAGGGTCATAAATTCTATAAATAAAAAGGTGTGAACCCCCTCTCCTGTGTTAGTTACTCTCTGGGTCAAGTATGGCATTTGGCATGTTAACTCACTCAACCATAAACCATATATAGACAAAATTCAAATTTCCAATTAAGTCTAGTTCTGTTTTGACTATAAAGTAGAAATGTTGCAAATAAACAATAGTGTAGACGTTAGGGGGCTGCTGCTTGCATAGGACAAGTGTACACTTCACATGAGCACTGTTTGTTTGTTAGTGACACGTGTACTCGTGGTTTCTAATTTGCTGTCAAAAAGTCTAATTGCAGGTGGGATGCAAATTTAAGTTACTTGGTGTTTGATCTGAATATACACCATTTGTTTATACATGTAGGAATCTATATATCGGATCAAATTGAACGATAACCGTAGCATACTGCTACTTATGGAAGGCTGTCAAAGTGTGAATGGTGAAAAAAAAGAGTTTTAGCGTGTGGTGCTTGGCAAACATTAATAAAGAGTTCTAGTGTTTTGGGTCGAGATGTGAAAATAAATGGAATTTGTGATAAAAAAAACAACGTCTGAGGCTGCTGATTACGTTCGAATCGATAGGACATGGCTATATAAAATCTGCTACGAAGGTAAGGTTTTAAATACAATATGTATATCGACATTGTCAGTTCGATTTATGTGCTATCAAAACTTGTATTAATTAATTATCATTATACCAGATTTATATTATTGTAATATTATATGAAGCGTTCTAGAGGAATTAAATAATCATTCGCTGCCAGGAAATGACACAATTACGCGCTAACCCCAACTGTTTGTAGCAAACATCTCATCTCCTCATGGAAGAAATGAAATAAATATATTAAATAAATCCAGTTAGTTTTAACCCTTCAATACCCATCTATTTTGCTGGTAGATCAGGATCCACACATACTAAAACAATCCTAGTCGTGATAAAGGGGGTTGTGTTATTAAAATATCGCTAAAAAGTTGTTCTAAAGTCTGTAGTTTGTGGTTTGTGGTTTGGGGTAATAATGCAATTGGCAAAAGCTACTGAAAGAAACGAGCGTTTTGATTGGATAACACCAAATGCTATAAATAAATGCTGCCCGAGCAGCATCTATACTTTTGACCCCCTCGGTACACCATATCTGTATATGTAAAATCGATTTTGATTGGTTCATTGTAAACCAGGCGAAATCTATAAATAACTGCTGCCTGAGCAGCGTTATGCTGCTCGGGCAGCATAATGCTGCCTGAGCAGCATCTTGATGCTGCCTAGGCAGCATAACGCTGCCCGAGCAGCAAATATGCTGCTCGAGCAGCATCTAGATGCTGCTCGAGCAGCATCTAGATACTGCCTGAGCAGCATCTATACTTTAGACCCCTTTGGTACACCATAAAAACAAGGGTAACTAGTAAGAAATCTGACACGGTCAAAAGGGCCCTGGAGAAGAACTTTTGTTGGAGGCAATAATTCTTAATCCATTCACTGTCTGAACCCTAATGTGTTGGAAAACAGTTCTTGTGCCTTATTGATATAAAGATTTATAGAAAGTATCATCAAAATAAGTCAACCATCAAAGTCAATAAACTATCAGCTAATCAGAGTCAATATCACTTAATTGCTATGCATGGATCTTATTGATATAAAGCTACATACCAAGTATCATCAAAATCTGTCAATAAATACAGTCTTTACAGTAGATAAAAAATCAGTGAATCAGAGCCAAGATCATATAATTACCGGTAATATGCGCATATTTTTTCTATATTCAAACCTGATGCAGACCCTTACGCAAACAAAAAGGTGACGACAATAGATCCACTTTTCAAAAAAGTCAAGCTAAAAACAGCAACTAAGCCAAGAACTGCTGCTGAGAAAACATACTCACCTGAATTATACGTCTTGCCATGATAAGGTGGAGTAGCAACACTAATTGTAAGTACAGTCGAACTTCGATATCTCAAACTCGCTTAATTCGAACTATCTGATTTGTCAACACATGAATTACATTATTTCATGCTCAGTTAAGTCAAACATACTCGTATTTCAAAACTAAAACGTGGCTAAGCCACGTTTTAACTTTAAAATACGAGTATGTTCAACCTAACTGAGTTTTGAGATATCAAAGTTCAACTGTATTGAAATGTGAAATATTGTAAAAACATTATCTAAGTAATTGAGCTAATTCCTTATATTAGACACATCCAGGGCTGACATAAAAAGCAATTCCTTAACAGACCCATTATGCCATTACCTGTTTCTAGTATTGATGAAAGGTGTCAACTCAAAGCAGGTTTAAAGTAAAGCCGAATGCGCCTTTAACCCTTAGCCCGCCAAATAAATTGTCGTCTGCTATATTTCTCGTCTGCTTCAAGTTTCAAAGTGCTTCAAAGTTGCTCAAAATTGCTGAATATGTTGTCCGAGTGTCAAACAGCTTGGATCCGGATGAGACGCTGAGTTACTCGGCGTCTCATCCGGATCCAAGCTGTTTGCATATGGAGCTATAGTCGTGAGTGGCAGGCTAAGGGTTAAGGCCCATTCTGTTTTGCTTCAAGGATACTTTAAGCTACCATCTGCTCGAATATAAATTTCTTATGATACATAATATTAACCCATTACCACATCAATACCCCTTTTTACACATTTATTTTATTCCTGTACTGTAGAAAATAGTTCCCATTATAGGCATTCATGAATAAGTGTCATCTGAACTATTTTCTATATTTAAGCAGATGGTAGCTTAAAGAAGGCTGAAATTAAAGCAGAATGTGCCTTTTAAAAAGGCACATTCTGCTTTACTTTCAACCTGCTTTAAGCCATTAAGCCATACTGACTCATATTGACCCATTGCGCAATATTCTCATACTGACTCAATTTGACACACTTAAATCCACTAGCTTGTATTGAGATAAGCATTGATAATTGCTTTATGAGTTAATGGGTTAATGGTTCACCTACCTTCAACACTAGAAATAGTCTGATGTAATGAGTAAAGACGAGACTGGTAATTACTATGTACTAACTTGCCACCTATGTTCCCTTCCTTATAGTTGATGCCATCGGGACCAGGTTTATTGACTGAGACTTCACCAGTGGTTCGATTGACTTGCCAGAGGTTTGTATTGGGATTCTGACTAAACATGCTGTAACTGAGACTGGACACTCCATCAACGTCATCAGAGTCTCTGCCCTGTAAATAAACCCACAGCTCCAGATAAGTGAGAGTAAACTGAACAAGTCCAACATTTTGGCACATTCTGCTTTACTTTCAACCTGCTTTTAGTAATCACCTATCTTCAAAACTAGAAACAGGCTATGGGGTAATGGGTTAAGAGCTTTCTGCTTCACATTCATTTTTTTTTATCCCATTGCCCCATAAATACCCCTTTAATTTATTCATTTTTTTTAAAATAGTTCCAATTTATACAGTCATGAATATGTGTCATAAGAAAAATTGTGTTTATTAAAGCAGACAGTAGCTTAAAGCAGGCTGAAAATGAAAAATTCTGCTTCACTTTCAACCTGTTTTAAGTGGTCAGCTGTCTTCAAAACTGAAAACAGGCTATGAAGTAATAGGTTAACCTTTTACCTGATAGCCTATTTCTAGTATTGAAGATATGTGACTACTTAAAGCAGGTTGAAAGTAAAGCAAAATGCGCCTTAAGGCGCATTCTGCTTTACTTTCAGCCTACTTTAAGCTATCCTGTGCTAGAATATAGAAAACGTTCCCTATAATAGACATTCATGACTGATTAAATTGGAACTATTATCTTCAGCGGAAGAATAAATCATATTCGCTAAAAGGCGCTTCTATCGGGGAAAGGGTTAAGCTGTCACCTTTCTTTAAAGCCATGAAACAAGATTTATTAATAGTTGTAATAGAGGAGTTTTTCTGTATTTACAAACCTGAATAAAAAGTGATGGCACAAACGTCTTTCTATTCTCTATAATAGTTAAGTTGTAATCTGGAGCTGTCGGAGGATTGTCGTTCACTTTAACGACCTGAATAAATAAGTTGACAGTGTCGAAATTGGCGTTTGAACCTCCTTTATTGTCAGCAGCCTTGACCAGCAAATTATACTCTTTTTCATTTATGTCGTAATCTATGCAGGGATGAACACCATGACGACCATTCGAATCCGTATCGCAGCTCTTCACTTTTACTGCACCTGTGAACTTATCAATTTCAAACCTAAAACGAGAAACGTGACAATGCCACAAAACCAGGTTGTTAAGGTTCAACTTATTAATCACAAGCTATGTCTTAACCCATTACCCCATAAATACGCCTTTTTACACCTGTAATTAATTCCTCTACTCAAGAAAATAGTTCCAATCATTACAGTCATGAATATATATCAAAAGAAATATTTTCTATATCCTAGCAGATGTCAGCTTAAAGCAGACTGAAAGTAAAGCAGAATGCGCTTTAAGGCACATTCTGCTTCACTTTCAACCTGCTTAACCCTTTCCCCCATAGCATATCTCTAGTATTGAATGTAGGTGTCCACTTAAAACAGGTTGAAAGTAAAGCAGAATGCGCTTTAAGCGCATTCTGCTTTACTTTCAGCCTGCTTTAAGCTATCATCTGCTAGAATATAGAAAATATTTTGTATTATACATATTTATGAATGTATAAATTGGAACTATTTTCTTCAGAGCAAGAATAAACTGAATGCGCTAAAAGGCGCTTCCATGGGGGAAAGGGTTAAGTAGCCACTTGTCTTTGAAACTAGAAACAGGCTATGAGGCAATGGGTTAATGAAATGTCTTGATAGGAAATCATGTTCTATTATTAGTATCAATTATCTTACCCGATGACCAAATATTCAATCTGAACATAGGTCTTCATGGCAGCTTGCTAAATAAAAAGTTTGGTCAAAATTAGGATATCTATTCTGAATTATTGATCAGGAGCCATTTTTCTAATTTCAGTAGCTGCGACCTTGACCTTGACCCAATAATCCCACAATAAATCCCAAGGTAGGTATTCATGTATGCTTGTTATATATATAAAATTTGGTCAATATTGGGATATCCAGTCTGCAGTAATTGACCAGAAACTGTTTTTCTATTTTTTAGTAACAGCGACCTTGACCTTATGACCCCTAAATACAAATCCAAGCTTGATCTTAATGCAAGCTTGCTAAATACAAAGTTTGGTCAAAATTGAGATATCCATTATGCAGTAATTGACCGGAAAAGTTTTATCTATTTCTGGCCAGTACAAACTCTCACCTGTACTTAAGAGACCGCCTGTAAGAGACTGCATGTATTAAGAGACCGCCTGTATTAAGAGACCGCCTGTAAGAGACTGCATGTATTAAGAGACCGCCTGTATTAAGAGACCGCCTGTAAGAGACTGCATGTACTAAGAGACCGCCTGTATTAAGAGACCGCCTGTAAGAGACTGCATGTACTAAGAGACCGCCTGTATTAAGAGACCGCCTGTAAGAGACTGCATGTATTAAGAGACCGCCTGTATTAAGACACCCCCTGTAAGAGACTGCATGTACTAAGAGACCGCCTGTATTAAGAGACCGCCTGTAAGAGACTGCATGCATTAAGAGACACCTTTTGTCAGATTCCCAGAGTGTTCGCTTGACTGTACTTTAATTACCTTTACTGTAGTCACCTTTACTAATCTCCTGTTGGGCAGTTTTATATACATGTATGAATATTCAGCTGGAACCTTAATACAAAATTTTCGCAATAATTTATATGTTTAGCCACATTATTTAACATTGGAGTAGCCATGTCACGGATGGAAAAGCAATATCTAGACAACAAGACTGACTGAATGCTATATGATACTTACAAATACTCATAACCCAGTAGAGTGTAGACAATACTCCTATTTCCATGCTTGTCTACGTCATAGTCATCGTCATAGGCCTAGAATAAGAATTCCTAATATTAGTAGGGTAGAGCAAAGGGCTCCAGATCAGGGGTCCGTCTTCTGAAACGTTGTACAACAAATATTGTTGTAAGTCAGATTCTAAAATTCGCAATAATTATTTATTTCTCTATCAAATCCTTTATTGTGAGAACTCTTTGGCATTGTCTTTTCAAGAGGATTCCAAAGAGATTTCACAAGACAGGATTAGACGAAGAAATCAGAATTCAGAATTTAGATGTATTTTAAAGCTTTGATTTACAACCGTTTTTGATGTACAATGTTTCGTAAGACGTGAAAGTATTTCCAAAGTATTTCTTGCAACACTTAGTTCGTAACTCTTGTTATTATGAACCCTTGTGGATCAGTCTAGTTACCAAAACATGAACCCGTCTATTTGGTATTCTAGGTAGTTTAATGAATACTGCTCAAAATTAACAAACAGTGTAGACCCTGATCAGAGGGCTCATATTGGAGCCCTCTGATCTGGATCTACACTGTTTGCAAATGTAATGAGCATATTTTAAACAGGTATACAGTGTTGCAAGAATTAAATCCTGGAAATACCCTTTGGTCAGAACTCTAGATAAGGGGAGTATTTCTAACACTAAAAACTTTTTTTCTGCATTAAACCCTATGGTGTCACTACTCATTAGAATTGTCTCTTTGATACGATTCTAATGAGTAGTAACACCATATGATTTTGTGCTGTAATGAGAAAATGTTGGATTGGTTCAGTTTACTCCCTCTTATCATGAGCCCTACCCTATGGTGTGACAAAATAAGATCATGTGGAAGAGATTACTAGTATTCTAATGACAGAATGTGTGATTCCTATAGGGCTTCTGCATTTTCAATGAAGGGCCTCAGTAATAATGATAATAATAATATCACTGACAGAGTGAGATAGACAGAGAGAGAAGGCCTTAAAAAGAGAGAGAGAAAAAAAAAAAAAGAGAAAAAGATATTAAGCGTGTTTGCCTCATGGCCTCCATATGTTGACAAATTATATGAGTCACAATGTACCCCTACACCGCCTAAGAAAACAACAAAATGACGTCACAAGTACAGAAAAATCGATAATGGTTTACTCAAGTTACAATATACCAGACTGCTACTACTATTTACCAACCGACGGATGTAGTCGAGGGGTAAAGCACCCGCTTACGACGTCAGGGGTCATGAGTCTGATCCCCCGCCAGACCAAGTCCTTTGGATGAGACTTTATAAACCAAGGTCCAATGTATCAGTGTTTTACACTGGGCATCTAAAAGAACCAGAGAACTCTTTCAATAATAAGAGTAGGGCAACGCATCCGGGTTCTCTGTATCTGCTCCCCTCTCTCTGGGGCGTCAAATTAGCCAATAGATGGCAGAAACAGACGTTAACAAACAAAACAAACAAACTATTTACCAATACTACAGTTAGATACTGTCAGATAATTCCCGCACATATTGTACAAAATGGGCTTATTTAGCACCGGTGCAATATCCGGCGCTCTAGGTAGCAAAAAGTTTAAAGCAAGGAACAGGCAATTTGGTAACAGGTTCAAGCATATGGGGTGATGTATTTTAAGCCAAGGGCTAACCTATTACCGTATAAATACACCTTTTTACGCCTCTTATTTATCCCTCCACTGAAGAAAATAGTTCCAATTCAAACAGTAACTGTTGTGAACATTTAACAGTAGAAATAATTTTTATAATGTAGCAGCTGGTAGCTTAAAGCAGGCTGAAAGTAAAGCAGAATGCACCTTAAGGCGCATTCTGCTTTACTTTCAGCCTGCTTTAAGTGGTCATCTGTCTTCAAAACTAGAAACAGACTATGGGGTAATGAGTTAAATAGAGGATAACTGTTTTTTTCAGTGTAAGATCGAAATTTAATCCATTGAGTGAACATCAGACGTTATATAACAGTCTGATGTACACGAAATGGATTAAATTCGATCTTACACTGAAAAAACACAGTTATTCTATTTATTTATGCTTTTAAGCCACTTTTTAAACGAAATTGTTTAAAAATTGAAAGCGAACGTACATTATTTATCCCGTGTTGAGCCCCACGTTTTATGTCGAACACATGTGCATGACAGTTGGCGGTATAATTATTATTATGACGTCATCCGAATGACTTCGTTGCTCCCGAGTTTGGATTCGTGCTCTTCCGGTGAGTAGTTCGCGACAAATCGGACTGCCGGAATTTAACGATAAGACACGATTGACTACGATTTTTGGGGAGCCCTACGGGGAAAATTCATAATAAAAGCGATTGGTGATAATCCACTGCAGTGGATTACCAAGTGATCATCCACTGCTATATCGTGGTAATCCACCGAAAAGCATAAATAAATGTTTATAATTAAAAGTCAAACCCACCTGCACTGTAGCAACAAGATCACCTTGTTGAGCATTCTCACTAACTTGACCTGTGTAAGAGTCATTTGGAAAGTATGGCCTCAGATCATTTCGGTCCTCAATATAGATCTTCACAGTGGCTGTTGAACTCAGAGCATTGTTAACTCTATCAAAGCTTCTCAACTTGAAAAAAAAGTAAAGTAGTACTCAGAGTAAGAATACAAGTTAATTAAACACACCAACAAATAGCAAATAAAACATTGAGAAGTATTCTGTTGTCTTATTTCATTTAAACCATTAATGATAATTCTCTCAATGGGGCCCTACCGATATACAGAGTTGATTGATTGATTGATTTGATTGATTTTATTTTGGCAATAGTGGCATAACATGGCAATACAAATGTATACACATATAATGAAAACTATAACAATTAATGCATATACATGAAAATGCACATGATATGCTCACCAATACCAAGGATTGCACAAAAAAGGGAAAATGTATTTTCCCTTATTTCCATTGTGGTCCCCGATACTAGTGGCAGAACCATAAAAGTCATGCATTGATTACATAAACAAAATAATAATTTAATGATATGAAAATATTTAGCAAGTTTTCAATATCACATAGTTTATGAAAATATCACTTATTGCATTAGTTAAATTATGTATTATACTTGAAAGACATATGTAGACTTCTTATCACAAACTAATTATGATGTTACTGGCATAAGAATAATTATATGTATTACACTCAATAAATTAAATGACCATAAACGGAAGTTATTGCACAATATATGCCGTGTTGAGATAATTTAAAAGGTCCTACAAGAAACAGAACTTTACCCAGATTAAAAAAAATATCAATCAATCTGTCACATACAAGATATGACAATTTGATATAAAATAGAGTTGGTTTCATAAAAATTTAATATATTAATCTGTAAATATATATTAGGAAACATACACAAAGTCATGAAAGTTTGAGTAAATAAAATTATACAGTTAAATGATTTTTCCCAGTGGTCCCGTCTCAATGAATTGAATTCACTGAAACACAACCATCAAGAAGAATCATACTTACAATACTGAAAATACTGCACCTCAAAAACTTTATATTGTAGTTAAAAGATGTTTCTTGGTGGACAGTTTAAACCTCAAATTGTCAGTGATGTCTCTTAAATACTGTGGGAGACTATTCCAAGACTCAATACCGTGCCAAGCAAATGATTTTTCACCAAAACCATGTACCCTGGGTTTCGCAAACCGCCCAGTATCAGAAAAAGTCACATTAGAAAAGTTACCCCGCATGGAATGTGTGTTTAGAGTAGCACCCCTTGAATTAGAAGTCGTTTCCGGTTCAATAGTGAAGTACACATAGTATCGTGAATCCTTCATCCTCAAACACGAATTTGAGGAGATCGTCTGCTTGATAGTGTAGAGCTTATATTATATACAGTAGAACCTGGCTATACAATGTTGAAAGCACAATCTCTCATATTGTTCAAAAATAGAATTAAGACATGCATTTACTTTGCCTACAATAAAACTTACAAAAACTTGCATAGATATACTCTGCACCATAATAAATATGTTATACCTCCCAGCAGATGATAGCTTAAAGCAGAATGTACCTTAACCTGCCGTAAGTAGTCACCTATCTTCAAACCTAATACCAGCTATGGGGTAAAGGGTTAAACCCCGTTACATGGATGTGTCATAGCACAGGTGTCTGTCGTGTGCTACCCCCCTACCCGCTCATTTGCTACCCCCCTCTGCAACCATACAGAAATATATTGGTCAAAATTATCTCAAACATGTCAAAATATCATAAAACAACATTTAAAAGTGACCTGAATTTTTTTTTTTTCGTCAGTGTTATACGGGTAGGGGGGGTAGCACACGACAGACACCTGTGTGTCATAGCAACATCCTAGTGGCTGTTAAACACTGAAGTTGTATCTCTTTGACTGATATAATGACTTCATTATCTCCTCTATGAATAGTCAATCATAAACCCTACCCACTATGAATATCTATCATTTGATTTATTAAATAAGGAAAAATACCGCAGGAATGATGACATGCGTATGTTGGTAACCGGACAAAATACCCCTCGGACAAAATACCCTTCGCTCAATTTTGCCTGGGCGGACAAAATACCCCTCACGATTTTTCCAACCCGAACAAAATACCCTTCATGGTTTTTTCAAGGGTGGACAAAATACCCTTCAACTAAACATATAGTGATGAGGAAACAATATAAAGTGATAAATAACAAGTGAAAATAAATAAAATTATTACTTAGTAGTTATTTAGTAATATTTAGTATTTTATAACAAGTGAAAAATAAAACAATTATTTTGTAGAGTGTTGTGATATTGTGCTTATTATATTTTTAAGTTAACTCTTCAAAAACATGAAACATCAAAACTAATAAACATAAGTTAAATTACTTTCTGATTTATGAGATATCCCTTTAAGCTGCACCAATCAAAAAAGTTCATACCTTATGAAAACCAGTGATCTTGCTCAATTACTCAATCAATGTCAAACTTTGCCACCTTAGATTGAAAATAATAATAATGCAAACTGATAAAGGTGATTTCTTATGAGTGGTTATTAAAACTGATAAACATTCTGAATTCTTTTATCACCCACACAAAAGGAGTCTCCGAAACTGAGAATTGGACGATAAAGCCTTTTAATAAACTCAGATTAATTAAAAGACATAATGTCTGACTTATCTTATATGAAGGGTATTTTGTCCACCCTTGCAAAACCATGAAGGGTATTTTGTCCGGGTTGGCAAAATAGTGAAAGGTATTCTGTCCGCCCTGTCAAAATAGAGCGAAAGGTATTTTGTCCGAGGGGTATTTTGTCCTACACTCGGGTATGTTAGAGGAAAACTGTTTTGACTCAGTGACTTCACTTTCAGGAGCTGTCTGATCTGGTACATTAGAAACATTCAATATCCTAGCAGATGGTAGCTTAAAGCAAGCTGAAAGTAACGTAGCATGTACTTTTCAATCTACTTTTAATGGACACCTGTCTTTCCAGGTAGGAACAGGCGATCGGGTAATGGGTTTATCCATTACCTAAACCCATTACCCCACAGCCCGGGTTAAGTATTGAAAATAGGTGACCACTTAAAGCAGGTTGAAAGTGAAACATTAAATGCGCCGTAAGGTACATCCTGCTTTACTTTCATCCTAGTTGGTACCATCCACTAGGACAAAAAATATCACCTATGATTCATAATTATGACTGCTTAGTGCTTAAAGAGGATTTATTTGATTATGAAGGTGGAATTCATTAAAGGAGTAAAAGGCATAATGATGGGGATAATGCGTTAAGCTTTTGCACATGAAGGAGTGCATGGTATAGGAGATTATTCCCCAACTGAATAACAATGTGGATCCTATATATATTTTGGTGTGATTTGAATCCAACCTGTGTACCCAAGACTTGAGCTTCCGTTTTAAATCACACAAGGTTTTCTGTAAGATAACCAATCACAAGTGATTGACGGACATGAGCCCCCCCACACGAGCCCCCCGGCCGATTTTGCGCGGGCGGACATGAGCCCCCCGCCTGTTTTGCGCGGGCGGACATAAGCCCCCCTGGTCGGACAGATAATTAACTAATGTTTTGATAATATTTTTAGCAAAAAAAGAAGTTTTTCTTCGGCTTCAAAAATTGCCTTGATTGTTAGTAATAATTCTCAAATTATTAATTGTTTCATTTTAATCATGATACCTCCTAGGAAAAAGATAATGATGATAGATCTAATCATTTATATTGTCAACTTGATTACACAATAGTGACAATATAAGATAATCGTTTCCAATTAGCGAATCAAACGGTCGGTAACACTTTGATGATACATGGAATTAATTGTTTAATTGACTCTTGTTTACTGAAAAAACACCGCCAGTGAAACGTGTAAGTTTGATAGATTAATTGAATCCATTGTCCTCATAATCGTAGGTTAAAGGTGTTGTTTGTGTCTCATAATTCTCAAACATATCAAAGTTCTCAACCTTTTGGGGATAAAGGCATACTATTTAAAGTGCAATAATGACAAAATATCACTTAAAACACGTTTTGAAGCTCATGTCCGCTTACCATCACAAGTGAATGGCTTGTCCTAGCAGTGATTCACATGGGGCATTGTGTATTTATGACTCTTATGGGACAGCAGCTGCACCCCTGGTGAGTGGGGGTACAGTATACTATTCGATTTCTAGCTAATTGGTTACTTCCTGTTGTTAGTTGTGCTGTAGCTTTGCGCTTTATGGCCCCTGGGCAGAAGCCCTGAGAGGTGAAATCAATGTGCGCTATGAGCATAACAGCGACTTATTACAGGCTGAACTATTTCTATGAAATTTCTGTCAACTAAAATCTGCTGGTTTAGAATGAACAAACAAAATATACATTTTTGAAGAAACTGTTAACCATTCAACATATTTTATAAGATCAGTTTAACCCTTTGCCTAATGAATATTCATGTCATAATCACGAATGAAGAACGACCGGATCGGAAACTATCTATTTACTTATGCATTTTCCCAATAATGCAGTCGTCGATTCGTGGATCGATACCTGTCCGCCGACTCGCGGTTAATCGATCGATAAAACACAGCTGAATCGCACTCACTCGCGTGGGACGGTTACCTATTGTTAATTAAAACTCCATTGAAACTTTATTTTTCACCCAATTTCCAAAATAGGGGGCTTAAACGAAAACGTAGATATTCACCTTTTATTTGTGAAAATATGAATGTTCTGTATTGAGCGAGTGTTTGTTTACGACAGGTTAAAGAGCATTTAACAAATGACCCAACAGGCAATAGACCACAGATTCTTTTGCGTACTACCGTTATAAAAGTCCTATAAAATACTCGTTTTTCACCCCATTTTTACATTTAATGTCTTAAAAGAAAGTAAAAATCTGTATCTTTAAACGGTGTAAAAATCTTGATTTCATATTATTTTGAAACAGAGAAATCGCAAACGAGACTGTAGCGCCATTTCTGAATGTGGAAGCATCAACGAAAATCGATTGACAATTTCAACTAATGAAACGTGTTAAGTGACATAAGTGCCGACGAGTTTGTGTAAGTAGCTAATTGTTTTGTTTGTAACATGTTATGTGAAATCTTTGATGTAATTCTTTACATAATTGGTGCTATTCTATCGCTATCTATGGTGAATTGTAAATGTTAACCAATGAAAATGAATTGTCAAGCTTAATGCAACGGAGAATAGGAGTCATTTTGAAAGAGTGGGACACATTAAAATAGATGATTTTCATATCATATTTGGGTGACTAATATATAATCACCGCATAAAAGTTGTTATTTTTTAAAAGAGTGGGATGTTTTCATCACAAGCAAACATTTTCCAGTGAAAATACCACAAAATCTAATGATCTGTAATTAATTTGAGCCAACACATAACAGATCTCAAAATGTCTGCAATGCTCGAAAATTGAAAAAAAAAAGTTCTAAATTCAAAACATGAAAAAACTAGGAACAACCCATTCAATCTGCACCAAACTTTTAAATAAGAAGCACCAATATGTTCTTATTACAAAAAAATCATTCTAAAGTAAAAATCACTAATTGGATTCAGTTCTATAAAATGGGCGTTACACACCATACAAATTAAAGCATTCCTTACAACCACACAAAAAACCCCGAAAAATTGTCGTTTTCACGCGTTAAACTCTTCAAGAAAGACACAACCAATCCTTACCAAATTTTGAAATAAGAAGCATCAGTATCTATTAAAGTATGTGTCAAAATTTCAATAAAGAGTGACAGCAGGAAATACCTTTCTATAAAATGGGCCGACATATATACACAGAGAAATCCGCAATTTTGTTACGCTTGCTGCATACAACGGTTTTCTGACCGTAATATTCCTTCTTTTATTTAACCGCTGAAAACAGCGGGTATACTTATATAAACGACACAGTTGAAGAAAGGGGTATCCACTGATTCCGATAGCAGAATTTTTTAAATATTTAATGTCACTAAACACGTTTGATTAACTCAAATTATCAATCGATTTTAGCTGATATTTCCACATTCAGAAATGGCGCTTCAGTCTCGTGTGCGGGCGGCGCGCTGATTGGACGAACAGGAGGCACCATACTTTGTACGCCACCTGGATTTCCGATCCGGTCATTCTTCGTTCGTGTCATAATTAATAACTGAATAATATAATGTTTATGTTTAATACCGGTAATGACTTAATAAATTTCCGCTTTTTCACCTGTAATAGGCAGCATTGATTAAGACCTATAATGTCATTTAAGAACCAGAGAGGACAGTCATTGATTATAGAGACTGTTCCTATAGGAGCCATCTGATCAGGATCTACTTACGTAGTAACTGTTAAGAAAGGCACAACTACTGATGTAACAAGAGTTGTCAGAGAGACAACAAAGCTCGCCACCGGCACCTTTAGAAACTTAAAAGCACACTCAAGGTCACAGAGGTCAACCTTTTTGCCTGCATGGAAAGGTCTTGTCCATATACACTGGCAAATCAAATATGAAAATAACACCTCAAGGGACATAGGAATTATAAGCATTTTTGAAAACTTAACGCAGATTTCGAAACCTAAAACCTTTCGCGATCTTAGTTCAAGGTCAAGGACACTGGGCTAATTTTCTTGCATGCATGGAAAGATCGTGTCCATATACACATGCATGCCAAATATGAAAGAAATATCTCAATGGATATATGAGTTAAAGAAATTTTGAGAAACCTAAACACAGACTTTGAAACCTAAACGCGGGTCCTTAGTTCAAGGTCAAGGTCAGAGGGCTCAAACATTTTGCATGCAAGGAAAGATGTTGTCCATATACACATGCAAACTGAATATGAAAGGAATATTTCAATGGACATAGGAGAAATAACAAATTTGAAAAACCGAAACACAGATTTCGAAAACTAAACATTGGCCCTAAGTTCAAAGTCAAGGTCACAGGGGTCTAAATTTTGCAGTGCCTGGAAAGGTCTTGTCCATATACACACATAAACCAACTATGAAAGCAATACCTCAAGGGACATAGAAGTAAAAGGCATTTTTCAAAACCTAAACACAGGCCCTAAGTTCAAGGTCACAAGGGTCCAAATTTATCTGTGCATGTAAAGGTCTTGTCCATATACACACACATACCAACTATGAAAGCAATACCTCTAAGGATATAGAAGTTAAAGGCATTTTTCTAAACCTAAACACAGGCCCTTAGTTCAAGGTCAAGGTCACAGGGGTCTAAATGTTTCTGTGCATCGAAAGGTCATGTCCATATACACATACATACCAACTATGAAACCAATACCTCAAAGGACATAGAAGTTAAAGGCATTTTTCTAAACCTAAACACAGGCCCTTAGTTCAAGGTCAAGGTCACAGGGGTCTAAATTTTTCTGTGCATGTAAAGGTCTTGTCCATATACACATACATACCAACTATGAAAGCAATACCTCAAGGGACATAGAAGTTAAAGGCATTTTTCGAAACCTAAATGCAGATTTCGAAAACCTAAACGCAGGCCCTAAGTTCAAGGTCAAGGTCACAGGAGTCTAAATTTTTCTGTGCATGGAAAGGTCTTGTCCATATACACACAAATACCAACTATGGAAGCAATACCTCAAGGGACATAGGAAGTTAAAGGCATTTTTTTCTAAACCTAAACACAGATTTCGAAACCTAAACACAGGCCCTAAGTTCAAGGTCACACGGGTCTAAATTTTTCTTTGCATGTTAAGGTCTTGCCAATATACACATACATACCAACTATGAAAGCAATACCTCAAGGGAAATAGAAGTTAAAGGCATTTTTCTAAACTTAAACACAGATTTCGAAACCTAAACGCAGGCCCTAAGTTCAAGGTCAAGGTCACAGGGGTCTAAATTTTTCTGTGCATGGAAAGGTCTTGTCCATATACACACACATACCAACTATGGAAGCAATACCTCAAGGGACATAGAAGTTTAAAGGCATTTTTTGAACCCTAAACACAGATTTCGAAACCTAAACGCAGGCCCTAAGTTCAAGGTCAAGGTCACAGGGGTCAAAAATTTTCTGTGCATGGAAAGGTCTTGTCTATATATACACACATACCAACTATTGAAGCAATACCTCAAGGGAAATAGAAGTTAAAGGCATTTTTCTAAACTTAAACACAGATTTCCAAACCTAAACGCAGGCCCCAAGTTTAAGGTCAAGGTCACAGGGGTAAAAAAAATTCTGTGCATGGAAAGGTCTTGTCCATATACACACACATACCAACTATGGAAGCAATACCTCAAGGGACATAGAAGTTAAAGGCATTTTTCTAAACTTAAACACAGATTTCCAAACCTAAACGCAGGCCCTAAGTTCAAGGTCAAGGTCACAGGGGTCTAAATTTTTCTGTGCATGTAAAGGTCTTGTCCATATACACATACATACCAACTATGAAAGCAATACCTCAAGGGAAATAGAAGTTAAAGGCATTTTTCTAAACTTAAACACAGATTTCGAAACCTAAACGCAGGCCCTAAGTTCAAGGTCAAGGTCACAGGGGTCTAAATTTTTCTGTGCATGGAAAGGTCTTGTCCATATACACACACATACCAACTATGGAAGCAATACCTCAAGGGACATAGAAGTTAAAGGCATTTTTCTAAACCTAAACACAGGCCCTTAGTTCAAGGTCAAGGTCACAGGGGTCTAAATTTTTCTGTGCATGTAAAGGTCTTGTCCATATACACATACATACCAACTATGAAAGCAATACCTCAAGGGAAATAGAAGTTAAAGGCATTTTTCTAAACTTAAACACAGATTTCGAAACCTAAACGCAGGCCCTAAGTTCAAGGTCAAGGTCACAGGGGTCTAAATTTTTCTGTGCATGGAAAGGTCTTGTCCATATATACACACATACCAACTATTGAAGCAATACCTCAAGGGAAATAGAAGTTAAAGGCATTTTTCTAAACTTAAACACAGATTTCGAAACCTAAACGCAGGCCCCAAGTTCAAGGTCAAGGTCACAGGGGTAAAAAAAATTCTGTGCATGGAAAGGTCTTGTCCATATACACACACATACCAACTATGGAAGCAATACCTCAAGGGACATAGAAGTTTAAAGGCATTTTTCGAAACCTAAACGCAGATTTCGAAACCTAAACGCAGGCCCTAAGTTCAAGGTCAAGGTCACAGGGGTCTAAATTTTTCTGTGCATGGAAAGGTCTTGTCCATATACACACACATACCAACTATGGAAGCAATACCTCAAGGGACATAGAAGTTTAAAGGCATTTTTCGAAACCTAAACGCAGATTTCGAAACCTAAACGCAGGCCATAAGTTCAAGGTCAAGGTCACAGGGGTCAAACATTTTCTGTGAATGGAAAGGTCTTGTCCATATACACACACATACCAACTATGAAAGCAATACCTCAAGGGACATAGAAGTTATAGACATTTTCTTAAAATTGTTTACGCCGTTCACGACGACGCTGACGACAACGAAAACGATGACGACGACGACTACACCGGGGGTATTGCAATAGCTCGTCATCTACTACGTACAGGCGAGCTAAAAAAGGAAGATAAGAAGTAATGTGCCACTTTGTCTTATGAGCAACAAAGATTTATGTCACACTGATGTTTTGCAGATTAAGACCAATACTGTTTACAAACTAACAGATAAGAGCCTGATCTGATGGCTCCTATAACTAAAAGAGCTCTTTGAACAGGGTCTATTATGTTTTCAAAGGTGTGAAAAAACATTCCTATGAAGTAAAGAAAGGATTAACACTAAGCGCTACTCAACAGAGTTCATGTCAACTATCAGGGCTACTTTCGGTTTGCTAAAAACGATGAAATAAATAACCGTCGCATTTGACAGTAAACAACATTAATACATTAAAATTCATTCACTAATTACCCGCATTCGATCTATTCTTTTCCGAATCGTTTATGACCGTTATCGACACCGTCTCAATGATGCGTTAACTAAACCGGAAACAACCTATCCCTTATCAGGGGAGTTCACTCTGGAGGAAAATTGGAATAACTCTGTAATGCGGTAGGGCCCCATTGTGTAGCTTTTTTTTAGCACTTTCAATCATTCATCTGCATATCTAATTACAAAAAGATCACTTTATGGTTACGGCAATTATTTATTCTAGCAAAAACCTTAGCTACACGCCTTTTTTCAATGACCAAACTGTGCGTCAATGTTTGTTAATGTTAAAAATATAGAGGATAACTGTTTTTTTCAGTGTAAGATCGAAATTTAATCCATTGAGTGAACATCAGATGTTACATTGTCAAATATAACAGTCTGATGTACACGAAATTGATTAAATTCAATCTTACACTGAAAAAATACAGTTATCCTATTTATTTATGCTTTAAAGCCACTTTTTAAACGAAATTGTTTGGCAATTGAAAGCGAACGTACATTATTTATCCCGTGTTGAGCCCCAAGTTTTATATCGAACACATGTGCGTGACAGTTGGCGGTACAACTACGTCACTTATTTATTGATTTGACGTCAACGGAATTACGTCGTTACTTCCGATCTTGGATTCTTGTTCTTCCGTTGAGTGGTTCGCGACAAAACGGACTGCCGGAATTGAACGGTAAGACACGATTGTCTATGATTCTTGGGGAGCCCTACGGGGTAAACTCATAAAAGAAGCATGAGCGACGATAATCCCACTGCTTGAAGCAGTGGATTATCAAGTGATAATCCACTGCTTTTTCCCGATAATCCACCGAAAAGCATAAATAAAATACCTTTTTATTACTTTTCTTCAGACTATAGAGTCAATCAGCAGTTCAAACTGACAAGGTCCACTGGCAGTTTTCTTCAAATTTGGGCCAATCAAACAATCAATTAAAGGTATCAAATATTGTCATTACTGACAGTTTGACTTGCTAGTAGTCCATACAATGATTAATCAATTTCATAACTTCTGTTTGTTTGTTTTGTATCATTAACACATTACCCCATAAATATGCCTCTATTTTATTCATCCACTTAAGATCTTAGAAATTAGCTCAGGTTTATACAGTCATGAATATGTATCATAAGAAATATTTCCTACAATTTCCGCAGATGATGGCTTAAAGCAGGCTGAAAGTAAAGCAGAATGAGCCTTGAGGCACATTTTGCTTTACTTTCAACCTGCTTTAAGTGGTTACCTATCTTCAAAACTAGAAACAAGAGGGCCAGAATGTCCCTTGATCGCTCACCTGACCATGGTGACACTAGGATGGGTCACGTGATTTCAGAAAAGAAGATTTGTAAAAGGTGACCCCCGGGGCAAAGTTTGAACAACTAAGATAGAGGACCTGTAAACGATGATATGTGCAAAATATCTAAACTCAGTGTACTATGGTTTCAGACAAGAAGATTTTTGAAGTTTTCATTGAAAAAATCTATTTTTAGCTCCGGTGACCCAGATATGCAACAGACCAGAACCAATTCATCCATATATGTGAAGGACCTCTAAAGTTACATCATGCCAAATATCAAAGCTCTGGCCATATTGGTTTCTGAGTAAAAGATGTTTGAACTTTTCCCTATGTAACTCTACGTAAAACGGTGACCTCCGGGGCGGGGCCAATTTTGACCCCAGGGACAAAATTTTAACAACTTTAATAGAGGGCCTGTAGACGATGCTATGTACAAAATATCTAAACTCAGTGTACTATGGTTTCAGAAAAGAAGATTTTTGAAGTTTTCATTGAAAAAATCTATTTTTAGCTCCGGTGACCCAGATATGCAACAGACCATACCAATTCAACAATATGTGTGAAGGACTTCTAGAAGAAGAAGATGTTTGAAGAAATTGTTGACGCACGACGCACAACGCACAACGCCGGACGCCGGACATTGACCGACCACAAAAGCTCACCTTGAGCACTTTGTGCTCAGGTGAGCTAAAAAAGGCTATGAGGTAATGGGTTAAGATTTATATGACTGTTGATATACCAATTATAGGACGAAGATAAACATTATCTTTGCTAAAACATTTATTACATAATATGGTTAACTCTTTCAACACCATGGACCTTATTACATATACAAGTACATTGTACTCATTATACATTTGAAAACAGTGAAGATCCAGATCAGAGGGCTCCTCTAGGAGCCCTCTGATCAGGGTCTATTTATTTATTTATTTTTATTTTACGTCGCTTTCAACAGTATTTCAGTCATATCACGACGTCCAGCTAATTATAGGTGGAAGAAGACCCCAGATGTCCTTTATGCACTGTTTCAGGCACAAATCGGCAACTAGGTAGAACCACCGACCTACCGCAAGCCAGCTGGAAGGCTTCCCCACATGAAAAATCCGAATTACCCTACTGGGATTCGAACTCACAGCGGTGAGGAGCTTAGTGATGTAAGTCACAGAGACTATACCACTAGGCCATGGAGGCCCCTCTGATCAGGGTCTATACTCTGTGCTAATTTAAACCAGTATCTATTTAACTACCCAGAATTCCAGATAGACTGGTTCTTGTCATGGTCACTATAAAGATACACAATGGAACATAATAACCCACAAGAATTACTTAGTGTTCAATGAGTTAAGAATCTGTCTTTTTTAAAAAAAAATATATTTATAAGGACATGAGTTAACCCACTACCCCATAAATATGTCTTTTTACGCCTTTAATTTATTCCTCCACTGAAGTAAATCATTCAAATTTAAACAGTGAAGAATATGTACCATAAGCAATATTTTCTATCTGCTAGCAGATTGTAGCTTAATGCAGGCTAAAAGTAAAGCAGAATGCGCCTTAAAGCGCATTCTGCTTTACTTTCAGTCTTCTTTAAGTGGTCACCTGTCTTCAAAACTAGAAACAAGCTATGGGGTAATGGGTGAAAACAATTCTTATCAGTCTATTTGCAGTAAATATATGAATTTCTCTTACCATCAAGGTGTAAACTCTTGGCCCTTTATCCATGTCAATAAGTTTAGTATTTTTTATTCTTATTGTCGGATTGGAAACATTTCTGTCGATTACGAATTCGTTACTTGGGTCTATAAACTCTGTAAAGTATTGGTTGAATTTATCCTGTAAAGTAAAATCAGAATAATTTGTTAAATCATACAAATCTGCATATTCAAGTACACCTTTTTACTCCTTTAATCCATTCTTGCACCAAAGAAAATTAATATGAACACATGTATGTACCGTAAAAAAAATAATCTATATCTATTAGATGGAAGCTATTTGCGTAAAGGGTTAAAACTTAACAAGAACTCATTCAGTAAGATATCACAGACGAGTTCTGTTTATAGTTACTATAAACTAGTTTTGGACTGCAAGAAGTGGAGACTTGAACAACCGCAGGAAATGGATGTGCAAACTCGTACAAGAGGTGTTGTTTGTGGACATGTTTGAAGTTTCATGGAAATCAGACAAGAAGTGCAGTCTGTAGTGAGGTGGTTTAGAAAATTCTGTCAATTTCTGTTTATATCCTGGGTGTTCCGGTTTCATGCAATGCACTTAACATTCAAACTGATCCCGGTGAACACAAATCATAAAAGTCTATGAAAACAATTATTCCTACCTTTGTAATTGATTGTTTAGGCATAAAATTATTTCCAAAATATTCTATATTTAGTGCAATCGCCACCATTTTAATGACATTTTGTGAGGGGAATGTCTTGTGGGGCCCTATTTTGGTGAGGGTTAGTTTTAATGAAAGTACAGGCTGTATCAAAAGTCTGTGACCAATGAAAATCTTGTAACAATCTCTCCTGTAAGGTTTCCGACCATTATGGAAATTAAAACATGAGGTTTTCTCCTTTTTGAATGAGTATAATTGGCTCCTCGACTAGTTTGCCTCTATCCCATTTGAATAAGAAATCAACAACAGTAAATGTTCAGTGATTCCTTATGAATTATGTAGGCCTTTACTATACAGTGGAGAATCTGTTATTCTTTCCCAATAAACGCGTTTACGCTAAAACTATTATTTGCAGTGCAAACAGTTTGGAGCCAGATCAAACGCCGGGTAACCCGGCGTCTGATCAGGCTCCAAACTGTTTCCCACCAAGATAAACAAGAATTATCAGAATTGTCCAAAATTTGTTCTTTTCTACGTTTTAGTACTTTGCGTTTGCGTGCGTTTGCGTACGTTTGCGTTTAAACGGGAAAGAATAACAGATTCTCCAGTGTAACTCATAACGATAGGAGTGGTCACGTCATTGGAAGAGTATTCCCTCTAGGCTATTTTCATCATCAATAGAGTTCTTTAACCCTTTGAACCGTAGTCCCGCATATAGGCATCATTTTTAAACAGTGTAAATGTGAATAGTACACTTTTCCTGTGCAAACAGTGAAGACCCAGATCAGAGGGCTCCGAAAGGAGCCCTCTGATCAGGGTCTTCACTGTTTATCAAAATGCCAAACACTGACAAAAACAACCCTTAAAAGTCAGAAATGGACTAGACTAAATTGGAAACTGGAATTGTCCATTTTAAGTTTCAGGGAGGAAAGAGTTAATGTAAATCAACTTCAATATCAAGCCACTCAGAAAATCAATTGTAAAAAGTGTTATTTTAGAACCAGGGTTTTCAGTCTAAGTGAAAACAGACATAAGGAAATTGGTTCGAGTTTTTGTTATGCTATATCAAATACAGTAAATAAATTACCCATTTGCATCAAGTTTTCGATATTTTTGGACAAAGATGCAAAAAGTGATGACGTGATTGAGCTCTTAAAAAAAAGATAGCGGTGTCAATGTAAAGTGCACCGAAATAGGTCCCTGCCTAAAATAGGGATGCCGATGATAGTAACAGTGACCTAGTTTGTCACAGCAGGAAGTGTTGATTTGAACTCATACAAGAGGTAATGTTTGTGAAGTTTCATGAGAATCAGACAAGAAATAAAGCCTGTAGAAAGGTGACGTTAAACATTCTGTCAATTTCTATTTATAGTAACAGTGACCTAGGTTTTGACTGCAGGAAGGGGAGAAAGAAACTCATACAAGAGGAGATGTTTGTGAATGTGTGTGAAGTTTCATGAGAATCAGACAAGAAATGAAGCCTGTAGAAAGGTGACGTTAAACATTCTGTCAATTTCTATTTATAGTACAATGTAACAGTGACCTAGGTTTTGACTGCAGGCAGTGGAGACGGAAACTCATACAAGAGGTGATGTTTGTGAATGTGTGTGAAGTTTCATGAGAATCAGACAAGAAATGAAGCCTGTAGAAAGGTGACGTTAAACATTCTGTCAATTTCTATTTATAGTAACAGTGACCTAGGTTTTGACTGCAGGAAGTGGAGACAGAAACTCATACAAGAGGTGATGTGTGTGAATGTGTGTGAAGTTTCATGAGAATCAGACAAGAAATGAAGCCTGTAGAAAGGTGACGTTAAACATTCTGTCAATTTCTATTTATAGTAACAGTGACCTAGGTTTTGACTGCAGGAAGTGGAGAAGGAAACTCATACAAGAGGGGATGTTTGTGAATGTGTGTGAAGTTTCATGAGAATCAGACAAGAAATGAAGCCTGTAGAAAGGTGACGTTAAACATTCTGTCAATTTCTATTTATAGTACAATGTAACAATGACCTAGGTTTTGACTGCAGGAAGTGGAGATGGAAACTCATACAAGAGGTGATGTTTGTGAATGTGTGTGAAGTTTCATGAGAATCAGACAAGAAATGAAGCCTGTAGAAAGGTGACATTAAATATTCTGTCAATTTCTATTTATAGTAACAGTGACCTAGGTTTTGACTGCAGGAAGGGGAGACGGAAACTCATACAAGAGGAGATGTTGGTGAATGTGTGTGAAGTTTCATGAGAATCAGACAAGAAATGAAACCTGTAGAAAGGTGACGTTAAACATTCTGTCAATTTCTATTTATAGTAACAGTGACCTAGGTTTTGACTGCAGGAAGGGGAGACGGAAACTCATACAAGAGGGGATGTTTGTGAATGTGTGTGAAGCTTCATGAGAATCAGACAAGAAATGAAGCCTGTAGAGAGATTACATCCTTGGGTTACGTATGTACAGTAAAACTTCTCTATAACGACCAAACAAAAATGACGTCTTATTGATTGCCTAAATGACAGGTGGCAGCTTAAAGCAAGGAGACAGTAAAACAAAAAGGTCCTATAGGAGCTTTCTGTTTTACTGTCACCTTGCTTTAAGCAGTCCACCTGCAGTGACTAGGGTTCAAAGAGTTAAGGTCTCCAGAGCACCAGATAAGGTAGTTTTTCAAAAACTAAAATCTTTATTTCTCAATTAAACCCTATGGTGTAACTACTCATTAGAATCGTCTCGAAGAGACGATTCTAATGAGTGTTAACATCATAGGATTTGGTGCTGAAATAAGTGAGAAAATGTTTGATTTGTTGAAATAACTCCCTCTTATCTGGAGCCCTGGGTCTCACATGTTTTCAACACTAGAATCAAGCCTAGCTAGCAGTGCAAAAGGGCTAATGGCCAAATTGTTCCTCCCAGGGCTCCAGATAAGAGTGCCGAAACCGCTTATTTCTAAAGTCTTCCCCCAACCCCTATAATTATCCCTTTCCCCCATAGAAGCGACTTTTAGCGTATTTAATTTATTCCTCCGCTGAAGAGTTCCAGTTTATACCCTCATGAACAATTACTATTACAAATATTTTATAGAGCCTAGTAGAATTTAGCTTAAAGTAGGCTGAAAGTAAAGCAGAATGTGCCATTAGGTACATTCTGCTTTACTTTCAACCTGCTTTAAGTTGTCACCTGTCTTCAAAACTATAAACAGGCTATGAGGTAAAGGGTTAATGTGACCACTCATTAGACTTGGACAATTCTCATGACTTGTCACACCATAATGTTTGGTGCAGGCATAATATGCACCTTATCTGGAGCTCTGAGATCCTAGATGACTTACCGTATCTCTGTCGAAAATGTCAATCGAATAACCAGATTTCGTCTCCTCCAGGGATTTACCATTTGGTTCATTCTCCTCAAGGCCAAATTCATATAAATCATATTTGTGCTCAGGTGCGTTGTCATTAACATCATTGACAGTGATTCTAATTACTTCAACTATGGCACACGAGTCAGTCAACACTAAAGGATTCTCATTTTCGATCTCACATGCCTGCAAAACAAAGGATGTACAGTGAAACCCCTCCAAACCGGAACCTCTAAATACCGGAATTCTCTCTAAACCGGACAAAAGCTTTAGTCCCGTTTCAAAACCTTCTTTATTTTTACCCATTACACCATAAATACACCTTTTTACGTCTTTGATTTATTCCTACACTGAAGAAAATAGTTTATACATTCTAGCAGATGATAGCTTAAAGCATAGAAACAAGTAATGGTATAATGGGTTAAAACCCCTCTTTACTGGAAACCCCTCTAAACCGGACATTTTTTGTTGTCCTCACACATGTCTGGTTTAGAGGGGTTTCCCTGTACTTTTATGATAGTCAGGTCCCCAGAACTCAAGACACTGCAAATGTGCAAATTGCAGAGTAAAATGTTGTTAACCCTTTCCCCCATAGAAGCGCCTTTTAGCGCATTCAGTTTATTCTTGCCCTGAAGAAAATAGTTCCAATTTATACATTCATAAATGTGTATAATACAAAACATTTTCTATATTCTAGCAGGTGATAGCGTAAAGCAGGCTGAAAGTAAAGCAGAATGCGCTTAAAGCGCATTCTGCTTTACTTTCAGCCTGCTTTAAGTGAACACCTATATTCAATACTAGAGATATGCTATGTGGGAAAGGGTTAAATAAGGAGTTTCAACATTTAAGATTATTCCAAAATTTTGCAAATTGTCAAATTGAGTTTCATTTCAAGCATTCAGCAATATAATCAAAGAGGGTAATGTATATTCAACGTCACTACCTAGGTATTGTTTGTTATTGCAAATATTTAACACTATTTTCATGATGTCATCATATGACGTTATGAGCACGACGTTAGAGAAAAAGAGATTTAATAATTCTAATTTTCTTTATCAAAGATTCAGAGCTTTTAAAAGAAAACAGCAGCTGAAAGTTAAAATATTCTTTTGGTGAGTAAAGAAAAATATACTGGGCAAAAACAGACAAATGGAGCATAATCCACCTTCTCAACTCTATTAGTGTTTTCTTCTATTTTTAGATTGGAACATTCTAAAACTTTAAAAGGGATGAGTTTTCTCCACAGCCAGTTAGAGATACAGATAGCTGTAATTTTTGTGCCTAATGTACAGTAGAGGATACATTATACTTTTCTATTTAAACGCAAATGCAATGCACTAAACTGTGGAAGTTTACTTTTAGAAAGTTTAACTATATTTTTAATCCGAGTAGCAAACCGGTTGCAGCCTGATCAGAAGCCGGGGTAAATGCATTTGTTGGGAAAGAATAAAATATCAGTAAAGTTAGCGCAGCAGTCTCGTGTTGCACGAGGATCATACTTATCTCAAGTTGGAAAGTGTACGATTATATATTCAATGTTACCTTGCTTACCTATTTACCTATTTTTCTGTTCTAAAAATACCAGATTCTTATAACATTCTTTGTAAAAGTCAAATAACATGATCAGGAACAATAAGAACCTTTATAATGTAATGGTGTGAAATAACCCTTTCCCCCATAGCATATCTCTAGTATTGAATGTAGGTGTCCACTTAAAACAGGTTGAAAGTAAAGCAGAATGCGCTTTAAGCGCATTCTGCTTTACTTTCAGCCTGCTTTAAGCTATCATCTGCTAGAATATAGAAAATATTTTGTATTATACATATTTATGAATGTATAAATTGGAACTATTTTCTTCAGAGCAAGAATAAACTGAATGCGCTAAAAGGCGCTTCTATGGGGGAAAGGGATAAAGTGGTCATTTAGCAGTGTTGACTACAATACTGAATTCAATTGGACTCGTTTACAGCAGTCATAATGCATATTTGTACTCGACATTCACCTCATTCATATATTGATTATGACTGCTGTGTACTTGTCCAATAGAACTCAGTATTGTACTCAACATTGTTAAGTAACTTCCAAAGTTATGATCAAAGTAGACAGACAGACAGCCATATAGAAAGGGCATTATGCCCCTGACAATAAATCATGAAGTGGCATACTAACAACCAGGTTTTCAACACCCAGATTCATTGTTCAAGTTCAATAAAATACAGTGGAGAAGACATAATCCTTGCAAATAAACATTTTTGCTAAAAAAACCTGGGCCAAAAGTTATAGAGCCTTTGAGTTGAGTCTGAGTGTGAGCCTAGGCTCAAATCTGACCAATCAAATGCTTGAGAACGACTCCAGACCCAACTCCAACACTTTATAACCTTTGAGCCTGGTGTCCATTACAAACAGTTTGGAGCCAGACCAGATGCCTGGTAACCTGTAGTCAGATGGGATTTCAGGGCTGCCATAAGTTGACATAAAAAATCCTAAGATTTCCAAATTTGCATTTTTCAAGTGCAATTTTACTAATCATACCTTTTCCCCATTGCCTATTTCTAGTTTGGTTGACACGTGGTTGCTTAAAGCAGGCTGAAAGTAAAGTAGAATGCGCCTTAAGGCGCATTCTGCTTTACTTTCAGCCTGCTTTAAGCTATCATGAACTAGAAAAAAATCCGAAGATTTAGGAAAATCCGGAGATATGGCAGCCCTGGAATTTCTCACCTGTAAAGTCACTTCCCAGTCAGTTCGTTCAATTCGCAAGGCATAGTTACGGAACACCTTTGTATCCTCCATGTCCAGCTCTGTTTTATTGGTAATAATTCCGGTGAAAGGGTCAATTTGGAACACAACAGTGCTATCAACTCCCTTCGATCCAGTACCTGTGAATATACACAAGAACATCCCTTTAACCCATTGCATGCTGGGTAATATGTGCAGGGCTGCCATAAGTTGACATGAAAAATCCTAAGATTACGAAATTTGCATTTTTCAAGTGCGATTTTACGAATCGTACCTTTACCCCATAGCCTGTTTCTAGTTTTGTTGACATGCGACTACTCAAAGCAGGCTGTAAGTAAAGCAGAATGCGCCTTAAGGCGCATCCTGCTTTACTTTCAGCCTGCTTTTAGCGTCCAAGTACTGGAAAAAATCCGAAGATTTAGGAAAAATCCGGAGAAATGGCAGCCCTGTATTTGCCAGCCATTTTAAAATGTCATCTGGTGTCGAACCTGTACGGAAGTGCTTCCGGGTCGTAGGGTGCCTAAATAGTACCTAGTGAAAAATTGATGTGTGTGTGTTCATGGTCATATTTTTTATTGAAAGTGCTGATTAACTGCAGATGCATTTGTTTTTGAGCTGAAATAGTGATGTTGTTGATAAAACAAAGGTGTTTCTGGGTTCTATTTGGGAACTAATTTGTGGGAACATGTGGTCAGAGATGCGAGTGTGGTGTGGCGGGTCATCAACTTTCATTTTGTAAATATTGACGGTGACCTTAGAAATGTGAAATTTGTGGAAAAGTTGAACCTTCATGGTGCCACTTTCTGTTGATAATTCTGGTGACTTATAATTGCTTTCCATGGAAACAGGGCCAGTATATTGCTCGGTACGTCAGGGAACTGGACAGAGATAGGAGAATATGGTCAATTTACTATAGAGTTCTATGGAGGGATTTTGTACAGGAGTGACACCATCTGCAGCGGGTATATTGACTTAGCTGCAAACAGTTTTGATCTCAGATCAGGCCCCACATGAGATCAAAACTCTATGCCTAGAGGTACACCTAAAAGTGTATCCCGCATAAAATGGGTTAACCTCATAGCCTGTTTCAAATTTTGAAGATGGGTGATTTATAGGTGTCAGGTTTTCTGCTATTCTTTCAGCCTGTTAGTTCCTAGTAAATCATGTTTTAAAACAGACAAGAAACTATGGGAGAAAGAGTAAACATATCTTCTGTCTAACTCTTCAATTCTGATTTTCTTTCTCAAATTAACATTTAAGGCGTTCAGCTAGAAACAAAAATGCGCATTCAATAAACACTTATACCCCTGGTGGCATCCTTGACAATATATTCTGAATTTTTTTCAAGTCCAAATTAGGTCAAGGTCAAGGTCAAAATCAAGGTTGGGTGATATTGGTGGATAGGGAATGGTCCAATTAAGGCAACAACTGTATTAGTATTCAGGCACGGATTTACCGGGGCACATTTTGCCAATACATGTATAAGTAAAAGTTACCTGGATCTTTACATAAATTTATGCAAGTATTTTACCTGTTTTGAATGTGCGAAAAGCATTCTACGCGTACACAAAATGGTCTAGCTATGCCTCAGGCTTGTGCCCCCAAATTGCACATCCTACAGGCCAGTATACCCTAAACCCCTGTGCACCTCCCCCACCAATAATTTTGCCAATACTGGCCTGCTTAAACTTAACTGGAGCTGCTGCAATGGCTTGTGTCTCTTATCTCGGGCCATCAAATCCTCAGCATGCCTGGTCTGTGTGGGCACGACAGTGTGCCCCCTTCCCCCAACCCCCAAAAAAAGTAACTAGATGATGAATAATACCCAATTAACTCATGCATGTAGGACCAGGGAGCCCCCTCCCCTTCCCCACCAATAATTCAGCCAATATTAGTTGCCGAATATTTATATAGATTTATGTATTTATATTATTATTGTTACTGTTTTGAATGTGCAAAACGCCCCAGAATGCACCAGAGACCATCTAGAAATTAAAATGTTCCCAGGGAGCATGCTCCCGGATCCCCTTAGTGACAGTGTGAACAATAATCAGAAGGGGTAGGTTTCAGGTTAACAGCCAGAAAACAATCTGTCAAAGGTATTATTCTATATTAAAGAATTTGATATGTTATTTTGAATCAAATATTTACATAGATTTTTATAGTATTTAACCTATTTTGAATGCGAAAAAATCAGAAAGCACCATTGATCATCTAGGAATAATTTTTCCAGGGGGTGGGAGTAGGGGGGCATGCCCCAAGACCCCCCCTAGTAACAGTGTGCATATGAATAGGAGGGGTAGGGTTAGAGATTAATGGCTGGACGACAACCTTTCACCATAGAATGATATATTAAATAAGAAAATTATCTGAGTCGATTTTTGTACATAGATTTATGTTAGTATTTTACCTGTTTTCAGGCCTTCAACCTTTCCTACTTTTCCTACTATTTTCCAACTTTTTGATCACCTTCCTACTTTTTCCTATTTTTTACCAAAACCTCCTACTATTCCTACTTTTTGCCTAACAAGTCTTCAAGCACCCTCAGTATGGCCCAGAATGCAGGAAATGAAGCGCTTGATTTCAAAAAATTTCAGGGGGAGTTCCCCCGTAACCCCCCTAAACCTGTTGGATCGTATCTTGGGCCTGTTGAATAAATTATAACCAAAGAATAAAATGACTTAAGGTGAGAATGTCTTTAACTCAAGATTGCAGATTACTTAAATTTATATGAGCACGATGACTCCATGTGGTATTTTTGTATCAAACAATTCCTACTATTTTATTGAAAATCTTCCTCCTTTTTCCTACTTGAAAAACTCCTACTTTTTCAAACTTTTTGCATTGAGATCAGTTGAAGGCCTGTGTTTTGAATGCACTGATGAAAATCTTTGTATGACCATGGTGTAAAGTAATAGCTTTTTGAGAATGGAGATAAAGCTATTAAAAAATGTCTCCAGATTATGATTTTATCTTCTCTTTGTCTTATGAAACGACTTTATTGGGTGTTTCATTGGGGGTATTTACATCATTCTATCGATGTTAACTTTCTTCTTAGAATGCCCTCAGAATGCACCATTTTTAATGCAAGTTTAAAAAAAATTCGGGGGAGGCCCCCGCACCCCAACCTATGGAAGGGGTTACACCCCTCCCATACCCTCCCAACTTGTGTGCCCCCCCCCACTGAAAAATTTCTGGATCCAGCCCTGGTATTAAAGCATTGTAGTCAGTTATGTTGATGCTGGATGAAACGGTAAAATCTAGTTAACAAGAAATAGCCAATTTAAAATATTCTAATTTCAAATTAGATCATGGTCAAGGTCAAAATCAAGGTTGGGTGATATTGGTGGATAGGGAATGGTTCAAGGCAACAACTGTATAAGTATCAAAGCATTGTAGTCAGTTGTGTTGATGCTAGACGAAAGGTAAAATCTAGTTAACCAAGAAATAGCCAATTTAAAATATTCAAATTTCAAATTAGATCATTGTCAAGGTCAAAATCAAGGTCGGGTGATATTGGTGGATAGGGAATGGTTCAAGGCAACAACTGTATAAGTATCAAAGCATTGTAGTCAGTTGTGTTGATGCTAGACGAAACGGTAAAATCTAGTTAACCAAGAAATAGCCAATTTAAAATATTCAAATTTCAAATTAGATCATGGTCAAGGTCAAAATCAAGGTTGGGTGATATTGGTGGATATCCAAACATCTGAGTAAGCGATGTTGATGCTAAACCAAACGATAAAATCTACTAAACCTGGTTACGGATGGACGGACTGAAGGATGGACAGATGGACGTACAGGAGGATTACTAGATGCCTCAACATCTATAGATGCCAAGGGCATAAAAACATTGATTACTCCATGATCTGTGTCTAGCTTTGAGGACATGTATTCACTTAAAGCAGGTTGAAAGCTTTACTTTCAGTCTGCTTTAAAATGTGTTGGAGCTAAATACAGATGTTGACGCTAGAAAAGCAATACTTCAGTTTGGCTTTTGCTCTCATTGTCACAACAAGATAAAAACTGGCACTCTACTTATCCCTTTATGCCATTACCTGTGTCTAGTTTTGAAAAACAGGGGACTACTTAAAGCAGGTTGAAAATAAAGCACAATACCCTTTAAGGCGCATTTTACTTCACTTCCAACATGTTTTAAGCTATAATCTGCTATGATATATAAAAATATTTCTTATAAAACCTGTTCATAACTCACAGTATAAAGTGGAACTATTTTCTTCAGAAGAAATATAAATTAAAGGTGTAAAAAGGCATTTTTATGGGATAATGGATTAATAAATTATATTTTCCATACCACTCCCAAGAGAATAATATACTCGTCTGCCTAATCCATCACCATCTTCTGCCACTACCTTCACATTAAACTGAAAAAGAAATCAATACATCAGCTACAGTCAATCTCGCATAACCTACAGGGCTCCAGATGAGAGGGAGTAAACTGAACAAAATCAACATTTTTTCACTCATTTGAGCACAAAATCCTATGGTGTGACTACTCATTAGAATCGTCTCAAAGAGACGATTCTAATGAGTAGTCACACCATAGGGTTTACTGCAGAAATAAAGATTTTAGATTTAAGAAATAATATATTCATACCAGTGTTTTATCGTGCAATCGAACACTGGTAGGAGTTGAGATGCATAGTAATTTAATCACAAGACCTTTAGGCCGAATGATTTAATTACAAGCATCTCAAAGACTACCCGTGTTCGATTGTTAGATAAAACACTGGTATTAATTTATCATTTCGATTCTAACACATAATTTAACCTTAATTTGCACCGCACTTTAAACTGAAAAAGAAATCTATACATCAGCTACAGTCAATCTCGCATAACCTACAGGGCTCCAGATGAAAGGGAGTAAACTGAACAAAATCAACATTTTTTCATTCATTTGAGCACAAAATTTTATGGTGTGACTACTCATTAGAATAGTCTCTTTGACTATGTGCATCTATGGCAGAAATATCAAACGGAAACTAAACCATGCCGGAAGGAAGGAATGATGGAAAAGGGTAACACTATATGCCCCGGCCATTACATGGCAGGGGTATAAAAATAGCCAGGCATGCAAAGATCTAAACAACACTTATATCTAAGTTGGGAAGATTTCAATTTTCAGAGATTTAAATGTATACAAACATCAGGATTGTTTTCATCTGTCTGTGCAGTCTGTGGCAGTAATGTCCATATGGGCACTTGATCCTGTTCGTTATTAACCGTGACAACTAAATCTTTTTTTGAGGATAACTGTCCATCCTAAAAAACAAAGTTATATATTCAAAAAGCTACACTCAATACAAAATCTATTGCTTAACCCATTACCCTATAGCCTGTTTCTAGTTATGAAGTCGGGTGACCACTTAAAGCAGGTTGAAAGAAAAGCAGAATGCGACTTAAGGCGCATTCTGCTTTACTTTCAGCTTGCTTTAATCTATTATCTGCTAAAATATGGAAAATATTTCCTATAATTTTAATTTGTGGCAGTATAAATTGGAACTATTTTCTTCAGTATAATAGGGAAATAAATTAAAGGATAAAAAGGCGTAATTATGGGGTAATGGGCTGAAGACTACAAGAAAATTCAGTGAAATAAGACATCTTGCTGTACCAGTGTACTGCAGTGAGAAATACAGTGGAAAATCTGTTATTCTTTCCCCTTTAAACGCAAACGTACGCAAACGCAAAGCACTAAAGCGTAGAAAAGAACAACTTTTGGACAATTCTGATAATTCTTGTTTATCTTGGTGGCAAACAGTTTGGAGCCTGATCAGACGCCGGTTTACCCGGCGTCTGATCTGGCTCCAAACTGTTTGCACTGCAAATAATAGTTTTAGCGTAAACGTGTTTATTGGGAAAGAATAACAGATTCTCCACTGTAGTAGACACTTCATTCCAAGGTACAGTGGAGTAAACATTCTTTCCTAATGCATGTGTTTCCGCTAAAGCAATTATTTTCATTGCAAACAGTTATGAGCCAGATCAGATGCCGGGTAACTCAGCGTCTGATAAGGCTCAAAGTTGTTTGTCACTCAGATTTTAAAAAAAGTTCACATTTTCAAAACCTGTTATTTTCTGCATTTTATAACATTTATAACTCTTTCAACACCATTGACCTGTTTACATTTGAAAACAGTGTAGACCCAGATCATAGGGTTCCTATAGGAGTCCTCATCAGAGACTACACAGTTTGCTAATCTAGAGCAGTATTTATTAAGCTATCCAGAATTCAAAGTAGACTGGTTCATGTTTTGGTAACTAAAAAGATCCACAGGAAAACCTAATAACCCACAAGTGTTACTTAGTGTTGAAAGAGCTAAATGTTTGGATCTGCCCAAGTGCTCTTATCACTTTTACAATGAATATTATAACTAGAATGTGTTTTTGAGAAAAACTATGTCTTTCTCAAATTCTAAACAACATGAACATCTTCCTATTTAAGTTGTTCAGCTGTGAGAGTTTGGAGCAAATCTTCCCAGTAGTGTAGGAGGCTGTTAGCTGCACAAGATTTTTCCCCTATACATGTATATTCTATGTAGGGAAAAAGTTCAAAGGGCCATAACTTTTGTCAAAAAGGTTGCAACTCAAATCCCTAACCACATTAACATCTTCCAGTATAAGTTGTTCACCTGTGAAAGTTTGGAGCAAGTAGTATAGAAGAAGTTAGCCGCACAAAATATCCTACAGACGGACGGACAGGAACCACAACATCAATATGTCTCCCCCCTATATGGGGGAGACATAAATATTTGTTGACTTTGTTGTAAGACTTGTTCAGCTTAGAGGAAAAGTGATGTTTTTCATTGAATCGTCACACAATACAGTCGAAACTTGATACTTTGAACCCGCTTAAATCAACATTACAAGTATTTCATAAGGTTAATTGCGATATCTCGATCTGGCTTAGGTCAAAATACCAATATTTCAAAGTTAAAACCTGGCTAGCCATGTTTTAAATTTGAAATAAGGGTATGTTTGAACTAACATGAGCTTGATGTATCAAGTTTCGACTGTACTTGTTCAATGTCTCTTGATTACTTACCGAGGCCTTCATAATGATGTTAATAACTTCATAGGTCTCATAATCCAGGGATTTATTAAGATAGATGTCAACCACATATTCTTGATTGGACTGTGAGATTGGTTTTAAAAAGAATCGATTCTTGCAATCATCCGATCCCTGAAATATATATGTACAGTAAAAACCCTTCTATTACAACCTTTTTGTGGGCATGGAAAGGTCTTGTTCATATACCGGTAAATATGCATATCAAATATGAAAGTATTATCCCTAAGTAAAACTGTGACCCTGGGGTGGGGTAATTTTTTACCCAAGGAACATAATTTCAACACTCTTGATAGAGGACACATGAATAATGCTTTGTGCCAAATATCTAAGCTCAAGGTATGGTGGTTTCAGACAAGAAACAATCTTTGTTAAGCTCTTGTGACCTAGATATGCAACAGACAAAAAACATTTGTACAAGTTTGAAATAGAATCATATAAAAATCAATTCTGTCAAGTTTTTCAATTGTTGGCAACAAACAAACAAATGGATGCATGGACTGACAGACAGACAACAAAGAACACAGGATGAGCAAAATAGCTCACTATGTGCCAGGCAGGGCTCCAGATAAGAGGGAATAAACTGAACAAAACCGACACTTTCTCACTGATATAGGCACCAAATCCTATGGTGTAACTAGTCATTAGAAACATCTCGAAGAGTCACTTCTAATGAGTAGTGACACCATAGGGTTCAAAGCAGAAAAAACAGTTTTAGTGTTTGAAATTCTCCCCTTAGCTGGAGCTCTGGCCAGGTGAGCTAAAAATATGCTGATTACTGTTGGACGATGGACACAGAACAATTGTAGCAGATGGTAGCTTAAAGCAGGCTGAATGTAAAGCAAAATGCACCTTAAGGTGCATTCTGCTTTACTTTCAACCTGCTTTAAGTGGTCACGTGTCTAGAAATTGACTCTGACGTCAAATCGCGCTTGAATAAAAAGAAATTTGAAAATCTTAGGATTTTTCATGATCAATTTATGGCAGCCGTGTTGTTCTAGAAAAAGCGGTGAAGTGAGGTTATAAAGATTGTGTCTTGAGTGTAAACTTGTTTCCAAGCATTTGATTGGTCAGATTTGAGCCGAGGCTCAAATCTGACCAATCAAATTCTTGGGAACACACTCAGACTCAACTAAAACGCTTTATAACCTCGGAGCCTGTACTTACGTTGGTGTTAGGGTAGTACTGGCAGGATTCAATCTCCATTGTTATCAGTTTCTCTTGATTATATGTGAGGAGGTCAGGGTCAAAGGCAGTGAAATCTTTAAACAGCAGAATGCCTTCCGGTGGAATCACTGTACTCTGAAATAAATGAATTAATTAATGAATGAATGAATGGTGTTATAAGGCCCATTGACACAATAAAGTTATTTAGAGCCAAATAAACAATGACAATATCAAATTTAAAACAATATAAACAAATAGATTACGTCAATGCACAGTCAGTCCCATTTGAAGGGAAAGTAAATGAAAGAAGGACAAACATAATTGACATTATAATCAAAATAACATTTTTTAAAAATATAGTTTGCTCAAAGTTTATAATATAAATTAATGGCTTTTAAAAATTCAAGTATTTTAGATATACAGTAAAACTTATTTATAGCAAACTCTGAAGAGGCGAATTTTGGTATGTAGTGAGCTAAATTTCATTACCCAGCCGATCTCTTCATTCATTCTAGCCAGATATAATGCTTAGTGCGAATTTGCTTAGAGCAAATTTTTTTTGCAAAGGGCAAACTGAATTTCAAGTACCTTCATCATCAAAACGCTTTAACCCACTCCCCCATAAATATGCCTTTTTACTCCTATAATTTATTCCTCCTCTGAAGAAAATAGTTCACTTTTATACCCTGATAAATATGTATGATAAGAAATAGTTTCTATATCTTTGCAGAAAATAGCTAAAAGTAGGCTGAAAGTAAAGCAGAATGCACCTTAAAGCGCATTCTGCTTTACTTTCAATCTCTTTTTAGTGATCATCTTTCTTTAAAAATAGAAACAGGCTATGGGGTAATGGGTTAAAATACATCAGTTAAAGCGAAGTCTGATCTTGTTACTGTCTTCTGAGTCACCTATGTTATTCGTGTGAAAAACACTGGAAGCAATTATTTGCATTTGTACGTGTTATAACAATGCATATTTTCTTTCAGTTCTCGTGTTAACCCTTAGCCCGCCAAATAAATTGTCGTCTGCTATATTTCTCGTCTGCTTCAAGTTTCAAAGTGCTTCAAAGTTGCTCAAAATTGCTGAAAATGTTGTCTGAGTGTCAAACAGCTTGGATCCGGATGAGACGCCGAGTTACTCGGCGTCTCATCCGGATCCAAGCTGTTTGCATATGGAGCTATAGCCGTGAGTGGCAGGCTAAGGGTTAACATATATTTATCTCTGTTTCGAATTATAGATAACTCATTGCAGCTAAGTCAATGTTCTATCAGAAACTGCTTAAATCTTTTGCAAATATTTGAGACGACATTTTAAAATGGCCGCAAAATATTACCCAGCATACAATGGGTTAAAAGTATAAAATCACTTATTAAAGAAGGTGCATTCTGCTAGATACATATTAAGGAAATTATTTTTCTCAATGGATGAATAAATTATAGGCGTAAAAAGGGGTATTTATGAGGGAATGGGTTAATTCTGGTTAACGATGGATGGATTGACGAACCCCTACAGATGGTTGTACAGGGCAATCACTATATGCATCCAGGGCTCCAGATAAGGGGAGTATTTCAAAAACTAAATCTGTATTTCTGCTTTAAACCCTATGGTGTCACTATTCATTAGAATTGTCTCGAAGAGACGATTCTACTGAGTAGTAACACCGTAGGATTTGGTGCTGAAATGAATGAGCAATTGTTGGATTAGTTCAGTTTACTCCCTCTTTAATCTGGAGCCCTGGCATCTGCATCTATAGATACCTGAGACACAAAACCCCAGTTCGTTCTGCATAAGGACTAAGCAGAAAGGTACAGGATATTTAATACTTACCTCATTGACAAATATATTTGCAGTATCTGAGAAGGATGCAGAATTGTCGTTAAGGTTTGTCAATGTGATTTTTGACTTAATCCTGTTGAACTGAAAAAGGTAAGAGTAAAAATAACATAAATTATTACATAACATATCGTGCTAGTGTTAAATAACACTCATTGTTTATATTAAACTTTCATATATAATTAGTGGTATAACTATGCAAATGAGGCATGTGACAACATCATGTACCTATGATGTCATTAACCCATAACCCCATAGCCTTCTTCTAGTTTTGAAGATATATGACCACTTAAAGCAGGTTGAAAGTAAAGCAGAATGCGCCTTTAAGATGCAGCCAATATCCTACCTTATCACTCTTTCATGTACATTTAACTCTTTGCATGCTGGGTAATTATTTTTGTCTGCAACATTTGTCGTCTGATATTGTTCTAAAAATAGAATTTTCTAAATTTCTTTTCCAAACATGGTCAGAGTGTCAAACAGTTTGGATCCTGATGAGATGCCGCGTTATGCAGCATCTCATCTTGTTCCAAACTGTTTGCAAAGGCAATCACCGCTAGCATGCAAAGAGTTCATGTAAAGATTTTTGGTTTTACTGACACTGAAACAAACAAACAAATTCAACCAAACAACATGGAGAATATTGTTTTAAACATTCGTTTTACGATTTGTGAACTACTCTCCGGCTCTACACTGACACAAACAAACAAACAAACAAACAAAAGACCACTCTGTTTTTAATCATGCCATTGATCTTTTAATTACCTGACTCATTTTAAAAATGATTTTACAAACTCACTATAACAATTTTATAAAATTGGTAATAATATTAAAAGAAATTCCATGTTTCCATGCATCTCAATATTGTATCATTTTTATTGTGAATGTATTTATTTGTCTTTCTTGCTTTGTAGGTACATTTATGTAATTACATGTGAAGCGCTTTCGAACGCACCACTCCTGTGTGAAAAGAGCGCTATATAAATTGGGTATAATAATAATAAGTCATAACGGGCCAAACAAAAATTGCCAGGAGGAGTACGGCACAGCAAGAAAACTGCACATAGTATCACTGAGGCAAACATTTAAATAAAGTTTTAACAAAATTCCTTCAAGCAGTAAAGAAGATATAGAGTTGTCACTTGTGACCTTATTACCAACATGATCAAGACTTAACTAATGTAAACATTGTCAGAAAACTTGGCTACAGAGTGGACAGGGTTAAAATCACAGGTATTTGACTTATTAAAAACCAAGACTGTGCGTTCAATAAACACTTATGCCCCCAGTGGCATCCTTGACAATATATTCTGAATCTTTTCTAAGTCCAAATTAGGTCAAGGTCAAACTGAGCTTCAGTATAATTGGTGAGTTGGTAATGGTCCAAGGCAATAACTGTACACTCAGTGCAAAAAGAAACGCACACTTTTATTACAATATTATCTGTATGTAGAAGGAACGTATTTGTGAAATAATCTTTTCATTACAGTCAGTAGTTCCGTCTTGGGCTATCAATGTTGAAAATGGGAGGTTTATCATTGAATTCGTATCATCACAACCTGTACAAATCGGTGCGGTGTTTTCAACTGGCACTAGTTAACTCTTTTGCTGCCAAATTAATCGTGAGATATTTATCCCACCACTGTTTCATTGTCGTCTGCTTCAATTTTGTTGTTTGCAAGATCGTTTCAAAGTAAGATTCATAGTAGTATGACTTAAAGTATATCTATACGAGTGTCAAACAGTTTGGATCCTAATCAGACGCCGCGTTACGCGGCGTCTGGTCAGGATCCAAACTGTTTGAAAACGCGCCTTTTGACGTCATTAAGAGTGAAAGGGTTAAAATACAGCACAGTAATTCTAAGTAAATTTTTTTCTAAACTTGTGGCAGAATTAAATTGATCTTGAGATATGGTCTTAGTATCTTAAAAAAGTCTCTTAATCTGCGCCTGAGCACAATGTGCGTTTCTTTTTGTACTGAGTGTATAAGTATCGAAGCATTGTAGTAAACAGTGTTGATGCTAGATGAAACGGTAAAATCTAGTTAACCGAGAAAGAGCCCATTTAAAATATTCTAAGTTTAAATTAGGTCATGGTCAAGGTCAAAATCACAGTTTGGTGATATTGGTGGATAGGGAATGGTCAAAGGCAACAACTGTATAATCACCACCATTATCTCATCAGATTCTATACCCTCAAAAAATTATGACCGTCAGAATATGCCGATACTTTTTAATCGACAATTTCTTCAAATGCAATCTTCATGTTTATTGTTCGTTATTCGATAATATATTGTTATCATATCATAAAATGACACTGATTTATGTAGATGCCATGTCTTGACGATATATTGTATGTTCTGTATAACTGATGTATAGCATGATTATTGTATTTGTTATGCATTGTACTTTTGACGGAAATAAAATCACACACAAAAAAAAAAAAGGATCAAAGCATTGTAGTCAGTTGTTAGTGTTGATGCTAGACGAAACCGTAAAATCTAGTTAACCAAGAATTAGCCTATTTAAAATATTCTAAGAATTAGCCTATTTAAAATATTCTAAGTCCAAACTAGAACAACTATCACTAAAGGTGATAAATACCCCCACTATGCAGCACTCTGTCACACTCTGCAGACATTTTCAATGAGGTTTGACAATGGCAGGGTGCTGCCACCATCATAAAAACTTTAAGGAGTTCGCCGTACAAGATTTTGCCTACCAATTTCAAGGCCAAAGATCAAGGTCAGAGATTTGAAATGTGTGTCTTGCACATCTACTACTCCTGAGTAACATTTATGCAAAGTATCAAGTGAATCAGGTTGAAAGTGAAGGAGAAGTTCAAAGTACAAGATTTTGCCTGCCAATTTCAAGACCAATTTAAATGACAAAGGTCAAGGTCACAGACACCTGAAATTTGTGTCTTGCACATCTACTACACCTGAGTAACATCTATGCCAAGTATCAAATGAATCGGGTTGAAACTGAAGGAGGAGTTGAAAGTACAAGATTTTGCCTGCTAATTTCAAGACCAAATTTAAGGTCAAAGGTCAAGGTCACAGAGACCTGAAATTTGTGTATTGCACATCTAGTACACCTGAGTAACATTTATGCCAAGTATCAAATGAATCGGGTTGAAACTGAAAGAGGAGTTGAAAGTACAAGATTTTGCCTACCAATTTCAAGACCAAAGGTCAAGGTCACAGAGACCTGAAAATTGTGTCTTGCACATCTTCTACACCTGAGTAACATCTATGCCAAGTATCAAATGAATCGGGTTGAAACTGAAGGAGGAGTTGAAAGTACAAGATTTTGCCTACCAATTTCAAGACCAATTTCAAGGCCAAAGGTCAAGGTCAAGGTCACAGAGACCTGAAATGTGTGTCTTGCACATCTACTACACCTGAGTAACATCTATGCCAAGTATCAAATGAATCGGGTTGAAACTGAAGAAGGAGTTGAAAGTACAAGATTTTGCCTACCAATTTCAATACTAATTTCAAGGCCAAAGGTCAAGGTCAAGGTCACAGAGACCAGAAAATTGTGTCTTGCACATCTACTACACCTGAGTAACATTTATGCCAAGTATCAAATTAATCGGGTTGAAACTGAAGGAGGAGTTGAAAGTACAAGATTTTGCAGACAGACCGACGGCCAACCAACAGACCGACGGCCAACCAACCAACCAACCAACCAACCGACCGACCGACAGGCTGATTCCAGTATACCCCCCTCAAACTCTGTTTGTGGGGGTATAATTAGGTCAAGGTCAAGGTCAAAATAAAAGTTTGGGGGTATTGGTGGATAGGGAATGGTCCATTTAGGCAACAACTGTATAAGTATCCAAGCATTTGGGTAAGCGGTGTTGATGCTAGACGAAACGGTAAAATCTACTTAACCTTGTTACGGACGGATGCACACACACACACGGACGGACAGGACAATTACTATATGCCTCCGCATCTATCGATGCCGGGGGCATAATAAAAATAAAATTGTTTACTCTACCACATTTATAGAGACAAGGCATACAACCAGAGTCAAACAGGTTGTCTAAACTCTCAATTTAAACAGCTGTTAAAATTTACTGGATCGCCAATATTCTCATGTGGTGCCCTTGGGAAATGATAAATTTATCAATATCTACTTTTTATTTGATCAAATTCCTTCAAATAACGCCTCTAAGGATCACACAGCACTGATGTGTCTATAACTATGTAGTGAATGCACAAGTCACCTTTTGGTTGAGTATTTAAAGAACAGGCAATTCTGACATAATCATGCATGATTTAGCTGATTCTCATATTTGGCAAAGATTATACAGCGTTTCCTCTCTACAACGACATCCAATGGAAGACAAAACAAGAGCCCCATGGGGCATATTTCGCTCACCTGAGAAAATAGCTGAAACTAGAACGGCTATCACTAAAGGTGATAAATACCCTCACTATACAGCACTCTGTCACACTCTGCAAACGTTTTCAATAAGGTTTTACAGTAAGGTCAAATGTGTAAGTCAAAGTCAAACTGACTTAAACATGGTATATGACACTCTGCAACTCCTGAGTAACATTTATGGCAAGTATCAAGGTTGAAATTGAAGGAGGAGTTTGCCGTACAAGATTTTGCCTGCCAATTTTAAGGCCAAAGGTCAAGGTCACAGAGATTTGAAATGTGAGTCTTGCATATCTACTACTCCTGAGAAACATGTATGCCAAGTATTAAGTGAATCGGGTTGAAAGTGAAGGAGGAGTTGAAAGTACAAGATTTTGCCTGCCAATTTCAAGACCAATTTCAAGGCAAAAGGTCAAGTTCAAGGTCAAAGAGACCTGAAATGTGTGTCTTGCACATCTAATACTCCTGAGTAACATTTATGCCAAGTATCAAGTGAATCGGGTTGAAAGTGAAGGAGGAGTTCAAAGTACAAGATTTTACCTGCAAATTTCAAGGCCAAAGGTCAAGGTCATAGAGACCTAAAATTTGTGTCTTGCACATCTACATGACCTGAGTAACATTTTTGCCAAGTATCAAATGAATCGGGTTGAAACTGAAGGAGGAGTTGAAAGTACAAGATTTTGCCTGCCAATTTCAAGACCAATTTCAAGGCCAAAGGTCAAGTTCAAGGTCAAGAGACCTGAAATTTGTGTCTTGCACATCTACTACTCCTGAGTAACATTTATGTCAAGTATCAAGTGAATCGGGTTGAAAGTTAAGGAGGAGTTCAAAGTACAAGATTTTACCTGCAAATTTCAAGGCCAAAGGTCAAGGTCAAGGTCATAGAGACCTAAAATTTGTGTCTTGCACATCTACTATACCTGAGTAACATTTATGCCAAGTATCAAATGAATCGGGTTGAAACTGAAGGAGGAGTTGAAAGTACAAGATTTTGCCTGCCAATTTCAAGACCAATTTCAAGGCCAAAGGTCAAGTTCAAGGTCAAAGAGACCTGAAATTTGTGTCTTGCACATCTACTACTCCTGAGTAACATTCATGCCAAGTATCAAGTGAATCGGGTTGAAAGTGAAGGAGGAGTTCAAAGTACAAGATTTTACCTGCAAATTTCAAGGCCAAAGGTCAAGGTCAAGGTCATAGAGACCTTAAATTTGTGTCTTGCACATCTACTATACCTGAGTAACATTTATGCCAAGTATCAAATGAATCGGGTTAAAAGTGAAGGAGGAGTTGAAAGTACAAGATTTTGCAGACAGTCCGACGACCGCCGGACCTACGGCCAACCAACCGACCGACCGACAGGCTGATTCCAGTATACCCCCCTCAAACTCTGTTTGTGGGGGTATAAAAATGGCGATAATAATTTAGGTCCAGGACTGACCTAGATATGCAACAGACCCGAACAATTTGAACAAATTATGTAAAGTATATTTAAAAGTGTCACCATACCGAATATAAAAGCTCTGGCCATTTAGTGTCAGAGAAGAAGACGTTTGAAATTTTCTCTATATAACTCTATGTAAAACTGTGACCCCAGGGGCGGGGCCAATTTTGAACCCAGGTGCATAATTTGAACAAACTTTATGGAGGACCTGTAGGCGATGGTATGTGCCAAATATCTAAGATCTGGCCCCTTGTAGTTTCAGAAAAGAAGATTTTTTAAGTTTTCATTGAAAAAAACTGTTTTTAGCTCCTGTGACCTAGTTATGCAACCGACCAGAACCATTTGAACAATTTTGGTATAGGACATCTAAAAGTGTCACCATACCAAATATAAAAGCTCTGGCCATATTAGTTTCAGAGAAGAAGAAGTTTGACAATTTCACTATATAACTCTATGTAAAACTGTGGCCCCAGGGGCGGGGCCATTTTCGACCCCAGGGGCATAATTTAAACAAACTAGATAGAGGACCTGTAGGCGATGCTATGTGCCAAATATCTAAGCTCTGGCCCTTGTAGTTTCAGACAAGAAGATTTTTTAAGTTTTCAACGAAAAAAATCTATTTTTAGCTCCTGTGACCTAGTTATGCAACTGACCAGAACCATTTGAAAATTTTTCGTATAGGACATCTAGAAGTGTCACCATACTAAATATCAATGCTTTGGCCACATCAGTTTCAGAGAAGAAGACGTTTGAAAATTTCACTATATAACTCTATGTAAATCTGTGACCCCCGGGGCGGGGCCTATTTTGACCCCAGGGGCATAATTTGAACAAACTTGCTTGATAGAGGATCTGTAGATGATGCTATGTGCCAAAAATGTAAGCTCTGGCCCTTCCAGTTTTTGACAAGAAGATTTTTTAAGATTTCTTTATTTTTTCACTTTGGTTGCCATGGCAACCCGCAGAGTTCTGCATTGTTTTTAATTCTTTGAACAAATTTGAAAGAGCTTGACCCAAGGAACATTTCTGTAAAGTTTGGTTGAATTCTGTCAAGTGGTATAGGAGGAGATGTCATTTGAAGCAATTGTTAACAACGACGGACGACGGACGACTAATGACGCACGACGACGGACGCAGGACACAGGGCCATCCCAAAAGCTCACCTTGAGCCTTTGGCTCAGGTGAGCTAAAAATGTGTGCGTTGTTCTGAGGGAGTTGTTATAGGGAGGGAAATCCGCTTACATTTGCAAACAGCTTGAATCCAGATCAGACGCCGCGTTACGCGGCGTCTGATCTGGATTCAAACTGTTAGTCACTCGTTATAAAGTTTTTTGTCAAAATGTCCATTATGTAACTTTGAGAAAAACAGCAGACGACAGATTTAAGCAGACGATATTGCAGAAGTGAAAGTATTAGGCATATAATTGTCTTGTTTGGGGAACAGCGGCAAGGGTCGTTGTAAGGAGTGATTCGTTGTTCGGAGGACCTTTGTAGAGAGGGAACACTGTAAACCCAATAACATTTTCATAAAATTTGGTGAAGAATGGATGAAAAGAATTGGAGTGGACAAGGTTAAAACTGATAATTTCTGGTAGTTCAAGGGGCATAATCATGAGAAAGTCTAATGAGATGTTCTACCAACTATCAAACTTGGCCAAGATTTTACACCAATTAACATCTTTAGCAAGTTTGTAAATTCAGATAAAACAGTTAAGTTTACTACAGTTTCCCATAAAAGAAATGTAGGGTAAAGTTTAATGATTTTAGGATCAGGGCTCGAGATAAGGGGAGTATTTCAAAAACTAAAATCTTTATTTCTGCTTTAAACCCTATGGTGTCACTACTCATTAGAATCGTCTCGAAGAGATGATTTAAATGAGTAGTAACACCATAGGATTTTGTGTTGAAATTAGTGAGAAAATGCTGGATTTGTGCAGTTAACTCCCTCTTATCTGGAACCCTGAGGATGACATATCCTAAAGTTCAAAATGTCCACTTCTTCCTCATATCCAATACAGGTCACCTCTTATATCTTTAACCCATTGTATGCTGGGTAATATTTGGCGGCCATTTTAAAATGTCGTCTGCAGCGAGTATAACTCAAATATTTGCAAAAGATTTAAGCAGTTTCTGATAGAATATTGCCTTAGCTGCAATCAGTTTTGATCTCAGATCAGGCCCCACATTGAGATCAAAACTGTTTGCCTAGAGGCACACGTAAAGGTGTATCACAATAAAATGGATTAACTTATTCTTCCATCAAAGAAAATAGTTCTAATTAATGCAGTCATGACTAGTACACAACATAAGAACTATTTTTCTGTATCCTAGCTGATGGTAGCTTAAAGCAGACTGAAAGTAAAGCAGAATATGCCTTAACGTGCATTCTGCATTACTCTCAACCTATTGTGGTCACCTATCTTTATACCTAGAAACAAGCTATAAGGTAATGGGTCAAGGCCACTGGGTCACTGATTACTTAATTTAAATCTCAAAGAAGATTTATGTAGTCATGTATTATATGGTGTTTAAAATAGGATCAAAATAAAATATAAAGCTCCTACAGAAGCTTTTTATTTTACTTTCATCCTGCTTTAAGCAAAACTAGAACGGCTATCACTAAAGGTGATAAATACCCCCACTATGCAGCACTCTGTCACACTCTGCAGACGTTTTCAATGAGGTTTGACAATGGCAGGGTTCTGCCACCATCATAACAAGAGTTGTCGGCACATTTAGAAACTTAAAAGCACACTCAAGGTCACCGAGTTCAACCTTTTTGCCTGCATGGAAAGGTCTTGTCCATATACACATGAAAATCAAATACATGTATGAAGTTACACCTCAGGGGACATAGGAAATATACCTAAACACAGATTTCGAAACCTTAACCCTGGATCTAAGTTCAAGGTCAAGGTCACAGGGGTCAAAATTTTTCTGTGCATGGAAAGGTCTTGTCCATATACACATGCACACACATACCAACTATGAAAGCAACCCTCAAGGGACATCGAAGTTATAGGCATTTTTCGAAACCTAAACACAGATTTCGAAACCTAAACGCGGGCCCTAAGTTCAAGGTCAAGGTCACAGGGGTCAAAATTTTTCTGTGCATGGAAAGGTCTTGTCCATACACACACACATACCAACTATACTAAGCAAAAATAGAAACTTTACATGGGATTCTAATGTGTATAATTCTGTGTCCAAACACAATTTTGCAGAAAGCTTATTGTTCTTTAAAACTTTGGATCAACGTCTGCAAGTTCTCGACAATGGTGATGAAAAAGATCCAAAGGCCACGTCGTAATTTGACGTCAAAATGCATAGGGGTCGATTTCAAAATTCTCAGAAATGTCAAGGTGTGCGCAAGATGTGTTTAATGCATTGTCATGTTTCATTTTAGGTGACTTTTTGCATAAAGTCACTTCAGTAGCGTGCATTCCTACCGTCACGCCTAATGCAAGCAACACTCCGTCACGGATGTACCGTCAGATGACGTCATCTGGGACGACATGTCATTTTCGTAATCGAGCATGTCTGAGGTCGTTGGTCGTGTCAATCTGCTAATGGTTCCGCCCCCGACGCCAAGTTTATCCCAAACATGCTCTATTGGCTTCAGACCCGGTGATACCGATGGCCAGGGGATGACGTTAACGTTATTCTGGACGTTGTGTGTCCAGTTAATATCTGCCCAGGATACGGTCTACGGGTACGGATTGAACCTTGTCATTGCGTCAGACGATTCCTTATTGTCTCGGCAGTGATCCCAAACCGCCGAGCAGTAACCGTTGCTGGGATCAAACGGTTACGTCGGTACGTTAACGTAAGAGTGCGGTCGTCTCGACGTGACTTCAACGATCTCGGCCGATCCTTGACTTACCCAGTTACTCTGTAATGAGTATTGAGGATATGAGTTTTCTACCGTAGGCATCCAAAATGACGCGCAACATAAGTTTGTGACGCCCCCGCCGTTAACATGCCAAATGGCCTGATTTCTGTGATTTTCAGAAAGCTGTGGCATCTCAGTTTTGAAACGCAAATGTTTACAATTTTGTTTTTTCGGTGTTTGGCTAAAGCCTGCGTTTGTCTGATGCATTAAATAAATGTGAAATAAACCCTGAATAGGTCAACTCGCCGTCAGTGTTAAAAACCGGAAGTGGAAAGCGTGCTACGTCGTGCGCGGTACAAATTAGCGAGAGTGTGGCTGTGTATGGTCTTTATCAATAACTCCATTATTAAATATGCGTATATTTTATGAAACGTCATTAAAACATCGCTTAAACCTGCTCTTAAGTATGTAAAGTTTCTATTTTTGCTAAGTATATGAAAGCAATACCTCAAGGGACATAGAAGTTATAGGAATTTATCGAAACCTAAACACAGATTTCGAAACCTAAACGCAGGCCTTAAGTTCAAATTCAAGGTCACAGGGGTCCAAATGTTTCTGTGCATAGATAGGTCTTGTCCATATACACACACATACCAACTATGAAAGTAACACCTCAAGGGACATAGAAGTTATAGGCATTTTTCGAAACCTAAACAAAGATTACGAAACATAAACGCAGGCCTTAAGTTCAAGGTCAAGGTCACAGGGGTCAAAACAATTATGTGCATGGAAAGGTCTTGTCCATATACACACACATACCAACTATGAAAGCAATACCTCAAGGGACATAGAAGTTATAGGCATTTTTCGAAACCTAAACACAGATTTCGAAACCTAAACACGGGCCCTAAGTTCAAGCTCAAGGTCACAGGAGTCCAAATTTTTCTGTGCATGGAAAGGTCTTGTCCATATACACACACATACCAACTATGAAAGCAATACCTCAAGGGACATAGAAGTTATAGGCATTTTTCGAAACCTAAACACAGATTTCGAAACCTAAACGCTGGCCCTTAGTTCAAGGTCAAGGTCACAGGGGTCCAAATTTTTCTGTGCATGGAAAGGTCTTGTCCAAATACACACACATACCAACTATGAAAGCAGTACCTCAAGGGACATAGAAGTTATAGGCATTTTTCGAAACCTAAACACAGATTTTGAAACTTAACACGGGCCCTAAGTTCAAGGTCAAGGTCACAGGGGTCCACATTTTTCAGAGCATGGAAAGGTCTTGTCCATATACACACACATACCAACTATGAAAGCAATACCTCAAGGGACATAGAAGTTATAGACATTTTTCGAAACCTAAACACAGATTTCGAAACCTAAACGCTGGCCCTAAGTTCAAGGTCAAGGTCACAGGGGTCCAAATTTTTCTGTGCATGGAAAGGTCTTGTCCATATACAAACACATACCAACTATGAAAGCAATACCTCAAGGGACACAGAAGTTATAGGCATTTTTCGAAACCTAAACACAGATTTTGAAACCTAAACGCGGGGCCCTAAGTTCAAGGTCAAGGTCACAGGGGTCCAAATTTTTCTGTGCATGGAAAGGTCTTGTCCATATACACACACATACCAACTATGAAAGCAATACCTCAAGGGACATAGAAGTTATAGACATTTTCTTAAAATTGTTTACGCCGTTCACGATGACGCCGACGACAACGACGACGACAACGACGACAACTTCACCGGGGGTATTGCAATAGCTTGTCATGTACTTCGTACAGGCGAGCTAAAAACTTGGAAAATTTATGGCAAGTATCAAGTAAATCAGGTTGAAAGTGAAGGAGTTCGCTGTACAAGATTTTGCCTGCCAATTTCAAGACCAATTTCAAGGCCAAAGGTCAAGGTCACAGAGATTTGAAAATTGTGTCTTGCACATCTACTACTCCTGAGTAACATTTATGCAAAGTATCAAATGAATCAGGTTGAAAGTGAAGGAGGAGTTCAAAGTACAAGATTTTGCATGCAAATTTCAAGACCAATTTAAATAACAAAGGTCAAGGTCACAGAGACCTGAAATTTGTGTCTTGCACATCTACTACACCTGAGAAACATCTATGCTAAGTATCAAATGAATCGGGTTGAAACTGAAGGAGGAGTTGAAAGTAAAAGATTTTGCCTGCCAATTTCAAGACCAATTTTAAGGCCAAAGGTCAAGGTCACAGAGACCTGAAATTTGTGTCTTGCACATCTACTACACCTGAGTAACATTTATGCCAAGTATCAAATGAATCGGGTTGAAACTGAAAGAGGAGTTGAAAGTACAAGATTTTGCCTACCAATTTCAAGACCAATTTCAAGGCCAAAGGTCAAGGTCACAGAGACCTGAAAATTGTGTCTTTCACATCTACTACACCTGAGTAACATCTATGCCAAGTATCAAATGAATCGGGTTGAAACTGAAGGAGGAGTTCAAAGTACAAGATTTTGCCTGCCAATTTCAAGACCAAAGGTGAAGTTCAAGGTCAAAGAGACCTGAAATTTGTGTTTTGCACATCTACTACTCCTGAGTAACATTTATGCCAAGTATCAAGTGAATCGGGTTGAAAGTGAAGGAGGAGTTCAAAGTACAAGAATTTGCCTGCCAATTTCAAGACCAATTTCAAGGCCAAAGGTCAAGTTCAAGGTCAAAGAAACCTGAAGTATGTGTCTTGCACATCTACTACTCCTGAGTAACATTTATGCCAAGTATCAAGTGAATCGGGTTGAAAGTGAAGGAGGAGTTCAAAGTACAAGAATTTGCCTGCCAATTTCAAGACCAATTTCAAGGCCAAAGGTCAAGTTCAAGATCAAAGAGACCTGAAATTTGTGTCTTGCACATCTACTACTCCTGAGTAACATTTCTGCCAAGTATCAAGTGAATCGGGTTGAAAGTGATGGAGGAGTTCAAAGTACAAGAATTTGCCTGCCAATTTCAAGACCAATTTCAAGGCCAAAGGTAAAGTTCAAGATCAAAGAGACCTAAAATTTGTGTCTTGCACATCTACTATACCTGAGTAACATTTATGCCAAGTATCAAATAAATCGGGTTAAAAGTGAAGGAGGAGTTGAAAGTACAAGATTTTGCAGACAGACCGACCGACGACCGACCTACCGACTGACCGACGGCCAACCGACCGACAGGCTGAAACCAGTATACCCCCCTCAAACTCTTTGTGGGGGTATAATAAATGTAAATTCAATATTGATGGTCCAAGATTACACTTGTCCCATGATCAGGGTCTACACTGTTTGTCATTTTGAAATATATTGTTAAAATCTCCCCTAGATAGTCAATAATGACCTACTGTCCTTTTCACTCAGCTCTGTCACTCAATTTTTATCGAGATTTTTTTTGTTTCAAACAATATCAGCTTTGTACCTGCACGAGACAATCAGATTGTTTTTTACGAACTCACATGTAAAGTTTCAGATTTATCCAGGCTGTGAATGAAAAATGATCGTGAAAAATGTATTTTCCCCATAGTGAAGTAGGCCTCAGTTGTTTACAAAATGGCTGACTTTGTGAATAGTGTGTGACGTTGTGGGACAGTCTATTTTTACAGATGTGGAGAAGGACTATTAAAATAAAACATAAAAATGATATTGTCAATCCGTGAATGGAAATCTAAACGTGAAATTAAGATAAAAAAAGATTTTTACATCGCTATTTTGAAGGTGATGTTAAAAAGAATATTAAAACACACAGCGGCCATTTGCAAACACAGCAGATCCCAAGTTTACTATAGGAAAAAACTATTTATTTAGGATATCTCCCTACTCACGGTCCCGATATTACTCAAACTTTGCATGTGAGTTCGTAAAAAACGATCTGATCGGCTCATGTAGGTACGAAGCTGAAATTGTTTAAAATAAAAAAAAATCGATAAAAATCGAGTGACAGAGCTGAGTGAAAAGGACAGTAGACATATTTTGAATTTGGAATTGTCCATTAAAAGTTTCAGGGGTGAGTGAGTTAACCTATTCCTCGTAGACGAATTTTCAAATATAATTTGATTTGATTTGTTATGATTTTACGTCGCTTTTAACAGTATTTCAGTCATATCGCGACATCCAGCTAATTACAGGTGGAGGAAAACAACATTGGACAAACACTATTAAACATTACCCTATAGCCAGTTTCTAGTTTTGAAAACAAGTTACTGCTTAAAGCAGGTCGAAAGTAAAGCAGAATGTGCCTTAGGGCACATTCTGCTTTACCTTCAGCCTACTTTAAACAAAAATCTGCTAGAATAAAGAAAATATTTCTTGTGTAACATATTCATAATTGTGTAAATTGGAACTATTTTCCTCAATTGATGAATAAACTAGAACGGCTATCACTAAAGGTGATAAATACCCCCACTATGCAGCACTCTGTCACACTCTGCAAACGTTTTCAATAAGGTTTTGCAGTAAGGTCAAATGTGTAAGTCAAAGTCAAACTGACTTAAAAATGGTATATGACACTCTGCAACTCCTGAGTAACATTTATGGCAAGTATCAAGTAAATCAGGTTGAAAGTGAAGGAGGAGTTCAAGACCAATTTCAAGGCCAAGGGTCAAGGTCATAGAGACCTAAAATTTGTGTCTTGCACATCTACTATACCTGAGTAACATTTTTGCCAAGTATCAAATGAATCGGGTTAAAACTGAAGGAGGAGTTCAAAGTACAAGATTTTGTCTGCCAATTTCAATACCAATATCAAGGCCAAACGTCAAGTTCAAGGTCAAAGAGACCTGCAATTTATGTCTTGCACATCTACTACTCCTGAGTAACATTTATGCCAAGTATCAAGTGAATCGGGTTGAAAGTGAAGGAGTTCAAAGTACAAGATTTTACGTGCAAATTTCAAGACCAATTTCAAGGCCAAAGGTCAAGGTCAAGGTCATAGAGACCTGAAATTTGTGTCTTGCACATCTACTATACCTGAGTAACATTTTTGCCAAGTATGAAGTGAATCGGGTTGAAACTGAAGGAGGAGTTGAAAGTACAAGTGCCAATTTCAAGACCAATGTCAAGGCCAAAGGTCAAGTTCAAGGTCAAAGATACCTGAAATTTGTGTCTTGCACATCTACTACTCCTGAGTAACATTTATGCCAAGTATCAAATGAATCGGGTTGAAACTGAAGGAGGAGTTCAAAGTACAAGATTTTGCCTGCCAATTTCAAGACCAATTTCAAGGCCAAAGGTCAAGTTCAAGGTCAAAGAGACCTGAAATTTGTGTCTTGCACATCTACTACTCCTGAGAAACATTTATGCCAAGTATCAAGTGAATCGGGTTGAAAGTGAAGGAGGAGTTCAAAGTACAAGATTTTACATGCAGATTTCAAGACCCAATTTCAAGGCCAAAGGTCAAGGTCATAGAGACCTTAAATTTGTGTCTTGCACATCTACTATACCTAAGTAACATTTATGCCAAGTATCAAATGAATCGGGTTAAATCTGAAGGAGGAGTTGAAAGTACAAGATTTTGCAGACAGACCGACGACCGCCGGCCAACCAACCGACCGACAGGCTCTGTTTGTGGGGGTATAACTAGAGGCGTAAAAAGGTGTATTTATTGGGTAATGGGTTAAACATACATACCTTTTTGGTTATGTTATTCATGGCAATAAAGTTCTGGTTGAATTCTTTAGCCACTTGCTGAAAGTAAAATACATTAACAGATTAGTGAAATGAACATCTTCAGAGCTGATGTACAGGGCTGCCATTTTCTGAAATCTTTGGATTTTTAAATGATAATCTTAAAGCAGATTGAAAGTAAAGCAGAATGTGCCTTAAGGTAATCGCTTTTGAAAAATTTGGAAATCTTAGGATTATTTGGCATCTGTAGTCAAAGGGGAGAGAGTTTAATGGAAAATTAACATCATTAAGTGTAAATGATCATAATGAAAAGGCAAATGATTGTCAGTAATATATTTCACCTGATTTTCATAATCAAGGACTGTTCCATAGATTGTGACATTTCCCGTTCCTTGTTCAATTTCGAAAATTGAACTTATGTGTTCAAATGTCAAGTCCTCATTGCCCTGTTGGTTATTGAAGCCATAGATAATGTTTTCACTTGTTCCACTGATCTTATTATGGGCTTTAAGTGTGTCGACATAGGTACCTGAAAGAAATAAAATAAAGGTAGATATTGGAATTGTGGGCAAATCACATGAATATCTCCCCCTCAATTAACCCTTAGCCCGCCAAATAAATTGTTGTCTGCTATATTTCTCGTCTGCTTCAAGTTTCAAAGTGCTTCAAAGTTGCTCAAAATTGCTGAAAATGTTGTCCGAGTGTCAAACAGCTTGGATCCAAGCTGTTTGCATATGGAGCTATAGTCGTGAGTGGCAGGCTAAGGGTTAATCATTGTGCAGATGGATTAAAAAACAATCAAAATCTAATTTAAGTAACAGATCATGTGACCTTTGACCTTCTGATCTCAAATGTAATCTCAAGCATCCTATCTTCATAAGCAACCAGTGTACCAAATATGGACATGATCTTCTGGTCCTTGACCTTTGTTGGACATGACCAAATTTTGTACTGAGCTAAAGAGCTGCTTGAGTTGACAGAGAAATTAGTATAATACAAGCACCTTAGAGCTGATATCCCCTGCCGCAGCGATTGTCCAGAAGAAAGTGGCAAACTTTAATGTGGGAGGAAGGGGCAAATGGTGATCACCTGTCTTTAAAGATCAACATTCAAAAGCTTTTTACAAAGTTTTATAAAATCCATTCAATTTTGTACATGTTAAAGCCTAAACAATACAAAAAATAAAGCCGTTTGTAGCATTATAAATCTAAGTATGACAGGGGCAGGTAACTCTTGATTGAAATTCAACAGTAATTAAACACTTTCAAGAATTTATAATTGTGTGCAAGTATTATTTAAAAAAAATCAGAACTGTAGAATTTACTAGAGTGTAAACACATTTTCAACTCATCAAGGGCAGAGTATTCTTGACTAATTTTCACATTTTCGACAATAATTGAACTCATTCTATAACATAATAGCCATATAATTATGATATAATTTTTTTTTTTCAAAATCCATTCACATTTTTGTACACAATAGCATGTAAACAATAAAGCCATGTTGAGCATTACTAAGTACATAAAGGGCAGATAAGTCTTGCCACAAAGTATCCTTTTTTGACAATAATTGCAACCCTTATATTTATATACATCGTGTGTAAGTTAAATCAAAATCCATTAAAGACTAGTTTCTAGATGGTAAAAACTGTTAAATATGTTTTTTTCGACTCATCAAGGGCAGATAACTGTTGACTAGTTTCTCCATTTTCAAAAATGATAACAATTATTTGAAAACTAATAGCCATATATAGTTTAAGAATTTTTTTTATCAAAATCCATGCATATTTATAGATACTAGGATGTAAACAATATTAAAATAAAGCATTTTCTAGCATGTCTAAGTACATCAAGGGCAGATAACTCTTGCCACAAGTATCCTTTTTTGACAATAATAGCACACCTTCAAGAACTTTTACTTATAGACACTGTGTGCAAGTATCATTTAAATCCATTCATAATTGTAGTTGCCAGAGAGTAAAAACAGTGAAATATGGCCTTTTTTACTTATCAAGGGCAGATAACTCATGACTAATTTCTCCGTTTTCAACAATAATCAAATTCATTTGAAAACTAATAGCCATACATAATTCAAGAAAGTTTTTTCAAAAATCCATGCATATTTATAGGCTCTAGTATGTAAACAATACCAAAATAAAGCATTTTCTAGCATTTCTAAGTACATCAAGGGCAGATAACTCTTGCCACAAGTATCCTTTTTTTACAATAATTGCACACCTGCAAGAACTTGTACTTATAGACAATGTGTACAAGTATAAACAAAATATGTTGAATACTGTAGTTGCTAGAGTGTAAAAACTGTTAAAGATGGCATTTTTAACACAAAAAGGGCAGATAACTCATAAATTCCTAAAATTTTCTGAACAAAAATTAATTTCCTACGGTGCTCCTATGATGACAAATAAGTATACCAAGTTTAATCCAAATCTGTTTATAGGTTTTGGAGATACAGTTGCGGACGGAAAACGTGACGGACGGACGGACGGACAGGTTTATGGTCTCAACGTCCCAATACCGCAACGTACCAGACGGAACGTCCCAATTATTTGGATGGAACGTCCCACTTTATAAAAATTATAGAAAATCAGTTTTATTTATACTATTTTTGTATAATTTATTGTTTTTGAGATTATTCACGATATATAGTCTGATTGATTTAGGATATCTGTTATTACAAAAATGAACACCCGATCGTAGAAAAAAATTGCAAATAGTACACTCCGACGGCCGTGACGGCAGCTAAAGCTAATCTCCTGATAACCTTTTCAAACAGTTTCATCCAGATTAGAGACCAACTCAATTCTCATCATATATTCCAAACTGTTTGTAAATTGGATATTAATAAAGTCACATATAGAGGATATATTGATTTAAGCAGGCGTCATATTTAGCAGAATTCATTTTCTTTGTTTTCATCGACGGTCGACTCGAAATGCAGAGAACACCACAGGAAAAGGGTTTTATGTTGTAATAGCGTATTTAAAGGTATCTGTGCACCAGTTTATAAGTCATATATGAATTCCCGCTCAAAAAGATACTTTTATTGTCCAAAAATCGGCGACGATATGAAAAATGCCGATCCTACCTAACCTTCGTAAACACCAACTAAAATAAATTTGATGTACTAATATCGTATCTAAAGGCATATATATATTGTTTAAATAACTGTGTCGACACCCCTGTTAAAAAATCGCCGATAATTTGAAAATACCCACCTTCCTTAACCTATTCATCCCTGAATGGACAATTCCATTTTCCAGCTAAGTTTTGTCAATTAATGACTATTTAGGATTGAATAAGACAATATATTGCAAACTGACATACGAGCAGACATTGGGCAGAGGAGCCCTCTGATCAGGTTCCTCACTGTATTCGTATGACATGTGTACTCTTCATAGGTACATTATTTGTTAATGACGAGTATACTCGTCGTTAGGGCTGAATGTATAAACCTACGAAAAACGCCCCGAGTTCCCCATTTAAAATAGGGGTTACATGTATGCATTAATTCTATTTTTGGACTTTTTTCGACACTCCGATACCGAATACAACATTTAAAATATGTTTAAGATATAGTCTTGAAACTTATTATATCAATTAAAATTTATAGTTTTGCTTCTGTTTGCAGAGGCGTTAAAAGGCTCATTTGGGAAAGGGGTAAAAGACCTACAAATTGGTGTTAAAACAAAAATCCCATTCAAAATGATTCTTTTATTGGATTAAATGCGGCTACACTTAAAACTGAATTCTCAATCTGCCGTTAAATTCGGATCTCATTTATGAAATTTAACTTGGTACTTTTATATTGACGCCGATTTTAACAGTCCACAAAGGCATCTTTTTGAAACTTGACTGAAATTAGTCGCAGGTTCGAAAACACATGTAATTTCAAAGAAATCGTAATATCAGTAAAACTTACACATACAGTGAAGAAGACGTTATTCTTTCACGTTTAAACGCAAACGAAATGCAATTGCAATAAAATGTAGGAAATTACAACTAGTGGTCAATTCTGAATATTTATTTTAATCTGAGTGGCAAACATTAAGGAGCCTGATCAGACGCCGGGTTACTCTCCAAAATGTTTGCAATTTCAATAATAAGTTTTAGCAAAAATGCGTTTATTTGGAAAGAATAATATGTTCTCCACTATAATTACCTAACAAATCAATAGTCCAGTCAATATTATCTGTAACAAAACTGATTCGACTCATGCACACAAACACGTAAGGGACGGGTGATTGACAGGACCAGGTCTTTTGAAGTTATAACGACACAGCTTCTTACAGGTTAACCGCTTTCTGATGACATGTACTTGTTTCATCTGTTTCTGCAGACTTTATTTTCGGCAGTCGGCTCCACTTCAAAGTCTTTGATGTTGCCGCGCAGAGGGCGATTTATTTTGTTTTTAAAATCGGACCACCTGATGATAAGAATCACCAGTCAAATTATCAGAACACACTGTTTAAATGTTATTTAAAAAAAATTGTAATAGTTATGCACCCATGCAAACCTGGCCTATTAAACTACCGCTGTACCCAGACCATTTAGCCTTATCTATTTTGTTAAGTAAACAGTGTAGACACTGCTCAGATGAATCCTTCACGAGTTCTTTGATCAGAATCTGCACTATTTGATGCCCCCGGTATCTATAAATGCGAATGCGTATAGCGTTGTCCTGTCCGTGTGTCCGTCCGTTAAGTAGACTTTACCGTTTCCTCCAGCATCAATACCACTTACTCAAATCCCTAGATACTTATACAGTTGTTCAGGGCTCCAGATAAGGGGGGTATTTCAAAAACTAAAATCTTTATTTCTCAATTAAACCCTATCGTGTCACTACTCATTAGAATCGTCTCCATAGGATTTGGTGGTAAAATGAGTAAGAAAGTGCTGGATTTGTTCAATTTACCCCCTCTTATCTGGAGTCCTGGTTGTTGTCTTTAAGTTGGTTTACGGGTAAAATATTTAACCCTCATCATGTTTTAAAGTGCGACTTGTCTAATAATTGCAAACAGGTTGTTTCCAGATCTGGATCCAAACTATTTGTCACTCATTTCAACTTTTCTTCTTTTTCAAATGCATGAAAACTAGTTTTCAGCTTATCAGACAATATGTTTAACAAGAAATATCTTTAAAAAAGATATTCGGCGGAATGAGTGGTTGAACTAAGGCTATATAGATGGGTGTGCAAAATTGAATGAAATTGAGGTTTTCAAAAGAATTGTAATATCTTGGATTGAAAAGCAAAAAATAAAAGTATACAATTGAAACAGTAACTTTTATTTAAAATGCAAAACTATCATGTACAGAAATGCAAAACAAAACAATAATTTAACTCATATCCTAGCTACTGGTAGGAGATCCTCACATTAATCTATTGTTCTATATATCAAACTTTTCATTCATAGAGTTTCTTGAAATAAACTATAGCATACACAAATGTACAGATTCAACAGTCTGCTCTACTTCACTCTTGTAAATAATGATGAAACCACACAATTGTGTTTAACTCACTCGAGGCCATTTATATTTAATATTGCTTTTAATGTATGGTAAATGTGTACAAATAGTTAACAATTAAAACAAATTGGTAGTAAACAATTACAAAACACCTAGCTTCCTCTGTATTTCAGATGTCATCTTAAATTGCATCAGCCCCCAGTGTAGTAAACAGTCTGGTCTGTGTCTCTAAATTTTACACTCACAGCCATATCTGGGAAAACTGTAATTGGACATAGACCAGCCTACAGGGCTCCAGATAAGAGGGATTAAACTAAACAAATCACATTTATTCACTCATTTCAGCACCAAACCCTATGGTGTTACCACTCATTTTGATTGTCTCGAAGAGACAATTCAAATGTTTAGTGACACCACAGGGTTTAATGCACAAATAAAGATTCTAAGTTTTGAAATAATTCCCTTATCTGGAGCCCTGGCTACTATCCAATCAGACTATTCAGTTTCAACAGGTGCTCTCAAGTCTAAATTTCTGATCAAATATAATTGGTTGAAATGTGTGGCCAAACAGAAAGTGTGGCTAAATAGAAACCAGACAGCTCCGCCGAAAAAAGACGACAATTCAGCATGAACACGTTAAAAACTCTTTGATCAAATCTTCAAAGTTAGCCGACTTCGCTTCCCCGCTCAACATATTCAACTCACAAGTAGAGTTTGTTGTTTTCTAAAAGTGATTGACAGCGGATTTTACTAATAATTATCCAATTGAAATACACCTTTTGGGAGCATGAAACTTTCCTATTAGGGTCCAGATGTGAAATTAACAAATGGATAACGTTTCTAAATCTTCGAGTTACGATGTTCGTGTGTATGTAATGAGTTTACACGCAGTGATCTGTGAATGATTTTCTGGAATTCTACGAAAAATGCTGAAGATAAAAAATAAACTTGGCGAAAACAAAACACTTTTCATGGGAGTATAATTATAAGGTAAATCGTTAATTTCATTCAACTGTCATATGTAAACCAATAATTTGCTGTCTAATTATGATCTATTATGATATCAATATCTTTTTTTGTATAATGGCAATTTCGAATTGGAATTGAACGTTTGCTAAATAAATGAAAGAAGTTGGAAGATGGTTTCTGTGTGAATCAATCAGACATTTAAAAACGTTAAGAAAAGTTAAGAAAGTCGCAAACATTTGAACAATTTATCAAAGCGTGCCGATGTTCACACCCTCGCGAAAAATATGCTATGCGATTATCAGCGCGTGCCGAATACACAGTCAGTGGCATATTAGACTTGACACGTGTATTTGTTACGCCTCTCGTCTGCAACTTTTCCCTTTCATGTATGCCGACATTTCAAAGAGTGTAATCGTAGACATGAAACATATACACAGTGAAAAATGGAAGCTACTTGGGTGTGGCATTAGCGAAAGGAAACTTATCTTCTACGAAATACGAAGATTAATGCGATGCTATAAGTGGATAAAACAACCCCGACTAACGGAGGATAATACTCACATAGGAACATCGTATGTACACAGTATGTAAGCAAAAAATATTTCATTTAATCCCAGTTACTCATTTAAATCACTATTTCACGTTTGCATCAATTAATAATTGTCAAATACGAGTGATATATATAATTTTTAAAAATGGTACGTTGATGTAGTGGGGCGTTAATGCGATGGGGCGTTGAGACCAGACACCACGGACAGCATTTTTAACACAAAAAGGGCAGATAACTCACAAATTTCTCAAATTTTCTGAAAAAAATTTGATTTCCCACGGTGCTCCTATGATGACAAATAAGTATACCAAGTTTAATCCAAATCTGTTTATAGGTTTCGGAGATACAGTTGCGGACGGAAAACGTGACGCACGCACGGACGTTCTCACAGATGGACATTTGTTGGGTATTTTTTTTGTTTAAAAGTACCCAACAGTACACAAAATACCCAACAAGAACAATAGGGCAATCACGGAATGAATGGAATCTATTGTTCTCCCTACCCAACAAAGGACCTTTCGTGCGCTCGGACAGCCGGACGGACGGACCTAAAACAGTATCCCTCTGCCTTTCGGCAGGGGATAATAACATCGCAGAGTGGGTGGATAAAAGGCCATGCTTTGAAAAGACGATTCCTAAGAGATGTCGCAAGACAGGATGAGATGAATGGAGAAACCAGAAATTAGATGTATTAACCCTTTGCCTGCTGATCGCGACTTCAATGTTTATAGCAAACAGTTTGGATTCAGATCAGATTCCGGGAAATACTAGTATTGATTCTGATCCAAACTATACAACACTCGTCTTTATGTTAATTTACTTAAAAAACATATCTCAATTTACACATTTGCAGACAACAATTCAAAGCAGACGATATCACAGCAGGATAAAGGTTAAGTTTTGACTTAATTACCACCATTTTTATTGTACAGTAGAACATCTCTATTACGACCACTAAAAGAAGGCTAATTTTCTGTATAAAAGACAGGTGACAGCTTAAAACAATGTGAAAGTGAAACAGAAAGCTCCTGTAGAAGCTTTCTGTTTCACCTTCACATTGCTTTAAGCAGTCACCTGTCTTAAACAAGAGCCCCATGGGGCATATTTCGTTCACCTGAGAATAGCTGACAAAATGGAGATAATGATTTATGTCCAGCTCCTGTGACCTAGATATGCAACAGACCCAAACTTTTTTAACAAATTGGTAAAGTACATCTAGAAGTTACACCATGCCAAATATCAAAGCTCTAGCTATATTAGTTTCAGAGAAGAAGAGGTTTGAAGATTTCACTATATAACTCTATGTAAATTTGTGACCCCTGGGGCGGGGTCATTTTTTACCCCAGGGACATAATTTGTACAATCTTGATAGAGGACCTGTAGTTGAAGCTTTGTGCCAAATATCTAAGCTCAGGGTACTGTGGTTTCAGAGAAAACGATTTTTTAAGATTCCATTGAAAAAATCTAGTTTTAGCTCCTGTGACCGAAAATATTTGAACAACTTTCAAAGAGGACCATATAAGGATAATTTCTACCAAGTTTGGTAAAAATCCATCCAGTAGTTTAGGAGGAGATGTCGTTTAAAGAAATTGTTGATGATGGACGTTGATGATGGCTTGGCACTTTGTGCCAGGTGAGCTAAAAATATGGTAATTTAAATTAAATTGGTGATACATACGTTACTGCCATTCAACAGATCAGTTCAGATATTTGTAGTGTGCTTTGTCCAAACAGTATCAGATTAGTTACCTGATCGGAATATAATATATTGTCACTATAGTAAATGGTTACTGTGTTTCAAAAGTGAAACGTTGATTGTTTATGTTAATAGTAAATGCATTTTTTGTGATACATACGTTACACAAAATTAAGATTTGTTTAGTCAAGTTTGAAAACTAGTATCATATTTATATGTATATTTATATATACAATCATTACAACATTTAATATGTATAAATACACAAAATTTTAAGACAATTTGTAACTTCAAATGAAAAAGAAGCAGGAATACCCTTTGTTATGACATATTTCAGTGACATTTATTTGAATTATACGTCCAAGCTAGATCTTGATTGAAAATAAATCTCAAGGCAAGTATAAAAGTTTTAGATAAAATTAGCTTACTTTATAATGGTGTGTAAATTAAATACATATGATTTATATATAGTCTTTAGATCTATATATGCATTTTAAAATATCTTGGATACATACGTTACTTTTCAGTTAAGTAACCGTTTGAAGTATGTATAAAACATACAGTGTTTAATTGTCTATAAACTTACGGTTTTTTTTAATGCTCAAATATCAGGAAGTGTTCTTAAAGAAGCAAGTGCTTGCTACATGTTGGCAATAATTAACGCATTGCGTTGTTATTGCAATTAAGTTAAAATGTTCGACGAAATACACGGTTCCACTTTATTGCATATATTTACCCAATGTTACCATGCATACATTAAGAGGAGTAGACGCCCTCTACAGGGCTCCAGATAAGAGGTAGTTTTTTCAACAAATCCAACATTTTCTCACTCTTTTTAGCACCAAATCCTATGGTGTTACTACTCATTAGAATCGTCTCGAAGAGACGATTCTAATGAGTAGTGACACCATAGGGTTTAATTCAGAAATAAAGATTTTAGGTTTTGAAAAACTAAGCTTATCTGGTGCTCTGCCTCTATATATCTCTTTTTCATCGGTACGTATTCAGCTATCCAACCAAAACATACTAATATATTGAATTCATTCGTTTGAATCATTGCAAGCTACATTTAAGAATACAGTCTGCATCACGTACCCGTATGTATTTCCGTATTTTTAGGACAACATTGATGGTTTTGAATATGGCATAATATTTTACAGACACGGAACCCATGGTTGAAAATTTGCATATATAATCTGATGATATTTACAGTATTAACCAGCTATAAATCATTGGCCTGACAGAATCATTAATTTTTCGATTTTCCCAGGTCTTTAAATGAGCCTAACTAGTGATTTTAGGTGTTAAAGCAAGGTGACAGTAAAACAGAAAGCTCCTTAAGGAGATTTCTGTTTTACTGTCACCTTGCTTTAAGCTGTCACCTGTACTTTATGCAACCAGTTAGCCTTAGTTTTAGTGGTCGTAATACAGAGGTTTTACTGTATTTATTATGATTTGTAAAGTAGGAACAGCTTGTTTCATAGGAAAAAATAACAAGAGCCGTATACGGCCCTAAATCGCTCACCTGGAACAGTTGATGTAAATGTAAACTAGAACGGCTGTCACTAAAGGTGATAAATACCCCCACTATACAGCACTCTGTCACACTCTGCAAACGTTTTCAATAAGGTTTTACAGTAAGGTCAAAGGTGTAAGTCAAAGTCAAACTGACTTAAACATGGTATATGACACTCTGCAACTCCTGAGTAACATTTATGGCAAGTATCAAGTAAATCAGATTGAAAGTGAAGGAGGAGTTCGCCATACAAGATTTTGCCTGCCAATTTTAAGACCAATTTGAAGGCCAAAGGTCAAGGTCATAGATATTTGAAATGTGAGTCTTGCACATCTACTACTCCTGAGTAACATGCATGCCAAGTATCAAGTGAATCAGATTGAAAGTGAAGGAGGAGTTCAAAGTACAAGATTTTGGCTGCCAATTCCAAGGCCAAAGGTCAAGGTCCAGGTCACAGAGGCCTGAAATTTGTGTCTTGCACATGTTCTACTCCTGAGTAACATTTATGCCAAGTATCAAATGAATCAGGTTGAAACTGAAGGAGAAGTTGAAAGTACAAGATTTTGCCTGCCAATTTCAAGACCAATTTCAAGGCCAAAGGTCAAGTTCAAGGTCAAAGAGACCCGCAATTTGTGTCTTGCACATCTACTACTCCTGAGTAACATTTATGCCAAGTATCAAGTGAATCGGATTGAAAGTGAAGGAGGAGTTCAAAGTACAAGATTTTACCTGCAAATTTCAAGACCAATTTCAAGGCCAAAGATCAAGGTCAAGGTCATCAGGACCTAAAATTTGTGTCTTGCACATCTACTTTACCTGAGTAACATTTATGCCAAGTATCAAATGAGTCAGGTTGAAACTGAAGGAGAAGTTGAAAGTACAAGATTTTGCCTGCCAATTTCAAGACCAATTTCAAGGCCAAAGGTCAAGTTCAAGGTCAAAGAGACCCGCAATTTGTGTCTTGCACATCTACTACTCCTGAGTAACATTTATGCCAAGTATCAAATGAATCGGGAGTAAGTGAAGGAGGAGTTCAAAGTACAAAATTTTACCTGCAAATTTCAAGGCCAAAGGTCAAGGTCAAGGAGACCTAAAATTTGTGTCTTGCACATCTACTATACCTGAGTAACATTTATGCCAAGTATCAAATAAATCGGGTTAAAACTGAAGGAGGAGTTGAAAGTACAAGATTTTGCAGACAGACCGACCGACGGCCGACTGACGGCCAACCGACCGACAGGCTGATTCCAGTATACCCCCCTCAAACTCTGTTTGTGGGGATATAAATATCTTGGAAAGCTGAGCAGATTATGCTGTGTGCCAAAATTCTAAGCTCAGGGTACTCTAGTGTATGACAAGAATATTTTTTGAAGGATTCATTGAAAGAATCTATCTTTAGCTCCTGTGACCTAGATATGCAACGGACCGGAACAATTTGAACAATATTGGAAAAGCTGTTTGAAGATTTCTTTATATAACTCTATTAGTAAATTTGTGACCCCAGGGGCAGTGTCATTTTTGACACAGGGACATAAATTGAACAATCTTGATAGAGGACCTGCAGTTGATGGTTTGTGTCAAATAGCTCAGCTCAGGGTACTGTGGCTTCATTATGATGCAGTCAAGAAGATTTAAGTTTAAATTGAACAAGAGTTGTCAGAGAGACAACAAAGCTCGCCACCGGCACCTTTAGAAACTTAAAAGCACACTCAAGGTCACAGAGGTCAACCTTTTTGCCTGCATGGAAAGGTTTTGTCCATATACACTGGCAAATCAAATATGAAAATAACACCTCAAGGGACATAGGAATTATAAGCATTTTTGAACCTAAACGCAGATTTCGAAACCTAAAACCTTTCGTGACCTTAGTTCAAGGTCAAGGACACTGGGCTAATTTTTTTGCATGCATGGAAAGATCGTGTCCATATACACATGCATGCCAAATATGAAAGAAATATCTCAATGGATATATGAGTTAAAGAAATTTTGAGAAACCTAAACGCAGACTTTGAAACCTAAACGTGGGCCCTTAGTTCAAAGTCAAGGTCAGAGGGCTCAAACATTTTGCATGCAAGGAAAGATGTTGTCCATATACACATGCAAACTGAATATGAAAGGAATATTTCAATGGACATAGGAGAAATAACAAATTTGAAAAACCGAAACACAGATTTCGAAAACTAAACATTGGCCCTAAGTTCAAAGTCAAGGTCACAAGGGTCCAAATTTATCTGTGCATGGAAAGGTCTTGTCCATATACACACACATACCAACTATGAAAGCAATACCTCTAAGGATATAGAAGTTAAAGGCATTTTTCTAAACCTAAACACAGGCCCTAAGTTCAAGGTCAAGGTCACAGGGGTCTAAATGTTTCTGTGCATCGAAAGGTCATGTCCATATACACATACATACCAACTATGAAAGCAATACCTCAAAGGACATAGAAGTTAAAGTCATTTTTCTAAACCTAAACACAGGCCCTTAGTTCAAGGTCAAGGTCACAGGGGTCTAAATTTTTCTGTGCATGTAAAGGTCTTGTCCATATACACATACATACCAACTATGAAAGCAATACCTCAAGGGAAATAGAAGTTAAAGGCATTTTTCGAAACCTAAATGCAGATTTCAAAACCTAAATGCAGGCCCTAAGTTCAAGGTCAAGGTCACAGGAGTCTAAATTTTTCTGTGCATGGAAAGGTTCTGTGCATGGAAAGGTCTTGTCCATATACACACACATACCAACTATGGAAGCAATACCTCAAGGGACATAGAAGTTAAAGGCATTTTTCGAAACTTAAACGCATATTTCGAAACCTAAACGCAGGCCCTAAGTTCAAGGTCAAGGTCACAGGGGTCTAAATTTTTCTGAGCATGGAAAGGTCTTGTCTACATACAAACACATACAGGCTATGGAAGCAATACCTTAAGGGATATAGAAGTTAAAGGCATTTTTCAAAACCTAAACGCAGATTTCGAAACCTAAACTCAGGCCCTAAGTTCAAGGTCAAGGTAACAGGAGTCTATGTTTTTCTGAGCATGGAAAGGTCTTGTCTATATACACACACATACCAACTATGGAAGCAATACCTTAAGGGATATAGTAGTTAAAGGCATTTTTCGAAACCTAAACGCAGATTTCGAAACCTAAACACAAGCCCTAAGTTCAAGGTCAAGGTCACAGGGGTCTAAATTTTTCTGTGCATGGAAAGGTCTTGTCCATATACACACACATACCAACTATGGCAGCAATACCTAAAGGGACATAGAAGTTAAAGGCATTTTTCTAAACCTAAACGCAGATTTCGAAACCTAAACACAGGCCCTAAGTTCAAGGTCAAGGTCACAGGGGTCTAAATATTTCTGAGCATGGAAAGGTCTTGTCTATATACACACACATACCGACTATGGAAGCAATACCTTAAGGGATATAGAAGTTAAAGGCATTTTTCTAAACTTAAACACAGATTTCGAAACCTAAACGCAGGCCCTAAGTTCAAGGTCAAGGTCACAGGGGTCTAAATTTTTCTGAGCATGGAAAGGTCTTGTCTATATACACACACATACCGACTATGGAAGCAATACCTTAAGGGATAAAGAAGTTAAAGGCATTTTTCAAAACCTAAACGCATATTTCGAAACCTAAACGCAGGCCCCAAGTTCAAGGTTAAGGTCACAGGGGTCTAAATTTTTATGAGCATGGAAAGGTCTTGTCTATATACAGACACATACCGACTATGGAAGCAATACCTTAAGGGATATAGAAGTTAAAGGCATTTTTCAAAACCTAAACGCAGATTTCGAAACCTAAACACAGGCCCTAAGGTCAAGGTCATAGGGGTCAAAAATGTTCTGTGCATGGAAAGGTCTTGTCCATATACACACACATACCAACTATGGAAGCAATACCTCAAGGGACATAGAAGTTAAAGGAAAATGGACAGCTAATGACAATATGGTTTTATATCCTAGATTTTATCCTAACAACAACATTCATGAAGGTCCTGCAATTATTACTCATCGATAAGGTACGAAAAAGATCGATTTATTGCATACAGGTAAGCTGTCGCTAATTGGAACGGGCGCCGACATATTGGCAAAGCTATCATTCGGAACCCTCGATTTTTATCCATTTTGTGACGACAGAAAGGCCCAAACGATGATTGGCTCTTTCACTCAACCGCTGTAACTTGGACGGACATTTCACACTTCGTCAGTTAAGGTAACGGCAAGCTTAATTCAAGGTTGCATACAGTTAAAAAAAAAGATAATAGATAGATGGTATATTCATATTAATTATGATGAACTTGAAAGGCCGTGTAGATCCAGATACGATCAGAAGCTATCGTTAATCGGCTTAGAGAAATGTCCGTTCCAATTCCCAGCTATAGAATCTGGGAAAACAATCCTGCGAAAAGGCTAACAGTAGAGTATGGCGACATCCATAATATCTTGATTGATGATTATAATTATTAGATCTAGATCTACAATAAAAAAAAATTTGATAATCAGTGCGATATTGTGCTGATCTAGACCTAAATGTTGAACTGGCTTAGATCTACCAACTCGTTTACAAATCAGCATTTTCTAGCTGGTTAGTCTCGGTTTAGGAATTCAACGCTACAGCAATTCTTAATGAAAAAAGTCTCTTTACTAGATCTACATATTGTACGGGTAGATCTAGATCGGTTTTTTCTTTCTTAATTTAATCATCGCGATTCTCTAGATCCCGATCTGATAGAGCGATCTTACTTTAGTCCAAAACCGATTTTGATTGGATCTAGTTTTATCGTTCTTATTTCTGGGTGTAGTTTTACACTCGTCATTTCTGTAGAAAAAAATTCAAACAACTTTTAGATAGGGCTAAATGAATTTTAATTTAAGATTTAAATTCGAGTTTTATGGTAGACTCTAGCCTTTTTAAACAAGAGGGCCATGGCCCTTAATTCGCTCACCTGAGGTCATTGTGCCTTAGCTTAATAGGCAAGACAACATTTTAATATAGCTGTAAATGGAATTATCTTCCAGACAAAAAAAACATGACAAATTGGAATAACTTAAAAAAATATTGTTGGCAGAGTTATGGCCCTTATCCATGACACTTCTTCTTATCAAGCTACATGTATTTCCATATGATTATTTATTGCGCACTCTGCTTTACTTTCAACCTGCTTTAAGTTATCATCTACTAAGATATAGATACTATTTCTTATATCTTACATGTTTATGACTATATAAAGTGGAATTATTTTCTTTAGAGGAGGAATAAATTAAAGGCGTAAAAAGGCATATGTATGGGGTAATGGGTTAACATCAGTAGAACTGGAGTTATCTCAAAGACAAGAAAATATGACACTGGGAAATATCTCAAAATTGACATTGACCTTTGTACGACATGACCCAAGTTATAAAGTTTCTAACTTTAACAAAGTTATGGCTAAGATTAAAGTTGTGGACTGACAGACAAACAAATGGACAAACAGACAAAAAAGCAGACAGACAAAAACAATATGCCCCCAACTGCAGGGCATAAATATATAGCAGACACCTCATCAGCTGACCAGCTGACCTGAGTTCAGTTATGTAACTCTGCCAGTAGGAAATTTGGCTAGGGTCTAACTCTTATATAATGCTGAATTGCTGTCTGCTATACATATTTTGAATATTAAACATATGTATAAATATGGCAAACGACATAATTACATAACTGTCAGTGGATCACTTCCAGACCCTGTTTCTCTAAGTATGAAGCAGACTAAACCATTTATAAACTTTAGCAGACAACATGTTCAGCTAAGACCATCAGTTCAGTGGCTGAGGTCAAATACTGGGTAGTATGGTAGAATTAGCAACTGCTCTGAAGGCTTACCCTTACCAGACTGAAATGATATCTGCTTAAAACCTACTGTATGCGAAAAGTGACAAAAAAAAGAATTTAGAACATGTTCAGTTGGTAAATGAGTACCAATAGTTTGGATCCAAATTAGATGCAGCATTATGTTGCATCTGATCTGGATCCAAAATGTTTGCAAATATTGGCTATTTGCCCTTAGTATATTAAGAGTAACTCAGGTAAAATACAGTTCTGCTTTTGCTTCATCAAAAATACTGTAAAACCTGCCTAGAGCAGCACTTAAACTGCGCAGGGTGGCGTCAAGTGTGACCCTAGGGATTTCATTTTAACAAACTATAGAGGGATCGACCAGGAGATTCTACTGTAAAAATATCAAAGCTTAGGGCCTAGTAGTTTTTAGCAAGAAGATTTTTTAAATTTTTTTGCTTTTTTGCTTTTTCAAGCAGAGTTTTTGCTTTTTCTCTTTCATTTAGACAACTTCTGTAGAGAAGCATCCAAGGAACATCATGAGCAGTTTGAATCCGCCCTACAATCCCCGGGTTCAGAGGAGATGTCGTTTGAAGTAAAAGTGAACGGACAGACGTACTACGGACAATGAGCGGTCACAATAGCTCACCTTGAGCCTTCGGCTCAGGTGAGCTAAAAAGCAGCATACACATCTAGATCTATACAAAACCACAAGAGCTAGAAGTGTCCAATCTTCTTTTTTTCTTTTTTTTTTTTAAGATCTTGGCTTTTTTGTTTTGATGTAACCCTTTCCCCCATAAATACGCCTTTTAACGCCTTTAGTTAATTCCTTCATATACTGATGAAAATAGTTTCAATATCATACTGTCACAAATAAAAATCATAAGAAATATTTTCTATATTTTAGCAGATAAAAGTTTCAAGCAGGCTGAAAGTATTTTCAACCTGTTTTAAGTGGTCACATATTTTCAGAAGTAGAAACAGGCTATGGGGTAAAGGGTAAAAGGCTCGTGGCGTGTAATCGCATATTTAAGTAGCCAACTAGCTAGCCTGTGTTTAAAATCACAACCCTGTTTGACAAGTGCGGCTAAATAGATTACGTAATATGGATCTTTATGCCCTGCAGGCCTAAAGCTTCTTGCTTCTTCACAGAGGGGGTCTTAGGCAGAAAAGGGGTTGTGTATAAACATTTCCGGTCCATATCGTACAATTTGCAAGGCAGCTTAATTGATTAGTGGTTGATGATGAATGTCAGCATAAAATGCAATCTAGATCAAAGCCGCCTGCTGAAATATGTCCTGAATCTGTTTGATTATGAGTTTCATAGATCTTTATATAAGCTCAAGATATATAACGATAAGTAAAAAACGACATTAATACAATAAATGAGCACTCGGGTCACGTTATCTAGAGCGTTCAGTTTTGACCCAGATCAGAATATTAAATACTTTGTTCAGCAGACAATTCATCAGTTTGGATCTTAATCAGACATTGCGAGTCTCAATTGCTAGATGATAAATTGATATTCCACATTTGTCATGTCAATGACTGTGCAAAAAGTTCAGCAACAGTTTGGATCCAACTGAGATATTGAGAAACTCTGTGATTGAAAATCCAAACTGAATGTATTGAAAAGCTCATTGAAGAAACTTTGATCCATACGAGAGACTGGCAAACAGTTAGGACCCAGATCGGAATCAAAACTGTCTGTACTTAAAGGTCAGCAACAGTTTGGATCTAAATGAGATATTGAGAAACTCTGTGATTGAGACCTGGATGTACGAAAGTTTACCGAGAATAAATGGTCTATTTTCTAAAAATGTATGTCCGATTGAGGAGCAGAACCGATGTTAAACGTCACGGAAAATTCATAACAGACCAGAAAAATAATTTGATCCCCCTTATTTTATTAAATAAAACGTAATACCTCATCCGTTTTGTACTGGATGCAGAGACAGTGTATAGCCATATGGCTATGCACTGTCTCTGACTGGATGTTATAAAAATCGGCACATGTATTATCGTCTTTATCTGCTCGTGTTTTAGTCGTAGCCCCGTAAAAAAAAACGAAGATATCCTGGAGCCGATGTTTATGATTAATATTTACGGAAATATTAACAGATAAGACTAAATATATCGGAGAAACTTTTTTCCAAAGTCACAGGGCTTCGATGCCTTTATTCACAACCAGTATGCAAATATTATCAAGAGTATCCGTGCCCGATTCCAGTGTCCTATGAGATTTGCCTGATATACGCTACCTCAAGTATGGCTGGATTAAGCACTAATAGCTCGAAATTTTGATGTTCTGCTATGCACTCATTGTAACCAAGACACCCAATCGTCATTTCATTTGTTCTGCAGCAAGTATTAACCTCCTTTGTAGGCATTTAAACACAAGTATTGCAGTCGCAAATTCGTCCGGCGAATGCGCTTCCGTCATAGTCTCTGTCTTCTAATAATACATTCTCTGATAATTTAGCATCGAAATCGTAACACTGAAGTTCTAAAGTGTTTTTACCTTCCTCCATATGTCCAATTTTTCTCAGTATTTCAGTTTATTAATGTTATCGATGTAAATTCCGCGCACTCTACGGCATTCCCGGTTAGACTCGCTATAACCGGAAGGTCGCGGAAGGCCTTAGTTACGTCACACAGGTAAACAAAATGGCGGCCCCCATGGTCGCTTGCACAGTCATATATCACAAAGTTTAAACGGCTCTAACTACTTCATTTTTTATTATTTTTCAAAATTTCAAAGGCAGAAGGCGATTTTTTTTCAATATCTTTCATTTAAAAGATATTTATCACCAGCTGTCCATTTCCGATATATTTAGTCTTATCTGTTAATATTTCCGTAAATATTAATCATAAACATCTTATGAGCCCGTAAAAGCGCGACTTTATCTATTCCCTGATAAGCGCGGCTTTCCGCGGGTTATCAATTACCTGATGAGAGCGGGTTAGAGCGAGTCCTCTATTGAGCGGCTAAAATCTCATTCTTCTACTGAAATTTTACTGTCCGTAAAGTGTGTTCAAATATCTTATGAAATCCCAAATCTAATTATAGGGGTTGCTACACAATGAATTGCATAAAAAGAGGCTTAGGTCATTAGTAGTGACCTATTGTTGATCTGTGATCTCCGTAAGACGTGCATATGATACTGCACGCACTACTCGTCACTTTTCGGAAAGTATGATCTATGTCAACTTATGAAATATGCAGATAAGTTATCACACGAAAGTTCCTACTGTTCCTGAGGTCAACATCTAAATATAGTTAACCAATGGAATCGCGGAATTCCATAGAGCACGCTCCACATGCATGCTATCTACAAAAATATCACAGGGGGATGCCGCTTGACCGTTGCGTCACACACCGGATGCGGGGGTAATAAAGTTTCGGCTCGGGAATAAAAGCTTCGGCTCATCAAAAGTAAGCATAATCCTAGGCGGTAGACAGAAATATCAAACAACTAATTAACCAATCAAACAAATCACATCTGCAGGTCTGTGACAATTCTGAACTGTCCCATCTCGCAACTCGGGTTCTCATCTAGATCCAAACTGTAAAAATGAAACGATAAAACTCAGCTGTGAATCATTTTGGATCCTGATGAGAACCAAGCTACTTGGCGTCTCATCTACACCAAACGTGTGTAAAACTGGAAAGAAAGTAAAAATTGAATAATGCAAAGGTGTCAAACAGTTTGGATCCTGATGCAGTGCCGATCTACACTGTGTCTGATCAAAATTCAAACTGATTGCGTAGGAATTCACGTGAGAAAAAAACACTAATATATATCAAACAGTTACGACGCCAAGACACTCAACATTGTGATCGGGATCCAAACTGTCTGAATTTATACCAAAGGAATATTTCTTCATAAAATGTAAATCTGTTTAGATCTTGATCAGATGGCGAGCTACTCGGCGTCTCATCTTCATCCAAATCGCTTTTGTAAAACTATAATAAAAAATAATTGAATGTATTCCAAAAGTTTAAACAGTTTGGATCCTGATGCAGTGCCGATCTACACGGCGTCTGATCAAAATCCAAACTGATTGCGTAGGAATTCATGTGAAAATAAATTCTAATAGATATCAAACAGTTACGACGCCGAGGCACTCAACATTGTGATCGGGATCCAAACAGTCTGAATTTACCGGTATATAAAAGGAATATTTCTTTATAAAATGTAAACCTGTTTAGATCTTGATCAGATGGCGAGCTACTCGGCGTCTCATCTTCATCCAAATCGCTTTTTTAAAACTATAATGCAAAATAATTGAATGTTCTCTAAGATGTCAAACAGTTTGGATCCTGATGCAGTGCCGATCTACACGGCGTCTAATCAAAATTCAAACTGATCGCGTAGGAATTCACGTGCAAAATGTTTTCTAATAGTTATCAAACAGTTGCGATGCCGAGTCATTCAACATTGTGATCGGGATCCAAACTGTCTGAATTTATATCAAAGGAATATTTAATTCATAAAATGCAAATCAGACTCCGAGTTACTGAGTACCTGAGCTATATCATTGCTTTTATTCAGATTAGACTCCGAGATACTGAGAATCTGAGCTGTATCCATGCTTAGATCCAGATCGGACTCCGAGTTACTCGGCTTTTAATCTGGATCTTAGTTGTTTTGAAATACTATTCTATTGTATTCTTTTGTAGACAGCAGGTAAATCGTTACTCCATGCGGCATATATACTTACCATAGTAACATAAATCTAAGTAAAAATATATTGGAAATATATTGACTTGTATCGTTTTCACCCAATTGCATGCTACTTTTTCAAACTACCATAAAACTCGAATTTAAATCTTAAATTAAAATTCATTTAGGCCTATCTAAAAGTTGTTTGAATTTTTTTCTACAGAAATGACGAGTGTAAAACTACACCCAGAAATAAGAACGATAAAACTAGATCCAATCAAAATCGGATTTGGACTCAAGTAAGATCGCTCTATCAGATCGGGATCTAGAGAATCGCGATGATTAAATTAAGAAAGAAAAAACCGATCTAGATCTACCCGTACAATATGTAGATCTAGTAATGAGACTTTTTTCATTAAGAATTTCTGTAGCGTTGAATTCCTAAACCGAGACGAACCAGCTAGAAAATGCTGATTTGTAAACGAGTTGGTAGATCTAAGCCAGTTCAACATTTATGTCTAGATCAGCACAATAACGCACTGATTATCAGATATTTTTTTTTATTGTAGATCTAGATCTATTATTATAATCATCAATCAAGGTATTATGGATGTCGCCATACTCTACTGTTAGCCATTTCGCATCATTGTTTTCCCAGATTCTACAGCTGGGAATTGGAACGGACATTTCTCTAAGCCGATTAACGATAGCTTCTGATCGTTTCTGGATCTACACGACCTTTCAAGTTCATCATAATCAATATGAATATACCATCTATCTATTATCTTTTTTTTAACTGTATGCGACCTTGAATTAAGCTTGCCGTTACCCTTACTGACGAAGTGTGAAATGTCCGTCCAAGTTACAGTGGTTGAGTGAAAGAGCCAATCAGCGTTTAGGCCTTTGTGTCGTCACAAAATGGATAAAAATCGAGGGTTCTGAATGATAGCTTTGCCAATATGGCGGCGCCCGTTCCAATTAGTGATAGCTTACCTGTATGCAGTAAATCGATCTTTTTCGTACCTTATCGATGAGTAATAATTGCAGGACCTTCATGAATGTTGCTTTTAGGATAAAATCTAGGATCTAAGACCATATTGTCATCAGCTGTCCGTTTTCCTTTAAAAGCACACTCTCAACCTTTTTTACCTTCATGGAAAGGTCTTGTCCTTATACACATGCAAACCAAATGTGAAAATGATAGAGTAAAACCTCTCTATAACGGCCACTAAATTGTGTAAATTATGTTTTGTTTATGACAGGTGACTGCTTAAAGCAAGGTGACAGTGAAACAGAAAGCTCCTGGAGCTTTCTGTTTCACTGTCACCTTGCTTTAAGCTTGCACCTGTCTTTTTAGCTCACCTGAGCTAGCTCAGGGTGAGCTTTTGCAATCCTTGAATGTCCGTCTTCCGTCGTCAACAATTTTAGTGTTTATTCTCTAAAGGCAACAATTTTAATCCAAACTTTCTGTAACTTGCTCAGATTGTATATTACTATAAGAGTTCGGAAGAGTTTGATTATGGTTGAAATCTGACTAATAGGTCAAGAGTTATCTACCTTTGAATTGCTGAAAATGCCATATTTAACAATGTTTAAACTCTAGATGCCACACTTTTTATTCAATCTTTCTAAAACTTGCTCAGATTGTATATTACCATAAGAGTTCCAATGAGGTTGATTATGATTGAAATCCGACCAATAGGTCAAGAGTTATCTACCTTTGAATTGCTGAAAATGCCATATTTAACATTGTTTACCCTCTAGAGGCCACACTTTTTATCCAATCTATCTCTAACTTGCTCAGATTCAATATGACTATAGGTGTTCAGATGAGATTGATTATAGTTGAAATCAGACTAATAGGTCGAGAGTTATCTACCTTTGAATTGCTGAAAATGCCTTATTTTAGGGTGTTTACACTCTAGAGGCCACAATTTTTATACAATCTTTGACCACAAGAGTTCCAATGAGTTTGATTATAGTTATAATCAGAAGCATAGGTCAAGAGTTATTTACCTTTGAATTGCTGAAAATGCCATATTTAACAGTGTTTATACTCTAGCCGCCACAATTTTTATCCAGTCTTTTTCAAACTTGCTCAGATTGTATATTACCATAAGAGTTGCAATAAGTGTGATTATGGTTGAAATCAAACTAATAGGTCAAGAGCTATCTGCCCTTGAATAGCTGAAAATGCCATATCTAACAGGGTTTACACTCTTGCAACTACAGTTTTCAATGGATTTTGATTATACTAGCACACAAAGTATACAGCTATAAGTTCTCAAAGGAGTGCAATTATTGTTGAAATCTAATCATTGTGGCAATAGTTATCTGCCCTTGATATACTTTTAAATGCTAGAAAAGGCTTCATTTCAGTATTGTTTAGGTTCTAGTTATCTGCCCTTGATATACTCTACTATACTAGAATTATGAGGTTGTATTCCAAAATTGTTTACATGCTATACTACAAATTTGAATGGATTTAGATTAAAACGAGTGAAACAGAAAGGTAAAGCTATCAGGCTTCAGTACAAGAGGTGAGCGACATCTAATTAGCATATATTTTAGTGGTCGTTATAGAGAGGTTTTACTGTACTTCAAGGGCCATAGAAATTATAAGCATTTTTGAAACCTAAACTGATTACGCCGTTAATTACACGGGGGTATAGCAATAGCTTGTCTTGTACTTATAGGTAATGAGCCAATAAGTGAAACCCTCCCCCTAACCGGACTTTGTTGGACCTATATTTTCTTGTAGCATATACACTTCGATTAAGAAATCTGGTTGTTGGATGGAATATCGTCGCCGGATAAGCGCACAATTTAATCGTTTCCATGGCAACCCTCATGATTTTGAGGTAGAACATACATAATTGCAAATTGTGTTATATCTTTGCTAAACGGCAATATGAATCGTTTTAAATGGTGCCTAAACAAAGATAATTGATGTGCGACTTATTTGATGTGCTGTTTAGGTAATAGCTAATTTGCATAATTATGCATATTAATGAGTAATTGAAAAAATGCATGAATTTTGACAAAAATACACTTATTTTAACCTAAATATCATCTATATCTCTCCCAGATTGTAACATGAAGACTCAAAATGATTTAAACACAGTATATTAAGAAATTTAGAACAAAAGAAGCGCAGGCGATAGTTTGAAAGTGATAAAATACTGGCAAAACGGATGGTAGGGTTGATGGGGTAAAAACCCAATACGCACTAATATGGGTTGCAATACTGTGTTATATCTTTGCTTAATCATAATAAAACTTGTTCTAAATGGTGCCTTAACAAAGCAAATTGTTGTGCAATTTGTTTGATGTGTTATTTAGCTAATTAGCTAATTTGCATAATTATGCATATTGACGAGCAATTAGAAATAACCATGAATTTTCACAGTGAATATACCTATTTCAACGTAAATATCATCAATATCTCCCAAATATAGAAACATGAAGGCTGTAAATAGTTTGTATAAAATACAATTACACATTTACTACAAAAAGGTCGCAATCGATAGTTTTAGTGATAAAATATCGCCAAAAGTGATGTTGGGATGGGTTGGGGAAAACCCAAATATGCACTAATATATGATGCAATTTGTGTTATATCTTTGCTGTATAGTGATATAGATCGTTTCCAACGGTGTTTAAACAAAAAAATCGTTATGCAAATTGTTTGATGTGTGATTTGATTAACTAGCTAATGAGCAATTGGAAACAAGTATGAATTTTCGCCAAAAGATCATACATTTTGAACTTAATAGCATCAATATCTCTCAATTTGTTAAATGAAGGCTGTAAATGTTTGGTAAACAATATGTTTACAAATTTAAAACAAAAAATTTGCAATCGATAGTTTTTCATGATGAAATATCCTCCAAAGCAAGGGGGAAGCCGAAATACACACTAATATAGGTTGCAATATAAGGTTATGTATTCGCTACATCGTAATTTAACTCGTTTTAATGGTGCCTTAAAACAAAGCAAATTGTTTTACAATTTGTCTCATGTGTTGTTTTGCTAATAAGTGAATTTTCATGATTGTGCATATTAATGCGCAATTGGAAATATTATTATATCAGATATATAGCGCTCTTTTCACACAGGAGTTGTGCGTTCAAAAGCACTTCACATGAAATCAAATATATATAAATATAAAATGCATTGAAAATACACTTTGTTAGCCAAAATATCATCAATATCTCTCTCACTTTGCAACAAAAAGGTTGTAAATGTTTGATACACAAAATGTTTACGAAATTACTAAAAATAATCAAAAATCGACAGCTTTATCAAATAAAGTATCGTCCAAGCGATGGTGGGATTGGTGAGGGAAGCCACACACGCTTATAGCTGGTTTTTTCAGTACGTATGCAGTATGTGACTTCAAAGTAAAATATTTAATGTTGAAAATTACCATTACTATTAAAAGGTATAAATATACTACCAGGATTATGACTATCTCAGAATGTTATTTGTACACCTTGTTTATATTGGAGCAGAGCCGGGTCAAATGTAATTCATTATATGTTAAACCAGTGCCATAAAATAGTCATATAGCGCCTGTGTGTATACATGTATATAAATGTAATAGTGTTACTTTTTTGTGGAGTTTTACCACTCTCCCAGTTCGGGCAGTTGCTGTATCATATCCTCCCTCATCCAACTGAGGGCATGAAACCAGTGATTAGCCGTGCGGGCGAGGTCAGGATGAACATAGCACCACCATTTTACTTTGGTGTAACTAGCTAATATATCCACAGCACATTATACATACAATCATAACTATCATTGTATTCATTAAAGGCCATGTTGATGTAGTTGTTGTAGTCGACACTTTCAACAATGTCCCCGTTATCTGTGGCTGAAGCTTTTGTTTTCTATTAGCTCGGGATGCAGATTGTTGCCTTACTTCCATTGGTACGTGATCTGTCCGCAATCATCTCTCGTATAGTTATAAACATATAGGCTTGGAATATCTGCTAAATGGTCCAGTACCAATTCCTAGAATATGGACAGATACGTCGCACGCAAAATGTGCATCCTGAATGATACACGACAAGGGGGAAACAAGCTTAGATCAATGGCATCGCTGTTTGACCAAAACGCAATGGTCTTGGTCGGATGGTTTTGTTGTTGAAAACAGTCGACTTGACACACAGCTTGTTTATCTCATTAAATGTTGGCTTATTTAGATGGTATATAGGACAGGAAAACTCTTCAAGAAGAGACATGTGTTCTGGTTGTACTTCAAAGTGTTTGCATTTTCTAGCAATCACAAGCACGGGTTCCGAAATCTATTTCAACCGTTTCGTTGCTTTGTCATAGCCTGTAAAGGCATGAATGCATAAAAGAGATTTTACAAACGTATTGGCATGCCTCAAAATCACACCACGCACGCTTAACATGTTTGCGATTGTATCGGAAACATTTGTAGTATGATTTTAAATTTTATAGAGAAACTCACTTAGCACCCCGACAAATAAGTGCATATACTGGAGAAAAGGAGCAGTAATTTCATCATTCAGGGGCAGATAATCAATACTAATTTCTCGACTTATCCGGCGGCCGTTTAACGCCCAACAAGTGCCATTTGGTAGGGAATACTTCCACCCTTAACATGATATAGGTCTCATAAAGTCCGCCAAGGGGGGGGGGGGGGGGGGCCCTAAGGGTCCAGGTAGCCCTGAATATATTAGTACAGGGGAGCTAAAAATTAAAAACTTACCTATTGGCAACCCCTCGTTCAACTTAAAGTTTGCCATGTAATTATCCCATATTATTTCATCCTCCTGTGCAAACACTGAAAAAAATCAAGAGAATGTATTTTTAATTCAATCAAATTATAAAAATGCTCACATGATTACGTGGGCACTTGAGACCAGGGGCCTGTCTTACTAAACGTCGTACGACAAATGTTGTCGTAAGTCAGTTTCTAAAATTCTCAATTATTACTTATTTCTTCATCAAATCCTGTCTTGTCACATCTCTTTGGAATCGTCTTGAAAAGACGATTCCAAAGAGATGTAACAAGACAGGATTAGATGGAGAAATCAGAAGTAAGGCGTATTTTAATGTTTTGACTTACGACCGTTTTTATCGTACGACGTTTCGTAAGACAGGCCCCTGGTGAGCTTAAATGTCTACCAATTTGGAGATAACTGGCAATAATTGTAGTATACTAACATGCAAAAGAAACTGTGCATACCTCAATATTTTTTATCTAATAAGTAAAACCTTGGATCTGCTTAAAATGTTAAACAGTGCATTGCCTATCAAAAGGAAATGAAATGAAATGAAAACATGGATTTTTGTGAGAAAAATGAAATGAACAACAAAAATGTGAAATGCATGTTAAATGCATGTAGAGCAGAATGTAGTAAAAACATAGCGTGAATCATAAATCTTTGTTCCAATATAAAAACACACAATAACATGTGCATTGTAAAAAGAAACTTCTCTACCATAGATCAAAACAATTAACATTCAAGGGGGACCATCATCAAGGGGAAAGATTCATTGAACTTTTGATACCGGATAAGTCCAATTCCATCAATCAATATGTTGTGAATGGTATGAAATACGCATGCACACTTTCTTTGCGCTCAAGTATAGTTTGATGTGTCTATCATTCTAAACTTTAACCCTGGCCATAGCTTGTGTCAAGTTTTGAAAATATGTGAATACTTAAAGTTGAAAGTAAAGCAGAATGCCCCTTAAGGTGCCTTCTGCCTTAGAACTTTCAACCTGCTTTAAGCCACCACCTGCTAGAATAAAGAAAATATCCCTCTCGATACATATTCATGGCTATATAAATTGGAACTATTTTCTTCAATTGGAATAAACTGAATGGGCTAAAAGGCACTTCTATGGGGGGAAAGGTTTAACCTCAAGACCTTGAACTTTATACAGTAAACCTCGGTTATAATGAACACCTCGGGACCTCAAAAAAGTGTTCGCTATAGCTGAAAATTGTTATAAACGTAGAACTAACTAGTATGCTATAGGCGAGGTTGGTATATATAGCGAATTGTTTGGACATATAACGAACACCAAGTTCAGTAATGTAGACATGTACATGTCTATGTGTAAATCTTTTTGTTTAAATGAAAAATAAATTAGGCAAAGAACAATATTTGTTTTAATGAAATAGTACTAGTTTGCAAACTCGTGTATCTTCAACGACAGCATGTGCGGGGGTCGTCATATTTCCAACTGTTATCATACAAAACTTTGACGACTGGTCGCCAATTGCATTCATGTGGTAATTTCGTGTCAGACTAAAAATACATTCACATTTGGGAAAACCCCTTTTTGCAGGTGACTGAAATACCAAAAACGAGGCTCAAGGGTAGTTCCCAAAAATCATTCATAATCGATGTGTTTAATTTTTAGCCATTTTATATGTATACATCCAACATCATAACTCGCGGTATTTGAAACTTCCATCACTACACAACTAAGCCCTATTCGGAAAATTTCTACTCAAAACAGGTGTCCTTTAATTGAATATTCAGAAACAAAGATGCTGTCAATCACTCACAATTGGCAGGTCTACGGGGTTAAATATGCTGTACACCTGAAAATGGACAGGCGGTTCTTTTTTATGCAAAAAGAATATCGGCAACTTCAAAGACTAGTCTGTGGTAACATCAAAAACTATGGGAAAGAGTTGAATCCTTGCTATTGACGAGTATAATCCTGCAAATACATGTACACTGCAAACGATCTGGCAGACAACAATATTGAAGCAGCCATGGATAGCAATGGTTAGTGATTTCCATTTTCTCTCCAAATTGATGGTGTAATCTTTTCAGCGGGATGAGTAATAATATTCAGTTAATATCGCTCATACTTACACAAAAAAGCATACAGACAATCTTGTGCAAGCAATTATACAACTTGTGAGGTAATTATCTGGATTCGATAATTACTTGTCGACGGCCATATAATACAGTTGAAACTCTCGAATTCGACGATACGCTATAACCGATGATATTTTAATGAAGTTTGATGAATCTGGACCGGAAAATGATGTACGCTATAGCCGAGTTTATGCTATAACCGAGTACATTATAACCGTAATATTTTATATAGAACAATGAAGGGTAAGATTCTGGGATTTTTATAACTGTTCCTATAACTGAGGATTTCTTATAACCGAGTTCGTTATATGTGAGGTTTACTGTATCAGAATGACCCTTTCATTGATGCCTATGCTATTTTACTACAGTCAAACCTACTGGAAGGACCACCTCCAGTAGGCAACCACCTGCTTTAAAAGCAAATATAGCCATTAGGGCCGTCATCCTGCCATCTATTTTAGAATAACTGGAATGTCCAATTATTTACAAAAGTATTGCATATAATTATGTTACAGGGATAACGTGTAATCAGGGAATATGTGAAATCACTGAAAAATCCGGAATTTCACAAAACCCCTAAATCTCTCAAGGGAAAGGTGTAATTTAAATATAAAAACCCTTCATTGATAACTAATATCATGCAAATTTCAACAAAGTGTGCCCCAGTAGCTCCTAATTTGAGACATACATGTGATATCTCCCGATCTGGTCTGGAGCTCCAGAAATTAGACCTCTACTTATGATCTCCTGGTCGGGAGACAAAATCTCCCGAAATTTCATTTTACCAGGTTCATATTTTTTCAATATGAACTTTTATATCATTTACCTCGTTCGCCGACTCTAAAAATCGCCTTCAGAGTTCTCTGGCTAATTTGTACAATCCCTACACACGCTTATCACCAAACGCTACTGATGTGTGTAAACACGTTACGCAATTATGTGGCTGGCTGCGTGATAACAATGTTGGGTAAATGAGCACACCCGCCGAGTGGGTTTTGAGCATTTAATTGTTGTAGATCTAATTGGTTATCAAACAAGAGCCACATGCGGCACTAAATCGCTCACCTGGAACCCATGTTTACGGTCATGGTAATGGACCAGTAGTGATAAAATTCCACTATATATAAGCCATCACCGGTAAATTAACCCCCACCCACTGCCAGCCGTGTTGTTTGAACTAGGAAGATTCTTTGAAGAAAACTGGCAAAGGGTCACCCATCATTACCTTTTTTTAGAAAATATTCTTAAATCAGACCAATAGTTTCAGAGAATAAGATTTGTGAAAAATTTCTATACAAAAATATAAGGAAAACTTGCCCAACCCACTGGCTGCCATGATTTTTAAGATATCAAATCTGGTAGAGGGTCACCCATGGATCATTTGTGTAAAATTATTTTCAATTTGGACCATCAGTTTCACAGAAGAAGATTTTAAAGTTTTAACTATTATTAACAGTATCATAAGGAAAACATGCCCCACCCATAGGCAGCCATGTTTTTCAAGATATCAAAAATCTGGTAGAGGGTCACCCATGGATCATTTGTGTAAAATTATTTTCAATTTGGACCAGTAGTTTCACAGAAGAAGATTTTTATAGTTTTAACTATACAGTATATCATAAGGAAAACATGCCCGACCCATTGGCGGCCATGTTTTTTAAGATATCAAAATTATTTTAAGAAATCTAGTAGAGAATCACCCATGGATCATTTGTGTACAATTATTTTCAATTTGGACCAGTAGTTTCACAGAAGAAGATTTTTAAAGTTTTTACTATACAGTAACATAAGGAAAATGTGCCCCACCCACTGGCTGCCATGTTTTTTTAGATATCAAAATTATTTTAAGATATCTGGTAGAGGGTCACCCATGAATCATTTGTGTGAATTTATTTTCAAATCTGACCAGTGGTTTCAGACAAGAAGATTTTTAAAGTTTTCACTATATAGCCATATAAGGAAAATCTGCCCCACCCACTAGCTGCCATTTTTTTTTAAGATAGGAAAATTATTTTAAGAAATGGCACATTTGGGTAAAATTATTTTCAATTTGGACCAGTAGTTTTTGACAAGAAATTTTTTAATTTTTTTTCAATTGGTTGCCATGGCAACCACAATTTCAATTGGATGACCTATATTTGAAGAAATTTGAGAGAGTACCGGTACCCTACAAGGAACAATCCTATGAAGTTTTTATGAAATTGGCCCAGTGGTTTCCAAGAAGAAGATCTTTGAACAAAAAGTTTGACGACGGACGACAAACACAGGGCGATCACAATAGCTCACCTTGGCATTTCGTGCCAAGTGAGCTAAAAAGTGATTGACAGGATCGCCCCGAATCGGAGACCTGTAACAGCGACAATTTTTAGAAGCAGTGGTGCGAACGATAAAGATCTATGTCCGTGATACGGATCGGTTTTGTTTGTTTTGATTTTACGTCGATTTCAACAGTATTTCAGTCATATCGCGACGTCCAGCTTATTACAGGTGGAGGAAGACCCCAGAAGCCCTTTATGCACTGTTTCAGACATAAATCGGCAACTGGGTATAGAACCACCGACCTTCCGCAAGCCAGCTGGAAGGCTTCCCCACATGAAAAATCCGAACGACCCTACTTGGATTCGAACTCACAGTGACTATACCACTAGGCCACGGAGGCCCCCTAACGCGATACGGATCGGATTAAAATCAGATAATTCTCCATAAGTTCTGGACAAACACACATTTTAGATGAAAGCTAATCAGAATTTAACATTTATGAATTGATTTCCACCACAAAATACTTTGAATATTCACGTAACAGAAAAATGCTTCAAAATTATACCGTTACAAAATGACGGGGCGACTCAATATTTTCTACATGAACCACGTATATTTTGTTAGTCTAAAAAGTATTCCCCAACGTCTTTTCTAACAATCAATTAAATTAAACATTGGACCTAAATTCTTCTGTTTGTCACATACGATTTGTGCAAATGTATAATTATTAAGTTAGATTTTACAACCAATTATGCTCGTAAAATTTATTTGCAATCAGTTTTGTTTTCCCGGTAGAAAATTTAGACACGTTATTTCGTTGTTAAAACAAGCCCACTTTATGACGTAAGTAAATGTCGTCTACAAATTTTGTCGTCTGCAACAATTCTTTGAGTTAATTTTTGTGCATTTTCTTTCAGATAATATCAGTGTCAAATAGTTTGTATCTAGATGAGATGATGCGGCGTCTGATCTGAATCCATACTGTTTGCAACATTAATAACAGATTGTTAAGTTGCTAACTCTTTCTAGATCTACTCCATAGATAGAAATCTAGACCATTTGAACTAGAAAATAGATATAGTTCCACTTTATCTTTACTAGTCATGAATAATATAAGAACCATAAGAAATATTTCTTATATCAGAGCAGATATAGTAGATCTAGCTTAACCCTTTCCCACATAGCATATCTCTAGTATTGAATATAGGTGTCCACTTAAAGCAGGTTGAAAGTAAAGCAGAATGCGCTTTAAGCACATTCTGCTTTACTTTCAGCCTGCTTTAATCTATCATCTGCTAGAATATAGAAAATATTTTGTATTATAAATATTTATAAATGTATAAATTGGAACTATTTTCTTCAAGGTAAGAATAAGCTGAATGCGCTAAAAGGCGCTTCTATGGGGGAAAGGGTTAAAGCAGGCTCAAACTTTAAGTAAAGCACAATGCTCCTGAAGAGTATTCTGCTTTACTTTCAGCCTGCTTTACACAACCATCTTTCTGCAGTACTAAAATACTAGAATAATAGGCCCCTGTCAGTATTATAAAAACTATATCTCTGGGTGAAAATTGTCTCCGTCTTAGTGGTCTATAGACAAATTAGTGGTATATAGACTTATCTATTCACTTATTTAAAAAAATAAGCAATTAGTAGTGATTAACTTATGAAAATATATAAATGTATTGGATTTTCACCGCCTGCGCCTAGTTTTTTCGCGAAAAAAGTGTCACGAAAAAAGCTCCCTATTTGGCACCCCAATCTCCCTATTAAAATTTCCAGATCTCCCTATTTGGGTCCAAGAAAATATCACATGTATGATTTGAGATTAAAATAGATTTTCAAGATATAACCACATGGCAGCCATATTGGATTTCAGATCAACATGAAAGCAACAACATTAATTTTGCTCAGGACCATGTTTTGATAATTTCTAAAGTATGAACCTTATCCTGCTGAAAGTGTATTTGTTTTTCAAATCAGTGTAGATCCTGATCAGACAGCTGCTGAAGGAGCCATCTGATTAGATTTTGCATTGTTTTCTAATAGCAATCAAAGATTTAATGTACATGTAGTTAGAAAACAAGAGCTCACCAGAGTTCAAAGTTCCCAGGTTTAACTAGACTTATAACTAAATCTAAATGTGATTAATACCCCCACTAGCACCTTGTCACAAGAAGCAAATGTGTCAGGATAATGTTGATGTGTGGAAGAATATTTGAAGAAAAAGAAGAAAGGGTCACCCATGAATCATTATTTGTGTAAAAATATTCTTAAATCAGACCAATAGTTTCAGGGAAAAAGATTTTTAAAGATTTTCTATACAGAAATATTAGGAAAACTTGCCCCACCCACTGGCGGCCATGATTTTAAAGATAACAAAATGATTTTAAGAAATCGGGTAGAGAGTCATCAATGGATCATTTGTGTAAAACTATTTTCAATTTGGACCAGTAGTTTCACAGAAGACGATTTTTAAAGTTTTTACTATACAGTAACATAAGGAAAATGTGCCCCACCCACCGGCGGCCATGTTTTTAGCTCACCTGAGCCAAAGGCTCAAGGTGAGCTATTGGGATGGCCCTGTGTCCGTCGTCGTGCGTTGTGCGTCGTCGTTAACAATTGCTTTAAATGACATCTTCTCCTATACCGCTTGACAGAATTCAACCAAACTTTACAGAAATGTTCCTTGGGTCAAGCTCTTTCAAATTTGTTCAAAGAATTAAAAACAATGCAGAACTCTGGTTGCCATGGCAACCAAAGTGAAAAAATAAGGAAATCTTAAAAAATCTACTTGTCAAAAACTGCAATAGTCAGAGCTTAGATATTTGGCACATAGCATCATCTACAGGTCCTCTATCAAGTTTGTTCAAATTATGCCCCTGGGGTTAAAATTGGCCCTGCCCCGGGGGTCACAGTTTTACATAGAGTTATATAGTAAAATTTTCAAACGTCTTCTTCTCTGAAACTAATATGGCCAGATCTTTGATATTTGGCATGGTTGCACTTCTGGATGACCTATACCAAAATTGTTCAAATGGTTCTGGTTGGTTGCATAACTAGGTCACAGGAGCTAAAAATAGATTTTTTCAATGAAAACTTAAAAAATCTTCTTCTCTGAAACTACAAAGGCCAGAGCTTAGATATTTGGCACATAGCATCACCTACAGGTCCTCTATCAAGTTTGTTCAAATTATGCCCGTGGGGTCAAAATTGGCCCCGCCCCGGGGGTCACAGTTTTACATAGAGTTCTATAGTGAAATTTTCAAACGTCTTCTTCTCTGAAAGTAATATGGCCAGAGCTTTGATATTTGGCATGGTGACATTTCTAGATGTCCTATACGAAAATTGTTCAAATGGTTCTGGTAGGTTGCATATGTAGGTCACTGGAGCTAAAAATAGATTTTTTCAATGAAAACTTTAAAAATCTTCTTCTCGGCCATTATAAATGTTAGATATTTGACACATAGCATCGCCTACACGTCCTCTATCAAGTTACTTCAAATTATGCCCCTGGGGTCAAAATTGGCCCCGCCCCGGGGGTCACAGTTTTACAGAGAGTTATATAGTGAAATTTTCAAACGTCTTCTTCTCTGAAACTAATATGGCCAGAGCTTTGATATTCAGCATGGTGACACTTCTGGATATCCTTTACCTATTTTGTTCAACTGGTTTCAGTCTGTTGCATATGTAGGTCACAAACTTACAAAATCTTCTTGTCTAAAACCCTACTACCCTGATCTTAGATATTTGGCACATAGAATCATCTACAGGTTCTCTTACAAGATTGTTCAAATTATGCCCCTCGGGTAAAAAATGACCCCTTCCTGGACATAAATATTTATCTCCATTTTGTCAGTTATTCTCAGGTGAGCAATAATGCCCCATGGGGCCCTTGTTTTAGATATCAAAATGATTTTAAGAAATCTGGTAGAGAGTCATCAATGGATCATTAATTTTTTGTAAAATTATTTTCAATTTGGACCAGTAGTTTCACAGAAGACATAAGTAACATAAGGAAAATGTGCCCCACCCACCGGCAGGCATGTTTTTTTAGATATCAAAATTATTTTATGAATTCTGGTAGAGGGTCACCCATGGATCTTTTGTGTGAAATTACTTTCAAATCGGACCAGCGGTTTCAGACAGGAAGATTTTTAAAGTTTTAACTATATAGCCATATAAGGAAAATCTGCCCCACCCACTAGCGGCCATGTTTTTTAAAATAGGAAAATTATTTTAAGAAATCTGATAGAGGGTCACCAATGGCACATTTGTGTAAAATTATTTTCAATTTGGACCAGTAGTTTCACAGAAGAAGATTTTTAAAGTTGTTACTATACAGTAACATAAGGAAAATGTGCCCCACCCACCGGCGGCCATGTTTTTTTTAGATATCAAAATTATTTTAAGAAATCTGGTAGAGGGTCACCCATGGATCATTTGTGTGAAATTACCTTCAAATCGGACCAGCGGTTTCAGACAAGAAGATTTTTAAAGTTTTCACTATATAGCCCATATAAGGAAAATCTGCCCTACCCACTAGCGGCCATGTTTTTTAAGATAGGAAAATTATTTTGAGAAATCTGATAGAGGGTCACCAATGGCACATTTGGGTAAAATTATTTTCAATTCAGACCAGTGGTTTTTGACAAGAAGAATTTTAAAGTTTTTTCAATTGGTTGCCGTGGCAGCCACAACTTCAATTGGATGACCTATATTTGAAGAAATCTGAAAGAGTACCCTACAAGGAACAATCCTATGAAGTTTTGAAAAAATTGGCCCAGTGCTTTCCAAGAAGATCTATAAAGAAAAAGTTTGACGACGGACGGACGTTCTTACACTACGATACTTATGTGGCTATTTTCTATTGTTTTCTCTTGCGTGGCTAGCCACATAAGAGACAAATTATTTTCGCTCTAACTTGGAATAGAATGATCTGGAGGCTAACCCTACCCCTAACCCTATGTCCCACAACTGGCCAGGTTAATGTCACAAGAAATGGCCAGGTTAATGTCACAAGAGACGGCCAGGTTAATGTTTTTCTATTATGGGGCTAAGAATTTTAGCCACATAAGTATCCTAGCGTAGGCACGGATGGAAGGACGACGGAACAGGGCGATCACAATAGCTCACCTTGGCACTTCGTGCCAGGTGAGCTAACAATGAAAAAATGTTAATTTAAAATTAAATATTCGATGTTTTTCTTTTCAAGGTGAACAACTCGAACAAAACTTAAGATCACTTTACACAGTTACCTCTAAATACTATGCCAATAGCCTGTTCCTGGTTTTGAAGACAAGTATTCTCTTAAAGCAGGTTAAAAGTAAAGCAGAATGCACCTTAAGGCACATTCTGCTTTACTTTCAGCCTGCTTTAAGCTACAATCTGCTAGAATTATAAAACTTGCTTTTAAAAGTGGTTTTGGGAGGTTTGGATAAGTTTGGGGAGGTTTGGGGTCTTTAGACGGACTGCTAATGACCTACTTTTTGACCTGTCATACATCATATTCATATTACATTACATAGAATTTGTCTAAGTGACTCTTTTGAGTAAGTCTAATGAATTTGGGGCTAAAATTATGGCCCCTAAATTGTTCAGAAGGAATTTTTATGATTTGACCTACTGACCTACTTTTTATTCAGACATAACCCATATTCATATTTACATTTTGTCAAGGTGGTCAACTTGAATGAGTTTCATGAAAATAAGGCAAAAGATGTGGGGCCCTAGAGTACATCGAAGCTTTTCCTATGATTTGACCTACTGACCCACTTTTTTTTAATTCGATATTACCGAACAGGGAAAATGACAACGCCCTTTGGCGGCCATGTTTTTTAACGGATCAAAATTATTTGAACAGCTTTTAAAGTCTATCCATTGAGAAGCATTTTGGTGAAAACCAAATTGAAATCGGACCAGTGGTTTCGGAGAAGAAGATTTTTGTAGATATTGTGCGTGGTTGCCATGGCAACCAGACAAATTACCCCACCCACAAACTTTTAACAACTTTTCATTCCTGCATCCTACTGATGCTTGTGATGAAGTTTGGTTACACTGGGGCCTTTGGTTTCAGAGAAGAAGTTTGCAATTGTTGACGGACAGACGGACGGACGACGGACAGCAGGGGTATCACAAAAGCTCTGGCTAAAAATGTTTTTTACCTGATTGTACCAAGACACTAACTAAGATCCAGGCCAACCACATTTTTGGGCAGCAACTGAAACCTCTGAAAAGAAAGAAAGCAAAATTTAATGAGCAACAAGAAATATCTTTAAATAAGATATTCAGCGGAATGGGTGGTGGAATTCATGCTGTAGATGGGTGTGCAAAATTGTATGAAATTGGGGGTTTTCAAAGAATTGTAATATCTTGGATTGAAAAGCAAAAAATACACATTCAAGGATATAGCATATAAATTACCCTGACTAAAAAATCTATAAATGTACAGAACTGCAAAACAATAATATAACCCATATCCTAGCAACTGGTAGGAGATCCTCAGATTAAACTATTGTTCTATATATCAAACTTTCACAATGGGGAGTTTCTTGAAACAAACTATGTATAACTAAATAAACTGTGCATGTCCATCATAACAGAACAGCACTCTGCTGTACAAGTTCTATAACACCTCACTCGTGTACATAACTGATGAAACAACACAATTGTGTTTAACTCACTTGGGGCCATTTAATATATTGCTATCAATGTATGGTAAATTTGTAGAAATAGTTAACAATTAAAATAAATTGGTAGTAAACCATTATTAAACAAAACACCTAGCTACCACTGTCTATATATAGATTCTATAAAAAGACATATGCTATCATATCTTAAAATAGAAGCATCAGTAGTACACACACTGGTAAAACTGTTGTGCATAGAGTTTCAGGGCTCCAGATAAGAGGGGAGTAAACTGAACAAATCTAACATTTTCTCACTCATTTCAGCACCAAACCCTATGGTGTTACCACTCATTTTATCGCCTCAAAGAGACAATTCAAATGAGTAGTGACACCATAGGGTTTAATGCACAAATAAAGATTTTAAGTTTTGAAATAATTCCCTTATCTGGAGCCCTGGCTACTATCCAATCAGACAATTCAGTTTCAACAGGTGCTCTTAATTCTAAATTTCTGATCAAATATAATTGGTTGAAATGTGTGGCCAAATAGAAAGTGTCCATGGCTAAATAGAAACTAGACAGCTCCGCTGAAAAACATGCCTCAGACTGAACCCATTACCCCAAAGCTTGTTTCTAGTATTGGTGAAAGGTGACCACTTAAAGCAGGTTGAAAGTAAAGCAGATTGTGCCTTAAGGCACATTCTGCTTCACATTCAGCCTGCTTTAAGCTATCATCTGCTAGGATATAAAAAAATGTTTCTTGGTAAATATTCCTTACTGTGGAGGAATAAACAAGAGGGTCTGAAGGCCCTGATATCGCTCACCTGTTGTACTGAAGCCTGATAGCTTTACCTAAAGTTCTGTTTCACCCGTTTTAATCTAAATCCATTCAAAATTTTATTATAACAAGTAAACAATTTTAGAATACAACCTCATAATTCTAGTACATGTATAGTAGAGTACATCATGGGCAGATAACTAGAGCCTAAACAATACTGAAATGAAGCCTTTTCTAGTATTTCAAAGTATTTTAAGGGCAGATAACTATTGCCAAAATGATTAGATTTCAACAATAATTGCACTCCTTCGAGAACTTATAGCTATATACTTTGTGTACAAGTATAATCAAAATCAATTTGAAAACTGTAGGTGCAAAAAGTGTAAATGCTATTAGATATGGCATTTTCAGCAATTCAAAGGTAGATAACTATTGACCTATTGGTCCGATTTCAACCATAATCTCACTCATTCGAACTCTTATGGTCATATACAATCTGAGCAAGTTTGAGAAAGATTGGATTAAAATTGTGGCCTCTAGTGTGTAAACACCCTTAAATATGGCATTTTCAGCAATTCAAAGGTAAATAACTCTTTACCTATTAATCTGATTGCAATCATAATCAAACTCATCCGAACTCTTATAGTCATTTACAATCTGAGCAAGATTGAGATAGATTGGATAAAAATTGTGGCCTCTAGAGTGTAAACACCCTTAAATATGACATTTTCAGCAATTCAAAGGTAGATAACTCTTGATCTATTGGTCAGATTTCAACCATAATAAAACTCATCCGAACTCTTATGGTAATATACAATCTGGGCAAGTTTGAGAAAGATTGGAAAATATTGTGGTCTCTAGAGTGTAAACACTGTTAAATATGGCATTTTCAGCAATTCAAAGATATTGTCGATAAGGTTTGACCTGTCGGTTTTTGAATATTCCGTCTTTATCCGTAAGCTATCTTTATCTTCCGGAAACAACAAAACAGTGTATTGTAAATAAACCATTCAAGGATGACGCGAATTTGATTATATTATCTGATAAAGATATCTACAATCGGTAATGGCTCAGTGGTTATGTGTCTGCGCTACCAACGTAAGGGTTATAGGTTCGATACCCAATAGAGTTAATTTTGTAATATTTCTTAATGTGTCTTTTTTATAACTTTTTTATGGTAGACACATACAAACCATGATATTCATGCAATTGTATAAAATAAAGTGCAGTGAACTTCCCTTAGGAAACTTGGATAGAGAAGTGCGTATACAATGGAGAAAATGTTATTCTATCCCGTTTAAACGCAAACGAAACGCAAAAGCAAAACAATAAATCATAGAGTATGACAATTTTCGACAATTTTTGCTATTCATGTTAATCTGGTTGGCAAACAGTTTGGAGCCTGATCAGACACCGGGTTACCAGGCGTCTGATCTGGCTCCAAACTGTTTGCTATGGAAATAATAGTTTAGCGTTAACGAGTTTATTGGAAAAGAAAAACGTTTTTTCCACTGTAGCAACATTACGTTATGCAAAGCTCTCTCTGGCAAAAAGCACTCTTTGTTACTTCTGTATTTTGTTAAGCAGCAAGTTTTTCTTTACCCAAACGTTAACTGATTTATTTTAAGTAAAATATATATACAATTATCGAAACAAGAGGGCCTTCATTATCGAAACAAGAGGGCCTGAAGGCCCTGATATCGCTCACCTTTTATAATGAAGCCTGATAGCTTTACCGTTGAATTTCACCTGTTTTATTCTAAATCTATTCAAGTTTGTAGTATAGCATGTACACAACATTGCAATATGACCCATTCAAGTATGTATAGTAGAGTACATCAAAGGCAGATAACTAGAGCCTAAATAATACTGAAATGAAGCCTTTTCTAGCATTTCAAAGTAAATCAAGGGCAGATAACTCTTGCCACAATGATCAGATTGCACTCCCTCGAGAACTTATAGCTATATACATTGTGTGCAGTTATAATTAAAATCCATTGAAAATTGTGGCCTCTAGAGCGCAAACACTGTTAAATAGGGCATTTTCAGCAATTCAAAGGTAGATAACTCTTGACCTATAATTCTGATTCCAACCATAACCTAACTCATCTGAATTCTTAAGGTTATATACAATCTGAGTAAGTTTAAGAAAGATTGGATTAAAATTGTGGCCTCTAGAGTGTAAACACTAGTGCTGAAACGATTACCCGGGTAACCGTTAACGGTTATGAACTGCCGATTAACCGGTTACAAAGTCGGTAATCGGTTACTCGGAAGCCATTTTGTATAACAAAAATGAAGCCCAATTTGTCGGGAGCTACAGCCTTCAGCTATGTTTTCCGTTCACTTGAAATCTTTTACTCTAAGATATACATGATATTTAAGTTTTAAAATACAGTAGCATGTTGATTAATAAGGGTAGGGCGTTTCCTGATTTTTGTAAACATGTACACGGAGCTCAATACACAAAACGATGCCGCTAACAAATTATTTTATGTGCACAATAAAATAAATGAATTCAATATACTTTTCAGGTGTTCTCAACACTGAATACTTGCTGCATCATGCCATTTTATTCTACGTTGAGTTATAAAGAACCCTTATTGGGCAAATAAATGCCGATTGGACAGTTTTAATTTACAACCAAATTGTCGTCGAAATATTGTTTCCTTCGCTACTTTGACAGTTGAACTTGACACGCTTACTAACCTTCTGACCTCGAAATATTCGGTTTGCTTTGGATTTCTACCCTAGTAGCTATATATGACGTTCGTGTTAGGAATTCCACGAATATCCGCATGTCAATTTCATATATATTTTTAGACCACCCAATCAAAAACGATAAAATAATAAAACCCGGTTAACTGAATCTATACTTCAATCGGATCGTCTCATAGTTTGCCAAAATTTAAAATAAGACAAGAATGGGACCATGGAGGAATTATACGGGTATAATTCCTCCATGATGGGACCAATTAGTTATCTATAACACAATGCGGGATACAAAGTCTTCATATTCGGCCGCGAATAATTATTCCGTGTGTTGGAGTTATTTTACAAATGCAACTTATTTAGAGAAGACATCGAATAGCTGCTTTTTTAAACGATCTATTGATCAACAGATTCATGCAGTATACATGTAAGTTCATTTTATAAGATCAATAGATCTTCTTTCCTCTTTGCAATTTATTAAAGACCTACGTCGGCATGCATGGTAAAATAGTTAGAAAAAAGTATAACATTCATAAACAATTCTTTGGCACCACGACTTTATTATTGTATTATCGTTTACACACGCAAACTGTCTCCAAATTTGTAAGTGTTTATAGGTAAAACAGTTGAACGTTACTGTGTACACATGCAATGTCCGACCCTTACTGACTAATGAAGTGTCAGGCATATTAAAGTAAACAACCTTAAATATGGCATTTTCAGCAATTTAAATGTAGATAACTCTTGACCTATCAATCCAATTCCAACCATAATTAAACTTATCCGAACTCTTGCCGTTATATACAATCTTAGCAAGATTGGGAAAGATTGAATTAAAATTGTGGCCTCTAGAGTGTAAACACTGTTAAATATTGCATTTTCAGCAATTCAAAGGTGGATAACTCTTGCCCTCTATGTCCAATATCAACCATAATCAAACTCATCCTAAATCTTATAGTAATATACAATCTGAGTAAGTTACAGAAAGATTAGATAAAAATTGTGGCCTCTAGAGTGTAAACACCAAATTGTTGACGACGAACGACGGACGCCGGACATTCATGCCCGCGTCACACTGTCCCGAAGTTGACATCCGATGGACACACGATAAACGAAATGTTCACATTCGGACGTGATCGTGTAATCATCGGGCCATTCGTGAGGGCATCCTCAGCCACCGTATGACCTCCGGCTGAATTTCTCAGGCAGCGGCAGTAACTTCGTGAGCGATGAAATCATCTTTGGCAGTCAAAAAAGTTCCCGAAGCACCTTACAAAGGCTCAATTTGGTGTCGACTTCATGTGTTCATTTTATTCTTCGTAAGGCCATCGTGTGGGCATCTTTTCAAATCGTGTCGCCTTCATCTTTCTTTCGTGTGATCATCGGTGCCATCGGGCACTTTTTACCTCACGAAGACAACACAAAGGTGTCTGACAGTCTTAGGAAGGCAACACGACTTTGTGAAGCCCTCGCAATGATATCGTGACGCTATCGTGAAGCTATGGTATTATAGAACGATGGCATTGCGATGGCATTAGTTGGCACTACGGGGTTTTCAAAATCAGACGAATTTTGGTACTTAGTGTGGTTTAGATATGTCATGGTAATATTACTGTCGTAGACATATAAATGCCAGCCTCAAAGCAGCTTCCTCAGTCAGTCTTGAGCAACCGTGCAGAACAGAACAGAGCTAAACATCAATCACAATCATACTTTAATTCCTGCAGTGTGGCATGCTCAGATTATTAGACAACAAGGAAAAAGAAAGCAGCAGCATTGCTTCTTTTAATGAACCCCAGAGACTGTGATTAAGAAAGATTACAGACACAGCACCTCCTCTTACAGGTCCAAATTGTCTTGGTACTGTATGTCTCCTAAACTTTAGTTGGGATACATTTTTGTTGCTGTCACGCTTTTGTTTCCTGACAATAACGTTTGTTCTAATGGAGCAATCATGTTTATTTTAGGTACTGCTTGCTTGTAATGAAGGGATGCATGGGATTGTATTTCAGGTCAGTCGATCAAAGGTCGCATGATCAGCAGGCATGGGGTTAATTACTTGAGAATATAATGCATTACATTACAATTACATTGCCAAAACAGTGCATTAAATTACAATAACAATTACTCAATTTGAACAATTGTAATGAATTTAATTACAATTACATTGGCAAAGTAATGCATTACCTTACACATTACATTTTGATTTCAAGCTATGGTACCAATCCAAAATTATGACTGAAAAATAACCAATAAGAATATAATATCTAACTGATAGGTTTTAGGTTTTTATCTACAAGTTCATTGTCAGCTACATTTGTAGAGATTGGAAACATAGCAATACAATGTATACAGTTTGAAAAATCAAAGCCCTTTTATAGTGACGACTGGGTACGGAGGCATAGTTTGTAAGATATGTGAGCGCTTAACCCTTCCCTTCACAGAAACGCTTATACCTAAGACTTTCCTTCACAGAAACGCTTATACCTAAGACTAAGAGTCTCATATGAAATTCAAATTTTCTTGTTGAATGTAAAGCAGAAAGCTCGTAGAGGAGCTTTCTGCTGATGAAAATAGTTTTGTGGTTTTTTTCTTCGAAAGATAGACAAACTAAAACTGTGGAGCAACATATGATTTTCTCTATTTTCTATTCATCATACATTTCTCTTAGAACTGAAAGCAGAGGGAAGGTCACTTTCAGAAACAGAACAGACAACATGTCCAAATAGAAGACATCTAGATCTACCTGCATAAAGAATGATGAGGATTAACCTTTTCATTGATGGACGAATAACCTATTGTTTATAGACCTGATCAATTAACATAATAATGCTTGTCTCGTGCAAATCTAATACACTGTACAGCTGAGCACAGAAACATATCATTGTTGGAACTTTAATTTGACACAGTGAATGTTGGTGCCCCATATGACTGCATATCAAACACAGGTATCTTTGTCAATACTGGTGCTTGCAGTCTTCTACCAATTAATACAAATTAATCTAGTACTGTGTTTTCTGACACCTTTGTCACAAAAGTAATGCCATGTAATGCAAACTAATCTAGTAGATCTACTGTGTTTTCTGACATCTTTGTTACAAAAGTAATGCCATGTAATGCAATGTAATGCTTATAATTACTTGCGTTTAGCACTGTAATGCATTAAATTACAATTACATGTAATGCAAAAATCCCTGCACGACACATTACATTAAATTATATTGGAAAAAGTAATGCATTACAGTGCATTACAATTACATTTTTGCATTACCCCATGCCTGGTTTGACATCGTACCATACTCTCAACACGACGCCGTGTAGCTATCGTGTGACCTTCGTGTGGCCTGTGGAATTAAACGTTCTGTTAAAAAACTGCATATTCGTGTTGACTTCGTGTGTGGTTCGGTTGCCATCGTGTGGCCTTCTGTTGGCACCGTACTTGCCTTCGTGTTGAGTGTCTGTTGAGCCAGGTTCGGGGCCACCTTCGCGCGAAATTCAAAATTCTACATTCGTGTGGCCTTCTGGTGTCAAAATCGGGACAATGTGACAGGGGCATCAAGGATTGCAAAAGCTCATCCTGAGCTAGCTCAGGTGAGCTAAACAAGAGCCCCATGGGGCATAATTTGCTCACCTGAGAATAACGGAAAAAATGGAGTTATTGATTTATGTCCAGGACTGACCTAGATATACAACAGACCGGAACAATATGAACAAAATATGTAAAGTATATTTAAAAGTGTCACCATACAGAATATAAAAGCTCTGGCCATATTAGAGTCAGAAAAGAAGACTTTTGAAATTTTCTCTATATAACTCTATGTAAAACTGTGACCCCCGGGGCAGGGCCAATTTTGACCCCAGGGGCATAATTTGAACAAACTTGATAGAGGACCTGTAGGCGATGCTAGGTGCCACATATCTAAGCTCTGACCCTTGTAGTTTTAGACAAGAAGATTTTTTAAGTTTTCATTAAAAAATCTATTTTTAGCTCCTGTGACCTAGATATACAACAGACCAGAACCATTTGTACAATTTTTGTATAGGACATCTAGAAGTGTCACTATGCCAAATATCAAAGCTCTGGCCATATTAGTTTCAGAGAAGAAGACGTTTGAAAATTTCACTATATAACTCTTTTTAAAACTGTGACCCCCGCGGCGGGGCCGATTTTTGAACAAATTTGATAGAGGACCTGTAGGCGATGATATGTGCCAAATATCTAAGCCCTGGCCTTTCAGGCAAGAAGATTTTTTAAGTTTTCATTGAAAAATCTATTTTTAGCTCCTGTGACCTACTTATGCAACCGACCAGAACCATTTGAACAATTTTGGTAAAGGACATCTAGAAGTGTCACCATGCTAAATATCAAAGCTCTGGCCACATTGGTTTCAGAGAAGAAGACGATTGAAAATGTCACTATGTAAAACTGTGACGCCCGGGGCGGGGCCAATTTTGACCCCTGGGGCATAATTTGAACAAACTTGATAGAGGACCTGTAGATGATGCTATGTGCCAAATATCTAAGCTCTGGCCCTTGCAGTTTTTGACAAGAAGATTTTTTAAGATTTCCTTATTTTTTCAATTTGGTTGCCATGGAAACCAGAGTTCTGCATTGTTTTTAGTTCTTTGAACAAATTTGAAAGAGCTTGACCCAAGGAACATTTCTGTAAAGTTTGGTTGAATTCTGTCAAGGGGTTACTAATAGGAGGAGATGTCATTTGAAGCAATTGTTAACGACGACGCACATACGCACGACGCACATACGCACGACGACGGACACAGAGCCATCCCAATAGCTCACCTTGAGCCTTTGGCTCAGGTGAGCTAAAAACAGGCCCAAGGTCTTTTACCAACTGGTTAGCCTTTTTGCTGCCATTACTTGTCAGGATGTTCTCATTGAAGCCGCATCATTTGCCTATCATAGGGCTCCAGATAAGGGGAGTATTTCAAAAAATAAAATCTTTGCTTTTTAACCCTATGATGTCACTAGAGTAATACCGGGTTTCATCGGACATGCATGGTTCAGCGGACACTTTATTCAGTTGTCTCCTGTTTGGCAAAGTTAATAGCTTACATCTGTGACCGATGGTTGTCAGTGGGCGGCGGCCACTCGAGCAATGTCTGTGGGGAATTGTTAACTCAAGCAGCTGGGGCCAGTCCTTTCCCTTTTTCGCCACCGGTCAGCATGCTTTCAAAATAAATGTTTTAACTTAGGGGCCTGCTCCCTGTCTGGGAGCAGCCAGATTCACGTCAAGTCCATGATTGCAGTTCAAGCTTTTATTCAAGTACAAATTATACTTCTAATAATATCCAAATAAGATGACAAACATCTAAAGACAAACACCAAGTTCTATAAAGAAGACTGTTCCCTAATTCAAAGTTACAAGAAGACTTGTTCTATCCTAAAGTATCTCAAAAGTCCAAGTATGTCTCTATGTTTTTTTAATATCAAATTACAACATAGGTTTCTTCGGGCAGGACTAGATCATAATCCTGACCAATCAGAATTTATAAGTAATCAAGACTTTTAACCAATGAAAAAGTTTATACCAATTATCTTAAATTCTTAATTAACATAACTAGATCTTATCTGGGATGAAATGACAGTTGTCCAGTTTGATTATTATCATCACTAAAATAAACATATGACAGGTAAGCCAATTAATGCTGGGTTCCTATCAGACGACTGAAAGCCATAGTCCTTAGCGACAGGTTTACAATCTAAGCTGATTAATGATAAGATGCATATCTAGGCAACTGTGCTGATCAAAGAAACCAAGAAATGTTCAACTTAAAATATTCTGAAATTATTGAAAATAGAATTTACCATTAAAACTTAATTTTCATTAGGAAATATTATGCAATAATTTAAATGCGCAAAATGCATTTAAATTACTCTGTTACACATCCAATGATAACACGCCTTACAAAGCTTCTTTCGTTTTACATCATTTTCTGACGTCACGAATCGTATCAGTGTTGTCATAAAGCAAGAAATCTGATTGGTCACTTGCCCTTCTGACTAAATCCCGGTCTTTTAACTTTCTATCGGAGAAAACGTAAACACGTGGGTAAAACGCGGCTACATTTCGAAGTTTCCTTACAGATGCACTGGTTGTATTTTATTAGCTCACCTGAGCCGAAGGCTCAAGGTGAGCTATTGTGACCGCTCATTGTCCGTAGTACGTCTGTCCGTCTGTCCGTCTGTCCGTTCACTTTTACTTCAAACGACATCTCCTCTGAACCCGGGGATTGTAGGGCGGATTCAAACTGCTCATGATGTTCCTTGGATGCTTCTCTACAGAAATTGTTAAAATGAAACTTTCAAGTGGACTACTTATTGTAATTTATTTAAAAAAGTGAAAAACTTTAAACAATCTTCTTGTAAAAAACTGCTAGGCCCACAGCTTTGATATTTGTTTTTTAGTATCTCCTGGTGATTCTCTCTCAAAATTGTTAATATCAAAACTAAAACTGACCATAGGGATTCACCATAGGGATTTTTTCATTGCCGCTTTATGCAGGATTCATTGCCGCTTTATTCAGGTTATACTGTTTTACTGAAGGTTTAAGCAGGGTTTCAAGCACCCTTATACTAAATCACCTATATTTGCAAACAGTTTGGATCCAGGTCAGATGCCACATAATGCAGCATCTAATCTGGATCTAAACTATTTGCCACTCATTTACATATTTTCTTATATTTAGAAAATATAAGTTATTATTTTTTACATATTTCACATACAAACATTTGGAGCAGACAACAGTTCAGCATGATAATAGTCAGTTCTCCCTGAGACGGTCTCTTATTGCATAACTGACCCAAAGCTAGCTCTGAACTCAGGTCACTGAGATACATAGCAGAAATTATGATGTCTGCTATTTTGTGCTCAAGCACAACTTAGTTCAAGGCATATTACTTTTGGTATGTCTGTTTGTGTGTTTGTTTATCTTTCTGTCTATCAGTCCACAATTAATTCTTGGCCATAAACAGTATGGATCCAGGTCAGATGCCACATAATGCTGCATCTAATCTGGATCCAAATTTGCCACTCATTTACATATAGTTTCCTATATTTAGAAAATGTAAATAATGATATTTATTAACCTATTAACGCATACATATTCCTTTTTATGTCTTTAATTTATTCTTCCACAGAAGAAAATAATTTCACTTTATACAGTCATTGTTGTCTTTAACAATTGCTTCAAATGACATCTCCTCATATATTGCTGAAAAGATTTCAACCATGTTCCTTGGGTCAAGTTGTTTCAAAATTGTTCAAAGAATTAAAAACAATGTAGAACTCTGGTTGCCATGGCAACCAAGTGAAAAAATAAGGAAATCTTAAAAAATCTTCTTGTCTGAAACTACAAGGGCCAGATCTTAGACATTTGTCACATAGCATCATCTACAGGTCCTCTATCAAGTTTGTACAAACTATGCCCCTGGGGTCAAAATTGGCCCCGCCCCGGGGGTCACAGTTTTACATAGAGTTATATAGTGAAATTTTCCAACGTCTTCTCCTCTGAAAATAATATGGCCAGAGCTTTGATATCTGGCATGGTGACACTTTTAGATGTCCTATACCAATAAGGTTCAAATGGTTCTGGTCGATTGCATATCATCTACAGGTCCTCTATCAAGTTTGTACAAATTATGCCCCTGGGGTCAAAATTAGCCCCACCCGGGGGTCACAGTTTTCAAACGTCTTCTTTTCTGAAGCTAATATAGCCAGAGCTTTGATATTCGGCATGGTGTTACTTCTAGATGTCCTTTATCTATTTTGTTCAAATGGTTCCAGTCTGTTGCATATGTAGGTCACAGGAGCTAAAAACAGATTTTTTCAATGGAAACTTAAAAAAAATCTTCATGTCTAGAACCCTAGTACCCTGATCTTAGATATTTGGAACATAGCATCATCTAAAGGTCCTCTATTAAGATTGTTCAAATTATGCCCCTCGGGTAAAAAATGACCCCGTCCTGGACATAAATCATTATCTCCATTTTGATGTACAGCTATTCTCAGGTGAGCGACATATGCCCCATGGGGCTCTTGTTTCATATACACTTGAACTGAATGGTTGTATTCATCAGCTTTAAATAACTATCAGCTGTTTAGTAATTATGGTAAAATTAATAAATATATTGTCCGATGAACCCCTGCATAAAATTATACACCTAAATTTATTAAGGCTAGAATCGGACAGTCAATCTTGAGTCGGTATCGAGGTCTAGGATCTAGATCTGTTTTAAACTTAATTTTTGGTTTCAAGTAAACATTTAAAATTTAGAATAACTCGTGTTTTGAAAACGTAATCTAGATCTAGACAGTCGTTGGTAGATCTAGATCTATTTCTACATAAATTTAATTTATTAAGAAAAAACAAAAAGCTCATGAATGAATGCAGAATCTATGAATAAACGAACGAATTAACGAATGAGGGACAGAGGTAGATAGAGAGCGAGACAGACAAACAGACAGATAGACTGAGAGAGATTGGTAGAGGGAGAGGCATACAGACAGACAAACTGACCCAGAGAGGTAGAGAGAGAGGAAAACAGACAGACCAAGAGAGAGATAGATAGAGAAAGAGACAGGCAGACATACAGACCCATAGATAGACAGAGAGAGATGGGGACAGACAGATAGACAGACCTAGAGAGATATAAAAAGAGAGATGGACAGGTAGACAGAGAGAGAAACAGACAGATCCAGGGAGAGAGATAGACGGAGAGGCGGACACACATACGGACAGAGAGACAGTTACAGACAGACTGACAGGACACTAAGAGAGACAGACAGAGAGTGGTTGAGAGAGAGACATAGGACAGAGAGCGAGAAAGAGAGAGGAAAGAAGAGGGAGAATAAACAAGGCCGGGATATCTTCCTTAACCCTTTGCCTGCTGATCGCGACTTTACTGATTTTTGCAAACAGTTTAGATCCAGATCAGACGCCGCGTAACGCGTCATCTGATCTGGATCCAAACTATTTGACACTCGTCTTTAGGTTTCTTTACTGTAAAAATGTATAAATCCAAATTTAATCAATTTTGCAGACGGCAATTTCGAAGCAGACGATTTCACCGCAGGATAAGGGTTACGTGTGGTAGTGCTTTTAAAATCTCGCCAGGTTTTCCTGGTGTCTTAAGTATTAAAATCATGGCAATCCTATTATCACCTTTTCAGAATGCCAAATAAAAGTAAAAACATCAGATGTCGTTACGATATAAAAGATTTTTAACTGGCTGTTTCAGCAGTTAACTGTGGGAAAATGAGTATTAGAAATGCGGCGGCACATTACAGCGTCCCTCGTTCAACTCTGCATGACCGCGTTTCGGGAAAAGTTGGTCCGACTCCCACTCATGGCAAACAACCTGTGTTCCCGCTACATGTAGAACGAAAGTTAGCTGACAAAATACATGAAGCGGCTACAATGGGTTTTGGTATAGATAAAAAACGACTACAGGTGAAAGCTGCCCAATTGGCCAAACAGTTTAAGATTAAAACACCATTCAACGAGAGCACCGCAAACAGGTGCTGGACGCTCGACTTTCATAATATACTTGAGATGGCTACATTTTCCAAACTTAAAGAATGTGTATGGGTGTTTAATGCCCTATTGATCATAGAAGTTTGTAAGCAACAACAACTTTAACATACTTGGACAGCCTGCATTCCATTTAAAGTAAACTATAAGTTAAAACAAGGACAATATCTTTATATCTATAAACAAGAATTCTAATATATTGGAAGTTTGAAATTATTAACTTTCTACAGTTACTGAATAATTTCATATACAAATTCTTAGTCAAACAAGGGCAGTAACTCTGCAATGACAAATCCCATGGTTATCTGCCTTGTTGAAAGGTGATGCCCTTTTGAAACTGAACAAGTATTCAAATTTCAAGTTAATACCTATGGCAGTTATTAAGAAATCTAATTAAATTCTAAAAAGTCAATACCAAAGGGCAATAACTTTAGAATAACAAAACCCAGGGTTACCTGCCTTCTTGTAATGAGTTGTCCATTTGATATTTAACAAGTATTTAAAGTTTCAAGTAAATACCTACAGTAGTTATTGAGAAAATTCAATTTACAAGTTTAATGTAAATAAAAACAAGGGCAATAACTCTGGAATGGCACATCCATGGTCACCTTTCTTGTTTGAATGAGTTGCCCTTTTAATATAACACAAATACTTAAAATTTCAAGTTAAAACCTTTGACAGTTATAAAGATATTTCAATTTACAAGTTTTAAGTAAATAAAACAAGGGCAATTACTCTGGAATTACAAATAACAGAGTAACTAACCTTATTGTAATGAGTTGCCTTTTTGATACTAAACAAGTATTCCAAGTTTCAAGTAAATATCTTTAATAGTTATTTAGATATTTTAATTTACAACTTTTAAGTAAAACAAGGGCAATAACTCTGGCATTACAAATCTCAGGGTCACCTGTCTTGCTGTTATGAGTTGCCCTTTTGATACTTAACAACTATTCCATGTTTCAAATGGATATCTTTAATAGTTATTGAGATATGTTAATTTATAATTTTTTAGTAAATAAAACAAGGGCAATAACTTTGAAATGACAAATCCCAGGGTTACCTGCCTTGTTGTTATGAGTTTCCCTTCTGATACTGAACAAGTATTCCAAGTTTCAAAAGGATATCTTTAATGGTTATTGAGATATGTTTAATTTATAATTTTTAAGTAAATAAAACAAGGGCAATAACTCTGAAATGACAAATCCCACGGTTACCTGCCTTGTTGTTATGAGTTGCCCTTTTGATACTGAACAAGTTTTCCAAGTTTCAAATGGATATCTTTGATAGTTATTGAGATATGTTAATTTATAATTTTTAATTAAATAAAACAAGGGCAATAACTCTGAAATGACAAATCCCAGGGTTACCTGCCTTGTTGTTATGAGTTGCCCTTTTAACACTGAACAAGTATTCCAAGTTTCAAATGGATATCTTTGATAGTTATTGAGATATGTTAATTTATAATTTTTAATTAAATAAAACAAGGGCAATAACTCTGAAATGACAAATCCCAGGGTTACCTGCCTTGTTGTTATGAGCTGCCCTTTTAATACTGAACAAGTATTTTAAGTTTCAAATGGATATCTTTGATAGTTATTGAGATATACTAATTTATAATTTCTAAGTAAATAAAACAAGGGCAATAACTCTGAAATGACAAATCCCAGGGTTACCTGCCTTGTTGTTATGAGTTGCCCTTTTGATACTGAACACGTATTCCAAGTTTCAAATGGATATCTTTGATAATTATTGAGATATACTAATTTATAATTTCTAAGTAAATAAAACAAGGGCAATAACTCTGAAATGACACATTCCAGGGTTACCTGCCTTGTTGTTATGAGTTGCCCTTTTGATATTTAACAAGTATTCCAAGTTTCAAATGGATATCTTTGATAGTTATTGAGATATACTAATTTATAATTTCTAAGTAAATAAAACAAGGGCAATAACTCTGAAATGACAAATCCCAGGGTTACCTGCCTTGTTGTTATGAGCTGCCCTTTTGATACTGAACAACTATTCCAAGTGTCAAATGGATACCTTTGATAGTTATTGAGAAATGGACTCTTACAAAAACCTTGAGCAAAATACTTAACCGACGCAGACGCTGACGCAGACGACAGGGTGACGACAATAGCTCGAATTTTCGAAAAAGTCGAGCTAAAAACGGTATACCTGGGAAGGACTGGGTGAGTTGATTTCTCAAACGTCACAAAATATCTTTGAGATGCCAAACCCTTTTGTCCACAATGCGCAGTGGCATGCTTAATGAGACAGTTACAGAGAAGTATTTTGACGACCTTAATAAAGTAATGACATCTCTGAATGTTCACCAAGCCCCTTCAAGAGTGTGGAATATGGACGAGACATCCTTAAGTTTGACCCATAAGCCAACTAAAGTATACTCAACAAAATATATTTCATTCAGAAAAAGAAAAGTGGAGAACTCATAAACCATTCAATTGTGTTACAATGCAAATGTAATCAGTTGAGAAACAGATTATTACAATTCCCCGGCTTTCACCTTTCCTTCTAAGCTTAAACAACAACTTCTATGGAGGCACCCCTGATTTTTAAATTCACATGAGTGTTACCATAGTTCTTAGGCCCTGTGTTAGTAACGCGTGTTGCCCCCGTCAGCTGCAATACCAGTTTTGTATCGACTTCTCATAGACGAGAAGAATTCAGAAGAAGTATTGATGACCTAACTTACTCACACATTGACGACGTCACGCTCTAATGCGTCAACGTTTGGAGGCTGTAGTAAGGAACGAACCGTTTCTTGAGAATGTCGCAAACATGCTCTGTAGGGTTAAACTCATCTGTATCATCGGGCCCAAGCAGTATGATGATGATTTGATCTTTAATTTGCCGTCAGCAGCGACAACCCGCCTCCCGCTACCAATTATGTACCGTCTTGGGTGTGACGTTACGGCCGTGTTGACCCTTAAGTTGTCTTGCTGTCTTTGCAACGGGAAGAAATCTGTCTCTCGGGTGAGTCACTTCAATGTATGGATCAAAGGAGTGTTTTTACCCGTCGTTTTTGTTTCCTGGGGCGGTCCGCTCTACTTCCGGTGACGTCAAATTTCCGCGTTATAGCCTAAAAGTGATCGAAAGTATCCTGTTAAAAGTTCTAGCCACATTCAAATGGACGGAAACTGCATTTCCTAATATGGAATACACGGAAATTAGTTTGTTTTTTTTTTAACTTCCGGAATTCTTCTATGGTTGAATCTTATTTGCCGTAAGGATACACTAGCGTGCAATATTCCGACGGCTCTGCCGCTTTCTACGTGCATTTTTCTCACCATTTTAGGTGTTTTTCAGGCTAGGCAATCATTGGAGATTACACTCGTGTAATCTTGCGGGCAGAGCCTTTCTTTCATACTTTTCACGTGCAAATTAGGCCAAACAAGCCACGTGGCCGTTTTGTCGTTCATGAAGTAGGGCAACGTGTATAAAATTAAAAAATAAGGAACACTTCAAACCCACAATGTTGTGTGTAAAATATCTTAAATGTGAACGTAGTAATTAAAGACATATATTGCTTTAAAAAGTGACCGATTAGAAATTTTGTTAAGTATATATGCCAAGAAAAGTAGTCACAACATTCCTGGTAGAGTGGGCAATTCTAGAGAATCTGTGACTATAACAGCATGTGTCAGTGCGACAGGTGAAGCAATTCCTCCGATGGTAATTGTAAAAGGAACAAGAGCCCCATGGGGCATATTTCGCTCACCTGAGAATAACTGACAAAATAGAGATAATGATTTATGTCCCAGGACGGGGTCATTTTTACCTGAGGGGCATAAGTTGAACAATCTTGATAGAGGACCTGTAAATGATGCTATGTGCCAAATATCTAAGATAAGGGTTTAAATTTCCATTGAAAAAATCTATTTTTTGGCTCCTGTGACCTACTTATGCAACAGACTGGAACCATTTGTACAAAATAGGTAAAGGACATCTAGAAGTGTCCCCATGTCGAATATCAAAGCTCGGGCCATATTAGTGTCAGAGAAGAAGACGTTTGAAATTTTCACTATATAACTCTATGTAAAACTGTGACTCCGGGGCGGTGCCAATTTTGACCCCAGGGATATAATTTGAACAAACTTGATAGAGGATCTGTAGATGATGCTATGTGCCAAATATCTAAGCTCTTGCCCTTGTAGTTACAGACGAGAAGATTTTTTAAATTTTTCATTGAAAAAAAATCTATTTATAGCTCCTGTGACCTAGATATGCAACAGACCGGAACCATTTGAACAAAGTAGGTAAAGGACATCGAGAAGTGTCACCATATCGAATATCAAAGCTCTGGCCATATTAGTTTCAGAGGAGAAGATGTTTGAAAATTTCACTATATAACTCAATGAAAAACTGTGACCCCCGGGGCGGGCCTATTTTGACCCCAGGGGAATAATTTGAACAAACTTGATAGAGGACCTGTAGGCGAAGTTATATTCCAAATATCTAAGCTCTAGCCCTTGTGGTTTTTGAAGAGAAGATTTTTTAAGTTTTCATTTAAAAAATCTATTTTTAGCTCCTGTGACCTAGATATGCAACAGACCGGAACAATTTGAACGAAATACGTAATGGATATTTAGAACTGTCACCATGCCAAATTTCAAAGCTCTAGCCATATTAGTTTCAGGGGATAAGACATTTGAAAATTTCACTATATAACTCCATGTAAAACTGTGACCCCCAAGGCGGGTCAATTTTGACCCCAGGGGCATAGACGGACGACGCACAACGCACGAGGACGGATGCCGGACACAGGGCCATCCCAATAGCTCACCTTGAGCCTTTGGCTCAGGTGAGCTAAAAACAAGGAAAGCTCTAAATGCCTACAATACTACCGAAGGCCCGGAGTCGGCAAAGTACACATTCCAAGAAAAAGGCTGGATGGAAAACTCTTTAGGGAAAGAGTGGTTCGAAAACGTATTCATCAAGCACTGTGGCCCAGAACGACCCACGTTACTTGTGTTGGACTCTCATAGTTCCCATGAAACTCTTGACATATTAGAATCTGCTAGGGATAATGGTATAACATTATTTGCTCTACCACCACATACCACTCAATGGCTAATCCCCCTTGACAAGACTATCAAAAGAGTACAATAAGCAGTGTACATCATTCATGGCAGCTTCGCCGAACAATATGGTGTGCAAATGGGAGTTCCCACGGCTTTTAGCCCTGGGCATAAATCGAAAAATACTTCACTTCATGATGCAAGCAAACCACTTTGCAGGTTTACTAACATGACCATTGTCTACCGAAAAAAGCCGTTAGCCACTTAAATATCCCTGGCAGATTCAGGATGGCGGCCATTTTCAAAATGGCCGCCATTTAAATGTTGTATTAGTTATGTCGTAATGGTTATTTCCATGGCAGTTAAAAGATTCACATAAAAATAACAAGTATGAGATGTAAAATGTAAATCATCAATTGTGGATTACGAAATACTGCTAATTATTCAAAATGGTCGCCAAAAATTCAAAATGGCGGCCATTTTTCACTATTTTCAATTGTACTTTAACTACATGTAAATTTGAAGGATTATTAAACAATTTTCCACGGGCTGTGTGTAAACTTTTCTTTTCTTATGTTACTATTTAAAGTTATCAAAGTCTATACATTTGTTTTATGCATTATTTCCAATAAGATTTCCACGTCCAAACTACCTAATAACACGAATATACTAACGAAATTCCTTCGCATGATTTCATTTTCATTTTTATCCAAGTCTTGTCGGACTTTTGGGTAATGGCATTTTTTGAGGAAAGTTGACAGACCACCGTTTTGCCATAATTAAGGTGTGCTATGTCTATATCTGTTGTCTGGTGCCTTCTCCCATGAAGTTGAAAGCCAAAATATGGTAAACAAAAACAACAAAATGGCCCCCAAAACACTTATTTTCGTTAGTATATCAGATCTTTCGGGGATCAAGCACACTTATTACATCTGCTTCTCCGAAACCACATGACTGATTACAACGAAACTGAACATGAATATTCTTTGGACCAATCTCTTTCAACATATTGGTTCCTTAAAGAACTCTGATTGCCATGGCGACAACAGTAAAAATCTGCATAATTTAAAAAAAACAAACACAATGCCCAGAACGTAGATATTTGAAGGATAGTAATACCTAGCAGACGTCAGTCAAGTTTGTTTATATCATATTTCTTCATCTAAATTCCTGTGGTGTAAAATACACTGAAAACCAAATTGCAATACGGAGAAACTGTATTGCAATATAAGTAGATTGACCATGCGCGGGGATTAATAGCCTTACTTAGACGTATCGTATATATAGGGAAAATGTTTTCAAAAAGTCACAAAGCCCAAATTTAGATATTTGATGTGAAGTATAACGTTGTAGACCTCAACCCATTTGTTAAAAGCATTATAGCCCGGAAATAATAGATCACCCGCCCATGGGTCATTAGCTTTAGATATATTTAAATAGGACATTTTATAAAAAATCTTATCAAAAGCCTGAGTGCCTCGGTTTTTAGTGTAGAGTATCGCCTTGACGACCTCTATCAACTTTGTTAAAATCATAGCCCTTGTTTTAGAATTTGGTATCTTTAGTTTTATGGTTTTACATATACTTGTATTTGAATACCTAAAAGTAATTAATGTCAAGACATATAGCTTTGAAGTCTCCCTACATAGTCCCCCTTTACAACGAGTCTCTCCTTACAACAATGAGATCAACTGTTGCCCATAATAATTCGGTCTAACACACAACATATTTGTCTCCCGCTGGGTATTGTTGTAGAGAGTCAGCGGTGTAGATTTCTTTCAAGTTTGTTTTAATAGTAGCTGTCATGTCAGCATATTACTGATGAAAAAGCTTTTTTTTTAAAGAAGAGTCCTTACCATAATGTGACACATCCTATAAGTATATTTTGTCCAGAATGGGGTAGAATACCTCTATCAGGTTGGTTAAAATCAAAGCCCTAGTATTAGAATTGTCCCCGTCCAGAGGCTCTTGTGTAAAAATCCATGACACTGGTGAGCGATATAGGGGGTTTACGGTCCTCTTGATTAAGCAGCTTGATCGTACAAACCATACTCAAAAAGGAAAACTATATGCGAATGAAATTCACCAGCTATCAACAGAAGTGTTGGATGAATATTTAAAATGGAAACGTTGTAGCGATGATACCTAAGCATTGATTCAACCAGGTTGATCCGGTCAAGAGCCAAGAATTGCTAAATAAACAGAAGAATAGGAAGGTGGAATTATTGGTAACACTAAGACCACAACATCTTTACTCTTGAAGACAATTCTTAACCTTAGCCATATACCAAACCTACAAACAGGCGAATGCAATTATCAAAGGTAACGGGTGCAATTTAAATCATAGAGGACATTCAGCTGTAAGACGCTGAATTATTACAGGACCCGATGTCAGTCGATTATGTATAGAATACGATGAAGAATCTATCGTCAAACACGTCTATGGTAGCGCGAGTCACCATGAGCAAGCAAAGAGTGCGCTTACATCACTGCTTTAGAAAGTGACAAGGTTGACATCAACCATCAATGAGATCGGCAATCCTTTCCAAGAAGACTTAGATCGCAGTGCTATGAATTTAACAAAGTTAATAGAGGTCTTCTAGATCAAACCTCTACACTAAAAATTGAAGTCATTGGCTATAAGGTTTAGATAAAAAAAAATTGGCGTTAGTGACCTATTGGTGGGATCATTTAATACATCCCGGACTACAATGCTTTTAACAAACTGTGTAGAGGTCTACTTTGCGTTGCTTAACATCAAATATTTGAGCTTTGGGTTTTGCGATTTTTGTGAAGTATGTTTTACTATATGCGATAAGTCTATGTAAAGCTGTCGACCCCAAAGTAGTGCCAATTTACTTACGAGGGTCATTCGAAAATTCTTTTAGTTGGGCTTTGTCTTAAAACATACATGTATAATTACCATGTGTGATATATCATTGAAAAGTCTTGCGGATACAGCGATGCACTATTCATCGACAACAACTCTTCTCTTCGTTGTAGGAAAAGGGCATCAATGTTTGACACTCATAGGCACACGAAGTATTTGCTACAGAATTTAATCATAATTTTATATCATGTGATTTAGAAAAAGTGACATACCGCTTTTAAATTTCGCACTAGCTTATTCAAATTTTACTTATGTTTTAGGCCAACAACACTTAATGTTGAATAGTGTGAATAAAATTGAGATGTGTTTCACCCACTTCTATTGTAAGATTAAAGCATACATTAACATATAACTTGCTTTATTAATGTAAAATTCAAAACAAACTAAAGTATTTTACACTTCGCTATAACTAAGTTGTTAATTTAACAACTATATACTGTATATATGAATATAGTATTCATCGACAAACCACACTAAATTTAATAACTCTGTTACGAAATTTTCGCATAATATCAGACCAACATTAATATTGACACATTAAAGTATAAAACTATATTTGTCTCTTCAATGCATCACAATAGTAATTACAAATTCTATGGAATGTTTGTAGTGATAAAATATCATATCCGCAAGAAATTGACCTTTAAAATGATGTATTATTGACAAAATTCGTAAATGTAGATTTCAAGAAAATTTCAAAGTAACACAAAGTTTGAAGGACCTTCTTTTATTGCTATATATTACAATACAGTGTCTCCATATTGCAATATATTGCAATATGGCTTTCAGCGTATTGTTACCCCATTACAATTTAGATGCAGGAATATGATATGAATAAACTTAAGATCTGCTAGGCAATACAATAATTCAAATATCTAACCTCTGTGTCTTGTGTTTTTACAAGAACATATTTCAAAGATTTCCCCAGTCTTTCACCTTGGTTGTCATGGCAATCAGAGTTTTATTATTGAATCGATTATTTGAAAGAAATTACCCAAAAGAATATTTCTATAAAGTATGGTTGTAATCAGCAATGTGGTTTACGAAAAGTAATTACTATGTGTAGTTGATCCCCGAAAGATCAGAAATAATAACAAAAATAAGTGTTATGGCGGCCATTTTGGTTTTTACCATTTTTGGGCGCCTCGTGGTCCAAGAGAGTGAAAGACAATAGAAATGGATTAAGCACATATACATTATAGCAAAAGGAGGTATGTCAACTTTTCCCCAAAATTCCTATAGGAATGTTATTTCCCTAAAAGCCGACAAGTCTATTCTAGATTATAAAGCAATGTTACAAAATGACGAATCTTCAGTGTTATTAGGTATTTTGAACGTTGAAATTATATCGGAAATAATGCATAAAACAAATGTATAGACTTTTAATATATTTACATAGTATTAGAACAGAAAAGTAAACACACAATCCGTGGAAATGAAGTTTGATAATCCTTCAGAAATACATGTGTTCTTATTACAATGAAAAAATTGTGAATTTGGCCGCCATTTTGAATTCTTGGCGGCCATCTTGAATAATTAACAATATTCCGCAATCAGAAATTGATGATTCATATTTGACATCACATAAGTGTTAGTTTTGCGTGATTTTTATGCTTTACATTAGACTTGCAATAACGACATAACTTATACAATGTGGAAATGGCAGCCATTTTGAAAATGGGCGCCATTTTGAATCTGCCAGGGAAATTGAAGTGGCTAACGGGTTTTTTAGGATAAGATATGTCTAAACACTAATTGTGGAAAGTCCCTTGCTTGCATCATAATTTGAAGTATTTTGGCAAAATATGGACCTTATGCCCCGGGCTATTTTCAGACATGCATACGAAATATCATTTAACAAGCACAATATCAGAAAAGGGTTTGAAGCTTATGGAATATTGCCTTTCAATCCATATGCTATTCCGCGGACAGCCCTTAATCCGTCGTTACCGTTTGATTGCCAGACCGTACCAACACACCCAACAGTGAATGAAACACAAGCTGCAGAGGCACAACTAGAGTCAAGCAGACACAGTATTACAGACAGTGTAGCTACGGATGGTGTAGAAGTTGTGGCGACAGCAGATGTGACTGGGACCATGCAGATTGAAGCTACAGACGCAGCCGAAGTTCTGCAAGCGATTATTGATGCCAACATCAACGTTGATGTGGAAATAGATAACCTATTTACGCTGCCCTCACCCGAACGTCCATGTGATGTTAAACAAACTAAAAGAAAACTCACAAGTCACAGAATTCTTACCAGTGATTCCATTTTTGAAGAAAAACAAAATGCAAAGCGCCAAAAGGAAGAAACAGTTAAAAATTAAAGAAGAGAAAAAACAAGAAAAAAAACGGAAAAAGGCATTATCAGTCACTAAAAAAAGTAAAAAGATAAAATCTATTGCAAAATGCTCGAACACCGCCCAGGCATTGAACTTACTGTTACCTTTCCTTTTTGCAGGATACCTTTACTTATAATTAGAAACTTTTGGGCAGTTTGCATGCATCATTATGGACCACGCCATCTAGAAATTGGAGAACGTTACGATCTACAGGCCGACAGGGGCAATCGGTTCCACTGTGATGCAGTTAAAGTCGTGACAGGGAAGCACACAAATGCCTATTTGAAGAGAGAGTGTGCAACGATAGTATCCAGGCTCATGCAACTGGGGCTAAACAGCGTGTGGCTGCTAAAACCAAAAGAACTCCCGAAGTCATATTATATAAAATAGGACCACAGCAACGTTGGCTGTGTTTGCAAACATGGCACAGCACTTGATGCCGCTAAAATGTATTTGAACCGAAAGGGTATATGAAGTTAAAGGTTGATGGGGTTTTTGTTCTTTGAATAATAAGCCTTTCATTAGTTTAAGTTTAAACCTTCACTAAGTTCAGTCTTCAAAACCCTTTATAGCCTGTTTCTAGTTATACTGACAATAGGTGACCACTTAAAGCAGGTTGAAAGTAAAGCACATTCTGCTTTCCTTTCAGCCTGCTTTGAGCTACAATCTGCTAGAATATATACTCACGGAATTTAAAAACTGTGCATGGTTGAAATGTGTTTTAAATGTAAACATTTTCAATTAGCTCACGTAAAGACGGTTCATATAGTAGAATAAAGTGTGTACAATTTGTTGGTTATCCTTTTAGTTAAATTTACGTTACTTTTGCGTGTCAAAAGACGTTTGTCTATTTTGGCATAGATGGTCAGAACACTCATTTGTACGGTAGATGCAACACGTTTTCAATATACACTGGTTGTTTTGGGGGTAAATCAATGGAAAAACAAGTAAACTTTGTTATATCGACCATGACGGCTATGCCACTGCTGTCTGAAAATGCGCGTTTACGTTCAGTTTGCATATTAGAAGTTGGAATGCAGAAAAAGTGATTTTGAAGGACAATCTGGCCTTCATCGTAACATCATGTTGTCATTATCGAGACGTATCGACAATATGGCAATACTCGCGAGAACCTGCGACAAGGGATACCGCTATTAACGTAACGTCCACAAGATACGTATATTCCCGTTACACATATACGTCATCATCTTCAGTCTTCAAACTTTACGCTCAAAACATTTGTCTCATCAGCCTGAGGACAGTGCGTAACATATTACGCTAATTTTGAATCCGTCCTATTCTACGTCCCATTCTGACGTCAAACTCGTCACATTGCCTTAATGACAAAAACGCCTGGCAGTACAATCTTAATTGACATCACACTTTAATGACTCTTATGAAATGTTAGATTAATGTTTAAAATAACACAATAACAAAGTCCATTTATAATTGGATTGTTTTTCTATTATTTAGAAAGCTTTTCCCAATGCACAGTTTTTAAATTCCGTGAGTATAGAAAAGATTATTCATGACTGTATTTTAAAGAGGAACCATTTTTCGTCAATGGATGAATAAATTAACTGCGTTAATATGCGTATCTATGGAGTAATGGGTTAACATTTAGCTTAACCCTCATCATTAAAATGTGGTATAAAGTCAAAAATATGATTACTTTTTAAACAGTCTGGATCCAGATTAGACGCCGAATAATTCAATGGTTGATCCGGATCCAAACTGTTTGACATCCTGTCAAATATTTGCGTTTAAATTAAGCTATTTATAGACCTAATTAAAACTTCATGGCAGACGATTTATTCATCAGACAAAAGTTTCCCCACATGATAAGGGTTATGAATAAATGTGTAGGTACCATGCTGTTATTGATATAGAGAATTTTGTTTGATTAATTCGTACTTTTTTTCTACTCGGCTTAACCAACGTGTGAATTTAACCTTTATCCCTCGCATTGCTATTATTACAGAATTTGCAATTAATTTGATCCAGATGAGACATCAAGTAAATTGGCCACTGATACTGATCCAATTAAACTGTTTGACATCCTTTCAACTGATTCTTCAAAGTTTGTTTTCATATTTGGCCGACGTAATTTCGAAGAAGTAAAAACAAAATTGGCTCGAATATGTCCTGATGCGAACACTTTTATCAAGGGTTAAGGGTTGATTGAGTTGTTTATCTATTTGTTAGAAGGGTTAACATGATGTTAAGACATTCATTTGATTAATTTTTTTTTAAAAGAATTAAATGTCCGATGAACCCCGCCGTTATCTTCCGTGTCCGATACCACTCGAATTGTTTGTCCGATACAAACCGATAGGCGTCCGATACAAAACTACACTGAAGAACAGTGGAAAATGTATGATACGAAGCTTTTTAGCACGGCTAATTAATGTTATGAGTAATTATAAAGTGCAGAAACATGGGCGTATTGGTAGGGAACGCAACTGGCACGCGGTTGAACCTCAAGAGCTTTATTACTCCTATCCACGGCCAAAGGTGTCCGAAACAACCTGGTTTTACTCTACTCATTAATAGAATAGTCTTGAAGAGACAATTCTAATGAGTAGTAACACCATAGGATTCGGTGCTGCTACAAGTGAGAAAAAGTTGGTTTTTGTTCAGTAAACTAGCTCCCTCTTATCTGGAGCCCTGCAGTATCAAGTTTGGCCTCCTACTCATTGCAGACATATTCCTGCACCAAACCCTAATTTGGTGTGGGTCTTCTTATTTGAAATCGTCCTTCGATTCACACTATAATTATGGTTTATGCAGACGGCCCAGACGGGTCTGATATTTCAGTTATGCAAATACCCTCTTATAATACAATTTATATATGGAGCCCCGGTTTGCTGACTCTGGGTTTCACAACCGACAGGCTTATAAATGTGTGTTTGATTGGGAAAATGTTAATGATAATAAAACAAATACTGCATATTTCAATTATCATACCTTAGAGGTTAATTCTCACTCAAATATCTTTGTTAATAATTAATAATCAACAACAGCCCGAAAGATTCCACCATGCAAACGCCCTGAACATTCACAGCACAAGCACCAATGAATACACAAACTGTTCAAAGCGAATGCTATTTTTAGACCAATACCGGTTTGAGAAATTCAAAATACAGGTAATGTTACGGTCGAGCGAGCTACACACTAAAAATAGCTAATTGGGTTGGTTATAAAATTGTTTTAACAAAAATATATATTTTGTATTTTTTGTTTTATGTCGATAAACATATGGAGTGATTAATAAATATTCATAGTATTGAATTTTAAATTTTAAAAAAAATTGATATAATTCATTTGCAGGAATGTGTTGGCTTTGACTTTCACAGATATTTCGTTTCTTATAAGATTATGCTTTTAAATAATTCACATTTGGGTGGGCGGAGTGACTCGATACACATCAGTGGTGCGCTATTTTTATAAAAGTTGTAAAACCGGTTTTCCTTTTATATCACAGAGGCGGGTGTCATTTTCGGATAGGGTGATAGATACATGGATCTATAAGGTAAATTCATATATTCCCTTGTCATGTTTTCATCTAGCAAAATGTTGAAGAACTAGTCATTGTTGCTCTGTCTGTCAACTCCGATATGGTAAATAAAGGCGAGTGCAGAGCATTTGATTGAATAAGGCGAGTTTACAGCATTTGATTGAAATCATTCCGAGCCCTCGCAGGGTGGGTAGTCATTGCGATTTACAGACGTTTCGGTAAATGACCATTTCGGTAAAATGGTTTTATATAGTGAAGGTCCGGACGTTTCGGTAAAAAGGTAAATTATATATAGTAATTAGAGGATTATAAGTATATCGCACCTCTCCCGGTAACAATCAGACTATGTCACGGTGTTTGTGCCACTTTTGCAGGTTTGTTTTAGTATATGTGGATCCAGGAATGTCCTGGTGGATCCTGATCTACCAACGAAATAGAATCAAATAGAATCTGTTATTCTTTCCCGTTCTAAACGCAAACGTACGCAAACGCAAAGCACTAAAACGTAGAAAAGGACAACTTTTGGACAATTCTGATAATTCTTGTTTATCTTGGTGGCAAACAGTTTGGAGCCTGATCAGACGCCGGGTTACCCGGCGTCTGATCTGGCTCCAAACTGTTTGCACTGCAAAAAATAGTTTTAGCGTAAACGCGTTTATTGGGAAAGAATAACAGATTCTCAACTGTACCAACGAAATAGAATCAAATAGATGGACATGTAAAGGAGGTAAAAATAAGTGGGATTGCAAATACTTTCAAAGGACTCTCAATGTTCACTTTGAAACTTTTACCTTTTTCCATTTCCCACTTCATTATCGACCTTAAAGCCCCGATTCGGCATAGAAATGTTACCCTTTCCAGAACTAGATCGTATATTTAGTTTAGATCCAACCTAGGTATTAAAAGGTACAAGTTATTACATATCAAGCGCTATCAGTTATTGATCAATGGAAAGGTGTGATATACAGGTACATACACCTTTAATTACTATAATTTATCTTTTTACCGAAACGTCCAGACCTTCACTATATAAAATCAATTTACCGAACTGGTCATTTACCGAAACGTCCGGCACCCGTCATTGCAGTGCTGCCATAAGTTGAAATGAAAAATCCTAAGATTTCCAAATTTGCATTTTTCAAGTGCGATTTTACGAATGGTACACCTTTACCCCATAGCCTTTTTCTTGTTTTGTTGAAAGAGGCTCGCAACCGGATTTAGCATTAAAAATAGTAATTTGTAAATATATGTCAAATGCTTATATAAATGGGTAAGATTTAGTTTAGGATAATAAATTCTGTTAAAAAATGCATTTCAAAAAAAAAAAAAAGAAGCTCTGGTGGGATTCGAACCCGCGACCCTCCATGTGGAGACAAAACATGAAAAATGAGGTAGCGGCTTTACTACCTCGGCTACCAGCGCTCTCTATATATAGGTGAATTCGCCCATGAGTCGAACTGGTTACCGTTCTCACTAGCTGCTGTCGTTATGTTTTGCCGATTGACAGTTTGTGAACTTTCGGGATACTTCGGTACCTTCCTTGCATACATTTTAAAGCATGATTTATCGCCCTATCTCGGATATATTTATCAAAGTACTGAAAGTATGAACATACCCAATTAGCCTTTGAGACGAATGCATTCGCCCGTGAGTCGAACAAACATGCCCCTGAGTCGAACTATTAATTTTCCCCCCAATTAGTTAACGTTTTATTAGGAAATATTAGTGTAAAACGTTGAAGCAGCTCTTTAAACGATTGGTTAATAGCAATGAAGGTTAGACATAGAGGGATGGCTTTATCTGTATGACAAACATAATGCCCCCGTCGGCAAAACTTTGACTAACTTCAACTGATTGTAATTTTGTGAAATCCTGTTCGAATGCACATCTCAGGCCTGGATAATCCATGGTATATGCGCAAACACTCTGTCAAATTATAAGGTTGTAGCTTTAAAACTATATGTGGGACGGACGGACGGAAGAACAGACAGGGGTAAAAACAGTAAACACCCCGGGGGCATTCAGAGAGAATTTTTAAAAAAATTGTTTTCAAAATTGATACATATTTCGATCCGCGGTAAACCAATATCCTTACAAATTAACAGTCATATTGTGTGACAAAGGCATAACAAGTGGGTGGATATTGCGTGTGATCGGGAAATTAATGTTAATCTAATTTTTTTTGCATCCAACTATACGTAATTTTATAACTTTTCGAACAACCCTCGTATAAGTCAATTTTCTGAACGATTGTCCTAGCAAAGTGGGTATGCATTGCCCAATCAAGTACTGCATAATTCAAATAAAATATATCCTCATGATTAAAGACCCACTTGTGGCATAGCATGTCTTTGAGTTCGTTATTGATCAAATGGTAGTGGAATCTGTGTGTGGCTCCAATTCCTCGTTAGTCAGGTTGCTTAACAACTCCATACTTGTGAATACCGGTAGTCCTGCCTGAAATAATGATGGTGATAATGGTGATGATGATGTTGAAATGATGATGACAGACATTATTGAATTTATATAAAAAGTAATCGACTTATAATTCATTTACACTTATTTTTATTCACACCATTTAATTATAGATCTACATCTATTGAAATTATTTTCATTTAGGTTAAATTTAGTTCTATCTACAAATTATGTACTGAGTATTACGTTTCTATTATTTAGTTTCGCCAAGTCCGGATTTCCCCTGTCATCCCGTATAAGCCTCTTTCATACCGATAGCTAGTTTTTAATACCAAGAAAAAGATTTTATGTGAATTTTCTCTCCGATTTAAAAACAATTTTAACCCAGGTATTTCGTTTGGATGAAAACTGTTCTATATGAAAATTTATGCGAATCCCCGATCCTATAAAAGTGAATAGGAGATGCATCAACAACACAAACAACAGGTGTAGTATTCATATAAGAACATCCTACTTCAGTCAGAGACCTAGATAACATGTAAGTATATAAGTCTCTGCTTCAGTTAAGAAATCGCTAATTGTATCCAATTATCGTAAATTAACCTCCAATAATGATCAATTTGGATCAAGTGACCACTTTATAGATTTAAAAAAGAAAAGAAAAAAGTATGGTGCGGCGTGAAATGGTACGTTGAAGCAAATCATATTCTAAACGGTCACTCAATGATAATGCAAATTATCATACATGTAATTGCTTAATGCACAGTAAAAGTAAACTAATACAGAAAGCTTTATAATGGGAATGATTGAATTACTTTCGCTGTAAATGTTCATCGCTTATGACGCAAGCTATACCTATCTGGATGTCATCAAATGTATAGCAGAAATAAAAAAGAAAATCAAAACGACCTGAGAACACTTTTTAGACATTCAAGGTTTCCATTGATTGGATTTTGGATGTTAAATATGTTTTAGCTCGCCTGTACGAAGTACATGACGAGCTATTGCAATACCCCCGGTGTAGTCGTCGTTGTCGTCGGCGTCGTCGTGAACGGCGTAAACAATTTTAAGAAAATGTCTATAACTTCTATGTCCCTTTAGGTATTGCTTTCATAGTTGGTATGTGTGTGTATATGGACAAGACCTTTCCATGCACTGAAAAATTTGGACACCTGTGACCTTGACCTTGAACTTTAAGGGCCCCCGTTTAGGTTTCGAAATCTGTGTTTAGGTTTCGAAAAATGCCTATAACTTCTATGTCCCTTGAGGTATTGCTTTCATAGTTGGTATGTGTGTGTATATGGACAAGACCTTTCCATGCACAGAAAAATTTGGACCCCTGTGACCTTGACCTTGAACTTGGGGCCAGCGTTTAGGTTTCGAAATCTGTGTTTAGGTTTCGAAAAATGCCTATAACTTCTATGTCCCTTGAGGTATTGCTTTCATAGTTGGTATGTGTGTGTATATGGACAAGACCTTTCCATGCACTGAAAAATTTGGACCCTATGACCTTGACCTTGAACTTAGGGCCCGTGTTTAGGTTTCGAAATCTGTGTTTAGGTTTCGAAAAATGCCTATAACTTCTATGTCCCTTGAGGTTTTGCCTTCATAGTTAGTATGTGTGTGTATATGGACAAGACCTTTCCATGCACAGACAAATTTGGACCCCTGTGACCTTGACCTTTAACTAAGGGCCCGTGTTTAGGTTTCGAAATCTGTGTTTAGGTTTCGAAAAATGCCTATAACTTTTATGTCCCTTGAGGTATTGCTTTCATAGTTGGTATGTGTGTGTATATGGAAAAGACCTTTCCATGCACAGAAAAATTTGGACCCCTGTGACCTTGAACTTAGGGCCCGTGTTTAGGTTTCGAAATCTGTGTTTAGGTTTCGAAAAATGCCTATAACTTCTATGTCCCTTGAGGTATTGCTTTCATAGTTGGTATGTGTGTGTATATGGACAAGACCTTTCCATGCACAGAAAAATTTGGACCCCTGTGACCTTGAACTAAGGGCCAGTGTTTAGGTTTCGAAATCTGTGTTTAGGTTTCGAAAAATGCCTTTAACTTCTATGTCCCTTGAGGTATTGCTTTCATAGTTGGTATGTGTGTGTATATGGACAAGACCTTTCCATGCACAGAAAAAGTTGGACCCCTGTAACCTTGACCTTGAACTTAGGGCCCGCGTTTAGGTTTCGAAATCTGTGTTTAGGTTTCGAAAAATGCCTATAACTTCTATGTCCCTTGAGGTATTGCTTTCATAGTTGGTATGTGTGTGTATATGGACAAGACCTTTCCATGCACAGAAAAATTTGGACCCCTGTGACCTTGAACTTAGGGCCCGTGTTTAGGTTTCGAAATCTGTGTTTAGGTTTCGAAAAATGCCTATAACTTCTATGTCCCTTGAGGTATTGCTTTCATAGTTGGTATGTGTGTGTATATGGACAAGACCTTTCCATGCACAGAAAAATTTGGACCCCTGTGACCTTGACCTTGAACTTAGGGCCCGCGTTTAGGTTTCGAAATCTGTGTTTAGGTTTCGAAAAATGCCTATAACTTCTATGTCCCTTGAGGTATTGCTTTCATAGTTGGTATGTGTGTGTATATGGACAAGACCTTTCCATGCACAGAAAAATTTGGACCCCTGTGACCTTGACCTTGAACTTAGATCCAGGGTTAAGGTTTCGAAATCTGTGTTTAGGTTTCAAAAAATGCTTATATTTCCTATGTCCCCTGAGGTGTAACTTCATACATGTATTTGATTTTCATGTGTATATGGACAAGACCTTTCCATGCAGGCAAAAAGGTTGAACTCGGTGACCTTGAGAGTGCTTTTAAGTTTCTAAATGTGCCGATGGCGAGCTTTGTTGTCTCTCTGACAACTCTTGTTTAACCTGCCCTGAAGGCGAACACCCGTTCGACTCAAGGGCAAAACGCCAACATGATCATGATTTAATATTTTAAAACATTCTCTTTAAATAGTCTCCTTTTCTTGTTTTATTTATGGGTTAAAAAGTGTGATTTATCTTTTAAACAACTGCACAATATTCAATGGCTAAGGTTAAAACACGTAGGTCACTTGAACCAACGATGGAATTTTTAGATTTTCAAAATTCCCGCGTGGTAATTGCAACTTATACCTTGTCCGTACAGCGTCTTTTGGACAGAGATCGAAATCGCCGAAAACATCGGAATGAGTCTTGGTAACTAGCGGAAAGGAAACAAAACGAAAGGAACCATAAATACTCGTACTGGAGCGTACCAGGTTGGAAATAAACGGCTCTGAAAACGTTCGACTTAGGGGCGAATTCGACTCAAGGGCGAATTACCCTATGGTAGCGAATTAACGTACTTCACTGGTAGCGATAGATAATACTTTTTTCGGCTCGGGTTTATGTCTGAGCCCATGTAGAGAAGCAACAACAACAACTATACCGTCAGCTGAGGCTATAGAAAAACGATGGAAAATATCTAAAAAAACTAAGATTCGGTGATGATTCTTGAGACTTTTTTTGGACTGATCATATTTTTTAATGTCAGAAGCCAAATAATGCCACAAATTTGCTTTTATTTGAGTATTTTATTTTATTTTGACAAGTACACCATCCGGTTGCGAGTCCCTTTAAAGCAGGCTGTAAGTAAAGCAGAATGTGCCTTCGGGCGCATTCTGCTTTACTTTCAGTCTGCTTTAAACTACCATGTACCATGGAGAAATCACAGTTGGAGAAGAAACTTATACTCAAATCTGCATTTTCCCGAAAATGCTGTCGTTGATTACCTGTATGCGCGATAACGCTTAATCGATCGATAATTCAACTACGCCGAAAGCGGGCTATCGCGTATTTTATCGTGTTGAATGGTTACCTACTGTTAGTTTAAGTTACATAAAATCCTTAATTTTCACCCGATTTTCATTATAAGGGTCTTAAAAGAAGGCTAAGCTTAAGATATTTATCTTTCACTTGTAAAAATAACAGAATTTATTTTTTAAATTGATAAGTTTTATGGCGAGTTAAAGAGTGGTTACCAAATGAATTTGCCGATAAAAGGGAGCAAGCGCTGGTGCATAAATATATCACGCCCCGTTACAAAACATTTCATAAAACCCTCAATTTTCGACCGATTTTCAAAACAATGGTCTTAAAGCGACTCGCAACCAGATGGTGCATTAAAAATAGCAATTTGTAAATATGTGTCAAACGCTTATATAAATGGTAAAGAATTAGTTTAGGATAAGAAATTCTGTTTAAAAAAATGTATTTCAATAAAAAAAAATATTGGTCTCTGGTGGGATTCGAACCCGGGGCCCGGCATTGGCGGACAGAAGGCAACTACCCGTTTATCTCGGATCGATTTAACGTATTTCAATGTGTAGCGATCGAAAGTGCATACAACTTCGTAATTCGGCTCGTGTTTATGTCTGAGCCCGTGTAGAGAAGCAACAACAACAACTATACCGTCTACTAGTCGGTATAGAAAAACGATGGAAAATATCTAAAAATCTAAGATTCGGTGACGATTCTTGAGACTTTTTTTGGACTGATCATACTTTTTTAATGTCAGAAGCCAAATAATGCCACAAATTTGCTTTTATTTGAGTATTTTATTTTATTTTGACAAGTACACCATCCGGTTGCGCGTCCCTTTAAAGGAAAGCTTAGATATTTTTCTTTCAGTTGTGGAAATGCAAGTGTTTATTTTTGAAATCGACAAATTTTAGGGCGAGTTAAAGAGCGATTGCCAAATGAAATAGTCGATAAACGAGAGCAGGCGATCGCGAAATATATACTACGTCCCGTTTCAAAAACTTGAAATTAATCCATAATTTTCGTCCGATATATATATATATTTTAAAAAGGTCTTGATATAAAGCCGTGACACTTATATTTCGGTTGTAAAGATACCAGGGTTTTTCTTGAAGCGAAAAAAGTAATGATGACCTACAAAGGTTGCTGGCTAATGAAATGACTAGACCAACTCCCGTAAGAAAAGAATTCCTTCCGTATAAAAACTTAAGCAAACTTCTAAACTTCTAAAAATGTGTTTATGCATTGTAACAATATTCTACATGGAGGAAATATTTCCTTGGAGGCAAAAAAAAAAAGATCCATTTTGTATGTAAAGAGACATTTGAAAGGAGTGCACGTCAAACGGTCAACATCCAAAACGGCCAAAGTTGTAACTGTATTATTATATCGTATGTGATCATTATTATTATTGAAAGGAAAATTAGAATTATTAACATATTACTTGAAAAAAAAAGAATTTAGGGTTAGTTTTACTTCAAGACTAAAATATACATATTATCCGTCCCATTTTTATGAAAGAGGTAACAGTTTGCATTATCGTCAGAAATTAATTGCAAACATGATAACATGAGATCTACGTTTCTTTCTGCTTTACTTATGTCTTATATAACGGAGTAAATTATAAAGCAGTCAATGCCTTAATCAATCTATTTTAGTGACTGCTTAACTCTTTGCCTGCTGATCACGACTTCACTTTTTTTTTTTGCAAACAACTTGGATCAAGATCAGATGCCGCATAACACGGCGTCTGATCTGGATCCAGACTGTTTGACACTCGTCTTAAGCTTTATTTACTTACAAAATGTACAAATCTAAATTTTAGAAAAAATGCAGCCGACAATTTCGAGCGATAAAAACAAAAGTGTGAAAAAACTTGTTACTTTACTTAATACACATCAATAAATCAAATTAAGATAATAGACGTTTATTTAAGAATAAAATCATCAAGTTAAAGTGGTTAAATAATAAACTAGGTCTATTCATCTGTAAACTACATGTCTACCATATTACACATCACAAAGGAACGTGACACATTACGTAACGTACACAGAACCCGCAGCAATTAGCAAGATATTTATAAGCGTCATAAAACTCTCCCAGCATGAAGTCCATGCTTCTTGAACATGCCGATTATCTATGAAGTGCATGTTAGGGAACTGGACACCAGGGGTTAACAAATTGCCACTTTAATAAAAAAAATCAATGTTACCCCTGCGTGTAACTTGAACATGTGTTTTTGACTTCTGTAACCGCATGATTTTATATATTATACAAATCACAAAAAATAAAGATAATAGAATTGAATTGGAAAAAAAAATAACAAAAAAAAACAACATCAATGCACCTGGTTTGGTTGATGTCTGGATTAACCCTCTCATTACTGAATACCAGTAACATGATGACCATTGCAATTGCAAACAGTTGTAATCCAGACCAGGCTGCAAAAATGTCGGATTCATAGAGTATGTCTCTTGAAATATAGTTTACCCCTTTTTAGCTCACCTGGCACGTAGTGCCAAGGTGAGCTTTTAGGATCGCTGGATGTCCGTCCGTTCTTAGCCACATAATAGAAAAACATTAACCTGGCCGTCTCTTGTGACATTAACCTGGCCATTTCTTGTGACATTAACCTGGCCAGTTGTGGGACATAGGGTAAGGGGTAGGGTTAGCCTCCAGACTATTCTATTCCAAGTTAGAGCAAAAAGAAATTGTCTCTTGTGTGGCTAGCCACGCAAGAGAAAACAATAGAAAATAGCCACATAAGTATCCTAGCGTTCGTTAACACTCGAGCAGGTTCAAATCTCATTGGATCTTGATGAAACTTGGTCACAATGTTTGCCTCAATAAAATCTAGGTCAAGTTTGAATGTGGGTGATGTCCGGTTAAAAACTAGGTCAAATTATTGAAAAACCTTGTTAACACTCTAGAGACTACAAATTTCATTGGATCTTCATGAAACTTCATCAATATGATAATGATTGCCTCAATGAAATCTAGGTCAAGTTAAAATGTGGGTCATGTCCGGTTAAAAACTAGGTCACTAGGTCGAATCATCGAAAAACCTTATTAACACTCTAGAAACTACAAATTGCATTTGATCTTCATAAAACTTGATGAAAAGGTTTGCCTCAATGAAATATAGGTCAAGTTCAAATGTGGCTTATGTCTTGTCAAAATCTAGGTCACTAGGTCAAATCATCCAAAAACCTTGTTAACACTCTAGAAACTATAAAATTCATTGAATCTTCATGAAACTTGAACAAAATGTTTGTCTCATTGAAATCGAGGTCAAGTTAGAATGAGGGTCATGCCCGGTCAAAAACTAGGTCACACGGTGTAAATGGTTACATGGTTACCAGGTGAGCGATTTAGGGCCATAGTGTCCCTTGTTCAAATTAAGCTCTTTATGACACATTTTTCCTTTTCTCCGCATGAGGATCATCAGAGAGAGACAGACAGACATTCATACAGAAAGATGGAGACAGAAAAGAAGAAGCGAGAGACTGACAAACAGATATAAGAGAAAAACAGACAGACAGAGAGACAGACACAAAAAGAAACAGAGACATAAATACAAAAAGAGGCAAACAGACAGTGGCAGAGAAATATAGACACACACAAAGAGACAGGGGTAATAAGAGACCTTGAACAGAGAGCATTTTAGAAATATATTTTATTTTCATTCTACATCCACTTTCTAACTTTTCATGACATTTGGACATATGAAACATCAAATATCGACAGAGTGTGGTTAATTTGCTCTTGAACAGATCTATAAATCTGTACTATTTCCTGGAGCATATGTCCCCCACATGAATAACTCGACACATCTGCTATGTAAAATGTACAGCACAGTCTGAAAAAATAAAATAAAAACAAAAATGCAACACTTTTGTGTATTTCGCTACATGTATGTAATTTATAACTTGACCTATCATACACTGTCAGTCATTTGCTTATTTTCTGATGTATTTTCCTCATGAACTCTTGCAGGGATAATCTATATATACTAAAGTATAGATTATCCCCGACTCTTGTAAATACGATCTAAAACTCGACAAAAAAATTATCAAATATATTCATTTTTTATCTGGGTTATCTGCAGTTTAGAATAACTGCCTTCATGCCCTAATAAATAGGCTATTGATTTATAAAACAATAAATGTGGAAGAATTATTTATACACATTTTTCTTACATAAAAAGTATTATGGCGATCATGATCTGTGTCTGCCGGTTATTTAAAAAGCTATCATCAATTTCATGCTCGCAAATTAGGTGTGAAAACCTAATTGCAATATAATAGTAAGGTTGGCCAAATGACTTTAGGGAGGTCGGCCATGTGAATGTAAATCGAAAAAGTAACATTTTCGCGACTTCACTGTGCTAATAATTTATAAATTATCGCCTTAAATTGTGTGCAATTTTTTAACTCATGGTCTAATAAAGCATCTGTATTAAAACTATAACAAACAGATCACATAAAATGCATTTCTATAGACATCCATTCCTGGGTTAACAGAAAATACGTATTTTTCTCATTTTGCCAACCTCATTAAACCATCAATTTAAAAATTATCGCCTCAAATTTTGTATAAGACATCAATTCATGGTCTAATAAAACATCTGTATTAAAATTTATAACGAAAAGATGACATTAAAAGCATTTCTATTAACACCAAACTTTCGTAGAAAAAACGGAAAATACAGTACTGTACGTTTTCACTCTCATTTTCACAACCTCACTGAACTAACAATTTATAAACTATCGCCTCAAAATTTGTACTACGCGTGAGATCATGGTCTAATAAAACATCTGTATTAAAATTTATAATGAAAAGATGACATTAAAAGCATTTCTATTAACACCAAACTTTCGTAGAAAAAACGGAAAATACAGTACTGTACGTTTTCACTCTCATTTTCACAACCTCACTGAACTAACAATTTATAAACTATCGCCTCAAAATTTGTACTAGGAGGGAGATCATGGGCTAATAAAACATCTGTATTAAAATTTATAATGAAAAGATGACATTAAAAGCATTTCTATTAACACCAAACTTTGTAGGTAAACGAAAAAATGTTTTTCTCTCATTTTCAAAACCTCACTAAACTAACAATTTATACAAGCTATCGCCTCAAATTTTGTACTACGCGTGAGATCATGGTCTAATAAAACATCTGTATTAAAATTTATAACGAAAAGATGACATTAAAAGCATTTCTATTAACACCAAACTTTCGTAGGAAAAACGGAAAATACAGTACTGTACGTTTTTCTCACTCATTTTCACAACCTCACTAAACTAAAAATTTATAAGCTATCGCCTCAAATTTTGTACTACGCGTGAGATCATGGTCTAATAAAACATCTGAATTAAAATTTATAACGAAAAGATGACATTAAAAGCATTTCTATTAACACCAAACTTTCGGAAAATACGTTGTTTTCTAGCCGCCATATTGTTGCAGACATGTACAGAAATGCCGTCGACAGTTCCTCAAATTTCATCATGAAAAATAGTGATTTTCACGTAATTAATAATACTGTTAGTAAAAATAATACTTACATAATATGTTTGTGTCAAATTTATGTTGTTTTGGCCACACTTTACACGATTAATAGTGATCTTATAATGGCCCGATCGTGACCAGCATCAATTGTTCATAAATGGCGGCTGTATCGATGCGAGCGCCGCTGATTGGCCGATTTTCAACGACATGATAAATCGCAAGCGGGCCGTATACTCCTCCGTCTGTGATTTCTCCATGCATGTACTGGGAAAAATCAAGAGAAATGGCAGCCCTGTCATTGTAATTAATGGGTACTTTTGAAATGTGTTGTATTGAAAACACAATATAATGAAAATTGGGCACTTTTAAAAGAGATACATGCAGTAAGATTACAGTTTGTGTTGTGATCTTAGGTCTTTAATTAATCCGTCAATAATGGATTGAATCGAAGATGTAAGACAATGTGTTGTTAACAGTTCAGTAAAGTAAGTAGAGCAGAATGCGTCTTGAGGCGTATTCTCAGCAGCTTCAGTCTCAACCTGCTTAAGTGCTCACCAGTGTCTTCGATCAGAACTAGAAACAGGTTATGGGTTAAAGGTTCAAAGCAGGTTGAAAGTAAAGCAGAATGTGCCTTAAGGCACATTCTGCTTTACTTTAAACATCTGCTATAGTATAGAAAATAATATGTGTGACTGTACAAATTGCAACTATCTTCTCAGTGGAGGAATACATTAAAGGCGTCAAAAGGTGTATTTATGGGGTAAAGGGTTAAATACAAGCATGTAATTATTTAATGTCGCAGACCCGGATTTGGGCTGAACAAATATGTTGGGCCTGGCCACAACTAACTCAGTAGTAGTTCACATTCACGTCTTTATTCTCAATCAACGCAACCAGTCATAACAGACATATGACATATACATACATGGAAGCCTGCAATACAAATGCAGATATTGTAATAACAATCATACAATGGATTCTATTATAGCTATATAATGGTTATTAGATGCGGTACCGTAACTCTAACTCTAGACACAAGGTACAGTTACAATATCGCAACTAAATACATATATACTTATTAACTTCTTGTAGAGTTTCTATTCATGTTCAATATTATAAATAAGCAATAAAATGGGGTTGGGACAGAAATAAAAAGGACTTTATTATGCTATGTTCCCTGAGCTTTTTGTGTTGTAAATATACGCCTTTATCTTATTGTTTTACCTAGTTTACACGTTACATGCTCAATAAGTCAATTAACCCTTAGCCCGCCAAATAAATTGTCGTCTGCTATATTTCTCGTCTGCTTCAAGTTTCAAAGTGCTTTAAAGTTGCTCAAAATTGCTGAAAATGTTGTCCGAGTGTCAAACAGCTTGGATCCAGATGAGACGCCGAGTTACTCGGCGTCTCATCCGGATCCAAGCTGTTTGCATATGGAGCTATAGTCGTGAGTGGCAGGCTAAGGGTTAAACAATATATACAATATCTTACCAGATTGTGGATCCAACTTCCACTCTACTGTTCCTTTCACACCTCAGTCTCTCTATGCTGTGTCAAACTTGTTAGGCAACTGTAAATAACCAGAACCCATAAACATTCAGGCAATATGTTAGTTATGGGACCGACAGCCTTGCAAAGAAATTAATGGTATTTATTGGTTCTTAAACATATTACTTACACTCTGAATAAGTATTGTAACCATCAGAAGCCTGTCTGTTGAGAAAAGGGCACGTTTGTAAACTTATACCTTCTCATACATACAAAACCTTGAACTTAGGACCCATTATTACATGCTATAGGTTCAACTGTAATTTATCCCACTTGCCGTTATGCTGTTCAACTTAATTTTTGCCGTTGCTATCAGTCGCTCTATGTTTTCAACCTGTTTCAGATGTTTTATAAATTTAACAAATAAGTTATTGTATTTGCACATTTATTTTTGTCCTTGCTTATCCTGACATAACACATCGATCACTATTGAAATAGAGAATTGGGTGATGGCCTTTCTAGACACATCAGCAACTAAAGTTGAAATGGCACATAAAGACTACAGTTTTCAGAAAACTTATCCTCACAGCGAAAAGCATGATAAAATTTAACCCATTACCCAATAAATACACCTTTTTGCGCCTTTAATTTATTCATCCACTGAAGAAAATAGTTAAAATTTATACTGTTACAAATAAGAATAAGAAGAAACATTTTCCATATTCTAACAGATTACAGCTTAAAGCAGGCTGAAAGTAAAGCAGAATGCACCTTAAGGTGCATTCTGCTTTACTTTTAACCTGCTTTAAGTGATCATCTATCTTCAGAACTAGAAACAGGCCATGGGGTAATGGGTTAAGCAGACCCCCAAGCTTTCTGCTTTATGCAAGATTTATTTTGTTTTTTAGAGCTGCTGAGTTCCATGAGAATGTCGGAGTTCTTGCATCTAATTTTGTTTCTAGGTAAGTAAAGAGTGTGTTCAGTCACACATTAATTAACTCATTCCTCCCTGAAACCTCAAATGGACAATTATAGTTCAATTAAGTCTAGTCCATTTTTGACATTTAAGGGTTGATTTTTAGCTCGCCTATTCGGAGAATGGGGGGGTGGGGGGCTTATGGAATCACCCCGGCGTCAGCGTTGGTTTTTCATGGTTAAAGTTTTGGGGTAAGTGTTGTAATGCACTAACACTACATGAAATAATTGCATTGGGAAGCTGATATTTGGAATGGAGGTGCTCTGTGGGTTGAACATTGATGTTGTGTAGTTAAAATTAAAAAAAAAAAGTAAAATTTAGTCAAAATTTTACCTTTTATGGACTTGGGTTTTTCGGCTGATTTCTCATGGTTAAAGTTTTGGAGTAAGTGTTGTAATGCACTATTACTACATGAAATATTTGTATTAGGAAGCTGATATTTGGATTGGAGGTGTCCTGTGGATTGAACATTGATGTTGTGTAGTTAAAATTTAAAAAAAAACACTTAAATTTAGTCAAAATTTCACCTTTTGTGGACTTAGGTTTTTCAGCTGATTTCTCATGGTTAAAGTTTTGGGGTAAGTGTTGTAATGCACTAATACTACATGAAATATTTGTATTAGGAAGCTGATATTTGGAATGAAGGTGACCTGTGGGTTGAACATTGATGTTTCGTAATTAAAATTTTAAAAAAAGTTTAAATTTAGTCAAAATTTTACCTGTTGTGGACCTAGAGTTTTGGGACTGAAATTTCAAAGTTAGTTATGAAGTAAGTGTTGGAATGCACTTATACTACATGACATATTTGCATTTATAAACTGATATTTGGAATGGAGGTTCCCTGTGGCTTGAATATCAATGTACTGATACACTTTTCTATTGATAGTTACCTATTTAAGAAAGGTCTAGTAAGGCGAGCTTTGCTGTTCTCCGACAGCTCTTGTTACAATTTATGTCAAAATGACATTTCCTTAAGCAGCCCTCTGATCAGGGTCATCACTGTTTACATAGGACAAGTGTACTCCTCACAATTACATTGTTTGCAAATGACGCATATATGCGTGACTAGGGTTCAAAGAGTTAACTCTTTCAACACTTGGTAACTCTTTTTGTCCTATTAGGTTCCCTTGTGGATCATTTTAGTTACCAACACATTAACCAGTTTACTGGGAATCCTGGGTAGTTTAATAAATACTGGTCTAAATTAGTACGTACGTACATACCTTTTAAGGTGTCTTGATAGCTTTAAAACTGCAAAAATTGTGTTTTTAACCTTTTTTCCGATTTTGATAGCCAACATTCTGTTCTACATTTTACCAAAATCTCCCAAACCAAACCAAACGCATTACACGGCTATCTGATCAATAAATCACACCTCATTAAGCACTCCGTAGTCCAGCCACGTGACCAGCTAGAGGCGTTCTCCAGCTGCTGTTGCGTGATTTATGGGTTTCGCATGTTAAAATCATTATTGAATTATGATTGGTATATTTTATAAAGGGTGGAGCTAAGAAAAATCGCTTACGAAATATGTGTCTTCTTATTGGTTGAAACAAAAAGGACAAAGTTGAACCCCAGGGGTATTCGCACTGTGTCAGACAGTCAAAATAACACGCTTATCAGTTACCGTAATTGACGTTTTCGGCACCTCCTTATTTTCAGACACGCGGCATGTTTGAACAACGATTGTGTTCGCGGTTGGGGTCCGATTTTCATGCGGTTTAAAGCAGATGAAAGGGTATTATCTTCTAGAGGGAACTATGTCTCAGAATTTTGATGAGATTCTCCAGCTGTTCACAGCAAAGCATTACGTAATAGAAATCGACTTTAAACGGTAAAATAACTTTGATGTTACATAATAATAGTTGGAAGGGGAATTTTAAAAATCTGAGACACAGATCCCTAGATATGTTACTGAAGTGTATTATGGGCAATTTTAAAGGTGTTACAAATTAAGACGGCTTTGAAATTGCTGTTTGAATTTTTTTTAAATTTGTCTTATAAAATCGTGAAAAAATAAAATATTTTTTTAAAAAAGACCTTTTGTGGTGACATGTATACCATTTAAACCAGTCAGCTATAAAATGGGGGAATAAATTAAAACATGCCATGTTATGTTATGTACTACAAAACAATGTCAAGTTTGGAAGGACTACAACCTACGGCTCAAAAGTGTTAATGAGAACAAAACTAATGAAGCTTTGCTTTTATTTTCATTTTAGGAATCCTGGGACTAGCAAGTAAGTGATTTTTTATTTTTTACTGACCATCACAAAATGTCCTGGGGCATACAGAGTTATTCATGTCTTTGGGTATATCTAGCTTGATTAACCCGTTACCCAATAGCCTGTTTCTAGTTTTAATGAAAGATGATCACTTGGTCAAAATGTTTGCCATATTGTTGTGTTTGTAGATTCCTCCATTGACTTGTCGGAGCACCCAGGACTTGGGAAGTCCTGGTAAATATGGAGTTCTCACTAATAAAGTTCAGAAATGAAAAATAAATTAATTCAAAGAGCCTTATGCCAAGGCTTAAGGGTCCGTGTACTATAAGCGGCCAGAAATCACATGTTAATATTAGCTTCACACATGTCTGCGCATAACTATTGCACTACGATTTATAGCTGTAAACTAATATTGCATGCACATGTATAGTCTATTCTTAGGGCTCACAAAAGAAACACGTTCGTTCAGCAGGTATGGCGAGAAAGCACCTGGAACTTAGTGGAAGTCCGACTTGACTTCTTAAGACTATTAGAGTTCAGAAATAAAACAAATAAGTTCAAAGAGCCTTGCGCCAAGGCTTAGGGTCCGTGGAGTGGCGGCCAGAAAGCACATGTTAATGTTAGCTTCACACACGTCTGTGTCAAATGCACTACGGTTTATAGCTGTGAACTAACACTGCATGCTAACATGTATAGTCTATTCTTAGGGCTCACAAAAACACGTCAGTTCAGCAGGTATGGCGAGAAGAAACCTGGAACTAAGTGGAAGTCTGACTTAACTTCTTAAATATAACAAATGTCTTGTCTATTCTTAGGGCTCACAGAAAAACATGTCTGTTCAGCAGGAATGGCGCGAAAGTACCTGAAGCTCAGAGAAAGTCTTAACTTAATCTTCTAAAAACTGTTAAAAATTTCGAGATAAAGAAATACACGATAAAATGAGGATATGTAAGAATCATGGAGACTAGTAAGTCTACCTGGATGCGCTCAGCCTTTAGTGTAACGAAACCATAAAGTTTCAGGCAAAAATCGTGAGGCCTCGTGGGCCCGTGTAATGGCGGCACGAATGGAAGAATTCACATGTAGAAGTCTGCAGTTTGCCGGTTTGTTGCAGGTTGCCACAGGAAAACTATTGCTTCTTTCACCAGAAACCTCTTCACACAAGTAAAGAGTCTGTTCAGAACTTTGCACTACGAGTTAAGACTGCACATATGTAGTCTATTTTGAGAGCTCACATCGACACGTCTGCTCAGCTCGACATCCAGTTTTATCGTCATATTGATATCTAGGTCAACTTTGAATGTTAGTCATGTCTAGTAAAACAATAGGTCACTAGGTCAAATCATAGAAAAACTTTGTTAACACTCTAGAGGCTACAATTCTCATTGGATCTTAATAAAACTTGGTCAAAATGTTTGCCTAATTGATATCTAGGTCAAGACTCAGTTTAAATGTGAGTCATGTCCGATCAAAAACTAGGTTACTAGGTCAAAAATTGACTGAATCTTTGGGATCACAATCAAGTAGTCCAGAATCAAATTCAGGGACTGTTCTCAGTCCTGCCGATAGAGGTGTTGTGAGCAGAATTGTGACATAATCATCATGGCATCAAACCTGATTAACTAGTGTTTCAGCAGAGGGAAATGGGTTTTTAAATGAATAATATAAAAAAAAAATCAAAATGTTATGGAATCGCAATCAAGTGGTCTGGAATCAGTCATTGGCATTCGTTAAATTCCAGTTTTTACTTGATTGACAAATTACATGGAATCATTCAATACAGTTCTACAAATCATTGAAATCTTTTGTTAACAACCTAGAGGTCACTACAAATCTCATTGGATGATTAGATCTTAATGAAACTTGGTCAAAATGATTGCCTCATTGAAATCTAGAACAAGGTTGATGCGGGTCATGTCAAGTCAGAAACTAGGTCACAAGGTCAAGTTTTACATGGTGTACCAAGGTGAGTGCTCTTGGCCCTCTTGTTTGTATAGCTTTATCAACAAAATGTTGTCTTGTCCAGTCACTTTGGAACATTGCGAAATGAGGGCCATGGCCCTTTTATAGCTTGTCTGTTTGGAAGAAAACAACAAGCTATTGTCATTAATTTGGTGTCTGCGTCATTTGCATCATCATCCTTAACCCTTTACCTCATAGCCTGTTTACAGTTTTGAATACAGGTGACCACTTAAAGCAGGTTGAAAGTAAAGCAGAATGTGCCTTAAGGCACATTCTGCTTTACTTTCAGCCTGCTTTAAGCTAAAATCTGCTAAGCTATGTAATATATTTGTAACGTTAATTGTTCATGAGGGTATAAACTGGAACTATTTTCTTCAGCGGAGGAATAAATTAAATACGCTAAAAGTCGCTTCTATGGGGGAAAGGGTTAATTGTGGTTGTAAAAGTCAGTGTCTGATATCTTAACATTGGACATATACTTTAGAACTACATGTGATACAGATTTTATATTTGGTATGTGTGCTCACCTCAAACATATCGTGAGCTCAGTGAAATTTGGGTCATGTCCGAGAAAGGTCAAGGTTATTAAGAGGTAATTAAGAGGTAAAATAGGGTGGGTTTAATATTCTCCATAACTTTGGAACTATATGTGATAGAGACTTAATATTAAGCATACATATTTAATTTAAGAAGCTCTTAAGCTCAGTACAACTTGGGTCAGGGGCCTCCGTGGTCTAGTGGTATAGTTACTGTGACTTACATCACTAAGCTCCTCACCGCTGTGAGTTCGAATCCCAGTTGGATCGTTCGGATTTTTCATGTGGGGAAGCCTTCCAGCTGGCTTGCGGAAGGTCCGTGGTTCTACCCAGTTGCCGATTTGTGCCTGAAACAGTGCATAAAGGACTTCTAGGGTCTTCCTCCACCTATAATTAGCTGGACGTTGCGATATGACTGAAATACTGTTGAAAGCGACGTAAAATAAAAAAAACCAACTTGGGTCATGTCAGACGACTCTGAAACAACATGTAATAGAAGTTTCTATTTTAGCATGTCTGCTCAATGCAAGAACCTCTTGAGCTCAGTACAACTTTTATCATGGTAGACAAATGTGAAGGTCATTTACAGGTCATTTAAAGGTCAAATAAGTTCAATTTAGCATATGCTATAACTTTGGAACTGAATATGGTATGTGTACTCAACATAATAATAAGTAGCCCTTCTGAGCTCAGTACAAGTTGGGTGATGTCAGACAAAGGTCTAGGTTATCTATTAGGATAACAAAACAGACGAGTGCTGGCACCCACATATGGTGCTCTCGTTTTGACATAATATTATTGTGTGAAATAAAGTGGTCATATAGCAGTATTGACTACAATACTGAATTCAATTGGACTCATTTACAGCAGTCATTATCCTTATTTGTACTCGACATTCACCTCATTCATATATTGATTATGACTGCTGTGTACTTGTCCAATAGAACTCAGTATTGTACTCAACATTGTTAAGTAACTTCATACTATCATCATTCTAGATTCTATCATATGAACTATTACACAGGGCTCCAGATAAGAGGTAGTTATTTCAACAAATCATACATTTTCTCACTCATTTCAGGACCAAATCCTATGGTGTTACTCCTCATTAGAATCGTCTCGAAGAGACGATTCTAATAGGTAGTGACACCATAGGGTTTAATTCAGAAATAAAGATTTAGATTTTGAAAAACTACTCTTATCTGGTGCTCTGTTACATCAGGTCACAGAATATGCTTATAGTTGGAGAAGCACCTTTTAGCACATTTAACTTCTCCTTCAATGAAGAAAATAGTTCCAATTAATACAGTAATAAACATATACCATAAGAACTACTTTCTATATCCTAGCAGATGGTAGCTTAAAGCAGGCTGAAAGTAAAGCAGAATGTGCCTTAAGGTGCTTTCTGCTTTATTATTTTCAACATGCTTTTAGTGCTCACCTGTCTTCAAAACTCGAAACAGGCTATAGAGGAAATTAAGGGTTAACTATTTGCACACTGTCTGCGGGAGCCGTGATTATCCGTGCAAACAGTTCAAATCCTGATGAGATGCCATAAAACCTGTTGTGTCATCAAGATCCAAATTGTTGAACTGTCTGACCCTTTATAAAAACAGCATTTTAAAAAGGATAACTTTAGAACAGTAGCAGACGACAATTGTTGCATATGAAAAGATTACCTAGTATGCAAAGAGCTTAGAGTTCTTCCTGCTAGCAGAAAACAAATGGTTAAGCAGATAACAAACTCAAAGATAATTCACATGTTTTTTGTTTTTTTTAAGCACCCAGACTTCATTGGACGCGAGAGTCAAAAGAAAGGCTCAATAAGGTGGTGGGTTTTTTGAGAGAGGACGCTGTTGGAAATTTTTCGGGACCACTTGTCTGTAAGTACAGTCAAACTTCTATATTTCGAACTCATTTAACTCGAACTATCCGATAGTTTGAATATGAAAAGCATTATTTCATGCTGGATTAAGTCAAACATACCCATATTTCAAAGTTAAAATGTGGCTGAGCCACATTTCAACTTTGAAATACGGGTATGTTCGACAAAACCGACTTGGAGATATCAATACAATGACATTATGTATTATATAATATACACACGGTCTAAGGTTATAAAGTATCTGGGTTGAGTCTGATACAGTGGAACCTGTGAAAACCGGACGCCCTCCGGACTGACCCGATCGTCCGGTTTTCAGAGGTGTCCGGTTTAGTCAGGTTTATTGAGTGTCGGCAGATTGCCACTAATATGTGTACATGTACTCGTGTTCCCCATGCGCCGTTCAATACACATTACTTTATTCTAATACATTTATTTTAAATGTTTGTTTATTTGCCTTATGTGAACACGAAGTGTTTCTTGATTCATTGTATCAAACGAATAAATAAAATACTGACATGAGTAACGTGTTATCTTTCATTTCCATTGGTGTTTTGTTTTGGAATCCATTTTTAAAAGTTTACACCGTCATTTTGAAAAACTCACGATCACATGATCACCACGTAACAATCATTTATAAACTAAATTTAGCCCATATGTAATGAACATCAATTTCCTCTTTCACTGACGACGGACATGCAAATGTACATGTAGTTTAGATCCTGATAAGAAACCAAGAAATTTGGCGTCTGATCATGATCCGGAATGCTTGAAACCTGAATGTCTTTAAGAAAAAACTTATTTTTCGAAGAAGAAAACAAGTCTCCGGCATTGAAGGTGTTAATTTGAATTCGAGTCAATGAAAGAATGAATAGACACAAAAATAACGATTTAGAGATAAAGAATTTTTAGCTTGCCTGTTCGTAGAACAGCAGAGCTAATGTCATACCCCCGGCGTGGGCGTGGGCGTGGCCAAGGTTAAAGTTTTTTGGACGGGTTGTTTTAAAGCTTAATATTTGTGCTAGGGTTATAAAATGTTGTATGGAGGTTCATTTGGGGTTAAACATTGATGTTATGATGTTGGAATTTAAAAATAATTTTAATTTATGTCAATTTTTGACATGTTTTGGACTTAGGTTTTTCTACTACAAATCACCAGGTTAAAGTTTTTTGGACGGGTTGTTTTAAAGTTTAATACTTGTGCTAGGGTGCTTTAATTTTGTATGGAGGTTCATTAGGGGTCAAACATTGATGTTATGCAGTTGAAATTTAAAAATGATTTTAAATTTTGTAAATATTTGACACGATTTGTACTTAGGTGTTTTCCTACTCAACACCAGGTTAAAGTTTTTTGGACGGGTTGTTTGATAGTTTAATACTTGTGCTAAGGTGCTGAAATTTTGTATGGAGGTTCATTAGGGGTCAAACATTGATGTTATGCAGTTAAAATTTAAAAATAATTTTAATATTTGTCAATTTTGACACAATTTGGACTTCGTTGTTTTGACTACAAATCACCAGGTTAAAGGTTGCACGGGTTGTTTAAAGTTTTATATAACTAGACTAAGACTCAACATTAATTTAATAATAGTTCTAAACTGAAAATTGATTTTCTTTTGATACAACATTTTTTTTAGACTTAAACTTTAAACAGGCGAGCATCAGGTGGCTTTGACACCCATTTCTGGTTATTTTACCAAAGTAGCGATCTAGAGGAAAATAAAGAAGGTTACCCATGTAACAAATCGATAAACACAGAATTCAAAACTGTAAAACTTCTATAAATCCCCTTCGTTGTCATGACGCCCTTAACTTTAACCCGTTTGCCTACTGGTCGCGACTTAACTGGTTTTTTTGCAAACAGTTGACTTCCAGATCAGACACCGCGTTTCGCGGCATCTGATCTGGATCCAAACTGTTTGACTCTCGTCTTTAGGTTTTTAACAACTTCAGCAGGCCTGAGTGACAACACAGGTGACTTACACTGGTGTAAGTCCTCCGTGGTGACAAACAGCATGGATCCTGATGAGATGTCGCGTTACTGTCGTCTGCTTGTTCCAAAATTAGAATTGTTAGAAATTTATTTTCAAAATACGGTCTGAGCACGGAATTATAAACTTCGCTGTATACTTCCGTGGTCTGAGTGACAAACAGTTTGGTTCCTGATGAGACGCTGCGATTCGTGGCGTCTCATTGATCTGTTTTCAAAGGAAATTAAAGACTATTCAGAAATGACACTTTCACACAGTATGTTAACTTCAGATTTTCTCAAGATAATTAAAATCGTCAATCTATGAAACTATGGAAACAAAGATGTTTTATAGATCTAGTCAAATAAAGAGCTGTAATTAATAATGAAAAAGCCGCAACAGGTTTAATTTTTATTACTGTTAATAAGTCTGCAAACATTTGCGATTGAGTAAGCGCTATTTTGTAAGTCTATGTTATGTGAGAGCACATCAGTTATGATGATTCCGCGGTCATAAATTTGTTTTCACAGTTTCTCCCGTCAATAGCAATAAAGTTGACACCTAGATGTGTTATAAATGCCGACTAATAGTACAGTACACACAGGGTGTTTTAAAACAATGGCGACGCGACACCCAAGAGCGTGAAGCCAGGAAAGTTTGTTTCCGTTCGGCAGGATTGACTGTCCGGTTTACAGAGGTCAAAATGAGCTGAAATTAAGCAAATTATGGCGGTGACCCGTCCGGTATTCGGTTTCCAGAGGGTCCGGTGTATACAGGTTATTTTTTACAAAGGACAAAGAAGGGAAAATTCCGGACCGGACGAACCGTCCGATATCCAGAGTATTCCGGTTTACACAGGGTCAGGTTTTCACAGGTTCCACTGTATTAGTCTCAAGCATTTGATTTGTCAGAATTGACCAAACAATTGCTTGAGAACTACGTTAGACTAAACTCAAAAGCTTTATAACCTTGGAGCCAGGGCTCTAGATAAAAGGAGTATTTAAACAAGAAATATCTTTAAAAAAGATATTCAGCGGAATGAGTGGTTGAACTAATGCTATAGATGGGTGTGCAAAATTGAATGAAATTGAGGTTTTCAAAGAATTGTAATATCTTGGATTGAAAAGCAAAAAATACAAGTATACAAAAAAAGTGACAATGGAAACAGTAACTTTTATTTAAAATGCAAAACTATCATGTACAGAAATGCAAAACAAAACAATAATTTTACCCATATCCTAGCTACTGGTAGGAGATCCTTACATTAATCTATTGTTCTATTTATCAAACTTCATTCATAGAGTTTCTTGAAACAAACTATAACTAAATAAACTACTGTGCACAGTCTGCTGTAGATTCTCTCACACTTCACTCTTGTAAATAATGATGAAACAACACAATTGTGTTTAACTCACTTGAGGCCATTTATTATATTGCTATTAATGTATGGTAAATATGTACAAATAGATAGTTAACAATTAAAACCAATTTGTAGTAAACAATAACAAACACCTAGCTTCCTTTGTATATCTATAAAAAGATTTCAGTTGTCATATCTTAAAATAGAAGCATGATTGCATCAGCACAGTGTAGTAAATTGCAGTCTGTGTCTCTAAATTTTACACTCACACTTCCTATCTGGTAAAACACTAATTTTGCATAGACCAGCCTACAGGGCTCCAGATAAGAGGGACTAAACTGAACAAATCACATTTTCTCACTCATTTCAGCACCAAACCCTATGGTGTTACTACTCATTTTGATCGTCTCGAAGAGACGATTCAAATGAGTAGTGACACTATAGGGTTTAATGCAGAAATAAAGATTTTGAGTTTTGAAATACACCCCTTATCTGGAGCCCTGGTTACGATCCAATCAGACAATTCAGTTTTCAACAGGTGCTCTTGATTCTAAATTTCTGATCAAATATAATTGGTTGAATATGTATGTCTAAATAGAAACAATTCAGCTCTGCTGAAAAAAACAGGATCACTACACATTAGAATAACCTCTTATTGTCGATAAGGTTTGACCTGACGGTTCATGCATATTCCGTCTTTTTCCGTAAGTTATTCGTTAGCTTCCGAAAACAACAACAGTGTATTGAGAATAGACAATTCAACGGTGACTCGAACTGGAATTGTGTTATCGGTTATAGATAAATACAGTCGGTGATGGCTCAGTGGTAAGGTCGCCGCGCTACCAAGGTAAGGGTATTGGGTTCGATCCCCGGTAGAGTTTTGTATTATTTATTGAATATGTACATGTATTTTTTTTAAAAATGCGGATAGACGCATGCAAACCATGACATTCATGCAATTGCATGTACATGTATATGAAATAGAGTACAGTGCTACTTGCCTAGGAAAAACTTGGCTAGAAAACTGGTCCAAAGAACACCACGTTATGCAAAACACTCCCAGAAAGCACTATGCGTTACTTTTGTATTTCGTCAAGCATCAAAAGGCATCAGGCAGCAGGCCGTTTTTTTTCTTCAAAAAAATTGCTGACTGATTTATTTTAGTATCGTTTAAGGCATACTTTACTGTTAAATGAAAGCACTTGCCTATATAAAGCACTCAATATTCTATACATATGTAGTCGGAAGAAATAAAAAAGATATCAAAATGGAAAAATACAGTCTGAATACAATTAGATACTATATTTAATTAACACAAAATACTTTTACGGCTAATATACTAAAAAAATATTTACAGCCGAGGTTTACAAAACAGTACCGAGAATCGAACCCACGACCCTTCCACAACGAGTCATTAACGCTATCCATTCAGCTATTGCAACACAGTGACTTTTGGTTATCGGCTAAGGTATTTATCGTGAGATCTATAAATAAAGTATCCGGAAACTCCCGATTGTACCACCGATTGTACCAACGAAAGCTGGCGGAAAGTGATGACCGTCAGGTCAAACCTTATTGATAATACCTCTTATCTGGAGCCCTGCATGATACCAATAGTGATCAACAAACAGGTTGTTGCTTAACCCATTACCCCATAGCCCATTTCTAATATTGAAGGTAAATGCCCACTTAAAGCAGGTTGAAAGTAAAGCAGAATACATCTTAAGGCACATTCTGTTTTACTTTCAGGCATTGATGATCCTTAACAGAAGTGCCTGTATTGATAATAGGGCTGCGAGGAATACACCCAATACTATCATGATAGCGAATATAAATATGTATCACCATACTCAGGAATACAAGTACACAATGCCTTAAGGCGCATTCTCAGTCAATCTGTAGGGCTGTAACTAATACATCATGTTTCAAATATGAATAAACATCATGATATAGGGTGACGAATACAAATAATTATTCATTAAGGCGAATGCAATAGTTTCTTCTTGTGAAATCTCTTATATTTCATTACTACTGATTTGTATCCTGTTTATATCTTTTCATTTAATTGTTATCTTTTGAAAAAATAAGGATATTTAAGCAGTGAGTTTTTAGTGTGTCATATTTATTTCCAGCTCATATCATAGCTTGTTTTTCGGGACTAAAATGGTACTGGAGACAGTAGAGAGTGTTATTAATAAATAAGCTGCAGTTTTCACCTCTTTTAGTTGTTTGAAGTTTTTGTAATTTTATTGGAAAATATTCGGTTCTCGAACATATGAATAGGATACGTATTTACCAAAATCAGAATATTCCATTTCACGAATATTCAAGTGTATTGTTACAGCCCTAGCATTCTGCTTTACTTTCAACCTGCTTTAAGTAATCACGCTTAAAAAATCAAAATTTTGAAAGTCTTAGGATTTTTCATGGTCAACTTATGGCATCCCAGTGTTCTGGAATTAAACAAAATACTACAAATTATTCAAATGTGCAATCCAAGTTATTTCTCAGTACCTGTTTGTGTGTTTGTTTTGGTTGCTGGTAGTGTAGGGGTAGGAGAGACATATGGCTCCAATGTTAGTAAGCCTTTGAGTTGAGTCTGGATTAGTTCCCAAGCATTTGATTGGTCAGATTTGAGCCTAGGCACAAATCTGACCAATCAAATGCTTGAGAACGATAACACATTAAAGTCAAAAGCTATATAATATAATCTTGGGTACTGTTTCCCTTGAAAACTAATCTCTAGTTTCTTACTGAGATAGGGGCCTCCGTGGTTTAGTGGTATTGTCACTGTGACTTACATCACTAAGCTCCTCACGGCTGTGAGTTCGAATCCCAGTAGGGTCGTTTGGATTTTTCATGTGGGGATGCCTTCCAGCTGGCATGCTGAAGTTGGTGGTTCTACCCAGTTGCCGCTTTGTGCCTGAAACAGTGCATAAAAGGGCTTCTGGGGTCTTCCTCCACCTGTAATTAGCTGGACGTCGCGATATAACTGAAATACTGTTGAAAGCGACGTAAAATCATAACAAATCAAATCAAATCTTACTGAGATACCTTTTCATGTGTTGCCATAGAAACTTTGTACTGCATCCTGATATGGTGATGCTTAAAGCAGGCTAAAAGTAAGGAGCTTGACTGCTTTACTTTTAGCCTGAATTAATTAAGGGTGTATGAAACTCATGAATTTGGGAATTTTTCAAAGTATATGAAAACACTCTATGATGGTTTTGTATTGAAGAACTATTTAGATGAATGAATAAATAGAAAAAATGTACCTTTTGGTGAACAACAGTTGGCTCTACGGTCATGTAAAATTTACCCCACCCACTTTTTTAGCTCACCTGAGCTAGCTCAGGGTGAGCTATTGCAATCCTTGAATGTCCGTCGTCTGTCGTGCGTCGTCCGGCGTCAACAATTTTGGTGTTTACACTCTAGAGACCACAATATTTATCCAATCTTTCTCAAACTTGCACAGATGGTATATTGCCATAAGAGTTCAGATGAGTTCGATTTTGGTTGAAATCGGACAAATAGGTAATGAGTTATCTACCTTTGAATTGCTGAAAATGCCATATTTAACATTGTTTACACTCTAGAGGCCACAATATTTATCCAATCTTTCTAAAACTTGCTCAGATTGTATATGACCACAAGAGTTCAGATGAGTTTGATTTTGGTTGAAATCGGACAAAAAGATAAAGAGTTATCTACCTTTGAACTGCTGAAAATGCCATATTTATCAGTGTTTACATTCTAGAGTTCACAATTTTTATCCAATCTATCTCAAACTTGCTGAGATTGTATATGACTATAAGAGTTCAGATTAGTTTGATTATGGTTGAAATCAAAAGAATAGGTCGAGAGGTATCTACCTTTGAATTGCTGAAAATGCCATATTTAAGGGTGTTTACTCTCTAGAGGCCACACTATTTATCCAAGCTCTCTCAAACTTGCCCAGATTGTATATTACCATAAGAGTTCAATAAAGGGTGATTATGGTTGAAATCGGACAAATAGATCAAGAGTTATCTACCTTTGAATTGTTGAAAATGCCATATTTTACAGCGTTTACACTCTTGCAAGTACAGTTTTCCATGGATTTTGATTATACTTGTACACAAAGTATATAGCTATACGTTCTCGAAGATGTTCAATTATTGTTGAAATCTAATCATTGTGGCAATAGTTACCTGCCCTTGATATACTTTGATATGCTAGAAAAAGGCTTCATTTCAGTATTGTTTAGGCTCTAGTTATCTGCCTTTGATGTACTCTACTATACTAGAGTAGGTCGACAAACTTGAATGGATTTAGAATAAAACGGATGAAATTCAAAGGTAAAGCTATCAGGCTTCATTACAAATGGTGAGCGATATCAGGGCCTTCAGGCCCTCTTGTCTTAATTTGTCATTTTCAAACAGCCCGCTTCAATAAAATCAATTTCAAATGAAAACAAATATGATAATTTGGTTTTGTGTTATTTATTTCCTGTCTATGGTAGTATTTCTTCACACAAAAACTAATTCAAGAGAAAACAGGCACAAAATGTGAAATTTATAAAGCTCTAAATATCATCGATATGGTACTTTTTTGTAAATTTTGTAAAGGGAGATAACTCTTTTTTCTTTAATAACGCAAAATTTTCAACACTGACCTTTCAATTTCTTTTCATATTTTGAATTGCCTTAGCATGGGCTTTCATCTGGTAGAATATAAGGAAAAGTTTAATACTAGAACTATTTCATTTTCAAACTTTTTTTTTTCTTTCATGAAATAAAAAATCTAATAAAATCATGCCCTATAAAAAACATATTTTTGATATTCAAGGATCCATATTGTTCAAACCTGGTGCCTGCTTTGTCTAAATTTGGTTTCTATATGTGAAAATACCACCATAGACATGAAATAAGTAATGAAAACCCAAATTACCATGTTTGTTTTGTTTTGAAATGGATTTTACTGAAGCTTGTACTCTGAATGGTAGTCTACCAACATTACTGTTTTTGACCTCTCATGGCATGTCGTGTAGACAGATTACATCCACCTGATTTGTGTTCAGTGAACATATCTTAGAAATTCTAGGGGGGATGTAAAGTCGAAAAGTTCAAATTAAGGTCAGAAATGAGGTCAAAGGTCAACAATTGCAGATTTTTGCATACCATAATATATACCTAACTTTATTTACATTTCAAATGTATCAAATAAACTATTTTTGGTTAAAATAAGTGCACAAATGTCTGTAATTGCTAAATATTATGAAAAATAGTAAGATATAACAGTCAATGTCCTTTTCCAGGGGCAATAACTCTGATTTTCCTCTTTGTTTTTTATATTTTTTTAGTTATTTTTTCGTTATTTTTGTCTGTGTTCTTATAACATCAAATTATCTTTCTTTACACCTTTGACATAAAGCAACAATTCAATATGCAAATGAAAGTAATTATTACAGTCATTGCCCTTTTCCAGGGGCAATAACTCTGATTTTCCTCTTTCTATTTTACTTTTTATGGGAATTTGTTTTCGTTATTGTTTGACTGTTTTCTTATAACATCAAACATCTTTATCTTTACACCTTTGACATAAAGCAACGATTCAATATGCAAATTAAAGTAAATATTACAGTCAATCCTCTATTCCAGGGGCAATAACTCTGGTTTCTCTGTTCCATATTTAACTTTTAATGGGAATTTGTTTTTGTTATTTTTTTTACTGTTTTCTTATAACATCTTATGTTTTTAGCTCGCCTGTACGTAGAACATGATGAGCTATTGCAATACCCCCGGTGTAGTTGTCGTTGTTGTCGTCGTCGTTGTCGTCGTCGTGAGCGGCGTAAACAATTTTAAGAAAATGTCTATAACTTCTATGTTGTTTAGGTTTCGAAAAATGCCTTTAAACTTCTATGTCCCTTGAGGTATTGCTTCAATAGTTGGTATGTGTGTGTAAATAAATGGACAAGACCTTTCCATGCACAGAAAAATTTAGACCCCTGTGACCTTGACCTTGAACTTAGGGCCTGCGTTTAGGTTTCGAAATCTGCGTTTAGGTTTTGAAAAATGCCTTTAACTTCTATATCCATTAAGGTATTGCTTCCATAGTCGGTATGTGTGTGTATATAGACATGACCTTTCCATGCACAGAAAAATTTAGACCCCTGTGACCTTGAACTTAGGGCCTGCGTTTAGGTTTCGAAATCTGCGTTTAGGTTTCGAAAAATGCCTTTAACTTCTATATCCCTTAAGGTATTGCTTCCATAGTCTGTATGTGTTTGTATGTAGACAAGACCTTTCCATGCTCAGAAAAATTTAGACCCCTGTGACCTTGAACTTAGGGCCTGCGTTTAGGTTTCGAAATCTGCGTTTAGGTTTCGAAAAATGCCTTTAACTTCTATGTCCCTTGAGGTATTGCTTCAATAGTTGGTATGTGTGTGTATATGGACAAGACCTTTCCATGCACAGAACAATTTAGACCCCTGTGACCTTGAACTTAGGGCCTGCGTTTAGGTTTCGAAATCTGCGTTTAGGTTTCGAAAAATGCCTTTAACTTCTATGTCCCTTGAGGTATTGCTTCCATAGTTGGTATGTGTGTGTAAATGGACAAGACCGTTCCAGGCACAGAAAAATTTAGACCCCTGTGACCTTGACCTTGAACTTAGGGCCTGCGTTTAGGTTTCGAAATCTGCGTTTAGGTTTAGAAAAATGCCTTTAACTTCTATGTCCCTTGAGGTATTGCTTGAATAGTCGGTATGTGTGTGTATATAGACATGACCTTTCCATGCACAGAAAAATTTAGACCCCTGCGACCTTGACCTTGAACTTAGGGCCAGCGTTTAAATTTCGAAATCTGCGTTTAGGTTTCGAAAAATGCCTTTAACTTCTATGTCCCTTAGGTATTGCTTCAATAGTTGGTATGTGTGTGTATATTGACAAGACCTTTCCATGCACAGAAAAATTTAGACCCCTGTGACCTTGACCTTGAACTTAGGGCCTGCGTTTAGGTTTCGAAATCTGCCTTTAACTTCTATGTCCCTTGAGGTATTGCTTCAATAGTTGGTATGTGTGTGTATATGGACAAGACCTTTCCATGCACAGAACAATTTAGACCCCTGTGACCTTGAACTTGAACTTAGGGCCTGCGTTTAGGTTTCGAAAGCTGTGTTTAGGTTTCAAAAAATGCCTTTAAACTTCTATGTCCCTTGAGGTATTGCTTCCATAGTTGGTATGTGTGTGTATATGGACAAGACCGTTCCATGCACTGAAAAATTTAGACCCCTGTGACCTTGACCTTGAACTTAGGGCCTGCGTTTAGGTTTCGAAATCTGCGTTTAGGTTTAGAAAAATGCCTTTAACTTCTATGTCCCTTGAGGTATTGCTTCAATAGTCGGTATGTGTGTGTATATAGACATGACCTTTCCATGCACAGAAAAATTTAGACCCCTGTGACCTTGACCTTGACCTTGAACTTAGGGCCTGCGTTTAGGTTTCGAAATCTGCGTTTAGGTTTCGAAAAATGCCTTTAACTTCTATGTCCCTTAGGTATTGCTTCAATAGTTGGTATGTGTGTGTATATGGACAAGACCTTTCCATGCACAGAAAATTTTTGACCCCTGTGACCTTGACCTTGAACTTAAGGCCTGCGTTTAGGTTTTGAAATCTGTGTTTAGGTTTCGAAAAATGCCTTTAAACTTCTATGTCCCTTGAGGTATTGCTTCCATAGTTGGTATGTGTGTGTATATGGACAAGACCGTTCCATGCACAGAAAATTTAGACCCCTGTGACCTTGACCTTGAACTTAGGGCCAGCGTTTAGGTTTTGAAATCTGCGTTTAGGTTTTGAAAAATGCCTTTAACTTCTATATCCATTAAGGTATTGCTTCCATAGTCGGTATGTGTGTGTATATAGACATGACCTTTCCATGCACAGAAAAATTTAGACCCCTGCGACCTTGACCTTGAACTTAGGGCCAGCGTTTAAATTTCGAAATCTGCGTTTAGGTTTCGAAAAATGCCTTTAACTTCTATGTCCCTTAGGTATTGCTTCAATAGTTGGTATGTGTGTGTATATTGACAAGAGCTTTCCATGCACAGAAAATGTTTGACCCCTGTGACCTTTACCTTGAACTTAGGGCCTGCGTTAAGGTTTCGAAATCTGTGTTTAGGTTTCGAAAAATGACTTTAACTTCTATGTCCCTTGAGGTATTGCTTCAATAGTTGGTATGTGTGTGTATATTGACAAGACCGTTCCATGCACAGAAAAATTTAGACCCCTGTGACCTTGAACTTGAACTTAGGGCCTGCGTTTAGGTTTCGAAATCTGCGTTTAGGTTTTGAAAAATGCCTTTAACTTCTATGTCCCTTGAGGTATTGCTTCAATAGTTGGTATGTGTGTGTATATGGACAAGACCTTTCCATGCACAGAAAATTTTTGACCCCTGTGACCTTGACCTTGAACTTAGGGCCTGCATTTAGGTTTCAAAATCTGTGTTTAGGTTTCGAAAAATGCCTTTAAACTTCTATGTCCCTTGAGGAATTGCTTCCATAGTTGGTATGTGTGTGTATATAGACATGACCTTTCCATGCACAGAAAAATTTAGACCCCTGTGACCTTGACCTTGAACTTAGGGCCTGCGTTTAGGTTTCGAAATCTGCGTTTAGGTTTTGAAAAATGCCTTTAACTTCTATATCCATTAAGGTATTGCTTCCATAGTCGGTATGTGTGTGTATATAGACATGACCTTTCCATGCACAGAAAAATTAAGACCCCTGTGACCTTGAACTTAGGGCCTGCGTTTAGGTTTCGAAATCTGCGTTTAAGTTTCGAAAAATGCCTTTAACTTCTATGTCCCTTGAGTTATTGCTTTCATAGTTGGTATGTATGTGTATATGGACAAGACCTGTACATGCACAGAAAAATTTAGACCCCTGTCACCTTGACCTTGAACTTAGGGCCTGCGTTTAGGTTTCGAAATCTGCGTTTAGGTTTTGAAAAATGCCTTTAACTTCTATATCCATTAAGGTATTGCTTCCATAGTCGGTATGTGTGTGTATATAGACATGACCTTTCCATGCACAGAAAAATTAAGACCCCTGTGACCTTGAACTTAGGGCCTGCGTTTAGGTTTCGAAATCTGCGTTTAAGTTTCGAAAAATGCCTTTAACTTCTATGTCCCTTGAGTTATTGCTTTCATAGTTGGTATGTATGTGTATATGGACAAGACCTGTACATGCACAGAAAAATTTAGACCCCTGTCACCTTGACCTTGACCTTGAACTTAGGGCCTGTGTTTAGGTTTAGAAAAATGCCTTTAACTTCTATGTCCTTTGAGGTATTGCTTTCATAGTTGGTATGTATGTGTATATGGACATGACCTTTCGATGCACAGAAACATTTTGACCCCTGTGACCTTGACCTTGAACTAAGAGCCTGTGTTTAGGTTTCGAAATCTAGGTTTAAGTTTTGAAAATCCATTTAACTTCTATATCCTTTGAGGTATTGCTTTCATAGTTGGTATGTGTGTGTATATGGACAAGACCTTTCCATGCACAGATAAATTTGGACCCTTGTGACCTTGAACTTAGGGCCTGTGTTTAGGTTTTGAAAAATGCCTTTTACTTCTATGTCCCTTGAGGTATTGGTTTCATAGTTGGTTTATGTGTGTATATGGACAAGACCTTTCCAGGCACTGCAAAATTTAGACCCCTGTGACCTTGACTTTGAACTTAGGGCCAATGTTTAGTTTTCGAAATCTGTGTTTTGGTTTTTCAAATTTTTTATTTCTTCTATGTCCATTGAAATATTCCTTTCATATTCAGTTTGCATGTGTATATGGACAACATCTTTCCTTGCATGCAAAATGTTTGAGCCCTCTGACCTTGACCTTGAACTAAGGACCCGCGTTTAGGTTTCAAAGTCTGCGTTTAGGTTTCTCAAAATTTCTTTAACTCATATATCCATTGAGATATTTCTTTCATATTTGGCATGCATGTGTATATGGACACGATCTTTCCATGCATGCAAGAAAATTAGCCCAGTGTCCTTGACCTTGAACTAAGATCGCGAAAGGTTTTAGGTTTCGAAATCTGCGTTTAGGTTTAAAAAATGCTTATAATTCCTATGTCCCTTGAGGTGTTATTTTCATATTTGATTTGCCAGTGTATATGGACAAGACCTTTCCATGCAGGCAAAAAGGTTGACCTCTGTGACCTTGAGTGTGCTTTTAAGTTTCTAAAGGTGCCGGTGGCGAGCTTTGTTGTCTCTCTGACAACTCTTGTTCTATTCCTTTTTTATTTTTAATGAGAATTGTTTGCGTTATTATTGACTGTTTTATTAAATGATAGAGAGGTTTCGATTTCTTACGTGTACGGGTACGGGTACGTGTGACCACAAGTTCCCTTTCACGACTAAAAGATTTGTAAAGAGGGTTTCGATTTCATTTACGTGAACGTGTACGTGTGGTGAAAACGTGATTATTCCCCAATAAAAGCGTTTTAAACGCTAAAACTATTATTTCAATTGCAAACAGTTTAGAGCCAGATCAGACGCCGGGTAACCCGGCGCGCGATCAGGCTCCAAACTGTTTGCCACTCAGGCTCAAATGAGTCGTCAAAATTGTCAGAAAATTGCCATTTTACCCATATAATGCACTGCGTTTGCGTTTCGTTTGCGTTTAAACGAGAAAGAATAACGTTTTCTTCACTGTGCATATTATGTTTACACGTATTTTCTAAATTGTGTTTCCAAATTGGACAACTTGTACAATCATGCATGATGTAGGTCTTAGTTTACTGTGTTATATTAATCCTTGATGTAGCCAATAGTGGAGAAACGTCATTCTTTCCAAATAAACGCGTTTAGGCTAAAACTAGTACTTCCCCTGCAAACAGTTTGGAGCCATATCACACGCCGGGTAACCCGGCATCTGAATACGCTTCCAACATTTTTTATCTCAGATGAAATTAATTTGTTATAAATTTCAAAAATTGTAATTTTCTGCATTTTAATGTATTGTCTGCGTTTCGTCTTCCATCGATGGGCATGTCTGCATCTCTTATTGCGTCGGCGATACTTTCCCAGCGTTTTTTGTTTTTGATGGGGTTTTTGTGCAATACCTCTCTCAACAGCTTGAGAACATCAAGCGTTGCTTTGAAAAGAACAATTTTTACGGGATGATGCCTTTTTTCTGTAAAATAAGTCAGCTTTAATATATGTATAGCGTTAGATTAGGTATCGATCTATATAGATCTATATAGAAAAAAATATGTTCTCAAATTAGAGAAACATGATAAAATTTATGTTAGATCCAAAAAGATATATATATATAGAGAGAGAGAAAGAGAGAGAGAAAGAGAGAGAGAGAGGGGGATGGAGAGAGTGGGATGGAGAGAGTGGGAGAGAGAGGGAAAAAAGAAATAGAGAGAAAGAAAGAAATAGAGAGGGTGACAGAGATATAGAGACAAACATACACAGCCAGAGAGACACATATAGAAAATGAGACAAAGAGAGACACGCACACAAAGAGACGCGATGGTGAGAGATAGAGATGGAGCAAAATAGAGGAGTAAAACAAAGATATATATAGAGAGAGAGCGACAGAAAGAGAGAGAGAGAGAGTAATAGACATACAGGAACAAAGAGAAAGAGAAGGAAACAGAGAGACACACAAGGAGACAGACAAAACAGAGAGAGAGGGAGAGACAGCAGTTAGAGAAAAGGCGAGATATAGAGATAAAGAGAGAGAGAGGGAAAGAGAGACGAAGTGACAGATCGGACAGATAGGCAGACCCATAGACATGCGCAATCGGAGACAGACAGACAGAGACACAGAGTTAAAGAGAGAGACAAAGAGAGATAGACATACATACAAAGGCAGATAAAGACAGACGCATGCACCTTGCGCGCACATTGAACACACATACATGCACATATTTTCTATTTGTTTAGTACTCAGGGAAGGATTATGTATCATTTGAAAGGCTGATATCAAGTTTTATCAGTCGTTTCAAGCGACTTTTTTGGCTGTGGATTATAGCGTGTAACCGTGTCACCTAATCCGATATTTCACTCTTTAAACTCAAATCTCTGAAAAAATAAATACATACAAAATGAAGATAGGGGTTTGTACCAACATTCTATTAAATAACATTTACATGAGCTATATAAATAATAGGAATAAAATGATGATGAACTTACACGTTTTACCCTAACGGGTAGACTGTATGCCACACGTTATCAACTTGTAAATCAAAAGATAGGTGCGCATACCTTGATTACGTCACGATGGTATTCTGCACAAAAAGCAAGCTACAGGTATATGTACACGTACAAGTAAGAAATCGAAATCTCTCTAATATCGAACTTTTTTGGGTTTACTTACACTTTTAATAAAAGCAGCAGTTTTATAATCAAATAAAATATAATCTTACATTCAATGTTCTTTCTAGGGGCAATAACTCTGGTTTTTTTCTTTCTTTTTTATGTTTGTTTGTTTGTTATTTATTGTCTGTTTTCTTATAAAAATCAAACTACTTTTATGTACATTTACATCATTGACATGAACCAGCAATTCACTATGGAAATTCATCACTGAAATATGCGTTTTAGGGTATAAAAACAGACAACCCCGTTATATAAAATCAGCCAAAATATTGGATTGTGTGCGGATTGACATAAACATACAGAATAGATGACTATGTTAGGTTCGAATTGTTATAAAATGTCATCGTTGGTTTTGTGACAAATCTAAGGGTTTTCACTATGTGTCTGGCTAAAACATGGTGTATTTACAATTTTGTGGTGGGAATTGTGCTTTATAGTCTGTATACGTGTAATTTTAACACATACCAAATGAATTAGATGTAAATATTCAATACAATTATTCACATACTTTGGCGTACAATTTTACAAATGAACGTTTACAATAATTGAATATCAATATCCTTTTAGAGATATTTGAACGAAGAAGAACAATCACATACCATTCACTCGTGGTATCATTTGACCAAGCTTGCGAATAACTTTACAGAACTTTCATCGCCAATTTGATGTACTTAGACATGCATAATGCTTTGGTTGCCTCACAACCACATCCATACATGCATACTTGTTGGCTTTTCTAGCAAGCACATCTTGCCGAGTTGCACTTTGTCTTGCAATAGCAAGATGCGAGCTGCATGTATGCTTTTGGGATAGAGGGATTACTTATCCGATTTGGGGTGATACATAGTTAGTTGGGGGGGGGGGGGGGGGGGGGCTTTCCAAGGCTGTCTTGACTTTAATGAGTTGCCTATACTGGCATATGTCTATATACCAGTAAAGGTATGAAAACCTATAGTGTTTTGTCGAACTTGAGTGCCAAGTGTCTCAAATATTTTGTTAACAAGGAATCGCCCCATTTTCTTTGCTGTACCGGATAACATCAATGTTACCACGTCATTTCCTACAAAGCATCAACAGTATTACGTCTGTGTCCCTGTATATTACAATCAGACGCTCAACCCAGCTTGCAACAGCATCTTTAGCATGGAATATCATTCTAGTGTCAGCTTCTTCATGATCGACCAACAACTTATCAGCATGGAAGCATTTATAACGCCTACAATCCCCCATGGTATCAAATGTGACATCAATGTGAGTAGGTGTGCCTGTGAAATTGGGATATTCCTTGAGGTCTGTTTCGAGCATTATAACACATGTAGATTTCTGAGAGAGTCAGGTATCTGTTGTGTGGTTTTAATTCACCGGTATATTGTCAGAATATCCAGAGTTCGGGACTGTTTTTAGCTGTGTTCGTCGTCTGTTGTCAACAATTTCTTTAAATGACATCTCCTAAACTACTGGATGGATTTTAACCAAACTTGGCAGAAATGATCCTTATATGGTCCTCTTTGAAAGTTGTTCAAATGTTTCCGGTCCATTGCATATCTAGGTCACAGGAACTAAAAATAGATTGTTTCAATAAAAACTTAAAAAATCTTCTTCTCTGAAACCACAATACCCTGAGCTTAGATATTTGGCACAAAGCATCATCAAAAGGTCCTCCATCAAGATTGTTCAAATTATGTCCCTGGGGTAAAAAATGGCCCCGCCCCGGGGGTCACACATTTACATAGAGTTATATAGTGAAATCTTCAAACCTCTTCCTCTCTGAAACTAATATAGCTAGAGCTTTGATATTTGGCATGGTGTAACTTCTAGAGGTACTTTACCAATATTGTTCAAATGTTTCCGGTCTGTTGCATAACTAGGTCACAGGAGCTAAAAATAGATCGTTTCAATTAAAACTTAAAAAATCTTCTTCTCTGAAACCACAGTACCCTGAGCTTAGATATTTTGCACAAAGCATCATCTACAGGTCCTCTATTTAGATTGTTCAAATTATGTCTTTATAAATAGTTGCTTATGTCTTTGACTTTGTATTTTAGGTGGAGCAAAAAGTCGGTGTTGCACTCCTTTAGTCAATAATTTGTAAACTGCTAAACCAATGATCACATCGCGTCCAACAAATCATTGCTTATGTCTTCTGTTGCAGCATACTTTAAAGCTGTCTCCACAAGTTGAGCTACAGCATAGGATGCGTCTTTCGATTTTTCACTTGTCGAAATGCAAAATACATCTAACAAACCGTCCAATGCAGCAAGGGCTTATAACTACATTTGAAAAAAGATTTTTGTATACAGAAAGTGTTGGTTTCATTTGGACCAGCTCATGAGCTGGTTTCCCATATTGAAGTTAATATTTTTGTCAATTGACCCTGTGGGATCTCAACATACACAATCAACGCAATATATTATTAGGTGTACTGTTAATTCGTATATGGTTTTCATATGGAAAGAAAAAAGGCTGCACGGACCACATCAAATGCATTTCATAGAAAATATGATGCATTTACAAAGTCCATTGTATATGTACTATTAGTTAAAATATAGAAACAGTAAAGTCTTGACAACATTGCGATTGCTATGTATGACAAGCCATGAGATAAGTTGTATTTATAATCCAATTATTGTGTTGAACTGGACGTGTTTGCCTGAAAGTGGCATCAACCTTATTGCCCAATTCCTAAAAGCCAAGCAGCTTTGTTTTAACACACGAAAGTATTTGCATACCAAATAACTTGTGTTTTGCGGCATTGCGTAAAAAAATGGAAGTGTCCAGTAGAGTGTGAATGAAGGAAACATATTGCTGATACATTAGACTAGACTGCTACTTATTGGATATACATATACATATAGTTCAAGTTGCAAAGATTAAGCATATGCGCTAAAGAAAACGGATTGCAATGACAGATGCATGTATTGTTGCCGTTTTTGTTCAGAGTAATGAATTTGTGAATATGACAATTAACATATATACACACACACATCATTAGCAATAATACAACAACAAACAACACATAAACTATTTGCTATACACTAGGATTTACTACTTTACTATTCATAAACCATATATATTTTTGCCAAAAATAAGTCATTACCCAATTAAACAAGTTTTTAATAAATATACAATCAAAGAATTAGTGATTTTTAACACTACCTTTGACTCCGAAAGTTTGACTAATGGTCATGTATCAGAAAATATAAGAAACGAAATTAACCATTAGGGCAAAAGGTAACGGTCATCTTAAAGCAAATAACACAGTAACATTTTGTCGGTGTTGGTGATTAATAAATAAATAACAAATCGGCCTGAAGTTGACTGAATTAGCGTTCTAGTACATTATAACAATTGTTTTGAAACCAAAATGCATGAACATATATGTCAAATTTAAGAAATGAATTAGCTTAATCCCATATAAAATAGCGGCCATTTGAAAACAAACACGTTTCTTTGTCAAACATTGGTCATTATGCATTAAAGTAAGCTTCAAGTCAATTTAAGGTTTCTGGATTAGCTTCATAATGCTTAAAAACATATATTTCAACACCAAAAGTATGAAATTTGGTCATACATGTCAATTGTTAGAAGAGAAATGGTATATGAGAACTGAAAATGGCGGCCATCTTGAAAAATGGCAGCCATTTTTTTTTTTTACGGTGCGAAAGGGCTTTTTGTTGAAAGAAGGGCCATACCAGTATATTAGGTAAACCTACTTTGATGATTGTATCATCAAATTTATGATTTTTTCACTAATGTGCCCAGCTATTATAGCAGAAATGAACAGAATACGCGATTTTCTGGCTTATTTTAAGAGTTAAAATCTGCACCCAGTGACCTATTTCTGACCTTAATACGCGCCTAGAATTGTTTGTATGCATATGCTGTATATAAATCAAGTGGATGTTGCCCGTCTACACGACATGCCATGAGACCCATTTTTCACAGCCTTTTTTTCGTTCCGTAGGCAGACTATGGGTAAAATTTGAAAAAAAAGTCCAAATTTGACATACCTTTTTCAAATCGCTGAAGCTCAAAAAAAGGGACACCACCATATTTTTTTTTTTTTCATTTTTAGCTCGATTTTTTTGAAAAGTCTAGCTATTGTCGTCACCCTGTCGTCTGCGTCTACGTCGGTTAAGTTTTTTGCTTAAGGTTTTTGTAAGAGTTGATTTCTCAATAACTATCCAAAGTATCCATTTGAAACTTGGAATAGTTGTTTAGTATCAAAGGGGCAACTCATACAAACAAGGCAGGTAACCCTGGGATTTGTCATTTTAGAGTTATTGCCCTTGTTTTATTTACTTAAAAATTATAAATTAACATATCTAAATAACTATTAAAGATATTAACTTGAAACTTGGAATGCTTGTTCAGTATCAAAAGGGCAACACATTACAACAAGACAGGTAACCCTGGGATTTGTCATTTCAGAGTTATTGCCATTGTTTTATTGACTTAAAAATTGTAAATTAACATATCTAAATAACTATGAAAGATATAAACTTGAAACTTTAAATAGTTATTCAGTATGAAAAGGGTTACTAATTACAACAAGACAGGTAACCCTGGGATTTGTCAAATCAGAGTTATTGCTCTTGTTTTATTTACTTAAAAGTTATAAATTAACATATCTAAATAACTATGAAAGATATTAACTTGAAACTTTGAATGGTTATTCAGTATCAAAAGGGCAACTCATTACAACAAGACAGGTAACCCTGAGGTTAGTGTACCCAGAGTTATTGCCCTTGTTTTATTTACCTAAAAGTTATAAATTAGCGTATCTAAATAACTATGAAAGATATAAACTTGAAACTTTGAATACTTGTTACGTATCAAAATGGCAACTCATTACAACAAGGTAGATTACTCTGTGATTTGTAATTCCAGAGTAATTGCCCTTGATTTATTTACTTAAAACTTGTAAATTGAAATATCTTAATAACTGTCAAAGGTATTAACTTGAAACTTTAAATACTTGTGTTATACCAAAAGGGCAACTCATTCAAACAAGAAAGGTGACCAGGGATGTGCCATTCTAGAGTTATTGCCCTTGTTTTTATTAGCTCACCTGAGCTAGCTCAGGGTGAGCTTTTGCAATACTTGAATGTCCGGCGTTCGTCGTCCGGCGTTCGTCGTCAACAATTTTAGTGTTTACACTCTAGAGGCCACAATATTTATTGAATCTTTCTCAAACTTGCTCAGATTGTATATTACCATAAGAGTTCGGATGAGTTTGATTATGGATGAAATCGGTTTAATAGGTCAAGAGTAATCTACCTTTGAATTGCTGAAAATGCCATATTTAAGGGTGTTTACACTCTAGAGGCCACAATTTTTATCAAATCTATCTCAAACTTGCTCAGATTGTATATGGCCATAAGAGTTCGGATGAGTTTGATTATGGTTGAAATCTGATCAATAGGTTGAGAGTTATCTACCTTTGAATTGCTGAAAATGCCATATTTAACAGTGTTTACACTCTAGAGGCCACAGTTTTTATCCAATCTATCTCAAACATGCTCAGATTGTATATAACCATAAGAGTCCAGATGAGTTAGATTTTGGTTGAAATCAGACTTAAATAGGTTGAGAGTTATCTACCTTTGAAATGCTGAAATTGTCATATTTAAGGGTGTTTACTCTCCAGGGGTCACAATTTTTACCCAACAATCTCAAACTTGCTCAGATTGTATATGACCATAAGAGTTTGATTGAGTTCGATTATGATTGAAATCGAACCAATAGGTTGAGAGTAATCTACCTTTGAATTGCTGAAAATATCATATTTAAGGGTGTTTACACTCTAGAGGCCACAATTTTTATCCGGTCTTTTTCAAACTTGCTCAGATTGTATATGACCATAAGAGTTCAAATAAGTGTGATTATGGTTGCAGTTTGACCTATAGGTCAAGAGTTGTCTGCCCTTGAATTGCTGAAAATGCCATATCGAACAGAGTTTACACTTTTGCAACTACAGTTTTGAATGGATTTGATTTTACTTGCACACAAAGTGTATACCTATAAGTTCTCAAAGGAGTGCAATTATTGTTGAAATCTAATCATTGTAGCAATATTTATCTGCCCTTGATATAGTTTGAAATGCTAGAAAAGGCTTCATTTCAGTATTGTTTAGGCTCTAGTTATCTGCCCTTGATGTACTCTATGAGGTTGTATTCCAAAATTGTTTACATGCTATACTACAAATTTGAATGGATTTAAATTAAAACTGATGAAACAGTAAGATAAAGCTATCAAGCTTCAGTACAACAGGTGAGCGATATCAGGGCCTTCAGGCCCTCTTGTTTACATAAAACTTGTAAATTGAACTTTCTCAATAATTACCGTAGGTATTTACTTGAAACTTTAAATATTAAGTATTAAAAAGGACAACTCATAATTACAAGAAGGCAGGTAACCTTGGGTTTTGTTATTCCAGAGTAATTGCCCTTGTTTTGACTTTTTAGAATTTAATTAGATTTCTCAATAATTACCATAGGTATTAACTTGAAACTTTGAATACTTGTTCAGTTTCAAAAGGGCATTACCTTTCAACCAAGCAGATAACCATGGGATTTGTCATTGCCCTTGTTTGACTCAGAATTTGTATATGAAATTATTCAGTAACTGTAGAAAGTTATTAATTTCAAACTTCCAATATATTTGAATACTTGTTTAGTTTCAAAAGGTCAACTCATTACAACAAGGCAGGTAAAGCAGGCAAAGATATTGTCCTTCTTTTGACTTATAGTTTACTTTAAATGGAATGTAGACTGTCCAAGTATGTTTAAGTTGTTGTTGCTTACAAACTTCTATGATCAATAGGGCATTAAACACCCATACACATTCTTTAAGTTTGAAAAATGTAGCCGTCTTAAGTATATGAAAGTCGAGCGTCCAGCATCCATTTGCGGTGCTCTCATTTCATTCATCATAAACAGCTCTTCCAAAAAAACAATGATAGAAAATTTTTTTGATACTTTGAAAAATTCGCTTATGGGTTTGATACACCCTTAAACAACTGGCTGTCTGAAATACTGTAAACAAGCTATAGAGGAAATAGTTAATTAGGCTTTTAACAATATCTCCATTTCAGTACTTGGATATATAGTGTGTGTAGAAGATTCAGACCAAACAGAGAGACTACAGGTTAATATGATCAAGGATCCCGATTATCTTCATCATACCACGTTTACTACAGAACCATCTAAATATGTTAATGTTTCAATTTTTCTTAAAACTAAACTGGACTATGAGGTATGTATATTTCACTCTTATTGCTTCTTGGTTATAGTAGTGAATAATTTATATATAGCTGCTCCCCTTTTTGTTGGGCATCCAATTAGCCCATAGGACGTTCACCCTTTACCCCATAGCCTATTTCCAGTTTTGAAGATAGGTAATTACTTAAAGCAGGTTGAAAGTAAAGCAGAATGCGCCTTAAGGTACATTCTGCTTTACTTTCAGCCTGCTTTAAGCTATTATCTGCTGGAAGATAGAACATATTTGTTATGATTCTTATTTGTAACAGTATAAAGTGGAATTATTTTCTTCAGTAGTGGAACAAATGAAAGACGTAAAAAGGCGTATTTATGGGGTAAATAATGGTTTAACAAACAAACAAACCAAACCAAACAGTTATACCTGAATACGTTATTCTTTTTCAAATAGATGCCATGTAACCTGGCATTTTTCAGGATTCAAGCTGTTTGTCACTCAGATTAAAACGAGTCGCTAACATTTTCAAAAGTTGTCATTGTTTTAATTATTCTCCTGTGAATGAATTTTGATAGGGGGTATTTAGGAGTCGGTGTGTTGGTCTGTTGGTCCGATGCATTAATAACTACCTACTTGCTGTTTCTTGTAACATTAATCTGTACTTTGTATTGTACTTTGTTTAAAACCCATTTGGGCCCATGATCCCATATATGGGACATAGGCAAACAGTGTAGACTCTGATCAGACGCCACACATTATGCGGCATCTGATCAGAGTCTACACTGTTTGCTGCTACAAAACCAAAATGAAAATTTAGATCAGGCACCCCTTAGATAAAAAATGGACTGATTCAATATTTAAGCATGGAAGAATCCACTGGGCACAAATGGGTTAACTGAATAAAGCTTTTTATATGAACTACAGTCAAGTGACATAAACAAGTTCCCACCCTGGAAATCTGTTTTTAATGTAGTTGAGCTGTTTAAGGTAAATAGCAACCTGTCTATTAACTTAAAGGTACTAAAGGTAAACATCTACCAAAAGCTGAATTAATTTCTGATCAGACTTACAGATGAACTTTTATTTGCTTCTGATTTGATTCTGTTGCTTACTTGGAACACTAGTGAAAATCCATGACAAGTGTTCTTAATAATGTTGTCATAGCAATGTAAACATCACAGACCATCATGACATGTTATCATTTATAGCGAAATCATTAATGATTGTTAAATCATTGAAATTGTGCAGCTACATGTATGTATAATAATGAAACTTAAGTTGTTGAAAATACAGTAAAACCTCTTTATTACGACTACTAAATTTTGTTAATTATTGGGTTTTTAAGGAAGGTGACTGCTTAAAGCAAGGTGGCAGTAAAACAGAAAGCTCCTTTAGGAGCTTTCTTTTTCACTGCCACCTTGCTTTAAGCTGTCACCCTACTTTAATACAACCAATTAGCATTAGTTTTGGTGGTCGTAATAGAGAGGTTTTACTGTACCCTCTCCATTTCTTTGTATATGATTAACATAGACAGGTAGACATCTCTAAGATCATTAAATGTAGAATTCAGTGAATTCCAAAATTTGGGTGAAATTTAAGAAACTTCCCTGAATTTTTTACTACAAAACCTGGAAAAGTGTAAAAGTTACCAGAGTCTGTAAAATGAACTCTTGGCAATAATTTCTCCAATGTATACCCTTGGTGCTTAGAATATAACGTACATTTTTAACCAATCAAACTGCCTTTTGCACCCCATTAAGTACGGCATTTAATAGTATTTTATAGTTTTTAGCTCGCTATTGCAAAACCCCTGGTGAAGTCGTCGTCGTTGTTGTCGTCGTCATTGTCGTCGTTGTCGACGACGTCGTCGTGAACGGTGTAAACAATTTTAAGAAAATGTCTATAACTTCTATGTCCCTTCAGGTATTGCTTTCATACTTGGTATGTGTGTGTATATGGACAAGACCTTTCCATGCACAGAAAAATTTGGACCCCTGTGACCTTGACCTTGAACTTAGGGCCCGCGTTTAGGTTTCAAAACTGTGTTTAGGTTTCGAAAAATGCCTTTAACTTCTATGTCCCTTCCGGTATTGCTTTCATACTTTGTATGTGTGTGTATATAGACAAGACCTTTCCATACAGAGAAAAATTTGGACCCCTGTGACCTTGACCTTGAACTTAGGGCCCGCGTTTAGGTTTCGAAATCTGTGTTTAGGTTTCGAAAACTGCCTATAACTTCTATGTCTCTTGAGTTATTGCTTTCATAGTTGGTATGTATGTGTATATGGACAAGACCTTTCCATGCACAGAAAAATTTGGACCCCTGTGACCTTGACCTTGAACTTAGGGTTCGCGTTTAGGTTTCGAAATCTGCGTTTAGGTTTCGAAAAATGTCTATAACTTCTATGTCCCTTCAGGTATTGCTTTCATACTTGGTTTGTGTGTGTATATAGGCAAGACCTTTGCATGCACAGAAAATTTTGGACCCCTGTGACCTTGACCTTGAACTTAGGGCCCGCGTTTAGGTTTCGAAATCTGTGTTTAGGTTTCAAAAACTGCCTATAACTTCTATGTCTCTTGAGGTATTGCTTTCATAGTTGGTATGTGTGTGTATATGGACAAGACCTTTCCATGCACAGAAAAATTTGGACTCTTTTGACCTTGACCTTGAACTTAGAGCTCACGTTTAGGTTTCGAAATCTGTGTTTAGGTTTCGAAAAATGCCTATAACTTCTATTTCCCTTCAGGTATTGCTTTCATACTTGGTATGTGTGTGTATATGGACAAGACCTTTCCATGCACAGAAAAATATGGACCCCTGTGACCTTGACCTTAAACTTAGGGTTCGCATTTTGGTTTCGAAATCTGCGTTTAGGTTTCAAAAAATGCCTATAACTTCAATGTCCCTTCAGGTATTGCTTTCATACTTGGTATGTGTGTCTATATGGACAAGACCTTTCTGTGCACAGAACAATTTGGACCCCTGTGACCTTGACCTTGAACTTAGGGTTCGCATTTTGGTTTCGAAATCTGCGTTTAGGTTTCAAAAAATGCCTATAACTTCAATGTCCCTTCAGGTATTGCTTTCATACTTGGTATGTGTGTCTATATGGACAAGACCTTTCTGTGCACAGAAAAATTTGGACCCCTGTGACCTTGACCTTGAACTTAGGGCCCACGTTTAGGTAACGAAATCTGTGTTTAGGTTTCGAAAAATGTCTATAACTTCTATGTCTCTTGAGGTATTGCTTTCATAGTTTGTATGTGTGTGTATATGGACAAGGCCTGTCCATGCACAGAAAAATTTGGACCCCTTTGACCTTGACCTTGAACTTAGGGCCTGCTTTTAGGTTTCGAAATCCGTGGTTAGGTTTCGAAAAATGCCTATTACTTCTATGTCCCTTCAGGTATTGCTTTCATACTTGGTATATGTGTGTATATGGACAAGACCTTTCCATGCACAGAAAAATTTGGACCCCTGTGACCTTGACCTTGAACTTAGGGTTCGCGTTTAGGTTTCGAAATCTGCGTTTAGGTTTCAAAAAATGCCTATAACTGCAATGTCCCTTCAGGTATTGCTTTCATACTTGGTATGTGTGTGTATATGGACAAGACCTTTCCATGCAGAGAAAAATTTGGACCCCCTGTGACCTTGACCTTGAACTTAGATCCAGGGTTTAAAGATTCAAAATCTATGTTTAGGTTTCGAAAAACATTTATATTTCCTATGTCCCTAGAGGTGTAACTTCATTTTTAATTTTCATGTGTATATCGGCAAGACCTTTCCATGCAGGCAAAAAGCTTGACCTCCGTGACCTTGAGTGTGCTTTTAAGTTTCTAAATGTGCCGATGGCGAGCTTTGTTGTCTCTCTGACAACTCTTGTTCTACGTCCCGTGGTGTCTGCACAAAGTATAGATAATTCCACCTTGTAGCAATAAGATGTAAACACTGCCATATTTGGCAATCTAACAACCAGAATAAGCAATGTTTGTTTACTAAAAATATGGGAACATTTCATCCTGGGCCAATCAAAACAAAGGTTATATTCTAAGTTAGTCAGAACATAAGTGAAATCCTAGTGGCTAAGAAGGATCTCGCTCATCACACTCGCTCGGCCCCTTCTTAACTACTAAGGTTTCACTTTATATGTTCTTACGATACCTTAGTAAACATTGATTAGTATATAATGCATTAGCCAGTATTTACAGAGTCTAATCTTAGGCAAGCCTTGTTGTTTTCTTAATAGCCTGTTTCTTGTATTGAAGATGGGTGAGCACTTAAAGCAGGCGCATTCTGCTTTACTTTCCGCCTGTTTTAAGCTTTAAGCTACCATCTGCTAAAATATAGCAAATATATCTTCAGATATATAAATTTGTGATTGTATAAATTGGAACTATATTCTTCTGTGGAGGAATAAATTATAGGGGTAAAAGGTGCATTTATGGGGTAATGGGTTAAACATGACAATACCGGTAATAAAACAGAAAGGCTTTAACCCGTTACCCCATAGCCTGTTTCTAGTTTGAGGATATGCAACCACTTAAAGCAAGTTGAAAGTAAAGCAGAATGTGGGTTAAGGCACATTCTGCTTTACTTTCAGCCTGCTTTAAGCTATTATCTGCTAGAATATAGAAAATATTTCTTATTATTTTCATTTGTGACAGTATAAATTGGAATTTTTTTCTTCAGTAGAGGAATTAATTAAAGGTGTAAAAAGGCGTATTTATGGGGTAATGGGTTAAATGTCCTACATTATATGAAGGTGATAGTCCACCCACTTTGAGTTACCACTTGAATGCAAAAAAAGGCTATCAGTCTCACTAATGTGTATAATTTGTCTTGTTTTTCAGCAAATATCGGATCCAAATGCATATCCTATTAACATTGAGTGTTATAAGGGATCAATAGATGGTGGCCCTACGGTAGGTTGCTTACGAGTTTCTTTGTTGTCATCAGTAAGAATAGAAGCATCAAGGGTTTAACCAAATATTTCCAACTATGATTCGGGGGGGGGGGGGGGGAGGGGGCATGCATGATGTTGTTCTTGCTCTGTCTGTTTGTTTGTTTATCCACAACCTTAACATTGGCAATAACTTTTGATAACTGGTAAATGTATACAGCAGCGCCTACCTAAGACACACAGTGCATAACAACAGACTGGTAGCTACACAACTCATAGAATTATTTCACCACCAGCTATATTATAAACACTGGATGCCCTAACACTCTGAACTGACTAGGGAAATTTGCATCTAACCAATTATAGCTATTATGCTGGCTGTATGTCATTGGTGTTTAGCTCACCTGACACTAAGTGCCAAGGTGAGCTATTAGGATCGCTGTATGTACGTCTTCCGTTGTCCTCCTCCCGTCTGTCCAGTCGCTCACAATTGTTCGTTTACACTCTAGTGGCTACAAATCTCATCAAATCTTTATGAAACTTAATCAAAATGTTTGCCTCATTGAAATCTAGGTCAAGTTTGAATGTGGGTCATGTTTGGTCAAAAACTACGTCACGAGGTCAAATCATAGAAAAACATTGTTAATGCTCTAAAGACTACAAATCTTATTTGATCATATTGAAACTTGATCAACATGTTTGCTTCATTAAAATTTAGGTCAAGTTTGTATGTGGGTCATGTCCGGTCAAAAACTAGGTCACTAGATCAAATCATAGAAAAACTTTGTTAACGCTCTAGAGACTTCAAATCTCATTAGATCTTAAGGCCTTTCGCTCACGGAAGTCGGTCTTGCCGGCAAGCGGATATGCGTCTTGACGACATAGTCTTTTTTCGTACGTGCTTATACTAGAAAATTTATATAAAGGAAATGTTGATACGATTGAGTATAATCCTTCATAGCGTAGTTAGTATAGTGGTTGACTAGAAATCCAAAGGTCATAGGTTCGAGACCCATCCGATCCAAATATTTTTTTTAAGTGTCCGATTTATTGACTTGTCAATCCATAACGCAGTAATCAAGAGACATGTTATGTTTAGTCTTCGTTGATTAGAACTAGTGATGTTTACGGTCCAAGTATATGTCCACTTACCTGTACGTTTTAGTTTAATGACTTACAAGTCAATTAAATCGGTATACATGTACACGATTTGATCGAACTATAAAGCCACACATTGAAGCTTATCAATACGCTAACCTTTTCAAGATCGATATTGCCCATTATAATTATGTTAAAACAATATAATGAACCTTGTATGCAAGTCCATGAATAAATAATAATGCATTTTAATGACAAAGTTTTAATTCTAAGGTAGGTAACTGTATCTAAACAACAAATATCCCACATTTTAATAAGAAAATATGTTATTACGAGGAGTCAGTTTTTTGTAATTCAATTTTTTTTTAGCATTTTGCAAAATTTAAATAGCTGATAACATCTTTCTGAATTCCTTTATTCAAAATGTTTTTAGCTTTTCTTGTATTGAATGTTGTGGACTACTTATTGGGCGAGAATTATAGTCATTAGCTTTATTCATTTTTAAGAAAAATAAAATCATCAAAATTCTAGGTTTTTGTCAGAAAAAGAGACCTTAAAGACAAACCACACGATAAATTTTGCCTATATTTACACACATTGTTTCATAGGCTATTATCATTCTTCATGAAAAGTTTCATAACAATCGTACGGAAACTACGCGCACATGCGAAGTACCTTAATGAAACTTCATCAAATTATTTTCCTCAATACAGTCAAGATCAAGTTCGAATGTGGGTCATGTTGAGTCAAAAACTAGGTCACTAGGCCAAATCATAGAAAAACGTTAATACACTCCAGGGCTTCAAATCTCACTGGATCTTAATGAAACTGAATGTGGGTCATGTCTGGTTAAAAACTAGGTCACTAGGTCAGATTGTAGAAAAACTTTGTTAACCCTCTAGAGACTACAAATATCATTAGATCTTTATGAAACTTCATAAAAATATGTCCCACAATAAAGTCTAGGTCTAGATTGAATATGGGTCATGTCTGGTTAAAAACTAGTTCATTAGGTCAAATCACAGAAAAACATTGTTAACACTCTAGAGGCTACTAATCTCATTACATCTTAATGTAACTTATTAAATGTTTGCCCCATTGATATCTAGGTCCAGGTTGAATGTGGGTCATGTTGGGTCAAAAACTAGGTTACTAGATCAAATCGTAGAAAAACCTTGAAAACACTCTAGGGGCTTCAAATCTCATCAGATCTTAAAGAAACTTTGTCAAAAATTTTGCCTCATTAAAATCTAGTTTAAATTTGAATGTGGGTTATGTTCATTTAAAAATTAGGTCACTAGGTCAAATCATAGAAAAACCTAGTTAACGCATAAGAGACTACCAATCTCATTAGATCATAATGAAACTTGATCAACATGTTTTGTTTCATTGTTATCTAGGTCAAGTTTGAATGTAGGTCAAGTCCGGTCAAAAACTAGGTCACTCGGTCAAATCATAGAAAAACTTCGTTAACGCACTAGAGACTACAAATCTGATTAGATCTTAATGAAACTTCATTAAAATGTTTTCCTCAATACAGTTTAGGTCGATTTTGAATGTGGGTCATGTTGGGTCAAAAACTAGATCACTAGTTCAAATCGTAGAAAAACCTTGATAACACTCTAGGGGCTTCAAATCTCATCGGATCTTAAAGAAACTTTGTCAAAAAATTTGCCTCATTAAAATCTAGGTTAAATTTGAATGTGGGTCATGTTCAGTTAAAAATTAGGTCACTAGGTCAAATCATAGAAAAACCTAGTTAACGCATTAAAGACTACAAATCTCATTAGATCATGATGAAACTTGATCAACATGTTTTCTTTTATTGTTATCGAGGTTAAGTTTGAATGTAGGTCAATTCCAGTCAAAAACTAGGTCACTCGTTCAAATCATAGAAAAACTTCGTTAACACTCTAGAGACTACAAATCTCATTAGATCTTAATGAAACTTCATCAAAATGTTTTCCTCAATACAGTTTAGGTCGATTTTGAATGTGGATCATGTCAGGTCAAAAACTACCTTGTTAACATTCAAGAGGCTACAAATCTCATTAGATCTAAATGAAACTTATTCAAAATGCCTGCCCCATTGATATCTAGGTCAATTTTGAATGTGGGTCATGTTGAGTCACAAACTAGGTCACTAGGTCAAATCGTAGAAGAACCAAGGAATCCCTAACATTGTGAGATTGTTTTTACCAGGAAGATTCCTATGTAACAATTACCCCATAGCCCTTTTCTAGTTTTAGTGCCAGGTGAGCACTAAAAGAACGGTTGAATTCTGCTTTACTTTCAACTTGCTTTAAGCTACCATCTGCTGGAATATAGAAATTATTTCTTATGTTAAATATTCACATCTGTATAAATTAGAACTACAGTAGAACTTCGATGTGTCGAGGTTGAAGGGACCATCAGAAAAAAATCGACACATCGAAGCCTTGACTCATATTTTACCTGATGTTCCCTCGATTTTTTTTCTCAAATATACTCGATCTCCATATAGCCGACATGTCTGTATGTTACTTGTTGATATCGATTATTTCAAATTAAAAACATTCAAACGCAATTATGTTACGCTCGTATCGCATTCAAACTGGGTGCATACTCATTTTACCAAAACGAATCTTAAAAATTTCCACTTATAGTCAAGACATAAGAACTTTTGAAACTTCAATCAAATTTTATATAAACTAGGAGAATCTGATTTTAACTTTTTCATTTTGCACTCTACAGATCTATTATGTACATGTATTGTTAATTGTCAACTCATTCAATTTTAATCAAAGTCTAATCACTTTTTGCTTCATCTTATTTAAACAATCTTTGTACTTGTTTATCAATAGTTATTATGACGTCACAGTTGTCAAGGACGCTCTGCAGTCAGAAATCACGTGACTTGAAAAACCGACAATATGTGTACTTTAAGGATGATTTTTTCATGCTATGTATCCTGATGAAGACCTGAATAAGGTCGAAACCGGTAGATCAATAAATGTTTTGTCTACTAGATCGGTGCCTGTAGTTATTCGCATCCTACCTTTCTTTTTAATGAATCTTAAAAATGTACGTAAGGCGAAAATACGTTTGCCGTAACTCGATTTGGAGAAAATAACAACACTACCGTATGGACGGAAGTCGCTTTTTATCTGCACACCGGTTCTTTTACCCATTCTAGCTTATACATTCTCTCGAAACACTGGAACCAGATTCAGGGGAAACCCTTTTCTTAAAATAGTAACAATATCTCCGTAGAGGGATAAGGATAATTGCATAACTATTGATGCTACACTTTTCGGGATGGGTTCCACGTGAGTTGTTCTTTGTCTTTTACACACACACATTTCTCCTCCGGCATAAAAAAACACCGACCGAAATACGCATATGTTTTATGATTTGGTTCATATTGACTTGAAACAAAACAGAATAAGGGCGCTATGATTCAGTCCGTGACGAATAAAATATGGAAAAGAGTAGATTAATCGTGAAATACACGGGGCCGTTGACACATTGAGAAGGTGTTGGCCTGTTTTTCCTGGATAATTCGGCAGTCAGGTAATTCTAATTCATGACAATCAGTCGAGTAAAGATGGTCTAGGAGGTGTGTAAAACTCGACTCTCCAAAGTCCGGTCCTTCGTAAAGTTGAACATCGACAAATGTGTAGTGAATTTTAAGTGAAACAGTACGTACGGACCAAGAAAAAAAGTCGATATAGCGAAAAACTCAACTTATAAAAACTCTAGTCATACATAGATTTTAAATAAGGTTATATAGGGAGAAAAGTTGGGACTTTAAAAAAAGATCGACACATCGAGAAACTCGACTCTTCAAAGTTCAACACATGGAAGTTCTACTGTATTTTCTTCAGTGGAGGGATAAATAAGAGGCATAAAAATGAGTATTTATGGGATAATGGGTTAATGCAGGATGAAAGTTTAGCAGAAATCCACTTTTGGAGTTTTCTGCTTAACTTTCATCTTGCTTTTACCCATTTCCTTCAAAGATGCACATTTTTAGGCTTTAATTTATTCCTGCAAGGGGTGTTCAAATAGTTTTGATACCTTGCGACTCGAATATACTTATCTCCCTTATTGTGTTACTTACATGTATTGTCCACGATGTGTTTACTTTCACTTTCTGTTAATCAGAAGAAGTCGTTTATTTACTTACTATAATTTTCATACATGACAGTTAGCTTACATTTACTCTCTTTAAATGCACAAGGCTTAAGAGAAAAAGACAAAAGATTAAGACTGAAAGAATACATATAATGCAGAAAGCAGACGTTATGTTCTTACAAGAGACCCATTTTACATTAGATATTTTAAATACTTTAAAAACAGAATTTTCAGATTGGGAAATAATAAATTCATATGGTACAAGAGCAAGCAGAGGTTGTTCTATATTAATTAACAAACATATAGAATATGAAATTATAGATTTCTTTGTAGATTTAGATGGCAGGTATGTTATCTTAAATTTATTGCACGATGAAACAGTATATACTTTAGTTAATGTTTATGCAAATAACGATAAAGCAAGTCGTCAGATTTTTTTCCAAAACATTAATGACATTTTAGAACAAAAGACTCTAGGTGTAAAAATTATAGGAGGTGACATGAACGAAGTATTAGATAGAAAAGACCGTTTCAGTATCAACGCAAATATTAAAAAAAACCATGTGCCTATTAAATCACTCACCGAGCTTATCTCACAATACAGTCTTGCTGATATTTGGCGAGATCTTAATCCAAATAAATGTCAATTTACATGGAGAAGAAAAAACGGCACCGAAAAAAGCAGGATAGATTTTTGGTTAATAGAACAAAATTTTGTCCCCCTTATTTTAAAGACTGACATTAGACCAGCATGTATCAAACATACAGACCATCAGGCAATATCTATCAAACTTTCAAAAATACTCAAACGAGGTCCAGGATTTTGGAAATTTAATAATATGTACTTAAACGAACCTAATTATATACAGTTAATCACAAATACAATTGACCAGTGTACAGAAACATATAAAAATGAATCAGCCAAAACTCTCTGGGAATCATTAAAAATAGACATTAAAGACGTTACTATAAAATATTCTAAACAACAAGCAAAAAAAAGAAAAGAAAGAATTATGTATTTAGAGGAAAGGCTCACTTCACTTATAAATAAATATGATTCATCGGTTGATACAATAAACGAAAGATACAGAAACGAAATCACCGAAATTGAACATGAAATCCAATCTATTTACAATATAAAAGCCAAAGGCGCACAAATAAGAGCTAGAGTAGACTATATAGAAGAAGGTGAGAAAAACACAAAATATTTTTTAAATTTGGAAAAATCAAGACAATCAAGGAAATCACTTTCGTCTTTAAATATCGATGGAGAAAAGGTTTTTGATAGAGGCAAAATATTAGCCGAAGAAGTACGTTTTTACGAAACTTTATATAAAACGAACAATATAGATACTAACAACATAACTAATTATCTTAACAGTACAACTTTCCATAAATTAACTGAGGCAAATGCCGACACGTGTGAAGGCAATATTAGCTTTGATGAATTAACAACTTCTTTGCAAGAAATGAAACTTAACAAAAGTCCTGGTTTGGATGGATTAACTTCCGAGTTTTATAAACGTTTTTGGCCTAAATTAGGGTTACTAATGACTAAAACCTTTCGTGAATGTTATGTAGATGGAGAATTGACTCCTTCTAAAAAAATCAGCTCATTATCATTAGTTTATAAAAAGGGCGATCCATCAGATTTAGAAAACTGGAGACCAATTTCCCTCTTAAATGTAGATTACAAAATTGCAACAAGAGCTTTGGCTAACAGACTGAAAACAATTATACACAAAATCGTACACCTCGACCAACAAGGATATATACAAAATAGATATATAGGATACAACCTAAGACAAATCCAAGACATAATAGATTATGCTGATAATTTACAGATAGAAGGTGCTATATTATTTTTAGACTTTCGAAAAGCTTTCGACACTATTGAATGGAATTTCTTATTTAATGTACTTAAACAATTTGGATTTAAACATAGCTTCATAGCATGGATAAAACTTATTTACGCTGAATGTAAAGCATGTGTTTTTAACAATGGCTTTAGATCAGAAATATTCAAACTTACACGTGGAATCAGACAAGGCTGTCCAATATCATCTCTGCTGTACATTTTAGCAGCCGAAGTCATGGCAAACAACATCAGGGATGCTGAGACGCTGACCGGCATCGAAGTAAAAACCACGGACAAAATTTATAACTTAAAGATTTCTCAATTAGCAGATGATACAACCTTATTTCTTAAAGACCAAAACGATATTTTTTCTGCATTAAACATAGTGAAAGAATTCGGCAAATGGTCAGGCCTAAAACTTAATAAAAACAAAACAGAGGGTATGTGGATCGGAAGCAAAAAACACAGTACAGATTCGGTTGGTGATATAGCCTGGCCAAATCGCCCGATAAAGGCTCTAGGTTTATATTTTTATCATGACAAAGATATCTGTTCAGAACTTAATTGGAATCAAAAATTTGAAAACTGTCAAAAAATAATAGAAAATTGGAATAAACGCAAGCTGACATTTTATGGTAAAATAAAAATAATAAAAACTCTACTTGTCCCGAAGTTTACATATCTGTTCCATACTTTAATCATAAACAAACACACCATAACAAGAATAAACAGCATGCTCTTTAAATTCTTATGGAATGGTAAAAGGGAAAAAATCAAAAGAACTACGTTAATAGGAAATAAATTAGAAGGGGGGATTGAGATGATTGATCTAAATTCATACATTATTGCTTTGAAACTAAAGTGGGTAAAAGCTTTGACAGATAATACAAATGCAAATTGGAAAGCAATCCCTATATATTATTATCAAAATTATGGAAATAATTTCTTAATCTTTAATATGAACATAGACAGTATAAAAAGTATAAATACAAATAAGCTATCTGAGTTCTATAAACACATATTAGAGACTTGGATAATTGCGCAACACAAACAACAACCAGAAATTTCAACATTTGATGAAGTTAGAAGAGAGATATTATGGGGAAATAGGTTTATCAAATCTAAAAACAAGTGCTTAATTTATAAGAAATGGATAGATTCCGGAATTATATTTGTTAATGATATAATTAATAATGTAGGACAAATACATCATACAAGTATAATGAATAAACTAATTGACAAAAGAAATTGGCTTACAGAATTTAAAACATTAATACAATCAATCAATACCAAAGAAGTGGAAATCATTACTTAATTCTGAGATGTCTCGCAGAACTAAAGTTAAAACTTCTTTACAGTTACTGTTTTTTAAACGCAATTTAAAAGATTTCAATAATAAATATATATATCAGCATATTTTATCTAACAAATTCCAAAAACCTATTGCACACCGATACTGGGTAAATAAATTTGCAAACATCAAATGGCACCATGTATATACTTTCATTAACAAAATATTAGATAACAGGCTAAAACAATACAGATATAAAGTTATCAACAATATATTTCCCGTAAAATGCACTTTTCAGACATTACTTTTTGACGTAATAACTTCTTAAAGAGTACAATTTCCAGATTTCTTTTGGAAATATATCAGTTTATGTCTAAATTTTAATGTAAATAAATTTTTTATTTCTATTGAAAGGGTTAACTGTCTAAAATCTCATTTTTTCAAAATCAACATTTCTTGTTTTGCTAATGACGAAAGTGGACATGTTTTTTCAGACGCTATGAAAATGTTCTAGATCAGTATATCTACATTTTGATTTTAAAACATGAAACCATTTTTCAATGGCTTCAATTATAGCCTGGTTTAATAATAAAAAAAGAGTTTGTAGTTTCCCTAACTACTTTTATACATAACAGGAGATCATTTTTTTAGTACATGTTTAGAATAAGCTCTATTTTTGATATTTTATGTAATAATAACATTTAAAACTGTGTGGTGTTTGCATAATAGTCTTATTATATTTGACAGAAAATTTCATAAACTTATTCAAAATAATAAAGCCGTAATAATAATTATAGTTTCAAATTGTGTTTAGAAAATTAACTCAAATATACACAAAAAGGTCCAGTGTCCTCGAGGAGGGGTCATTTAGGTTCATGTTGGGGCTGATCGAGTAATGCGATCGTATCGTGCATGATATCACCGTGTTGGCAAAGAATGGATCTTTAAAATGATATATCACACATGCATTTTGCACTTATAATACTGAAGCTATTGAGCCAGTATCAAATTTTTTTGAACTACCCTCGTATACTGAAGAAAAGAGTACATGTACCACTCTTCTGAAAGCAGAATGCAGAATATTTTACCAGTCTCATGGTTTTATTTGTATATTCAGGATGTATATGAATCCAAAATAATAGTAAAGGATGTCAACGACGTTCCACCAACATTTGAAAATATCAGGCCAGAACAAGCTAGCTACAGGCTGGAAGTTAATGAGGTATGGTATGAGTCTTTTGTTTAACCCATTACTTAATTAATATGCCTTTTTAGCTCACCAGAATACAAAGTGCTCAAGGTGAGCTATTTTGATACCCCTCTGTCTGACGTCCGGCTGTCCATCCCGCTATCATTTTGGGTTTATGGCACTAGGTGTCCATGTTGGGTTTGTGTGGCTTTGTTTTGTTTATGTGGCTTCTTTATGTGGCTTTTCATACCTTTTTAACAATGCGAAAGTCACATAAACCTGAAATGTTAGAATGTCTGTCCATACATCCGTCAACGATTGCAATCGACTTCATCTCTGAAACCACTAGCCCCAGTGTAACCAAACTTGGTCAGATACATGCTGTTAATTTGAGCTTCAAAAGTTGTTAAAAAAAGTGGGTGGGGCAAATGGTCTTGTTACCATGGCAACCATGCACCAAATCTAGAAAAATATTTTTCTCCGAAACTAAGAGTCTGATTTCAATTTGGTTTTCACCAAAATGTTTCTCAATGAATAGACTTTAAAAGTTGTTCAAAGAAAGTTGATCTGTTGAAAAACCAGCCAGAGTGCGTGGTTATTTTCAGTGTTAGGAAATATCGAATTAGTAAGTTAAAAAACTTCTAGAAGTCATATTTTTGGCTATATCGTAATGAGATTTTGTCAGTTTTATGTCCTTGGTAAAGTTTAGGTTATACTTGAATATAGGTCATAAAGTAGGTCAGAAGGTCAAATTGAAAAAAAAGCTTTGTGCTACTCCAGGGGCCATATTTAATGATATTTTTAGCCCAATCTTCTTGAAACTTGCTTAGAATGATTACCTTGACAAAATATATGCATTGAAAAAACGTTTTCTAGAATGCAAGTCCAGATAAGATTAAAGTCCGAAAAGGAGGTAGAGATAAGAATTACATTTTTATGCCCCCGGCATGGATAGATGCGGAGGCATATAGTAATCATCCTGTCCGTCCGTCCGTCCTTCCGCACGCACGAAAGGTCCTTTGTTGGGTACGGAGAACAATAGATTCCATTCATTCCGTGATTGCCCTATTGTTATTGTTGGGTTTTTATGCCCCCGGCATCTATAGATGCGGAGGCATTAAGTAATCGTCCTGTCCATCCGTCCGTCTGTGCGTCCGTCCGTCTTTCCGAGCGCACGAACGGTCCTTTGTTGGGTAGGGAGAACAATAGATTCCATTCATTCCGTGATTGCCCTATTGTTATTGTTGGGTATTTTAGTGTACTGTTGGGTACTTTTAAACAAAAAATATACCCAACAAATGTCCAACTGTGAGAATGTCCGTCCGTCCGTAACAGGTTAAGTAGATTTTACCGTTTCTTCTAACATCAACACCGCTTACTCAAATGCTTGGATACTTATACAAATGTTGCCTTGGACCATTCCCTATCCACCAATATCACCCAACCTTGATTTTGACCTTGACCTTGACCTAATTTGGACTTAGAATATTTCAAATGAGCTATTTCTTGGTTAACTAGATTTTACCGTTTCGTCTAGCATCAGCATAACTGACTACAGTGCTTTGGTACTTATATATACAGTTGTTGCCTTGGATCACTACCAATCCACCCATATTACCCAACCTTGATTTTGACCTTGACCTTGACCTAATTTGGAATTGTCAAGGATGCCACCGGGGGCATAAGTGTTAATTGAACGCGCATTCTTGTTTTGTTGCTATTGGGTACTTTTAAACAAAAGAAAAACCCAACAAGTGCCCAAATGGAAGGTCGTCCGTCCGTGCGTGTGTATGTCTCCGTCCGTCCATAACAAGTTAAGTAGATTTTACCGTTTCGTCTAGCATCAACACTGCTTACCCAAATGCTTGGATACTTATACAGTTGTTGCCTTTGACCATTCCCTATCCACCATTATCACCAAATGTGATTTTTACCTCGACCTTGACCTAATTTGAACTTAGAATATTTTAAATGGGCTCTTTCTTGGTTAACTAGATTTTACTGTTTCGTCTAGCATCAACACTGCTTACCCAAATGCTTGGATACTTATACAGTTGTTGCCTTGGACCATTCCCTATCCACCAATACCACCAAACTTTGATTTTGATCTTGACCATGACCTAATTTGGACTTAGAATATTGTAAATAGGCTAAATCTTGGTTAACTAGATTTTGCCGTTTCGTTTAGTATCAACACAACTGGCTACAATGCTTTGATACTTATACAGTTGTTGCCTTTGACCATTCCCTATCCACCATTATCACCAAATGTGAGTTTTACCTCGACCTTGACCTAATTTGAACTTAGAATATTTTAAATGGGCTCTTTCTTGGTTAACTAGAATTTACCGTTTCGTATAGCATCAACACTGTTTACTACAATGCTTCGATACTTATACAGTTATTGCCTTGGACCATTACAAACTCACCAATAATACCCAAGCTCAATTTGACCTTGACCTCGACCTAATTTGGACTTAGAAAAGATTCAGAATATATTGTCAAGGATGCCACCGGGGGCATAAGCGTTTATTGAACGCACAGTCTTGTTATTTTATATTTTGTTATCCCCTGCCGAAAGGCAGAGGGATACTGCTTTAGGTCTGTCCGTCCGTCCGTCACGTTGTCCGTCCGCAACTGTATCTCTGAAACCAATTAACAGATTTGAATGAAACTTGGTATAGTTATTTGTCATCATAGGAGCATCGTGGGCAATTAAACTTTTTTCAGAAAATTTTAGGAATTTATGAGTTATCTGCCCTTTTTGTGTTAAAAATGCCATATTTAACAGTTTTTACTCTTTAGCAACTATAAATAAGTTTTGAATGGATTTGAATAATACTTGCACACAATGTCTATAAGTAAAAGTTCTTGAAGGTGTGCAATTATTGATAAAAAAGGATACTTGTGACAAGAGTTATCTGCCCTTGATGTACTTACAAATACTAGAAAATGCTTTATTTTAATATTGTTTACATACTACTATCTATAAATATGCATGGATTTTGATAAATAAATTCTTAAACTAAGTATTGCTGTTAGTTTTCAAATAATTGTGATTATTTTTGAAAACGGAGAAACTAGTCAACAGTTATCTGCCCTTGATGAGTCGAAAAAAAACATATTTTACCGTTTTTACCATCTAGAAACTACAGTCTTTAAGGGATTTTGATTTTAACTTACACACAATGTATATTAAATATAAGTTTTTGAAGGGGTGCAATTATTGTCAAAAAAGGATACTTTGTGGCAAGAGTTATCTGCCCTTTATGTACTTAGTAATGCTGGACAAGGCTTCATTGTTTACATGCTAGTGTGTACAAATGTGAATGGATTTTGAAAAACAATTATTAAACCATAAATGGCTATTATTTATAGAATAAGTTCAACTATTGTCTAAAATGCGCAAATAAGTCAAGAGTAATGTGCCCTTGATGAGTTGAAAATGTCATATTTTACAGTGTTTACACTCTAGTAACTCCACTATTAAACAGAGTTTTGTTAATACTTGCATAGAATGTATATAATAAGTATAATTTCTTGAAAGGCTGGAATTATTGTCAAAACAAGATACTTGTGGCAAGAGTTATCTGCCCTGTATGTACACATGAACTTCGAAATGCTAGAAAAGGCTTTATTTTAGTACAGTTTACACGCTAATATGGACAAATGTGAATAAATGTTATACAAACTTTATTATAGATCTACTATAAAGTATGAATACATAGCCAATAGTTTTCAAATGCGTTCATTTATTGTCGAAAAGGGACAAAATTGTCAAAAGTGTTATGCCCTTGATGAGTTGAAAATGCCATGTTAAACAGTGTTTGCACTCTAGTAAACTCTACAGTTCTTAAATTTATTTTGATAATACTTGCACACAATTATAAGTTCTTGAAAGTGTTTAATTACTGTTGAAATTGAATCAAGAGTTACCTGCCCCTGTCATACTCAGGTTTGCTACAAACGGCTTTATTTTAGTATTGTTTAGGCTATAACATGTACAAAATTGAATGGATTTTTATAAAATTTTGTAAAAAGCTTTTGAATGTTGATCTTTAAAGACAGGTGATCACCATTTGCCCCTTCCTCCCACAAAAATTTTGCCACTTTCTTCTGGACAATCGCTGCGGCAGGGGATATCAGCTCTAAGGTGCTTGTTCTACATGGTGTCTCCAGTTCAAGTTTTGATCAACATGTTCACCTAGAAGCTTTTCATTCTCTGAGTAGTATGAAACTGCTTGATTAAGCATTTGGATTAGATTTGAAGTTAGGTGGTCAGTAATTGCTTTGGTTTTATGTGATGCTGATATGTTCATAACTTTTGTCTTACTATTTTCAGGAATTAAAAGGGAAAGTACCATTGAACCTTCAATATGAAGAAATCATTGTAGTTGATAAAGATGGGACCGTCAGAAATCAGAATGTCGTAGCCCAGTGTATAATGATGTCAATAAAGGGTGAAAACCTAGTAAGTCTGAGATTTTACCAGGGCTGCCATTTCTCCGGGTTTTTCCATAGTCTTTGGATTTTTGTCCTAGCAGATGGTAGCTTAAAACAGGCTGAAAGTAAAGCAGAATGCGCCATAAGGCGCATTCTGCTACACTTACAGCCTGTTTTAAGTAGTCACATGTCAACAACACAAGAAACAGGTTATGGGGTAAAGGTATGATTCGTTAAATTGCACTTGAAAATGCAAATTTGGAAATCTTAAGATTTTTCATGTCAACTTATGCTTTACGTCATAGCGCTCCCTCTGTACAACCACCTTCCAACAATGATTCTCTCCTTACTGCAAGACAATTGGCTCTAACACTTTCACTGCTTAAAAATGTTGTCTGCTGTTTTTAGCTCACCTGGCACGTAGTGACAAGGTGAGCTATTCTGATCGTCCTGTGTCCGTCATTGTCCTTTGTTCGTTTTTTCCTCATCTGTTCGTCGTCAGCAATTTCTTTCAACGACATCTCCTTCGAAACCATGTGATGGATTTTTTACCAAACTTATCAGGGCCTTCGAAATTTGTGTCTATGGAAAAATGCATGTAACTCCTATGTCTCTTTGAGGTATTATTTTGGTATTGATTTGTATATGGACAAGACCTTTCAATACATCCAAAAGGTTTACCCCTGTAACCTTGACCTCAGACTCTGCATCATACAGTAGAATCCCTCTATTATGACCACTAAAAAAAAGGCTATTTGTCTCTATAAAAGCCAGGTGACAGCTAAAAGCAATGTGATAGTGAAACAGAAAGCTCCTTGAGTTTAAGTCACCTGTCTTAAACAACTAATATTTGACATAATTAAGTGGTCGTAATAGAGAGGTTCTACTGTAGTTTTGAAATGTGCTGCTGGCAAGCTTTGTTGACTGTCTGACAACTCTTGTTAAATTAGAATATAATAAAGTGCCGCTTATATTAAGACCACCTGCGGTATTGACAAAAAGTGGTCTTAGTATTGAGTCAGTCTTATTAATGAAACCCTTGATATGGGCGAGGTAATGTGAGTATAGATAGATGGATGAATAGATCGATGGAATGATTTAGATAGACACTGCTGTTGAAATTATTTATTTAATCCTTTTAGTTCATTTCCTTACATTTTCCTTGCCCAACTTGCAAACAAGACGTCTTTTTGGGTATTATTCTGCCAAGTTAGATCAATGATTTTTTGTTTACAAAAATCCTCTTTCGAGATATCCAATAAAAAAAAGTAGAACAGTAATACATGTATATGCCAATGACAGGGCTGCCATAAGTTGACATAAAAAAATCCTAAGATTTCAAAATTTGCATTTTTCAAGTGCAATTTTACAAATCGTACCTTTACCCCATAGCCTTTTTCTTGTTTTGTTGACATCCGACCACTTAAAGCAGGCTGTAAGTAAAGCAGAATGCGCCTTAGGGCGCAATCTGCTTTACTTTCAGCCTGCTTTAAGCTACCATGTACAGGGAAAAAATCCGGAGATTTAGGAAAAATCCAGAGAAATGGCAGCCCTGCAATGAAAAACACTAATACATGTACATGTATATATCAAATATTCAATTCTTCTGGAGCAGACCACTTGAAAGTCTTGTGTTATTCTCTTCAAAGTCTTGGTCAGTTTTATCATTGCACTTAGAATCTGTGTTTCTGTATTAATGCGATATGAGTAATAGTTACATGAAACAATTAAGAGATAAGACATCTCTTATTATAAACAACTCGTATTATAACATATTGACAAGAGAGTCACTGTGGGCATAACCGTTTATTGAAGGCATTCTTATTTAAAATAGAAACAGGCTAGTGTCATGGTTTTCATTTTCTCCTTGTCATCTCTTTTCAGCCTTGTGACGGTTATTTTGATGTGAGGGAGTTCAAGATTACCTTTGGCCATTATCGCTTTGACATATACGCCCTTAGAAACAGTTATACAGAAATATCGTATATTTTGACAATTAATGCCAAGGTAAGGTCTCACCTGCAGAAGTGGTCCAGTTGTGGCTGGTTCTACTACAATATTAGGGTACATGCTTATAAAGCGTTTGAGTTGAGTATGTTATTGTACTCAAAAATTCGCTTGGTCATATTTGAGTCTTCCTTCGGCTCAAATCTGACCAATCAAATGCTTGAGAGTGATAACATACTCAACTCAAACACTTTATAAGCATGAACCAGGGGGTTGTTCAGGTTTGAAATATGTGTTATGGAAAATACATATGAAGAGTGCACTTGTTCTATTCTATCAGTACTGACCCTGTTCAGGATCTGCACTGTTTGTCATGTGAAAATAAAAACGCTTAAAATTCATTTACACTAAAGCTGAATGAAATATAGTCAGAATGTTTGCCTACATAAAATCTACACAACATCTTTTCAACAATTGGCACAGTCAGATTGTCATAATGTATCAGCTTTCCAAGATTATGTAACATTGACATCAACAGACATTTAGTGATCCTAATTGCTCACCTTGGCACTTCATGCCAGGTGAGCTGAAAGGCAGTATTGGCAAAATGTTACCTTCTATGATTGACTTTTAACCCATTACCCTATAGGTGACCACTTAAAGCAGGTTGAAAGTAAAGCATTCTGCGCCTTAAGGCGCATTCTGCTTTACTTTCAGCCTGCTTTAAGCTACCATCTGCTAGAATATAGAACATAGTTCCTATCATACATATTCATATCTGTATAGTTTGGAACTATTTCCTAATTGGAGTAATAAATTAAAGGCGTAAAAAGGTGTATTTATAGGGTAATGGGTTAAAATAGTGATAATTGCATTACAGAATATCCCAGGGACCCCAAGGTATGAGGATGAAAAAACAATTACTTCAGAAGATAAGAGTGTTACTATTATCGTCAAGGATCTTCAGAATATGAAACCCGAATTTTCTATAAACAGCTTGTCATTTACAATCAGTGAAAACCATACAGTGGTAAGTATCATACTTATTTGAAATCTATGAATGTGTTTTCATGGTAAAACTCATTTGAAATCTATGAAAGAGTTTCCACAGTAATGCTCAGTTAAAGTCCATGAATGTGTTTTCCCGGTAATACTCATTTCACTGTGTATAAACCTGTATGGCTTATTTGAGCTCTGTACTAGTACCTTGAGCTCTGTTTTTGAGCCGTGAAGCGTCACGATGGAGGAAAACGTACAACAGGTATGTGACACAAGTTCCTTTTTATTTCCCTTTGGTATAGTGCAAAGTCTCGTCGGTAAGCATCGAACAGGCAGTGAAACAGCTGATAAAAAGTTTCGCAAACATATCCATGCAAACACTGTACGGAAATGGCTACAGTCACTGGTCTGCAAGCCTAATTTCCTTACGTTGGTTTGCCGCTTAACACTCAGTGTCGCCCACGTCGTAGTGAGTGGTTAGCGGCACATTCGCCCCAAAACTTTCCAATGAGGTAGCGGAGACAGGTTTTCTTCACCGACAAGTCCCGGTTCACTCTATATCGATCTGACGGTGAACGCTTTGCTGACGCATGCGTTGTCGAGAAGGATAGGCAGTCTCTCTACACTTTTACTTGGGAGGGGTTAATGTCATTAAGACACCATTTTCTCATGTACTATTGGTCAGACTGAAATGAAACTTTGTCAATCTGTTCAATAATTATTAGTGGTAAACACAGAATAATCATTTTGAATATTCAATTAAATGATACCATTTAAAACTACCTTGAAAGGTTACCCTGCATTTCTTTTTCATCTTAGTATATATAAATATCAGTTGTTGAAGATGTAAAACTACTGTTGAAATTAATCATATACAGTAAAACCTCTCTATAACAACCACTGAATTGTGATAATTTACTAAGTTTTTGATAGTAAGTAGCATTCTGTTTTACTGTCACCTTGCTTTAAGCTGTCACCTGTCATTCTAAAATCAATTAGCCCTCGTTTAACCCTTTACCCCATAGAAGCGACTTTTAGTGAATCTGATTTATTCCTCTGCTGAAGAAAATAGTTCCAATTTAATCAGTCATGAATATATATTATAGGGAAAATTTTCAATATATTCTAGCACAGGATAGCTTAAAGCAGGCTTTAAGTAGTAACCTATTTTCAATTCTAGAAATAGGCTATCAGGTAAAGGGTTAAGTTGCCGTTATGGAGAGGTTTGACTGTATACTCAGATATGCTAGAAATGCTTTACATTGGTATTGTTTAGACTGAACAGTGTGTACAAGATTGAGTGGATTTAAAAGAAAAAATGTAAAAGTTTATGTATGTTGATCTATAAGGACACGTGACAACCATTTGTCCCTCCCTCAATAAAGTTTGCCACTCTTACTTTAATTGCTGTGGAAGGGGATAAAAATTCTGTTAGTTTGCTTGTTATCCATTGAGCCCTAGTGATGAGTAAACTTATCCTTTACAGTGTATATGTGAAGAGTACACTTGTTCTATCTTATCAGTGTAGACCCTGTTCAGGGTCTACACTGTTCGATGTTTTGTAATAAATTGCTACAAGCAGCTTTAAAACATTAGAAATGGACTTAATTGGAAACGAGAATTGTCCATTTAAAGTCTCGGGGTTGAATGAGCTTAAAGAACACAAATAAACATGTATATAATTCTAAGAGAATTGTTGTTATCTTTTTTAGAACACGGTTATAGGTGCCCCTATACTAGTGCGTGACCAAGATAGAGATCCTAATGCCATTAATACATCAATGAGAGTGTTTGCTGGTGGTAAGTGTTGTCTAATTCACGGCTCCAGATAAGAGGAAGTAAACTGAACAAATCCATCATATTTTCTTACTTTTTTCAGCACCAAAACCTATGGTTGTAACTACTCATTAGAATCGTCTCGAAGAGACAATTCTAATGAGTAGTAACATTAATGCAGAAATAAAGGAGTAAAAGGTTAAGTAACCATTGAATTGAAACTTTCTTCTGCGTTGTTGTTATTCTGCATTAAGCAGTTGCCAATGACTGTATTTCTGTGCATTTCAGATCCATATGGCTTTGACAATGGATTCTTCAGACTAGAGAAAACATCGCCCCCTGAAGGGACCAGTCGGTATTATAGGGCCAATATTGTCCTTGTAAAACAAATAGACCGTGAACGCATTCCTGGTACTTCAAACTTTGTCTATGTTGAAGTGGTGGTAAGCTCTTGCAGACATTTTGACAAGAACTTGCAGGGCTCCAGATAAGAGGTAGTTATTTCAACAAATCAAATATTTTCTCACTTATTTCAGCACCAAATCCTATGGTGTTACTACTCATTAGAATCGTCTCAAAGAGACGATTCTAATGAGTAGTGACACCATAGGGTTTAATTCAGAAATAAAGATTTTAAGTTTTGTAAAACTACCCTTATCTGTTGCTCTGATTAGAAGTCTACATGTCTTATTATGATACACTGAAGCTTGTATTAACCCATTCCCCCCATAAATACGCCTTTAATTAATTCCTCACCTATTTTCAAAACTAGAAACAGGCTATGGGGTAATGGGTTAACCCTATACCAGCACCTTTTAGTGCCATTCAGTTTAGCCCTGCTGAAGAAAATAGTCCTAATTTATAGTCATGAATATTAATCGTAAGGAATATTTTCTTTATTCTAGCAGATGGTAACAAAAAGCTGGCTGAAAGTAAAGCAGAATGAGCCTTAAGGCATATTCTGCTCTTTTTTATGTTCCCCTTTAGGGGGGAGCATATAGTCGCCGCTTTGTCTGTCCGTCCTAGTATCCGTCCGTCTGTCAGTGCTCACAAAATGATAGTTGCGTGGCTAAAATTGGCTTCCATAACCAGACACATAATTGAAAAACATTAACCTGGCAGTTTCTTGTAACATTAACCTGGCCATTTCTTGTGACATTAACCTGGCCAGTTGTGGGACATAGGGTTAGGGGTAGGGTTAGCCTCCAGATCATTCTATAACAAAGTTAGACTTCATTTATGTGGCTAACCACACACATTTTAACCACATAAAAGAGATACAATAAAGAAGGAAATGGCCACTTAAATGAAGATTGTGGGTATGTCTGTCACGCTTTTTTGTCTGGAGCATATCTCCTTAACGGTACACAGTAACTTGAAAAAACTTGCTACAGTGATAGAGAATGACAGAAGGAGGTGCAGTACACAAGAACCGTAACTCTCTCATCTCCCAATTTTGTATTATTTCCCTTTTTCTCATTAAAAAAATCAATTTTGTCCGGAGCATATCTCTGGACTGTTACACCGTAAGTTAATGAAACTTGATACAGTGATAGATTGTGACTAAGGAGGTGCAGTTCACAAGAACCATGACTCTGTCATCTCCAAATATTTAATTATCTCCCCTTTTCTATTTAAAAAAAATCAAATTTTGGCCGGAGCGTATCTCCTGAGCATTGCATTGTAAGTTGATGAAACTTGATACAGTGATACAAGATGAAAAACGGAGTGCTGTTCTCAAGAACCATAACTCTGCCATCTCCCAACATTGAATTATCTCCCTTTTTCTACATAAAAATTTAAAAATCCAAATTTTCTGCTGCACTGTAACTTGATGAAACTTGATACTGTGTTAAAGGATGGCAAAAAGAAGTGCAGTACACAAGAACTATAACTCTGTCATCTCCAAATATTGAATTGCCTCCCTTTTTGGCCGGATTGAAAATGCGGTTTATAGATTGGCGAATGCCGTCCGTCCGTCTGTCCTCACTTTGGTTGACCTTTTTGTTAGTGTCAGTTTTAGACAAAGTTTAAGTCCTACAGCAACCAAAATTGGCATGTACAGTTGTAGTGAGGTCATCATCACATGCCATGGGTAACTAGGTTACTGTGACCTAGATTTCAAGGTCCAATGACTTAGAGAATTCTTGGTTAACCTTTTCGTTTGCGTCTTGGTTTACCTTTTTGTTAGTGTCAGTTTTAGTCAAATTTAAGTCCTACAGCAACCAAATTTGGCATGTACAGTTGTAATGAGGTCATCATCACATGCCATGGGTAACTATATTATATATATTTATACAAAGCAAAAGTGCAGACAATCAGGCCATACCGACATTGGCGGTTTCTCGTTTCATAAAAAAATCATTATTGTCTGAAGCATATCTCCTGAAAGTGACATCATAGGTTGATGAAACTTGATACTAAACATGCTGTACCTTGGGGTTTATCTTTGTGGGAAGCATCCATCGTTGGGAACGATATTCTTGTTTTGAAATGCTTCAAGTAGCTTCCTTTTTTCAAAGCTACAAACAGACTATGGGGTAAAGGGTTAAGTGACCACAAATGCAGGACAAAAGTAATGGAGATTTTAAAGTAGACCTGCATTTCTTTTGTCCTGCATTAAGCAACCACATGTTTTTAATGATCATATTGCAGTTTTAGCTAACCTGGCACAAAGTTCCAAGGTAAGCTATTTTGATCGTCCTATGTCTGTCGTTGTCCGTCCATCTTCAACAATTTCTTTAAATGACATTTCCTCCTAAACTACTGAAAGGATTTTTACCAAACTTGGCAAGCATGATCCTTAATATGATCCTCTTTCAAAGTTGTTCAAATAGTTCAGGTCCATTGCATATTTAGGTCAAAGGAGCTAAAATTAGATCGTTTCATGGAAAACATTTTCTTCTCTGAAACTATCAGTTTTCGATGAAAACTTAAAAAATCAGCTGGGCTAAAACAACTGGATGTATTTGAGTATTAACTTTCACATTTGTTTCATGGGTGATCATCTACCAGATTTCTTAAAACTTTCTTCCTAATTTTAAAAAAACTTGACTACCAGTGGTTTTGTAAAATTTTGTATATGGTTTGATTGATAGCTTATATTGAAAGCTGAGATTGGTCAAATTATGCCCCGGAGTTCAAACTTGGCCCTCTCTGGGGGTCACAAATTTTATAGGAATGTACTAGTAAAAACTTCAAAAATCTTCTTCTCCAAAACCGAAAGGCTTAGAGTTATTTAAAGTTCAACTTATGATGTTTGGTTTGTAGTATCATCTGGTGGACCTTCACCAAGATGTAAGATTTTACCCTTTGCATCAAAATTGGCCCGCTCCGGGAGTTGAATTTTTTACTAAAATGTTTATTAAAAAGGTTATCATTATTTTTGAAATTATTGTCCTGCAGATTTTTACAATCATATTGTGATAATTTCTCAGTTTTCCAAAATGTTTTACATTTACATCATTGATTCCAGATGATCGATTTAGGGCCACCTGCGGCTCTTCACGGTTATTCTGTGGACTCTCAGCCTACAAGTGTTAATGTACATATAAACCCCCCTCGAAGTAGCCAAAAACGTTTATCACATATATATACATTATATATTTATACATTTATGGCGGGTGAGGGACATACATACATATCCCTAGTCCCTCTTATTTGATTTGCTTTAAGGTTTTGTATTAAAGTCTGTTCTGAGCAAACAACTACACCTACCGTCACCAAACTTCATATGCTGATGTGCCTCAATGAGTAGACCACGATGTTCAGCAGTTTGGTGACCTTGACCTTTGACCTTGATCTCTAGGTTCAAGTTTAAGGTTTTGCATGAAAGTGTTCTTTGTAGGAGGTTAGCTTTGTAATCTTTGATTACCCATTCTGGTCTAATATTGTATACTGAGCAGGCGCGTAGCTACCTGTACGTAAAAAACGCAATTGCGTACACATTGTCCGCAAATATAGAAAAATTGAAAAGTCCAAAAATACAATAAAAATCGTAGGGGGTAGGGGTAGAGATTAAAGGCTGGAAGAAAAGCTGTCAGAAAAAACGTTATCCTAGAATCAATAATTTGTTATTTTGAGTCAAATTTTTACATAGTCTTTGAATGCGGAAAACGCCCTCAGAACGCACCTGAGACCATCTAGGGTTAAAAATTTCCCGGGGGAGCATGCCCCGGATCCCTCTAGAGTAAGAGTTTTAAACTAATCTGACGGGGATAAGAATAAGAGATGAATGGCAGGGACACGCGCAACAAATATATATACCATGTATGTTATGGGGGAGTCGAATTTTACATAACGATTAAAGAATGCTGTTGCCAGATCGTAACACGTTTTGATTGCTCGAAGTGCCCTCAGAACCCACCAAAGCTATCTAGGAATATTTTTGCCGTTAGGAGCATACGGCATTCCAAGTAAGAGTTCGTTCACCAAATGAATTAAATTGCCCCTGACATCGACGTGTGCCCCCTCAGTCACAGTTTGCTTCATACGGGCCTGCTTTATCATGTTATCAAAACGGAACGTAAATGTAAATGGTTCTGTTGCAGATCGGAATGTTACTCATTGTCGGTTTGAAATTAACATCCATGATTTTGTTGTGACGTCAATGTTGTTTATTTTTTTATTCATTTTTTTTTTATAGATTTATGTACTTTATCACCTGTTTTGAAGGCGGGAAATGCCCTCAGAACGCACCAGAGACCATCTAGAAATAAAATTTTCCCGGGGGACCCCCCTAGTATAGGACTGCGTACACTTCCTAATTGGTCTAGCTACGCCCCTGCTGAGCAAAAACAGAAACATCCCACATTTTGAACAGACATATCTCTGGCTTTATTTATGTTACACACCCAGTGAATGTACATGTGGGACACTGGTAAGGTGTATTTACACATGTGGTAGGTTGTCACGAAATTGCACAGGTAAAAATGGTTAATGTAACAGAATCATGATACTCCCGCTATTTTGCACATGCACGGTATACATGTGCTCCATAAAGTTATTCATTCAGCATCGTACAATACTCACAACACTGGCTAATCTAAAAATTGAAAAGTCTCATACTCCTTAAATCCTTCCGTCATGCCACGCTTGTCGGAATTTGAAAGAAATCAAGCAATAGGCAGGGTTCCAGTTAAGTGGAGTATTTCAAAAATTAAAATCTTTATTTCTGTTTTATAAACCCTCGAAGAGACGATTCTTATGAGTAGTAACAACATAGGATTTGGTTTTGAAATAAGTGAGAAAATGCTGGATTTGATCAGTTTACTCCCCCTTATCTGGAACCCTGAATAGGAATGCTTCAGGCGAGAGTGACGGCAATTGAAGTGGCGCACAACTTCACCATTACCTCACTCGAAAAGTTTTCATCCCAGCAATATGAGGGTAACTGATATGAATGCAAAAATGAATAAGCTTTTTGAGCTCACCTGAGCTACACATGTAGCTCAGGGTGAGCTTTTGCAATCCTTGAGTGTCCGTCGTCCGTCGTTAGTCGTCAACAATTTTAGTGTTTACACTCTAGAGGCCACAATTTTAATCCAATCTTTCTTGCTCAGATTGTATATTACCATAAGAGTTGGGATGAGTTCGATTATAGTTGAAATATGACCAATAGGTCAAGAGTTATCTACCTTTGAATTATGCCATATATAACAGTATATAACACTCTAGAGGCCACATTTTTTATCCAATCTGTCTCAAACTTTCTCAGATGGTATATTACCATAAGAGTTTGTATGAGTTTGATTATGCTTGAAATCGAACCAAAAGATCAAGAGTTATCTACCTTTGAATTGCTGAAAATGCTATATTTAACAGTGTTTACACTCTAGAGGCCACAATTTTAATCCAATCTTTCTTAAACTTACTCAGATGGTATATGACTATAAGAGTTCAGATGAGTTTGATTATGTTTGAAATCGGACAAATGGGTGAAGAGTTATTTACCTTTGAATTGCTGAAAATGCCATATTTAACAGTGTTTACACTCTAGAGGCCACAATTTTAATCCAATCTTTCTTAAACTTGCTCAGATTGTACATGACCATAATAGTTAAGTGATTTCGATTATGGTTGAAATCAGACAAATATATCAAGAGTTATCTGCCCTTGAATTGCTGAATATGTCATATCTTAACACTCTGTTAACACTCTTGCAACTAGTTTTCAATGGATTTTAATTATACTTGCACACAATGAATATAGCTAAAAGTTCTCGAGGGAGTGCAATTGTTGAAATCTGATCATTGTGGCAAGAGTTATCTGCCAAGTTTTAAATACTGGTATGTTTGATTTAACCGAGTTCGAGATAGCGAAGTTTGACTGTAGATTTTATCTTCAGGCACAAGAGGTTGTCCCTAGCGGCATAAAAGATCGGCCAACACAAAATGCTACGGCTAGAGTGAGTGTTAAAGTGTTGGACATCAATGATGAAACCCCATATTTTGACAAGGATGTTTATACCCTGACTTTCACTGAATTAACTGGTAATTTTCTTGATGATGAGCTAGCGCAGAGCCGGGAGATCTTGAGCAACATCAAAGTTGTTGACAGAGACGAGGTAAGGATTTTCATTAAACAGCTCCAGATAGGTGGAGTTTTTCAAAAGCTTAAATCTTTATTTTTGCATTAAATCCTTTGGTGTTACTACTCATTGGAATCGTCTCTTGGAGACAACTGTAATGAGTAGTAACAGTTTAGGATTTGGTGCAGATATGAGTGAGTAAATATTAGATTTGTTCAGTTAACTCCAACTTACTTGGAGCTCTGACTAAATTTCAAATATGTTCAGGTCAAAGTCCTCAAGAAGTCCATTTGAAAAATCATAAAATCTGTACAGTTAATCCTTTCCCCCATAGAAGCGACTTTAAGCGTATTTAATTTATTCCTCCACTGAAGAAAATAGTTCCAGTTTATACCCTCATGAACAATTACAATAACAAATATTTTTATATAACCCAGTAGATGGTAGTTTAAAGCATGCTGAAAGTAAAGCAGAATGTGCCTTAAGGCACATTCGACTTTATTTTCAGCCTGCTTTAAGTGAGTACCTGTATTTAATGTTATAAACGGGTTATTGGGTAAAGGGTAAAAGTCTCTACTACCGCCACTAAAAAGAATGCTTATTTGCTCCATACAGTGTTCCCTCTCTATAACGGCCCTCCCAACATGAACTCCCTCCTTACAAAGACCCTTGTCGCAGTTCTCCAAACAGGACAATTATGTCTAACGCTTTTACTGCTGCGATATTGTCTGCTTACAATTGTCTTATGCTGTCTTTTCCGAAAGTTAAATAACAGGCATTTTGACAAAAAAAAACCTTAATGACGAGTGACAAACAGCTTGAATCCAGATCAGAAGCCGCATAACGCGGCCTCTGATCTTGATTCAAGCTGTTTGCAATGTAAGCTAATTTCCCTCCCTATAACGACTCCCATCCAACAATAAACACAACTTTAGTCTCCCGTTGGGTGTCGTTGTAGAGAGGGAGCGCTGTATGTATAAGACAGGTGACAGTTTAACTTGACTTGATCCTGAGTGAATTTTTCAACTGCTGCGGGTGTCCCAGGGACTGGGGTAGGCAGCAGGTGGCTAGAATGTCTAACACCCAGTCTCTACACTTCTCTGTTCTGTGGATCTATACCTGCAAGGCTACAGATGTTCATACTAGCCTTGACACAGTTTGACCAGGACTTTCTTGGTCTCCCTCTACCTCTGGAGCCAGTAACTGTCATACTCATGGTTGAGTTGGTGCATGAAGTGGCACGAACGACGTGTCCATACCATCTTAGACGTCTTGTTCTCAAAGCCGGCGTCACTTCTTGTATCCCCAATCTGGCATACAGCATATCTACGAGTACCTCATCATTGGGTTTGACACCACAGATCCAGCGTATCATAGACCTGTCATTCCTGCGTAGTCGCTGTAGGTCCGAGGCAGAAGGTGCCCAGGTTTCACTTCCATGCAACATGGCGGAGTTGACACTAGCGTTGAAAACCTTTCCATGGGTCTTAAGTGAAACATGCTTAGACGTCAGAATTGGTAGCAGCTTCTTAAACTTCCCCCAAGCAGTGCAGCATTTGGTGATGATGGCGAGTTTGCAGCCTCCACCAGCAAATAGCATGTCGCCCAGGTAGCAGAAGCTGGCCTCAACATCAAGTTGAGTGCCATCTACAACTACCTGAGTGACTGGTCTACCATCAATCGGCCGAACCTGGTCACAGCATCTTGGACAAACATAATCAGGACTGATGGTGAGTCTTCCTTTGATGCCACTGCACTTCTTGTGCACCCACAGTTTGCACTGGGAGCACTCAATCGAGTTGACTCCAACTCCACTTCTACAGACTGCACAGGGAAATGCCCCCGAGTCTCAAAGAAGATCCAGCCCAGGACCAGAGATCATGAGCTTAGTCTTCTTCATGTTGACTCTCAGGCCCCTGCCTTCCATCCCGTCTTTCCATATTGTTTGACAATATTGACCTGACGTTGAACTTTATGCATGAATAGATTAAACAGTGATGACACAGTATAAATCAATAATCGACAGCGTGCCATACACTGTCGGGAATGTTCGATAAATTACGTTAATCGTGTTACATTTTTTAGCTCGCCTGTACGAAGTACATGACGAGCTATTGCAATACCCCCGGTGTAGTCGTCGTCGTCGTGAACGGCGTGAACAATTTTAAGAAAATGTGTATAACTTCTATGTCCCTTGAGGTATTGCTTTCATAGTTGGTATGTGTGTGTATATGGACAAGACCTTTCCATGCACAGAAAAAATTGGACCCTTGTGACCTTGACCTTGAACTAAGGGCCCGCATTTAGGTTTCGAAATCTGGGTTTAGGTTTCAAAAAATGCCTATAACTTCTATGTCTCTTGAGGTATTGCATTCATAGTTGGTATGTGTGTGTATATGGACAAGACCTTTCCATGCACAGAAAACTTTGGACCCTTGTGACCTTGACCTTGAACTAAGGGCCCGCGTTTAGGTTTCGAAATCTGTGTTTAGGTTTCAAAAAATGTCTATAACTTCTATGTCTCTTGAGGTATTACATTCATAGTTGGTATGTGTGTGTGTATGGACAAGACCTTTCCATGCACAGAAAAATTTGGACCCCTGTGACCTTGACCTTAATCTTAGGGTCTGCGTTTAGGTTTCAAAATCTGTGTTTAGGTTTCGAAAAATGTCTATAACTTCTATGTCTCTTGAGGTATTACTTTCATAGTTGGTATGTGTGTGTATATGGACAAGACCTTTCCATGCACAGAAAAATTTGGACCCCTGTGACCTTGACCTTGAACTTAGGGCTCGCGTTTAGGTTTCGAAATCTGTGTTTAGGTATTGAAAAATGTCTATAACTTCTATGTCCCTTGAGGTATTGCTTTCATAGTTGGTATGTGTGTGTATATGGACAAGACCTTTCCATGCACAGACAAATTTGGACCCCTGTGACCTTGACCTTGAACTTAGATCCAGAGTTTAAGGATTAGAAATCTGTGTTTAGGTTTCGAAAAACGCTTATATTTCCTATGTCCCTTGAGGTGTAACTTCATATTTAATTTTCATGTGTATATTGACAAGACCTTTCTATGCAGGCAAAAAGCTTGACCTCGGTGACCTTGAGTGTGCTTTTAAGTTTCTAAATGTGCCAATGGCGAGCTTTGTTGTCTCTCTGACAACTCTTGTTTTCTTATGTGGGGTAAAACCCCCACTTAGTTAAGGAATAAAATAGGATTTCCGATTATGCTAGTATAATCGTATCTACTACAGAAGCATCCTGTTTCGTTTAGATTTGGTTTTAAATCAGGACAGATCCTCGATACCCTCACCTGCGATTAACGCCGGTTCACTATATATACCTAATTGGCAACCCCTTGACGTATCGCATCTGCCATAGGTGAGTCGTTTGAGCGAATGATTTGTAATGCCAGGTCCCGGGTTCGAATCCCGTATGAGGTAAATATCTTTTTATTTGCATTGTCATATTTTATCAGTTATAAATTTTATTTTACACATAAAATGCACTGGTGACACGTTCTTCTCATTGTCACGTGTCATTCTATGCCACATCATACGTTTTCTCACACACAGCCTAACCAGCAACATCTGAAATAGGAAGTCAAACTATATTTTATCATCTAAGGTTAAAGAAATAATTTTTAACGTTTCTGAGACGTTTGCAAAAATAAATAAAAAGAAAAATAAGAAAGAAAGCGAGCAGAAGAAAATTATAGAAAAAAACGAAAAAAACAAACAAAACAGAAGCAATATATGTGGGGAAAAAATAGAAAAAAAGGATGATGCGCGGGTCTCGAACCACTGGCCTTTTATGAGCTTGAGCTAATAACTTATCGATACTTTGACTAACCGGCCAATGCTATTTGTCTTTGTTTACCGGTTTCGGTACCATGTGCGTTCTCGTATAAATTGAACGAAGTGTCCCGAAGATATATTTAGAAATGTAACGAAGTGTGAAATTATGCTAATAGAGGTCACCAACGTCAGGTCAATATTGTCGAACAATACTTTCAGCTTCGCAACACATTCCTCCAGGGAATCTGCCATCACAGCAAGGTCATCTGTGTACTTCCAGCACTAGGATGAAAAGCAGGGGGCTGAGGACAGATCCCTGATGTACTCCGAACTCCTCGCTGTACAGCCCGTTGACACGTACACGGCTCCTATATAGTGTCCGTTTACATTCCTTGGATGGCATGTACAGCCCATTCCTCAACTCCAAGACTCCTCAAGGTCCACCAGATGACTTTCCTGGGTACTCTATCAAAGGCCTTCTCCAGATCGACAAAGGCTAAATACAGTGGCTTATTTGCGGCAATATACTTCTCCTGAAGCTGGCGTATGATGAAGATTGCATCAGTTGTGCCTCTTCCAGGAACAAAGCCAAACTGCTTTGAGTCAATGTCGACCATCTTGCGCACACGGTGTCCAATACTCGCTCCTTCATTTTCATTGTCTGGTCAGTGAGTTTGAGCCCACGGTAATTTCCTCTGACCAGAGCCTCTCCTTTGCCCTTGTAGAGGTTCAGGATATAACTCTCCTCCCAGTCCTTTGGTATCACTCCGTTGCTGAAGACTTTCTCAGCTAGCTGTCTGAACATCTCAGTCCCCTCCTCTCCAGCTGCTTTCATCATCTCGGGGATGACTCCTGATGGGCCAGCCGCTTTGCCACATTTCATCTTGCCAAGAGCCTTGCGCATCTGATCCAAGGTGACTGGAGGGGGGAGGACCTTCCACCAGAGGGACCTCTGGTAGTAGGTTACTGGGCCATTCGAACTCTACGTTTAGTAGTCTCGCGTAGTGCTCAACCCAGGCCTTCATCTTGCCCTCGTCACTGAGCGATAGTTCTCCGGCATCGTTTACTCACTTCTCCCCGACAACATCCTGGTTTGTCCTGTCCATTTGCTTAGCAAGCTTGAAAATACCTCCATCGTTGGGGGAGATGTCAGCGAACTTTTCCTTCTCAGCCTCAGACTTAGCTTGCCAGACAGTAAGTTTTGTTAAGCGTTTGGCCTCATCATAGGCAGCTTTGGCATCCTTGGCCTCGCTGGTTTGGCCGGATTTAATCAGAGCTTTGTAGGTTTTGAAGCAAGTTCGTTTCATCTTCACAGCATCTTTATCTTTCTGGTCCCACCACTAGGTTTCCTTCCTCCACTGGTGGAAGGTGAATGTAAAATAGAAAGCTCCTGAAAGAGCTTCCTGTTTTACATTGACCTTGCTTTAAGCCAACACCTGCCTTAACCCTTTGAACCCTAGTCCCGCATATAGGCGTTCTTTTCAAACAGTGTACATGTGAATAGAACACTTGTCCTATGCAAACAGTGAAGACCCAGATCAGAGGGCTCCGGCAGGAGCCCTCTGATCAGGGTCTTCACTGTTTGTCATAATGCCAAACATTGACAAAAACAACCCTTAAAAGTCAGAAATGGACTTGACTAAAATGGAAACAGAAATCGTCCATTTAAAGTTTTAGGGAGGAAAGAGTTAACTCATTGAGCCCTAGTGACGCATATATGCATTATTTATAAAAATGTACCTATGAATGATACACTTGTCCTATGCAAACAGTGAAGTCCTACAGGAGCCCTCTCATCAGGGACTTAACTTTTTGTCATTTTTCAATTTAACTCTTTGAACCCTAGTCCCGCATATAGGCGTGCTTTTCAAACAGTGTCCATGTGAATAGTACACTTGTCCTATGCAAACAGTGAAGACCTTGATCAGAGGGCTCCGAAAGGAGCCCTCTGATCAGGTTCTTCACTGTTTGTCACAATGCCAAACATTGACAAAAACAACCCTTAAAAGTCAGAAATGGACTATACTAAAATGGAAACTGGAATTTTCCATTTAAAGTTTCAGGGAGGAAAGAGATATGAAGAAATCCTCTAAAATGAACCAGTCTTTATTTCCAACAGGAACAGTCCATTGGAAATTTCAGGGGATAATGGGTTAAAAACTGATAAGTACAACACTTTAGTGGTCATAAAAGAGAGCCTCAGGAGCTCCAGGTGGGTGCAATAGGTAAAAAACTAACTAGAATTGTCTCTAATCTGACCTTATCTGATGCCATGCCTTGGGTAGATTGCAGAAATTCCCCCCATAGAAGCGCCTTTTAGTGCATTTAATTTATTCCTCCAGAAGAAAATAGTTCCAATTTATACAGTCATGAATATATTCAGTTTCCTTGCAGATGATAGCTTTAAGTGGGCACCTATCTTCAAAACTAGTAACATGCTATGTGGTAAAGGGTTAACCCTTTGCCTCCTGGTCGCGACTTTATTGATTTTTGCAAACAGTTTAGATCTAGATCAGACGCCGCGTAACGGGGTGTCTGATCTGGATCCAAACTGTTTGACACTCTTCTTTAGGTTTCTTTACTTACAAGATGTATAAATCTATATTTAACAAACTTTGCAGACGACAATTTCGAAGCAGACGACATTGCCGCAGGATAAGGGGTTAATAAACAAACCAAACAAACTAACGGATAACCCTACAGTTAGGCGTTTTAATCCTGTAAAATGAAGAAAATGGGTGTGGGGTAATGAGTCAAATCATAACAAATCAAATCTAGAACTTAGCAAGGGTTATCCTGAGAAGTCACAAAATAGGGGTGAAGACATAATGAACAAACCTTTGAAAACATCTACAGTGCTCCCCAGGGCTCCAGATAAGGGGAGTATTTAAAAAACTAAAATCTTAATTTCTGCTGTAAACCCTATGGTGTCACTACTCATTAGAATCGTCTCAAAGAAACGTTTCTAATGAGTAGTAATGCCATAGGATTTGGTGCTAAAATGAGTGAGAAATTGTTAGATTTATTCAGTGTACTCCCTCTTATCTGGAGCCCTGATGCTCCCTCTCTACAACCGCCCTCCCAACAATGACTCCCTCCTTACAACGACACTTGCAGCTGTACCCTAAACAGGGCAATTATGTCCAACCTATTCATGGCTGCAATGTCGTCTGCTTAAAATTGTTGTCTGCTTTTTTCTCAAAGTAACATAATGGACATTTTGACAGAAAAATTTATTTACTATTGACAAACAGCATGAATCCAGATCAGAGGCGTTACCTGGCGTCTGATCTGAATTCAAGCTGTTTGCAAATGTATTCGAATTTCCCTCCCTATAACGACTCCCTCCTACAATGCAAACAATTTTTGTCTCCCATTTGATGTCGTTGTAGAGAGGGAACACTGTAGTTTACACTTATCTGGGGCCTGTCTTACTAAACGTCGTACGACAAATGTCGTCGTAAGTCAGTTTCTAAAATTCTCATTTATTATTTATTTCTCCATCTAATCCTGTCTTGTCACATCTCTTTGGAATCGTCTTGAAAAGACGATTCCAAAGAGATGTAACAAGACTGGATTAGATGGAGAAATCAGAAATTAGGCGTATTTTAAAGTTTTGACTTACGACCGTTTTTATCGTACGACGTTTCGTAAGACAGGCCCCTGGAGCCTTGAATAAAATGATGTCACTCCTTTCTTTCAGGCCCCCTACAACAGTTTCGATGTTACAATAGCATCTGGTAATGAGCAGGGCTTTTTCAGTCTCAATTCTAATGAGACCCAGCAAAGAAACTTTGCTTACACACTTTTAGCCAAGACGAAAATCTTAGACTTTGATATCAACGATGTCAATAACTATACACTGACGGTAAGTTTTGAGTAGTAACAGCATAGGATTTGGTGCTGAAATGAGTGAGAAAATGTTTCAACCATTTCCCCACAGAAACACCTTTCAGAGCATTGATAATATTGTGCCGCCTACTCCTCTTAGCTTTATATGTGAATTTAATAAAACTTTGCACCCATGTTACCAATGTTAATCATGATCTTAGTCAATATGATTAGTCTATTTTTATATCCGCACTACAAGTTGGTGGTATATTGTTTATTGCATGTCTGTCTGTCTGTCTGTCTGTCCAAAACTTGAACCCTAGCCAGCACTTTAGAACTGCATGTGTATGGTAGAAGGAAATTACTCAGATAATTAGGTCATATGACCATATGAAAATGGTGATCTTGACCTCTGTGACCTTTGTTAAGATTTTGCATTAGTCACTATGGTGACACAACATCACACACTGATGTTCCACATAAACGTCAGCATGTTTAATTTGCAATTTGGTAACCTTGTCATCTTGACATTTAGCTTTGGCATGTGGAGTCTAGATTAACTCTTTGCATGCTGGGTAATTATACCCCCACAAACAGAGTTTGAGGGGGGTATACTGGAATCAGCCTGTCGGTCAGTTGGTCGGTCGGTCGGTTGGCCGTTGGTCGGTTGGTTGGTCGGTCTGTCTGCAAAATCTTGTACTTTCAACTCCTCCTTCAGTTTCAACCCGATTAATTTGATACTTGGCATAAATGTTACTCAGGTGTAGTCGATGTGCAAGACACAAATTTCAGGTCTCTGTGACCTTGACCTTTGGCCTTGAAATTAGTATTGAAATTGGTAGGCAAAATCTTGTACTTTCAACTCCTCTGTCAGTTTCAACCCGATTCATTTGATACTTGGCATAGATGTTACTCAGGTGTAGTAGATGTACAAGACACAAATTTCAGGTCTCTGTGACCTTGACCTTTGGCCTTGAAATTGGTCTTGAAATTGGTAGGCAAAATCTTGTACTTTCAACTCCTCTTTCAGTTTCAACCCGATTCATTTGATACTTGGCATAAATGTTACTCAGGTGTACTAGATGTGCAAGACACAAATTTCTGGTCTCTGTGACCTTGACCTTTGGCCTTAAATTTGGTCTTGAAATTGGCAGGCAAAATCTTGTACTTTCAACTCCTCCTTCAGTTTCAACCCGATTTATTTGATACTTGGCATAGATGTTACTCAGGTGTAGTAGATGTGCAAGACACAAATTTCAATTCGAGACAATTCTAATGAGTAGTAACACCATAGGATTTGGTGCTGAATAAGTGAGAAAATGTTTGATTTGTTGAAATAACTCCCTCTTATCTGGAGCCCTGTATTTGCCTTATTGAAACAGATATGACAGTCACACCTACTGGTTTTGGGAAAGGTCTGATGATTTTATGGCAGTATACTAACCCTTATCCTGCGATGATGTTGTTTGCTTCGAAATTGTCGTCTGCAAAGTTTGTTAAATTTAGATTTTACATTTTTTAAGTAAAGAAACCTAAAGAAGAGTGCCAAACAGTTTGGATCCAGATCAGACACTGCGTTATGCGGTGTCTGATTTGGATCTAAACTGTTTGCAAAAATCAATAAAGTCGCGACCAGCAGGCAAAGGGCTAAGATATTGTACAAAGAAAAGCTACTTTACGAACAATTACTTTAGTACTATTGGACTTATTGTAACCAAATTTCAGATTTAGCTTTCTCATCATACGTTTTGGACAACTATTGATATTTTTCAGGTCTGGGTCCATGCTTATAAAGCGTTTGAGCTGAGTCTGAGCGCGTTCTCAAGCATTTTATTGGTCAGATTTGAGCCTAGGCTCAAATCTGACCAATCAAATGCTTGAGAACGATTTCAGACTCAGCTCAAACGCTTTATAAGCATGGACCCTGATTATGTTTATCATTGATTTTGCCGGAACAGGACTACAGTCAAACTTTGATATCTCGTCTACCCTTAAACTGGAACTATCCGATAGTTCGACACATTAACTGCATTATTTCATGCTTGGTTAAGTGTAACATTTAACTTTGAAATATTGGTATGTTCGATTTAACTGAGTTCGAGATATCAAAGTTTGACTTATGTTACAATGTGGTGCTCTTTGGTTTTTTTAATTATGTTTTACATGTGACAGCTTATTTAACTGGACAGTTTATTTACTTTTGTTTTTTAGTTGAAAGCTATTGATAAAGATCGGCCAGGACTTGAATCAACTGCTATTGTAGAAATCCATATAACAGATACCAATGACAACCGTCCTAAGTTCATTAACAGAAGCTATACCTTTTATCTCGCAGAAAACTCTCCAAACAACACTAACATCGGGACTGTTAGCGTAAGTACCAATAAGCCAAAGTCCAGAGGCATTTTTATTTATATATAAATAAAGGATATTATCCTGTCACGTGCCTATTTTCCTGACGGATAAAGGGGTGACAGATAAACTTTGCTTTATTATGCTATGTGGTCACATGACCGATGTTATTATGTCAAGTGGTCACATGACCTGTAGCCGGAACTATTTTTTCCCACCGAGACGCTTATTTTTCCCGCTGTTAGGAAAGGTATTCTAAAACTCTTTCAACAGAATCCGACGTGTAGCGACGTTTATTCGAACTATTCGATGCAATCAAATCGTTATAGAGTACGCGCCACCAGTCGCTTGCTGAGATACTTCTATAATTGTCCACGTTTTAGATTTCCTGAGTGAAATACACTAGATTTTGGTTCTTTTATTTCTTTTCAACGTAACTAGGATGTGACGTCACTAACGTCATCTATATAATAGCGCGCTTTCCTAGAGTAACATAGTTCCTTAGTTGGAATCTTATCTAGACCAAAAAAATGACTCTTGCTTTAAAAAAGGCATTCTCTATTTATTTTACTATTGTGACAAGGATAAATAGAATATTTGGTGACTAGCTTTGAATGAGAAATGTTATCTGGCTCGGCTTCTGAAAATATCAGGTTCGCCTGCGGCTCACCAGATATATTCATCCGCCTTGCCAGATAACATTTCTCATTCAAAGCTAGTCACCAAATATTCTCTATTAATATCCCCATTCAACTTGGCAGCACTATGGTGATCTACTTGCTCTGAAGGAGCACCATAGATTGCCTCAGGAGTCAGGATGGGGAGATATAAGGGTATTTAGGATCCAATCACGATCAGATAACGCTTATATGGCAATCCAATAATGATCTAAAAGATCCGATAGTGACTTCATGCTCAATGGTCGCCACCAGACTTCTCAAAAATGTTGCGACCTTGCATGATCAGTGTGGGCTCCGTTTGCGCTCTAAGGCAACTAAGATGTGATCCAAAGCGCTTGATTGGGGCTCCGATGGTGATCGCTGCGATCTAAAGCACTCAAGCAAGATCCGATGGAGATCCATTTGCGCTTGATGCATTTAAGAAGAGATCCTGTAAAGACCTGTGGGGCTCTGCTGCGCTCATTCCTTTCAGATTTGGCAGCAGATGTTTAGGCAAATAGCAATACCTATAGCTGTTTTCTTGGACATGTGTCTACTTAATGCAGCAGCATAGTAATGTAGACATAACTTCACAGGTTGATAGAGTATCATAGAAAGATAAGCATGAAGAAATTTCTTTCTGTTCTTCCATTTCCAAGGCCCGATATTTCCAAGGAGAAATGATTAAACTTTACTGTAACATGGTTTGTACCTCTTAAATGCAACTCCCCCTTCACCCTTCATTTTTTCTGTTCCTCCATTTCCAAGGGCAGATAATTAAACTTTACTGCAAGAGGCTTTGTGCCTGGTATGCGCAACCCCTTTGTTCATTGCATTTTAATAATAGGTTGCTAAATTACCATTTACAGATGTGCATTAAGTAATATATATAGTAATCGTCCTGTCTGTCCGTCCGTCTGTGCGATTGTCCGGTAACTAGGGGCCTAAAATGACGCCCAGTGGATGGGAGGGGGCCGTTTTGTACTTGGGGGCCATGGCCCCCGGTTTTATCGTCTTAAAGGTATCAGGGGGTCATGGGGGTATGGAAAAAATACATTAAAGATGGCCCTTAGAAACACCTGTCCAGGTTTGGACTTCTGGACGAATGTTCTTACGCTACGATACTTATGTGGCTATTTTCTATTGTTTTCTCTTGCGTGGCTAGCCACACAAGAGACAATTTCTTTTTGCTCTAACTTGGAATAGAATGATCTGGAGGCTAACCCTACCCCTAACCCTATGTCCCACAACTGGCCAGGTTAATGTCACAAGAAATGGCCAGGTTAATGTCACAAGAGACGGCCAGATTAATGTTTTTCTATTATGGGGCTAAGAATTTTAGCCACATAAGTATCCTAGCGTAGGCACGTCCATAGGGCGAAATGGCCTTTTGAAAATCGCTTGTCCGGTAGTATGGGGGCCATTTTGAACTTTAACGGGCCTTTATTTATGGCCCCTTGAACTTCAAAGTCCCTTTATAAATAGCCCCTTGTAAGCTGGCCCTAAATATCATTTAAGTGATCCGTCCGTCCGTAGCAGGTTTAGTAGATTTTACCGTTTCGTCTAGCATCAACACCTCTTACTCAAATGCTTGGATACTTACACAGTTGTTGCCTTGGACCATTCCCTGTCTACCAATATCATCCAACCTTGATTTTGACCTTCACATTGACCTACTTTGGACTTAGAACATTAAAAATGGGCTATTTCTTGGTAAGGTAGATTTTACCTTTTCATCTAGCATCAACACCGCTTAATCAAATGCTTGGATACTTATACAGTTGTTGCTTTGGACCATTCCATATTCACCAATATCACCCAACCTTGATTTTGACCTTCACCTTGACCTACTTTGGACTTGGAACATTTTAAATGGGCTATTTCTTGGTTAACAAGATTATACAGTTTCGTCTTGCATCAATATAACTGACAACAATGCTTTGATACTTATACACCTTGGATCACTACTAATCCACCCATGCCTTGGACCATTACCCATTGACCTATATTACCCTATCTCAGTTTGACCTTGACCTAATTTGGACTTAAAAAAGATTCAGAATATATTGTCAAGGATGCCACCGGGGGCATTATTGAACGTGCAGTCTTGTTCTATTCTGCCATTTCCAAGGGGAGATAATTATGTCTCCCCTATATAGTGGGGGAGACATATTGATGTTATGGTTTCTGTCTCTCCGTTTGTCCGTCTTTCCGTCCATCAGTCTGTTTGTAGGAAAGTTTGTGCAGCTAACTTCTCCTACATCACTGGAAGGATTTGCTCTAAACTTTTACAGAAAGATGTTTATTTGGTTTGGAATTTGAGCTGCAACCTTTTAGATAAAAGTTATGGCCCTTTGAATTTTTTCCCTACTTAGAATATATAGGGAAAAGTTTTTGTGCAGATAACTTCTCCTACACTACTGGACGGATTTGCTCCAAACTTTCAGGGATGTTCATGTGGTTTTGAATTTGAGCTGCGACCTTTTGACAGAAGTAATGGCCCTTTGAATTTCCCTACATAGAATATAATATATAGGGAAAAGATTTTGTGCAGCTAACTTCTTCTACATTACTGGTGGGATTGGCTCCAAACTTTTACACATTAACAACTAATATACGAAGATGTGCATGTGGTTTAGAATAAGAGCTGCGATTTTTTTTACTAAAGTTATGTCCCTTTGATTTTCCCTACATAGAATATATATGGGGGGGGGGGGGGGAATGTGTGCAACTAAGTCCTCCTACACTACTGGAAGGATTTGCTCCAAACTTTCACACAGGAAAATTTTACAACTTACAGTCGAACTTCGGAAGCTAGAACTCTGAAAGCTAGAACACAATAGAATTCTCCAACTCATTTCTCGATCCCGTTCCTTTCTCTATATAATCATTATTGTTCTATGCTGTATTCTCGAACACTGAAAGCTGGAATTCTTGAACTGATGTGCAGTCCCCATGAAGCAGTTTGTTCTATATTTCACACCTAATGGTCGAACTGTCAACAATAGTTCGCAACTTATGCTCGAACTGTCAACACGATGATCAGTTTTGGTCCCATTGTTTCATGTTATAATTACACTGGCGGCACGTGAAATTTTCACACCTTGTCAGATCAGCACTTGTTACACAAATGTATCAGTGTGTGTTTGCTTTTAATTATTTTAAAAGGATCACCTGAATTGTTTATTGATTAAAAATAAGAGAAAAAATACCCATATTTCTTAAATAAGAATAAGAGAGGTAAAAACTATGGTATTTTTAAAAGGGAGTTAACTTAATGTTAAAAAATCGTAATGCACAACGATGAACTTTTTATACGCCCGTCATCGACGGTCGTATTATGGTATACCCAGCGCTGTCCGTCCGTACGTCCGTCCGTCCGTCCGAGCGCACGAAAGGTCCTTTGTTGGGTAGGGAGAACAATAGATTCCATTCATTCCGTGATTGCCCTATTGTTATTGTTGGGTATTTTAGTGTACTGTTGGGTACTTTTAAACAAAAAATATACCCAACAAATGTCCAACTGTGAGAACGTCCGTCTTTCCGTCCGTACGTCCGTCCGTTAACTTTTCTTGTTAGCGCTCTCTCACCTTCATTTATTTACCGATTTTGATTAAACTTCCTACAAATATTACAGCTCGGAGGAGTTCGCGTTTCAGACGTTGGCGACTATTTTTAGCAGAGTTATGCCTCTTTATTTTTTTAAAATGGGCATTTTTAAAAAAAAAACAGAACTTTTTTTTTAATTATTCAATTTATTTCAAATTTGATATGGTGATACAATGAATGAAGTTACTTAACATATATTACGGGTTTTTGGTTTGACTTCGTATTTTCAGAGTTATGCCCCTTTACACAATTTTTTAACAATATATTGTTCCCTGATAATAATTTTACTTACATTTTGTCTATTGTAACCAAATTTCATATTTATCTTTCTCATCATGCAGGGAAGGCACCTGTGAATTTTGGTTCCTGTTTAATTATTTTTCTATGAGTTATGCCCCTTTACATCCTTCAAATTTAAAATAAGCCACACTTCGTCCGTTAACCTTTCTTCTTAGCGCTCTCTCACTTTATTTTTTTAAGAGATTTTGATTAAACTTCCTACAAATATTCCATACCACAATAGTTCGGACGAGTTCGTGTTTCAGACATTGGCGACTATTTTTAGCAGAGTTATGCCCCTTTATTGTCAAAAATGGGCATTTTTTTAAAAAAAAAACAGAACTTTTTTATTTTTGATTCAATTGATTTCAAATTTGATATGGTGATACTATGAATGAAGTGACTTAATATATATTACAGGTTTTTGGTTTGACTCTGTATTTTTAGAGTTATGCCCCTTCACACAATTTTTTTAACAATATATTGTTTCCTGATAATAATTTTACTTACATTTTGTCTATTGTAACCAAATTTCATATTTAGCTTTCTCATCATACAGGGAAGGCACCTGTGAATTTTGGTTCCTGTTAAATTTCAGACGTTGGCGACTATTTTTAGCAAAGTTATGCCCCCTTTATTGTCAAAAATGGGCATTTTTTAAAAAACCCAGAACTTTTTCTTGACTATCGCAATACTATCGGGATAGTACTTGAGCTATCGCAATACTACAGCATAGTCTTTTTGAGATTGATAGTCGGGCCTACACACCGGGCGACTTTTTCCAGTCCGCCTGAGTCTGGACGACTTTGACACCCGCAGGCCGTGACGGGCGTATTTTGCCGCACTGCGGTGCTCTTGTTAAATATTGCTAAATGTTTCGTTGCAAGCGATAATAATGCGAGCATAGCGATTTTAAAACAGCTTATATACATATGACTCGTTTTCTTTTAGTGTAACAAGCGCAGATTAATTATATGTTTTTCTATTCATGTGTATATAATCATTATTTCTATGCTAGTTGTGCATTAGGTATATAATGACACCATGAATGAAAACAACGGTAATTTTTGATGTACGTTTTAATTGCAAATGCATATAATAAGGAAGTTGACACCGAACTATTTCTGCCTTATGTAGATCTATGTGTATGATGTAAATATTACAGATCAAATTAGTTATCTGTCCAATTATTGTGTTTAAAACGTACACGTTATTCTGATATACCCAACACACCAGCTGTGTGTCTCCATCGCAGTTCAAAGTCGAACTTGAAGTTTCGAACTTCATAACACCTGAATCTCGAACAACCCTTTTCTCGAACAAATTCTAACGCCCCCAGGGTGTTCGAGGTTTCGAAGTTCGACTGTATATGGGAAAATGTTCATAAATTATGGTTTGGAGTTTGAGCTGCGACCTTTTTGACTAAAATTATGGTCCTTTGAATTTTTTCCCTACATAGAATATATAAGGAAAATTTTTGGGGAAGCTAACTCCTCTCACACTTTTGGACGGATTTGCTCCAAACTGTCACACATTAACAACTTATATAGGATGTTCATGTGGTTTCAAATTTAAGCTGCAAATATTTTGACAAATGTTATGGCCCTTTGAATTTTAAGGTTGTTCGCGAGTCAGCTTATTCCGTGTCAGAATTCTTTGAAACCTTGATTGAATTGAAATATACCATATGGAGAGTGAAAAATCGTTAAATAAAAAAAATAAAAAATTACAGTGCCGTTTTTTTCTTACAGGACCATTTGTCAAGAAAAGCTCCTTTTTTAATGAACAGGAATATTTTCTTTGTAAAATGATATAACTCAATAATTTCTGTATATTCAAGTAAACTGTACAGAGACTATAAGATATTGTGCAAACAAAAATATTTCATGACATATTTTCTGGAAATATCAATATTAAAAAAAAATCAAATTCTGAAAAAGTCACTAAATCTCAAATTACAAAAAATCTATATGTACACTTATTTTCTTTTATTAGATAGATATAACTTAATTCTACTAGTCACAAAAATTTAATGAAAATCTACAGTGGAATTTTCATTTTATGCATGATTTCCAGAAGTTCTGACAAAATGTTATACAAAACGAGTTACCTCCCTTGAGTTTAAAATGCCGTCAGCTCTAAATAATACCAGAGGTCAAACCTGTAATAAGGGACCATTAAATATGGTGGCCTTTAGATCTTTAAAGACAGGTGACTGCTTAATGCATAACAAAAGTAATGCATAAAAGCTCCTTTAAGATTTATCGTTTAGCATTACTTTTGTCCTGTGTTAAGCTGCCATCTGTCATATAGTCTATAAATCCTTAAAAGTTAAGTTGTCACTCAACAATACTTGCCTCTGATATTATTCATTATATTGTGATTAAACATAGCCTGTCCTTTGGTCACTGTGTTAAGAATTGACTAGTCAATAAAAATTTATTTTTTAAAAAAAAGATTTGTAGCGATTGGGAATCGAACCTGGAACATTTAGTTTGCTAGTCAATCACTTTACCAACTGCGCTAACAAAGAAGACACTGAAGCTTATCAAACTTTTCTTCATGTAAATCTTTTACTATAAGCATGTGCCGAAAAGATCATGTGAAAGTCATCAGCATTTTCGGAATTCAAGATGCGGTCCGCCCGCTGTCGAACCACCTTAAGACAAGAAGTATAGTTGTTACTTGTAGTGCAAATATCCCTAACCCAAACTTCCACACATTAACATTTTTGGGGGGATAGGGGTATGTTGGGGGAGACATACGTTTTTTAGCTCACCTGGCACGAAGTGCCAAGGTGAGCTTTTAGGATCGCTGGATGTCCGTCGTCCGTCGTCTGTCCGTCCGTTCACAATTGGTTGTGAACACTCTTGCGGCTACAAATTTCTTCTGATCTTCATGAAACTTCATAACAATGTTTGTCTTGATAAAATCTAGGTCAAGTTCGAATGTGGGTCATGTCCGGTCAAAAACTAGGTCACTAGGTCAAATTAAAGAAAAACCTTGTGAACACTCTAGCGGCTACAAATTTCATCTGATCTTTATGAAACTTCATAACAATGTTTGTCTTGATAAAATCTAGGTCAAGTTCGAATGTGGGTCATGTCCGGTCAAAAACTAGGTCACTAGGACAAATTATAGAAAAACCTTGTGAACACTCTAGCGGCTACAAATTTCATCCGATCTTTATGAAACTTCACAAAAATGTTTGTCTTGAAAAAATCTAGGTCAAGTTATAATATGGGTTATGTCCAGTCAAAAACTAGGTCACTAGGTCAAATTATAGAAAAACCTTGTGAACACTCTAGTGGCTACAAATTTCAACTGATCTTCATGAAACTTCATGACAATGTTTGTCTTGATGAAATCTAGGTCAAGTTTGAATGTGGGTCATGTCCGGTCAAAAACTAGGTCACTAGGTCAAATCATAGAAAAACCTTGTGAACACTCTAGAGGCAACAAATCTCATTTGATGTCAGGTCAAAAACTAGGTCACTAGGTCAAATCATTGGAAAATCTTGTTACCACTCTAGAGGCTACAAATCTCATTAGATCTGAATGAAATATTGTCAGAATGTTTGCCTACATCAAATCTAGGTCATAATCAAATGTGTATTGTGTCTGGTCAAAAATTAGGTCACTAGGTCAATTCATAGAAAAATCTTGTTTACACTCTAGAGGTTGATTGTGAGTCATGTCAGGTCATAATCTAGGTCACTATAGGTCAAGTTTTACATGGTGTTCCAGGTGAGCGATTTAGGGCCATAGTGGCCCTTGTCTCAAAAACACATTCTAGTTTAAATTTATGTTTCATGCATTATAGTTCAAAATCCTCATAAGCGCAACAGTTACTCCTCCGACACTGTTCATCCGATTTTGGGGCCTCCGTGGCCTAGTGGTATAATCACTGTGACTTGCATCACTAAGCTCCTCACCGCTGTGAGTTCGAATCCCAGTAGGGTCGTTCGGATTTTTCATGTGAGGAAGCCTTCCAGCTGGCTTGCGGAAGGTCAGTGGTTCTACCCAGTTGCAGATTTGTGCCTGAAACAGTGCATAAAGGGCTTCTGGGGTCTTCCTCCACCTATAATTAGCTGGACGTCGCGATATGACTGAAATACTGTTGAAAGCGACGTAAATGAAAACAAATCAAATCAAATCAAATCATCCGATTTTAACAAAACTTCACAGGTTAATGCTGACTACCATCTATACAGATGTGTGTGAAAATATATTTTTCCATTTTACTTTTTACAAAGGGAAATATTCCCAAAGGGAGATAATGGTTTCGCATAGTCCCACAGGGGTATTCAAAGTTAGCCCCAAGGCGATATTTATTTTTGAACTCTTTGAAGCCAAGCCACACATATGTGTCATTTGCAAACAGTGTACCTGTGTGGAGTACATTTGTCCTATGCAAACAGTATAGACCCTGATCCAAGGGCTCCTTAAGGAGCCCTCAGATCAGGGTCTACACTGTTTGTCATTTTGAAATATATTGTAAAATTCAACCCTAAAAGGTAAAAAATGGACTAGACTAAATTGAAAACTAGAATAGTCCATTTGAGGTTACAGGGAGGAAAGGGTTAAACAGGTCCATTATGTTGAAAGATTCACATTTGAGTCACATTTACCTATGACTCCGCAGATACGCCTTTTCTGCATAAGAAATATTTCTCTAACATAGCAGATATATAGAAGCTTAAAACAGGCTGAAAGTAAAGCAGAATGCTAAATTAAAATATCAGATTTTATTTATGCTTTTCGTTGGATTACTATGAAATAGCAGTGGATTATCACTTGATAATTTCACTGTTTCAAGCAGAAGGATTATCGTTGCGTGTGCTTCTTTTATGAATTTTCCCCGTAGGGCTCCCCAATAATCGGAGTCAATCGTGTCCTATAGTTTCATTCCAGCAGCCCGATTTGTGGCCAACCATTAGACTAATGAACATGAATCCAAGATCGAACGTAATGACGTAATTCAAATGACGTCAAATCAATAAATCAGTGACGTCATTGTACATTTCTATATAAACTTGGGGCTAAATCATGTACTTTTGCTTTCAATTGTCGAAGAATTTCGTTTAAAAAGTGGCTTAAAAGCATAAATAAATAGCCTTACTGTATTTTTTCAGTATAAGATCAAATTTAATCCATTTCCTGAACATCAGACTGCTATATTTTCACTTGTGGCTTCGTTTGTGAATATATAACGTCTGATGTTCTCTCAATGGATTAAATTTCTATCTTATACTAAAAAAAATAGTTATCCATTCATATGTAGAAAATTGGTAAGTTTGATTCAATGTAAGTTTGAACAATTTGTTGAGGTTGACTGCATGTTATTGTTTCTTTTTAGGCAACAGATAAAGATCGAAATGATAACATTACCTATAAAATCATTGGTGATACCAGGTGAGATTTAGTTTGGATGTGGTTTAACCCATTACATCATAAATACTTCTTTTAACACTATTTTATCACAGGAGCTAAAAATAGATTTTTTTAAATAAAAGCCAAAAAAGTCTTATTGTCTGAAACCATGTACACAGAGCTTAGATATTTGGTACATATTATCATCTTCAGGTTCTCTGTCAAGATTGTTCAAATATGTGGGTCCCAGGAGTATAAATGGACCAACCCTGGGGCACATAGTTTTACATTGAGTTATATAAGGCAATTTTCAAACGTCTTCTCCTCTGAAACTAATGTAGCCAAAGCTTTGATATTTGGCATTGTGTCACTTCTAGATGTCCTTTACCAATTTTGTTTAAATGGTTCCAGTCTATTTCATATCTAGGACACAGGAGCTAAAAATAGATTTTGATATGGATGTTTTTGTCAAAGATTACTATTTAGTAGTAGTTTTAAGTTAAGAATCCATACGAGTTTTGCCATTTTTATGCCCCCGGCATCGACAGATGCGGGAGCATATAGTAATCGTCCTGTCCGTCCGTCCGTTCTTCCGTCCGTCCGTAACCAGGTTAAGTAGATTTTACCGTTTCGTCTAGCATCAACACCGCTTACTCCAATGCTTGGATACTTATACAGTTGTTGCCTTGGACCATTCCCTATCCACCAACATCACCCAACCTTGATTTTGACCTCGACCTTGACCTAATTAGGACTTATTTTGAATGGGCTATTTCTTGGTTAACTAGATTTTACCGTTTCGTCTAGCATCAACAACACTTACTACAATGCTTCAATACTTATACAGTTATTGCCTTGGACCATTACCAACCTACCAGTAATACCCAAGCTCAGTTTGACCTTGACCTTGACCTAATTTGGACTTAGAAAAGATTCAGAATATATTGTCAAGGATGCCACCGGGGGCATAAGCGTTTATTGAATGCGCAGTCTTGTTTTTCTTTACAACTTCTTATTCAGTTATTACCGGTATACCATTCAGTGAAATGATGAGCTGGATAAGAAACAAATTACCATATCTATTAACCCTTAGCCCGCCAAATAAATTGTCGTCTGCTATATTTCTCGTCTGCTTCAAGTTTCAAAGTGCTTCAAATTTGCTCAAAATTGCTGAAAATGTTGTCCGAGTGTCAAACAGCTTGGATCCGGATGAGACGCCGAGTTACTCGGCGTCTCATCCGGATCCAAGCTGTTTGCATATGGAGCTATAGTCATGACTGGCAGGCTAAGGGTTAACACAAATAACATATAAGAAAGTTGCAGCATTCTACTTTAACATTTATATGAGACTCTGAATTGAACTGATCAATTAATCAGTCAACTCGATCACCAGTTACAGTGGAGAATTTGTTATTCTTTCCCAATAAACGCGTTTACGCTAAAACTTATTTGCAGTGCAAACAGTTTGGAGCCAGATCAGACGCCGGGTAACCCGGCGTCTGATCAGGCTCCAAACTGTTTGCCACCAAGATAAACAAGAATTATCAGAATTGTCCAAAAATTGTTCTTAGTTGTTCTTTTCTACGTTTTAGTGCTTTGCGTTTGCGTTTAAACGGGAAAGAATAACAGATTCTCCACTGTAATAGACTAAAGATTTTCAGACCTATTCCCAACACTACTTCTGGCACACTCTGCGATACCTTCAACCTGCTTTAAGTAGTCACCAGTCTTCAAAACTAGAAACAGGCTATGGGCTAATTAGTTAAAACCTTGTCAAATTGCAAACATCGTTTCTTGTCAGATTACCAATGCCAGCAATGTTGAGCCTGCTAGTACATTAGGACTTATTCTCATTGGATACAGAGTATCATAGGATAGGAGGATAGAAAGGCTCAGTGCAAATGAAGCGTCTTTTAGGCTCCACCATACAGTCATTTCTAGGACTAAAGGTCCCACCACTCTGACTGTCATTCTGCGGTGGGGAATATAGCCATCCCTTAGACTGCATTCTTGTTGTTAAAAAACCCAAAAAAACCTATAGATATGCACAGATATATGATTTGTCCTGTTTTATGTTCTGTTTCTGAAAATTTGAACTTATTAATGACTTTTACAGACTATTGGGGAAATGGTTTATAAGACTGATAGCCTTGTTTGATTTTTTTTACAGTTTTAGAATCAGTCCTGATGGTGGTATCTATCTGAATGGAACAGTTGACTATGAGGAAAGAGTATCTTACCAGATATCTGTCATTGTGGAAGATTCAGCCAATCAGACAGATCAGGCTACAGTCAGCATCATCATTACAGACCGTGACGATGTTGGGCCAGTATTCGCTCAAAGAGCATATTTCGCGACCGTTGAGGAGGATAGTACAACATTGATCCCACCAATTCAAATCAAAGTAAGATAATACTTGGTAGTTTATATCATTTTCATGCACCAAGATTGAACATGTGTATGTATAATGGCATATTGTTATACCCCCACCCTCACAATAAAGTTAGGAACGGGGTATATTGGAATTGTTATATCCCCACCCTCACAATAAAGTTAGGAATGGGGTATATTGATATTGTTAAACTCCAACCCTCACAATAAAGTTAGGAGTTGGGTATATTGGAATTGTTATACCCCCACCCTCACAATAAAGTTAGAAGTGGGGTATATTGGAATTGGTATACCCCCACCCTCATAATAAAGTTAGGAGCTGGGTATATTGAAATTGTTATACCCCCACCCTCACAATAAAGTTAGAAGTGGGGTATATTAGAATTGTTATACCCCCACCCTCACAATAAAGTTAGGAGTGGGGTATATTGAAATTGTTATACCCCACCCTCATAGCCAAGTTGGGAGTGGAGTATATGTTAGGAGTGTGGTATATTGAAATTGTTAAACCCCCACCCTCATAATAAAGTTATGAGCGGGTAATATTGGAATTGTTATACCCCCACCCTCATAGCCAAGTTAGGAGTGGAGTATATGTTAGGAGTGGGGTATATTGAAATTGTTTTACCCCTACCCTCATAATAAAGTTATGAGCGGGGAATATTGGAATTGTTATACCCCCACCCTCATAGCCAAGTTGGGAGTGGAGTATATGTTAGGAGTGGGGTATATTGAAATTGTTTTACCCCCACCCTCATAATAAAGTTATGAGCGGGGAATATTGGAATTGTTATACCCCCACCCTCATAGCGAAGTTGGGAGTGGGGTATATGTTAGGAGTGGGGTATATTGAAATTGTTATACCCCACCCTCATAATAAAGTCAGGAGGGGGGTATATTGAAATTGTTATACCCCCACCCTCATAGCGAAGTTGGGAGTGGGGTATATTGAAATTGGTGTACCCCCACCCTCATAATAAAGTAAGGAATGGGGTATATTGAAATTGTTATACCCCCACCCTCACAATAAAGTTAGGAGTGGAGTATGGAATTGTTATACCCCCACTCTCACGATAAAGTTAGGTGTAGGGTATATTGAAATTGTTATACCCCCACCCTCACAATAAAGCTAGTAGTGGGGTATATTGAATTTTTTTTAACAAACCCCCCCCCCCCCACTCATAATAAAGTTAGGAGCGGGGGGTACATTGAAATTGTTATACCCCCACCCTCACAATAAAGTTACAAGTGGGGTATATGTTAAGAGTTGGGTATATTGGAATTGTTATACCTCCACCCTCATAATAAAGTTAGGAGTGGGGTATATGTTAGGAGTTGGGTATATTGATATTGTTTTACCCCAACCCTCATAATAAAGTTTGGAGCAGGATATATTGAAAATTTTATACCCTCACCCTCATAATAAAGTTAGGAGTGGGGTATATTGAAATTGTTATACCCTCACCCTCATAATAAAGTTAGGAGTGGGGTATATTGAAATTGTTACACCCCCACCCTCACAATAAAGTTAGGAGATGGGTATATTGAAATTGTTTTACCCCCACCCTCATAATAAAGTTAGGAGTGGGGTATATTGAAATTGTTATACCCTCACAATAAAGTTAGGAGTGGGGTATATTGAAATTGTTTTACCCCCACCCTCACAATAGAGTAAGGAGTGGAGTATGGAATTGTTATACCCCAACTCTCACGATAAAGTTAGGAGTAGGGTATATTGAAATTGTTATACCCCCATCCTCACAATAAAGCTAGTAGTGGGGTATATTGAATTTTTTTTTAACAACCCCCCCCCCCCCACTCATAATAAAGTTAGGAGCGGGGTATATTGAAATTGTTATACCCCCCACCCTCACAATAAAGTTACAAGTGGGGTATATGTTAGGAGTTGGGTATATTGGAATTGTTATACCCCCACCCTCATAATAAAGTTAGGAGTGGGGTATATGTTAGGAGTTGGGTATATTGATATTGTTTTACCCCCACCCTCATAATAAAGTTAGGAGCGGGATATATTGAAATTGTTATACACTCACCCTCATAATAAAGTTAGGAGTGGGGTATATTGAAATTGTTATACCCTCACCCTCATAATAAAGTTAGGAGTGGGGTATATTGAAATTGTTACACCCCCACCCTCACAATAAAGTTAGGAGATGGGTATATTGAAATTGTTATACCCCCACCCTCACAATAAAGTTAGGAGTTGGGTATATTGAAATTGTTTTACCCCCACCCTCATAATAAAGTTAGGAGTGGGGTATATTGAAATTGTTATACCCTCACCCTCACAATAAAGTTAGGAGTGGGGTATATTGAAATTGTTTTACCCCCACCCTCATAATAAAGTTAGGAGTGGGGTATATTGAAATTGTTATACCTACACCCTCATAGTGAAGTTTGGAGTGGGGTATATTGAAATTGTTATACCCCCACCCTCATGGTAAAGTGAGGAGCAGGGTATATTGAAATTGTTAAACTCCCACCCTCATAGCGAAGTTGGGAGTGGGGTATATTGGAATTTTTATACCCCAAACCTCACAATAAAGTTAGGAGTGGGGTATATTAAAATTGTTATAACCCCACATCATAACAAAGTTGGGAGTGGGGTTTACACCAAAGTGTAGGCCTTTTTAAAAGGTAAGGTTTTATTTTTCCAAATATAGATCTATTTTTGGCTGTTAAGAACCAGAATCTTTGTTGCTAGGCGACTTTAGTATAAACGAAAAAAGCTGACTTGTTCCACAAAACTGGTTTTCATGGTAACAGATGGGACAAATAACTAGAATTGAAGAACATTTAACAATAATGTGCTTTCAAGAGGAAACTAAAAACAGTTAGATCTACTGAAATTGTTAATGTTCCAAGTTTACTGACATGAAGAAAATACTAATATACTGAAAAAATAAAGTTTCGTCAGACTTTTCCTATGTTTTAACATTTCAGTTAACCCACATTACCCCATAAAAATGCTTTTTTATGCCTTCAGTTTATTCCTTCACTGAATAAACAATTCCCCTGTATACAGTCATGAAGATGTACCAATGCAAATATTTTCTATATCCTAAAAGATAGTAGCTTAAAGCAGGCTGAAAGTAAAGCAGACTGAAAGGAAAGCATTACTTTCAACCTGCTTTAAATGAATACCTGTGCTCAAAACTAGAAATAGGCTATGGGATAATGGGTTAAGCGTGTAAATGTGACGTTTGTGTTTAACAGTCTACTTTTCAATCGATATAGAAATTGTCTACGTGAAAAATTCTCACCATTACACAGTGAATGTACATTCAGCTGAACGGTCATTTGTGCTGAAAGTAGACTATAACTAGGTTATTTACTTTAACCCTTTACCCCATAGCCTGTTTCTAGTTTGGAAGAGAAGTGACCACTTAAAGTAGGTTGAAGTAAAGCAGAATTCTGCTTTATGTTCAGCCTGCTTAAGCTACCATCTGCTGGGATATGGAAAATATTTCTTTGATACATAATGACTACATACGGTTCGTCTAAAGACCCCAGTGGTTCTACCCAGTTGCCGATTTGTGCCTGAAACAGTGTATAAAAGGCTTCTGGGGTCTTCCTCCACCTGTCATTAGCTGGACGTCGCGATATGACTGAAATACTGTTGAAAGCGACGTAAAATCAAAACAAACAAAAAATCTAAAGACCCCAAACCTCCCCAAACTTATCTAAACCTCCCAAAACCACTTTTAAAAGCAAGTTTTTAGCTCACCTGAGCTAGCTCAGGATGAGCTTTTGCAATCCTTGAATGTCCGGCGTCAGGCGGTAGTTGTTTGTCGTCAACAATTTTAGTGTTTACACTCTACAGGCCACAATATTTATCCAATCTTTCTCAAACGTGCTCAGATTGTTTATTACCATAAGAGTTATTACTATAAGAGTTCGGATGAGTTCGATTATGGTTGAAATCGGACAAATAGATCAAGAGTTATCTACCTTTGAATTGCTGAAAATGCCATATTTAACAGTGCTTACACTCTAGAGGCCACAATATTTATCCAATCTCTTTTAAACTTGCCCAGATTGTATATTACTATAAGAGTTCGGATGAGTTTGATTATGGTTGAAATCGGACCAATAGACCAAGAGTTATGTACCTTTGAATTGCTGAAAATGCCATATTTATCAGTGTTTACACTCTAGAGGCCACACTTTTAATCCAATCTATCTCAAACTTGCCCAGACTGTATATGACTATAAGAGTTCAGATGAGTTAGATTATGATTGAAATCAGACTAATAGGTCGAGAGTTATCTACCTTTGAATTGCTGAAAATGCCATATTTAACAGTGTTTACACTCTAGAGGCCACAATTTTTATCAAATCTTTCTTAAACTTGCTCAGATTGTATATTACCATAAGATTTTGGATGAGTTTGATTATGGTTAAATCTGACTAATAGGTCAAGAGTTATCTACTTTAGAATTGCTGAAAATGCCATATTTAACAATGTTTACACTCTAGAGGCAACAATTTTTATCCAATCTTTCTCAAACTTGCTCAGATTGTATATTACCATAAGAGTTCAGATGAGTTAAATTATTTTTGAAATCAGACCAATAGGTCAAGACTTATCTGCCCTTGAATTGCTGAAAATGTCATATTTAACAGTGTTTACACTCTTGCAACTACAGTTTTCAATGGATTTCAATTATTCTTGCACACAATGTATATAGCTATAAGTTCTCGAAGGAGTGCAATTATTGTTGAAATCTAATAATTGTGGCAAGAGTTACATGCCCTTGATATACTTTGAAATGCTAGGAAAGGCTTTGTTTCAGTTTTATTTAGGCTCTAGTTATCTGCCCTTGATGTACTCTACTATACTAGAGTAGGTCGTATTCCAAATGCTGTTTACATGCTATACTACAAATTTGAATGGATTTAGAATGAAACGGGAGAAATTCAAAGGTAAAGCTATCGTGCTTCATTACAAATGGTGAGCGATATCAGGGCCTTCAGGCCCCTCTTGTTATAATTCTAGCAGATTGTAGCTTAAAGCAGGCTGAAAGTAAAGCAGAATGCGCCTTAAGGCGCATTCTGCTTTACTTTCAACCTGCTTTAAGTGAACACTTTTTTTCAAAACCAGAAACAGGCGTTTAGGATAGTGAGTTAATATTTAGAGGTAACTGTGTAAAGTGATCTTAAGTTTTGTTCGAGTTGTTCCCCTTGAAAAGAAAAACATCGAGTATTTAATTTTAAATCAACATTTTTCCATTGTTTTAGCTTAAATTTGCCATTTATAAGCTCTTTTTGATTAGATATTAAGGAATTTAAGTGATTTGGATTGTTTTCAAGTGCTTTAGGCAGGTTTGGAGTGGTTTGGGGAGGTTTGGGGTCTTTAGACGGACCCGACTACATATATATTAAAACTATTCTCTTCAGTAATGGAATAAATTAAAGGTGTAAAAAGGTGCAGTTATGGGTAATAGGTTAACATTTATCTCATTATAGGTCATAACAGTATACATGTTTAGAGCACACTAATGTGTTGTCCTTAGCAAATAGTGTAGACCCTGATTGATCAGAAGGTTTCGGTACTGACCAGGGCATGCAGTGTTATCAATGTGCAAATCAGTGTAAAATAACAACCATAAATGATTTTTTTCTTCAATATTCCAGATAGGTAATTAAATTAATATTAATATATAAACTGGTTTTTCTAATATTTCGACCTCTAAGGGCCTGAAAAAGGCACTTAGAGGTCGAAATATTAGAAAAGAGCATAAATGATAATTTTAAAAAATTTGGAAACAAAAACTGTCTATTTGAAGTTCCAGTGGGGACAGAGTAAAGACAGGTTGTACGGTATGTCGATGTCAGGTTCCAAGGTTTTTAAAGCTTTTGAGTTGAGTCTAAAGTCGTTCTCAAAAATTTGATTGGTCAGATTTGAGCCTAGGCTCAAATCTGACCAATCAAATGCTTGAGATTAAAGTCAAGACTCAGCTCAAACGCCTTATAACCTCGGACCGAGATGTGCCTTTCTCTGAAGTTGCTCTCGTGTTTTTCTTCCAGGCTGAAGCAGTAGGGTCAGAGCCGGTTTCCTATGGTATTACTAAGGTGACACCTGAAGCACTTTTAAGTTACTTCTCGATGGACAGTAGCACTGGAAAATTGACATTATTGAGAACAATAAACTATAAAAACACCACTAATGGCGTGTAAGTACATGTTACTGTATTATCAAAGTTGTAACAGTGAAACTGCGAACAAAAAACAGGTGAATTTTTGTTTAGCTGCGACAAAGTGTCCTGGCATATAGAATTGATACTTAATGTGTGGCCAAATAACTAGCCACATAAGTGGAAAACGTACATTAACCTTGCCATCTCTTGTGACATTAACCTGACCATTTCTTGTGACATTAACCTGACCATTTCTTGTGACATTAACCTGACCGTTACTTGAGACATTAACCTGACCATTTCTTGTGACATTAACCTGACCATTTCTTGTGACATTAACCTTGCCATTTCTTGTGACATTAACCGTGCCATTTCTTATGACATTCACTGTTTTCTTGGGAGGGCGTTTTTGATGCAGAAAATGCATTATATGTAACCTGTGTTTTTCTTGATGCAACATATTTGTTAGCATTAAATGGCATTTTGAACCCAGATGAAATCTGCATAGTGAAAACTGAAAGTTGGTTGTGAGTATTAGTATTTTATGTTTATGTTTATTGGTACTTTTCGAAAACAGTGTATATCCAGATCAGACAGCTCCTGAATCAGGGTCTGTACTATTTTCTTATAGGAGCTATCTGACATGAGAAAAAAATCCTTAGTTCATTTGCCAATGTAATAGTTCAGATTATAGATTTCATAGTGGGTAGAGTTTAACCCTTTCCCTCATAGAAGCGCCTTTTAGCACATTTGATTAATTCCTCCACTCAAGAAAATAGTTCCAATTTATACATGTGGTCTTGAAAAACGAACCATTAGAAACAAGAAATATCTTTAAAAAAGATATTCGGCGGAATGAGTGGTTGAACTAAGGCTATATAGATGGGTGTGCAAAATTGAATTAAATTGAGGTTTTCAAAGAATATATATCTTGGATTGAAAAGCAAAAAATACAAGTATTCAATTGAAACAGTAACTTTTATTTAAAATGCAAAACTATCATGTACAGAAATGCAAAACAAAACAATAATTTAACTCATATCCTAGCTACTGGTAGGAGATCCTCACATTAATCTATTGTTCCATTCATAGAGTTTCTTGAAACAAACTATAGCATACACAAATGTACAGATACAACAATCTACTGTACTTCACTCTTGTAAATAATGATGAAACAACACAATTGTGTTTAACTCACTTGAGGCTATTCATATATAAAATATTGCTTTTAATGTATGGCAAATGTGTACAAATAGTTAACAATTAAAACAAATTGGTTGTAAACAATTATGAAACACCTAGCTTCCTCTGTATATCTATAAATAGATTTCAGATCATAGCATAATTTTGTCAATTCTGTGGCCTAGTGTAGTAAACAGACAGCCTGTATCTCTAAATTTTACACCCACAGTCCACATCATGTAAAACTGTAATGGGACATAAACCAGCCTACAGGGCTCCAGATAAGAGTGAGTAAACTAAACAAATCACATTTTTTCACCTCTTTTAGCACCAAACCCTATGGTATTACCACTCATTTTGATTGTCTTGAAGAGACAATTCATATGTATAGTGACACCACAGGGTTTAATGCACAAATAAAGATTTTAAGTTTTGAAACAATTCCCTTATCTGGAGCCCTGGCTACTATCCAATCAGACTATTCAGTTTCAACAGGTGCTCTTAATTCTAAATTTCTGATTAAATATCATTGGTTGAAATGTGTGGCCAAATATTAAAGTGTGTCTAAATAGAAAACAGTCAGCTCCGCCGAAAAAATTCTAAATCCTAGCAGATGATAGCTTAAAGCAGGCTGAAAGTAAAGCAGAATGTACCTTAAGGCACATTCTGCTTTACTTTCAGCCTGCTTTAAGTGGTCACGTCTTCAAAAGTAGAAACAGGCTATGGGGTAAAGGGTTAATGCATAATTTCTATGTACATGTATTGTTTGTTTTTCAGGGTTAATCTAGATTTTATAGCCACTGCTGGTAACCTGAGCTCCAAAGTGTTGGGTACTATCACTGTCATTGTAAGTCAATTTACATAATTATGCCTTAACCCTCCCCCCCCCCCCCATAGAAGTGCCTTTTAACACATTTGCTTTATTCATCATCTAAAGAAAATAGTTCCAATTTATAGTCTTGAAAATGAACCATTAAAAAAAATCTAAATTCTAGCAGATGATAGCTTAAAGCAGGCTGAAAGTAAAGCAGAATGTGCCTTAAGGCACTTTCTGCTTTACTTTTAACCTGCTTTAAGTGGTCACATGTCTTCAAAACTAGAAACAGGTTATGTGGTAAACACAACACCTTTCCCCCCATAGAAGTGCCTTTTAGGGCACTCAGTTTATCGATCCTCTGAAGAAAATAGTTTCAATTAATACACCGCATTATTCAATGTTTGCTGATAGGAATTAATTTCAATATAAAACAAAATGAAAATGAAAATTTAGACCTGGCACCCCATAGATAAAAAATGAACAATTCCAATATATATGCATGGGAGAATCCACTAGGCGTAAATACTTTAACCTAATATACCATTCCTCAATCTCATCATAAACATTGCGTTGCAAGAGAAAAACTTTTGGAAATAATTTCACTATAGAATGATAGTATCAAGCATTTTGTATCCAGATCCAAACCCCACATCAGTATAACAGAACAGTTCCGCAGGTTTTTAACTCCCCTATACACTGTTCAAAGTACAAAAAAAGCTTATGCCATACCCCGGCATAAGTTGTCGTCATCATCGTTTACAGGGTTAACAGTTTTAATTCTTTGCATGCTGGGTAATTTTTTGCGTCTGCAACATTTGTCATCTGCTATTGTTCTAAAAATAGAATTTTCTAAACTTCTTTTCAAAATATGGTCAGAGTGTCAAACAGTTTGGATCCTGATGAGACGCCACGTAACTCAGCGTCTCATCTGGATCCAAACTGTTTGCAAAAAAGGCAATCACTGTGGTGGATATATCCACCGCTAGCATGCAAAGAGTTTAGTAAATGCTTATAGAGCGCTCCCTCTCTACAACAACACTAAATGGGAGACACAAATTGTGTGCATTGTTCGGAGGGGGTCGTTATAGGGAGGGAAATTGGCTTACATTTGCAAACAGCTTGAATCAAGATCAGATGTTGCATTATGCCGCGTCTGATCTTGATTCAAGCTGTCCGTCACTCGCCTTTATATAAGTTCTATTAAAATGTCCAATAACATGTAATTTTGTGAAAAAACAACAGAGGACAATTTTAAGCAGGCGGTTTTGCAGCAGGTAAAGCATTAGACAAAATTATCCTGTTTAGGGAACTGTGGCAAGGGTCTTTGTAAGGATGGAGTTGTTATTGGGAGGGCTGTTGTAGGAAGGGAGCACTGTAACAGAGTTCCCATTCACGCACAGATGTACATTATTCACGTATGATTTCAAAAAATCACGCATAAAATCAATGCCCTGAACATGCATGCACGCACAGACTTATGTTGCAGATAATGCCGAAATCGGATGTAAGAAGACCATTTTTATTAACAAACTACAAAATAAAAGTTAAACATCAAAGTCAGACGAGTCAATTTGGATTTGTTTTCATTTTCTTTATAGTGTCTGTCAGGCGCTTGACAATTCTTATCATTCTTAATACGTAGGGCGCCTGGTTCACCCGCATCGCGAATCCGATGATTAAGCGGTTTAAAATAGATTGTGGGATTTCCCGTCTCTGTGCCTAATAAAGTCGCTATTTTTTCTATCAATTTTTGTTTTTAGCTCACCTGAGCCATAGGCTCAGGATGAGCTATTGTGATCCCATTCCGTCCGTCGTCCGGTGTCCGTCGTCTGTAGTACGTCGTCCGTCCACATTTTCAAACAACATCTCCTCAGAAACCACTGACCCGATTTCAACCAAACTTTGTCAGAAGCATCAGTAACAAGGGGGAACGAAATGTTGTTCAAAGTTTTTGGCTAGAGTTATTCCCATTGCTATAGGACCAGATTTTCTAGCATGACCGTATGAACAACTTGTAATGCATAAGAAAATCTTTAAAAATCTTCTTCTCTGAAACTGAAAGGCCCAGACCTTTGCTATTTGGTATGTATCATGACCTAATGGTATTCTACCAAGATTGTTCAAATAATAACCCCCGGGCCAAAAATGGCCCCACCCTGGGGCTTATCAGTTTTTCTTAGGTAAACCTTTAAAATCTTCTTCTCTGAAACCGTAAGGCCCAGATCATAATATTTGACATGTAGCTTTGCCTCATGGTATTCTACCAAGATTGTTCAAATTATGACCCCCGGGCCAAAAATGGCCCCGCCCCTGGGCTTATCAGTTTTACATAGACATATGTAGGAAAACCTTTTAAAAATCTTCTTCTCTGAAACTGTAAGGCCCAGATCATTTATATTTGACATGTAGCTTTGCCTCATGGTCCTCTAATAAGATTGTTCAAATTATGACCCCCGGACCAAAAATGGCCCAGTCCTCGGGCTTATCAGATTTTCATAGAAAAACCTTTAAAAATCTTCTTCTCTGAAAACCATTAGGCCCAGATCATTAATATTTTACATGTAGCTTTGCCTTATGGTCCTCTACCAAGATTGTTCAAATTATGACACCTTGATCATAACTTTATTAAAATGTTGTTTTGCCCTGCAGTTTTCTCAGGTGAGCGAAATGTGACCCTCTGGGTCTCTTGTTATAAGAATTCAATACTTATTTAGAGGAATACGTGTTTGAAAAATGCTGACAAATGATTAAAAAAAAAGTCCGGTCATAGGTCTAATTCTGGTCACTTTCGATTTCAAAACAGAGAAGCCATTTTTTATACGAAATCCAAACAACACAGTTGAAAAACTGGACGGGTTATCAGATGTATTTTATACTGTCTATTAACAATGTTGGGGAAAATGCCTGATTTAGTGAGACACAGTCTTAGCATAGGCCTACGCATTTGTGTAGTCTGCAAATATTGCAGCTAAGTCCCAATTGACGGCCTGGTTAAGAAATAAAGTGAGAGATACATACAGTACACATCCAAACAAATGAAATAAAAATTCAGCGGTGGAACCACAAATTTCAAAAGATCATCCCTGGTGCATATCCATTCATAATTGTTTGAATAACTGATTGCTGCTTTGTAATAGAAGAAACAGAAATTTGTCTGCACCCCCAAAAAATAGCCCTAGAGGGTACATGCACCCTCAAAATTTAAAGCCTGTGGGAATCTTGCTGTAAAACCTTTTCCATTAAAATTTTATTTTCATATTTGATTTGCATATGTATACGGACAAAACCTTTCTATGCATGCAAAAAGTTTGCCCCATTGACCTTGACCATGAGCTTATGACCCACATCTAGGTTTGAAAAACAAAGTTTAGGTTTCTCAAAAATGCTTTATAACTCCTATATCCGTTGAAGTAATGCTTTCAGATTTGTTATGCATGTGTATATTGACAAGACCTTTCCATGCAAACAAAATGTTTGACCCAATGACCTTGAACTTAGGACCTGTGTGTAGGCCTTGTTTCTGAATTATAACTTCATTTGTTATTTTATTATCTTGTCTGCAGGTAATAATCTACAACAAAAAAATTCTATTTGGACAACCCTTTTGCCACTACTGTTTTAAACCGATTACCCAATAAATATGCCTTTTTAGCTTGCCTATTCTGAGAATGGGGGGGCTTATGGAATCACCCCGGCGTCGGCGTTGGTTTTTCATGGTTAAAGTTTTGGGGTAAGTGTTGTTATGCACTAATACATCATGAAATATTTGCATTAGGAAGCTGATATTTGGATTGGAGGTGCCCTGTGGGTTGGAAATTGATGTTGTGTAGTTAAATTTAAAAAAAAAGTTTAAATTTAGTCAAAATTTCACCTTTTGTGGACTTAGGTTTTTCGGCTGATTTCTCATGGTTAAAGTTTTGGGGTAAGTGTTGTTATGCACTAATACTACATGAAATATTTGTATTAGGAAGCTGATATTTGGAATGGAGGTGCCCTGTGGGTTGAACATTGATGTTGTGTAGTTAGAATTAAAATAAAAGTTTAAATTTAGTCAAAATTTCACCTTTTGTGGACTTAGGTTTTTCGGCTGATTTCTCATGGTTAAAGTTTTGGGGTAAGTGTTGTTATGCACTAATACTACATGAAATATTTGTATTAGAAAGCTGATATTTGGATTGGAGGTGCCCTGTGGGTTGAACATTGATGTTTCGTAGTTTGAATTTAAAAAAAAGTTTAAATTTAGTCAAAATTTCACCTTTTGTGGACTTAGGTTTTTCGGCTGATTTCTCATGGTTAAAGTTTTGGGGTAAGTGTTGTGATGCTCTAATACTACTTGAAATAATTGTATTAAGAAGCTGATATTTGGAATCAAGGTGCTCTGTGGGTTGAACATTGATGTTACGTAGTTAAAATTTAAAAAAAAGTTTAAATTTAGTCAAAATTTCACCTGTTTAGGACTTAGGTTTTTCGGCTGATTTCTCATGGTTAAAGTTTTGGGGTAAGAGTTCTAATACTACATGAAATATTTGTATTAGGAAGCTGATATTTGGAATGGAGGTGCCCTTGGGTTGAACATTGAAGTTGCGTAGTTATTTTTTTTTAAAAAGTTTAAATTTAGTCAAAATTACACCTTTTGTGGACTTAAGAGTTCTGGGACTGAAATTTCAAAGTTAGTTAAGGAGTAAGTGTTGGAATGCACTTATACTACATGACATATTTGCATTAGGAAGTTGATATTTTGAATGGAGGTTCCCTGTGGCTTGAATATCAATGTACTGATACACTTTTCTTTTGATAGTTACCTATTTAAGAAAGGTTTAATTAGGCGAGCTTTGCTGTTCTCCGACAGCTCTTGTTATGCCTCTAATTTATTCATTTACTGTAGATAATATTTTCTATATCGTAGTAGATAGTAGCTTAAAGGAGGCTGAAAGTAAAGCAGACTGCGCCTTAAGGCGCAATCTGCTTTACTTTCAGCCTGCTTTAAGTGGTCACCTATCCTCATAACTAGAAGCAAGCTATGGGAGAATGCATTAACATAAAATATGCCCATAATGGCAAATAAATGATAAGCAAGCAACATTTGAAATTCAATTTAGACAACTAAGTATGGCTGTCAACAGTAACTGTCTAGTAGACCTATAACTATTATCTTGAAACAACTTATTTCAAATAATCAGCATCAGTAAAAATGTCAGGAAAATGTGTTAAGAATTTAAGAACCAGATTTTTAGCTCGCTGGACTGTGTCCAAGAGCTTATGTCCTCACCCAGTTGTTGGCCTCGGCGTTGCCGTTGCCGTTCCCGTGTCTGTTCCCATTCCCGTTCCCGTTAGCAGTTTCCATGCACACAAAAAGTTTGACCCCAGTGGCCTTAACCTTGAAATTAAGCCCCGGGTTTAGGTTTCTAAATCTGCATTTAGGTTTCCAAAAATGCTTATCACTCCCATCTCCCTTAAGATATTGCTTTCATATCTGGTATGTATGTGTATATAGACAAGAACTTACCATGCACACAAATATTTTTTTCTCCAGTGACCTTGACCTTGAAGTTTGGACCCAAGTTTAGGTTTCGAAATCTGCGTTTAGCTTTCTCAAAATGCCTATAACCTCTATGTCCCTTTAGGTATTCCTTTAATATTTGGTTTGTGTGTGTATTTAGACAAGTCCTTTCCATGTACACAAAAAGTTTGACCCCAGTGACCTTGACCTTGAACTTAAAGCCTGTGTTTATATTTCGAAATTTGTGGTTAGATGTCTCAAAATGCTTATAACTCCTATGTTCATTGAGATATTCCTTTCATATTTGGCATGCATGTGTATGTGGACAAGACCTTTTCATGCACCCCAAAAAAGTTGACCTTCACCTCCAAGTCTGCTTTTAAGTTTCTATATGTGCTGAAGGCAAGCTTTGTTGTCTCTCTGACAACTCTTGTTGACTTTGCCATGGTGGGTATATTTTGTTGCTCTGCGGTGCTCTTATTTTATTTTGCCACCAAACCCTATACAGTTGAACCCCTCCAAACTGGAACCTCTAAATACCAAAATTCTCTCTAAATCGGACAAAAACTTTGGTCCCATTTCCAACCCTTCTTTACTTTTACACATTACACTATAAAAACGTCTTTTTACCTCTTTAATTTATTCCTATACTGAAGAAAATTGTTTATAGATTCTAGCAGATCATAGCTTAAAGCAGGTTGAAAGTAAAGCAGAATGCGCCTTAATGCGCATTCTGCTTACTTTCAATCTGCTTTAAGTGGTCAGCTATCTTCCATACTAGAAACAAGCTGTTTGGTAATGGGTTAAAACCCCTCTTAACTGGAAACCCCTCTAAACCGGAACGTTTTGTTGTCCCCACACATGTCCTGTTTAGAGGGGTTTCACTGTACTCAACATATGCAACATTTTTCTCCTTCATGTCTCAACCAAACACTGTGGTGTGACTATTCATAGGTTTTGATGCAGACTTGCATGAAAAGGAAAAAAATCTGCATACAGTAAAACTTCTCTCTAACAATCACTGAAAGGAAGGCTGATTGAGTGTATAATGGACAGGTGAAAGCTTAAAGCATGGTGAAAGTTAATCAGAAAGCTCCTTAAGGAGCTTTCTGATATACTTTCACCTTGCTTTAATCAGTCACCTGTCTAACATACCTGTTATAGTGGTAGCTAACCAAGGCTTTGTCTATAATAATTTGAGGGGGGTCTCCGTGGCCTAGTGGTAGAGTCACTGTTGCTTACATCGCTAAGCTCCTCACTGCTGTGAGTTCGAATCCCAGTAGGGTCGTTCGGATTTTTCATGTGGGGAAGCCTTCCAGCTGGCTTGCAGAAGGTCGGTGGTTCTACCCAGTTGCCGATTTGTTTCTGAAACAGTGCATAAAAGGCTTCTGGGGTCTTCCTCCACCTGTAATTAGCTGGACGTCGCGATATGACTGAAATACTGTTGAAAGCGACGTAAAATCAAAACAAATCAAATCTAATAATTTGACTGTACAATTTCAGGACAGCAACAACTTTGCTCCAGAGTTTCAGCCCAACAACACAGTCACATTCTTCGCTACAGTGTCAGAGCTTGTACCAAAAGGTAGGTTGCCACATCTGTCAACCCTTATCATGCTAAATTGTTGTCCACATAAATAGAGGATATTGTATGAGTGTTCATTATTTATCATTTTTAATAAACGAGTTGACTAAAATAATATGACGCGAGCCTTGGCGAGCGTCATATTCATTTTAGTCAACGAGTTTATTAAAAATGATAAATAATGAACATGAATGTGATATTCTATTTATCACATTACAAGTTCAAGCACCTATTAAATTGATTTGAAGCCGTAGTTTGTAGACCTTACGCTATATAGATTTTCCGCCAAACGTTACGTTGTTTACGTTAACGTCATAGTAAATGACGTCATTTGGCACCCCGCTACATGCAGCGCTTATGGACGAACAAGTTAGGCCGGAGCCCAAAGCAGACGAGAAATATAGCAGACGACAATTTATTTGGCGGGCTATGGGTTAAGTGGTCTACAATCTTCAAAACTAGAAACAGGCTATGGGGTAATGGGTTAACCCATTACCTCTTAACCTGTTTCTAGCTTTAAAAACAGGTGACCACTTAAAGCAGGTTGAAAGTAAAGCAGAATGTGCCTTAAGGCACATTCTGCTTTACTTTCAGCCTGCTTTAAGCTACCATCTTCTAGGATACGGAAAATATTTCTTCTGGTACATATTCTTGGCTGTATAAACTGGAACTTTTTTCTTCAGTGGAGGAATAAATGAGATGTGTAAAAAGGCGTTTTTAAGGGGTAATGGGTTAAGCAACTTTGCTTCACATAAAGTGTCTTAGGGTGCCATTCCTTGACCAATGGGCCATAGTTGCCACAACCCTGTTTTGATAAATGCCCCCAAACAGGGCTCCAGATAAGGGGAATATTTCAAAAATTAAAATCTTTATTTCTGCTTTAATCCTATGGTGTCATCACTCATTAGAAATGTACTTTTTAGTGAGTAGTCACACCATAGGAGTTGGTGCCAACATGAATGAGAAAATGTTGGATTTGTTGATTTTACTCCGTCTTATCTGGAGCTCTGCCCCAAATAATGATTTGCTGTTAATGTATAATACAGATGACAGCTAAAAACAAGGTGAAATTAAAGCAGACGCATCATCATCTTTCATCTTGCCTTAAAGCTTTCTACTCTACTCTCATCTTGCTCTAAATAAAACAGTCGTCCACCTTAACCCTTTCCCTCATAGAAGCGCATTTTAGCACATTTAATTTATTCCTCCACTGAAGAAAATAGTTCCAATTTATACAGTCTTGAAAAGGAACCATAAGAAAAAAAATCTAAATCCAAACAGATGAAAGCTTAAAGCAGGCTGAAAGTAAAGCAGAATGTGCCTTAAGGCACATTCTGCTTTATTTTCAACCTGCTTTAAGTGGTCACATGTCTTCAAAACTAGAAACAGGCTATTGGGTAAAGGGTTAACCCTTTGAACCCTAGTCATACACATACTTTCATTTGCAAACTGTACCTGTGAAGAGTACACTTGTCTGATGCAAACAGTGATAACCTCGATCTAAGGGCTCATGAAGGAACCTTTTGACCAGGGTCTGCACTGTTAACTATCATATTGCAATACTAAGACTTAGTGTTCCAAATTAACTAGGTTTAATTTGGAACTGGAATTGTCCATTTGAAGTTTCATGTAGGAAATTGTTTAACAGAAACCGGGTATGATGGAAAGAGTTAAACCCATCATGGCTTGTTCCACAGTTTAACCCATTACCCCATTTATACAACTTTTTATGTCTTTTATTTATTCCTCCACTGAACAAAATAGTTCCTATTTATACAGTTATGACTGTTTTATATGAAATATTTGCTCTATTAAAACAGAATGGTAGCTTAATTTCAACCTGCTTTAAGTGGTCACCAGTATTTAAAACTAGAAACTGACTATGGGGTTATGGGTTAACCCTTAGCCTGCCACTCACGACTATAGCTCCATATGCAAACAGCTTGGATCCGGATGAGACGCCGAGTAACTCGGCGTCTCATCCGGATCCAAGCTGTTTGACACTCGGACAACATTTTCAGCAATTTTGAGCAACTTTGAAGCACTTTGAAACTTAAAGCAGACGAGAAATATAGCAGACGACAATTTATTTGGCGGGCTAAGGGTTAAGACAGATGGCTGTTAATAGCTGACTAACGCAGAACCATCTTAAAGGAAATTCCTGCTCAGTTTTCAATCTGCTTTAACCCTTTCCCACATAGCATATCTCTAGTATTGAATATAGGTGTCCACTTAAAGCAGGTTGAAAGTAAAGCAGAATGCGCTTTAAGCGCATTCTGCTTTACTTTCAGCCTGCTTTAAGCTATCATCTGCTAGAATATAGAAAATATTTCGTATAATACATATTTATGAATGTATAAATTGGAACTATTTTCTTCAGGGCAAGAATAAACTGAATGCGCTAAAAGGCGCTCCTATGGGGGAAAGGGTTAAGCCTACATCTATTAGAGTTTAGGAAAAGTTTTCAATGACTCAATTATATACTGCTTTATCTGTGTCTATTTCTTTTTATTCTTTTCCCCAATAGAAGCCCCTTTTAGCGCATTCAGTTTATTCCTCCACTGAAGAAAATGGTTCCAATTCATACAATCATAAACATATACAGTGAACCTCGCTTATAATGAACACCTCAGGATCTCCAAAAAGTGTTCACTATAGCGGAAGTTTGTTGTAAACGTATAATGAGCTTGTATGCTATAGGGAAAGTTGGTATAGGGAATTGTTTGGACTTGTAACGAACACCAAATTCAGTTATGTAGACATGTACATGTGTTTGTGTAAATTTATTTGTTAAAATGAAATATAAATTAGGCAAAGAATGATGTTTATGTTTTAGTGAAATAGTACTTCTGAATCAGTAGTTGTTGTTGTTGTTGTTGGCATACCTGTGCTTAACACTCACAGGACAGCTTGGTACAGACATTATTGTCTGTCAAGCTGGAGGATTACGTGCATAGCTCTTTTCGATTACCTCGCCATATAGGCAGCCATGCTCCGTCTTTAGAGGATTTTAAATACCCAATAAAGGGTATAGAGCTGCTATTGAATGAAATGAACCATATTGGCGCACTCCACTAAACCAGGCCAGTAACAGAGCTGAACATAGCTTCCCATGAGCAACTCCATTCTGACAAAGTAAAACTTTAAGGGTGCTTGATCTCGCATAATCCCTAAAGACGATTTGAGATCGGTTCTCTCTGCTCAAAAGGATAACAACTTTTTTCTATTGGCCCCATTGGTTTCATTTCTTACCTATTGTGTTAGTGTGAAGCAACTGAACACTGTACAATACCCAGTGAAACACACAACTAAGGTAAGAACTTCAGCCAAGGGCCGGTGAATCAGTAGTTTGCAAGCTCGTTTATCTTCAACATGACAGCGCATCATACAAAACTTTGAGGACTGGTCGCCATTTGCATTCATGCGGTAATTTCGTGATAGGCTAAAGATACATTCACATTTGGAAAAACCTTAATTTGCAGGTGACTGAAATACCGAAAATGAGGCTGAAGCACTTTTCATAAATTTTAGTTCCAGCAAATCATTCATAATCGCTGTGTGAACAGTTTTTAGCCATTTTATATGAATACATATCCAATATCATAACTCCCGGTATTTTAAACGTCGATAACCACACAACTTAGCCCTATATATTCTGAAAATTTCTACTCAAATAGGTGTCCTTTAATTGGATATTCAGAAACAAAGATGCTGTCAATCACTCGCAATTGGCAGGTCTACGGGGTTAAATATGCAGTGCAGCTGAAAATGGACACACGGTTCTCAGCAGGTGGCCTGTTGTTTTTTATGCAAAAAGAATATCGGCAACATCAAAGACTAGTCTGGGGTATCATCAAAAAGCATGGGAAGGTATTGACCCCTAGCTATTGACGAGTATAATCATGCACATACATGTACAGTGCAAACAATATTGAAGCAGCCATGGTGGTTAGCAATGGTTAGCGATTTCCATTTTCTCTCCAAATTGATGGTGTAATCTTTTCAGTGGGATGAGTAATAATTTTGAGTTAATATCGCTCATACTTACACACAAAGCATACAGACAATCTCGTGCAAACAATTATACAACTTGTGAGGTAATTATCCGGGTCGATGATTACTCGTTGATGGCCATATCATACAGTTGAAACTCTCGAATTCAAAGATACGCTATAACTGATGATATTTTAATGAAGTTTGATGAATCAGGCCCAGAAAATGATGAACGCTATAGCCGAGTTTAGGCTATAACAGAGTACGTTATAAACAAATTTTTTATATAGAACAAAGAAGGGTAAGATTTGGGGATTTAAAACTGTTCCTCATAGCCGAGGATTCCTTATAACCGAGTTCCTTATAAGTGAGGTTTACTGTAACATAAGAAATATTTTCTATATCCTAGCAGATGATAGCTTTACCTATTATCCCATAGCCTGTTTCTAGTTTTGTAGATATGTAACCTCCTGAAGCAGGCTGAAAGTAAAGCAGAATGCGCCTTAAGGTGCTTTCTGCTTTACTTTCAGCCTGCTTTAAGCTATTATCTGCTAGAATATTGAAAATATTTCTGATTATTTTTATGTGTAACAGTATAAATTGGAACTATTTTCTTCAGTAAAGGAATTAATTAAAGGTGTAAAAAGATGTATTTATTGGGTAATGGGTTAAAGCAGTCGAGTTTTAAACCTGCTTGAAGTGGTCACCTATCGTCAAAACTAAAAAAAGTATGTGGAGTAAATGGTTAAAAGGTGATATTGTCTACATCATGTCTGTTATTGACTATGCAGTAATTTATATATTGCTTTAACAGGTTTCAATGTCTACAACATGACTGTGATTGACAGGGATGGAAGTGACACAGAATATGGTACAGTAAGATTCATGATCCTAAAAGGTAGCTATGATGCTTTTGTTATTGGGGACAGCAGTGGTAAAGTGGTTACCAACAGGAAACTGGACTACGATGATATTAAACTGTACAGCCTAGTGGTAATTATATTGAAATACTTTTTTTTTCATTTTTAGCTCACTATTCCATGTATTCTTCTTGTCTTCAGACTTTTCCCACCATACCAGTTTTTATGCCCCCAGCATCTATAGATGCAGAGGCATATAGTGATCGTCCTGTCCTGTCCCTCCTTCCGTCTGTCCGTAACAAGGTTAAGTAGATTTTACTGTTTTGTCTAGGATCAACACCACTTTTTCAAATCATGGATACTTATACAGTTGTTGCCTATCCACCAATATCCCCCAACCTTGATTTTGACCTTCACCTTGACCTAATTTGGACTTAGAATATTTTAAATGGGTTATTTCTTGGTTAACTAGATTTTACTGTTTCTTCTAGCATCAACATAACTGTCTACAATACTTTGATACTTATACAGATGTACCTTGGATCAATACCAATCCACCCATATTACCCAACCTTGATTATGACCTTGACCTTATTTGGACTTTTGGCTATTTCTTGGTTAACAAGATTTTACCATTTTGTCTAGCATCAACACTACTTACTACAATGCTTGGATACTTATACAGTTGTTGCCTTGGACCATTCTATTTCAACCAATATCACCCAAACTTGATTTTGACCTTGACTTTTACCTAATTTGGACTTAGAATATCTTAAATGGGCTATTTCTTGGTTAACTAGATTTTACCGTTTCTTCTAGCATCAACATAACTGACTACAATGCTTTTATACTTATACAGTTGTTACCTTGGATCAATACCAATCCACCCATATTACCCAACCTTGATTTTGACCTTGACCTTGACTTTATTTGGACTAACAAGATTTTACCGTTTTGTCTAGTATCAACACTACTTACTACAATGCTTCAATACTTATACAGTTATTGCCTTAGACCATTACCAGTTGACACATATTACCCAAGCTCAGCTTGACCTTGACCTAATTTTGACTTAGAAAAGATGCAGAATATATTGTCAAGGATGCCACCAGGAGCATAAGCCTTTATTGAATGCGCAGACTTGTTTTACCATGTGACATTTAACCAATTACCACATAGCCTCTTTCTAGTATTGAAGATAGGTGACTATTTAGAGCATGTTGAAAGTGAAGCAGAATGCGCCTTAAGGCGCATTCTGCTTTACTTTCAGCCTGCTTTAAGGTACCATCAGCTAGACTATTGAAAATATTTCTTATTATACATATTCATAACTGTATAAATTGGAACTATTTTCTTCAGTGATGGAATACAGTAAAGGCGTAAAAAGGCATATTTATGGGGTAATGGGTTAATAAAACTTTTTCCAAAAACCTTACCCTTGGTGATAACTGTGGCACTATTACATAATTATGGGCCTTTTATACTTGGCATGTGCCTTCCTTTTGTCGAAACCTTTCCAACCTTGCCAACTGTTTTCCATTCTGATATTGAACTTGACCTACTTTTGTAAAAATCTTTAAATGCCTATAATATTTAACCAATAGGCCTTGGCCTTTCATACTTTTCAAAACATGGTCAGAGTGTCAAACAGTTTGGATCCAGATGAGACGCCGCATTACGGGCATCTCATCTGGATCCAAACTGTTTGCAAAGGCAATCGCTGTGGTGGATATATCCTCCGCTAGCATGCAAAGAGTTAAGGTTTTGAATGAGTTAGACAGGTATGATGTCATTTGAACAGTAAAAGGGTAAATGAAGGCACTGGAAGGGAGCCCACTGTTCTGGACAATGCTCCCACCCCTGCACGTTAATAAAAAATCTGATGATGATAATGTCACATGCTGTGTATTGTACTTTCAGATTAGAGCTCGAGATAACGGCATCCCAGTCAAGTCAAGTACTGCAACGCTTAGCATACAGCTTATAAATGAGAACAACAAGCCACCTGTGTTTACTGAAGCGCTCATACGAGCAACAGTCCGACAGAACTCAAGTAAAAAATTACACTTAACTCTATCAACACCATGGACCTGTTTTAAATACACCCGTTACATTTGCAAACAGTGTAGATCCAGATCAGAAGGCTCCTAAAGAAGCCCTCTGATCAGGGTCTACACTATTCACGGCAATGTCTGGCCTAATTAAGAGTGGTTATTGACACTCCTAATACCCCCATTCCACGAGACTGCGATCTATGGCGCTCTGTCAGAGCGCCGCTGCGCTCTGTCAGAGCGCCGCTGGTCGCCATGCAGAGCGCCGAGGTCACCAGGAGCGCTACCTGAGCGCAAATGGGTTGCTATCTGATCTCCATGATCGCCAAGGTTGCCGTCGGTTTACTCCCCTGCACAAAGATCCGTGGCGCTCCGGCCAGAACGCCATCAGATCGCTAATTGATCGCCTATGTCGCCATCGGAGCGCTACTTGATTGCCAAGATCGTAACTAGAGCACTATCGGATCACCTTAGAGCACCACCATCATCCAACAAAGCAAATCAGTAGATACTTAGCGCTCCGTGGCGATCTGATAGTGAGTCTCTGCATTTAAAAATACCCGATAGTATTTTCTATCAATATATCCAAATTGCTTGATGTAACTCGACGTCTCAACCGGATCCAAACTGTTATACACCCATACAATGATGATACCGAAAAGTGTGTTAATATAATGGCGTTTAACATTGATTTTGATGTGCGTTAGAACATTTGTAGTAACTATTAAATGAAGAAACACAGATTTCTAGTGATTTGTGACAGTACGAACTTAATGCGGAAAGCTCTTATAGGAATCGTCTGCATTAAAATGTTACTGCATTGAGTGGACACAAGTAAAAAAGAAAGCAGCTATATGTATGGCTATTTGCCTAAATATCTGCTAGCGAATTTAAAACGAATGAGCGCGGCAGAACGCCACAGGTCTTCATAGGATATCTCCCTAATCAGATCAAGTAGAGCGCTAACAGAGCGGTAATGGATCTCCATCGGTCGCCGACATCGCTATCGGATCTCTTTTGAGCGCCATAGGTCGCAGTGGTCGCCATCGGAGCGCCAAAAGAGCGCAATAGATCGCATCTTAGTCGCCTTTGAGCGCCAACGGAGCGCAATCTGATCATACAAGGGCGCAACATTTTTTGTGAATTGGGTGGCGACCAATGACCATGAAGTCGCTATCGGATCTTACAAATCGCTAACGGATCGCCATCGGAGCGTAATCTGAACGCAATTGGATCGTAAATGCCGTTAGATTGCCTCATCCTGAGGCGACCTATGGTGCTCTGTCGGAGCGCGGAGATCGCCATCGAGCGCCGTCTCGTGGAATGGGGGTATTAGGATATATTGGCACTCAGGGTTAAGTTCTCCTGCCGAATATAACCTTAGTTTTGCCATTAACAAGGCTGCTATTTCTCCAGATATTTCCAAAATCTTTGGATGTTATCGTAGCTTATTGCAGCTAAAATGAGGTTGAAAGGAAAGTAGAATGAGCCTTATAATGGCGCATTCTGCTTTACTTTTAACCTGCTTTAAGTAATCCTGCTTGAAAATTAGAAAATTTGAAAATCTAAGGATTTTTCAAGATCAACTTAAGGCAGCCCTGCATTAACCACTAAAGGCACTATTGTGTTGTAGTAGTTAACTGTTTATTCCTCTTACACCATGACAATTAAACATGTAAAGCACTAGCTGCTTCTCCTGTCGTTCGCTACTTTTCCTGGACGGAAGCTACATCTCGGATTGAAAAATTGGTAATAAATCACTCGTTTCTTGTTCAATATTATTGAAAATTGGTATTTTAGATGAACTGGCTGTAGTGGGGCATCGGTAGTACGAATAATGACACATTAGCTACTATTTAGTTGTTTAGAAGGCAAAACCATGCCTGAACCCTCGTTTCTAGGACCACTGTCCAATGGTACAAAAGCTCTCAAGCTTACAAAAACAGTTTTTATGAGGAAATACCATGTTCGATGAATAGTAAAAAAGAATTCCCCGAAGCATGACATTCTTACTTTTTTGAGTTTTGGGGTTAAAATTAGTTTGATAGTGAAAATAGGTAAACACCACTCACCGTTTTCCATCTGTTATCAATATTTATGTATGCGCGCTACTTATCTGAAGTACCAAGCGCTCAGTTGATTTGCTACTCTTTTCGGAGAAGTAGCAACTGATTGGAGGGCATGTGACAACTCTTGTTAGAACGGGAAATCCCCCCCATCCCCCAGTGATGGAACATCTCTGTCCTCATGTGCCACCACACACACCCACACCCACAACCACACACGCACAAACACACTGATGTTTTATTCTTTTTTATTTGTTTTTAGCTCTCGGAATAAATATAACTCAAGTTAGAGCGACAGATCCTGACACTGATGGAAGGGTAGAGTACAGTCTTAGCTTCGTGGATGCTACATACACACTGAATAGTGTCAGTGCTCCATTATTCATCGATGGAAGTGTAAGTAAAGTTCTGTTTGCACAGACTCTTACCCCATGGCCTTTTTGCAATGTTTAACTCTTATCCCTTATCCTGTTTGAAATGTTTAACTCTTTAGTCAACAACCTGTTTGCAGCAATGTTTAACTCTTACCCTATAGCCTGTTACAATGTTTAACCCTTACCCCATAGCCTGTTTGCAGTGTCTAAATCTTTAGTCCATAGCCTGTTACAATGTTTAACCCTTACCCCATAGCCTGTTTGCAATGTTTAACCCTTACCCCATAGCCTGTTTGCAGTGTCTAAATCTTTAGTCCATAGCCTGTTACAATGTTTAACCCTTACCCCATAGCCTGTTTGCAGTGTCTAAATCTTTAGTCCATAGCCTGTTACAATGTTTAACCCTTACCCCATAGCCTGTTTGCAGTGTTTAACTATTACCCCATAGCCTGTTTGCAGTGTCTAAATCTTTAGTCCATAGCCTGTTTGCAATGTTTAAATATTTAGTCCATAGCCTGTTACAATGTTTAACCCTTACCCCATAGCCTGTTTGCAATGTTTAACTATTACCCCATAGCCTGTTTGCAGTGTCTAAATCTTTAGTCCATAGCCTGTTACAATGTTTAACCCTTACCCCATAGCCTGTTTGCAGTGTTTAACTATTACCCCATAGCCTGTTTGCAGTGTCTAAATCTTTAGTCCATAGCCTGTTACAATGTTTAACCCTTACCCCATAGCCTGTTTGCAGTGTTTAACTATTACCCCATAGCCTGTTTGCAGTGTCTAAATCTTTAGTCCATAGCCTGTTACAATGTTTAACCCTTACTCCATAGCCTGTTTGCAATGTTTAAATATTTAGTCCATAGCCTGTTTGCAGTGTTTAACTCTTACTCCATAGCCTGTTTGCAATGTTTAACTATTTAGTCCATAGCCTGTTTGCAATGTTTAACTCTTACCCCATAGCCTGTTTGCAATATTTAACTCTTTAGTCCATAGCCTGTTTGCAACCTTTAACTATTTAGTCCATAGCCTGTTTGCAATGTCTAACTCTTTAGTCCATAGCCTGTTTGCAACCTTTAACTATTTAGTCCATAGCCTGTTTGCAATGTTTAACTCTTACCCCATAGCCTGTTTGCAATATTTAACTCTTTACTCCATAGCCTGTTACAATGTTTAACCCTTACTCCATAGCCTGTTTGCAATGTTTAACTCTTACCCCATAGCCTGTTTGCAGTATTTAACTCTTTAGTCAACAACCTGTTTGCAATGTTTAACTCTTACCCCATAGCCTATTTGCAGTGTTTAACTCTTACCCCATAGCCTGTTTGCAATATTCTTCAGCCCATAACCTGTTTCTGATTTCGAAGACAGGTGGTCACTTAAAAGTAGTTAAAAGTAAATCAGAATGTGCTTTAAAGCATACTCTGCTTTTAATTTAGCTTGCTTTAAGCTACTATCTGCTAGAGTATGAAAAATATTTCTTATGAAACATACAGGCGGACAAAGTCGAGGGGTAAAGCGCTCGATTACGATGCCAGGGGTTGTGAGTTTGATCCCCGGCCAGACCAAGTCCTTCGGATGAGACTTTATAAGTAGAGGTCCGATGTGTCAGTGCTTTACACTTGGCAAAAGAACCAGAGACCTCTGTCGATAACAGTAAGGCATCAGGCCCGGGTTCTCTGTATCCGCTCCTCTCTCTCTGGGGCTTCCGATTAGCCCATAGATGGCAGAAACGGACATAAACAGCAAACAAACAACATTATGATACATATTCATGACTGTGTAAAGTGGACCTATTTAGGGCCCCAGGGTGAGGTGGGTGCCCTATAGTAATGGTCCCGTCCATCTGTCTGTCTGTCTGTCTGTTCATCCTTCAATCAGTATGTCATACCTTTTTTGTCCGCTCTCAAACTCCAACAGTTTTCACAGGATCTGCATCAAATTTGCTGAAAATGTTTATTGTTGTAACTTCTTGATCACATTCAATAATTATAGAAATTGCACAAGGCATGTCAGAGTTATGGCCCTTGAACTACTGAAAAACAAGTATTTTTCTCATCATGATTATTTCGCGTAAATGTGATTTTGTATTAATTCGTGACATCATGATTTTGCGATGACTTCCATCTCGCTAATTTATCCTACCTGATATAGATGCATTTTCAAGGCTGCCAGGTTTCTGTCTACTTAAATAGCTGTGGTTGGTAATTTTTGGGATTACCAATTGATAATTGTGAACGGTGTTTTCTATAAACCCAAAGTATAATTTTCAGTTTGGATGTAAAGGTACATCTGTTGATCTAAAATGATTGGTTTTGGTATGCATTTTGTTGCTACAGGCAAGTAAAAAGTTTGAGATTGACCCAGATACAGTTTTAACGCGGTTATGCTAGGTTCACACCAACGGCGCTTTGATGGCGCTTTAAAGCGGCGTGCAAAGCGGCACAAAAGCGTAACAAAGCTTGATTAAAGCGTCAGGGTCGTAATAGATCGTGGGAAAGCTTGGAGTAAAGCGGGACATTCGGCAAGAGCGCCAAATTTTTTTAAACGGTTTAAAAATTTTGGGCGCTCTGTTACGAATTGATTAAAGCGCCTATAGCGTATCAAAGCTCAACAAAGCTTAACAAAGCGTAACAAAGCTCAGCAAAGCTTGACTCAAAGCATAGGAAAGCTTAACAGAGCTTGGTTAAAAGCGGGGACCCCAGACTTCACGGTCTGTCAGCACTTGACACGCTTCGTTAAGATGTCTCAAGATGTGTTACGATTTGGCATGAAGATCTGATACGAGGTCAGACGCTTTCATCAAGATCTGACACTCTTTGATACGCTTTGTTACGTTTTCATGAAGGACTCTCACGCTTTCTCAAGTATTGAGATGCTTTGATCAAGGATTGACACGTTTTGTTAGGCTTTGTTACGCTTGGCAAGCTTCCTCACGCTCTCTCACGCTCTTTCATGCTCTCCTAAGATACTCATGCTCTATCTCCATCCCTATAAATGGCACTGCGACTTGAGTACCACGCATTGCATTGTTTCAGATAGATCAGGTTCTGGTACATCTGGAACTTCTGGATCTTGTTGTTCTGACATCGTGTTCTTGACTCAAAAAGCAATGATTTTGTGGATCTGCTGCATCTTTTTTAGGCTCTGGATCAAAAGCGGCATAAAATCGGCGATCTTGACATTTTCCAATGTGTAACAGAACTGAACAGAGCGTAACAATGCACAACAAAGCTTGATAATCGTATCAGAGCCTGATTTAAAGCGTCACAATCGCATCAAAGCGTAATAAAGCATATAAAAGCGTGATTTCAAGCGTAGCAAAGCCTGATCAAAGCGGGATCAAAGCGCGAGGAACCGTAACAAGTCGGGAAATAACTCGTCCCAAAGCGGCAACCAATTCGTATCAGAGCGTATCAGAGCTTATTAGAGCGTAAGAGATCGTGATATTTTTGGAAAAGTAAACAAAAATGACGACGCTTTGCTCGCCGATTTAAAGCGCGGCATTCGTCATTGGTGTGAACCTAGCATTAAGAACAAGCTAAGTACTGTACATGTAGTTAAAATAGGTGAATTGTTTTTCATGCATGCTGTATTTGCTGCCAAACCTGTTTATAGCAACCACTCGAAAAATGAAACATTTGTAGTACATCGCTCCCTCCCTACAACGACATCCAATGCGAGACAAAGATTGCGTGCGTTGTTCAGAGGGAGTCGTTCTAGGAAGGGAAATTGACTTAAATTTGCAAACAATTTGAATCCAGATCAGACACCGCGTAACGCGGCGTCTGATCTGGATTCAAACTGTTTGTCACTCGTCATTAATTTTTTTTGGTCAAAATGATGATTTTGTAAATTTTAGAAAAACAGAAGACGACATTTTTAAGCAGACCTTACTGCAGCAATGAAATGGTCAGAAATAATTTGTCTTGTTTGGAAACCAGCGACAAGGGTTGTTGTAAGGAGGGAATCGTTATTGGGAAGGCTGCTGTAGAGAGGGAGCAATGTATTTACGTAGAATGTTTATATGGGTCCATCACGTGTAGGTAAACACAAATGTTATATGTATGTTAGAGTTACTTCCCTTATCTCTGAGATCAATAAAGCAGAGAACATTTGTTCCTTTTTCTGGTATTTATTTACGCAATTTATTTTAATAAACAAACATTGTACGGAAGCAGTACATTTAATTCAACAATTGTATTGAAAATAGAGAAACAGAGTACATAACACATAGCGAAATACGACGCTGTGAAAGAAATGACCATATATCTGAATACCTATTTCGGACATTACTATATTTTATACTTTTTAGTGGATTATTAGCTAGAATATTGAATTCACGAGACAACGCATTCACGAATTAACGTGTAATTAATATTGACGCAAATAAAACCAGTTTTACAGTATTTAGATTTTCAACCTTGTCTGCCCACTTTAACAACTTTAAAATACAATGTAGTTTTTATCAGACCTTGTATTAGTGTTTTCTTATGACCTGTCAGAGTTATTTTTAGATTGGAACATTCTAAAGATTTAAAAGGGATGATCACCGTACTCATTGATTTCCGTACAGTCAGCCAGGGATAGGGAAAGCTGTATTTATTGTGCGTAATGCACAGTAGAGAATACATTATTATTTCCCGAATAAAGGCAAACACAATGCACTAAACTGTAGAAACTTAATTTTATCTTTTTAATCTGGGTGGTAAACAGATTGGAGCCTGATCAGATGCCGGGTTTCCCGGCGTCTGATCTGGCTCCAACCTGTTTGCAATGGACATAATAGGTTTTAGCATAAACACGTTTATTGAGAATGAATAACATATCAGTAAATTTAGCACAGCGGCCTCGTGCTGCACGAGGATCATACTTATCTCAAGTAGGAAAGTCTACGGTTACATATTCGATAATACCTAGTTACCATTATTAACTATTCTGTTCTAAAAATAACTCTGACATGTCAGAAAAATCGGACAATAGAACCTTGCTGAAAAATGTTTATAAGTGGTTCAGTGGTAGAGCGTCCGATTGCAGTGCGGGAATTTGCAGGTTCAGTCCCTGGCCAAGTCAAACTACAGACATGCAAATTGGTATTAATGACTTCCCTCCTTGGTGCTTAGGATTTCGGTTTAGCATTACAGTCCCTCATAAGCGCCCCTGCTTGTAATACCCTAAAGGGGTGTATAGCAGTATTGATAACAAACAAACAAGGAAAATTTTGGCCGAGATTGATAATCAGCTAGATTGCCTAAAACATGTCAGGATTATGCCCCTTGAATGACCAGAAATTGTAAATGTTAACCATGTCTGCTCTGTAACTCAAATACTTATCATCCAATTATCACCAAATTTTCTGAAAATGTTTGTGCTTTTTGAATTTTGACCAAGTTAGATACTCAGCTTAATCCCACAAGACATGTCAGCATTATGCCCCTTGATATACTAACAATTATCATGTCAAATGTTTATATGTGCAACTCTTGGCCAACTTTGATTACCAAATAAATTGCAATCCATGATAATTAGTTAAAAAATAGGCCATTTCATCCCTACCTGCTCTGTAACTGAAGCTCTTTTCATTTGGTTTAAGCCATATTTTCTGACAATATTTGCATTTTTAAATCTTGGCCATGTTGGTACCAAGGTGCACAAAGAACATTACTCTGTCATAATTATTATTGGGAGTTATTAATCTTTGTTATATATACTTAACAAAATTTCTAATCGGTCACTTTTTAAAGCTACATACAGTCGAGCACCAGTATCTCGAACGTCAGAATCTCGATTGCAATGCCTATCTCGACGATTGTCTAAAGTCCCGGAAATATTTGTTCTTAGTCTAATGTAATCTTACATGCCCTATTTCGACTATGGCTAATCTCGATTGCCCCCGGTATTTCGACTATAGATTTTGGCCATACCCATTTAATTGTTCTCAATTAACACCCAGTATCTCGACGACTGTAAGTCATCATGCACTGAAACGCTCGCCGACTTTGATCGCGAGTATCGGACTGTGGAAATCACACGTAAAATCATTAACCGGAACTATCGGTAGCTTTACACGTTGGCTGAATGATTGTTAGGTGATAATTGTCGAACAACAGTGAATTATCGCTTAAAGTTCGGTCGCCGTATCCTTAAAATCAGTCTTCTTATAACCGTCATTATCGGTGTTGATTCAACTCATCAAGAGTAACGCCCCTTGATATAACGGATGTTAAGGAAAATAGTACCGCGCAGAAGGAAGGAAAATACGAATAGTACACGAAATTCCGCGATAAACAAAACAGAGTGGTAAAAAGCTATACATAGCTTATGTTTTATTGTTATGACCTGTCCGACAAATAAATATTGAGCCGAATCGACCGAGATGTCTTGCGGAATCCAGGTCAATGTCTCATGAATATTCAATGAGGTCAAATGTGCATGAAATGTACACAATTGACCCACGTGTCTTTAAATACTAAATGTAAGGATTTTTTACGAATCATGCTCATCGCAATTACTTATTCTAAACCTAGGGTTGGTTTTTACCAGCTCTAATGAATTTCACTGTGATGTCCTTAGTAAAAAGAGGTTTTCGTGAGTATTTGACAGCCGGAAGTAAACCGGTCTGTTGATGCGCAGCTTTACCGGGCGCGCAGACTTACCGTACGCGACTGTAATAAACAAAACAACCCATGTATAATTCCATGTTTGGTGTTTGCAAAAAAAACATATTACGTTCGCAGCTATTCAATATAATCTCCCTGGTCAAGTACTAAATAAAATGTGAGTTAATGATTGTCTATCTTTATCGTCCATGTTTTGTGTACAAAAATACAGTAAACGTGTAACATCGAAATCGGCATATAACGTGTTAAAAACGTTACGGCATTTCACAAACACGCGAGAGTACATACGTACAGCGGTTTTATTGTTCACAGGCTTACTTCCTGTAAGTTTTGAATTTTTTTATCAGTTTGGTTATCTCGAGCCCATGCTTATCTCGACGCTATTTCGATCGTCCCGAGACCGTCGAGATACTGAAGTTCGACTGTATGTCTTTAAATACTAAGTTCACATTTATGATATTTTACACACAGTATGATAGGGTCTTAGCGCTACTTATTTTTGGATTTATACACGTTTTCCTACTTCATGACCGTCAGAACAACGACGTAGCTTGTTTAGCCTAATTTGCACGTTCAAAGTATGGAAGAAAGAATCTGCCCCCAAGATTACACGAGTATAATCTCAAATGACTGCCTAGCCCGAAAAACACCTAACATAGCGAGAATGATACACGGAGAGAAGGACAGAGCCGTCGGAATGTCGCACGTCGGTGTATCCTTACGGCAAATAAGATTCAACCACCGAGGAATTCCGGAAGTGGAAACAAAACAAGACTAATTTCCATGTATTCCATATTAGGAAATGTTTCTGTCCATTTACATGTGACTAGAACTTTTAACCGGAAACTTTCGACCATTTAGGCTGTATAACGCGGAAATTTGACGTCACCGGAAGTACAGCAGACCGCCCCAGGAAACCAAAATGGCGGATAACGACATCCCTAAGACCGATACATTGTATTGACACACTTGAGAGACAGATTTCTTTCTGTTACATGGACGGCAAGACAATTTAAGGATCAACTCGGCCGTAACGTCACACCCAAGACGGTACGTAATCGGCTGCTAGATGTTGGCAGTCACTGCTGACGGCCCCTTGAAGATGAAGTCATCATCAGACAGCTTGGACCCGATAATACAGATGAGTTTAACCCTACAGGGCACGTTTGCCACATTCTCAAGAAACGTGCTTGTCCCTTACCTCAGCTTCCAAACATTGACGCACTGGAGCGTGACGTCGTCCATGTTTGAGAAAATTAGTTCATCAATACTTTTGCTGAATTCTTCTCGTCTATGAGAAGTCAATACAAAACTGTTATTGCAGCTGACAAGGGCAATATTCATTACTAACATTGGGCCTAAGAACTCTTGTGACTTTCAAAATATGGGGTCTCTCCACAAAAGTTGTTGTTTAAGCTTAGACGGAAAGGTGATAGCTGACAAATTGTGATAATCTGTTTCCAAATTGATTACATTGGCATTGTAACACAATAACATGGTTAATTATATCTTCTTATTTATGCTTTTCGGTGGATTACCACGATATAGCAGTGGATGATCACTTGGTAATCCACTGCAGTGGATTATCACAAATCGCTTTTATTATGAATTTTCCCCGTAGGGCTCCCCAAGAATCGTAGTCAATCGTGTCTTATCGTTAAATTCCGGCAGTCCGATTTGTCGCGAACTACTCACCGGAAGAGCACGAATCCAAACTCGGGAGCAACGAAGTCATTCGGATGACGTCAAATCAACAAATATACCGCCAACTGTCACGCACGTGTGTGTTCGACATAAAACGTGGGGCTCAACACGGGATAAATAATGTACGTTCGCTTTCAAATTTTAAACAATTTCGTTTAAAAAGTGGCTTAAAAGCATAAATAAATAGAATAACTGTGTTTTTTCAGTGTAAGATCGAATTTAATCCATTTCGTGAACATCAGACTGTTATATTTTCACTCGTGGCTTCGCCACTCGTGAAAATATAACGTCTGATGTTCACTCAATGGATTAAATTTCGATCTTACACTGAAAAAAACAGTTATCCTCTATATATTGCTTTTTCTGAATGAAATATAAGGTGACCGATTAGAAATTTTGTTGAGTATATATCCAATTCAGGCTTGTCAGGAGCATAACTTCCAAAGTATAAAAGCTATTGACTTCAAAAGTGCTCAAAGTGTGATATTGTGATACCACTCTGTCCGGCTTCCGGCCACCAACGATTGCAAACAACTTCTTTCTCTGAAACCAATGGCCCAAGTGTAACCAAACTTGGTCAAATACATGATGTTGGTTTGAGCTTCAAAGAAAGTGCATGGGGCCAATAGTCAACATGTAGAAAAATCTTCTTCTCCGAAACTACTGGTCCAATTTTAATTTGGTTTCCATCAAAATGTTTTTCATTTGATAGATTTAAAAGTTGCTGAAAGAGTTTTGATCCAGCAAAAAACATTGCCATCAGAGGGCATTGTAATGTTTCCTTATATGGTAATATCAAATATATATACCTTCTAGAAATTGAGTTTATGGCTATGTCTTTATAAAAGTTTGTCAGTATCATGGCATTGATGAAATTTAGGTCATACATAAATATAGGTCAGATCAGGTCATAAATAAGGGTCAGTGTGTCAAATCACAGAAAAACCTTAAGACAATCCAGTGGCCATATTGGCTTTGGGTTCTTGTACTCAGGTGAGCGCCTTAGAGGCTTTGGGTTCTAGTACTCAGGTGAGCGCCTTAGAGGCTTTGGGTTCTTGTACTCAGGTGAGCGCCTTAGAGGCTTTGGGATTTTGTACTCAGATGAGCGCCTTAGAAGCTTTGGATTCTTGTATTCAGGTGAGCGCCTTAAAGGCTTTGGGTTCTTGTACTCAGGTGAGCGCCTTAGAGGCTTTGGGTTCTTGTATTCAGGTGAGCGCCTTAGAGGCTTTGGGTTCTTGTATTCAGGTGAGCGCCTTAGAGGCTTTGGGTTCTTGTATTCAGGTGAGCGCCTTAGAGGCTTTGGGTTCTTGTATTCAGGTGAGTGCCTTAGAGGCTTTGGGTTCTTGTACTCGGGTGAGCGCCTTAGAGGCTTTGGGTTCTTGTATTCAGGTGAGCGCCATAGAAGCTTTGGGTTCTTGTACTCAGGTGAGCGCCTTCAAGCCCTTGGGCTCTTGTTACAGGAATGTGGTCACTTGCTAAACAAGCTATAACCGGGATATTTTCTTTTTAGGGAGTATCCATGCTTTCCAATGATACTCTTGTTCGAAATTGTTCCCTCCCTACAGCGGCCCTCCCAACAACGACTCCCTCCTTACAACGACCCTTGTCGCAGTTCCCTGAATAGGACAATTATGGCCAATCTATTCACGGTTGCAATGTCGTCTGCTTAAATGTGTCGTCTGCTGTTGTTCTTAAAGTATCATAATGGACTTTTTGACGAGAAAAAACTTACTGATGAGTGACAAATAGCTTGAATCCAGATCAGACGCCGCATTACGCGGCGTCTGATCTGGATTCAAGCTGTGTGCACATTTCCCTCCCTATAACGACTCCCTCCGAACAACGTACATAATTTTTGTCTCCCGCTGGATGTCGTTGTAAAGAGGGAGCGCGGTACATTAATTTTTGACTTATTCCTTTATATATTTCCAGTTTTCATTTGTACTCATTTATTTCAGAAATATTTTTCAATTGACAAAGATAGTGGAATAGTGAGACTTGCTGGCCCTGTAAATAGAGCTACACTTTTCGATCGTGCATATTTCAAAGCTGTTGCAGAAGACGTAAATGTTGACGCTGGCCAACCAAGACAGACTGCCACCAGTAAGTACAAGGAATATTTCAATAAACTATTCCTATGTTCACCTTTCTAAATGAACTATTCCAGGGCTCTAGAAATGTTGACCCCCTTCATTGCCAATGTCATCTGCTTTAACCCCTTACCCCATAGCCTGTTTCTAGTTTTGAAGATAGGTGGCCACTTAAAACAGGTTGAAAGTAAAGCAGAATGTGCCTTAAGGCGCATTCTGCTTTACTTTCAGCCTGCTTTAAGCCATTATCTGCTAGAATATAGAAAATAGTTCTTATGATTCTTATTTGTAACTCTGTAAATTGGATTTATTTTCTTCAGTAGAGGAATAAATTAGAGGCGTTAAAAGGCGTATTTATGGTGTAATGGGTTAAACAACTGTCTGCTTTTAATTTCTCAAATTCATTTTTTAGATAAATTGATAACTCTTTGCATGCTAGAGGTGGATATATTTCGCCACAGTGATTACCTTTGCAAACAGCTTGGATCCAGATGAGACGCCGCATAACGCGGCGTCTCATCAGGATCCTAACTGTTTGACACTCTGAAAAGAAATTTGTAAAAAAAAATTTTTTTTTAGAACAATAGCAGACAACAAAGGTTGCAGACAAAAAAATTTACCCAGCATGCAAAGAGTTAAGTAATATTGTACTGAGTTTTAAACAGTTTGTATCCTGATCAGATTTCGCTTTACACCTTGTCTGATCAGGATCCAAACTGTTTGCAAATAACTATTGTACTTGGGGTAGGACAGTGAACTAATGGTGGTGGCTTAGTTAACCCATTACCCCATAGCCTGTTTCTAATTTTGAGGACAGGTGATCACTTAACCCATTAAATATGCCTTTATGTATTACTATAACCTCATTTTGAAAATCTAATTACGTCTCCCCCTTAACCCATTACCCTATAAACACGCCTTTTTACGCCTCTAATTTAGTTATCCACTGAAGAAAATAGTTCCAATTTATGTAGAAATAAATATACATTGTATATAAAAAGAAATATTTTCAATATTCTAGCAGATGGTAGCTTAAAGCAGGTTGAAAGTAAACCAGAATGTGCCTTAAGGCACATTCTGGTTTACTTTTAACCTGCTTTAAGCGGTCACCTATCTTCAGAACTAGAAACAGGCTATGGGGTAATGGGTTAAAGCAGGTTGAGAGTAAAACAGAATGTGCCATATTTATACGGAGAAAGGGTTAACAAGCAAAGTACTCATGTTATCCTGTAAATGGCTGATATTTATATCATTTTGAATTAACCCTTAGCCCGCCAAATAAATTGTCGTCTGCTATATTTCTCCTCTGCTTCAAGTTTCAAAGTGCTTCAAAGTTGCTCAAAATTGCTGAAAATGTTGTCCTAGTGTCAAACAGCTTGGATCCGGATGAGACGCCGAGTTACTCGGCGTCTCATCCTGATCCAAGCTGTTTGCATATGGAGCTATAGTCGTGCGTGGCAGGCTAAGGGTTAATCATCTGTGCCTTACCCAAAGTTCAGTGGTTATTCCATTGCCAAGGCTCGCTTAATAACATTTCAATTCTAGACTCGTTTGAGATCAGCTTGTCTTAAACATCAGCTCATGACAGATCCTATATTTCTTAGAAAGCAAACATTGAATAAATGCATTTGATGGTGAAATTATACTCTGAATCTGCTTAAAATGTTGTCTCTCTGACAACTCTTGCTAATGTTCCAGTATTGACGTTCTAGGCTAGTTTTCCCTAAATTTACTATCTTGTATTGCCTGAGTTTTATGTGATACCCAATTTAACCAATAATACAACTTTGTATACCTGAATATATCTGAATAAAATAGATCCACTTAACCTTTCAACCCATAGAAGTGCCTTTTAGCACATTCAGTTTATTCCTCTACTGAAGGAAAATGTTTCAATTTATACAGTCATGAATATGTATCATAAGGAATACTTTCTTTATTCAAGCAAGTGGTAGCTTAAAGCGGGCTGAAAGTAAAGGAGAATGCAACCTGATTTAAGGAATCACATAACAAAATGTCAGCACCATATTCTATAGCCCTTTACTCCATAGCATGTTTCTAGTATTGAAGATAGGTGACTACTTCAAGTAGGTTGAGTTTTAAGTAGTCAAATATTTTCAAAACAAGGAACAGGCTAAAGGGTTAACCCTTAGCCTGCCACTCACGACTATAGCTCCATATGTAAACAGCTTGGAGCTTGGATCTGGATGAGACGCCGAGTAACTCGGCGTCTCATCCGGATCTAAGCTGTTTGACACTCGGACAACATTTTCAGCAATTTTGAGCAACTTTGAAGCACTTTGAAACTTGAAGCAGACAAGAAATATAGCAGACGACAATTTATTAGGCGGGCTAAGGGTTAATGTAGTCATGGAAATATTTTCAATATACTAGCAGTTTATAAGTTTAAACAAGCTGAAAGGAAAGGCAGACTGCTGTAACCATTTTCCCTAAAAATGCGACTTTTTATGCTTTCAATTAATTCCTCCACTGAAGAAAATACTTCCAATTTATACAGTTATACATATGTAGCATAAGAAATATTTTCGATATCCTAGTAGATTGTAACTTAAAGGAGGCTAAAAGTAAAGCAGAATGTGGCTTAATGCACATTCAGCTTTACTTTCAACCTCCTTTAAGTGGTCACCTATCTTCCATTCTAGAGATAGGTTATAAGGTAATGGGTGAAGTGATCATTTGTCTTCCAGGGCTCCAGATAAGGAGAGTGTTTCAAAAACTAAAATCTTTATTTTTGCATTAAACCCTATGGTGTCGAGACGATTCTAATGATTAGTAACACCATAGGATTTGGTGCTTAAATGAAGGAGAAAATGTTGAATTTGTTCATTTTACTCCCTCTTATCTGGAGCCCTGTCTTTATATGAAAGAGGCCTATGGGTTGACAGTATATTCATGTTTCTGTTTGTAGCGGAGATTATTATCACCGTCTTGGGAGCTATTCAAACTAGGATCTACTTCCTAACCCCAGATGGTCCTATAATAGATCCAACTGTGACTATAGACTTCCAGGAAGGAGCCGTTACATCTAATATACCAATCTTCCAACTGCAGGCTTTTGATCCAAATGTATCACGTAGTATTGATACCTTCATTGAAAAGTTAGACGTAGACAAAGATGACTACTTTGGAATAAATAAAAGTAAGTTGCCCACATTGTCTTATCATTTGAGCTAGCTAAACCATTTCTTTACATACAGTGCTCTGGGGGCCTCTCTACAACGACACCTGATGGGAGACAAAAAATGTGTTTGTTGTTCGGAGGGAGTCGTTATGGAGAGGGAAATTGGCTGACATTTGCAAACAGCTTTATTCCAGATCAGACGTCGCGTGACGCAGCGTCTGATCTGGCTTCAAGCGGTTTGTCGTTCTTCATTATGTTTGTTTTTTGTCAAAATGTCCAATATGTGAAGTTGAAAAAAACAGCAAATGACAATTTTAAGCAGAAGATATTGCAGACATAAAATGGTTTAAATGATTTCTTGTTTTGGGATAAGTTACAAGCATCGTTATAAAGAGTGAATCGTTGTTTGGAGGGCTTGTTGTAGAGAGGGAGTGCTGTGTTTATGCCTAAAATTATTCCTCCTCTGAATAAAATACAGTAAAACATCTCTATTACGCCACTAAAATGACAGCTAGGTGACTGCTTAAAGCAAGGTGACAGTAAAACAGAAATATCCTTCAGAAAGATCATTTAGCCTTCATTTTAATGGTTGTAATAGAGAGGTTTTACTGTAGTTCCACTTTATACAGCCATTATTAACCCTTTACCTTATAGAAGCGCCTTTTAGCGCACTCCGTTTAATCCTCCGCGGAAGAAAATAATTCCAATCTATACAGTCATAAATATGTACCAGAAGGAATGTTTTCTTATTTCTAGCAGGTGGTACCTTAAAGCAGGCTGAAAGTAAAGCAGAATGCGCCTTAGGGCGCATTCTGCTTTACTTTCAACCTGCTTTAAGCAGTCAACTATTTTCAATACTACAAACAGGTTATTGGGTAAAGGGTTAAAGCTGCTAGAAATAAGAAATAGTTTCTGTATCCTAGCAGAAGGATGGTAGCTTAAAGCAAGCTGAAAATTCACCCTAACTCCTTTACTGACTCATACCCCCAGTGGCGGCAATGATTATTTGCAAACAGTTTGGATCCTGATCAAATGCTGTTTAAAGTGGTGTTGATCAGGATTCAAACTGTTTGATACTCGTCAATATTTCTTAGTTAAATTTCATAGATTTTAAAGTTTGAGAAATAAAAACCAGACAACAATTGTTTAAATCCTATGACATCATGGCAGTGCACAGCATACATGTGATAACTACCGGCGGCAGGGTGTTCATACCGTTTTGAAAGGCTTTGAGCCGTCTACCTGAACGGCAGACGATTCCTACCGTTATGAATTTTCCACAGCATACCTTTTTTTTCTAAACACATTCTTATCTTTAACTCGTAAAATCAGCCTCGGCAAGCCCCGCCATGTAAACAATACACAGGTTCAGAGGTCAAATCAGGTCACGCTGTTTGACGGTGCACTATACTACAGTAGCCAATCAGAATAAAGATAGCTTCTACCTATAACCAATGACATTTAAGCCAACAAGTAAGGTGCTTTGTACCGGTATGTAAACACACAAAATGACACATGGCTCGATAAATCCAGTGCTGGGAGATAAGCAATTACGTAATCCAACATCCATGCCAAACTGTATTTTCCCCATTAGAAGCCAACCTTGAATACACACGTGTCATAATTTCTGTTTTGACACCCAACTGGTAAAATCGCCGACTGGCTACACAAGTGTCACTGTGTTCTGAGAATTTCTTTGGTGATATACCACAGGGGGGCATGGACAAATTTAAAATGTATCCTGTTACTATGATAAAGTCTATTATTATAGTAGGCTGTCGTTTCCCTATTTTTGTGTTTCAGGCCCTTGTGGCCCACATTCTGAACAGGTCGCGAAGCCGCGACAACATCAAAGACGGTGACCGTCTTCAACCCTAGTGACGAGTATAGATCAAAGGGTTAAGATTATGGTCACCGTCTTCAAGTTTATGTCAATTACAGTGTCAAAACTGCAGCTGCAGATTTTGTCGTGTAAGATATATATCTAGATAAATATTATAAGTGAACCCATAGCTAGGTCATTGAATCAAAATGGGCGGGGCTCCTCATTTGAACACATTGTGTGTAAATCGTGTCTGAGTAACTCAGTATGAAAAGTATCATATATAGAGAGGATAATTGTGGATGCTATTAGAGGCAAACATTCAAGGTGATTATCTGATATGATCTATTTTAGACTTTTTACTGTCATCTTAATCAAACTTTTTAGGGGTTACGGGAAAGCATCAGTAGTTTAGATATGCCGAAGTTCCGCCATATTGGCATAAGTTTTACTTGTAGTGGTACGTTTCAACATTGATCTCAATGTAGGACCAAATATTTTCTTTTTTTTAAAAATCTAATTCTTGGGCCACTGAAAAAAGATAATTATTTTTTGCTGGCCAAAGACTTGGAAGAAATACGGTTCTCATTACATTTGCAAACAGTGCAGACCCTGATCTGAGGCCTCTGATCTGTGTCTTCACCGTTTCCTAATTAAGACCAGGATTTATTAAACTACCAAGAATTGCAAGTAGACTGGTTCATGTTTTGGTAACTAAACTGATTCACAAGGGAACCTAATAAACAACAATATTTTCTTAGTGTTGAAAGAGTTAAAAATGTGAAAAGGTGTATTTATTAAGCTACATTTATTGTATTTAACCCTTTTTATGCTTACAAAGCTGTTATTAAAGATGTTAATATATTATACTTAGAATTAAATTAAATATTTAACCCTTTCTTTTATAGATCTTCTTTTATAGATCCTTTACAGTATTTCGTACATGTGGATGTTTAAAAGAAATTAAAGCAGGCAGAAAGTACAGCAGAATATATGGTAAAGGTTTGCTTTACTTTCAGCCTTCTTCAAACAGCTAGGATGTAGGAGAATTTTCCTATTGATCTTTATAAGATTAGAGTAGAATCATGGACAAGCGATGCTATAAAGGAAATGGTTAAATGCCTACAAATATAACATTTGTTAGTATATCTTCTGATGTATTCCACAAACCTTTCATATAGCTCTAATTACCATTTTCATCCTGTTTCTCAGTGTTATTTAACAATTTAATGGAATAGACAACTGACACACCCGAGAAAGTCATAGTTTTCCTATTTTATGGATAAAATACCTATATATGGCTAATATGCCCGTTTTTGCAAATCTACCTGACAAATGTCAAATCTACCTGAGAAAATGTTCAAATCTACCTGACAGACCAGTGAGGGTTATCACATGTATGGCACAGGTTATCCCTTTCCTCCCTGAAACCTTAAAAAAAGCAAAATGGACAATACAGTGAAACCTCCGAAAACCGTACCCCCGAAAACCGGAATTCTCCCTAAACCGAACAAATATTTTGGTCCCGAAAATATTGTTCTTTGTTCTATATAAGAAAAACCTCCGAATACCGGAACCTCCAAATTCCGGAAACCGAACAATTTGTTTTGAAAATTCAGACTATTTCTATACAAATCTACCTCTGAAAACCGAACGCCTATTGCAAAATGTAATACAAAAGCATGTTTGACACTGTGATTTTAGTGGATCAGTTGAAATCACAGCCATTTGTGGGTGCCATGTGTTATCATAAAAGGTGTCATAATCTAATCAGCAGTAAACAGGATGTAGGTATGTGTGCTAACAGCTTCTGCTCCAGGGCCAGAGTGATCTGGATCTGCACCAAGTCTGGGGTTGGGTTTTTTTTAAGTTTTTTTTTTTTCAAATAAAAAAATGTCAATATATGCTAATAAGCTGGAGTAGGGTTAAAAATCATGAAAGACACTTTAAACAAAAAAGAAAACTGTCAGAAAGCAGATGGAAATTTTCCATAGTAGATGATGGGGGAAAATAGACATTAGTTGCCTGAAACATAAATTACGTAAATGCATTTGCATGTTTGCGTTATAAAAACTTAAGTTTTATTATGTTACAGTACCTGATATATCATTAATGCTATTTAATAGTAAATGCATGCTTTAAGAACACAGATAGTTCATAAACATATGGATCAATTCTTGTTCATTTGAAAAAACCTCCCTAAACTGGAAACCTCTGAAAACCGAACTTTTTCCTCGGTCCGGAGAGGTTCGGTATTCGGAGGTTTCACTGTATTCTAATTTTCAATTTAGTCTAGTCCATTTTAGACTATTAAGGGATGATTTTTACAATACAGTAAACCTCACTTATCACCAACTCAGTTATAACGAATCCTCAGCTACATGTATAAGGAACAGTTTTAAAATCCCCGAATCTTACCTTTTTTTGTTCTATATAAAATAATATGGCTATATTCCGCTATAACGTACTCCGCTATATAGCATAAACTTGGCAATAGCATACACCATTTTCCGGTCCTGATTCATTAAACTTCATTAAAATAAAAAAATATATATCTGTCAAAAATGACAAACAGTATAAACCCTGATCAGAAGGAGCCCTCTGATCAGGGTCTACACTGTTTTCATAGGACAAGTGTTCTCCTCACATATACATATACGCTGTTTGCAAATAATGCATATATGCGTAACTAGGGTTCAAAGAGTTAAGACATTTTCTATTTTACCTGCCTTAACTCTTTCCTCCCTGAAACTTTAAATGGACAATCCCAGTTTCCATTTTAGTCTAGTCCATTTCTGACTTTTAAGGGTTGTTTTTGTCAATGTTTTGCATTATGACAAACAGTGAAGACCCAGATCAGAGGGCATAGGACAATGCACTTTTCACATGTACACTTTTTGAAAAGGACGCCTATATGCGGGACTAGGGTTCAAAGGGTTAACACATTCAACGCTAGCGACAAGTATAGTTGTCATGTACAAACAGTGTACCTGTGAGTACTACACTTGTCCTATGCAAACAGTGTAGACCCTGATAAGAGGGCTAGTATAGTTGGCATGTACAAACAGTGTACCTGTGAGTATTACACTTGTCTTATGCAAACAGTGTTGACCCTGATAAGAGGGCTAGTATAGTTGGCATGTACAAACAGTGTACCTGTGAGTATTACACTTGTCTTATGCAAACAGTGTTGACCCTGTAGCGCATTCAGTTACCATATTGATGGCCATCCATGGCATAAAAAATGCAACAATTTAACAAAAACGACCTATTTGCACGATATCGATTGCGAACGGCACAATTGTTCTCAGAGGTAGTTAGCCAACACGAACAAGAAAAGCAAAATGGCGACCAAACAGCAAACAGTCCCGAGTTAATTTCTCATCAATAAATCAACATTTTCCGATACTTTATCAAACAAAGCAGCTTACATCTGAGCAGCTAAATCTTATTCTTATATGCACTAAAATTGATGCATTTCAGTTGATTAGTGCACTTTTGCGTGTGTTATTCCGATTCGTACATATTTGATCGTACCCTTGAAAAGTAAATAAGCAACGTACTAACAAGCTATTATCAAAAGTAAGCTATCCCGTTAATAGCTTGTGGAGAGAGTTGTCATGCGAATGAATTAGCACAGGGGGGCAATGAGTTATTATTGGAGAGTATTGGAGAACGTTAGATGTCATACTATAAGGGTTGTTTGCATCGGTTAAGGTTGCCATTCTCCGATACAGTACTTGAAAGCGCTACAGATTAGAGAGCTCTGATCAGGGTCTACACTGTTTGTCATTTTGAAATATATTGTTAAAATCATAGCCAAATAGTCAAAAATGGACTAGACATATTTTTTAAATTGGACATGTCCATTAAAAGTTTCAGGGGTGAATAATGAGTTAAGCAACTGTCTGTTATCAAACTACTTTAAAACAAGGTATGGGGATTAAGGTGGTTCGCGGGTCAGCTTATTCTGTGTCAGAATTCTTTGAAACCTTGATTAAATTGAAATATACCATATTGAGAGTGAAAAATCGTTAAAATAAAAAAAAGTTACAGTGCCGTTTTTTTCTGACAGGACCTTTTGTCGAGAAAAGCTCCTTTTTTGATAAACAGGAATATTTTCTTTATAAAATGATATAACTCAATAATTTCTGTACATTCAAGTAAACTGTATATAGACTATAAGATATTGGGCAAACAAAAGTATTTCATGACATATTTGTTGGAAATATCAATATTTAAAAAAAGTCAAATTCTGAAAATCTCAAATTACAAAAAATCTAGCTGTTTAACGTACACTTATTTTACTCTTATTAGATAGATATAACTGAATTCTACTAGTCACATCAATTTAATGAAAATCTACAGTGGAATTTACATTTTATACTTGATTTCCTGAAATTCTGACAAAATGTAAACACAAAACGAGTAACCTCCCTTGATTCAACTTTAAAATGCCGTCAGCTCTAAATATTACCCTAAGTCAAACCTGTAATAAGGGACCATTGAAAACGGTAGCCTGTAGATCTTTAAAGGCAAGTGACTGCTTAATGCATAACAAAAGTAATGCATAAAAGCTCCTTTAAGATATATCTTTTAGCATTATTTTTGTCCTGTGTTAAGCTTCCATCTGTCATATAGGCTATAAATACTCACAAATTTAGCTGTCACTTGACTATACTTGCATCTGATATTATTCATTATTACGTGACTAAACATAGCCTGTCCTTTGATCACTGCGTTATGAAATGACTAGTCACTAAAATCAGACAATTTGTTAAAAAAAAAGTTTTGAACTGAGTGGGAATCGAACCCAAAACCTTTGGATTGCAAGTCAATCACCATATCCACTGCGCTAACAGAGAAGACACTGAATAAGATCAAACATTTCTTTATCTAAATTTTCTACTATAAGCACGTGCCGCAAAGATCAGGTGAAAGTCATCAGCATTTCCAGAACTCGAGATGCGGGCCGCCCGCTGTCGAACCACCTTAAATGGAATTTTTTCGAAGAATGTATGTGGCTTAGCCATGATTTTACTTCTAACTATAGGTTGATCCCTCTGAACTATGTTAAAGGCAGGTCACTTCTGAAAGCAAGATGAAAGTCAAGCTTTAAGCTGTCACCAGTCTTTAGTCATCAATTGGTATACTTTCCATTGGGCAAAATAGAATTTTATGCCCATGTGCAGGACTTAGTCGGGCCATATTGTTTTTTGTCTGTCTTTCTATTTGCCTGTCTGTTTGTCTGTACACAACTTTAACCTTAGCCATAACTTTTGAACTACATAGGATAGAGACTTTATATTTGGTATGTACTCACCTTAAGAATCTCTTGAGCTCAGTACAACTTGGGTCATGTCTGACAAAGGTCAAGGTCATTTAGAGGTAAAATCTGGTGAAAGGAAGATATCTCATCCTTATATTATTTCAAGTGAATATGAAGGGAGGTAACTCATCTTAGCTGGCCATAACTCTTTGATCATGTGATCAATTCTAAATGTAGAAATTAGTCCTCAATATGACATTTGACAAACCTTGTTATAACAACGACCTCATCATGATGTCATCATGACATCAATATGATGTCATGATGCTATGGTGATGATGTATTTGAATAAGCTAGAAAAAGCTTGTTTCTTTGTACATTTTCATCACAGCAACAGCAATGAGTACAGTTATAACCTGCTGTATGATTTTACTTGAATACATTGCAGTGACAAAACACCTAGGGGGCATTTGTCACTTTCTGTGACAACATTTTTGTTTTAAGCTCACCTGAGCCAAAGGCTCAAGGTGAGCTATTGGGATGGCCCTGTGTCCGCCGTCCGTTGTCGTGCGTCATCGTTAACAATTGCTTCAAATGACATCTCCTCCTAAACGGTTGAACAGAATTCAACCAAACTTTACAGGAATGTTCCTTGGGTCAAGCTCTCTCAAATTTGTTCAAAGAATTGAATACAATGTAGAACTCAAGTGAAAAAATAAGGAAATCTTAAAAAATCTTCTTGTCTGAAACTACAAGGGCCAGAGCTTAGATATTTGGCACAAAGCATTATCTACAGGTCCTCTATCAAGTTTGTTCAAATTATGCCCCTGGGGTCAAAATTGGCCCCGCCCCGGGGGTCACAGTTTTACATAGAGTTATATAGTCAAAATTTCAAACTTCTTCTCCACTGAAACTAATATGGCCAGAGCTTTAATATTTGGCATGGTGACACTTCTAAATGTCCTTTACCTAGTTTGTTCAAATGGTTTTGGTCGGTTGAATATCTAGGTCATAATTCACATTCAATATATGTATAGCAGACAGCAATTCAGCATTATAAGAGTTAGACCCTAGCCACATTTCCTTCTGTCAGAGTTACATAACTGAACTCAGGTCAGCTGAGGTTCACTGTAACAGCAGCATATGGTGTTGTCTGATACATTTTTATGCCCCTGCAGTTGCGGGCATATTGTTTTTGTCTGTCTGCTTTTTTTGTCTGTTTGTCCATTTGTTTGTCTGTCAGTCCACAACTTTAATCTTAGCCATAACTTTATTAAAGTTAGAAACTTTATAACTTGGGTCATGTCCTACAAAGGTCAATGTCATTTTTGAGTTATTTCCCAGTGTCATATTTTCTTGTCTTTGAGATATCTCCAGTTCTACTGATGTTAACCCATTACCCCATACATATGCCTTTTTAGCTCACCTGGCACGTAGTGCCAAGGTGAGCTATTTTGATCGTCCTCTGTCCTTCGTCGTTCGTCCGTCCGTTCGTTCGTTCGTAGTCAACAATTTCTTTAAACGACATCTCCTCCGAAACTACTGGATAGATTTTTACCAAACTTGGCCTGAATGATCCTTATATGGTCCTCTTTCAAAGTTGTTCAAACATTTCCGGTCCATTGCAAATCTAGGTCACACGAGCTAAAAATAGATTTTTTCAATGAAAACTTAAAAAATCTTCTTGTCTGAAACCACAGTACCCTGAGCTTAGATATTTGGCACAAAGCATCATCTTCAGGTCCTCTATCAAGATTGTTCAAATTATGTCCCTGGGGTAAAAAATGACCCCGCCCCGGGGGTCGTAAATTTACATAGAGTTATATAGTGAAATCTTTAAACATCTTTTTCTCTGAAACTAATATGGCCAGAGCTTTGATATTTGGTTTGATGATTCTTCCTGAACCCCTTAACCAAAATTGTTAATATGGTTCTGGTCAGTTGCATATCTAGGTCACAGGAGCTAAAAATAGATTTTTTCAATGAAATCTTAAAAAATCTTCTTGTCTGAAACCACAGTACCTTGAGCTTAGATATTTGGCACAAAGCATCATCTACAGGTCTTCTATCAAGATTGTTCAAATTATGTCCCTGGGGTAAAAAATGACCATGCCCTGGGGGTCGTAATTTTACATAGAGTTATGTAGTGAAATCTTCAAACATCTTTACCTCTGAAACTAATATGGTCAGAGCTTTGATATTTAGCATGATGACACTTCTAGAAGCCCTTAACCAATATTGTAAATATGGTTCCGGTCCGTTGCATATCTAGGTCACAGGAGCTAAAAATAGATTTTTTCAATGAAAATTATGTCTCTTGGGTGAAAAGTGATCCCATACCAGGGGTTATGTGACCCTTGTGTTGTTTTTTCCAGGTGAGCGATATTTAGGCCCGCATGGGCCTCTTGTTACGCCTTTAATTTATTCCTCCTCTAAAGAAAATAATTCCACTTTATACAGTCATAAAAATGTAAGATATAAGAAATAGTATCTATATCATAGTAGATGATAGCTTAAAGCAGGTTGAAAGTAAAGCAGAATGCGCAATAAATTATCATATGGAAATACATGTAGCTTGATAAGAAGAAGTGTCATGGATAAGGGCCATAACTCTGCCAACAATATTTTTTTAAGTTATTCCAATTTGTCATGTGTTTTTTTTGTCTGGAAGATAATTCCATTTACAGCTATATTAAAATGTTGTCTTGCCTATTAAGCTAAGGCACAATGACATCAGGTGAGCGAATTAAGGGCCATGGCCCTCTTGTCTGTATTTTATGCTTCCCCTGAAGGGAGGCGTATATTTTTTGATGATACTTCATTTTATGGAAAGAGCTTGACAATTAAGTGGAAGAATATTGCACAAGGGTCATAACTAAGGTCATTATGAAATGTCTTTTTTCCCAATGGGTACGAAATTACTCAAAATTTGCTACGAAATGACTAATTTTACCAGTTACGAAATGACTCAGTTACAAAATGACTCATTTTAAGTGGTCACCTCTCTTCAAAACTGGGTCCACCCATTACCTATAGTCTGTTTCAAGTTTTGAAGACATAGGACTACTTAAATAAAGCAGGTTGAAAGTAAAGGAGAATGTGCATTAAGGTGCAATTCTACTTTACTTTCAGCCTGCTTTAAGCTACCATCTACTAGGAAACAAGGGACTATTTTCTTCAGTGGATGAAAGATTTAATTAAATGAGTAAAAAGCTGTATCTATGGAGTAAAAGGTTAAGAGTAAACGTTGAAAATGTTCAGCGGACTCTGAACTATTCTACGTTAGCAACTCAACCTCAATAATTTTTCTATTTGGATTTCAGCAAGTGTGGTTTTGAGGAAAACTCTGGATTATGAAAAATTGGATAATAAGCAGATAGAGACAGTGGTATATGGCATCTCTAATGATACCATGAGGACCGGAACATTGACACTTAAAGTGAATGTTGGTGACATAAACGACAATGCTCCCAAGTTTGACCAACCAGTAAGTGATAATTGTTTAATCCTTTAACTCTTTCAACGCTAAGTAACTTGTGTGGGTTATTACGTTCCATTATGTAAGAAAGTGTGTACATGTATCTTTTTAGTCATCAAAACATGAATCGGTCTACTTGGAATTCTTGGTAGTTTAATAAATGCTGGTCTAAATTAGCAAACAGCGTAGACCAAGATCAGAGGGCTCCGTAAGGAGCCCTCTGATCTTGGTCTACCTTGTTTGCACATATAATGAGTATATTTTAAACAGGTCCATGTAGTTGAAAGAGTTAAACCTACTCAAGCATAAATACATCCTCTGCTGTGTACCTGTGAAGAGAGTATACAGTCGTGTCCTGTGCAAACAGTGAAGATCAAGATCAGAGTGCTCTTACAGTCATACCAAACTGCTATACATTGACAAAAGTCTAAGGCAATCCTGAATTGTCAAAAAATAGACTAAACTAAATTGGAAGTCGGAATTGTCCATTTGGTTTCAGGGTAGAAATTGTTGAATTTGAATACATAGGATATTACCTCATCTTTAAAATCTAATTAAGTCTCCCCCTTAACCCATTACCTTATAAATATGCCTTTTTACGCCTATGATTTATTCCTCCATTGAAGAAAATAGTTGAAATTTATACAATTATAATGGTGCATTATAAGATATACTTTCTATATTCTGATTGATGGTAGCTTAAAGCAGAAATTAATATAGCTAGAGCTTTCATATTTGGCATGGTGTAACTTCTAGAGGTACTTTACCGATATTATTCAAATGGTTCCGGTCCATTGCATATCTAGGTCACAGGAGCTAAAAATATATTTTTATGCCCCCAGAATCTACGATTCGGGGGCATATAGTTTTTGTCATGTCTGTTGGTTTGTCCGTCTGTCCGTCCTTCCGAGCGCACGAAAGGTCCTTTGTTGGGTAGGGAGAACAATAGATTCCATTCATTCCGTGATTGCCCTATTGTTATTGTTGGGTATTTTAGTGTACTGTTGGGTACTTTTAAACAAAAAATATACCCAACAAATGTCCAACTGTGAGAACGTCCGTCCGTCTGTCCGTCTGTCTGTGCCAAAAACCTTAACCTTGGCTATAACTCTTGCATTTTTGTACCTGGACCTTTTATACTTGGCATGTGTCTTCCCTGTATCAAGACCTTTCCATCCATACCAACCTTTTTGACCTTGTGACCTTGACCTTGACATTTGACCTACTTTTGTAAAAATCTTTAAATGGCTATAACATTTGCACCAGTAGGCCCAGGGCTTTCATATTTTGTATGTATATTTCTTTTGTCAAGACCTTTCCAACCATACCAACATCTTTGACCATGTGACCTTGACCTTGACCTTTGACCTATTTAATCAAACTTTAACCAAAAACCTTAACCTTGGCTATAACTTTTGCATTTTTAAACCTGGGCCTTTTATACTTGGCATGTGTATTCCTCATGGCAAGACCTTTTCAACCATATAAAACTTTTTGACCTCGTGACCTTGAAATTTGACCTACTTTTGTAAAAATCTTAAAATGGCTATAACATTTGCACCAGTAGGCCCAGGGCTTTCATATTTTGTATGTATATTTCTTGTGTCAAGACCTTTCCAACCATACCAACATCTTTGAACATGCGACCTTGACCTTGACCTTTGACCTATTTAATCAAACCTTAACCAAAAACCTTAAGCTTGGCTATAACTTTTGCATTTTTGCACCTGGGCATTTTATACTTGGCATGTGTATTCCTCATGGCAAGACCTTTCCAACCATACAAAACTTTTTGACCTTGTGACCTTGACCTTGAAATTTGACCTACTTTTGTAAAAATCTTTAAATGACTATAACATTTGCACCAGTAGGCCCAGGGCTTTCATATTTTGTATGTATATTTCTTGTGTCAAGACCTTTCCAACCATACCAACATCTTTGAACATGCGACCTTGACCTTTGACCTATTTAATCAAACTTTAACCAAAAACCGTAACCTTGGCTATAACTTGTCCGTCTGTCTGTGCCAAAAACCTTAACCTTGGCTATAACTCTTGCATTTTTGTACCTGGACCTTTTATACTTGGCATGTGTCTTCCCTGTATCAAGACCTTTCCATCCATACCAACCTTTTTGACCTTGTGACCTTGACCTTGACATTTGACCTTCTTTTGTAAAAATCTTAAAATTGCTATAACATTTGCACCAGTTGGCCCAGGGCTTTAATATTTTGTATGTATATTTCTTGTGTCAAGACCTTTCCAACCATAACAAAATATTTGACCATGTGACCTTGACCTCGATCTTTGACCTATTTAATCAAACTTTAACCAAAAACCTTAACCTTGGATATAACTTTTGCATTTTTGCACCTTGGCCTTTTATACTTGACATGTGTTTTCCCTTTCTAACCATACAAAACTTTTTGACCTTGTGACCTTGACATTTGACCTACTTTTGTTGAAATCTTTAAATGGCTATAACATTTGCACCAGTAGGCCTACGCCTTTCATATTTTGTTTATATATTTCTTGTGCCAAGACCTTTCCAACCATACCTACGTTTTTGCCCTTGTGACCTTGACCTTTGACCTTTATTTGTATAAATCTTTATACGCCTATAACATTTGAACCAGTAGGCCTAGAGCTTCCATACTTTATATGTTTCTTGTGTTAAGACTTCTCCAACCATGCCAATGTTTCATTTACCCTACGACCATGACTTTTGACCTACTTTTGCAAATAAGCATTACATTACAGAACATGATTCTGGCTGGGGGCATTTGTGTTTCACAAACAGATTGCTTTTCATCTGATCATCACCAAACTTTCTGAAAATGTTTGTTGACATAAAATGGAGACCAATTTGGATAACCAGCTGCACCAATTTATGCTAGGCCCTTTGGAGTAATGGCCCTTGAAGTCCTCAAAATGGCGCTCCACTACAGTTTCAGCTCTCTAACTTTTACGTTTGATAGTCTGGATTCCCCTCCCTGTATCATCGGGGGCATTCGTGTAACTGGGACACGCTCTTGTTTTCAATAAAAACTTAAAAAATCTTATTCTCTGAATCAACAGTACCCTGAGCTTACATATTTGGCACAAAGCATCATCTTCAGGTCCTCTATCAAGATTGTTCAAATTATGTCCCTGGGGTAAAAAATGACCCCACCCCGGGGGTCACAAATTTACATAGAGTTATATAGTGAAATCTTCAAACCTCTTCTCCTCTGAAACTAATATGGCTAGAGCTTTAATATTTGGCTAAGTGTAATTTCTAGAGGTACTTTACCAATATTGTTCAAATGGTTCCGGTCTGTTGCATATCTAGGTCACAGGAGCTAAAAATAGATTTTTTTTCAATAAAAACTTAAAAAATCTTCTTCTCTGAAACCACTAAGTACCCTGAGCTTAGATATTTTGCACAAAGCATCATCTACAGGTCCTCTATCAAGATTGTTCAAATTATACCCCTGGGGTTAAATATGACCCCGCCCCGGGGGTCACAAATTTACATAGAGTTATAAAGTGAAATCTTCAAACCTCTTCTTCTCTGAAACTAATATAGCTAGAGCTTTGATATTTGGCATAGTGTAACTTCTAGAGGTATACTTTACCAATATTGTTCAAATGGTTCCGGTCCATTTCATATCTAGGTCACAGGAGCTAAAAATAGATTTTTTCAATAAAAACTTAAAAAATCTTCTTCTCTGAATCCACAGTACCCTGAGCTTAGATATTTGGCACAAAGCATCATCTTCAGGTCCTCTATCAAGATTGTTCAAATTATGTCCCTGGGGTAAAAAAAGACCCTGCCCCCGGGGGTCACACATTAACATAGAGTTATATAGTGAAATCTTCAAACCTCTTCTCCTCTGAAACTAATATGGCTAGAGCTTTAATATTTGGCATAGTGTAATTTCTAGAGGTACTTTACCAATATTGTTCAAATGGTTCCGGTCTGTTGCATATCTAGGTCAAAGGAGCTAAAAATAGATTTTTTTTTCAATAAAAACTTAAAAAATCTTCTTCTCTGAAACCACTAAGTACCCTGAGCTTAGATATTTTGCACAAAGCATCATCTACAGGTCCTCTATCAAGATTGTTCGAATTATGCCCCTGGGGTCAAATATGACCAAGCCCCGGGGGTCACAAATTTACATAGAGTTATAAAGTGAAATCTTCAAACCTCTTCTTCTCTGAAACTAATATAGCTAGAGCTTTGATATTTGGCATAGTGTAACTTCTAGAGGTATACTTTACCAATATTGTTCAAATGGTTCTGGTCCATTGCATATCTAGGTCAAAGGAGCTAAAAATAGAATTTTTTTAATAAAAAGCTTTAAAAATCTTCTCTTAAACTACAGTACCCTAAGCTTAGCTATTCTGCACTCAGCATCATCCAATCAGCAATTGGCACAATCATATTGTCATAATTTCTCAGCTTTCCAAGATATGTTACATTTACATCAAATGTCCAAGGTGAGCGATTTAGGGCTGTATACGGCTCTTGTTTCTGTCAAAATGTCCAATATGCAATTTTGAGAAAAACAGCAGCTGACAATTTCAAGCAGACGATATTGCAGCAGTAAAAGCATAAGACATAATTGTGAGGGAACTGCTGCAAGTGTCATGTAACGAGGGAGTCGTTGTTGGGAGGGCCATTGTAGGGAGGGAACACTATAGTTGTTTACCTGAGCCTGGCAATGGGCGCTTGCCCTACACACATGTGTCGTTACTACCTTCAACTTCCGTGCCTGTAAAGTGCATCCCAGCTGGGATCACAGGTTTTACATTGACTTTTATAGGAAATCAATTTAAATCCAATGAGTCAAGTACTCGTATAATGAAGGTAAAAATATCAGGTTCAATATAATCAGGTGAGCAATTTTGGGCCATCATGGCAGGGCTGCCATTTCTCCGGATTTTTCCGAAATCTTCGGATTTTTTTTCTAGAACACGGTAAATTAAAACAGGCTGAAAGTAAAGCAGAATGCGCCATAAGGCGCATTCTGCTTTACTTCCAGTCTGCTTTAAGTAGTCACGTGTCAACAAAACTAGAAACAGGCTATGGGGTAAAGGTACGATTCATAAATTCGCAATTAAAAAAAATTTAATGCAAAGTTCGAAATCTTAGGATTTTTCATGTCAACTTATGGCATGCCTGTCATGGCCCTCGTGTTGTGATAGTTATATATAATTGTGCCGTGTTATTTGCAGGAATACATTTTTGAAGTTCTTGAATCAAGTAGATTCCCAGATCCAGTTGGTTCGGTTGCAGCGACAGATCCTGACTCCAATAGCTTTGGCAAATTGCATTTCATGCTGACAGGAACTGGACATGAACATTTTGATATTTCATCAGACCCACGTTCTGTAAGTACAATCAATTAAGAAATATTAACCCTTTCCCCCATAGAAGCACCTTTTAGCACATTTAAATTGTTCCTCCAGTGAAGAAAATAGTTCCGTTTTATACATGTATAAACATAAACCATAAGAAATATTTTCTATATCCTAGCAGGTGGAAGCTTAAAGCAGGCGCATTCTGCTTTACTTTCAACCTGCTTTAAGAAGTCACCTATTTTCAAAACTATAAACAGGCTATGGGGTAAAGGGTTAAAATCATACCCGTGTATTATCATGCAACAGAACATGGGTAGAAGTTGAGATGGGTAGTAATTAAATCATAAGCCATAAAGGCCAAATGATTTAATTACCAGCATCTCAAGACTACCTGTGTTCTATTGCGTGATAATACACTGGTATCAATTTTTTTTATATGGATTCTAACACTTCAATTTATCTACAGTTTAAACCGACGAAACAGCACCACATTTCTTGGTGCATGATTTAGTTATCGAAGCCACGTTACATCATGTTAAACTGTTACAGCAGATGTATGTTTTACAGTGTACAGAAGAACCCCTCTATTACCACCACTAAATACAGGATATTACATAAGTGTTAATAATTTATTGGATTTATTAAACAAGTCTTTTAGAAAACGATAAAACGACGAGTTTGATAAATCCAATAAATTATTAACACGAATGTTATATTCTTTTTATAACATAATCTAGAAAAGTTATTTATCGCAGCCTTTGAGGTCAAGTTAATGCTTAGCGTGATATAAGTAGATCTATACAGGGAAAAAAAGTTGTTCCAAATTAACCCCGTTCACTAGCATAATGTTTATGTTATTATATGTATTACATGTAGTAAACACTTTCATCTAGATCTAGTATTGATTAATTACAACAAAATCTATAAATTGAATCTACATGATGGAATGAAGACGTTGGAAATTGAACGCATAGAACGCATTTTAATGACGTCACAAGTAAACGACGTCGTGGCGTACCTCATTTGCATAGTTATTCAACTAGTTATATATGACATTTAAACAACGGGTGTTATTCAACCCTCACGCCGTCAGAGCTGTTATGTTATAAATTGTGTTTATTATACGGTGTTTACCACAGGTGACAGCTTAAAGCTAGGTGAGAGTAAAACAGAAAGCTCCTACGGGAGCTTTCTGTTTTACTCTCACCTTGCTTAAAGCTGTCGCCTGTCTTTTATCCAATCAATTAGTCTTCATTTTAGTGATCGTAATAGAGAGGTGGTACTGTATTTAAACATAGATATGTTCCTTCTTTGTTTATATAGGTGTGTGCACCAGGTGTATTAGAATGTATGATCATTATCTTCTGCTGATCACACTTGTTCAAGATTCCAGATAACAAGGAGTTACCTGACAATTTCAAACATTTTCTTAGCTATGTCTCTGCTAAACCCTATTTTGTGACTTCTTATTAGAATTGTCTGTAAAAGATTAATGTAATGGGTAGTCACATCAAAAGTTTTGGTGTTAACATATGGGTGTTGGTATTTAACTCTTTGCATGCTAGCGGCGGTTATATCCACTAAAGTGATTGCCTTCGCAAACAGTTTGGATCCAGATGAGACACCGGGTAACGAGGCATCTCATCAGGATCCAAACTGTTTGACAGTCTGACCTTTTTTTTTAAAATAAATTTTGAAAATTATTAATTTAGAACAGTAGCAAACGACAATGGTTGCAGACGACAAAAATTACCCAGCATGCAAAGAGTTAAAATACTCCACTTATATAGAGTTCTGTTGTTAACCCATTCCCCCATAAAAGTACTTTAAGAATAATTGCGCATTTGATGTATTTCTCAACTGAAGAAAACAGTTCCAACTTATACAGTCATAAAGATGTATACCAAAAGAAATATTTTCTATATTCTAGCAGATGGTAGCTTAAAGGAAGCTGAAAGTAAAGCAGAATGCACTTTAAGGCACATTCTGCTTTACTTTCAACCTGCTTTAAATGGTCACCTGCTTTCAAAACTAGAAAGCAGGCTATGGGGTAAAGGGTTAATGAATTTTATACGCAGTTCGGATCCAAATGAAATTTCCTCTCAAAGAAGATATCTGCATTATTTTGTTTATAGCCTGGTTCTGGTTTTGAAGTCAGGTGACCACTAAAAGCAGGTTGAAAGTAAAGCAGAATGCGCCTTGAGGCCCATTCTGCTTTACTTTCAGCCTGCTTTAAGCTATCATATTTTTGCTAGAATATAGGAAATGTTTATTTTGATACATATTCATGACTGTATCATGTATGAAGGGGAACTATTTTTTCAGTGGAAGAATACATTATAGACCTAAAAAGGCATTTTGATTGGGTTATGGGTTAATCAAGAATTTAAACATTTACCAATTACCCAATAGCCTGATTTAAGTTTAGAAAATAGGTGAGTACTTAAAGCAAGTTGAAAGTAAAGCAGAATGTGCCTTAAGACATATTCTGCTTTACTTTCAGCCTGCTTTAAGCTTCCATCTGCTAGTATACAGAAAATATTTCTTATTATACATATGAATAACTGTATAAATAACTGAAAATATTCTCTTCAGTGGAGAAATAAATTATAGGCGTAAAAAGACGTATTTATGGGGTAATGGGATATAGACGTAAAAAGGCATGGGTTGATCAAGAATTTAAACATTAATTTTATGTTTACGACTGTTTTTATCTTTCAGATTGAGACTACTTACATTTATGGTAATATCATCGTTGCGAACAACAGTGCTTTAGATTATGAGACAAACAGTTTCTACAGCCTCCAAGTGGTTGCCTTGGATAACCAACTTGGCGAAGAATCAGACAGAAAACGAACCATAGTTCCTGTAAGTGAATTTGTTGTTACAAACTAATTGTACAGTCGAACTTTGATATCTCGAACTCGGTTTTGTGGAACATACCCGTATTTCAAAGTTAAAACGTGGCTAAGCCACATGTTTTGAACTTAGTTGTTTTGACCTCAAATTACCAGGTTAAAGTTTTTTGGACAGGTTGTTTTAAAGTGTAATATAACTTTAAGACTCATCAGTCATTTAATAATATTTTTAAACTGAAAATTGATATGTTTTCTATACAAGATGTTAAAAGACTTAAATTTTAAACAGGCGAGCATCATGTGGCTTTGACACCAATTTGCTATATAGGTTCTTTATCTGTTTATAACATCAATATCCTTATATGTCACAAGTAGTTGCATAGTTCAATCATGCTAACTTGGCCAAAAGGGGGAAATGCAAAATCACCTTTTAAACTGAGACTTGTTTTATATTAAAAGAATTGGGATATGTATCGTGAATCACATGTCATGTATCCCAAAACGTATAACTGTTGTATCGTCACCCGACTCAAGAAACACAGCCCTAATTCTGTTTCTAGTTTTGGAGACACATGACCTCTTAAAGTAGGTTAAATGTAAAGCAGAATACACCTTAAGGCTCATTCTGCTTTATTTTCAGCCTGCTTTAACCCTTTCCTCCCTGAAAGCTTAAATGGACAATTCTAGTTTTCAATTTAGTCTAGTCAATTTTTGACATTTATAGATGTCAAAATGACAAACAATGTAGACCCTGATCAGAGGGCTCCTTAAGGAGCCCTCTGATTTGGGTCTACACTGTTTGCATAGGACAAGTGCACTCCTTACTGGTACACTGTTTGCAAATGACGCATATATGTGTGTCTAGGGTTCAAAGAGTTAAGCTATCATCTGCTAGAATAAATAAAAGATTTCTTTTGATGCACATTCTAATGAATTGGAACTATTTTTAGTGGATGGATAAGTGAAAGGCATATAAAGGCATACTTAAATCTTTGGATGCTAGCTACGGGTATATCTGCCACAGTGGTTGCCTTTGCAAACAGTTTGGATCCAGATTAGACGCAGCGTAACGGGGCGTCTCATCAGGATCCTAACTGTTTGACACTCTGATGATGTTTTGAATTTGTTTTAGAAAAATCTATTTTCAGAGCAATAGCAAACAATAAAGGTTGCAGACGAAAAAAATTACCCAGCATGCAAGGAGTTAAGGGGTACAGTGGAGAATCTGTTATTCTTTCCCAATAAACGCGTTTACGCTAAAACTATTATTTGCAGTGCAAACAGTTTGGAGCCAGATCAGACGCCGGGTAACCCGGCGTCTGATCAGGCTCCAAACTGTTTGCCACCAAGATAAACAAGAAGTATCAGAATTGTCCAAAAGTTGTTCTTTTCTACGTTTTAGTGTTTTGCGTTTGTGTATGTTTGCGTTTAAACGGGAAAGAATAACAGATTCTCCACTGCTGCCAACTGTTCTTCATACAGTCATTTACCCATTTTCAGTCATTGTAACAGAGCTGCCATTTCTAATTTTCGGATATATTCGGATTTTTATCCTAGCAGATGGAAGCTTAAAGCTGGCTGAAAGTAAAGCAGAATGCGCTTTTAAAGAGGCTCGCAACCGGATTTAGCATTAAAAATGGTAATTTGTAAATATATGTCAAATGATTATATAAATGGGTAAGATTTAGTTTAGGATAATAAATTCTGTTAAAAAATGCATTTCCAAAAAAAAAGAGGAAGAAGCTCTGGTGGGATTTGAACCCGTGACCCTCCATTGCGGAGACAAACAAGAAAAATGAGGACGCGCCTTTACCGCCTCGACCACGGACGCTCTCTTTATTTACGGTAGCGAATTAACGTACTTCACTGTTAGCGCTTAATTCTACATTATTCGGCTCCGGTTTATGTCAGAGCCTGTGTAGAGAAGCAACAACAACAACTATACCGTTAGCTAACGCTATAGAAAAACGATGGAAAATATCTACAAAAACTAAGATTCGGTGACGATTCTTGAGACTTTTTTTGGACTGATCATATTTTTTTAATGTCAGAAGCCAAATAATGCCACAAATTTGCTTTTATTTGATTATTTTATTTTATTTTGACAAGTACACCATCCGGTTGCGAGTCGCTTTAAGGCGCATTCTGCTTTATTTTCAACCTGCTGAAAGTAATCCCACTTGAAAAAAAAGAAAATTTGGAAATCTTAGAATTTTTCATGATCAAGTTATGGCAGCCCAGTTGTTCACTGTATTTTGAAGCAGACAGGTGCACATTTGCTATATGTTTAACTGTATTTATGACAATTGTTAACTATTTTTGTAGCTCCGTATAAATCTGATTGATTATAACGACAACGCGCCAATATTCAGGAATAATGTTACCGAAATTAGTGTTGTGAGGAACAGAAACGAGATAGACAGAAAAAGTATAGGACAAGTTATTGCCGATGATGCTGACACGGGCAGGAATGGGCAGGTTGAATACCTTATACAGAGCTCAAATAACCAGGGTAGGAAAACTTTAATACCTGTTCTTGAACACTCTTTTAACACATTCAACCCTTGCCACATATATTTTTGTAATTGACAAACAGTGTACCTATGAAGAGTACACTTGTTGTATGCAATCAGGGTCTGTAAAAGCACAATCCTAATGGTAAAAATGGGACTAGATGCAGAGCCTCAGATAAGGGGAGTATTTCAAAAACTAAAATCTTTATTTCTGCATTTAACACTATGGTGTTTTACTCTTTGGAATCGTCTCTTCGATACGATTCTAATGAGTAGTCACACCATAGGATTTGGTGCTGAAATAAGTTAGAAAATGTTGGATTTGTTAAGTTTACCCCAGTCTTATCTGGAACCCTGGATATGTAATTGAAAACTGGGTTTGTTCATAAAAGGCATAGGGATGAATGTGTTGATACTGCTATTGTAGTCTACTCAATTTTATTATAATTCCTGACATGCAGTAAAAGGGTTTCTCACATACAGTGGAGAATCTGTTATTCTTTCCCGTTTAAACGCAAACGTACAGAAACGCAAAGCACTAAAACGTAGAAAAGAACAACTTTTGGACAATTCTGATACTTCTTGTTTATCTTGGTGGCAAACAGTTTGGAGCCTGATCAGACGCCGGGTTACCTGGCGTCTGATCTGGCTCCAAACTGTTTGCCCTGCAAATAATAGTTTTAGCGTAAACACGTTTATTGGGAAAGAATAACAGATTCTCCACTGTAGCTACCCCTGTTTTCAATAGCGAACAGTGATGGTGAATATCCTTGTCTCCAAAATGTGCGAGAGCAATTTGATAACGTCACTATATAATGTCATTGTTTATAAAGGCGTGATTGTATCACTGGGATTCCAAAAAAAATCTTATTGCTTTAAAAAAAAAAAGCTGTAAATCGTTGGTTATGTGAGAAAAAGAATCTGTTGCTCGTCGATTTGTGAGACGAGTTGATCTCAACCTGGTCTAGAATAGAAAAATTATTAACATTTTAATTCTAGACTCAGATGAGATAAGCTTGTCTCACACATCCAATTATGACAGATCCTATATATCCAGGAATCAGGTTCACCATCCTTGTCTGTTACATGATTTATGATGTTGTATCCTGTATTGAATTTCATCAATCCTGACCATTTATTTCATTCTACTATTAACCCTTAGCCTGCCACTCACGACTATAGCTCCATATGCAAACAGCTTGGATCCGGATGAGACGCCGAGTAACTCGGCGTCTCATCCGGATCCAAGCTGTTTGACACTCGGACAACATTTTCAGCAATTTTGAGCAACTTTGAAGCACTTTGAAACTTATAGCAGACGACAATTTATTTGGCGGGCTAAGGGTTAATCCATTACTCCATAGCCTGTTACTAGTATTGAAGATAGGTGACTACTTAAAGCAGGTTGAAAGTAAAGCAGAATGCGCCTTAATGCATCTTCTGCTTTACTTTCAGCCTGCTTTAAGCTACCATCTACTAGAAAAAAGACAATATTTCTTACGATAGATATTCATAATTGTATAGAGGCATGGAGGAATAAATTAGAGGTGTAAAAAGGTGTATTTATGGGGTAATGGGTTAAGAGGTTTTACTGTATATCGTAAATTGTCATCCATGACAGAAGGAAAAATCACTCATCTGCAGAAGCTTGACATCATTAATCAAGATTATCCAAACTGTTTGCAAAGGAAATTATATGTACCATGCAAGCATGCAAACACTTTACCCATTACCCCATAAGCTGTTTCTAGTTTTAAGACAGGTGACCACCTATAGCAGGTTGAAAAAAACCAGAATGTGCCTTATAAATTAATGTACATTCTGCCTTTCTTCCAGCCTGATTTAACCCTTTACCCAATAGAAGCGCCTTTTAGCGGATATGATTTATTCATCCGCTGAATAAAATAGTTCCAATTTAGTCAGTAATGAATATGTATTATAGGGAATAGTTTCTATATTATAGCACATGATAGCTTAAAGCAGGCTGAAAGTAAAGCAGAATGCGCCCTAAGGCGCATTCTGCTTTACTTTCAACCTGCTTTAAATAGTCATCTATTTTAAGTACTATAAATAGGCTATGAGGTAAAGGGTTAAATCTACAATCTGAAAGGATATAGAAATTATTTCTTTTGGCACATGTTTATGACTGTATGTGGTGGAAATTAAAGGTGTAAAATGGTATATCTATGGAGTAATAGTTTAACTCATTATCCCCTGAAACTTTTAATGAACAATTCCAGTTTGCAAGAAAGACTGGTACATTTTCGACTATTTAGAACTGATTCTTATAATATTTTACAAAATAACAAACAGTGAAGACCCTGATCAGAGGGCTCCTGTAGGAGCCCTCTGATCTGGGACTTCACTGTTTGCATAGGACAAGTGTACTTTTCACAGGTACACTTTTGGTAAAGGACGCATAAATGCGTCACTAGGGAACCTAGCCTGCTTTAAGTGGTCACCTGTTTTTCAAAACTAGAAACAGGCTATGGGGTACCGGTGTCGACACCGGTAATAGGTTAAACTGTATATGTACATGAAAATCTAAGTTCAATTAAGAGGTATACAATAGACAACACACAATCTCAGACATGTTGTGTAGACTGTATTTTATTAATCCGACGTTTCGGTCATACAATGACCTTCATTAGGGAATACCAATATGCACATGTTAAGTACTTCTTTCAACAGGAGGTAGCTATTTCGGTATTAGAACTGACGCTAGGAACATAGGACAGGCAAGTGAATTTTACATTGGAAATGTGTATGTGAAAAGATCTCTTCTCAACCTTCCCGATGATATCCGGTTTGAGATGACTATCATCGCCTATGACAACATTGATAGAAGCCCTCAGTTTACTGGATCAGCCACACTGATTATTACAGTGTCTGCAGATGGCAAAGATCCCAAACCTAAATGGGAACAAGGATTACCTTCCAGCGTCAACATTACTGAGGTAAAACTTGCTTTTAACCCATTACCCCTTAAATACGCCTTTTTACGCCTTAACGAATTCTTCTACTGAAGACAATAGTTCCAATTTATATTGTCACAAATAAAAATCATAAGAAATATTTTCTATATTCTAGCAGATAATAGCTTAAAGCAGGCTCAAAGTAAAGCAGAATGGGCATTGAGCTGCATTCTGTTTGACTTTCAGTCTGATTTATAAGGTGTTTTTAATCCATTACCCCATAGCCAGTTTCTCATTTGAAAGAAAGATGATCACTTAAGGCAGGTTGAACTTTTAGTAAAGCAGACTGCACCTAAAGGTGCATTCTGCTTTGCTTTCAACCTGCTTTAAGCTTTTATCTGCTAGGATATAGAAAATATTTCTTATGATACATATTTATGACTATAAAAGGGAACTATTTTCTTCAGTGGAGGAATAAACTATAGGCGTCAAAATGGGTATTTATGGGGGAATGGGTTAAAAAAAACACACATTTTATATTACAAATGTATTAACCCTTATCCTGCGGTGATGTCGTCTGCTTCAAAATTGTCGTCTACAAAGTTTGTTAACCTTAGATTTGTACATGTTTTAAGTAAATAAACCAAAAAACGAATGTCAAACAGTTGGGATCCAGATCAGACGCCGCGTTACGCGGCGTCTGATCTGGATCTAAACCGTTTGCAAAAATCAATAAAGTCGCGACCAGCAGGCAAAGGGTTAACCCTTTACTCCATAGCCTGTTTCTAGTTTTGAAGATAGGTGACACAGGCCCATTCTTCTTTACTTTCAGCCTGCTTTAAACCATTACCCCATAAATACACCTTTTAACGCCTTTTAATTTATTTCTCCACTGAAGAAAATAGTTCTAGTTTTTACAGTTACGAATATATATCATAAGAAATAATTTCAATTTTCTAGAAGATGGTAGCTTAAAGCAGGTTGAAAGAAAAGCAGAATGTGCCTTAAGGCACATTCTGCTTTACTTTTAACCTGCTTTAAGTGGCCATCTATCTTCAATACAAGAAACAGGCTATGGGGTAATGGGTTAAGTTATCATCTGCTAGGATCTGCTAAGATTGGAATAGTTTTATTCTATGGAGGAATGATTTAGAAGCGTTAAAATGTGTATACATGTATATGGAGTTATAGGTTGAATCGTCCCTACAACAGTGTGCTACAATTACACCCTTTGAACCCTAGTCCCGCATTTAGGCGTCCTTTTCAAACAGTGTAAATGTGAATAGTACATTTGTCCTGTGCAAACAGTGAAGACCCAGATCAGAGGGCTCCGTAAGGAGCCCTCTGATCTGGGTCTTCACTGTTTGTAATAATACAAAATATTGACAAAAACAACCCTTAAAAGTCAGAAATGGACTAGACAAAAATGGAAACTGGAATTGTCCATTTAAAGCTTCAGGGAGGAAAGGGTTAAGAGTGACCCGACCTGGTGCTGAATTATAGGATCACAATTAAACTGTTTTATAGATTTCCAGCTTAGAAAAGTTTAACCCTTTACCCCATAGCCTGTTTCTAATTTTGAAGACAGGTTACTTGAAAGTCCAACAAGATGTGCATGAAGGTGCATTCTGCTTTGCTTTCAACCTGCTTCAAGTGGTCACCTGTCTCCAAACAAAAAAAAACCTATAGGGTAAAGTGTCAACTTTTAGCCGAAAATACATATGGCGGAGAGACTACAATTAAACTACAGATTCAGTTGACTTAATAGGGTTTTAAAATGTTTATGTGATAATTAGAATCTAACATTTGTGCTCATTATTTATAATTTTTAATAAACTCTTTGACTAAGATAAATATAACGCTCACCACGGCTCGCTTCATATTTTTCAATAAACTCGTTTATTAAAAATGATAATTAATGAGCACTCATGTAATATTCTCTATATACATGTTTTCTATTACAATCAGGATAGTCCAATTGGCTTGAACGTTGCACGGCTGATAGCCTTTCCATCCAATAAATCGTCAGGAATTGAATACTCTTTCGTCGAGGATGGTAATAATGATTACAAGACGTTTGCCCTGGATACCAATACAGGGGAGATAACCCTCAATGGATCACTGGACTACAACCAACAGAGAAGCTATAATGTAAGAATTCTCATTTTCATAATTACCATGAAACTACAGTCAATCCTTAAAGTCACTAAAGTCGAAATAACCTGTATTTCAAAGTTAATCCATTACCCCATAGCCTATTTGTAGTTTTTGAAGATAGGTGACCGCTTAAAGCAGGTTGAAAGTAAAGTAGAATGTGCCTTAAGGCACATTCTGCTTTACTTTCAGCCTTCTTTAAGCTAGCATCTGCTAGGATATAGAAAATATTTCTGATTGTATATATTTATGAAGGTATAATTTGGAACTATTTTCTTCAGTGGAGGAATTAATTAAAAGCGTAAAAAGGCATATTTATGAGGTATGACATTATTTTGATGACCTGCATATTGCATAACTGTGTCAATTTATCCATTACCAGGAGCCTGTTTCAGAAAACTTTGTAAGACAAATACGGTCGTAAGTCAAAACTTTTAAATGCATTTAATTTCTGATTTCTCAATATTATCCTGTCTTGTGACATCTCTTTGGAATCGTCTTTTCAAGACAATTCCAAAGAGATGTCACAAGATATGATTAGATTGAGAAATAAATAATAATTGAGACTTTTTTAATCTGACTTACAACAATTTTTGTCTTACAAAGTTTATTGAAACGGGCCCCTGTCTCTTGACAGGAGTATTGTTTACGGTTTGTAGTTTAGGTTTTACTATTTAAGGTTGATTTTAACACATTATCCCCCGAAACTTCCAATGGACAAGTCCAGTTTGCAAGAAAGGCTGGTCCATTTGCAACTAATTAGGGTTGTTTTATATCATATTTTTACAAAATGACAAACAGTGAAGACCCTGATCAGAGGGCTCCTGCAGGAGCCCTCTGATCAGGGACTACACTGTTTGCACAGGACAAGTGTACTCTTCACAGGTACACTTTTGGTAAAAGACGCATTATATGCGTCACTAGGGCTAAATGAGTTTACAATAGATTGCAAAGTGACAAACAGTGCAGACTCTGATCAGAGGGTTCCTGCAGGAGCCCTCTGATCAGGGTCTGCACTGTTTGCATAGGACAAGATACTCTTCAGACGTACAGTCGAACTTTAATATCTCAAACTCGGTTAAATGGAACATACCCGTATTTAAAGTTAAAACCCGGCTAAGCAGCGTTTTAGCTTTGAAACGGGGGTATGTTCTCCTAAGCCGAGCTTGAAATAAGGCAGTTCATGTTTGGAAATATCGGATAGTTTGAGTTAAGTGAGTTCGAAAGATTGAAGTTCGACTGTATTCTGTTTGTGAATGACAAGGAATGCTCATTGTTAGAGTTGTGGATGCTAAGCCTGTTTAGGTGAATATCAAATATTAAAGAAGATCAGTTGTTCTACCCAGTTGCCAATTTGTGCCTGAAACAATGTATAAAGGGGATCTGGGGTCATCTTCCTCCTGTAATTAGCAGGACATTGCAATATGACTGAAATACTATTCTTGCATAAAAAGCCGTTCCCCGGGGATGCATTAACGAGTACTTTAACGTGTATTAACAAGGCGATTCACGTGCACACGCGCCGTTAATGACCGGTTATAATTATGATTGTTCCGGGGCCCAGTATAAACAATAACAATGACGGTTTGAACAGCGTTCTGGCCAAACTTCAGCCTACACTGTCAGTGCAAAGATGCTGGTGAATGCATTGTAAATAATTACCGTGCGCCAAATACACATAACGGTCATTAAAGCGAAATGCGAAAGGTTTTTACTGTAATAACCCTAAGTATTTGGACAGACAATAGCCAGCAAACGGTGTAGACTCCTGAGGGAGCATTCTGGTCGGGATCTAAACAGTTTCCCATTCAGTTTGCACCTTTTGAACTCATTACTATGTGATAAAAGCCAACACTGATGATACATAGCATTACGCCTAGCCATAGATGTCCGATTAGTTTCTAAATCTATTTCAAGAAACAGACAGTGAAGAAGACGGTTTTTCCCCGTTTAAACGCAAGCAAAACGCAAACACAATGTATTTACAGGTAGAAAATTACATTTACTTTTTGGCAATTACGTCCAATCATTTTTATCTGAGTGAAAAATAGTTTGGAGCCTGATCAGACGCTTAGTTATCCGGCGTCTGATCTGTTTCTAAACTGTTTACAATGGAAAACTATAGTCAAATATAGTTTTAGCATTAACGAGTTTATTGGGGAAAAATAACGTCTTCTCCATAGTATACAGTACAACCAAACTTGTACAACTAAATAATTCTGTTGACAGGTGACATTATTAGGTACAGTGGAGAAAACGCTATTCTTTCCCAATAAACGCGTTTACGCTAGAACTATTATTTCCTTTGCAAACAGTTTGGAGCCATATCAGACACCGGTTAAGCCGGCGTCTGATCAGGCTCCAAACTGTTTGCCACTCTGAAAAAAACGAAAGGTCAGAATTGTCAAAAAAGTTGTCCTTTTCTACATTTTAGTGTTTTGCGTTTGCGTTTCGTTTGCGTTTAAATGGGAAAGAATAACGTTTTCTCCACTGTAGGATGGATACAAAGCAGAACACACATCATATAAGTAAACACACTAGGCAAAGTTAGTTTTGATTTATTATTTAAAACATGCAGTTAACTCATTAATAAAAGCGATAACAAACAACTTGAATCCCATTTGTCGTTTACGAGTTATGTATACATGTACATTGTACCGTAATTGTGCACATACATATTTTTAAAATGCCAAACTTTCTACGGCAACGACTTGCTATCATAGATGACATGAAATTGACACAATATCAGCGCCATTATGACAACCTTTGTGTCACAGTTTGCGGCCGTAAACCCATATCAATCAATTTCGAAATTGACAAAATCGGCCATCTGACACTCCAATTGGTCTACGAACAGATAGTTCATTTCAGTAAAATGTCCATGACAGCAACTATTTGCATACTTTGTCTACAGTTAGGCGAAACCTCTCATTCAATAACCACTGAAACTTCAAATGTACATTTAAAATCAAAATAAAATTTAGTCCATCTTGTTTAATTGCGTTCTGTTTAAAGTAAACATGTACACCGATGCATTGAACATTATTCTTCGTGTGGCGACCTTGATCAGAGGGCTCCTTTAGGGAATGTTCTGTTCAAAGTTTACACTGAGGCAGAAGACAAGTGCATTCTTTATAAGTACACTGTTTGTAGTGAAGCATAATACTTGCAAGATATACAGTTGATGTGCAATTAGAATAAAAGAAGCTGTGATATGGAAGAAAATGACTGATATTAATAAAAAAAATGGAAATGGATCTCAAATATATAGACAAAAGTTCTTATGATTTATATCTATGCAAATATTGTGCTTATTGAAATATATCTCATTTGAAATGCTGGTTTTGTACACATATTTCAAGTACTTAAAAAATTACATAGCTCAAGATAATAAATGAACTTGGTAAATGTACTGACGCACAATGTAATAGATATGTTCTAAGAAGTTTGAGTAGCCAAAGTAATGCATTTAGGAAATAATTTTTTTTTAGAAATGGAATTAAAAATGAAAAAATAGACATTTAGAATATTTGAAAATAAGATAAAATCATGCCTTTTACCTGTAGCCCTGTAGTAATTTGTTATTTCAGACTGTGTCTGTTTAACCCTTTACCCCTTATCCAGGTTTTTTATTACAGCATGTTGAAAGTAAAGTAGAAAGTACCTGATGGTACATTCTGCTTTACTTTCAAAATGCTTTAGGCTCCTTATAGTGCATACATTCATGATTCCATAGTGTGGAACTATTTTGCTCAGTGGAGAAATAAATAAGAGGGGTAAAACTACATATTGATTGAGTGATAGGTTAATGTGCAATCAAATTATGTACATGTAATAGATGTCTTGGGTTAGCTGTTCCTCATTAAACTAAGACTTTTCCTGTTATTTTGAGACCAGCCGGGTGATGACTTTGTGAAAACATAAATTCATCATGAATTAAACTTTGTTTTGTTAAATCTGGTTCATTCTCGTTATTGTCACTGTTCTCTGTTGAGTAAGCACCAAACACATTCTGTTCACAGTCAAGGAGAAAGGATGACTCCAGGGTTAATATTGCAGACTTCTCAAGATTTAGACCAACATCCAAGGCTGATGGCCAGTGACATCTGGTGATAGAATCTGAAACAACAAACATGTATAAAAATAAATGATAACAGTTTAAACATATAGACAGCTTTATCATCTTATTTAGAATTATTTTTTATTCTTTAATGAAGGCATTGATTGAATGAGACAATTCAAATTCAAATCTTTATTTAAATCCTACAAGTAAATCTAACGGACATGCACATTTAGAATCTATAACGGCAATTTTGATAAAATAGCATGTCAACCTAAATTCCGTTCCAGCTATTTCAGTAACTGACTTTTAGTACGCTCCTAATATTTAAATGGCTTACAAAATTATCAAAACATATTTTCAAAATTATTCTAAATTCCTAGACAACTGTGGTATAAAAACGGTTACCAAGCACAATAACAGTTAGACGTATAGAAAGTTAAAAGGTTATAAAGCTTTTAAGTTGATTCTTATATGGTTCTTAGACATTGATTAGTCAAATTTGAGTTTTTGCTCATCAAAAATTCAAATCTGACCAATCAAACGCTTTAGGACGATTTCAGACTCAACTCAAAAGCTTTATAACCTTGGAGCCAGGGTCTCTGACGTAACATTCTAGCACTCTAATGACTGAGCTGTAGGGACTTGTTGAGTTTCTACTAAGATAGTGGAAAAAACGTTATTCTCTTAAACTATTGTTTCCATTGCAAACAGTTTGGAGCCAGATCAGAGTAACCCGGTGTCTGATCAGGCTCCAAACTGTTTGCTACTCAGATTAAAATAAACAGTCAGGAGTATAAAAAAGATGTCATTTTCTCCATTTAGTGCACTGCGTTTGCATTTATTTGCGTTTTAAAACGGGAAAGAATAATGTTATCTCCTCTGTACCTGTGTTCGACAGGTACAGTCCCAATGGTTCACCTAAAAAGTGCCCCTTCTCATAATCATCAGAATTGATGGCGTAGAAGTAATAAATAGAAATAGACTACACCCGATCCCGCTAGACTACATTATGGAGTTACAATAACTGCAATCGACTGCTGGTGTTTTAATAGGAATCCATTCATGTGTCTGATATTTATTAATAAATATAGCATTATAAATGAAGTCCTACCCTAAACATGCTAAACTGTAAATCGGTGTACCTGTATTTCCATAGAATTGGTCTAGAGAAAACCTCTGACGTTCTGTGTTGCGTCGAACCTGACTGGTCTGTATGCTACGTCTCACGTTGTACCAAACCAACTCATTCAACGTTATTCCAACATCCAACCACACATTTTCTCCTCTTGTCCAGACATATTGTAACATATTCAAGTCCTTGATTTAACGGACGAAGAACAACATGGTGTCTGTTGAATGCCAAGCGTAAATTACACATGCGAATCGAGTCGCTTTTAAAAATGGCCGACATTGATAAATCCGGTGCATGTGGCCCTGTATCTAGGCCGCGGATATATAAAACTCATGAACATTTTGTAAACAAACTTGACCTCTCTAGGTGCGCGTAAGCTGTCAATGTATTAGAGAACAGAGTTAGGTGAAATCCAAAAAGAAGGGGAAATAGACATATTTTTATGCAAGAATAGTGTCAATACACCTGTTTTTCGTGCATTAACATCTGCAGAAGCCCTTGTGCTGTCTTGGAGCCCTCGGCTAAAGCCTCGGGCTTCAAATACAGCCCGCGGGCTTCTTCAGATGTTAATGAACGAAAAAAGGTGTATTAACGCTATATAAACCCATTGTATGCTGGGAAATATTTGGCAGCCATTTTATAATGTCGTCTGCAGCAGGTATAACTCAAATATTTGCAAAAGATTTTAGCAGTTTCTGATAGAATATTGACTTAGCAGCAAACAGTTTTGATCTCAGATCAGGCCCCACAACTGATCTGAGATCAAAACTGTTTGCCTAGAGGTACACTTAAAAGTGTATCCCGCATAAAATGGGTTAAACTGACATAAAAATTGTAACAAAGTCTTCAGGAAATATCGAGTGCTGTGATTGTTTTCTTTCAGCTTCTTGTCATAGCCACTGATACGGGCAACAGGACGTTGATCAACCAGTTCCTCCTGGTAGTTTATATCCTTGATGTCAACAACCATTTACCAACTTTCACATCGTGCCCTGGAAAACTGGTAAGAGTAATTTACACACTTGCCTTGGGATTAGGGGTGTAACGATTCGGCGGTGTACCGATATATTGGGGTGTGAGCTGAATAATATTGCACCGCGGTACAGATTTAGAAAAACCAATTTCCTTTGCCTTATTTTCAAACGGTAAAAGAATGGACAAACTTACTTTTTGTTTCCGCGGAATTGTTTTCGAAACAATGCGTAGACGCAGTCCAGTGTTTTATCCATATCCCTAGCCGGTGTAACAGTAACTATTTCGTTTCCATTTAATCCCGCTCAACGAGACGCTCTTATTAAGAAACAAGCAGCGAATCAAGGGCCTAGTTGAACAAGATTAATACAGTAAATACGATGACAGATGCTTGTTCCATACTTACACGGTATATAGCAATATATTGCGATTCGATTTCTCCGTATTGCGATATATTGCGATGCGGGTTTTCAGCGAATTGTTACACCCCTACTTGGGATACAGTGAAACCTGTATCAACCCTTCATTCCATATGGTAAACCTTTTTATGCACTTAATATGAAGAAAATAGTTAAATTTTGTACAATAATGAATCACAACATAAGAAATATTTCATATGCCCTAACTGATTGAAGGTTTAAGCAGGTTTGCACCTTTCAATGCATTCTGCTTTACTTTCAACCTGCTTTATGTGGTCATCTGTCTTCTAAACTAGAAACAGGCTTTGGGGTAAAGGGTTAAGTGACCATTCTATACAATGCCTGAAAGCAAACTGTCTAATACATGTGATATCTATATGTGGGATAGATATATTGCAGAAAGCTCCTGTAGAAACTACTTTCTACATAATTATGCCCCCTGTATCAATAGACGCGGAGGCATATAGTAATCGTCCTGTCCGTGCGTGCATGCGTGTGTCTGTCCGTAACAAGGTTAAGTAGATTTTACTGTTTCGTCTAGCATCAACACCCCTTACCCAAATGCTTGGATACTTATACAGTTGTTGCCTTGGACCATTTCCTACCCACCAATATCACCAAACTTTGATTTTGACCTTGACCTTGACCTAGTTTGGACTTAAATATTTTAAACAGGCTATTTCTTGGTTAACTAGATTTTACCGTTTCTAGCATCAACACAACTGACTACAATGCTTTGATACTTATACAGTTGTTGCCTTTGACCATTTCCTATCCACTTACATCACCAGACTTTGATTTTAACCTTGACCTTGACCTATTTTGAACTTAAAATATTTTAAATGGGCTCTCGGTTAACTAGATTTTACCGTTTCATCTAGCATCAACACTGTTAACTACAATTCTTCGATACTTATACAGTTATTGCCTTGGACCATTACCAACTCACCAATAATACCCAAGCTCAGTTTGACCTTGACCTAATTTGGACTTAGAAAAGATTCAGAATATATTGTCAAGGATGCCACCGGGGGCATAAGCATTTCTTGAACGAGCAGTCTTGTTTTTATCTTGCATTTAGCAGTTACCTGTCTGTGATAGTACCATGGTGTTTAGTTCAGAAATAAAGATTTTAGTATTTGAAATACTCCCTTCTATATCTGGAGTTCTGTAAATAATACAGTTAATACTAGCCATGTTTGTTACTATTGAAATACTGTGTGAATATTTTATATGACACCATTGTTATTATTATTATACCAGATTTATATGGCGCTCTTTTCACACAGGGGTGGTGTCGTTCAAAAGCGCTTCACATGAAATAACATAAATGTACCTACAATTAGATCTAAAATAAACATGAATAAACATACAAAAGACAGCCCCCAAAATGGAGATCACATTACCCCCATCAATCAGCAATGAAGCGACCGGCTAATGATTGCCGACTGATAGAAATAATAGTAGAGCGCCCAATGCAAACCGCAGAGAAAAGACAAATAACTACAATTAGATCTAAAATAAACATGAATAAACATAAAAAAGACAGCCCCCAAAATGGCGATCACATTACCCTCATCAATCAGCAATGAAGCGACCGGCTAATGATTGCCGACTGATAGAAATAATAGTAGAGGGCCCAATGCAGGCCGCCGAGAAAAGACAAATAACTACAATTAGATATAAAATAAATATGTCAAGGTTGTATCAATTCAAATCATTTGTGCCCATTTATTAATAATTTTAGGGAGCTCTTTTAACCCATCCAGGGTGAATCTTTTTTTCTGAAACTTCATTCAATATCTGACCTTGGATGAGAGAGAATTTATCCCTATTAGTTCAGTAACGTATTTTAAGTACACAAAACAAGTAGACCATATGCTACCAAACTTATCGATCGTGAATGCTTCTGAACACATACGTAGGTAGAGATAAAACGTCCAGTGCCAATAGGTGTGAAAATATCACGACAAGCAAAACACATCAATGCCGGGCTGTCAGTGCATCAGACCCAAGGTGTAATTATAATTTGAAGGGGACAGGTAAGGCATCAGAACCAGTGAATTTTCTGAAAAAGCGCAGTTCCGGATAAACACATTATTTACTCCAAGTAAATTGCATAGAAATAGGATAGGACGGCGAAACCAATCCGAACTAAGCCGTCATTACAAAGCAATGTGATCCAAATGATCGTAATTTATATGAACCTTTCTATTACGGCCACTAAATTTTATTAACTATTAAGTGTTTTAGACAGGTGACTGCTTAAAGCAAGGTGACAGTAAAACAGAAAGCTCCTTCAGGAGCTTTATTTTACTGTCACCTTGCTTTAAGCTGTTACCTGTTTTTATGCAGTCAATTAGCCTCCATTTTATTGGTTGTAATATAAAGGTTTTACTGTAGTTGACTTTTATTATAGCGCCCAATACCTGTGGTAACCTATGTGCTGGAAGAGCAGGATCCTGAGGTGTTTGTCCACCAGGCTAAAGCTTGTGACCTTGACCCAGTCGCCTACCATGAGATGAGATACACATGGTTCTCCGATTCAACTTATTGTAAGTATATTTCCAGTGAAAGTAATTTTTGTGCCCCAACACAACAGTCAGGACAAATTGGTTTTTTCATGTCTGTCTGTCTGTCTGTCTACAACTTAAACCTTGGCAATAAGTTTGGAGTCTACATGTCATAGAAACTTTATATTTTGGCATGTGTAGTTTTGTGTACTCAACTCAAGAAGCTCTTGAGCTCAGCACAACTTTGGTAATGTCCAACATAGGTTTAGGTCATTTGGAGGTCTTTTATGCTGAAAAGATGCTGAATTTATCATTGTCCGTAAATTTGGAACTTTTTGTCATAGAGACTTAAATAAATGCTTAAAATTCCAAATTCTAGAAGTAAGAGCAGAAATTCAAAGATTTCAGAAAAAATAAGTAGGTCGGGAGAAATAAAGAAAAAATCTTAATATTTCGGAGAGATCCGGAGAAATGGCAGCCTTGTTGTTTCCCAATGTAAAATACAGTCAGTACAACATGCCAGATCATTTGTTCTACATATCTTTACCATTGAATATAATAATTATATAGGATATTACATGAGTGTTACATAATTTATTGGATTTATTAAACGAGTCTTTTAGAAAACGATAAAATTGAGGCTTTGCCGAGTTTTTATCTTTTTCTAAAACGATGAGTTTGATAAATCCAATAAATTATTAACACGAATGTTATATTCTTTTTATAACATAACATAGAAATGTTATTTATCGCAGCCATTGAGGTCGAGAGAATGCTAGCGCGATATAAGTAGATCTATACAGGAAAAAAGTTGTTCCAAACTAACCCCGTTCACTAGCATAATGTTTATGTTGTTATATGTATTAATAAACACTTTCATGTAGATCTAATATTGATTAATTACACCAAAAATCTATAAATTGAATCTACATGATGGAATGAAGACGTTGGAAATCGAACGCATAGAACGCCTTTTAATGACGTCACAAGTAAACGACGTCGTGGCGTAACTCATTTGCATAGTTATATAACTAGTTATATATGACATTTAAACAACGGGTGTTATTCAACGCTCACGCCGTCTGCTATGTTATAAAACCCTTTACCTCATAGAAGCACCTTTTAGCACTATTGAATTATTCATCCTCTGAAGAAAATAGTTTCAATTAAACAGTCATGAAAATGAATCTTAAGAAATATTTTCTTAATTCAAGCAAATGATAGCTTAAAGCAGACTGAAAGTAAAGCAGAATGTGCCTTCTTTGCTTTCAGCCTGTTTTAAGTGGCAACCTGTCTTCAAAAATAGAAACAAGCTTTCGGGTAAAGGGTTAAATAAATGATAAGGCAACATTATTAAAGCTTTCCTCCCTGAAACTTTAAATGGACAATTCCAGTTTCAATTTTAGTCGAGTCCATTTCCGACTTTTAAGGGTTGTTTTTGTCAATGTTGGCATTATGACAAACAGTAAAGACCCTGATCAGAGGGCTCCTATTGGAGCCCTCTGATCTGGGTCTTCACTGTTTGCATAGGACAAGTGTACTATTCACATGTACACTGTTTGAAAAGGGCGCCTATATGCGGGACTAGGGTTCAAAGTGTTAATGTGGCAGTGAAGGGTTTAAGCAGAATGATAACATTTGGCAGTGAAATGGTTTAACCTCATAGTTAAATAGACCTCATAGTCTGTTTCTAGTATTAAACATAGGTAATCACTAAAAGCAGCCGGCTTTAAGCCACCATCTGCTAGACTATAGAAAAGATTTCTTTTGATACATTTTCATGACTGTATAAATTGGAACTATTTTGTGCAGTGGAGGAATAATTTAAAGGCGTAAAAATGAGAATCTGTGGAGTAGTAGATTAAAGAAAAATGTTTGAATAGTCAAACATGTTTGTTTACCTTTTAACCCATTACCCCATAAATACGCCTTTTTACGCCTTTAATTTATTTCCACACTGAAGAAAATAGTTCCAATTTATACAGTAATGAATATGTATCATCAGAAATATTTTCTATATTCTAGTAGATGGTAGCTTAAAGCAGGATGAAAGTAAAGCAGAATGCGCCTTAAGGCGCATTCTGCTTTACTTTCAACCTGCTTTAAGTGGTTTTCTTTCTTCAATATTAGAAACAAGCTATTGGATAATGGGTTAATTAAGTGTCAATTTTAATCAAACAGGTCCAGTAGAAAACCACCGGGTGTTCAGTCTTGATGTAGACGATGGTACAATCAAAACAAGAGTGAGGCTGGACCGTGAAGATGTTTCCCAGTACCTTTTATGTGTGCAGGTCAGCGAGAAGCCACAGCAAAACACGAGGAAGAAGAGAGATTTGGTCAGCGATCTGCGAGCCAGAACCAACCATGACACCGTGCAATACGTGCTAGTAAATGTTCTGGATGTTAATGATAATGGACCAACATTCTTTGAGGATTTTGTTGAGCAAGGTAAAATTTACACTTTGAATAAAATAACAAGTTAAATCTTTGTTAAACCTTTACCTCATAGCCTTTTTCTAGTTTTGAAGATAGGTGAACACTTTAAGCAGGTTGAAAGTAAAAGCAGAATGCGCCTTAAGGCGCATTCTGCTTTAGTTTCAACCTTCTTTAAGCTATTACGTTTGCTTCTGCTAAAATATAGAAAAAAAATCTGATGCTACATACTCATGACTGAATAAGTTTGACACATTTTCTTCAGTGAACAATTGATGAAATGTGTAAAAAGGCTTATTTATGGGGTAATGGGTTAAGTGGCCATGTAGTGGAGAAGCAAAGAGTATTTACAGAAAGCTTCTTAAGGTAAAAAAAAAAGCAAATAAATTATCAAAGACAAAGGAACTTTCTGCATTACTTTTGTCCTTTAACCCATTACCCCATGGCCTGTTCTAGTTTTGAAGACGAGTAAATTGGTATGCGCTGCTTGTAAATGTTATTTTATTTTCAAATATTATAGTAAAATCTCTCTATTATGACCACTTAATTGTGTTATTTTGTACTCAAGACAGGTGACTGTTTATAGCAAAGTGACATTAGAACACCTTGCTTTAAGCTGTCTAGTGTCTTTTATTATCAATTAGCAGTTTTTTAGTGGTTTTAATAGAGGTTTTACTGCATGTGTATTAAAAATAAGGTACAGTCGAACTTCTGTTTCTCGAAGTCGGTTTTGTCTACTATACCCGTATTTCAAAGTTAAAACGTGCCTAAGCCACGTTTTAACTTTGAAATAAGGGTATGTTCGACTTAAATGAGCATGAAAAAAATGCAGTTTGTATGTTGAACTATCAGATAGTTCGAGTTAACGAGTTCGAGATATCGAAGTTGAACTGTAATCTTGTCAACCCTCTTTGCACTTTACAAGGGTTTGAAAACTTGGCAATAAAATGTTCACTTTATCAGTGATAATTTTACCTGTGCATCCCAAGTCCTATACTCATTAAATTTACCAGGGACTCATTATTTAAAAAGTTGCAAATCTCATGGACCCATAACTTTTCTGGCCTTTATTAACCTATTACTCATAAGCAAATAGTAGCTTAAAGAAGGTTGAAAGTTAAGCAGAATGTGCCTTATGGCACATTCTGCTTTACTTTCAACCTGCTTTAACCCATAGCCTTTGCTAGTTTTGAAAATATGTGACTACTTAAAGCAGGTTGAAAGTAAAGCAGAATGCGCCCTAAGGCGCATTCTGCTTTACTTTCAGCCTCCTTTAAACTAAAATCTGCTAGGCTATATAAAATATTTGTATTGGTAATTGTTCATGAAGGTATAAACTGGAACTATTTTCTTCAGCGGAGGAATAAATTAAATACGCCAAAAGTCGCTTCTATAAGGGAAAGGGTTAAGTAGTCACCTGTCTTCAAAACTAGAAATAGGTTATTAGATAGTGGGTTAAATTTTCACCTCAAGGACTCGATGTTTGTCATTGTTTTCCAGAATGTGCATCCCGAGGACTCATTTATCTAATTTCTAAAATTATCACTGCTTTATAGGTTTTTGACATTGCAAACTTTATCACTTTAGTTATCCTGGAATACCCTCCACAAACTGGTGTCAGTTTTGCTGAGGCTTTTGACCCAGATCAGGCACCAAACAATGGCATTCGTTATACAATTGACTCGATTGATTTCACCTATGGAGGAAGGAAACGTCCCCAACCCACCACCTTCACAGTTAGTGGCAAGGATGGGACAGTCACGGTTGGAACGAATGATTTCTCCGACTTTTACGGTGGTTACTTCGACATAGTTGTACGAGCTTCTGATATCTTCAACGGTGATCTGTATGACACTCAAACACAAAGGGTAGGTTTAGCTTCTTCATGAACCCTTTAAAGAGGCTCGCAACCGGATTTAGCATTAAAAATAGTAATTTGTAAATATATGTCAAATGCTTATATAAATGGGTAAGATTTAGTTTAGGATAATAAATTCTGTTAAAAAATGCATTTCAAAAAAAAGAAAAAAAAAGAAGCTCTGGTGGGATTCGAACCCGTGACCCACCATGCGGAGACAAACACGAAAAATAAGGAAACGCCTTTACCACCTCGGCTAACAGCGCTCTCTATATATATGGTAGCGAATTAACGTACTTCACTGGTAGCAATTGATAGAACTTTATTCGGCTCGGGTTTATGTCTGAGCCCGTGTAGAGATGCAACAACAACAACAACTATACCGTCAGCTGACGCTATAGAAAAACGATGGAAAATATCTAAAAAACTAAGATTCGGTGACGATTCTTGAGACTTTTTTTGGCCTGATCATATTTTTTTAATGTCAGAAGCCAAATAATGCCACAAATGTGCTTTTATTTGAGTATTTTATTTTATTTTGACAAGTACATCATCTGGTTGCGAGTCCCTTTAAACCCTAGTCATGCCTATACACATCCTTTGCAAACAGTACACTTGTGAAGAGTACACTTGTCCTATGCAAACATTAACCCATTTGTGCCCACGATCCCATATATGGGACATATGCAAACAGTGTAGACTCTGATCAGACGCCGCATTATGCAGCATCCGATCAGAGTCTACACTATTTGCTGATAGAAATTTCAATAAAAAACAAAATGAAAATGGAAATTTTGACTACCGGTAGGCATCCCTTTGATAAAAAATGAACTCATCCAATATATAAATATTGAAGAATCCACTGGGCACATATTGTGTTATAAGCTAGTGATCACCTGTATTCAACACAGTGAATTGTTGTCTGCTTTAAATATATTGTAAGCTCAAAAAACAAACTAATTTTTATCATTTTTAAACTGAACAAAATATTAATATGAGGGGCAAATAGCTTAGATCCAGATCAGACCCTAGGTTACGGGGCGTCTTATCTGGAGCCAAGCTTTCTGCAAATATTAGCCAAGTTGGGCTTAACTCAATAAGGGTTAAACATGGAGGACAGGATTAATATAGTAACCATAGTAACCATGCTTTAACCCATTACCCCTTCTACCCCTTATCCTGTTTTAACACAGGTGACCTTAACCCTTTACCTGATAGCCTATTTCTGGTATTGAAGATAGGTGACCACTTAACCCATTACCCCTTAAAAACGCCTTTTTACGCCACTTATTTATTCCTCCACTAAAGAAAAAAGTTCCAATTTATACAGCCAAGAATATGTACCAGAAGAAATATTTTCTATATCCTAGCAGATGGTAGCTTAAAGCAGGCTGAAAGTAAAGCAGAATGTGCCTTAAGGCACATTCTGCTTTACTTTCAACCTGCTTTAAGTGGTCACCTGTGTCCAAAGCTAGAAATTGGCTAAGAGGTAATGGGTTAAAGCAGGTTGAAAGTAAAGCAGAATGCGCCATAAGGCGCATTCTGCTTTCCTTTCAACCTCCTTTAAGCTATCATGAGCTAGAATATAGAAAATATTCCTTATAATATATATTCATGACTGATTAAATTGGAACTATTTTCTTCAGCGGAGGAATAAATCATATTCGCTAAAAGGCGCTTCTATTGGGGAAAGGGTTAAGGCGTATTCTGCTTTACTTTCAGCCTGCTTTAAGCTACCATCTGATAGAATAAAGAAAATATTTCTTATGGTGCATATTCACATGGAACTATATTTCTTCAGTGAATGGATATAATTTTCACTAAATGCGTAAAAATCTGTATCTATTGAGTAATGAATAAAATATTTAAAAGGGGGATTTATTTGACAATTGTTTGTTTTTCAGGTGTATGTAGCAAAGAAAGAGAACCTGGTACGAGTTGTGTTTAACAAGGAAGCAGATCTTGGAGTTGAGAGAGATGCCAACAAGATGATTACGTGAGTAAATCTTGGATGTATCATAACCCTCATAACTTTCACATCAATACTGTGAGAGTTATACCCTTTTTCCCATTTTCTTTTCCTGCAGATTACTTCTAATGCACTGAGGCTTTTGGAATGAAGTTTCATTAATAGAAAGAGATTGGTGAGGGAAAAAGTATCTTGAACAAGGTTCATAACTATTGCATCAATGCTTTGAGAATTATTCCTCTTTCCCACAATTTATACTATCAGATGCTTTTCAGATTAAAATTTAACTTTTGAAGAGAGTCTGTCGAATGGTAGTGCACACAGTGTTGCACATGGTTCATAATTTTTGCATCAATACCATGAGAGTTATTCACCTTTTCTCCACTTCCTTTTCCGGCAGATTACGTCTACTATACTGCACGTCTTCATGTTGGCTATAACTCTAAGTTTCGACTGATGCTTGCTGACTGCATGGTGACATATGTGTTCCAAGTAACACTCTCCTAGTAACATTCAAACTTGAAATGAAAGTTTTGATTCTGAGATGTTTTAACATATTGCGCCCTAGTGACAAGTATACTTATTATATGCCTTCGAATGATATCGGGCGTTTCCACGTGTATCTGCAGAGTAAAATACAAGAGTCTGTATCAGCCACCTTGTATCAGCCACTTTGTATTTTACTCTGACGTCGATTTCGATTTAACGTGACGTCATTTACGTACATGAACGAGTGCCGCGTTATTCTTTGTGGCATACAAAACTTCTCGTTCTGCTTCAAATAACTAATAAATTTTTGATGTAAAATGATTTAACCCATTAACTCATAAGCGATTAACAATTATCAGTACTCACCTCAATACATGCTAGTTGATTAAAGTGAGTAAAAATGAGTTAGTATGAGGCTATTGCGCAATGAGTCAAAATGAGTCAGTATGGCTTAACTATTTAGTTGTTTCTCGTTTGTATTCAAGGCATATAATAAACACATTACCAGTTGATAGTGCGCAACAGAGTGTTGCATTTAGCTCGAGACGTTTTTGGCGGAAACAACCGATCAGACTCGCGCCAAGGCGCTCCTCAGATCGGCTATTTCCGCCAAAAACATCTCGAGTTAAATACATCACTCTGTATCGCACTGTCAACTGGTAATGTGTATTTATCATTTACAAACAGTGTATTATTTGTATGAGGTACAGGAATCCAGATAAGAGGAGTATTTCAGAAAATCTTTATTGCTGCATTAAACCCTATGGTGTCACTACTCATTAGAATCGTCTCTTCTAGACAATTCTAATGAGTAGTAACACCATAGGATTTGGTGCAGTATGAGTGAGAAAATGTTAGACTTGTTCAGATTACTCCCCCTTATCTGGAACCCTGAGGTACACTGATCAGGGTCTACATCATTTGTCATTTTGCAATATATTGCAAAAACTCAGCCTTAAATATTCAAAATGGATTAGACATAATTGAAAACTGGAATTGTACAACTAAAGCTTCAGAGATGAACGAGTTACTTTCACACATTTGTTCCTAGAGTCCTATTAAAGGGATATAGGCCAACAGTGTAGACTCTGATCAGATGCCGCATTAATAATGCGGCATCTGATCAGAGTCTACACTGTTTGCTGATAGGAATTTCAATAAAAAACAAAACGTAAAATTAAAATTTAGACAAGGCACCCCTTAGATAAAAAATGTACTAATCCAATACATAAGCATGGAAGAATCCACTGGGTGGGTATTAACCCATTACCCCATAAATATGCCTTTTAATGCCTTTAATTTATTCCTCAACTCAAGTAAATACTTCCATTTTATATATGTCATGATTATGTTTCTAAAGAATATTTTATATATTCTAGCAGATAGTAGCTTAAAGCAGGCTGAAAGTAAAGCAGAATGTGCCTTAAGGCATATTCTGCTTTACTTTCAACCTGCTTTAAGTGGTCACCTATCTTCAAAAATAGAAACAGGCTATGGGGTAATGCGTTAATATGTGGGTGGTTCATTACAGGGAGCTGAACGACTTGAACAGACAGTTCTACCAGATCATGAAAATATCCTACCACATCATCGACAATGACAAGGACCCATTATACAGCAAGTGAGTACTTTATTTGGCGAATCCCAGTAACACACCTCTTCAAGGTTATAAAGAGTTTGAGTTGAGACTTACCGTAGATTCTTGTGAAAAACAAGCTCAAATCGGAGCAATTAAATGCTTGAGAATATTCTAACACTAAACTCAACTTTTTTTTTGTTGTGGACAATGCTCCCACCCTTGCACGTTAATCAAAAATCTGATGATAATGGGGAATTTTGGCAAGCATTGTTGTAAGGAGGTAATCGTTGTTCAGAGAGCCAATATAGGGAGCACTGCATTAAACTTTATTTGACTTTATACCATTGTATTCAATTTTTTTACAGGACTGATGTGTGTATGGTGGTGGTGAGGCGTGACAATGTGCTCACTGCAACTGATGCTGCCAATGTGCTCAATGAGCAACAAGAGATTGACATTATTCGAAACTATGGTGCTCGTGACCCTGGGGTAAGTCTTACCTAACACAAATAGTCTACCTGTGAAACGTACGCTTGTCCTATGCATGTCCTAGGCGTCTGATCTGGATTCAATCTGTTTGCAAAATTAATGTACTGTAAGCCATTTTCCTTCCCTATACAACTTCCTAATAATCCTATTAAACCGTTATAGCTAGAACACAGACTTGTTGTTCTTAAGCCACCAAAACCATATAAAGAAACACTTTCAACATGCTTTAAGAGGTCACCTTTCTTCAAAACTAAAAATCAGCTTAGGGGTAAACAATTAAAGCAAAAGGGCTCATTTTGATTTGTTGTTTATTCGTTTTCAGACATGCGAGCCAGCAAAGAGTGTCTACCCGGATGGCTGGGAGAGTTATTGGTGGGTGCTGGTTGCCTTCGCGATCTTCATCTTCATCCTGGTTCTTATCTTGATAGTCCTCACCGTAATACTACATAACCAGTAAGTACAGTCCTCACGTTGCTATAAAGTGTATTCTAACCAAGGCTCCAGATAAGGGGAGTATTTCAAAAACTAAAATCTTTATTTTTTCTTTAAACCCTATGGTGTCACTACTCATTAGAATCGTCTCGAAGAGACGATTCTAATGAGCAGTAACACCAAAGGATTTGGTGCTGAAAGAGTGAGTAAATGATTGATTTGTTCAGTTTACTCCCTCTTATCTGGAGCCCTGCTAACACACCTTGCACACATCCCTTTATAAACAAAGAGGAATGTATCCATGTTTAAATTCTCAATAAAATATGCCCCCGCTGTAACAGCTCGCATGACACCAAGGTTCTGGGCCCCTTTTTCATAAAACTTCGAAGTCGTAAGAATATAAGCGTTTCAATAACTATTTATTTCTCCATCTAATCCTGTCATGTGACATCTCTTTGGAATTGTCATTTCAAGACATTTCCAAAGAGATTTCACAAGACAGGATTGGATAGAGAAATCAGAAATTAAATGCATTTTACAGTTTTGACTTACAACTGTTTTTGTTGTACGAAGTTTTATGAAACGGGCCCCTGGTTATAATTTGTTTGCTAAAGTTTTCAGTTCTCCAGTGCACATATCTTTAACATTCAGTGCTGCTGTCAGTATACTGTAAATGGAAAATTATGTTTTATTGAGTTCCTTTTTTTTCTTTCACAGGTACAAGAACTATATGGATACAAGAAAAACATGTAAGTACGAAACGCAAACGCAAAACACTAAAAGGAAGAAAAGTGCAACTTTTTGACAATTCTGATAATTCATGTTTATCTTGATGGAAAACAGTTTGGAGCCTGATCAGACGCCCGGTTACCCAGTGTCTGATCTGGCTCCAAACTGTTTGCAATAGAAATAATAGTTTTAGCATAAACAAGTTTATTGGGAAAGAATAACATTTTCTCCACTGTAAGTTACAAGTGCTGGGTTAGCCTATTACTCCACACATTTTTACGCATTTAATTAATTCCTCCACTGAAAAATAAAGTTCCAATTTATACAATCAATGTGCACCATAAGAAATATTTTCTTTGACCTAGCAGATGGTAGCATAAAACAGGCTGAAAGTAAAGCAGAATGTGCCTTCAGGCACATTCTGCTTTACTTTCAGCCTGCTTTAAATGGTCACCTATCATCAATACTAGAAACAGGCTATGGAGTAAAGGAATATAGAATTTGATGCCGACATCTTGTTTATTCAAATAAGTGATATTTTTAAAATGAAGGCTAATTGTAAAAGGCAGGTGACACAGCTTAAAACAAGGTGACAGTAAAAGGGAAAGCTCGCAAAGGAGCTTTCTGTTTTACTGTCACCTTGCTTTAAGCAGCCACCTGTCATAAACACCTTATAATGAACACAATCTTGTGTTCGTACTGGAGACGTTTTACTGCATTTATGTAATCAACAAATCATCATGGAAGAGTTCCGAAGTCTAATATTGATTCAAAGCCACAAGTCCACCCCTAGAGTGAACCTCAAAAACCATTGTTAACCCTTTATGTCATACCCTGTTTCTAATTTTTTCTATTTTTGAAGACCAATGACCACTAAAAACAGGTTGAAAGTAAAGCAGAATGTGCCATAAGATGCATTCTGCTTTACTTAATCATAAATACTCCATTTTATGCCTTTAATAGTTCCAATTTATACAGTCGTGAATATGCAGCATTAGAAATATTTTCTATAGTCTATCAAATGGTAGCTTAAAGTAGGCTGAAAGTAAAGCAGAATGGGTTTGAACCCTAGTCCCGCCTATAGGCGTCATTTCAAACAGTGTACATGTGAATAGAACACTTGTCCTGTGCAAACAGTGAAGGCCCAGATCAGAGGGCTCCGATAGGAGCCCTCTGATCAGGGTCTTCACTGTTTGTCAGTAATGCCAAAATTGGCAAAAACAACTCTTAAAAGCCAGAAATGGACTAGACAAAAATCGAAACTGGAATTGTCCATTTAAAGTTTCAGAGAGGAAAGAGTTATGGCCCATTCTGCTTTACTTTCAACTTGCTTTAAGTGGTCACCCATACACAGGCAATGGGGGAATGGGTTAAGTGTACACATCTTCAAAGCCAGAAACAGGCTATGGGTTAACTCTTTCCTCCCTAAAACTTTAAATGGACAATCCCAGTTTCCATTTTAGTCTAGTCCATTTCTGCCTTTTTAGGGTTGTTTTTGTCAATGTTTTGCATTATGACAAACAGTGAAGACCCAGATCAGAGGGCTCCATAAGGAGCCCTCTGATCTGGGTATTCACTGTTTGCATGGGACAATGCACTTTTCACATGTATACTGTTTGAAAAGGATGCCTATATGCGGGACTAGGGTTCAAAGGGTTAATTAGTTAACAGTCAATTTCAATGTGTTTTGTTTTATTTTCAGATTTAGTCCCAGGCAATTAACCATGTTTGATTAAGCACATCTGGAACTCCGAGCACCTGTCTTCCTGTCTTGCCATCTCGTTGATACTTCACTTCATGAAGATAGCAACTGTGATTACAGAAAGATCATGTCTCTTCATCCGTGGTGTGTCAGTGGTCTTAAAACAATAAAGCCAATCTAGACTGTGTGTTACATCACAGATTATATGAAGAAAACCAAAACAGTTGCTTTGTGTTATGTGACAATTCAAGGAAAAACTTATTTGCCAATCCTCGAGACGAGTTTCAGCTTAACCCATTACCCCATAGCCTGTTTCTAGTTTTGAAAATAAGTGATCACTTAAAGCAGGTCGAAAGTAAAGCAGAATGTACCTATGGCACATTCTGCTTTACTTTCAGCCTGCTTTAAGCTAAAATCTACTAGAATATAGCAAGTATTTCTTAAGGTACATATTCATAATTGTGAAAATTGGAACTATTTTCCTCAATGGATGAGTAAACTAAAGGCGCAAAAAGGCGTATTTATGGGGGAAATAGGTTAATGCAAAATAAAAGTAGTGCTGAAAGCTCCTACAGAATTTAAGAGTTATTCGTCATCGGAGAATGGCCTCTTTATATGCCTAACATTGCTTTAGAAACGATCACTATATTCCAAGCTTCTATAATTTCATGGAACCATGTCATGACTCATGACTAGGGTGTTGTTGACTATATTGGACAGTGCTTGTGTATGTATGTGTGTCTGAGAGAGTTAACTCTTTCCTCCCTAAAACTTTAAATGGACAATTCAAGTTTCCATTTTAGTCTAGTCCATTTCTGACTTTTAAGGGTTGTTTTTGTCAATGTTTGGCTTTATGACAAACAGTGAAGATCCTGATCAGAGGGCTCCTTTCGGAGCCCTCTGATCTAGGTCTTCAGTTTGCATTGGACAAGTGTACTATTCACATGTACACTGTTTGAAAAGGACGCCTATATGCGGGACTAGGGTTCAAAGGGTTAAAGAGTGAGAGAGAGAAAGCAATGCTTTTGAATGTATGTGTGTGTGAGAGAGAGAAAGAGCAAGTTAGACTGAGAGTGAAAAAGACAAACAGAATCCAGCTGATGCTATATAGTACATGTATATTATTGTGATATACTGCATGAGAGATTGATGTAAAGGATAGCAATTTTGATTTGCATTCCATTGTTTGGTTTTAAAGGCAACCCTGTGAATAGCAACCTTTATAAAAGAAGATGCAGTTATTACTTAACTGTGTGGGAACTGAGTATACACCCCTGTTGCAAACAGTGTAGACCCTGATTAAAGGGTTCCTAAAGGAGCCCTTTGATAAGGGTCTGCACTGTTTGTGATAGTTTTTACATATTTCTGGACAAAACCTTCAAGAGTCAGTGAATGAAAACATGCAATTTATCAGAATTTGAAGTCCTTTTGAAAAGTCAGCATTATAAATGTTAATGAAAATTGTGTGGGTTCAGGGCTGCCATAAGTTGACATGAAAAATCCTAAGATTTCCAAATTTACATTTTTTAAGTTTGATTTTGAGAATCGTACCTTTACCCCATCGTCTGTTTCTAGTTTTGTTGACACGTGACTACTTAAAGCAGGCTGGAAGTAAAGCAGAATGCGCCTTAAGGCGCATTCTGCTTTACTTTCAGTCTGATATAAGCTACCATGTACATTTGTACTAGGAAAAAAATCTGAAGATTTAGGAAAAATCCGGAGAAATGGCAGCCCTGTGGGTTTGTCTGCAACAATTACAGCAGTACTGTAGAAAGTTCCCTTTCTTTACACATCTTCTTTGAATTGTTTCTGTACACAGGTCTGTCTAAACTGTGTCAAAGCACACACAGTTCAACCATGAACAAGGGACCTTTAACTTACACAAGGCCTTGGGCCTATAACCTTGTCAGAGCGCAGGAAGCAGTCATAAAGACCACTTTAAAGATTCGTCTCTGGATTCAAAGGCAGATTTCCGCTTCAAATAAGGTGAAAGTAAAACAGAAAGCTCCTGTAGTAACTTTCATTCTGCTTTAAGCTGTAACCTGTTTCACCATTAATGAGTCTTCCTTTGTATTTCTTATTGCAGGTCTTTCCTGTTTCTTAAAATAATTTTTGCAGTATGATGGTTGTTGTTCAGGAAACATAGAATTTATTTATGAGATAGTTATTTTTGTTTCAAATGGTAAAGGTATTTATTGATGAAGGATTAATGGATGTAAAAGCTTTTATAGATTATGAAACAAAGGTCAAATGATATATAAACTAACATCTACAAAGATCAAGAATTTACTTCGAAATTGGTTTGCTGTCCAAAATGCTGCCTGTTTCAAAATAATCGCCTTTTCAAACAAGTTGTTATTATATGACTCAAACATATCCGTATCAGTTAAAATATGGCTGAGCCATGTTTTGAAATTGAAATAAGATTAAGTTCAATGTAATTGAGTTTGAGCTATCGAGGTTATGACCAAACCTTTGGGAAAACTAAAACACAACATGATGTGCGCTTTGTATTTATGAGATTAATCAGTGGTTGTGGCATGTTCTTCCTGCTTGAACTTGTTTCAGTAGAAGTTACGTTTTTACATCTGTGTGTCCAGTAAAACCTGGCTATTATCACTGTTTATGGTATACATATTGCTAATGTGCGTGTCAACTTAAAGTATGATGCTTTAGGAGCTTTCTGCTTCACTTTCATCAAGCTTTAAGCAGCCACCTGCCTTAACCCATTACCCCATAGCCTGTTTCTATTTTTTAAAATAGGCGACTACTTTAAGCAGGTTGAAAGTAAAGCAGAATGTGCCTTAAGGCACATTCTGCTTTATTTTCAGCCTGCTTTAAGCTACGACCTGCTAGAATAAAGAAAACATTCCCTATGATACATATTTATGACTGTATAAAATTGAGCTATTTATTCAGGGGACGAATAAACTGAGTACGCTAAAAGAGCACTTCTATAGGGGGAAGGGTTAAACACTACAATCATGCCTTTATTCCAGTGGCTGAAATGTCCGAGTTTTACAGTGTCTGATAAGAATCTCATTGCTGTGTAGAGTTGTTACTGTATGAAATTTGTACAAAGAACTATGTTGTACATAGTATATCTGTAACTATGAAGCCAAGGCGGCAATATTTTTATACATATATTAGTGCTTAACTGCTTATCCTATTGTATGATAAAGGTCTGTAATATAGGATCACCTTTAGTATGTATTTTGTTTTTTTGCTGTCTCTCATCTCACGTTAGCTCTACAAGTTCAATTCACCATTATTAAACTACTAGGAAAAACTCATCAGAAATGTTCAATCCTGAGCTTAGAAACAACCTATTTAGTTGCACTGGGAATTTGTTCTGAATTCCTTTTGCAAACGGTTGAAATCTAGATCTGTCCCCTCTAAACATGGGGCCTGACCTAAGATTCAAACTGTTCCAGGTTTAGATTTTATGCGAGTCAAAATCAAGGTTATGTTTTACATTACAAGTTTGAGCAGATTCAGACCAAAATTTCGTTTTAAAAATATCGTTAAGTATATGTATTCCTTATTCAGATTTGCACAAAAGGCGTTAGAATACATTCATTGATAGGGTACAAAAATGTCATTTGTATATACCATGAAGATAATATTTCTATATTTTTGCATTAAACAAAAACAAATTCTGTAAAATTGTTCCTTTTTCATTATCTCCTGTTTTGTGATTACCATAACTTGGTGACCCAATGGGGATCAACAATCACTCATACCTTGTTTTCAGTGATTAACCCTTAGCCCGCCACATAAATTGTCGTCTGCTATATTTCTCGTCTGCTTCAAGTTTCAAAGTGCTTCAAAGTTGCTCAAAATTGCTGAAAATGTTGTCCGAGTGTCAAACAGCTTGGATCCGGATGAGACGCCGAGTTACTCGGCGTCTCATCCGGATCCAAGCTGTTTGCATATGGAGCTATAGTCGTGAGTGGCAGGCTAAGGGTTAACCCTTTTCTCCATAGATATGCCATTTTAAGCCTTGAATTTATTCTTCCACTGAAAAAAATAGTTCTAATTTATAGTGTCATGGATCGTAAGAAATATCTTCTTTATTGTAGCAGATGGTAACTTTAAAGCAGGCTGAAAGTAAAGCAAAATGCAACTTAAGGTGTATTCTGCTTTACTTTCAACTGGCTTTTAAGTGGTCACCTATCTCTAAAATTGAAGACAGGCTATGGAGTTAAGGGTTAAGACAGGTGGTAGCACCCATTTCTCCATAAATACACCTTTTTATACCTAATTATTCATACACTAAACAAAGTAGTTCTCAACTAGGAAGTCCTGAACATAATTTTTCCAGAAGAATACTCCTTATGACACATTCTGCTTTACTTCAATCCTGTTTGAGGTGGTCACCTGAGTCTTAAAAAACCTAGTAAGCTAAAGACACATTCTACATTACTTTACGCCTGCTTTAAGCTACCACAATTTTATTATGCTAAAATATAACAATATAAACAATATTTCTTTTGGTACATAATTTTTTTGACTTTTTTTTTCAGTGGATAAATTAATTTATTGTAACAAGAGCTGTCGGAGAACAGCAAAGCTCGCCTAATTAAACCTTTCTTAAATAGGTAACTATCAAAAGAAAAGTGATTCAGTACATTGATATTCAAGCCACAGGGAACCTCCATTCAAAATATCAACTTCCTAATGCAAATATGCCATGTAGTATATGTGCATTCCAATACTTACTCCTCAACTAACTTTGAAATTTCAGTCCCAAAACTCTAAGTCCACAAAAGGTGAATTTTTGACTTTTTTAAAAAAATATTAACTACGCAACATCAATGTTCAACCCACAGGGCACCTCCAATCCAAATATCAGCTTCCTAACACAAATATTTCATGTAGTATTAGTGCATTACAACTCTTACCCCAAAACTTTAACCATGAGAAATCAGCTGAAAAACCTAAGTCCTCAACAGGGGAAATTTTGACTAAATTTAAACTTTTTTTTAATTTTAACTACGCAACATCAATGTTCAACCCACAGGGCACCTCCATTCCAAATATCAGCTTCCTAAAACAAATATTTCATGATGTATTAGTGCATTACAACACTTACCCCAAAACTTTAACCATGAAAAACCAACGCCGACGCCGGGGTGATTCCATAAGCCCCCCCATTCTCCGAATAGGCGAGCTAAAAATGCATATCTATAGAGTAAAGGGTTATGATGAGAAAGTAGAGACAAATAAGAAGTTTCTGCAATGGAAACATCAGTGCAATGGAAATGTCAGGAGACCCAATAAACATGCCTTTAATTCATTTAGCCACAGATGAACATAGTTCCAATTTATAAAGTCATGAATATAAACCATAACAAAAAAATTTCTACATCTTAGCAAATTGTAGCTTAAAGCAGGCTGAAAGTTTCAGCCTGCTTTAAGCTAAAATCTGTAAGGCTATATAAACTATTTGTAATGGTAATTGTTCATGAGGGTATAAACTGGAAATTTTCTTCAGTGGTGGAATAAATTAAATACGCTAAAAGTCACTTCTATGGGGGAAAGGGTTAAAATACAAACACAGCAGACAAGGCTTACGGACAAAAAGCAACACTAAACAAATAGAAAATCTTTAATATACAATTTATTTTCTTCAAAAACAGCAAAGTTGCACACACCAGATTGCTACAAAGTTGCACACACCAGAATGCTACATTTGTCAAGTTTATTCCTACAAACAAAACCCAGTCATTTAGACACATTACGTGTAAAGTAAAGTACAGTAAAACCTCGCTATGACTACCACTAAAATGAAAGCTAATTGATTGTATAATAGAGAGGTGACAGCTTAAAATAAGGTGAAAGTGAAACAGAAAGCTCCTAAAGGAGCTTACTGTTTCACTGTCACCTTGCTTTAAGCGGTCACCTACCATATACACCCTTATAATTAACATAATTTAGTGGTCGTAATAGAGAGGTTTTACTGTACATGTGTATATCATAATTATACACTTGTATATTGTGTATGGTAAAATGCCATCCAAAAGAAGGCTGCTTAACCCTTAGCCCGCCAAATAAATTATCGTCTGCTATATTTCTCGTCGGCTTCAAGTTTCAAAGTGCTTCAAAGTTGCTCAAAATTGCTGAAAATGGTGTCAGGGTGTCAAACAGCTTGGATCCGGATGAGACGCCGAGTTACTCGGCGTCTCATCCAGATCCAAGCTGTTTGCATATGGAGCTATAGTCGTGAGTGGCAGGCTAAGGGTTAAAGCATGAAATGAAAGTAAAGCAAAAATATCCTTTTTGAGCTTTCTGCTTTACTTTTATCTTACTTTAGTCAATGAGTCTTCTGTTAAATGGTGAAATGGATTTGTGAATATGTGAGCCATGTAATGGGAAATATGAAGAAACAAAAAAAGTATTGCCCAATTGAACACTAGTGATGCATAAACACATTCTTTTCAAATAGTATACTTGTACTTGTGAAGAGTACAACTGTCCTATGCCTTGTAGACCTAGAGCAGAGAGCTCTGATCAGGATCTCGCCCATTTTGTAATTCTGGAAAATATTATAAAGACCCTAATTCAATCCTAAATGCAACTGCCTTATAAAAAGTTAACTTAACCCTTAGCCTGCCACTCACGACTATAGCTCCATATGCAAACAGCTTGGATCCGGATGAGACGCCGGGTAACTCGGCGTCTCATCCGGATCCAAGCTGTTTGACACTCGGACAACATTTTCAGCAATTTTGAGCAACTTTGAAGCACTTTGAAACTTGAAGCAGACGAGAAATATAGCAGACGACAATTCATTTGGCGGGCTAAGGGTTAAATTATCAAGCACCTTCTTCACTATGTTTCCAATAACCCTACATTGTGACTCTTCATTAGAATTGTCTATTTAACCCATTGCCCCATAAATATGCCTTTTTTTTTACTCCCTTCATTTATTCCTCCACTTAAGAAAATATTTCCAATCTATATAGTCAAGAATATGTACTCTAAGGCATAGTTTCTATATCCTAGCAGACGGTAGCTTAAAGCAGGCTGAAAGTAAATCAAAATGCGCCTTTAGGCGCATTCTGCTTTATTTTCAGCCTGCTTTAAGTGGTCACTTGTCTTCAATACTAGAAACAGGCTAAGGGGTAATGCATTAAGGTCACAATATTGGTTTTAACATTTGAAAGACTGTCCTACTATGAAGCTATGGTCACTATATAGCTCTGTCAAATGAGATACATGGTGAATTTGATTGGGCAATGTGCTAGCATTGTGGTCTGGCTTTACACAGTGTGCAGTACAAAAGAGCTATGTTCCTTACCACAGCTCATTATAACAGTCTTACTTACCACAGATCATAACTTAGTCTTAAACTTCAATTAACAATAAAAAATAAAGTACATGGCTGTACTTAAATACTCATAAATAAAACAAACTTACAGTAAAAAAAATTGTTAAGCAGTCACCTAAATCATGATAAATTGGCACAGATAAAAGCTTAGTGCAGGAAAAAAGGTAATGCAGAAAGCTCCTATAAAAGCTTTCTGCATCACTTTCCCCCTTCATTAAGCAATAACTTGTCTTTGAAGATCTCAATGTCTTAACATTTAGTGGCCACTTAACCCTTTGAATCCTAGTCCCGCATATAGGCGTCCTTATCAAACAGTATACATGTGAATTGTACACTTGTCCTATGAAAACAGTGAAGACCCAGATCAGAGGGCTCCAAAAGGAGCCCTCTGATCAGGGTCTTCACTGTTTGTCATAATGCCAAACACTGACAAAAACAACCCTTAAAAGTCAGAAATGGACTAGAATAAAATGGAAACTGGAATTGTCCATTTAAAGTTTTAGGGAGGAAAGAGTTAACACAGGTTTTACTTCATAAATCTTAAGCTTGAAACAATGAAATGATCTCTGAACAGTGCAAACATGGTAAACAAGCATTTTGAATATATACGAGGGTACTATCGCGAGTTGAATTTTGTCACTCTTTACCATTGAAAAATTGTGCAGATTCTGGTTATAAAAGCAGTATTTTAATGCAGCAGCTGATCTAGGTCCCGAGCTTTTCACCCTTTCTCGGGGCTGTAGATGCATGTAAGAGAGAGTAAAACCAATCTCCAACATTTTTGCCTTTTTCTTCACCATAACCATAAGGTGTGACGACTGATTAGATCCATCTCTTCAAGTCGCAGCATAAGATTTGATGCAGACATATAGGTTTTAGTTTTTTAAATACTCCCCTTATCTGTGGCCCTATTTTCTCTAATAAAGTGTTTTCATTGTGTAAAAGACGTGAAGCTTTAAGTGAATAATTCCTGTTTCCAATTAAACTAAGTTCTGTGAAGAATAGGTCAAGGTGTCAAACTGTTATATTTTCAGCACTAATAAGAATATCCCTTTACAACCGTTATTCGAACACAACCAAAAATCGAACACCTGAATCATTTCGCGTGACATCTATGGTTACAAACAAATTTGCATTACCGCGCATGGCATTTTGACAGCAACACCGGTAGAATTGTCAAGAACAAAAAATCGGCAAAAAAGAGCAGTAAACAGGTACGAGGGGCCTTCATTTAATTATGTCACTAGGACCGTTATAGGCGCAATATGAGATTCATGCATATTTCGGTCATTCTAACCTAAAAATACATTTCTCTTCGATAGAAATATATTAGTTTCGTGTTTAATTTTGAATTTTAAAAGGAGAAAACAGCCCTGTTTTAGGTACACCCCGCAAACACTGTAACACGCTTACATTGAGAGATGGCACAGCATAAAGACTTATTTTTCTTATATAAAAGGGACGGAAACCATTAATAAGAACTATATTGCGGTGAATAAAACGGGTGGTGTAGCTCGGGTATCGTTCTATTTTCCAGGAAATCATTTACCATTATACACGTGAGGGGAAATCTACAATTTTATTTATGAGGCATTTCTTTAAATTCGGATTGCAGGTTTATATTTTGCATAGTATTTCTTCTTTTTTTCAGTATATTGACTTTATAAACCCTCCTCATAACTTTTCGGTTGATTGGTGTCTGATTTTAAGTAACGCGTGATCGGATTTAGAACGTTATTGCATTTAAAACTTTTTCCCACGCTTTTCAGTATTTCACAATAACCTATCTAAATCTTTATTTACTCATCATCTGGCGATAGAATTATTAGCACTTGTTGCTTATAATTATAAATCACTTTAAGCCAGCTCAAAAATGTGTAATTTGTATATATTTCTGCTTTTCGTCAAGGATTTTACAACGTTTTTCATGAGTATGTAGTATTATTCTCAATGAAAAGAGGAGGTGCCCACCAAACAAAACACACTATATCTTTACACTCCCGTATCAAAAGCATATGATCTGAACCCGATATTTTACCAACACTGTTGGTTATATATTTATGTGCATGTCTTGTGTGCTGTTTTAGTAGATCACCCACAGCAGCAGCTTTAACTTTGGCACCCACCAAATTGAAAAGTGGCCGTCCTTAAGTAAACGTAGTAATCTTAAAATTGTTTGTTTTGATTGGAAATTGTCATTCATTACACTGCAAATCTTCTATTTATCAAATAAAGTTCGAAGTATACATTATGAAATCAACATCTTCAAAATTATTTGACCTTTACCGTAAGCCTTATTTCACCGTACACCCATTACATTCACTACAATAGCCAGTGCCTATGACTGGACGAACTTAAATCTTCCATAACTTCATATCTACATGACGGATTGAAACGAAATTATCAGACAATATGTCCATTTGCTCCATTGTTGAAAATCTCTCAGTATAAATAATGCATTTACATCTAACCCCAAATTTCCCAATGAATAATTATGCCACAAACTACATTTTCTGTAAACAAAAATTACCAGTGGTGTATCGGCTGCCAAGCTTTTACATTTACCTCATTCCTAGTGGTCCGGATTAATTATATTGAGGGTTCAGACCACTAAATTTGATCAAATCTCAAACTAGGGGTCCTTATCACTTTTTTCACTTTTTTTTATTCCTAATTGTGTTTCATATAAGAAGTAACAGGGAATAAACAAAATATTTGTTTATCTTACAGGTTCCAGTACACTAGGTTTTTTTTTAGAAAAATGTGTTCAACAACTTTAAGAAATTTCTTTTATGTTTTAGATGCTTTTTACAGCAAGAAGGAGACCCCTTCGAATGCCCTGTCTGTAGCCGTTAACAATTGATACTTTATGTCTAAACTACTGTAAATTACATGTAAAACAATTTGACTTTTACTTTTTATGAGGTTACAGACTCCTGTTTTATGTTTTGTCTGACATTTCACGAACAAACACTTACCCTGGACTACATATAGTAAACATTTCGTGGTGTCAAACTTGCTGTTCGAATTTAGGTTGCCTTCCCACTGAGAATGAGGTAAGCGTTTACATTGTTAGAGAACCGATTTGAGTTGCAATAACTTACCCATCGTATTATATAAGTTGAAAATGACAAATATATCCAGTATCTATGTAAACAAGAATATCGTTCCCAATGATGGATGCTCCCCACAAAGAAAAAGCCCAAGGTATAGCATGTTTAGTAGGTGAACACAGTAACAAGTTTCATCAACTTACGATGTAACATTCAGGAGATATGCTTCGGACAAAAATGAATTTATTATGTTAAAGGGAGGCAATTCAATATTTGGAGATGACAGAGTTATAATTCTTGTGTACTACACTTCTTTTTGTCATCCGCTAACACAGTATCAAGGTTCAAGTTACAGTGCGGCAGAAAATTTGATTTTTTAAAAGAATTATGTAGAAAAAGAGAGATAATTCAATATTGGGAGATGGCAGAGTTATGGTTCTTGAGTACAGCACTCTTTCTGTCATCTCGTATCACTGTATCAATTTTCATCAACTTACAATGCAATGCTCAGATATGCTCCAGAAAAAAATTGATTTTTTTAAATAGAAAAGGGGAGATAATTAAATATTGGGAGATGACAGAGTCATGGTTCTTGTGTACTGCACCTCCTTATGTCATCACCTATCACTGTATCAAGTTCCATTAACTTACGGTGTAGCAGTCAAGAAATATACTCCAGACAAAATTGTTTTGTATTTTTAGAAAAAGGGAGATAATTCAATATTGGGAGTTGACAGGTACCGTTTTTGTGTACTGCACTTCCTTGAGTCATCCTCTATCACTGTTACAAGTTTCATCAACTTTCAGTGTAACGGTCCAGAGATATGCTCCGGACAAAATTGATTTTTTTTATGAGAAAAAGGGAGATAATTCAAAATTGGGAGATGAGAGTTACAGTTCTTGTGTACTGCACCTCCTCCTGTCATTCTCTATCACTGTATCAAGTTTCATAAACCTACGGTGTACCGTTCAAGAGATATGCGTCGGACAAAAAAGCGTGACGGACGGACGGAAACACGGACGGACGGACAAAGCGGCGACTATATGCTCCCCCACTAAAGGGGAGCATAAAAATAACTTTTATTCACATAGAAATTTGTAATTGACTCGAAGATGCTTAGGTGTTCGAATAATGGTTGTACCGGGATATTTTCCATACATCACTGCCATTGATACTCACTGTAGCAACATACAGCCAATCTCATTTTATTTTGACTGTTTTATTCGATGTGTTCATCATTCAGTCAGCCTGTTAACAGTTCACTCACTGTGATGGAAACAGTTCGTAAATCTTCCCTGATACCTCAGGCCAACAGTTTTGACTGTTCCCAAAAACACACATGAAATTACTGTGTAATGCATGCTGTTACTTGATGCAATATGAAAATAATCTTTCTGAATTATTTTTTCTCTGCATAAAGCAGTCACTTATTGTATGAGATCTCTCTTCTTCAGTGGTCAATTACGGTAACACAAAATTGACTGATTGATTTATTTTCCCAGGCACCAATGTACAGTGAAACCTCTCTATTACGACCACTAAAACAGGGCTTTTTAATTTCATAAAATACAGGTGACAGCTTAAAGCAAGGTGAACATAAAACAGAAAGCTCCTGCAGGAGCTTTCTGTTTTACGTTCACCTTGCTTTAAGCAGTCACCTGCCTAAATTACCTGCTAACTTACACAATTTAGTGGTCGTTATAGAGGGGTTTTACTGTAATTCTTCCTTAACTCTTTCCTCCCTAAAACTTCAAATGGTCAATCCCAGTTTCCATTTTAGTCTAGTCCATTTCTGACTTTTAAGGGTTGTTTTTGTCAATATTTTGCATTTTGACAAACAGTGAAGACCCAGATCAGAGAGCTCCTTACGGAGCCCTCTGATCTGGGTATTCACTGTTTGCATAGGACAAGTGCACTTTTCACATATATACTGTTTGAAAAGGACGCCTATATGCGTGACTAGGGTTCAAAGGGTTAATATTTTATATTTCTGATAAGCTTGACCCGACATCCCCACAATAATGAGCCGATACTGCATGACCAGCTTCAATACATGGCTTTCATAGAATCAACAACAACATTGTTGTCCTTACATCAATGATCCGATGCTGACCTTCTGATAACACACCATAAAACTAAGAACTTGATTTATCCCTCTGTTAAATAGGCACTCAAGTCAGCATACCTCTTGGCTTTGTAAACTCTGGCCCTCGATCCTGATTGCGAGCCAGTTCGACAATGTCTAACATTTTTTCTATTTTTGGATCTAAATACACACCACACCACTCGGTAACTGTGTCCGAGAAGAATAATGATTTTAGAGACAGCTGGAACTTCGTCTTCAACTGTTTCAGACTCAGGAGGATTCTGTAAGATATAGAGACAAGTCTATCACTGTACATTCAATAAAGCATGGATGTTCATAATCCTTAACTTTGACTGTTTCACCCATTACCTCATAGCCTGTTTCAAGTTTTGAAGACAGGTGACCACTTAAAGCAGGTTGAAAGTAAGCAATGCACCCTTCAGATGTAATCTGCTTTACTTTCAGCCTACTTTCGGTTTCCATCTGCTAGCACATAGAAACTATTTCATAAAGTGCATATTCAGGACTGTATTAAGTGTAAATAATTTCTATAGCTAGGGAAAAATTAAAAGCATAAAAAGGCATATGGGTTAATGGAGAAACCAGGTAATGCAGAAAGCTCCTGATTAGCTTTCTGTTTTTTTACTTTGGTCCTGCAATGACACTTTTTACCACAAAATGATTCAATTATGTATTTGGTCTTGTGATACACAAAAACACAACTTTATATTTGAAATTATTCTTGGAATATTGATTATCCTATTAATCTACAAATACACTTTCTTATGCCTTTAATGTATTCCTCCACTGAAGAAAGTATTTCAAATTTATAAAGTCACCAGTATGTACAATATTGACTATTTTGTATATTCTAGCAGATGGTAGCTTAAAGCAGGCTGAAAGTAAAGCAGAAAGTCCCTTAACCCTTTGAACCCTAGTCCCGCATATAGGCGCCCTTTTCAAACAGTGTACATGTGAATAGTAAACTTGTCCCATGCAAACAGTGAAGGCCCAGATCAGAGGGCTCCGAAATCAGGGTCTTCACTGTTTGTCATGATGTCAAACATTGACAAAAACAACTCTTAAACATCAGAAATGGACCAGACTAAAATGGAAACTGGAATTTAAAGTTTTAGGGAGGAAAGAGTTAAGGTGCATTCTGCTTTACTTTCAACCACTTGTATTAAATACTGAACATGTGTTTTCTATAGAGTGGTTACTTCATACAAGATTGACTGTAACTTAACCCATTACTCCATAGACTGTTTCTAGTTTAGAAAACAGGTGACCAATTAAAGCAGGTTGAAAGGAAAGCAGAGTGCGCCTTACGGTGCATTCTGCTATACTTTCAGCCCGCTTTAACTCTTTCCTCCCTGAAGCTTTAAATGAACAATTCCAGTTTCCATTTTAGTCTAGTCCATTTCTGACTTTTAAGGGTTGTTTTTGTCAATGTTTGGAATTATGACAAACAGTGAAGACCCTGATCAGAGGGCTCCTTTCGGAGCCCTCTGATCTGGGTCTTCACTGTTTGCATAGGACAAGTGTACTGTTCAAAGGTACACTGTTTGAAAAGGACGCCTATATGCGGGACTAGGGTTCAAAGGGTTAAAGCAGGTTGAAAGGAAAGCAGAGTGCGCCTTACGGTGCATTCTGCTATACATTCAGCCCGCTTTAAGCTACCATCTGCAAGGATATACAAAATATTTTTATGGTGCATATTCACGACTATATGAAAGGAAACTAATTCTTTGGTGGAAGAATACATTTAACCCTTTACCTCATAGAAGCGACTTTTAGCGCATTTAATTTATTCCTACGCTGAAGAAAATAGTTCCAATTTATACCTTCGAAAATAAAAATCATAAGAAATGTTTTCTATATTCTAGCAGATAATAGCTTAAAGCTGGCTGAAAGTAAAGCAGAATGCGCCTCAAGGCGCATTCTGCTTTACTTTCAACCTGCTTTAAGTGGTCACATATCTTTAAAACTAGAAACTGGCTATTGGGTAATGGGTTAAGGTACAACAGGCATATTTATGGAGCAATGGGTTAAATGCCAAACAGATGAACAAATTTAAAGTCATACTTAGTAGCCTGTGACAACAGTGCCTCAACATGCATTGGGTTTGTAAAATTGCGCCGCATGTTATACTCATTCATCCATGACAATCTCCTGCAAATAGAAATGAAATAAACATGTCATACTGTTAGTCTATTCCATGACATTCGATGACACAACAGATGACTCCTAAAGGACCTTTCAAAATCACAAATGATACATAAGGCAAGCTCAGACTATAACCTGGGGCCCGTTTCATAAAACTTTGTACGACAAAAATGATCGTAAGTCAGATTATAAAAGTATCAACTATTATTTATTTCTCCATATAATCCTGTCTTGTGACATCATTTTGGAATCGTCTTTTCAAGACGATTCCAAAAAGATGTCACAAGACAGGATTAGATGGAGAAATCAAAAATTAAATGTATTTTAAAGTTTAGACTTACGATCGTTTTTGTCCTACGAAGTTTTATGAAACGGGCCCCAGGTTAGTCTTGATCAAACAGCATTTCATCTGGATCAAAACTATTTTACACTGATATGTCCACAGAGAAATGTTGTAGATGATTAAATCCTTTACTCCCTAGCCTGTTTCTAGTATTGCAGATACGTTTCCAGTTAAAACAGGTTAAAAGGAAAGCAGAATATGCCTTATACCATTACCCCATAAATACACCTTTTATTCCTGCATGAAAGAAAATAGTTCCATTTCATACAGTCATTTATATGTATCTTAATAAATAGTTTCAATATCCTAGTGGACAGTAGCTTAAAGCAGTTTGAAAGTAAAGCAGAATGTGCCTTACGGTACATTCTGCTTTACTTTCAGCATGCTTCAGGTGGTCACCTATCTTCAAAGCTAGAAACAGGCTATGGGGCAATGGGTTAAGGTGCATTTTGCTTTACTTTCAGCCTGCTTTATGTGGTCACCTATCTTCAAAGCTAGAAACAGGCTATGGGGCAATGGGTTAAGGTGCATTTTGCTTTACTTTCAGCCTGCTTTAGGTGGTCACCTATCTTCAAAGCTAGAAACAGGCTATGGGGCAATGGGTTAAAGTGCATTTTGCTTTACTTTCAGCCTGCTTTAGGTGGTCACCTATCTTCAAAGCTAGAAACAGGCTATAGGGCAATGGGTTAAAGTGTATTTTGCTTTCCTTTCAGCCTGCTTTAGGTGGTCACCTATCTTCAAAGCTAGAAACAGGCTATAGGGCAATGGGTTAAAGTGCATTTTGCTTTCCTTTCAGCCTGCTTTAGGTGGTCACCTATCTTCAAAGCTAGAAACAGGCTATAGGGCAATGGGTTAAAGTGCATTTTGCTTTCCTTTCAGCCTGCTTTAGGTGGTCACCTATCTTCAAAGCTAGAAACAGGCTATGGGGCAATGGGTTAAAGTGCATTTTGCTTTACTTTCAGCCTGCTTTAGGTGGTCACCTATCTTCAAAGCTAGAAACAGGCTATAGGGCAATGGGTTAAAGTGTATTTTGCTTTCCTTTCAGCCTGCTTTAGGTGGTCACCTATCTTCAAAGCTAGAAACAGGCTATGGGGCAATGGGTTAAAGTGCATTTTGCTTTACTTTCAGCCTGCTTTAGGTGGTCACCTATCTTCAAAGCTAGAAACAGGCTATGGGGCAATGGGTTAAAGTGCATTTTGCTTTACTTTCAGCCTGCTTTAGGTGGTCACCTATTTTCAACGCTAGAAACAGGCTATGGGGCAATGCGATAAGGTGCATTTCGCTTTACTTTCAGCCTGCTTTAGGTGGTCACCTATTTTCAAAGCTAGAAACAGGCTATGGGGCAATGGGTTAAAGTGCATTTTGCTTTACTTTCAGCCTGCTTTAGGTGGTCACCTATTTTCAAAGCTAGAAACAGGCTATGGGGCAATGGGTTAAGGTGCATTTTGCTTTACTTTCAGCCTGCTTTAGGTGGTCACCTATCTTCAAAGCTAGAAACAGGCTATTGGGCAATGGGTTAAGGTGCATTTTGCTTTACTTTCAGCCTGCTTTAGGTGGTCACCTATCTTCAGAGCTAGAAACAGGCTATGGGGCAATGGGTTAAGGTGCATTTTGCTTTACTTTCAGCCTGCTTTAGGTGGTCACCTATTTTCAAAGCTAGAAACAGGCTATGGGGCAATGGGTTAAGGTGCATTTTGCTTTACTTTCAGCCTGCTTTAGGTGGTCACCTATCTTCAAAGCTAGAAACAGGCTATGGGGCAATGGGTTAAGGTGCATTTTGCTTTACTTTCAGCCTGCTTTAGGTGGTCACCTATCTTCAAAGCTAGAAACAGGCTATGGGGCAATGGGTTAAGGTGCATTTTGCTTTACTTTCAGCCTGCTTTAGGTGGTCACCTATCTTCAAAGCTAGAAACAGGCTATGGGGCAATGGGTTAAGGTGCATTTTGCTTTACTTTCAGCCTGCTTTAGGTGGTCACCTATCTTCAAAGCTAGAAACAGGCTATGGGGCAATGGGTTAAAGTGCATTTTGCTTTACTGTACTAAATCTTTGTTAATTATACTCAGTATCATCTGAACTCACCCTTCACTGTGTAAGAAGTCCTCGTATGCTGTTTCTAACCTCAGCATTTCGATAGTGTTCATGTACACATCAGAGCCAGGAAAGTCACACACTGGAATGGTTTTTCTGTAACATATACAGTGGAGAAAACGTTATTCTTTCCCGTTTAAACGCAAACGCAGTGCACTAAAATGTAGAAAATAGCAACTTTTGGATATTTCCACCTATTCATTTTAATCTGAGTGGCAAACAGTTCGGAGCCTGATCAGACGCCGGGTTACCCGGCGTCTGATCTGGCTCCAATCTGTTTGCAATGGAAATGATAGATTTAGCGTAAACGCCTTTATTGGAAAAGAATAACATTTTCTCCACTGTAACACAATCATATGTCTATGGGGTAATCTTCCAACTTGACCAATCTGAGTACAATGTACTACCACAGTTTAAGCTTTCTACAGGGGCCTGTTTCATACAAGAGGGCCTGAAGGCCCTGATATCGCTCACCATTTGTAATAAAGCCTGATAGCTTTACCTTTGAATTTCACCCTTTTTATTCTAAATCCATTCCAGTTTGTCGACCTACTCTAGTATAGTAGAGTACATCAAAGGCAGATAACTAGTGCCTAAACAATACTGAAATGAAGCCTTTTTCTAGCATTTCAAAGTATATCAAGGGCAGGTATCTATTGCCACAATTATTAGATTTCAACAATAAATGCACTCCTTCGAGAACGTATAGCTATATACTTTGTGTACAAGAATGATGAAAATCCATTAAAAACTGTAGTCGCAAGAGTGTAAACACTGTAAAATATGGCATTTTCAGCAATTCAAAGGTAGATAACTCTTGATCTATTTGTCCAATTTCCACCATAGTTACCCTTTATTGAACTCTTAAGGTCATATACAATCTGTGCAAGTTTGAGAGAGCTTGGATAAATATTGTGGCCTCTAGAGCATAAACACTGTTAAATATGTCATTTTCAGCAATTCAAAGGTAGATAACTCTTGACCTATTGGTCCGATTACAACCATAATTGAATTCATTCGAAGTCTTATGGTAATATACAATCTGAGTAAGTTTGAGAAAGATTGGATAAAATTTGTGGCCTCTAGAGTGTAAAAACCCTTAAATATGGCATTTTCAGCAATTTAAAGGTATATAACTCTCGACCTTTTAGTCTCATTTCAACCATAATCAAACTCATCTGAACTCTTTTAGTGATATACAATCTGAGCAAGTTTGAGATAGATTGGATAAAAATTGTGAACTCTAGAATGTAAACACAGTTAAATATGGCATTTTCAGCAGTTGAAAGGTAGATAACTCCTGATCTATTTGATCGATTTCAACCAAAATCGAACTCATCCGAACTCTTATGGTGATATACAATCTGGGCAAGATTTAGAAAGATTGGGTAAATATTGTGGCCTCTAGAGTGTAAACACTGTTCAATATGGCATTTTCAGCAATTCAAAGGTTGATAACTCATGACCTAATTGTCCGATTTCAGCCATAATCGAACTCATTCGAACTCTTATGGCAATATACCATCTGAGAAAGTTTGAGAAAGATTTAATAAATTTTGTGGCCTCTAGAGTGTAAACACTAAAATTGTTGACGACGGACGACGCACGACGGACATTCAAGGATTGCAAAAGCTCACCCTGAGCTAGCTCAGGTGAGCTAAAAACTTCTTACGACAAATGTTGTTGTAAGTCAGATTATAAAAGTTTCAATTTTTATATATTTCTCCATCTAATCCTGTCCTGTGACATCTTTTTGGAATCGTCTTGAAAAGACGATTCTAAAGAGATGTTACAAGACAGGATTAGATAGAGAAATCATAAATTAAATATATTTTTAAAGTTTTGACTTTAGACAACATTTGTCGTAAGAAGTTTTATGAAACGGGCCCCTTTACTATGTGAAAACAGTGCAGACCCAGATCAGACAGCTCCTGAAGGAATGTACTACCACAGCTTAACCCGTCTCGTGTACTCTTTGTAAAACAGTGCAGACCCAGAGCAGACAGCTCCCTTACTTTGTAAAACAGTGCAGACCCAGAGCAGACAGCTCCTGAAGGAATGTACTACCACAGCTTAACCCGTCTCGTGTACTCTTTGTAAAACAGTGCAGACCCAGATCAGACAGCTCCTGAAGGAATGTACTACCACAGCTTAACCCGTCTCATGTACTCTTTGTAAAACAGTGCAGACCCAGAGCAGACAGCTCCCTTACTTTGATAAACAGTGCAGACCCAGAGCAGACAGCTCCTGAAGGAATGTACTACCACAGCTTAACCCGTCTCGTGTACTCTTTGTAAAACAGTGCAGACCCAGATCAGACAGCTCCTGAAGGAATGTACTACCACAGCTTTTAACCCGTCTCGTGTACTCTTTGTAAAACAGTGCAGACCCAGAGCAGACAGCTCCCTTACTTTGAAAACAGTGCAGACCCAGATCAGACAGCTCCTTCAGGAGCTGTCTGATCTGGGTCTACACTTTTTAGCTCACCTGAGCTAGCTCAGGGTGAGCTATTGCAATCCTTGATTGTGCGTCGTCCGGGCGTCAACAAGTTTAGTGTTTACACTCTAGAGGCCACAATATTTATCCAATCTTTCTCAAACTTGCTCAGATGGTATATTGCTATAAGAGTTCGGATGAGTTCGATTATGGTTGAAATCGGACAAATAGGTCATGAGTTATCTACCTTTGAACTGCTGAAAATGCCATATTTAACAGTGTTTACACTCTAGAGGCCACAATATTTATCCAATTTTTCTAAAACTAGCCCAGATTGTATATGACCATAAGAGTTTGGTTGAGTTTGATTATGGTTGAAATCAGACAAATAGATCAAGAGTTATTTACCTTTGAATTGCTGAAAATGCCATATTTAACAGTGTTTACACTCTAGAGGCCACAATTTTTATCCAATCTATCTCAAACCTGCTCAGATTGTAAATGACTATAAGAGTTCAGATGAGTTTGATTATGGTTGAAATCAGACTTATAGGTCGAGAGTTATCTACCTTTGAATTGCTGAAAATGCCATATTTAACGATGTTTACACTCTAGAGCTCACAAATTTTATCCAATCTTCCTCAAACTTACTCAGATTGTATATTGCCATAAGACTTTGGATGAGTTCAATTATGGTTGTAATCTGATCAATAGATCAAAAGTGATCTACCTTTGAATTGCTGAAAATGATAATATTTAACAGTGTTTACACTCTAGAGGCCACAATATTTATCCAAGTTCTCTCAAAATTGCTCAGATTGTATATGACCATAAGAGTACGAAAAAGGGTGATTATGGTTGGAATTGGACAAATAGAGCAAGAGATATCTACCTTTGAATTGCTGAAAATGCCATATTTTACAGCGTTTACACTCTTGCAACTACAGTTTTCAATGGATTTTGATTATACTTGTACACAAAGGATGTAGCTATACGTTCTGGAAGGAGTGCAATTATTGTTGAAATGTAATCATTGTGGCAACAGTAACCTGCCCTTGATATACTTTGAAATGCTAGAAAAAGGCTTCATTTCAGTATTATTTAGGCACTAGTTATCTGCCTTTGATGTACTCTACTATACTACAATAGGTCGACAAACTTGAATGGATTTAGAATAAAACGGGTGAAATTCAAAGGTAAAGCTATCAGGCTTCATTACAAATGGTGAGCGATATCAGGGCCTTCAGGCCCTCTTGTTTCTTATAGGATCTATCTAACACGCTTTCATTGGGGAAGTTTTCCTTATCTAATTAGCCATTGTAATAGTTCAGGTGATAAATTTCAGTATAGATCCTAATCAATACATGCTAGCTGAGATACTTGGCATCTCATCTGGGTCCAAAAAGTTTGCAAATTTCAGTCAATTTTAATACAGGGGGAAAAGTATTTAAAAGCATTAAATAGTTTATTCTGAACTAACAAGTTCACAAACTCATGCAGACAGAACTGTATCACATGTCTACATACCCTTCAAATGGATTCAAGGGTAATTCACACTGAAACTTCAATTGCTTGGAGACAGAAATATGGATGTCGGAAGTGAAAGTACCTGAAATATGGAAGCATAATTCAATGTCATATTATTATCCCATTACCTCATAGATTGTTTCTAGATTTGAAGATATGTGACCACTTAAAGCAGGTTGAAAGTAAAGCAGAATGCGCCTTAGGGCGCCTTCTGCTCTACTTTCAGCCTGCTTTAAGTTATTATCTGCTAAAATATAGATAATATTTCTTTTCAAACATGTTCATGACTGTATATATTAAAATTATTTCCCTCAATGGAGGATATATTTAAAGGCGTAAAAAGGAGTATTAATGGAGTAATGGATTATGAGTATAAAATCAGCAGTCTTTTATAGGAAGGGGTATTTCACTCTTTCACTGCAATGGTGCAATCATCTTTATTTTCAAACAGTTTGGATCCAGACAAGACATCCCATTACGCAGGTTCTTATCGGGATACCAACTGTTTGACATTCATTTCAACAGTTATTAAGTCAAACTACAAGGACTTTGATTTTTTATTAAATGGCAGACAACAATTTTTTAGCAGATGACAATATGGCAGTGAGAGAGTACTGGTATATAGGTACCCATTGGCTGTTGATGGTTTCCCTTCTCTCTCCCCAACTTGCTATATTGTTTTATCTGAGTAATGGTACTGTACCATACCTCATTAATCCAATAAATATCACTTTACTTTCCCAAAACACAACATAACGAGGTTTTAGTTTTATAATTTAATATGTAACTACTAATCATTTATTTGCCTTTAGGGCTCATGCAGCTGAATATGTTGGCATATAAACTATCATTACATAAATGTTTGCTGTCTTATCCCCAACACTGATCCACGATACCCGAGCTATGACCAATTTTTTAGAATCAAATCACTCTGTATGTGCAGGCTGAGGTCAAGTAATGCTTGCCTATATGAGTCCGGTCCACTAATACCTGAGCACATCGCAGAGTAACTGTAATTCCGACTGAAGTGCGATTTCCGTCTTCCTTAGATTTATAATCGGGCAAGAAATGCTTGCCTAGGAGAGACACCTTCCTATTCGGGCAATTACGTTTACCTAGGAAAGTATCGATCACTTGCAATCCCACCTTCCTAATCGGGCAAGAAATGCTTGCCTAGGCGAGGAGAGAATTAGTCACCAGTGCATCATAGCACGAGCACCACAGAACACTGCCAGGCAACAAACAGCAATAATCCAATAAATATCACATTAGTCTGTAATCCTTTACCCCATAAGTACACCTTAACTATACCAATACACCTTTTTACACTTCTAATTATTCATACACTAAGATAAGTAGTCCCCACTACAAAGTCTGTCTTTCATCTTTATTGTAATGAGAGGAAAGAACATACCAGTAATGACTCAGGCTTACCTCTCAAAAGAACGGCAAGACAGACAGCTAGTGATGGCAATCCCTGAGGTAGCAATTCACACAGGATGGCATAGTGGTCATATCTGAAACAATTTACCCATTACACCAGAGATACATATTTCATCACATTTAATTTATTCCTCACTGAAGAAAATAGATCTAAGTCCAATTTGTAGTCATACCATAAATATTTGCAATATTCTAGCAGATGATAGCTTAAAGCAGGCTGAAAGTAAAGCAGAGTAAAGCAGTAAGTGACGTAACCCATTAACCCTAGGCCAGTTTCTAGTTTTGAAAATAAGTGATCATTAAAAGCAGGTTTAAAGTAAAGCAGAATGTGCCTTAAGGCACATTCTGCTCTACTTTCAGCCTGCTTTAAGCTATAATCTGCTAGAATATAGAAAATTTATCTTACAATACTTACTCATGACAGTATAAATTGAAACTATTTTCTTAAGTGGAGAAATAAATTAAAGGCTAAAAGGCATTTTTATGGGGTAATGGGTTAAGGCACATTTTGCTTTACTTTCAACCTGCTTTAAGTGGTCATGTGTCTTAAAACTAGAAACGGGCTATATGGTAATGGGATAAGGTACAATGTACATTACTTCCAACCTGCTTTAAGTAGTCACCTGTCTTCTAAATGAAGGATCAGACTATGGGATAAAGGATTAAGAGATGATATGTATTGTTACCTCTGCCAGCCTGTGACAGCGATACCTCTGATGTTATCAAACTTGGACTTGATTCTCTCCACTAGACTCAGCCAGGTGAGATGGTTGTCTATGTGGTACATGATGTTGGTGGCATACACACACGCTCCTGTAGCCCCCTTGAAGGCACTTGCTACCCAAATGTTAGGAAACACCTTGGACAGACGGTCCCATAAATCTGAAGAATAAACTTATGACTAATGTCTCCCTGTACCAAAGGTATCAAATGTTATTTTTTAAAAACCTCTTTTCTATATTCTAACAAATAAAAGCTTAAAGCAGGCTGAAAGTAAAGCAGAATGTGCCTTAAGGCACATTCTGCTTTATTTATAACCTGCTTTAATAGGTCACCTATTTTCAAAACTAAAATCAAGCTATGGGGTAATGGGTTAAGGCACATCCTGCTTAACTTTCAGCCTACTTTAAGATACCAACAGTTACTGCTATGATAAAGAAAAATATTTCTCATGATGCATATATATTGACTGTATAAAGAGGAACGTTTTTCTTCAATGGAGGATTAAACTTTAAGCCTAACAAGAGGGCCATGGCCCACAAGTCGCTCACCTGAGAACATTGTATCTAAGCTGACTGGGCAAGACAATATTGTGATATATATATAGCTATAAAAAGATTTTCCTATACAAGTCTATATAAAACTGATAAGCCCCGGGGTGGGGCCAAATGTGATCAAGGGGTCATAATTTGAACAATCTTGGTAGAGGACCATAAGGCAAAGCTACATGTCAAATATAAATGATCTGGGCCTTACGGTTTCAGAGGAGAAGAATTTTAAAGGTTTTCCCATGAAAAACTGATAAGCCCAAGGGCGGGGCCATTTTTGGCCCAGGGGTCATAATTTGAACAATCTTGGTAGAGAACCATAAGGCAAAGCTATATGTAAAATTTTAAAGATCTGGGCCTTACAGTCTCAGAGAAGAAGATTTTTAAAGGTTGTCCTATATAAGTCTATGTAAAACTGATAAGCCCCGGGGCGGGGCCAAATTTGACCCAGGGGTTATAATTTGAACAATCTTGTAAGAGGACCATAACGCAAAGCTACATGTCAAATATTAATGATCTAGGCCAAACAGTTTCAGAGAAGAAGATTTTCAAAGGTTTTCCTAAGAACAAGAGGGCCATGGCCCTAAATTCGCTCACATGAGGACATTGAAGTTTGTACCTAAGTTGACTGGGCAAGACAACATTTTAATATAACTATAAATGGAGTTATCTTCCAGACAAGAAAACATGACAAAAGTGAATTTTGTTGCCAAGCTTATGACCCTTACCTATGACACATCCTCTTATCAAGCTATTTCCATTTCCTGACAATAAAATATGACAAAGGGGAAAAACTAAATAGTGCTGCCCTTGTGCATGGCATTTTCTCTCATCAATTTCTTTCCATACATAAAATTTCATTACAGTAGCATCAGTAGAACTGAAGTTGTCTTCTTGACAAGAAAATATCACAAAGGGAAATAACTAAAAAAACAATGATGTCAGAGTTATGGCCTTTGCAAATTGCACTTCCTCTCATCAGGCTCTTTCCAAATAGGCAATTTCATTTTACCCATTACCCCATAGCATGTTTCTAGTTTTGAAAATAGGTGGCCACCTAAAGCAGGTTGAAAGTAAAGCAGAATGTGTCTTAACCCTTAGCCTGCCACTCACGCCTATAGCTTTATATGCAAACAGCTTGGATCCGGATTAGACGCCGAGTAACTCGGCGTCTCATCCGGATCCAAGCTGTTTGACACTCGGACAACATTTTCAGCAATTTTGAGCAACTTTGAAGCACTTTGAAACTTGAAGCAGACGAGAAATATAGCAGACGACAATTTATTTGGCGGGCTAAGGGTTAATGCACACTTTGCTTTACTTTCGCATCTTACATTTTCATGACTGTTTAAAGTGGAATTATTTTCTTAAGTAGAGGAATAAATCAAAGGCCTAAAAATGCACATTTATGGGGTAATGGGTTAACAAACGTCAGTATGTGGGGGGAAAGGGTTGAATCCTGGACAAGAAAAAATGAAAAGACATACAGATAACTCTGACAAAACCAATATTAAACATATGTATAAATATGGCATAAGACATAATTACATAACTGTCAGTGGATCACTTCCAGATCCTGTTTCTCTAAGTATGAAGCAGACTGAACCATATCTAAACTTTAGCAGACAACATGTTCAGCTGATCATGACCAGTTCTGTGATACTCCCTACCAGTTCAGAGTTGCATAATATTTGACCTCAGTGGCTAGAGCTCTGGGGCTTACCCTTACCAGACTGAAATGATGTCTGCTTAAAACCTACTGTATGTGAAAAGTGTACAAAAAAACAATTTAGAAAATGTTAAGTTGGTAAATGAGTGGCAAATAGGTTGGATCCAGATTAGATGTAGCATTATGATTATGTTGCATCTGATCTGGATCCAAAATGTTTGCAAATATTGGCTATTTGCCCTTAGTATATTAAGAGTAACTCAGGTAAAATACAGTTTTGCTTCTGCTTCATCAAAAATACTGTGAAACCTGCCTAGAGCAGCACTTAAACTGCGCAGGGTGGCGTCAAGTGTGACCCTAGGGATTTCATTTTAACAAACTATAGAGGGATCGACCAGGAGATTCTACTGTAAAAATATCAAAGCTTAGGGCCTAGTAGTTTTTAGCAAGAAGATTTTTTAAAGTTTTTTGCTTTTTTGCTTTTTCAAGCAGAGTTTTTGCTTTTTCTCTTTCATTTGAACAACTTCTGTAGAGAAGCATCCAAGGAACATCATGAGCAGTTTGAATCCGCCCTACAATCAGCGGGTTCAGAGGAGATGTCGTTTGAAGTAAAAGTGAACGGACAGACGGACGGACGGACGGACGGACGGACGGACAGACGGACGGACGTTCTCACAGTTGGACATTTGTTGGGTATATTTTTTGTTTAAAAGTACCCAACAGTACACTAAAATACCCAACAATAACAATAGGGCAATCACGGAATGAATGGAATCTATTGTTCTCCCTACCCAACAAAGGACCTTTCGTGCGCTCAGACGGACAGACGTACTACGGACGGTGAGCGGTCACAATAGCTCACCTTGAGCCTTTGGCTCAGGTGAGCTAAATACTGATAAGCCCAAGGGCCGGCCATTTTTGGCCCCAGGGTCAAAATTTGAACAATCTTGATAGAAGATCATTAGGTTATGATACATACCAAATATCAAAGGTCTGGGCCTTTTGGTTTCTGAGAAGAAGATTTTTAAAGATTTTCTTATGCATTAAAAGTTGTCTATACGGTCATGTTAGAAAATCAAGTCCCACAGCAAGGGGAATAACTCTAGCCAAACACTTTGAACAAGATTCGTTACCCCTTGTCACTGAAGGTTCTGATAAAGTTTGGTTGAAATCAGGTCAGTGGTTTCAGAGGAGATGTTGTTTGAAAATGTGAACAGACACCGGACGCCAGACGGAATGGGATGACAATAGCTCACCCTGAGCCTAAGGCTCAGGTGAGCTAAAAAGACATATTTATGGGGTAGTGGGTTAAACTGATTTCAGTTGTAAGGTGCATTAAATTTTGTACTCACCTGGTGGTAAGAGGAAGGTGGGCAAGTAGTGCCATATCATTGGTTCTACTAAACTACCCAGGCCAGATTCTACAAATAAAACAATAAAGAATACACTGTAAGATTTGTTATCCACTATCAGTTCTCTAATTAAGATTTATGGAAATTTGACTGAATAAATATCTTAATGAGTGTCAAACAAAGTACAGCGAAACAAAAACTCAGTAATATATTAAAATAAGAACAAAGTACACAAATCAATCGTAAGTGGTGTACAGTGGAGAACAGTTTGGGTAACCCGGCGTCTGATCAGGCTCCAAACTGTTTGCCACCAAGATAAACATGAAATATCAGAATTGTCCAAAAATTGTACTTTTCTACGTTTTAGTGATTTGCGTACGTTTGCGTTTAAACGGGAAAAATAACAGATTCTCCTCTGTAAGCAATACATGTATTAAGCAGCTACAGTATGATTGTGAATACAACAATGTAAATTGTTCTCTTGCTAGATGGATTGTCCATAATTCAATTTAATCCATTTACTCAGAGCAAATTCATTCATACCTGGATATTTAGGCCTCCAGCCTGATCTCGAGGGGCTTCGAAACACTCTGAGCCCCTCCCTTATTTCAAACCGCCCCTGAGGCCTGGGATCAGTGTTTTTAGCTTCTTTGTTTTCACCTATTTTAACACCTGTCACACTTTATTTCTTCTCTCTATCTTCTTTTGAAGTCTCCCTTTCACAACTTTTATTTGCTTTTAATCTGCACGACGCACAACCCCCCATGCTGATAATACACGAAAGTGGAGTCCGGCACTATCGATAGTAGAGATAGATAGATAGATAGATAGATAGCCTTCATCAACACACTGAGATGAAGTCAGTGGGTATACAGTCCTCTCCTGGTATCAAGTGACTACTCAAAATCATGTGATACCCACTGACTTCTCAGTATGTTGATGAAGGCTTTGTGATAAAGCCGCAATATCCAGGTATGGATCAATTTGCTCTGAGTAAATGGATTAAATTGAATTATGATTGTGAAGTTCTAGATAGATCAAAAGACAAACATACATGACAGAAACAAGAATGAAAGCCAGACAGTCAGTCTGAGTCAAAGCATGATACAGCCAGCTAGTCAGACAGAAGCAGACACACAAACAACAAGATAAATTTACAATCAGATACAGTGGAGAATCTGTTATTCTTTCCCAATAAACGCGCTTACGCTAAAACTATTATTTGCAGTGCAAACAGTTTGGAGCCAGATCAGACGTCTGATCAGGCTCCAAACTGTTTGCCACCAAGATAAACAAGAATTATCAGAATTGTCCAAAATTTGTTCTTTTCTACGTTTTAGTGCTTTGCGTTTGCGTACGTTTGCGTTTAAACGGGAAAGAATAACAGATTCTCCACTGTAGGCAGACAGAAGAAAAAACATAATTCACTCCCATTTTCTTCTTTAATCCATTACCCCCAAAATAGCTTGTTTTTAGTATTGAAGACAGATGGTTGCTTAAAGTAGGCTGAAAGTAAAGCAGAATGCTCCTTTAGGAGTATTCTGCTTTACTGTTAGCCTGCTTTAACCCTTTCCCTTATAGAAGCGACTTTTAGCACATGCATTATATTCATCCGCTGAAGAAAATAGTTCCAATATATAGCGTAATGAATATGTGTCATGTTTAGTACTTTCCTTATTCTAGCAGGTAATAGCTTAAAGCAGACTGAAAGTAAAGCAGAATGCGCCTGAAGCGCATTCTGCTTTACTTTCAACCTGCTTTAAGTAGTAACCTATTTTCAATTCTAGAAATAGGCTATCAGGTAAAGAGTTAAGCTACAATCTGCTAGAATAGAGGATTTTTTTCTTACTGTGAATATTCAAGACTGCATAAAGTGAAACTGTTTTCTATAGTGGCACAATCAATGCGAGGACTATAAAGGTGTATTCATGGAGAAATGGGTTATAAATTACAGGGCTCGATAATGGGGGGTATTTCAAAAACTAAAATCTTTATTTCTGCGTAAAACCCCATGTTATCACTACTCATTAGAATCGCCTCTTCAACAATTCTAATGAGTAGAGACAACATAGGATTTGATGCAAAAATAAGTGAGAAAATGTTGGATTTGTGCAGTTTACTACCCCTTATCTGGAGCCCTGAAACTAGCAAACTGTGCAGACAACAGACCTGAGAGGACTGGTAACTCCAGACACCTGAGCATGTCATCCCACATGATGATGGTAAGGTGGGGATATTTCTGTCTGATATACAGACACACAGCTCGTATGTGGTTAAAGAACAGCTGTTGAACACTCCAATTTTCAGTCATCATTTTCTTCTTGCACCGTTCACATACACCCAAGTGGTACACCTGTCATTGAATAAACACCATATACAGTCAAACTTCCATATCTCCAACTCCCTTTACCCTTTAAACCCTAGTCCCGCATATAGGCGTCATTTTCAAACAATGTTCATATGAGTAGTACACTTGTCCTATGCAAACAGTGAAGACCCAGATCAGAGGGCTCCAAAAGGAGCCCTCTGATCAGGGTCTTCACTGTTTGTCATAATGCAAAACAATGACAAAAACAACCCTTAAAAGTCAAAATTGGACTAGACTTAAATGGAAACTGGAATTTTCCATTTAAAGTTTCAGGGAGGAAAGAGTTAACTCGAATTATATGATATTTCGAAACATGAATTTGCCTTATTTCAAGCTCAGTTTAGGTGAACATTTCCGTGTTTCAAAGTTAAAACGCGGCTTAGCCTGGTTTTAACTTTGAAATACGGGTATGTTCGACTTAACCGAGTTTGAGATATCCAAGTTTGACTGTACAAACTTCTTATTACAATGCACATGCTTATGTTTAACTCAATGAACCCTAGCAACGAGTATACTCATCATGAGTAATCAGTGTAAACGTTTAGAGTACACTTGTCCTATGTAAACAGTGAAGACCCAGATCAGAGGGCTGCTAAAGGATCCCTCTGTTTAAGGCCTTTCGCTCTTTGTAAATTTTGCAACATATAACAGAAAACAACCCTAAAGAGTCCAAAATGGACTAGACTTAGTTGGAAACTGGAATTTCAATTTCAAATTTCAGGGGTTCATAAGTTAATGCAGCATATACTTTCTGCATTATTTCTACCCTGCAACAAGTCATCAAATTCAATTTCAAATTCTTTACTTCTGCTTTAACTCTTTCCTCCCTGAAACGTTAAATGGACAGTTCCAGTTTCCAATTTAGTTAAGTCCATTTCTGACTTTTAAAGGCTGTTTTTGTCAATGTTTGGCATTACGGCAAACAGTGAAGACCCTGATCAGAGGGCTCCTTTTGGAGCCCTCTGATCTGGGTCTTCACTGTTTGCACAGAACAAGTGTACTATTGACATGGTCACTGTTTGGAAATGAAGCCTATATGCGGGACTAGGGTTCAAAGGGTTAACCCATTACCCCAAAAATACACCTTTTTACGCCTCTAACTTATCCTCCACTGAATAGTTCCAATTTTAATTACATGTATAATGAATATGCAACATCAGAAATATGATCTATATTCTAGTACATGGTAGCTTAAAGAAGGCTGAAAACAAGAGCCGCATGCGGCCCTAAATCGCTCACCTGAGGACTATTGTGTTATATATTACTCAATGCAAAATGAAGTTTGTCATTGCATGTATGTGGACTGTTGCACGAAGAAGTAATTCGGAATCTAGCTGTTCGTCATTATTACTATATGAGCAAAATGGGAAAATATGGAAATGATATATATAGTGCTAATAAAGGGTCACTTAAACAATATTCATTCAAAATATTATTGAATATCGACAATGGTTTCAGAGAAGCAATTGTTTTTAAAAAAAATCCATCATAAGTCTAAGTAAAACTGATAAGCCCCGGGGCAGGGCCATTTTTTACCATGGGGACATGATTTGAACAATTTTGGTAGAGGACCATAAGGCAAAGCTAAACGCCAAATATAAAAGGTCTGGGCCTTACGGTTTCAGAGAAGAAGATTTTTAAAGGTTTTCCTATATAAGTCTATGTAAAATTGATAAGCCCCGGGGCGGGTCCATTTTTGACACAGGGGTCATGATTTGAAAATTTTTCGTAGAGGACCATAAGGCAAAGCTAGATGCCATATATAAAAGGTCTGGGCCTTAGGGTTTCAGAGAAGAAGATTTTTAAAGGTTTTCCTATATAAGTCTATGTAAAACTGATGATGTAAGTACGGAAATTGACCACGCCCTCTGGTGGCCATGTTTGTTTTTTGACGGATCAAAATTCTTTAAACAATTTTGAAAGTATATTAATTGAGAAACATTTTGGTGAAAACCAAATTGAAATCGGACCAGTCGTTCTTGAGATGAAGATTTATTAAGATATTGTGCATGGTTGCCATGGCAACAAGACCGATTGCCCCACCCACTTTTTTTTTTTCATTTTTTAAGATCACAACTACAGCATGTATTTGACCAAGTTTGGTTAAAATTGGGCCATTGGTTTCAGAGAAGAAGTTGTTTGAAAAAATTGTCAACGGACGACACCGACACCAACACTGACACCAACACCGACACCAACACCGACGTACGGCGACCGATCACAATGGCTCACCTTGAGCACTTTGTGCTCAGGTGAGCTAAAAAGCAGAATGGGCCTTAAATCACATTCTGCTTTACTTTCAGCCTGCTTTACGTGGTCACTTGGTTTCAAATCTAGAAACAAGCTATGGGGTAATGGGTTAAGCAACGAACTTTGTTTCTAGCCACCTGCCTTTGAAAACATTCATGCTACTTTAACCCATTACCCCATAGCCTGTTTCTAATATTGAATATCGATGACCACTTAAAGCAGGTTGAAGTAAAGCAGAATGTGCCTTAAGGCACATTCTGCTTTACTTCCAGCCTGCTTTAAGCTACCATCTGATAGAATAAAGAAAATATTTCTTGTGATACATATTCATGACTGTTTTAATTGGAGCTATATTCTTGAATCGTGGAATAAATTAAAGGCGTAAAAAGGCGTATTTATGGGGTAATGGGTTAATCAGTGGTCAGTTGACAAGCTTGACTGTTTACAGGTATATCACTAATATTTTATTTGATTATTTTTCAATAATATGTTTTCTAATTTATGTTAGTGTAAGCTTCTCGGTCTATTTTAGTGCAATCAGCATTTCTCATAAGCAAAAGATGTAGAGCAAAGAAGATGAATGATCTCACCTCATCAGCTCCTATGTGAAAATACTGTACAGCTGGGTGTAGAGCCAGTATTTGATCTATCATCAGGCTAATGGCAGTGAGAGAATCTGTAAACATACACAAAGTTATAACATATATAGTAAACAAGCTATCATCAGGATAATGGCAGTGAGAGAATCTGTAAACATACACAAAGTTATAACATATATAGTAAACAAGCTATCATCAGGCTAATGGCAGTGAGAGAATCTGTAAACATACACACAAAGTTATATGTAAACATATATAGTAAACAAGCTATCATCAGGCTAATGGCAGTGAAGAGAATCTGTAAACATACACACAACGTTATATGTAAACATATATAGTAAACAAGCTATCATCAGGCTAATGGCAGTGAGAGAATCTGTAAGCATACACACAAAGTTATATGTAAACATAAACAGTAAACAGGCTATCATCAGGCTTATAGCAGTGAGAGAATATGTAAACATACACACAATGTTATATGTAAACATATACAGTAAACAAGCTATCATCAGGCTAATGGCAGTGAGAGAATATGTAAATATACACAAAGTTATAACATATGTAGTAAACAAGCTATCATCAGGCTAATGGCAGTCAGATCTGTAAAACATACACACAAAGTTATATGTAAACATATATAGTAAACAAGCTATCATCAGGCTAATGGCAGTGAGAGAATCTGTAAACATACACACAACTTTATATGTAAACATATATAGTACTGAGTTGTAGATAAGCTTTGTCTTTGAATTGGGTATCAATACACAGATTTTAAAGGAATAGTTTTTTTTTGGAAAATTCATTGGGTATTGCATTGACCACAACCCCATGGTTTCTAATTCATTTGGGTATCCACAGTCCAGAACCCCATGACTTGTAATACAAGAGCCCCATGGGGCATTTTCGCTCACCTGAGAATAACTGACAAAATGGAGATAATTATTTATGTCCAGGAAGGGGTCATTTTTTACCCAAGGGGCATAATTTGAACAATATTGTAAGAGGACCTGTAGATGATGCTATGTGCCAAATATCTAAGATCAGGGTAGTAGGGTTTTAGACAAGAAGATTTTTGTAAGTTTCCATAGAAAAAAAATCTATTTTTAGCTCCTGTGACCTACATATGCAACAGACTGAAACCAGTTGAACAAAATAGGTAAAGGATATCTAGAAGTGTGACCATGCTGAATATCAAAGCTCTGGCCATATTAGTTTCAGAGAAGAAGACGTTTTGAAAATTTCACTATATAACTCTATGTAAATCTGTGACCCCCGGGGCGGGGCCAATTTTGACCCCATGGGGCATAATTTGAACAAACTTGATAGAGGACCTGTAGGCGATGCTATGTGCCAAATATCTAAGCTCTGGCCCTTGTAGTTTCAGAAAAGAAGATTTTTTAAGGTTTCATAGAAAAACAAGAGCCCCATGGGGCATATTTCGCTCACCTGAGATAACTGACAAAATGAAGAAAAAGATTTATGTCCAGGAGAGGGTCATTTTTTACCCAATTGGCATAATTTGAACAACCTTGAAAGAGGACCTGTAGATGATGCTATATGTCAAATATCTAAGATCAGGGTACTAGGGTTTTAGACAAAAAGATTTTTTAAAGTTTCCATTGAAACAATCTATTTTTAGCTCCTGTAACCTTCATATGCAACAGACAGGAAACATTTAAACAAAATAGGTAAAGGACATCTAAAAGTGTCACCATGCCGAATATCAAAGCTATGGCCATATCAGTTTCAGAGGAGAAGACGTTTGAAAATTTCTCTATATAACTCTATGTAAAACAGTGACCCACCGCGGTGGGGCCAATTTTGACCCCAGGGGCATAATTTGAAGAAACTTGATAAAGGACCTGTAGGTGATGCTATGTGCCAAATATCTAAGCTCTGGCCTTTGTAGTTTTTGACAAAAAGATTTTTTAATTTTTATAGAAAAAATATATTTTTCGCTCCTGTGACCTAGATATGAAACAGACCAGAACTATTTGAACAAAATACGTAAAAGATATTCAGAAGTGTCACCATACCAATTATCAAAGCTATGGCCATATTAGTGTCCGAGAAGAAGACATTTAAATTTTCAGTATATAACTCTATGTAAAACTGTGACCCCCGGTGCGGGACCAATTTTGACCCCAGGGGCATAATTTGAACAAATTTGATAGAAGATCTGTAGGCAATGCTATGTGCCAAATATCTAAGCTCTGGCCCTTGTAGTTTCAGACAAGAAGATTTTTTAAGTTTTCATTGAAAAAAATCTATTTTTAGCTTCTGTGACCTAGATATGCAACCGACCAGAACCATTTGACCAAAGTAGGTAAAGGACATCTAGAAGTGTCACCATGCCAAATATTAAAGCTCTGGCCATATTAGTTTCAGAGAAGAAGACGTTTGAAAATTTCACTATATAACTCTATGTAAAACGGTGACCCCCGGGGGTGGGGCCAATTTTGACCCCAGGGGCATAATTTGAACAAACTTGATAGAGGACTTGAAGGTGATGCTATGTGCCCAATATCTAAGCTCTGGCCTTTGCAGTTTTTGACAAGAAGATTTTTTTAAGATTTCCTTATTTTTTCACTTTGGTTGCCATGGCAACCAAAGTTCTGCATTGTTTTTAATTCTTTGAACAAATTTGAAAGAGCTTGACCCAAGAAACATTTCTGTAAAGTTTGGTTGAAATCTGTTCAGCGGTATTGGAGGAGATGTCATTTGAAGCAATTGTTAACGACGATGCACGACGGACAACGCACACCGCACGACGCACAACGCATGACGCCGGACACAGGGCCATCCCAATAGCTCACCTTGAGCCTTTGGCTCAGGTGAGCTAAAAATTGGGTATCAGTAGGAAAATAAACTTGGATTTCCTATCCTTGTCCTTTCAACAGTGCATTCAGGGTATTGTTGTTAACTTTCAGTGTTTACCTTACATAGTTATATATGCAACTTTTGTTTACACACATTTGACTAAAGTAAAAGTTCAGTTGATAACCCGATGAAATTAAAAAGCAATTGAGTATTCATTTGGTTTTTACGCAATCACTTTCAAATAATTGGGTTTCCTTTTGCTTTTGTTGGGTACTGTCACCCATAAGTTTTGAAATAATTGGGTATATCACCAATTTCAATTGGGTAAGTACTCCGATACTCTGCTTATCTGCAACTCTGTTAGTAAACAAGCTATCATCAAGCTAATGGCAGTGAGAGAATCGGTAAACATACACACAAAGTTATATGTAAACATATATAGTAAACAAGTTATCATCAGGCTAATGGCAGTGAGAGAATCTGTAAACATACACACAAAGTTATATGTAAACATATATAGTAAACAAGCTATCATCAGGCTAATGGCAGTGAGAGAATCTGTAAACATACACACAAAGTTATATGTAAACATATATAGTAAACAAGTTATCATCAGGCTAATGGCAGTGAGAGAATCTGTAAACATACACACAAAGTTATATGTAAACATATATAGTAAACAAGCTATCATCAGGCTAATGGCAGTCAGATCTGTAAACATACACAAAGTTATATGTAAAAATATATAGTTAACAAGCTATCATCAGGCTAATGGCAGTGAGAGAATCTGTAAACCTACACACAAAGTTATATGTAAACATATAGTAAACAAGATGTAAAAATACAATCTACAACCTGTAAAATACACTTTAAAATATGTTAGCAAAGTTAGCATATACATTCAAAAGCCAGAAGATATAATCAAGAGCTGTTGGAGAACAGCAAAGCAATTTTTTTAAATAAGTGCTGATCAATAGAAAAAGGTTAAGGCAAAAACAGGTCAAAGTTGATGAAGAAGAATGTTTTTCTGTTAGAACTTTACTACATCAATGTTTAACCCATAGGAATCCTCCATCCCAAATATCAGCGTCCTAGTGCAAATATTTCATGTAATATTACATATTACATACACTGCAATCTGTAAACAATTACTCACCACAAACTATAGACAATACAATTCAACATATTAATGGATTGGGTTCTCTGGTTTGAGATACTGACCTGGATTTGAAGGACACAGGGCACTGGGATATCCTGGCAATTCACAGAGACTTCGGAACCTGGCATGTTTCAACACAAACTGAAGTAAAAACAATTCCATAAATGACACATTGGTTCCAAAATACACAATTCCCCCAATGAATTTACCAGATGTAGGTATATCTGCTCTGACAGTATTAATGAGTGAAATTTACAGGTGAATATCAATTCTTCAACAGAATTTAATAATAGAAACGTTTTTAAAAAATTATTTAGACTGCAACAGAAAAGAAATCACATCTATCTTATACTTTAGTACCTTAAAAACATTATCAACTTGACTATCTAGAGTAAATCCTGTGAAAAACAACCACTCTTAAGAATATTACATTTTTCACGTATTCAGCAATTACTCATAATTAGAGATCTCAGTGAATCTTTCTTGAATGTCCGCTGGGCACAGGTGTAGACGTTTGATTTATTTGCATTTAGTGATGAAAAGATCAAAGCTGTATTTAGTGGCAAATCAATATACCTTAACCCATTACTCCATAGCTAAAGAAGTTATGTGACAACTTAAAGTGGGTTGAAAGTAAGCAGAATGCACCTTCAGACACATTCTGCTTTACTTCTAGCCTGCTTTAGGCTACCATCTGCTAGAATATAGAAAATATTCATCATACATATTCATGACTGTATAAATTAGAAATATTTTCTTCAGTGGAGGTATGGAGGAACAAATTAAAGGCGTAAAAATGTGCTTCTATAGACTAATGACTACCAGCAACTGTGTTTCGAGAACACATACATGCTTCCAACTAACAGATTTTACTGTTAAATATTTATCTTGCATATATTTCCCACCATTCCTATCTTTAACCCTTTTTATGCTGTCAGAATAATATTATAATTATGGACTATTTCATATAAATTTGTAAAATGACAAGTTCAATGCTGGACATATGACCCTGATCAGGGAATACCTTTAGGAGCCATCTGATCTGTCTACACTGTCTGCTAAAATACATAATATTTATATACACTGGTTTCCAACACATAAAGAATAAATGTCCACATTTTATTTCTTAATTCATCTCCTCTTTCTTTTATAAGTCACTTTTTTATTAATACCTTATGAAAATAACTTAATCCCAATGGGATATAATTCATATTTCCACTTACTTCAAAATGGCCAAATGTTTGTACAAGGGGGATAACTTTCAAATCATTCTCCTTTGCCAGCTGTAGAATCACTGTAATATTATCCTTGCTGAAATAAACAAGACACATGTCTATGAAACATTATACCCCTATAGACTTCTATATGACCCCTATATGATCTCTAAGTATGACCTTGTCTCAGCATGTCTAGAAGTTGGACTCTGATCATGTCTCATAATAACCCTCCTCTTGCTAACAGCATTTATCGACACTTTTTGAAAACAGTGTAGAACCAGATCAGGCAGCTTCTGAAGGAGCTGGCTGATCAGGGTCTGCACTGTTTTTATATAGAAATTGTATAGGAAATATGAGACTGCTCTCGTAACTAGGAAAAAAGTCATTACTTTATTAGCCAATGTAATAGTTCACAAGATAGACTATCCTAGGGGGCAGTTTTATTCCATAATTAAGATTTTTATGCCTTTAATTATTTCTACACAAAGTAAAGTAGTCCCCAGTCCCCAACTTTGAAGTACTGAATATAAATCACAGAGGTAACTCAAAAATCTTTCTAGCTGGTAGCTTAACCCTTTACCCAATAGATGCGCCTTTTAGCGCATTCAATTTATTCCTCTGCTGAACAAAATACATTCCAATTGATACAGTCATGAATATGAATCATAAGGAATATTTTCTTTATTCTAGCAAGTGGTAGCTTAAAGCAGGCTGAAAGTAAAGCAGAATGCACCAGGCACATTCTGCTTTACTTTCAATCTGCTTTAAGTGGTTATCTGTCTTCAAAACTAAAAACTGGCTATTGGGTAAAGGGTTCAAGCAGGTTGTACATGTAAGTAAAGCAGAATGTGCCTTAATGCACATTCTGCTTTAAATTGAACATGCTTTGGGTTATCAACTGTCTTCAAACCTGCAAACAGGCTATGGGGTAAAGGGTTTAAGGAAAGTGTAGCTATTTTAGTGTTCACTGGACATACCTGTAGGCATACTGATGGGACAGCTCCTCCAACTCCCCGGAGTATGGAAACATATCTTCATACTCTATCAGTACCCCTGTCGCCCCAAACTTCTTAAACATTGGAAACAACTGAAAGTGGTAAGTTATAGAAATGATTTTTATAGTTTGGCTATAGTTAGTTAACCATTTACACCATAACCTATAGACAAGTGATGGCTTCTAGTATTATAGACAAGTGATAGACAAGTGATGGCTTCTATTATTATAGACAAGTGATGGCTTCTAGTATTATAGACAAGTGATAGACAAGTGATGGCTTCTATTATTATAGACAAGTGATGGCTTAAAGCAGGTTGAGAGTAAAGCAGAATGTGCCTTAAGGCACATTCTGCTTTGCTTTCAGCCTGCTTTAAGCTATCATCACCTAGGATTTAGAAAATATTTTCTTCAGGGTATGAATAAATTAAATGCGTAAATATGCGTATATATGGAGTAAAGGGTTAAAGATAGACAAATACTGTTCAGGCAATTTATAGCAAAATGGAAGTAAGTAAAAAGAATTAGATATAATTTCATATGAGTAGTCCCAACAGTTGAGTTTGTCAGCTGTATACTTGCTCTTCCCTTACCTCTTGATAGTATTCTATCCTTGGGGCTGCTCCCTTAAGGTCTAGATGTACCAGTCTGAAATGAAATAAATGGAAAGTACCTTAAACCAATTGCTCCACAAATACAATTTTTTATGCTTTTGATTGTTTACTCCACTGGAGAATATAGTTCGAGTTAAATATACAGTCATGAATATGCACCATAAGAAATATTTTCTGTATCCTATAAAATTGCAGCTTAAAGCATAAATACGCCTTTTCACGCCTTTAAATAAAAAGTTCCAATTTATACAGTCATGAAAAGATATTATATGGAATATTTTCTGTATCATACAGTGGAGAATCTGTTATTCTTTCCCAATAAACGCGTTTACGCTAAAACTATTATTTGCATTGCAAACAGTTTGGAGCCAGATCAGACGCCGGGTAACCCGGCATCTGATCAGGCTCCAAACTGTTTGCCAACAAGATAAACAAGAATTATCAGAATTGTCCAAAAGTTGTTCTTTTCTACGTTTTAGTGTTTTGCGTTTGCGTTTAAACGGGAAAGAATAACAGATTCTCCACTGTAGCAGATGGTAGCTTAAAACAGGCAGAAAGTAAAGCTATGGGGTAATGGGTTTAAACTGCTGTCTGCAGATATTCCTAAATCTAATTGTCATGAATTTGTATGTGCAGAAACACTAATAGAAGTGACAACCAATTTAGGTCCTAATCAAAGTCATGACATTCTCATTTATGCTTTTTTCAAATTGTAACAAGACATGTTGTACACAAAACAGTCATTTAACCCTTTCCTCCATATTAGCGCCATAGGACATATTCATAAGAACCTTAGGACCTGCTAAATGCCCCTTAAATATGGATTGAAATTAAATACGGGTGGTAGTTTAAAGTAAGATAAAAGTAAAGCAGAAATATAGGAGCTTTCTGCTGTACCTTTATCTTGCTTCAAACAGCCACCTACCTTATCTTAAGAAATATCAAATATGCAGTAAGAAATTGGTGGTTTGTTCTGATAGCAGCATGGGAGAAGGGGTTGAAGTGTTATCAAATTCAGGAGCTGTTTGATCTGTTTTACAGGTAACCCATTATCCCATAGATTGTTTCCAGTTCTAAAGACAGGGGGCCACTAAACTCTTTCCTACCTGAAACTTCAAATGGACAATCCCAGATTCCATTTAAGTCTAGTCCATTTCTGACTTTTAAGGGTTGTTTTTGTCAATATTTTGCAGTATGACAAACAGTGAAGGCCCAGATCAGAGGGCTCCTTACGGAGCCCTCTGATCTGGGTCTTCACTGTTTGCATAGGACAAGTGCTCTTTTCACATGTATACTGTTTGAAAAGAACGCCTATATGCGGGACTAGGGTTCAAAGAGTTAAAGCAGGTTGAAAGTAAATCAGAATGTGTCTTAAAGAATTTAAAGTACATGTACATTCTGCTTTAGTTTTGGCCTACTTTAAGATTAAATCTTCTATGATATAGAAAATACTATCTTTGATTCATATTCATGACTAGATAAAGCAGAACTGTTTTTTTTAGTGTAGGAATAAATCGAAGTGTATAAGGCATGTGTATGGGATAATGGGCTAAAAGGCATCCATATATGCTAAAAGTTGGAGAAGGGTTACAACTAAAACAAACAAGAGGGCCTGAAGGCCCTGATATCGCTCAACTGTTGTACTGAAGCCTGATAGCTTTACCTTTCTGTTTCACATGTTTTAGTCTAAATCCATTCAAACTTGTAGTATAGCATGTAAACAATTTTGGAATACAAACCTCAGAATTCTAATGTACTTCAAGGGCAGACAACTAGAGCCTAAACAATACTGAAATGAAACCTTTTCTAGCATTTCAAAGTATATCAAGGGCAGATAACTATTGCCACAATGATTTGATTTCAACAATAATTGCACTCCTTCGAGAACTTATAGCTATATAATTTGTGTGCAAGTATAATCAAAATCAATTGAAAACTGTAGTTGCACGAGTGTATAAACGCTGTTGGATATTGCATTTTCAGCAATTCAAGGGCAGATAATACTTGACCTACTTGTCCGATTTCAACCATAATCACACTTATTCGAACCCTTATGGTAATATACAATCTCAGCAAGTTTGGGAAATATTGTGGCCGCTAGAGCGTAAACTACGTTAAATATGGCATTTTCAGCAATTCAAAGGTAGATAACTCTTGACCTATTCAATAGTATTCATTCAATTTCAACCATAATCGGACTCATATGATCTCTTATGGTCATATATAATCTGAGCAAGTTTGAGAAAGATTGGATAAAAATTGTGACTTCTAGAGTGTAAACACCCTTAAATATGGCATTTTCAGCAATTCAAAGGTAGATTACTCTCTATCTATTTGTCTGATTTCAACCATAATTGCACTCATCAAAACTCTTACAGTCATATACAATCTGAGAAAGCTTGAAATAGATTGGATAAAAATTGTGGCCTCTAGAGTGTAAACATCCTTAAATATGGCATTTTCAGCAATTCAAAGGTAGATAACTCTTGATCTATTAGTCCGATTTCAACCATTATTGAACATATCTGAACTCTTATGGTATTATACAATCTGAGCAATTTGAGAAATATTGGATAAAAATCGTGGCCTCTAGAGTGTAAACACTGTTAAATATGGCATTTTCAGCAATTCAAAGGTAGATAACTCCTGACCAATAGTAGTGTTGTATAATCGGTCCGAAAACCATAATCGATTATAAACAGTTATTGGTAGCCATAATCGATCGATGATCGATTATATAATCGTTTTATATGTACTCTGAAAAGCTGAATATATGTGATACTCATGTTTGCATTTGTATGTTAAATATCTACATAATTTTGCAAACAATGCACCCATATGAAGCCAAATCAAGAACAATGCAGCAATTTGATAAAACAGTTTAATTGAAGTCCTATTTATATTTGCAAATTAATTGAGCTTGCTTTGTACTTATTGTATACCACTTCTTTTACTACCTGTAATTACTATTGCTGCGGCAGTTCATCTGGGTAAACATAATCATTGTTTGAAAAGCTCTTGGTTTGGATTCAACTGTTTCATTTATATATTTGGTGCAAGTAAGTAAAACAATTTATATAAATTATTTCAAGAACAAATATTAAAGAACACAACTTTTTCAGATTAACATTACAGTCAAAGCTTACTTAACCATACTTTTAGGATACATACCCAGTAGTGAACACATGAAAGGCAGCTTTTTGTTAAATGTGGGTTGGAAGTAATGCAGAATGCTTCTATGGGAGTGTTCTGCATTACATCCAACCTGCATTAAGCTATAATCTGTCTTTTATATGCACAATGCTTCTTCATAACTTTATCATAAATAATCGAACATAATCGATTATGGCAAATCATAATCGATTATCGTCGATTATGGCTTTTTTCGATCGATGATCGATTATAATCGATCATCGCTACAACACTACCTATTGGTCCGATTTCAACCATAATCGAACTCATTCGAACTCTTATGGTATTTCAACCATAATCAAACTCATCTGAACTCTTACGGTAATATACAATCTGAGCAAGTTTGAGAAATATTGGATAAAAATGGTGGCCTCTAGAGTGTAAACACTGTTAAATAAGGCATTTTCAGCAATTTAAAGGTAGATAACTCTTGACCTGTTGGTTAGATTTAAAGCATAATCAAACTCATCCGAACTCTTATGGTAATATACAATCTGAGCAAGTAACAGAAAGATTGGATTAAAATTGTGGCCTCTAGAGTGTAAACACTAAAATTGTTGACGACTAACGACGGCCGCCGGACATTCAAGGATTGCAAAAGCTCACCCTGAGCTAGCTCAGGTGAGCTAAAAACTGGGACCCGTCTTATGAAACGTTGTACGACAAATATTGTCGTAATATTGTCGTAAGTCAGATTCTAAAATTCTCAATTATATTTTATGTCTGTATCTAATTCTGTCTTGTGACATCTCTATGGAATGGTCTTGAGATGTCACAAGACAAGAAATAAACAAGAGGGCCAGAATGGCCCTTAATCGCTCACCTGTACATGGTGATGGGTCAGTGATTTCAGAAAAGAAGATTTGTGAAACTTTTACGCAAGGGCGGGGTCACTTTTGACCCCAGGGACATAATATGAATGCTCTTGATACAGGACCTGTAGACGATGCGAACCAATTCGACAACATATGTGAAGGACCTCTAGACGTTACACCATACTAAATATCAAAGCTCTGGACAAAATGGTTTCAGAGAAAAATGTGTTTGAACATTTCACTATAACTCTACGTAAAACAGCGACCCCCGGGGCGGGGCCAATTTTGGTCCCAGGAACAAAATTTGAACAACTTTAATAGAGAACCTGTAGACAATGCTATGTGCAAAATATCTAAGCTCAGTGTATTTTGGTTTCAGACAAGAAGATTTTTTAAAGTTTTCGTTGAAAAAATCTATTTTTAGCTCCAGTGACCCAGATATTCAACAGACCGGAACCAATTCGTCAACATATGTAAAGGACCTTTAGACATTACACATTGCCAAATATAAAAGCTCTGGCCATAATGGTTTCAGAGAAAAATGTTTGAACATTTCACTATATAACTCTATGTAAAATGGTGACCCCGGGGCGGGGCCAATTTTGACCCCAGGGTCAAACTTTGAACAATCTTGATAGAGGACCTATAGATGATGCCATGTGCCAAATATCTAAGCTCTGGCCCTTGTGGTTTTTGACAAGAAGATTTTTTAAGATTTCCTTATTTTTCACTTTGGTTGCCATAGCAACCAGACTTCTGCATTGTTTCAAATTCTTTGAACAACTTTGAAAGAGCTTGACCCAAGGAACATTCCTGTGAAGTTTGGTTGCAATCAGGCATGTGGTTTTGAAGAAGAAGATGTTTGAACATTTCACTATATAACTCTATGTAAAACGGTGACCCTCGGGGCGGGCCAACTTTGACCCCAGGGTCAAACTTTGAACACTCTTGATAGAGGACCTATAGATGATACTATGTGCCAAATATCTAAGCTCTAGCCTTTGTGGTTTTTGACAAGAAGATTTTTTAAGATTTCCTTATTTTTTCACTTTGGTTGCCATGGCAACCAGAGTTCTGCATTGTTTCAAATTCTTTGAACAACTTTGAAAGAGCTTGACCCAAGGAACATTCCTGTTAAGTTTGGTTGCAATCAGGCATGTGGTTTTGAAGAAGAAGATGTTTGAACATTTCACTATATAACTCTATGTAAAACGGTGACCCCCGGGGCGGGGCCAATTTTGACCCCAGGGGTAAAATTTGAACAACTTTGATAGAGGACCTATAGATGATGCTTTGTGCCAAATATCTAAGCTCTGGCCCTTGTGGATTGTTTCAAATTTTTTTAACAACTTTGAAAGAGCTTGACCCAAGGAACATTCCTGTGAAGTTTGGTTGCAATCACGCAAGCAGTTTTGAAGAAGAAGATGTTTGAAGAAATTGTTGACGCACAACGCACGACGGACGCCAGACAAAGACCGACCACAAAAGCTCACCTTGAGCACTATGTGCTCAGGTGAGCTAAAAATTAGACGTATTTTAAAGTTTTGACTTCCGACCGTTTTTATCTTAAAAAGTTTCATAAGACGGGCCACAGGACCCTGTAAACAAAATGGGAACTGTACCTACCTGTGGGCATTTGGGCCTGACAGAGCCATGGCACTCGTCTTTTATCAATCAACTTTTTAGATACACGTTTCCCTGTAATTATATAATGATGATCAGATAACAGTGTACCGTAAAATTCCTAAAAATTGGGACAGCCTGAATAATTACTGTTTTTATCCTAAAATTTGAACAAATTGTTTTTATCACACATTAATTTGTCCAAAGAAGCAAACTGAATGACAGACAGTGTAGACCCTGATCAGACTGCTGGGAGCAGGGAGCAGTCTCATCAAGGTCTACACTGGGTTTTTTTCAAGCCTGACTGTCCCAATACATGTACTTAAGGTTATGACGGTAAACAGAGTTGTTTCCCGATATACAGCTTTAGCGTCACAGCAACAAAGGGCCTTCAAACAAGTGATAGTCATTAAAGTATAGCTGAATCTCGTTTTATCAAACCAGGAAGTATATATTATAGACTCTATATATGTTCCTGAGCAAACTGACCCGTAAGTCGAACATATCAGTCCCAATATATTAGCTTGCTAAATACAAAGTTTGATAATAATTGGGCTATCCTTTCTGAAATTATTAATCAAAAAAACATTTTTTTCTATTTCAGTAACATTGAACCACAAAATACAATCCAAAGCTACTTCTTTCTAATACAGACTTGCTAAATATAAATTTGATCAAAATTGGTCTATCCAATCTGAATTAAGTTATTGACCAGAAACAGTGTTATCTATTAATCTATTTTAGTAACAGTGACCTTGACCCATTGACTCTAAATACAATCCTAAGCCTGGTCATCGTGTAAGCTAAGTGCTAAAAACAAAGTTTAGTCAAAACTGGCCAATCTTACCTGATGTTATTGACCCGAAAACGTTTTCTATTTTTAAAAACAGCAGAACAGAACATAAATTTATTTCACCCTGGACTTTATACAGCATGGGGTTATGTTAGAATACAGCTAGTATAGAATATATGTGGTTCTAATTGTGGGGGTATAATCTTTTGGAATAAACATCTTGAAATAAAATTTAGCCACTGCAACATATTAACACCTTTCTACGAGTATAACATTAACATTTCTGGACAGATTTTCAGAAAGCAGTTTTCATGTAAATGATCAGTAATTTGTTTGCATATATATTAGCCGTCCACCATGACAAAACCGGCCTTATCACATTGCAACATTGCACAGACTAAGCACTGTTGTTTTCCAAGGCTCTGTATCAACCACCTGTATAGCTCAGTGCTAGAGCATAGCTTCCCTGCTTGGCGCTCAATATTTCGGGTTAGCATTACGACTGGTTGGACGGTGTCTGACTGAGGATAAAGTGACCAGCCGGGTACAGTCCCTGGTGCACCTCATAAGTGCCCCTTCTCATAATCGTCAATCATTAGAATAGAATAGAATGTCAATAATTAGAATAGAATAGAATGTCCCCACTACCTATACCATATATAATACAGCTACATTAACCCGTTACCCCATAGCCTGTTTCTAGTTTTGAAGACCGTTGAAAGTTGAGGTGACCACTTAAAGCAGGTTGAAAGTAAAGCAGAATGCGCCTAAGGCTAGGCACATTCTGCTTTACTTTCAGCCTGCTTTAAGCCACTATCTGCAGGAATATAGAAAAATTTCTTATGGTATATAGTCATAACTGTTTAACCCATTATATTTACATTCACCCTGTAAAGTCTTTATGTAATCCTATTAAAAATATGCAGTCCATCTGCCGGTGAACCTACAAATCGAAACTGGTTCCCGCCAGTTCGGATTTCCCCCATGCTATTTGTGCACTTCTTAAAATAGACTACATCGGGCACTTATCACTAAGCTCCCATTGGTCGACGGTCATATGACGCTAGCGGAGTGATACAGACCCATAGGTCGTTGTCATCGCGTTGCTATGTGTGTAAATGGGTTTAAGAAACAACCGCAACCTGTATTTTTAGAATGTGATTCAAGTTGCACTGTTTATTTGTTTGCCTTGTAAGTCTTTTCCATTCACAGAGAGAAAGTTTACTGGAAAAATCCTGAATTTTTAATACAGAACAGAACAGAACAAAATTTATTTCATCTCAGGCATGGTTACATGCAGCATGAGGTAGTTACAGTACATGTAGTTGGGACTACTTTCTCACCATATTTAGAAACTGGAACGGCTATTACATCGACATTACATCTATCAAACCTCTTTGACCAGTATATGATAAATTCTGATACAGAAAAACAAATCTGGCCAATAAACACATTAAATTGACAAGACAGAAAATATAAATATAAGGAATAAACAACATCTTTTTGCCGCTCATGACGGTATGACTACATTAGCTTTGGAGGGTAAGTTTAACGTAAATGCCCTGTGAAACTAATGTAGTCATACCGTCATGAACGTCAAAAAGATGTTGTTTATTCCTATAGTATGCCGGGTAATATTGGCGGCCATTTTAAAATGTCGTCTGCAGCTGAGTGCAGTGGGTATAACTCAAATATTTGCAAAAGATTTTAGCACTTCCTGATAGAGTCAGCTGCAAACAGTTGTGATTTCAATGTGGGGCCTGATCTGAGATCAAAACTGTTTGCCTTGAGGTATACCTAAAAGTGTATCCCGCATGAAATCGGTTAAATTGGAACTATTTTCTTCAGGGGAGGATCCGGGGAATGAATTAAATGCGTTAAAAGGCGTACTTATGGGTAACGGGTTATAAATGCTTTAGATGCATGTGGGCGTCAAACAGTGTAGATAAACATCAGTCGCTGCTTCCAAGAAGACTTTGATCAACACTCTTTGAAATACAATTAGGCAGGTTTTTTCATGGCACAGATTACATAAAAAAAATTATGTATGCATGTGTTCTTGAAATAAAAAAACTATCAAATTTATTTAATTCAGACAAGAAAGTAGGTCACAAGTAATTTGCATATATATGTTTCTTTCTATTTACTTTAATGCACTTTAAGACTGACGAATGCAGACTGTGCTTGATCTGTGTGTGTCAAAGAACATGGGTGGACACACTGCAAATTCACAACTGGACACAGGTTTGTTTACATTCCAGATGTAATCAACTGTGACCCACATTCCTCGGGTTTCAACTGTACCCACACCCACCTAAAGTTGTTAAAAAGTCAGTTTGCATGTTTAAAACTATGAATAAACATGTATTGGACAAAACAAGACGAGTAACGTGGGTTGACATATACGGGAAATGTGTGCATTTTGAGATTAAATAATGTAAACATATTCCACTTACGCTCGCCTCTCGGTAATCGGCCACTTCCGGTGAGTCAATTTTACCTCCGACGCGCTACTCTCCGCTGTTTGACAGATGTAAACATAAGAAGAAAACAAACAGATATTGTACAAAAACAGACAATTTCGACACTGTAGAGCGTGACTGAAGGTTTGTAACATACACAAGCAAATTAAAATGTATCCAGACTTTCAAATCAAATTCGTTTTGTTGGCTGATATCTTAGCAAAAATGTATTTTTATTCCTCTTTTTTCTCGACGCAATGACATACATAAATGCACCAAGAGGTATTTATATTTAGCTTCTGTTTGTATCCAATTAATCACAAATCGTTGCATTGTATGATAATTACAAGTCATAGAAGCTATTCAAATTATTTTGTATTTTAATGTACCATGAAAGGCCATGATAATTATGTAAGTCATTGACTGTATGTTATCATTAAGTTTATCGTTCAATGATCCTGAGTGTTTATTTATGTACAGTGTGAAGGGTTAGTGTGACCTAGTTTAGGCCAGCTATATTGACTGATATTTTGTCCTGAATATAGATCTACAAATGTTGTGTAGTATGACGCTCAAATAGCAAATTATGAATTGGAATGTTTGTGTGACCATTAGAAGTTGGTTGACAACCTGACCTTTTTACATATACAGATTAACATTTGTCTTTTTCTTCAGTATATTAGTTAGTGACATGGGAACAGGGGCTGGTTCCCACCTAGGTCAGCGGGGTCATATTTAGTTCAACACAGAAAAATTCTGTTATCTTTTGTGATCATTCATCGTTCCTTGTTGGTCAGATACAGATGTTTCACTTGTGACCACTAAAGTTCTAGCAAAATGTTCAGTCCACTAAACAGGGAAATGATATACAAGTCATGTGTATCCTGAATTTTGGCTACCTGCAGGCAATAAAAAAGTTAAACAAGACTGGTGAAAAGTCCAACTGTCTAAGAAATGTATGAATCGTTGGATGTGTTACAAATCAGTCTCTAATAAACTATGAATATAAATTTCCATTGCGTAAATATTTCAGCTTTCCCTTGCAGAAGCTCATTTCCATGCCAGACAATCTAAAAATTCCATATCTCAACAGGAGTTCACTGAGCTCATATCGCATTGTTTCTGACATTAAATGATAAGTGCCCAAACTTACAGCAAAAAATGGATCACATGTAATCATCAAAATAGGTTCTATACAAAACTCGTACAAATAACGTCGACCATGCAGAGCTCTGGTTGCCATGGTAACCAAAATGACAAAACTTCAAAAAGTTTCTCATCAAAACCCAAAGATCCAAGTCTGAGACATTTTATGGTAGCCATGATGATTCTAGGTGCTTATGTGGAGGATTAAGTAAAGGTATCCTAATGCATTTCTGTGGGAAAAAAAGTTTAACTCTTAAATTCCTCCCTGAAACTTTAAATGGACAATTCCAATTACCATTTTAGTCAAGTCCATTTACGACCTCTAAGGGTTGTTTTTGTCAGTGTTTGGCATTATGACAAACAGTGAAGACCCTGATCAGAGGGCTACTTTCGGAGCCCTCTGATCTGGGTCTTCACTGTTTGCACAGGACAATCATACTATTCACATGTATACTGTTTGAAACTGACGCCTATATGTGGGACTAGGGTTAAAAGGGTTAAATGTTCTTTGTTTCCTTCTTACAGGGCAAGATGGTGTATGTTACTGTGAAAGAGGATTCTCAGGATAAGCTCCACCTGTCTAGAGAACCCACCCTCACATCATGGGCAATGCTATTTGGTAGGTGATAGTGCACAACATATACCAACTCATTGACCACTTAACCCATTACCCCATAGTCTGTTTCTAGTTTGAAAATATAAGGTTACCAATGAAAGCAGGTACACAACTATATACAGTTGATCAATACTCGCATGAACACCACCTGGTTCTTGACCTTTGATTTGACTTGGCCTAATTTGGACTTAGAAAAGATTCTGAGTATGTAAGCAAGTATGCCACTTGGGGCTTAAGTGTTTTTTGAACATAGTCTTATTTGACTGCAAGTATTTGATATTGATTTTTACCATGTATTGCAAAAGAAAAAACTATGCAGACCCTGCATGATCTTATATACATGTACTTAGTCCTGTGGTTTAGTTAGGCCATGGTGGAGTTCTCATCAGAGGGCTCCTATGATCAGCAAATGGGTTGTCACTATTTGCACAGGACAAATGCACTCTTCACAGGTACACTGTTAGTAAAGGACACATAATTATGCATATCACTAGGGTGCAATTGGTTAAGTATACCCTAACACCTACAACCACTCAAAGAAGACCTGTTGAGGATTATTAACCCTTTCCCCAATAGAAGCGCCTTTTAGCGGCTATGATTTATTCATCCGCTGAAGAAAATAGTTCCAATTTAATCAGTAATGAATATGTATTTTAGGGAATATTTTCTATATTATAGTACATGATAGCTTAAAGCAGGCTGAAAGTAAAGCAGAATGCGCCCTAAGGCGCATTCTGCTTTACTTTCAATCTGCTTTAAGTAGTCACCTATCTTAAGTACTAGAAATAGGCTACCAGGTAAAGGGTAAACCATTTCCACAAAAACCAATTTCCCCATAGCCTGTTTCTAGTTTTGGTGACAGATGACCACTAATAGCCGGTCGAAAGTAAAGCAGAATGTGCCTTTAATATGTATTATTTTACTTCAGCACCAATTTTGAATACATGTGACCACTTAAAGCAGGTTGAAAGTAAAGCAGAATGCAGCTTGATGCACATTGTGCTTTACTTTCAGTCTACCATCTGTTAGACTATAGGAAATATTTGTTATGATTCATGTATTTATGACTGTATATAGTAGAACTATTTTCTTCAGTGGAGGAATAAATTAAAAGGGTAAAAGGTGTAATTATGGAGCAATGGATTAAGCTATCTTGGTGAATCTTCATTGATTAGGTACTCAGCTCAGGTAGATATACTAGAACTGTACAATGTACCAGGTATACATGGGATTGGTAATTTAAATTAGCTGTTGTAATCTATGCACAATGTATATGATTTGAAGTGTTTTTGCAACACCTGTGGTTGGATGCTTTTATGTACTGTAGATACTGGTGTTCAGTATAAAACAAAAGATGAGTATAATAGCCACATAATAAAAATACTTTTTATTCTTAAGATAATTGACTGCTAATACAGTTTCAACAGTAATGCAGAAAGGTCATAAAGGAGCTTTCTGCTTTACCTTTATCTTGTATTAACTCTTTCCTCCCTGAAACTTTAAATCGACAATTCCAGTTTCCATTTTAGTCCAGTCCATTTCTGACTTTTAAGGGTTGTTTTTGTCAGTGATTGGCATTATGACAAACAGTGAAGACCCTGATCAGAGGGCTCCTTTCGGAGCCCTCTGATCTGGGTCTTCACTGTTTGCACAGGACAAGTATACTATTCACATGTACACTGTTTGAAAAGGACGCCTATATGTGGGACTAGGGCTCACAGGGTTAAAGCAGGCATGAAGTAAGGCACATTCTGCTTAACTTTCCGTCTGCTTTAAGTTATCACCTGTGTTCAACTAGCATTAGGCTATGGTATAAAAGGATAAACAGAAAAACCTTTCTATTACGACCATTAAATGATATCAAATTTTCTGCGTTTTAGGCGGGTGACTGTCTAAAGCAAGATGAAAGTGAAGCTGAAAGTTCTAATAGGAGCTTTCTGCTTTAGTTTCATCTTGCTTTAAGCTGTCTCTTGTCTTTAACCCTTAGCCTGCCACTCACGACTATAGCTCCATATGCAAACAGCTTGGATCCGGATGAGACGCCGAGTAACTCGGCGTCTCATCCCGATCCAAGCTGTTTGACACTCGGACAACATTTTCAGCAATTTTGAGCAACTTTGAAGCACTTTGAAACTTGAAGCAGACGAGAAATATAGCAGACGACAATTTATTTGGCGGGCTAAGGGTTAATGTCATCAACTAGTTTACTTTTTAGTGGTTGTAACAAAGAGGTTTTGCTGTATAGTTTTCATGACTGTATAAATTGGGAATATTTTCTTCATTGGAGGTCACTGGAGGAATAAATGAAAGGCATAAAAAGGCATTTTATGGGGGTAATGGGTTAAGTATCCACCTGTCAGAATACAGAAAATATTTCCAATGGTTTTGTATAACTGGACATGGTAGAAAGACAATTCTATGAGGAACCAGTAACATCGTCAACTAAAGATGTTTCTATTGGAGGAAAGATTAAACCTTAGCCCGCCAAATAAATTGTCGTCGGCTATATTTCTCCTCTGCTTCAAGTTTCAAAGTGCTTCAAAGTTGCTCAAAATTGCTGAAAACGTTGTCCGAGTGTCAAACAGCTTGGATCCGGATGAGACGCCGAGTTACTCGGCGTCTCATCCGGATCCAAGCTGTTTGCATATGGAGCTATAGTCGTGAGTGGCAGGCTAAGGGTTAAGTCTTATCATTATATTCTTCTTTTCTTCTAGGCTTTGCTGCATTTGGTTTGGGTGCCGCGTACTATGGCAATGGTAAGTTATGATCAAACTTCAGTTGATCACCAGCAGTCAGTGACAGGGTTCTAGATAAGAGAGAGAATACTGAAAAAATCCATCGTTTTCTCTTCCTTACAGAACCAACTCCTATGGTGTTACTACCCATTAAAATCATCTTGAAGTGGAAATTCTAATGAGTAGTGACACCATAGGGTTTAATGAAGAAATAAAGATTTTAGTATTTTAACCCATTATCCCATAAATATGCCCTTTTACGCCTTTAATTTATTCATCCAGAAAAATAATTCCACTTTTTTATGGTCATGAATATTTACCACAAGAAATACTTTCTATATACTAGCAGATGGTAGTTTGAAGCAGGCTGAAAGTAAAGCAAAATGCACCTTAGGGTGCATTCTGCTTTACTTACAACCTGCTTTAAGTGGTCACCTATCTTCAACCCCAGAAACAGGCTATGGGGTAATTGGTTAAATACTCCCTTTATCTGGAGCTTTACTGTCACTCCATGGAAGACAAACTTACAAGCCTTCAATACAGGGTGCAGCTGAATGCAGGACAATAGTAAAGCAGAAATGTAATTCTGAAAGAAAATGTCTGTTTTGTTCTGTTTTAACTCTTTGAACCCTAGTCACCCATACATGTGTTATTTGCAAACAGCTTACCTGTTAGGAGTACACTTGTCCTATGCAAATAGTGTTGACCCTGATCAGAGGGCTCCTTAAGGAGCCCTCTGATCAGGGTCTACACTATTTGTCATTTTGACATATATTGTTAAAATCAATGCTAAAAGGTCAAAAATGGACTAGACTAAATTGAAAACTAGAATTGTCCATTTGAGGTATGAGGGAGAAAAGGGTTGAGCAATCTCTTGTTTAGAGTTGTCATGTTTCTTCTATTAATCAAACATTTTGATTAGCTCGTGTATGATAGTATTGTGTTAAAGATGTTATTTATTAAACCTATGCCATGTGAATAAGGTTGGTAGTTCCACCCATTATCCTTTCTCCTGTTATTGATATATACTGATGCTTTAAGAAAATCATGTAGACTAAGATTAGACATCTCCTTTATGAGCTGTCTGATCTGGGTCTGCACTGATTTCTCATAGGAGACTCTGCCATGAATCTGTTTTATTTCCCTGAGAAATTTACCTAATTTTATTAGCCACTGTAATAGAGATCAGAAGACATATGTTAATTATAAGTTGGCATAGTTTTATATAATGAATAATAATACTATATAAGTGGTAATGGTTGTGAAGTGGAATTTTTTGCCAATTTCGCAGATACACAAAATTCTCAAACAATCCCACCTGGCACCAGCAATATTATCATCAATCACAGTTTCTTATTTCACCTCAGTATCAAATCAATTATTTACACTTGCTTCGTATAAGATCTACTTATGGAACCAATTGAATACCATATATTTCACAGAGACTATTGCCTACAAAATATAAGTCAACATGAGATAGATATACAGTATTGAACTCAATTAAGTAAAAATTCTAATATACAAAAAATCATGTCTGATGAACAACAATCTAGGAAATACTTCACCTCAATTGGTAATTATGGCTCGACTAAAGCATTGATGGATAACAGTATATCATAAAACACAAACAGTGTGTAGCATTGTCTAAATAGATGCTTTTTTTAGACAGCAAATGCAAACAGGCCTGTGATCCGAATGAGACTCAGATTAACTCAGTGTCTTATCCGTATCAATATTTTTTGAGACTCGCTCAATGTATAATCTAAAGCAGGTAACGACTACTAACGAGAAGCACAGTATTATATTCAGCTGGAGAGGGGTTAACCCATTTCACCATTAATATGCCTTTGATTTATTCCCCTACTAAAGAAAATAGTTACACTTGATACAGTCATGAATATGCACAATAAGAAAGTTCCTTTATCTTAGAAGATAATAGTTTAAAGCAGGCTGAAACTAAAGCAGAATGTGCCTTAAGGCACATTCTGCTTTATTTTCAACCTGCTTTAAGTGGTTACCCATCTTCAAACTAGAATTCTAACACACCTCGCCCACACCCCTATATAAGCGAAGAAGGACTGTCTCAATGTTCGAATTTTCAGTAGAACACTCACGCGCTAAACGTTCTAATGTGATGTCATGTGGCTTCGAAAATGCGTACGCCAAGAAATGTAGCGCCGTTTCTTCGGTGCAAATTAAGGTTAAATTATGTGTTAGAATCGAAATAATAAATTAATACCAGTGTTTTATCTAACAATCGAACACGGGTAGTCGTTGAGATGCTTGTAATTAAACCACTCGGCCTAAAGGTCTCTTGATTAAATTACTACGCATCTCAACTCCTACCAGCGTTCGATTGCACGATAAAACACTGGTATGAATTTATTATTTCTTAATTAGGTTATGTGATAATGGGTTATGGATTGTTTTTTTTGTTTTTTTTTAATACTTTATTCACCCCGTCCAATCAGTATGCAGAGGGTCGGGGTGGGCCATCCCTCAACATACTTTACAACATTTGAAAGAAGAACATGCATTACAGTAAAATCTCTCAGTTACGACCATTTAAAAAGAGACAATTATTTCTGTAAAAAGACAGCCTTTAGTAAGGAGAAAGCAAAACAGAAAGCTCCTACAGGGGCTCTCTGTTTTACTGTTGTCCCACTCCAAGGAGTCACTTGTTGCATACACCTAGTAATTAACCAAGTTTTGTGGTCGCTTACAGAGAGGCTTCACTGTATAATACAAATAGACATATAATTGAACTTTTTAAAGAAACTTTAAACATTTTCTATTAATACGATTATATTTCTACTCTATTCATTCTTCTCTCACTCTCTTTCTCTCTATTAATAAGGGGTATGGAATATTTTTAAGTATAAAAATATTTTTTCTTAGTGATTTTACTCTCGGGACTTCTCTCCCCGCCGACAAGACAACTTTAGTAGAGACATAAAGACATATAAGCTAAAGTTTTTTCTTTTAATCCTTGTTATATTTAATCCTTGTTATGTATAATAACAAAGGGTCTACAAATCAGTTACTGAAATAACCTATGAAAGTTTTAAAACAGGTAACTGAATTATAATGCCCGCAAAAGGATTTGTCTGTGTTAACCCTTTCCCCCATGGAAGTGCCTTTTAGCTCATTTGATTTATTTAATCCACCTCTAAAGAAAATAGTTCCAATTTATACAGTCAAGAAATTGTACCATAAGAAATATTACTAGCAGATGGTAGCTTAAAGCAGGCTAGAAATAAAGCAGAATATGCCTTAATGCACATATTGCTTTATTTCCAACCTGCTTTAAGTGGTCACCTGTCTTCATTCTAGGAACAGGCTAAAAGGTAATGTGTGAACCCATTACCCCATAGCCTATTAAAAAAAATTATAATATTGAAAATTGTAGTCCACTTAAAGCAGGCAGAAAGTAAAACAGAATGTGCCTTAAGGCACATTCTGCTTTACTTTCAGCCTGCTTTAAGCTACCATCTACTAGAAAATATTTCTTCTGATAAATATTCATAATTGTATAATTTGGAACTATTTTCTTCAGTGGAAGAATGAATTAGAGGCGTAAAAAGGCGTATTTATGGGGTAATGGGTTAAATTCACTTGTTCATTAACTTTGTCATCTTGAAATCACATATTTGTCTATTACATGTATATAGTATGTTTTGTCTATATTTCAGATCACTTCTTGTGGAAGTTGATATATGTGTCCTGTGGGATATTGATTGGTTTGTCATGCATGGATGATTGGGAGGTATAAAACACTTAGTTAATCCTTTACCTTTTCATTTGCCACCTTACTGGTACTTATAAACAATTTTGATCCAGATCAGATGCCCGATATACGGTGCCAGATATAGATTCAAACTGTTTGACACTCATCTTTAAACTTCTTTATTGAAAAGGGCAGAATCTTGGTTTGAAAAAGGTTGCAAACAAGTTGGTTATTATTACCATCAGAGAAGGGGAAATTAAGAAAATTTAACTATAAAGACACATGATCATGCTTAACTTAATCTTTTCATTAAAAGTCAGTGGTGCAAATCACCTATGATAAACTGTCTTTAAGATCGCTAACTGCTTAACTCTTTGAACCCTTGTCAGGTATGTACGCGTCATTTGCAAAAGGTCTACATGTGAGATGTACACTCGTCCTATGCAAACAGTATAGACCATGATCAGAGGGCTCCTTAAGGAGCCCTCTGATCAGGGTTTACACTGTTTGTCATTTTGACATACATGTATATTTTAAACCCTATATATTTACAATCGCCCCATTCAATTCCATTGAAAAAAGTGCTGTTCATTTCGTATAAACACCACTTTTCGAGAGGGCGGCACTTGTTGATAAGTTTCGAAGGGGAGGCGGGGCATATGCAGTTTTCAGTCGCGAATTTTTTGAGCTATTGTGATCGGTTGTCGTACGTCGGTGTCGTCTGTTCACAATTTGTTTCAAATAACTTCTTCTCTGAAACCAATGGCCCAATTTTAACCAAACTTGGTCAGATACATACTGTAGTTGTGAGCTTCAAAAATTGTTAAAAAAAAGTGGATGGGGCAATCGGTCTTGTTGCCATGGCAACCATGCACGATATCTAAAAAATCTTCTTCTCAAAAAGTACTGGTCCGATTTCAATTTGGTTTTCACCAAAATGTTTCTCAATTAATATACTTTCAAAAGTGTTCAAAGAATTTTGATTTGTCAAAAAACATGGCCGCCAGAGGGCGTGGTCATTTCCCGTATTTACGTAATATTGACAACTAAAGTCAAAACTTTAAACATCTTCTTGTCAATAACTATAAGTCCTAGGACAACCAAATTTCACTAGTAGCATCATGTTGTGAACCTTTAGCAAGATTGTGCAAATCATGACCCCAGGGTCAAAAATGGCCCCGCCCGGGGCTTATCAGTTTTTCATAGGAAAACCTTTAAAACTCTTCTTCTCAAATCTGTATGGCCTAGACCTTTTATATTTGGCATGTAGCTTTGCCTTATGGACCTCTACCAAGAGTGTTCAAATCATGACCCCAGGGTTAAAAATGGCCCTGCCCCGGGGCTTATCTGTTTTACATTGACTTATATAGGAAAACCTTTAAAACTCTTCTTCTCTGAAACCATAAGGCCCATACCTTTTATATTTGGCATCTAGCTTTGCCTTTCGGTCCTCTACCAAGATTGTTCAAATCATGACCCCAGGGTAAAAAATGGACCCGCCCCGGGGCTTATCAGTTTTACATAGACTTCTACAGGAAAACCTAATTCCGAGTTGTTTCAGTTTCATGCAACAGTCCACATGCATGCAATGACAAAATTCATTATGCATCGAGTATAACACATGGTTCTTCAGGTGAGCGATTTAGGGCCGCATGCGGCTCTTGTTCAAAATTTGTTCTTAACCAATCTATGCCTTCCTATTAGTTAAAACCATGATTCCCGACTAAATTTCTTCTTTATTAAGGAGCCTTATTGCAAGAAAATTGACATACCTTATAAACAGCGACTATCTGCGTTTCTTGGTGACAAAAAAACCCGATATATTTTTACTGCTTTAAAATGAGGTCACTTCCAATGACGTCAAAAATCGGCATTTTTCGCGCCAAACTGTCAAGTTGTTGACTTAGAATGTAAACAAGGAACTTATTTTTCTGCTTCCGAATGTACACAGCTTCAGTTAATCGGTCATGACTGCTCCTTATAGGGTTCACATTATTCGTGTTATCTACCTCTGATATGGATTAAACATACATGCGCACTAACAAAATGTTTATTTAATGTTAGAAATTACAGCAAATATATTGTAAATATAATAAATGAACTGGTTTGTTTCAGCGTTCAAGCGAAATGAACGACAGAAAATTATCAGCAAATTTACCATGAATCACGCTATTTTTGCCGATAATTTTCTGTCGTTCATTTCGCTTGAACGGCAAAAAAAATCAGTTCATTTCTTAAAAAGTCAAAAATAGACTCGACTTAATTGAAAATTAGAATTGTCCATTTATGGTTTTAGGGAGGAAAGGGTTTAAAGCAAGGTGAAGGTAAAGCAGAAGGCTCTTTTTTAGGGAGACTAAGGAGACTTTTGCTCTACTTTCATCTTGTTCTAACCCTTTACTCCATAGATACACATTTTAACGCAATTTATTTATTCTTACACTGAAGAAAATAGTTCCACATTATAAAGTCATGAATATGTATGATAAGAAATATTTTCCATGTTCTATCAGATGGTAGATTAAAGCAGGCTGAAAGTAAAGCGGAGTGTGCCTTAACGTGCATTCTGCGTAATGTTCAGCCTGCTTGAATTGGTCACATGTCTTTAAAGCCCCGGCTGAAACAGGAACAAGTCACTTTAGCCCACATATTTCCTAATTCCTCAGTTAAAGAAAATAGTTCCACTTTATATGGTCATGAATATGCATCATAAATACATTTCATTTCCTATATCCTAGCAGATGCTAGCTTAAAGCAGACTGAAAGTAAGCAGAATGCTCTTCAATGAGAATCTGCTTTACTTTCATTCTGCTTTAGGCAACCATCTGTCTTCAATGCTGAAAACAAGCTGTGGAATACCTTATTGTTACTGTACTTTTTCATGAATGTGTTAAATGAAACTATTTTTTTCAGTGAAGGAATCAATCTAAGGCTTAAAAATGTTTATTTATGGAGTAATAGGTTAATTGATGTTATGTTTTTAAGGACTGTGTAATGGACAAGACCTCAGGCCAGATTCGTCTGAAGAAACATAGCGTGTGGGACTTGATGTTGACCCCCTTCACAGGCAAGGATGATGTCAGTAAGTACAGTGGAGAATCTGTTATTCTTTCCCAATAAACGCGTTTACGCTAAAACTATTATTTGCAGTGCAAACAGTTTGGAGCCAGATCAGACGCCGGGTAACCCGGCGTCTGATCAGGCTCCAAACTGTTTGCCACCATGATAAACATGAAATATCAGAATTGTCCAAAAGTTGTTATTTTCTACGTTTTAGTGCTTTGCGTTTGCGTACGTTTGCATTTAAACGGGAAAGAATAACAGATTCTCCACTGTATACATGTACAGTGCTCTCTCTCTACAACAACACCCAATGGGAGACAAAAATTGCATGTGTTGTTTGGAGGAAGTTGTTGTAGGGAGGGAAATTGGCTTACATTTGCAAACAACTTGAATCCAGATCAGGGGCCACTTAACGCGGTTGTCACTGTTTGTCCAATATGTGACTTTGAGAAAAACAGCAGGAGCTTTCTTTTTTACATTCACCTTGCTTTAAGCGATCAACTGCCTTAAACACATACTAACATAATTTAGTGGTCATAATAGAGAGGTTTTACTTTATTTCAATGGGAACAATATTAGAAATGTGTAGGGAAGCAACATCCTGAACAGAGATGATATATATGATATACGCTGTTTATCAGTTGTAGCGAACTTGCCTGAGGTGGTTGGTGTACATGTAGATGAGGAAAAGGTGAACTTCTTTGGAACCAGCCATCAAGTTGTGCTGCTGTTCTCCACTGGAATGTCCATTGGTATCACTGAGACCTTCACATTTGGCTCAACAAGGTCAGTATAATGTGTATTTGGTGAAACATTCTGTTTTGCTTTCATCTCACTTAGAGCCACTTACTGTTCAATTGATATTTGCAAGATGAAATGTAAAATTTGATTGATTTTCAATTATTGAAATAAATCATAACAAAATACATAGTCAGCTTTATAATAAATATACCCAGTATATAATAAATATACCCAGTATATAATAAATATACCCAGTATATAATAAATATACCCAGTATATAATAAATATACCCAGTATATAATAAATATACCCAGTATATAATAAATATACCCAGTATATAACATTTGTTCAACCTTAACACATTCAACACTAGCGACAAATTCACTTGTCATTAACCCTTTCCCACATAGAAGCGCCTTTTAGCGCATTCCGTTTATTCCTCCACTGAAGAAAGTAGTTCCAATTTACACAGTCATTAATATGTTTCATGAGGAATATTTTCTTTATTCTAGTAGATGGTAGCTTAAAGCAGGCTGAAAGTAAAGCAGAATGTGCCTTAGGGCACATTCTGCTTTACTTTCAACCTGCTTTAAGTAGTCACCTATTTTCAAAACTAGGAACAGGCTATGGGGTAAAGGGTTAACAAACAGTGTACCTGTGAAGAATACACTTGTACTATGCAAACAGTATAGACCCTGATCAGAGGGCTCCTTAACTAGCAACATATGGTAGAAAACATCCCTAACTAGTATAAAATGGATTAGACTTAATTGGAAACTGGAATTATGAATTACAAGTTTCAGGGGTGAATGAGTTAACACATTGAACCTTAGTGATTAGCATACTCGTCCTTTATAAACTGTATACCTGTAAATAGTACATTTGTCCTATGCAAATAGTTACCGGTAGACCTAGATCAGAGGGCTCTTAAATGTAATGGGCAAATTTATGAGTTAAGCAGTGACCTGAGCTATTTAGGGTTCACAAATGAATGACCATTGTACATAGCCTATACAGTAAAACCTCTCTATTACGACATCTAAACTACATAAATTGTCTCGGGTTCAAGACAGATTGCTGTTGAAAGCAAGGTGAAAATAAAACAGAAAACTCCTTTAGGAGCTTTCTGTTTTACTTTCACCTTGCTTTAAGCTGCTACCTGTCTTTTACATAACCAATAGCATTCTTTTAAGCGTTTTACTGTAGTTATTGGAACTATTCTCCTTTACAGAGAACACTACGAGGTAGCTGAAAAGGTGAGGAAGTTTTTAGGACTAGACAATCAGGATCTTATGACCGATGGTGCTGATGATAGCTCTCAGGACGAGGATGCTTCTGCTGATGATGAAGAAGAGGATACTGCCGATGATTTTGAGCAAATAGATAAGGCGGAGCTAGCTGAAGAAATGGAGAGCTCAGGATTGAAAAAAGAATGCACAGACGATCAGTCTTTGTAGTTGTTTCTATGACATGGATGCTTGAAAGAAGTTTGAGATCAGTTTTATGGAATATTTTCTATAGCTCCAAATTTTTAGAGTATTTCAAATAATTATATTGTTATCATTCAACAAAACCCTATGCTGTGACTCTTCATTAGAATCATCTTTTCAAGGTGATTCTAATGAGTAGTCACAACATGGGTATTGTGGAGACATTAAGAAAATGTTTTAGATATTCAGGTCATACATTGTTACAGTGGAGAATCTGTTATTCTTTCCCAATAAATGCGTTTACGCTAAAACTATTATTTGCAGTGCAAACAGTTTGGAGCCAGATCAGACGCCGGGTAACCCGGCGTCAGATCAGGCTCCAAACTGCTTGCCACCAAGATAAACAAGAATTATCAGAATTGTCCAAAAGTTGTTCTTTTCTACGTTTTAGTGCTTTGCGTTTGCGTACGTTTGCGTTTAAACGGGAAAGAATAACAGATTCTCCACTGTATCAGGAGCTCTGAAAGCTGAGACGTTTTCAAGTTTATCTGTTTCTGAAGCTGGCGTCTGCAGCACAGTCAGAGTTAGAAATGGCTAAATGTAGATATTTACAGAGCTTCAGATCAAACTGAACATTTACAACATTTTCTGTTGTATGTCTCAACCGAATCCTGCGATGTGACTACTCATTAGGATTGTCTCTTTCAGTTGTCATAACATAGGGGTTAGTGGAGACAAAAGGGAACTACAGTAAAACCTCTCTATTACGACCACTAAAACGAAGGCTAATTGATTTATAAAAAACAGGTGACTGCTTAAAGCAAGGTGACAGGAAAACAGAAAGCTCCTTAAGGAACTCTCTGTTTTCCTGTCACCTTGCTTTAAGCTGTCACCTGTGTTAAACTTTTAATGATTAACGCAATTAAGTAGTCGTAAAAGAGAGGTTTTACTGAGTGTTTGAAATATTTGTCATTTTGGAGCTCTGATTCATTGGGCTTGAGGAAACATTCGAAAAAACTGAATTATCAAACTGACATTGATCTAGTGTTCGAATAATGGTTAATTTATAATGTTATCGGTGATTTTTGTTTCCGCTTGCAATATATGGCCTTTTTTTAAAAACTCATTCTTGTCAAATATTTTTAGCGGATCATTTATATGTGGGCTTCTCCTTTAATAGATGGTCATTGAAAAAAGATTGCAATTTTGTTAGCCCTTATACAGTGGAGAATCTGTTATTCTTTCCCAATAAACGCGTTTACGCTAAAACTATTATTTGCAGTGCAAACAGTTTGGAGCCAGATCAGACGCCGGGTAACCCGGCGTCTGATCAGGCTCCAAACTGATTGCCAACAAGATAAACAAGAATTATCAGAATTGTCCAAAAGTTGTTATTTTCTACGTTTTAGTGCTTTGCGTTTGCGTACGTTTGCGTTTAAACGGGAAAGAATAACAGATTCTTTACTGTACAAGTACAGTAAAACCACTTTATTACAGCCACTAAAACAAAGGCTAATTGATTGTATAAAAGTCAGGTAACAGCTTAAAGAAAGGTGACAGTGAAACAGAAAGCTCCTATAGGAGCTTTCTGTTTCACTGTTTATCTTGCTTTAAGCAGTCACTTGCCTTAAACACATAATAATTAACAAAAATTACTGGTTGTAATGGAGGAGTTGTACTGTATAAATTGACAGGCAAATAATTTTGAGTTACACATATATCAGCTACTGGTACATCTCAGTAAGGATAACTCTAACTCGCTTATGTTGAACTTACTACTTTTTGTACAGTTTATTTTCAATTACTTGGACCTGCTTAGGTCTAACATACCCATACTTAAACAATGACATTTTGAGAAAGAACATAGATACCCTTGGTCGGTGGCAATTCAATGAAAAAGGCATGAAGATCTCATTCTCGAAGGACAGTTAACCCTTTCCCACATAGCATATCTCTAGTATTGAATATAGGTGTCCACTTAAAGCAGGTTGAATGTAAAGCAGAATGCGCTTTAAGCGCATTCTGCTTTACTTTCAGCCTGCTTTAAGCTATCATCTGCTAGAATATAGAAAATATTTTGTATTATACATATTTATGAATGTATAAATTGGAACTATTTTCTTCAGGGCAAGAATAAACTGAATGCGCTAAAAGGCGCTTCTATAGGGGAAAGGGTTAACTCCTGAACCCATTACCCCATAGATATGACTTTTAACGCCTTTAATTTATTCCTCAACTGAAGAATTCATACAGTCATCATAAAGTATGTCAGATAAAAAATATTTTTAATATTTTAGAAGATATAATCTTAGAGCAGGCTGAAAGTAAAGAAGAATGCGCCTTAAGGCGCATTCTGCTTTACTTTCAACCTGCTTTAAGTGGTCACCCATTTTCAATTCTAGAAACAGACTATGGGGTAATCGGTTAAAGCAGGACATATGTAATGCATAAAGCTCTCATTAGAGTTTTCTTTTTTTAAATTACCTTCTTCCTGCTTTAAATTGCTTCTTTTATGTAAAGCAAAAAATAAAGGAGATCTCTGCTCTAATTTCAGTCTTATTTAAGCAGCCATTTTTATGGATGTAGGAAATGTGTTTTACAACTCTTAACCCTTTTCTCCATAGAAGCACATTTGAGAACCTCTACTACACTCCTCAACATAAGTGACACAATTGCATATTATTTCCTTTATTGAATACAGACTGCAGCTTAACCCTTTAACCCCATAGCCTGTTTCTAGTTTTAAAAAAACAGGTGAACACTTAAAGCAGGTTAAAAGTAAAGCTGAATGTGCCTTAAAACGCATTCTCTTTTACTAGCCTGCTTTAAGCTAGCATCTGCAAGGAAATGGAAACATTCTGACATACATATTCATGGCTGTTTAAATTGGAACTGTATTCTTCAGAAGAGGAATAAATTGAATGCGCTTAAAGGTGCTTCTATTTGGGAAAGAGTTATTTAAAGCAAGATAAAAGTAAAGGAGAAAGCTCCTTAGGGAGCTTTCTGCTTTACTTTCATCTTTCTTTAAGCAGAAACCTGTATGAAACAAAGTTTGATATATGGAATTTGCACTGATAGCTGTGAAGGAATCCTTCAAGAAAGAAAAGTCATTACTTGAACGTATATGTAAATGCATGATCATGTGCTTCTATGAGAAAAGGGTAAAATCTGTGTTAACAACATATTGAGGGGAATAAAAGTGGTGATGTAGTTTTGTTTGTATTGACTTTTGCATTTAAATTTTTAATCGAGTATATGATTGAATTTACAGTTACATTTTGTATACCAATACTCTGTCCAAAATCTTAGCCATATTTATTGCAATAGTTATTTCTGGCTTAACCCATTACTCCATAGCCTGTTTCTAGTATTGAAGAAAGGTGAACTCTTTAAACAGATCTGAAGTCAAGTAGAATGCACCTGAATAGACATCCTGCTTTACTTTCAGCCTGCTGTAAGTTACTATCTACTAGAATATAGAGTATATTTCTTATGATACATATTCATGAAATATAAATTGGAACTATTTTCTACAGTGGAGGAATGAATTAAAGGCAGAAAAATGTGTATCCATGGAATAATAGGTTATTAAAAACATTGCATTAATATTCCAATTTTTCAAAGAAACAGAAACAATGCAAGCTCCAGATAAGAAGAGTATTTCAAATATTAAATCTTCATGTCGCCATCAAACTCTATGTTGTCACATTTGCGATAATTCAAATCAGTTCATGAAGTAACATCATAGGGTTTGGTACAGGCAAATGCAGAAATATTGGAAATAATTGTCTTCTTGGACCTTTGGAACCAATGCTGATTTGATTATCCATTACTCCTTAGATACACATTTTTAGGCCTAACTTATTCCTCCATTGAAGAAAAAAGTTCCTATTTCTATGGTCATGAATACACATGTTTATTTATGCTTTTCGGTGGATTACCACGAAAAAGCAGTGGATGATCACTTGGTAATCCACTGCAGTGGATTATCACCAATCGCTTTTATTATGAATTTTCCCCGTAGGGCTCCCCAAGAATCGTAGTCAATCGTGTCTTATCGTTAAAATCCGGCAGTCCGATTTGTCGCGAACTACTCACCGGAAGAGCACGAATCCAAACTCGGGAGCAACGAAGTAATTCGTATGACGTCATTATACCGCCAACTGTCACGCCACATGTGTTCGACATAAAACGTGGGGCTCAACACGGGATAAATAATGTACGTTCGCTTTCAATTTTGAAACAATTTCGTTTAAAAAGTGGCTTTAAAGCATAAATAAATAGAATAACTGTGTTTTTTCAGTGTAAGATCGAATTTAATCCATTTCGTGAACATCAGACTGTTATATTTTCACTCGTGGCTTCGCCACTCGTGAAAATATAACGTCTGATGTTCACTCAATGGATTAAATTTCGATCTTACACTGAAAAAAACAGTTATCCTCTATATATACCATTAGAAATATTTTCTATATCTTATCTGATGGTAGTTAAGGCAGGTTAAAACTTAAAAGTAAAGCAGAATGCACCTTAAGGTGCATTCTGCTTTACTTTTAACCTGCTTTAAATTGTCACATATCTTCAATACTAGAAACATGCTATTGAGTAAAGGGTTAAATATTTAAATATACAGATGCAATTCTAAAATTTGTTCCACAATTTCATTTAATAATTGTGATGCATGTTTTAACTAGTATTTGTCATTTTACACTTATTCTCATTTGTTGATTTGTGTTTTCTGGAGCAATTTTTCAAATAAAAATATTTGTTACAATTACTTAACAAGAGTCCATAACTTACTTTTTAGCATAATTGAATACTTCTGCTTATGTTTAAAATGTCACATCACGGGACTTAGGTCTCTTTGATGTTGGCAGGCTTATTTATTTTACCAACCTTATAGATCAAGATCAGTTAGATGTAGCAGTTGTCATGTTTTGAAATACAACATGTGATCAGAATAGGCACATTGTGTAGAGGTTGGAAACACAATATTGTAGACATAAATGACAAACATTGACTGTACAACATGAACAACATCACAGTTAATAGATCACTGGAGTTATTCAAACTATGTGGACCCAAAATTGCAAACTCTTAACGGGATCAGTCCATAACACTTTACCCCATAGAAGCGCCTTTTAACCACTAAATAAATACCTGTTTTGGATGCTTAATGCTGGATAAAGAATAATTCTGAAAGTTCCTTCTATCCTGCATTAAACGGACACCTGTCTTCAGGGATCTCCAAACTTCTTCAAGTAGTATTCACTTGATATTGATTGACTGTATTCTAAATTCATGCATATTGTTATATGTATCTACAGGGAACCATTCATTTGGCAGGGCCAATTTTTGTTTGAGGTATTGGACCATTATACTTGGTAGCTAAGTTGTATAGTGGGACTCCATGATACCGGTGGCTCCATGGTACCGGTGTATTTCACAAATCGCGTGTTATTTTTGTCACGAGCTCCACACGAGCCGCCGATACTTTTTGAAAATGGGCACGTCTTTTCGCTGCATTGAAAATTTGAAAGTGCAAAGACAATAAACCAATTATTAACATTAAATGAACGTGTTACCTTTAAAAATGTATTTGAGATACAATTTCTCTATGTTTTAACCATTCCTTCAAACTACTACACATACACAACACTTTGTTTATTTTCTGAAAGTGACTTTGACATGTATGACGTCATTCTTGTTCTCCGAAATAATCACGTGACACCATGCCAACCGGAAGTGGCGGGAAATGTATTTTTGGTATGGTGTAACAAACGGAACATTGCTTGATATGTTACGTAGAGCTAAACCTGTTGATTAAATAATTCATTCATACGTTTTTGTATTGTTTCAAGACAAATATCGAAAGAAAATGGTCTAGGCCTATTTAGTGATTGTTATAGAGGGACCTTGCTATAATATTATATTTTGGTCTAACTGCACATGTGTATCTCTTCCTGTCTTGCTGTCACTCTATCTGTGCCTTATGGTCAGGCTATACTGTCTTTGTACAGTAGAAACTCTCCATTATGACCACTAAAAGAGATTTCTCAGTTAGATAAATTTCATATTGTCACAGTTGATATCATCACTAGTGATTACCGGTATATCACTTTTGTGACGTCACGTCACAATAATTTTTGTGACGTTGCGCGTAAACAATTAATTTTGTGTGGGTTTTTCTGTAAAAACGTCATTAAAATCTATATAATAAATAGAATAATCAATTCCTTTGAATAGAAATGAAAAATATATCGCTCGAATGGGTTGTTATCTGTTTAAAAAACTCGTCCTGCGGACTCGTTTTTAACCAGATAACATGCCATTCTCGTGATATATTTTTCATATCAATCCAAAGTAATTGATTATCCTCTATTTAATGGTCGTTATAAAGAGGTTTTTCTGTATACATGTATCAGAGTACGCTGAAGGCTCTGCCCTTGTTCCCCTCATTTGTTTGGAAACGAATTATGTGATTATTGCTTTAAACATCAGTTTTGCATAATAAGACCAACATAATAAGTTTATTTCAGGGATCTTATGATAAGTTACATTATATATTTTTGTATGAGTTTTGGCAAAAATCATAGCTTGTCTCTTCTGCATTTCTTTAAATCTGCTTAACCCTTTAAACCCTAGTCCCGCATATAGGCGTCCTTTTCAAAGAGTGTACATGTGAATAGTACACTTGTCCTGTGCAAACAGTGAAGACCCAGATCAGAGGGCTCCAAAAGGAGCCCTCTGATCAGGGTCTTCACTGTTTGTTATAAAGCCAAACATTGACAAAAACAATCCTTAAAAGTAAAAAATGGACAAGACTAAAATGGAAACTGGAATTGTCCATTTAAAGTTTCAGGGAGGAAAGAGTTAAGTTATAAGCATTCTTAAAAAGGTGAAAATGTAATGTACAATAAAAAGCAGTTTGCTGATTAGCAGTTGTTCAATAACAGTCTTCCCTATAGGTTATTTCGAGTGTTTAGGCAGGTTTTCTATGGCTTTAGCATATTTCTTCCAGGAATAGTACTGTTAAAGTCTAAGAAAGGAATGTAATACATGTACTGAGAAAAAAGACAGATTTGTGTATCGAGGGCTCGGCGCAAGAGGGGCGTAACTACATATTTTTCCAAAAATGACTTTTTTTGATTTTTCAGCTTATATTAGTCAAACTCATATGCTGTATAAATTTAAACAAAAAGTTTCAGATATTTATATCAATAATTTGATATTGCAATAAGGGCGTATCTCAGATTGCCAAATTATCTTAGCGCAAGAAGGGCGTAAGTCCACTTACGCCCTTCTTGCATGCTAAAAAACATCTGGTTGACTTACAATCTATCCTGCAATACAGACTTAAGTAAACAAATAACTGCTGTGTTGTTATCTTATGATGGCATTATGTTCTTTATGACATCACAACAGTATATTATTGCATCATAACAGTCTACTTAGCACTGACATGACACAATATTTTCAATTTTAAGGTGAAAAAAAGGTTTAAATCTTATACTTGAGAAAAGAAGGCAGCCATAATGTGGCTTATGGGGGCGCCTGAGTCTTGAATAAGGGCAGTTTGCATTTTATGTACATTAAATTTGTGTTGGAGGCAGGATGTGTAAATATATATGTCATTTTTAGATATTTTAGGGTTCAGAATTTGGTTATAACAGTCTACAAAACCTCTCACTATTTCCTTTTCGGGCGTGAGGTATTAGAATATTATTGATATAAGATCTACTTTTTAGGCAGATTTAGTGTTAGAGTTATCAGTTTTTAATATTTTCAAAACTGAAATTTCCCTTTAAACACATTCAAACCTAGAAGCAATGAGTATACTTGTCACAAAAAAACAGTGTATCTGCAAAAAGTTCACTTGCCCTATGCAAACAGTGCAGGCCCTGAACAATAATTGTAGACAGCTAAGACCTGCAGGAGCTCTCTGATCAGTGTCTCCAATGTTTGTTATTTTGCAATATGTTGTTATTTATTAGAATATAAACTACATTTTAAACCAATCAAACTGCATTTTGCTACCCATTAAGTACGGCACTTAATCATTAAGAATTTTGTTGTTTTTAGACGTCGCGTGGTGTCTGCTTAGCTATAAGATAGCTCCGGCTCGTAGCAACTAATTGTAAACACTGCCATATTTGGCGATCTCACCACCCGAATGTTTACTAGAAGCGTTTGAATGGGCCAATCAAAATATAGATTATATTCTAAGTTAGTTAGAACATATTAAATGAAATCTTAATGGTTAAGAAGGGGCCACTCGCTAACGCTCGTTACGCCCCTTCTTAACCATTAAGATTTCATTTAATATGTTCTAACTATAACATAAACTATTATTGGTCAAAAATTGACTTTAACTTAATTGAATATGTCCTGTTAAAGAGTTAAGACTTTGCCAGTCAGTTGTTTTGGTTCTTCAGATATAAAACATACCTAGATCTACTGGAAATTTCCCAACCAAATGAAGATCTGTGGTCACTGGTCTCAACAAAATCACTTCAACAAAATTGAAACTTTGTTTATACTCAAAGCACCTGTTCTAGTTTTGTGCAGGTGTATAATATCATTATGCAGCTTTGCTAAATTAGGTCTCTTCTGACACAGTGTTGATCTTTAAAGACTTTTTCTCAGTCCATTGAGGGACCACCAGCCCATTGTTCTGGAGGTGTCAGTGTAACTGTCAAATCATGCGCATATCATGTGCAGCACAATCTCAGTTTACCTGGTGAGGTCCAGATTATACTCATGCTCTAGTGATTTTCAATGGTTATTTCTAACCCAACTATCAAATATAAAGGTAGAGTCTCAGACGAGAAGCTTCAATGGTTCTTTGCTAACGGTATGTCCACAAGACCCATGCTCTTTGCAAGGAAATTGTCTGGCAGGGTGTTATGACCAAAAGGTTGTCAGGAGATGTCTTTAAGTGCAGTTTTGACTTGCTTCTGTATACCAATAGTTTTAAGCACTCACTTAGGTTGATAAGCTTAGACACCACTATGAAAAGGGCATCATTTTATGAACTGAGTTATCACAGCTTGCTTTGCTCAAGAGCTCTTACCATATCCTTTTTCAAATTAAAGTTCAGAGCTGTGAGGAAATCAAACCCATATAAGTCTGTGACTTGTTGAAACTCTGCATCTATGGATCTTGAACATCTCTTGGCAAGTTCATATGTATACATGTACATTCTGTACCCGAGCTGTTTTCGATACCATTTGATTTTAATTTAGTAATCATACTCCATTATAATTAAGTACATGGTTTGGGTACAAGTTTATGTGAAGGAGCCCCTGTAAAGTGTTGTTATGGTGGCCTTTGCTGCCTTAGCAATGCAGGCTCACCTACATAAAGAGTTTTGGTCAACTTTTCAACTTCCTTACTAAATTCGACAAAATTCCTCATCTCTAAGACCCTTTGACTGTAGCTGATGCCATGCTCTGACTGAACAATTTGGGTACCTCAAGTCTCTTTGCCAGATTATCACTATATGAGAGAACATTCTCACAGAGAATGCATTGTGAAGTTTGCCATATTTCTTCAGGATCTGCTTTATTCTACTGCATGGATGATGGCTTCAAAATATTTTTCAGATGTTTTACCTTGGTTCAGCCTGTTTAAGAGCATTTGATGTCAGCTCCTTCACAATTTTCACCAGAATCATGTTTTCCTTATTTGGTTGAGGCCTGTGCATTCATAGTAGATAGGCATTTTTAGATAACAAGCAAGAAATTAATTTGGCTCCACATGGTGTCACTCCTGTACAAAATCCCTCCATAGAACTCTATAGTAAATTGTCCATATTCTCCTATCTCTGTCCAGTTCCCTGACGTACCGAGCAATATATTGGCCCTGTTTCCATGGAAAGCAATTATAAGTCACCAGAATTATCAACAGAAAGTGGCACCATGAAGGTTCAACTTTTCCACAAATTTCACATTTCTAAGGTCACCGTCAATATTTACAAAACGAAAGTTGATGACCCGCCGCACCACACTCGCATCTCTGACCACATGTTCTCACAAATTAGTTCCCAAATAGAACTCAGAAACACCTTTGATTTATCAACAACATCACTATTTCAGCTCAAAAACAAATGCATCTGCAGTTAATCAGCACTTTCAATAAAAAATATGACCATGAACACACACACATCAATTTTTTACTATATAAATTAGGTACTATTTAGGCACCCTACGACCCGGAAGCACTTCCGTACAGGTGTGACACCACATGTTGATATATGTCCACATGACATGTACTTCTTTTTGACTTGACTGTAATATATAGTCAACTGTCACACATTTTTGTTGAAAATTTTTGGTCACAAACGTTAACCACTAATAATTTTTTGACTCACTTAAATCAGACCAGTGTAACTTGTAAAAGTGAAAGCTGTCCATAAACAGTATGCATGCTTGATAATAAAATTGGCCATAAGGCCTGTTCTTATTTTTCTGTTTACAAATTGTAAAGAAATTCTGAGTACATAGGGGCATAGTTTGTGATAAGAGTTATAGGCCTTGTCATTTCACATTGATAGTGTTGAGGAACAATAATTTTTAACTTTTACTCAAATCCAATGTAGGTAGTAGAAATTAGCAAAACTGTAGTTAAAAAAAGAAAGGTATAGGACTTGTTGTTGTATGTAAACCAGTCTTTTTTTAGGGGGAGGGGGGGGGGGATGAAGGGGGGGACCATTCCCAAAAGAAAACAAGGACTTTTTCCAAAAATGAGCTGTTTACGGCAGGATTTTCCCCCGAAATGAAAGTTTTACGACGAGAGCATAAGTCAAACATTATCAATAAGATGTATTTCTGAAATACTATGCACCCTGCATGTGACCTTGACCTTTGTATGACATGATCTAACTTGTACAGAGCTCAAGAGCTTCTGAAGTCAAGTACACATATCAAATATGGAGTCTCTATCACATGTTTTCCCAAAGTTATGACAATTTTTTATTAAATTAAGCCTATTATCCCTTAATGACCTTGACCTTGGTCTGACATGATCCAAGTTGGGTTGACCTCAAGAGCTCCTTGGGTTGAATACACATGCCAAATATGAAGTCTCTATCACATGTAGTTCCAAAGTTATGGCCAAGGTTAAGTTGACTTACGCCCTTCTTGCGTATCAAATTTCTTCAGATTTCCTTGAAAAAGCATGCAATAAGGGCGTAAGTCAGATTTTTTTAAATATAACACTACAGTCGAACCTGTCTTAGTGACACACTGTTTTTAAAGACATCCTGTCAGATGTGGCAGTGGTTCTCTCCTCCCGATCCATTACTCTATATATTTAACCTGTATTTAAAGGCACACTGTGAGATGTGAAATGCAACACTAAATTTCAACTACCAACGCAGTATTTAACCTGTTTTCAGAGACACAAGTTTGATCTTATTTTCGTTTTTGCTTAAATTATGCATATTTTTCAGTTTCTCAATTTAAAAAAGCTCAAATTCTGATAAAGTTACTTGATGCATGTAACATATAAAGGCTGTCTGATCTAAGTCCAGACAATTTTATATTCAATATCAAGACAATATGCTACTTAATTCCTTATGATTATGGAAACTATGGGATTTGTGAAATTTTAAATACATTAATAGTTAAAGCATTAAGTTCATACCCTAGATCCATGTCTTTCCTTTTAGGCAAGAGGCAAGGTTTAATTAATATTTTTGGCAGAGTGCTTTATTTATAACACCTTAAACAAACATGTGTGAATTAGAACTAGGGGTTCTCTGCTAAATTAAGGGATTAATTGAGTGATAACAAACCAGTTGTAAAATTAAAAAAGGCATTCCATAATTTTATTCCTTTATTAAATTATGTAATAAATGTTCAATATTGTTTAGAAAACAAATCATATTGTTGCAGAAATGTTAAGTAAAACATACATTTTAATACATAATATGAAGTATACTTTGGTCTACCCTGTTCTTACAAATGCCCCAAAAATGTTAACCTGAATTTAAAGGCACCCTGTGAGATGTGGCACTTTTTGCTTTCTCCGAAACTATGTCTCTAAAAACAGGGTTGACTGTATTTTGTAAAATTTTAATAATGTTTTTTAATGTTTCATAAAGAATAAATTATCTTAAAACAAAACACATGGTAAATATGTATGTAACTTTCAATCTATAGAAATAAATTAGTTTTTTTCACTTCCTGAACATTTTTAAAAAATGTAGTTACGCCCCTCTTGCGCCGAACCCTCGGTATGTGTTTTTCTCTCTTCTTTCTTTTGTTTTTATCAAAGTCTGTTTTCAAATCTTGGTATATGAAAAATTACTTTCACATTTGTAATTTGCACTAAATTTCAGATAAATGTTATTTTAATAAAGAGTTGATGAATTATATGATTACAATAACTCTCTCTTATATTTTGAGTGTCAGTGTATTTAAGTGAATTGCTTCTTTTTATTCTAAGTTCATCTTGGTGTATATACAGTGGAGAATCTGTTATTCTTTCCTGTTTAAACGCAAACGTACGCAAACGCAAAGCACTAAAACGTAGAAAATAACAACTTTTGGACAATTCTGATAATTCTTGTTTATCTTGGTGGCAAACAGTTTGGAGCCTGATCAGACGCCGGGTTACCCGGCATCTGATCTGGCTCCAAACTGTTTGCACTGCAAATAATAGTTTTAGCGTAAACGTGTTTATTGGGAAAGAATAACAGATTCTCCACTAACTGTAACCAGTACAGATTCTCCACTGTATAGTGTTTATTAACCCTCTCCTCCACAAAAGTGCATCTTGACACCTTTCCCAATTTCTCCACATACACGCCTTAGGATGCCTTCACTCACCTTTAGTGTTTAACCCATTATCCCATACATACGCCTTTTTGTGCCTTTAATTTATTTATCTACAGAGGAAAATAGTTTGAATTTATAAAGTAATGCATATGTAAAATTAGAAACAATTTCTAACAGATGGTAGCTTAAAGCAGGCTGAAAGTAAAGCAGAATGCGCCTTATGGCGCTATCTGCTTTACTTTCAACCTGCTTTAAGTGGTCACTTATTTTCAAAACATGCTATGGGGTAATGGGTTAAAACAGGTGGCAGCTTGAAGCAGAATAAATGTAAAGCAGAAAGCACCCACAGGAGCTTTCTGCTTTACATTCATCCTGCTTTAAGCAGTCAATTAACATACAATTTTGCACCAGTAACTATGGGGACAAAGGGTTAAATGACATTTATCAATTATAAAAGTTAAGAACTGTGTATTGAGTATTATCATTCAATAATCTCACCGATGATCAATTAACTGTCAATTAGAGTATGTTTGTTAATGTTTGCTTTCTACCATATCATATGTGTTACTGTGCTCATTCAAAGTTCTAACCCTCTCCTACAGGGTACACTGTTGTAATGTAAATGAGAAGACAATAATCGTTATTCTAATACAGTCTGTGTTGTATTTAGCAACCATTAAAAAGAAGACCGAGGACAGTTTTAGTACAGGACAGGGCTGCCATAAGTTGACATAAAAAATCCTAAGATTTCCAAATTTGCATTTTTCAATTGCGATTTTACGCATCGTACCTTTACCCCGTAGCCTATTTCTCGTTTTGTTGACATGTGACTACTTAAAGCAGGCTGGAAGTAAAGAAGAATGCGCCTTAAGGCGCATTCTGCTTTACTTTCAGCCGGCTTTAAGCTACCATGTCCTAGAAAAAAAATCCGAACATTTAGGAAAAATCCGGAGAAATGGAGAAATAATGTAGAAAGCTCCTTTAAGAACTCTCTGCATTATGTTTGTATCTATCCTGCATTAACCCTTTCCCCCATAGAGGTGCTTTTAGCGCATTCAATTTATTCATCCACTGAAGAAAATAGTTCCAATTTAAACAGTCATGAATATGTACCATAAGAAATATTTTCTATATTCTAGCAGGTGGTAGCTTAAAGCAGGCTGAAAGTAAAGCAGAATGTGCTTTAAGCTTTTTAGCGCATTCAATTTATTCATCTGCTGAAGAAAATAGGTCCAATTTAAACAGTCATGAATATGTACCATAAGAAATATTTTCTTTATTCTAGCAGGTGGTAGCTTAAAGCAGGCTGAAAGTAAAGCAGAATGTGCTTTAAGCTTTTTAGCGCATTCAATTTATTCATCCACTGAAGAAAAAAGTTCCAATTTAAACAGTCATGAATATGTACCATAAGAAATATTTTCTATATTCTAGCAGGTGGTAGCTTAAGGCACATTCTGCTTTTCTTTCAACCTGCTTTAGGTGATCAACTATCTTCAAACTTAGAAACAGGCTATGGGGTAATGGGTTAAGCAGTCACTTTATGTTTTAAGAGATCTCCAGACATGTATTTTAATAATTGGTAGCTTAACACAATACAGACTTAAGTTTTACTAGCAGTGTTCCTAAACTATGCTCATCTTCATGCATATCAGTGTTGGACAATCCAGAAGCAAATCTGTACATCTAACACTAAATAACTCTTCGGGGTTATGAGGTTCCCTTGTGGATCATTTTAGTTACAAAAACATTAACAAGTCTACTTAGAATTCTGGTTAATTTAATAATATAGGAACCCTCTGATCTGGGTCTCCACTGTTTGCAAATGTAATGAGTATATTCTCTTTTCATAATTCAGTTACTTAATGTGAGAATAGCTTTACCTTTAAACAGTAACTATTTGACATTGTTAATTTTAATCATGCTGTATTGTCTTCAAATATTTTGTCTGTTAAAAAACTAAAAGTTAGTTTTCATGCTTTTGAAACAGAAGAAATGTTGAATACGAGTGACATACAGTTTGGATCCAGGGTCAAAGGTTATAAAGCGTTCAGTTGAGTCTAAAGTTGTTCTCAAGCATTTGATTTGTCAGATTTGAGCCTAGGCTCAAATCTGCTAGGCTCATATCTGACCAATCAAAAGCATGAGAACACACTCAGACTCAACTCAAATGCTTTATAACCTTGGAACCTGATCTGGTTCTGTGTCATGACGTGTCTGATCTGGATCCAAACTGTTTTTTTAATATTAAGCAAGTTGCACTTAGATCTAGTATCATAAGGGTTAAAGGGATAAAAAAAAACAACAATGTGCATAGTTAGAACTTAAAAGGTTAAGCTACATTGTACAGAAAACCTTAATTTGAAATACAGTAAAACCTCTCTATTACAACCACTAAAAAGACGGCTAATTCGTAACCTAAAGGACAGGTGAAAGCTTAAAGCAAGGTGACAGTAAAACAGAAAGCTCCTAAGGAGCTTTCTGTTTAACTGTCACCTTGCTTTAAGCAGTCACCTGCTTTAAACAGCTAATAATTAACACAATTTAGTGGTTGTAATAGAGAGGTTTTACTGTAATTACTAAAATTATTGTCATATTTTAGGACAGTATGTAATAATTCTAACAGCTGACAAGATTTTTTTGCTGTTAAACATACCAAATAAAATTAAACAAAAATAGTTTAAAAGCCATACAAAAGAAGACAGTGATTTTGTGTTTATTGGATTTTGCAACTTAAATTTGGATTAACCCTTAGCCTGCCACTCACGACTATAGCTCCATATGCAAACCGCTTGGATCCGGATGAGACGCCGAGTAACTCTGCGTCTCATCCGGATCCAAGCTGTTCGACACTCGGACAACATTTTTCAGCAATTTTGAGCAACTTTGAAGCACTTTGAAACTTGAAGCAGATGAGAAATATAGCAGACGACAATTTATTTGGCGGGCTAAGGGTTAAAGTACAGCTAAAAGCTCTTTGCTCTACCATTCACTTGCCTTAAAATCTGAAAAAAATGTCATATTTTATTTGACAAAACTGTGCTTTGCAATTCATATTTTTCAGAATGCATCAATACAATGCAATGTTATGTTGTTTATTTACAATTGAAATAAGTTTTTTTGAGAATTCATAAAGTATATCATTTTTATCAGTTAGCGATAATTTCTTTAAGGATATCACTGATTATTGACCAGTATCAAAGTCAGGGATTTACAGTATCAGTTTTTGCTTTGGAATCTCAATGTTGAAAGCAATGTACGTGCGACCAGTATTTGTCTATACAAGTCAAGGATGTTGTCTATTATTGCTATTCCATAATGTATTTATCTTATTGTAAATTGAATCTTTGAAAAAACATGTTTCTATATTCAAATTTGTAAATATTTGAAATGATTTCAGGGCTCCAGATAAAGGAGCTGTTTTAAAAACTAAAATCTTTATTTTTGCTTTAAACCCTATGGTGTCACTACTCATTAGAATCGTCTCTTTGAGACGATTCTAATGAGTAGTAACATCATAGGATTTGATGCTTAAATAAGTGAGAAAATGTTGGATTTGTGCAGTTTACTCCCTCTTATCTAGAGCCCTGGATTTGAATTCCAGGATTATTTTGAAAGTGTCTCTTTGGTAACACTAGACATACAGTACAATTTTGTCATTTTACAGTAACAGTAAAGCCTTTTTTATGTGCCCATTCAAAGTGGCTCGAACTTGAAACATCACAGAAAAAAATGATAGCTTAATGCAGGAATAAAAGCTTAATGCAGGACTAAAGTAATGCAGAAAGCTCATATGAGCTTTCTGCATTACTTTAGTCCTGCATTAAGCAGTAATGTGTTAGAGATAGCTATGTTTGCTCTCTGAATAGCCACTCAACAGAGATTCTACTGTATGCTATATAATATAATATTATGTTGTATAAAGTCGTGATTGACAGTTATGTGCTTAGTTTTGTGCATTTCTCCATTGGATTGTTAAAATTCATTTTCGCTACTCCACCTATCAATATATAAATACAGTTAACTTGCATGTTCCTTAACCCTTTGAACCCTAGTCCCGCCTATAGGTGTCATTTTCAAACAGTATACATGTGAAAAGTGCTCTTGTCTTATGCAAACACTGATAACCCAGATCAGAGGGCTCATACGGAGCCCTCTGATCTGGGTCTTCACTATTTGTTATAATGCAAAACATTGACCAAAACAACCCTTAAAAGTCAGAAATGGACTAGACTAAAATGGAAACAGGGATTGTACATTTGAAGTTTTAGGGAGGAAAGAGTTAACCCATTCATGCCTGGATATTGCAATGAACTCTCCCGATGTGCCTACTGGAAGATCTAATTACAGATAGTCGAGGGTGATCAAAGGATACTGCAATGTTTTTCCAAATAGCAGAACATTTTATATACAATAACAAACAGTGCAGACCCTGATGAGACACCACTTAACCCTTAGCCCGCCAAATAAATTGTCGTCTGCTATATTTCTCGTCTGCTTCAAGTTTCAAAGTGCTTCAAAGTTGCTCAAAATTGCTGAAAATGTTGTCCGAGTGTCAAACAGCTTGGATCCGGATGAGACGCCGAGTTACTCGGCGTCTCATCCAGATCCAAGCTGTTTTCATATGGAGCTATAGTCGTGAGTGGCAGGCTAAGGGTTAATACAGTGTCTCATCAAGTTCTACGCTGTTAGCCAATGTCCCCTTTAGTAGACACTAGACTTAAATGGGTTAAAACTGATTTTGCCGGCCATTTAAAAGAAGATCCATATTGGCAATCATTTACATAGACAACAGCTTGTTGCAATGTCAAAGCAATGCAGAACAATTCTATAGGAGCTTTCTGCATTGCTTTTATTTGCATTAACTCTTTCCTTCCTGAAACTTTAAATGGACAATTCCAGTTTCCATTTTAGTCTGGTGCATTTCTGACTTTTAAGGGTTGTTTTTGGCAATGTTTGGCATAAGGAGCTCTCTGATCAGGGTCTTCACTGTTTGCACAGGACAAGTGTACTAATCACATGTACACTGTTTGAAAAGGACGCTTATATGCAGGACTAGGGTTCAAAGGGTTAAGTGTTCAGTTGTTTTGTTAGAATTCAATGCCTCTTCAATGGATGATTACTTTAAAAAAATGAACACTGTTTTCTTACTCTACTTTGTATGAAAGCAAGTTGAAAGAAGTCACCAGAGTTAAATATTTGACTTACCATATGGTATAGTAATTTCTCACCTGTCACAGAAAACTCACAGCCAAATGTGTAATAGGCAACCATGCAAAAAGATGGCTAATGAGCAGTCTTTAACCCATTACCCCATAAATACACCTTTTAACGCCTTTAGTTTATTCCTCCACTGATGAAAATAATTCCAATTTATACAGTTATGAAAATGTATCAGAAGAAATGTTTTCTATATTCTAGCAGATGGTAGCTTAAAGCAGGCTGAAAGTAAAGCAGAATGCGCCCTGAGGCGCATTCTGCTTTACTTTCAACCTGCTTTAAGTGGTCACCTATTTTCAAATCTATAAACAGTCTATGGGGTAATGGGTTAATACACGTTTGTACTTGATGGAGAATGAAAAATAGTACAAAAGCTCCTGTTGGAGGTTTTCCTCGTTATTCTCATCCTGCATTAAGCAGTTTTTTTTGTCCTTAGATTTCTCTGTGAGCCTTTGCTGAATGGTTGCTATTTAAAAGCTTGATTTTTCAGAAAAAATGTTGTGTATTAACTAGTTGAAGACTAAGAAAAATTTGAAATGTTTGAATTTTTAGTGTATTATTATCACAGCATCTCAGCATATAATTGTGGTTTTGAATGTACTTACACATCTATAGCTTGTGGTCATATAGAACGTACTGTTTCTTCATGTCTTTCATAGAAAATGATATCACCTAGGTGTTGGGGTGGTGGGGTTTAGTTAAAGGTGCTAGACTTTTATAGTTACTAACTTCTGTTAACAGTCAAAGCTGTCTTCAGCAGTAATTCATAGAAGAAGCATGCAGACCTGGCCCCAATGTCATAAAGCTTTTGAGTTGAGTCTGAGATCAGTCTCAAACATTTGATTGGTCAGATTTGAGCTTTGTTAAACAAAGCTCAAATCTGACCAATCAAAATACTTGAGAATGATCTCAGACTCAACTCAAAAGCTTTGTAACCTTTGGGCCTGGGTCCAAGGTTATAAACAGTTTGAGTTGAGTCTGAGCTCCATCTCAAGCATTAATCAGTCATATTTGAGCCTTGGCTTTGAGAAGAACTCAGACTCAACTCAAACTGTTTATAACCTTAGAGCCTGTATAGACGGGTTACTGCTAAATGTTGGAGTGTCGTAATGCAGAAAGTTCCTGATTGGGCTTTCATCTTTCCTATTGTTCTGTGATTATTTTGGATAGTTGCTGAACTCAGATTTGACTGTACTAACTTTTGGTTTAAGCATAAATTAATTGGTTGCCTATTCATTTTGCTACTTTAAGGTTTTAGTAGGCATAGCATCAGATAAGGAGAATACTTTAAACACAAAACCCTTTATGTCCCTACCAAATGCCATGTTGTGACCACTCAATATGGTGAGTAGTCACATCTAAAGTTTGATGGAGACATAAAGTTTTTTTGTTTTTCTTCAATTATTTACAGTCGAGATTCAATATCTCGAACTCGCTTTACTTGAAATATTTGATATTTCGAATCATGAATTTGTCTTATTTCAAGCTCAGTTTAGGTGAACATACCCGTGTTTCAAAGTAAATTTAACTTTGAAATACGGGTATGTTCGACTTAACCGAGTTCGAGATATTGAAGTTCAACTGCAGTTTATTCCCTCTTATCTGGTTATAAATGCTGATGTTGTTGTTGACTTTTTATGTGATATATGACATATTCCCCACGTAATAATTGGTATCATATGGAGTACATGTTTTATGGTTGGTATAGGATAGAAATTAATGCTAACTAATTTCTGTTTATGATTTTTGTTGTATTGTTAGTTACATATTATATCCTGAATCTGTTAGTAGTTGTTGCTATAATACTTTGTGGTAGTGTTGTGAACACTTCAGCTGGATAAAAGCAGAGTCACTCCCTGCTTGATTATTTTAACTCATTCACTCCTGTAACTTCAAATTGAATAGTTCAGTTTACAATTTAGTCAAGACTATATTTAGTTTGTCTGTTTTGTTTGAAGAAAAAAGGTAGCCATTGTCGTTACTTCAGGTTCTGCATGGTCGATGTCGTCATTGTCCTTGTCCAAAATCTTAGCCTTGGCAGTAACTTCCTCAATTTTTCATCTACAACCTTCAGTTCTGGTATGCATGTTCATCTTGACAAGTCCTATCCAGACATACCAAACTATTTTACCAATTGACCTTCACCTTAAACTTTGACCTAATTTTACTGTATTTCTTTGATTTTCAAAACAGACGAGAGTTTGCACCCTTGCGCTCTTGTTTAATATTTAGTTTTTACATACATGTATTTCTAAACTAAAAAAAGTAACCTCCATCAAGGAAGTCCTGGCTCCAAGGTTATAAAGCTTTTGAGTTGAGTCTGAGTTTGTTCTCAAGCATTTGATTGGTCAGATTTGAGCCTAGGCTCAAATCTGACCAATCAAATGCTTGAGAATGACTTTAGACTCAACTAAAAAGCTTTATAATCTTGGACCCAGAAAAATAAAATTCAGAAGGTATTCCCAATATCTTTCCTGATGGTAACTTGTACATGTAAAAGTATAAAAAGGCATATTTATGTAGCTGAAGCTATATTTCTACATCTTCTTTAGATTTGAGCTGTAATGGTAAGACCTAGTCATTGTAAGAATTCTCTATCTTTACCTTTTGTTTGACATTTGAAACTGTTCTCTGCAGCTGTGAGTGCCCCTTACCTTTTTGATAATGGAGTGTAATCAACAATACAATGTAGATGTTAAGCTTGGAATGCATGTAACACTGTTATTTTAGTTAACAGTCAAACACCTGTTAATCCTTTACGCCATAGCCTCTGTTTCAAGTTTTGACGACACATGACTACTTACAGTAGTTTGAAAGTAAAGCAGAATGTGCCGTAAAGGCTGCTTTAAGCTACAATCTGCTAGGATATAGAAAATATTTCTTATGGTGTACATGTATATTCATGACTGTATAAAGCAGGACTATTTACATCAGTTGAGGTATTAATTCAATGCGTAAAAAGGTGTATCTATGGGGTAAAGGGTTAAACATCCATTCAACGAAAAAGCATGAAAATTTTTCAATACAGCTGGATGCTAAAAGCAGGCTACAAGTAATGCAGACAGCTTTCTTCATTACTTTTGCCCTACATTTAGAGATCATCTGTTTAAAAAGATTGCCATGCATCTTCTGAATGATCACTTAACCCATTACCCCATAAATACACCTTTTTACGCCTAAAAAGTACTCCTCCACTGAAGAAAATAGTTTCACTTTCTAAAGCCATGAATAAGAAATATTTCCTATAGCCTAAAGGATTCAAGCTTAAAGCAGGCTGAAAGTATAGCATTCTGCTTTACTTTCAACCTGCTTAAAGTGGTCACCTATTTTCAATACTAGAAACAGGCTATAGGGTAATGGGTTAACAAATGTTGACTTCACTTACAGTTCTCTATATAATTATCACACAGTATTTAATAAATGGTTATGTAGTCTTGGTACTGTATTTTTTGTTTATTACTTTCCATACACAAGTCAGATATGAAAACAGATTTGAGCATATCAAAAATATAATTAACAAAACTGATACTGATGCAAATAAATATTATGACTTTTAAGGTTCTTTTACTCAAAGGACGAAACTTTTCCTTTATCTTGGAATTTTCTGAATTAGACACTAGAGTAAAGGAACACATGACACAGGGCTGCCATAAGTTGATCATAAAAAATCCTAAGATTTCAAGTTTTCACTTTTTAGACGCAATTTTACTAATCATACCTTTACCCCCTAGTCTGTAACTTGTTTTGAAGACACATGACTGCTTAAAACAGGGTGGAAGTAAAGCAGAATGTGCCTTAAGGCGCATTCTGCTTTACTTTCAGCCTGTTTTAACTACGATCTGCTAGAAAAATATTCCAAATACTTAGGAAAACTCCGGAGAAATGGCAGCCCTGATGACAAGAACTTCATCAGTCATACATGAACATTGTGAGGCAAGAGGGCACAAGATCAAACCTGAAAGTACAAAAGTCTTGACTTCAGAAGACAGCTTTTGAAAATGTAAAGTCAAGGAAGCTATAAATATTATCGTCATAAAACAGCGTAGACCAAACACTCAACAAGGAAGAGGGACTGGAGCTACAGGGGGTGTTACATAATGACTGTCTCCTCGTATCACATTGCCACTCACCAGTCAAGTGATCCAAACCAGTACAGTCTTGCCGATGAAGGGTATGTGACATCTCAAATAAATTCCTAGGTGAAGGAAACACTTTCTGAGTAAAAGAACCTATATACTCATGCCTGACTCAGAGCAGAGAAACCTCTTTGGACTTAAATATTAGTTAAGCAAAGATGTTAAAAATGCATTTAAAAGCGAAAACAATATTGAGCTTGGTTGGGATCACATAGGACTTACATAATTACTTTTTGGTTGGGATCCAACCTCTGTGGAGAAGCCTTAGCCCCTTGGACCACAGGACTATTCTTATCTAGTGGTCCCTTTTATCCTACATTAATTGTAAGCAGCAAAATTCAACATGAAGATCTACTCTGCCTTGGAAAGCGATGAGAAAGATCTAGAAAATTAAGATTCTATTTCAGTGCACTGGTTTATTGTTTATTGGGGTCTCTTTTATCCTATCCACTAATATGTTCACCTTAGGTTGGAGTAGCAAAAGTTGGGCTGCCTTTTCTCCGGATTTTTCCGAAGTCTTCAGGTTTTTTTTAATTTCTCCGCACCCATTGATTTTTCCCTAAATCTTCGGATTTTTGCTCTTACTTTTAAAATTTGATATTTTATGCATTTTTTACTAGGGAAACATGAATTTCAAACAGTTTAGATCCAAATCAGACGCCGTGTTAAGCAGCGTCTGATCTGGATCCAAACTGTTTGCATATTTCTGATAAAATCACGCTTGAAAATTTGGAAATCTTAGGATTTTTAGAAGCAACTTCTGGTAGCCCTGCCCCAGAGACCTTCCTACTTTGTCGCCTTTCTGAGGCTTAATTGTCGAATGGAATTGTCTCTGATTATAAGACCGAGTTTATTCCCTCTGCCAAGAACTAAAAGGAAGGCAGGTCAGTGGTTTTGATCCCATGTGCTGCTGGTAAATGAGTGGGATTAGCCGAAATCATAATCATTTCACCTCATCAATCATTGGCGCTATAAGACCTATTTTGTGTTGCAGTGCCGTAAAACCTTACTCATCCAGCCATCCTGGTAGCACTGGAAAAGGCAATGAGAAAAGTAAAAAAAACAAACAACCTAAGATTCAGCGATTTTTCTTGGGGAAGCTTATTTATTATATCCCTTTGTATGATATTGAGCGTTTTCGCGTGTATTTGCACAGTAAAATACAAGAGTCTGTATCAGCCACCTTGTATCACCCACTTTGTATTTTACTCTGACCTCGCTTTCGATTTAACGTGATGTCATTTACGTACGTGTACAAGTGCTGCGTTATTCATTCTGGCAAACAAAAAATCTTGTTCTGCTCCAAATAACTAATAAGTTTTGGCTATAAAATGATTTAAACAACTATTTAATTGTTTCTGGTGTGTATTCAAGGCATATAATAAACACATCACCAGTTGGCAGTGTGCTACAGAGTGTTGCATTTAGCTCTCGACGTTTTTGGCAGAAACAACCGATCAGACTCGCGCCAAGGCGCTCGTCAGATCGGCTATTTCCGCCAAAATCGTCTCGAGCTAAATGCATCACTCTGTATCACACTATCAACTGGTAATGTGTATTTATTATCAAAGCTGATGAATATTGCGTTATCAAAGGGAATTAACTACTACTTGTAAAACAGTATTGATCATTTTTGTTGTGAAGTTGTGTCCCTTGGCATATGATGATGCAGGGAGAAAGCATCACTGCCCGAAATGAAAATATTGTTTTTCTTCCGATACTTTTTTTTAGTTTTTATGTATCCATCGTGATATTTTCTTTCGATTGACGAGCGCATTATAAAAAGAAAAAGAGTCGCCAATATTTCAATATTTTTCATTGGACTTCGTCTACTTTCATTTTGTGAGGCATGCGCATTACGCAATATATAGGGTATTCGGACAGCCTCGGAGTATTCTATTGCTTTCATCTCACCTGTGTGACGTTTACTTTTGTGGAAAAAATGCATAGGTAAGAATGAGTCTTTCTTTTTGATACTCGAAGCGTTGCTACACAATACTATGAAATGGGTTTCTTCATTCGAGCATGAGTATTGAAGTGTTCATGTTGTCACAATACTTACTTCAAATGATGTTACAAAAAAGTATTTCTGAATAGCACTGACATGTAGAATTCGGACATTTCGGTTTCGGATACAGTGAAGATCATCCCTTTTAATCGGTTATTTCAGAGAATTATGACTTGGATTAATACATATTTTAAAAACGAAATATATGTTAAGTTTTGGTACATGGCGTTCCCGTAAATATAACAAATGAACGATTTATTGTCAATATGAACATGGAGGAATTATACGGGTATAATTCCTCAATGATATGAATTAAAGCTAAAAACAGGAAATGAAAAATCCCGGGCAAAATGTCAATGTTTTCAACAGTAATTATTGTGTTAACTCATATTTTAAACGTGTACATGGAGATAAGTTTCTAGGTCTGTGTGCAAACACTAGGGATCGTTTTAGACATTTGCCTACAATGAACTTGAATATTGAGGCACAGCTTGTGAGTTCAAAATCCTGCTGTCTTCTATTTCTTCCGTTAATTTGCCGATCCCACTCTGGGGCAATTTCGCACATGAGTGTATTTACAAATGGTGTGAGTGAAAGTATAAGATCTAGAAAGTATTGCTAAACAAATTCAGTTTTAAAATCAAAAGTATCCAGCATACACACACAGCGTGGGAAAGCCTTTAAAAGATTGTTTGACGTATTGATACAGATACAGATTTTACTTGGTGACAGAGATCTCAGAGTTTACATTAGAGAAAACGTTATTCTTTCCCAATAAACGCGTTTACGCTAAAACTATTATTTCTATTGCAAACAGTTTGGAGCCAGATCAGACGCCGGGTATTCCGGCGTCTGATCAGGCTCCAAACTGTTTGCCACCAAGATAAACATGAATTATCAGAATTGTCCAAAAGTTGCACTTTTCTACGTTTTAGCGTTTTGCAGTTTCGTTTCGTTTAAACGGGACAGAATAACGTATTCTCTACTGTACCTTTTTAATTCCGTGAGTGTACCTGTGAAGACTGCATGATCTTGTCTTAAACAGTCTTATGAATTGAAACAGCATAGACCCAAATCAATGGGCTCCGAAAGAGGCCCTATGATCTGGGTTTACATGGTTTGTCATTTTGGAATATATTTAACCCATTACCCCATATCCTGATTTTTAGTTTTGAAAATAGGTGACCATTTAAAGCAGGTTGAAAGTAAAGCAGAATGCACCTTAAAGCACATTATGCATTACCTTCAGCCTGCTAATAGGATATAGAAAATACTTCTTTTGATGTATATTCATGAGCATTGACTATTTAAATTGGAACTATTTTCTTGGGTTGAGGAATAAATTAAAGGTGTAAAAGGCATATTCATTAGGTAATAGCCTAATAGGATAAGCATAAAATAGGGTGAAAGTAAAACAATGCTTCCATAACCCATTATGCCATACCCCATTTCTAGTTTTAAAGTCAGGTGACCATTTAATGCAGATTGAAAGTAAAACAGAATGCTCCTTGAGGAGAAGGATTGATTCTGTTTACTCACAGCCTGCTTGATAGTATTTTTACACATTGTATGTATAAATTAACTGGACTTATAAGGGGTCATTTTCTCCCTTTTTGTGTCAACCAACCATTGTGACTACAGGTACTCATTTAGAATTTTCTCTGTGTGATGATCGTAGGAAAATCTCTACCGGTTCCTAAGCTTTTGTGGGAACATAAAGGTTTTATTATTTGAAACAACCCCTTTATCTGGAGTGATGTATAAGCCTTTGATAAATCTTAAGTACATGTATTCATATAGCTTGGAGCATGCTTACAGATAATTCAAGTTGCATAATTAGATACCTTTAACTAACCAAGTATAAATGTATCACTATTTGCTATACCCGGTAGATATTGGTCACAATCTGATGAATTATCTGATCCTGATCCTGAACTTTCATAGTTTCTTAACCCATATAGTGTATGTACCTGATCTAAACAGCCTTTGCAAATAGTGTAGACTCGGACCCTGAAATAGCCCTCTGATTGGGATCTGCACTGTTCATCACTGACACACTTTAAAGCCCTAAGAGTCGGTGGTAAAAGGATGAGCCTATCTGAAAAGTCAGGATTGTAAGGTTTGAATTAAAAGATCCAGGGCTCCAGATAAGAGATAGTTTTTTCGACAAATCCCACATTTTCTCACTATTTTTAACACCAATTCCTATGGTGTTACTACTCATTAGAATCGTCTCGAAGAGACGATTCTAATCAGTAGTGACACCATAGGGTTTAATTCAGAAATAAAGATTTTAGTTTTTGAAAAACTACCCTTATCTGGTGCTCTGAAGATCTATAGTTTCCTATTACCCCATAGCCTGGTTCTAGTTTTGGAGACAGGTGACCTCTGAATTTAGCAGGGGGGAAGTAAAGCAGAATGTACCTGCTTTTAACTACCATCTGCTTGGATATAGAATCAAAGTACTGTAGTACTGCAGGCTCGGACTTTCAGTTTAATGTAGAATAAAGTAATGCAGAAAGCTAATAGTGGAGTTTCTGCATTACCATTGTCATGCATTAAGCAGAAACCTGCAGCGCTTAAAGACCCTAAAGAATTTTGTAATGTGCATGTCTTATAATGCATCGTCTGCTATGACTACTAGGTGAATGTTTATTACAAGGGAGTAAATACGGTGTTTAAATCACCACAGGTACAGACTCGGGATCCTGAGTTTGACTCAGTGCTGTTATTTTAGATAGCATATTTAAACCCAGTATGACAGAATTTGTCGAAGGGGGAGCTAGACTAGCACCAATATTTTTCGTAAGGATTCGATATAGGCTCTCCGAGCCAAAAATTAATGCTTGTTATGGTATATAATATATTCATGATGGTATAAAGTGAAACTTAACTTTCTTCTGTGAAGGAATAATTTAAAGGCGTAAAAAGGTGTTTTTATGCTGTAATGGAGTACATGTTTATTGTGTATAATTTATATGCAGAAAAAACATAATACAGAACTATTTCATTGAAATATTGATGTTAAAATATAACAAAAAACTGCTGTTTTGTTGAAAGAATTTGGTACTTATATTTAAGATACTTCTGTTAACTCTTTGCATGCTGGGTATTTTTTTTCGTCTGCAACAATTGTCGTCTGCAACTGTTCTAAAAATAGAATTTTCTAAATTTATTTTCAAAACAGGACCAGAGTGTCAAACAGTTTGGATCCAGATGAGACGCCGCGTTACGCGGCATCTCATCTGGATCCAAACTGTTTGCAATGGTAATCACTATGGCAGATATATCCGCTGCTAGCATGCAAAGAGTTAAAGATAAAAACAACAAACTTAGTTGACAAAAAGTTTGACGCAGGATAAGGGTACAATAGATCTCGTGGTTGTCATGATAACAACACCATGTCTCTGATACAGTATCTAGCAGTGACCGTCTGACTCATAAATGCCATCTGCTTTATTATCGTCTTTTCTTTTTCCAATATCTTATTGGTATCTAATTTGCTGACAATGTACAGCGCTCCCTCTCTACTTACAACGCCTCTTGTCGCAGTTCCTGAAATGGGACTAGTATGCCCAACCTTTTTACGGCTGCATTGTCGTCTGCTTAAAATTGTCGTCTGCTGTTTTTCTCAAAGTTACATAATGGACATTTTGACAGGAAAAACTTAATGACAAGTGACAAACAGCTTGAATCCAGATCAGACGCTGCGTTACACGGCGTCTGATCTGGGTTCAAGCTGTTTGCAAATGTAAGCCAATTCCCTCCCTACAATGACTCCCTACAAATAACGCACACATTTTTTGTCTCCCCTTGGGTGTCGTAGAGAGGGAACGCTGTATATGTGCACCTGGAGTAATGTCGTCTTGACTTATCATGTTTTTTTGTGGCTTATCAGGAATTTTCAAGTAGTTTTGATCCAGACACCTTGTAATTTTGTGTCTGATCAGGATAAACATTTTGGAAACTTAAAATATATTGATGTATCTTGACTTACTTGAGTAAAAAAGACATCAGAAGCTATTAACCCATAGATTTTATGCAATGAACTATCCCTATGTGTTTCCTGGAAGATTTCATTATAGATAATACACAGGCGATCTAAGGACCAGTGTTCTGCCAAGAAATCCAAAACTTTGGGCCCCAGGGCCCACTGGACATGAAAAAAGGGTGCCATTTTTTAAAAGTTGGGGCCCAACATTTTTTTCTCATAAAAATGATAGAAAACACAATAAAAATAACTCGTTTTCCAATTACGGCATTCGCCAGTTGTGTGCTCTTTTTCTTAAAGTGACTTAGTCTAGACACAGATTGCAAGTCATAGAATCTGACCCACCATTGTAAGCAAGCCACGTGTGATCTTTTCACCACCTATGCTGAAAAGTTCAACCCTTCTTTTTCTCGGCGGATACACCATTCGTGCGTTTCGAAGAGCGGTCAACTTTATCAAACTCGGTCGTCGGCTGTAGAGGGGTTTCTGTATTTGAGAATCAATTGAACGTTTTTACTACTTACGGCTGTATTCTGATCCGCGACAGCGTCATGCACGTTTTCTCTGTGGAATATTTAATATTATTTTCGTCTATTTCCTTATTTTTACTCCGCGTATATCGAGAACTTTGAAAAAAGTCTATCAGTGTAGCTGCCTTACGTTTTTGGTCAGCCATCTTTCAACAAAACAAACGAGAAGGCATGAGAGATTATCAGCGATTGGACTATAGCGGATACTTCCGGTCGACGTGTCCAATGAAATTAGTCGTTTCAAATGCTCTAATAGTACGGAACGACTAAAACATTGACCGTCGTAGCGGGAATTTTTTTTTTTTCGCGATTTTTTCAGCGCGCCCTCGGGTCCATTTACGGGAATTTTTATGCGCCGTTTGTGATTTTTATGCGCCAATGGCGCAAGGGCAAGGCCTTGGCAGAACACTGAAGGACACTGCAATATTTTTCCATACAGATCAGTACATAGCAAACAGTGCAGACCCTGATCAGAGTCTGCACTTTTTGCCAATGTCCACTTTAGTAGACTCAAGGCTTAAAAGATGCCGGCAACATTATTGCAATAATTTAGCTTAGCAAGGGTTACTCTTTGCTGATTATTTAAAAAAAAATATTTGTGTATCTTAAAACTGAGTTAATTTTTAAAAGCATCTAAAACTAAGTAGATGTTGAAAATTGTAGACTTGGTTTAACCCTTTACCCCATAGCCTGTTTCTAGTTTTGAAGAGAAGAGACCACTTAAAGCAGGTTGAAAGTAAAGCAGAATGTGCCTTAAGGCAAATTCTGCTTTACTTTCAGCCTGCTTTAATTAAGCTACCAATCTCATAGAATATGCAAAATATTTCTCATGCTACATATTTTCATAAATGTATATTGTGGAACTATTTTCTTCACAGTTAGAATACATTAAAGGCATTAAAAGGTGCATTTATGGGGTAATGGGTTAATTGAATCTCTGTTCATGAGCAATACTGAAAAGTGCAATGTTACTTATAATGCCCACTAGCAATGGTGTTCATTTTAGGCTGTCACTTATCTTTTTCACCCCATAGAAAGCTTTCAGATGCCTTTAAACCTTTACTTCATAGCCTGTTTCATGAATGGAAGATATAGTACCGATAGGTGACAACTTAAAGCAGGTTACAAGTAAAGCAAAATACATCTTAAGGTGCATTCTGCTTTACTTTAAGCCTGCTTTAAGCTACCATCTGCAAGAATGTAGAGACAATTTTTGATGACTTTATACAATTGGAACTATTTACTTCAATGGCATTAGAATTAGTGTCTGTGGAGTAAAGGGTTAATTTATTCATTATACAGTACTCCCTCTCTTCAACGGCCCTCCGAACAACGGTTCCCTCCTTACAACGACCATTGTCGCTGTTCCCAAAACAGTATTATTATGTCAACAATTTCACGGCTGCAATATAGTCTACTTAAAATTGTCGTCTGCTGGTTTTCTCAAATTTACATATTAGACATTTTGAAAGAAACAAATATAATGACGAGTGGCAAACAGCTTGAATCCAGATCAGACGCCGCGTAACGCGGCGTCTGATTTGGATTCAAGCTGTTTGCAAATGTAAGCCAAATTCCTCCCCTACAACGACTCCCTCCGAACAATGCACATAAATTTGGCCTCCCATTGGGTGTCGTTGTAGAGAGGGAGCGCTGTAGCTCTAAATGTATTTTCATGCTTCTACCATATATAGACAAAGAACAAAAGAAAACTACAGCGCTCCCCCTCTACAACGACACCCAATGGGAGACAAAAAATGTGGGGGTTGTTCAGAGGGAGTCGTTATAGGGAGGGAAATTGGCTTACATTTGCAAACAGCTTGAATCCAGATCAAACGCCGCATCACGCGGCGTCTGATCTGGATTCAAGCTGTTTGTCACTTGTCATTAAGATTTTCTTCTGTCAAAATGTCCATTGTGTAACTTTGAGAAAAACAGCAGACGACATTCTTAAACAGACGACATTGCAACCGTGAATAGGTTGGACATTATTGTCGTGTTTAGGGAACAGCGACAATGGTCGTTGTAGGGAGGGAGTCGTTGTTGAGAGGGCCTTTGTAGACAGGGAGCACTGTACCTACACCCTGACAGGTGAATTCTTAACTCTTACCACGTTAGCGGCGGATATATCCTGATGAGACCCCCTGTAACGCAGCCGCGTCTTATCAGGAATTTAACTGTTTGACAATCTAGCCAGGTTGTTTTGAAAAGAAATTTTGAAAATTCTATATTTAGAACAGTAGCAGACACCAATTGTTGCCTGCTTTATAAATAACTAAATAAGCAACTACCTTAAATACTGACAGTGGAACGGTGTAACAGAAAATACATATCAGGAGATGCAAGATGTCTGCTCTATAATATATGTAACATTTGTCCTGCATTAAGTAGGCAGTCACCTGTCTTTGTATCAACATAAACACACTATGAATGAACAGTACAATTGTGAGTTTGTGTGGGTGGAAATACCGGTAGATTTATTAAATTGTAGTAATCCTCCAAGATTGGATCCTGACAAAATAGAAAAGGTATCTTATCTGTTTATCATTTGGATCGGTATTTCTAAAAAAATGTTTAAAAACCAAACGTTACTTAATAAAATTTTTTTTTTTTAGCAGATAGCAGTTTTAAGCTAACATTTATTAAGGAAGAATTTAAAAGGTTTAAGTCAACTAGAATTTGTTTGACAGCATTCCAAATTGGACTCTATAATAATATGTCTAAATTTAACTATACAAACAAAATGACTGAGTCATACTTGGGTATGTCTATTTTCTGTTTGGATGTACTTATTGTTTTGTATGTTTGGGTGTTTTGTACAAAGCATTATTAACCCTTTGAGTGCTAGAAATAACCCTTTACTCCATAAATAAACCTTTTGTTCACACTTGAAATTTATTCCTCCACTAAAGAAAATAGTTCCACTTTATACAGTAATAAATAGGCATCATAAGAAATATTTTCTATATCCTAGCAGACTGTAGCTTAAAGCAGGTGGAAAGTAAAGCAGGTTGTGCCTCAAGCGCATGCTGCTTTAGTGTGCACCAGTCTTCAAAACTAGAAACAGGCTATGGGGTAAAGGGTTAACTCTTTCCTCCCTGAAACTTTCAATGGACAATTCCAGTTTCGATTTTAGTCTAGTCCATTTCAGACTTTTAAGGGTTGTTTTTGTAAATTTTGGGCATTATGACAAACAGTGACGACCCTGATCAGAGGGCTCCTTTCGGAGCCCTCTGATCTGGGTCTTCACGGTTTGCACAGGCCAAGTGTACTATTCACATGTACACTGTTTGAAATGGACGCCTGTATGCGGGACTAGGGTTCAAAGGGTTAATCTGTTATTTTGAGTTTTGAAACTGTTGTGTTAGCTAGGTTTATCAGCTAGTAATCAAGTAGTACTTAATAATGTGAAATGAACATATTACTTGTGAAGAAGTCAACTCCCTTTATTATAGTTGTCAACTCATTGAGGTATTCTGCTAAAAATAACCACTTGATCTATGTTTTTGAAGTTTTTTAACTGACGTACGTAAGTAAGTCTATCAATCATTCTTTTCCAAATTGTAACGATGATAGGTTCGGTTACGACCTGAGAATAGATGCTGACCGTTAATTTCCGCCTACTTCCGTGAAACAGACAGCCATTTGGGTGTTTACGTGGAAATCACTGCACCCTTTACATGGACCATTGTTTTAAGCTCAAGCAGAATCTAACTATTTTAGGTTTTCTCTCACTTTAGACCTTCTATTTCTCTTAGCCGTTAATCTGCTGTCAAAAATGCTGTCAGCTTGCATAATCCATTTAAATCTAAAATAGACACAGATTTCTTCATTAAATAAAACGATTTAACGAAGTTTTTTTGAATTTTGGCAGCATAATTTTTGTGTGCCTAAAGGGGCAGGAATTGTACATGTATTGATCACTATGGCAAGGACAATATTAAATCGCCCAGGCAAAATACTAGAGAGGGCGGGAGAGCCGGGTTCCGGGAGTCCTATCAACATTAGAGCGCTACAACATCTATCTCTTCTTTTTTTTCTACGTGAATCTTTACTTATGTCTATATTTTTTACTTTTCACGATTCTATATACTTTATGTTAACAGCTTTGAAAGTTAAAAACAAAAATTAAGTATTCACAGTCACAACCTGCCATCACACTTAAAGCATGAGGCAGTCGAGACTCGATACCTCGAACTCGAGTCATTTCGAACATATCCGTGTTTCAGGGTTGACTATGGCTATGCCACATTTTGACGTACGGGCAAGTTCGATTTATCGAAAGTCAACACAGGAAATATCAATAGAATCGAGTTCGAAGTTTCGAGTCTTGACTGTGTATTGTAATTGATATGAAAAGGAGAAGAATTTATATAAGTTTACCAAAACTTGTTTTCTAATCCTTATATTTATATGTGAAATCATATGTATTGTCATTTATGACTGTATCTATTTTGAAAAAAAAAAAATACTGTTTAAACTAAAATACTATAAACCGGCTATGGGGTTTATGGGTAAAAGAATTTAAGGCTGAAGAAAGACTTCTGCTTTTCTTTCCACTCGTTATAAGCAACAACCTGTCTTAGCCCATTACCCCATAGTCTGTTTCTAATATTGAAAATAGGTGACCACTTAAAGCAGGTTTAAAGTAAAGCAGAATGTGCCATAAGGCGCATTCTGCTTTACTTTAAGCCTGCTTATAGCTATAATCTGCTAGAATAAAAAAATATTTCTTATGATACATATTCATAACTGTATAATTGTGGACCTATTTTCTTCAATGTAGTAATAAATGAAAGGCGTAAAGGGTTAATAATGAAAACAAGCTATGGGGGCAAAGGGTTCAGCACCTGAAACAATAAATATAATATTACCAATGGTCATGGTTAGTGCCCCACTAGATATCTCAATAGACTGGCTATTGAGGATGTCACGCATCTTTTAAGAGTTCCTGTATTGTTTAATAGTGAATCTTGTCATATCCCTAAAGCTGACCACTGACTAATGAATTGTCATATGTAAATCCGGACTAGGAAATAGCTTGTCAAACTGGAGATTTGAAAATACTCGCTTTTTAGGACGTCATGCACTTGATAAATGTTTTAATTGATGTACTCTGTTGAACAATAATGGGTCCTGTTATAGTGGCAAGCTGACCACTTACTAATAAATTGTCATATATGTAAATCTTGAGTCATGATAGCTTATCCAACTAGACATTAGAAAAGACTTGGGTTTTAGGATTTCATGCTTATGATAAATGTTTCCACTGATGTCCTCCTGAGTATTCTTGGATCCTGTTTATATTGTGTTCACTGACCAATGAGCAGATTGCACTAATGAATTTAACCCATTACCCCTTTGCCTGGTTCTAGTTTTGAAGATATGTGACCACTTAAAGCAGGTTAAAAGTAAAGCAGAATGCGCATTCTGCTTTACTTTCAGCCTGCTTTAAGCTAACATCTGATAGAATAAAGAAAATAGTTCTTATAGATATTCATAACTGTATTAACTATTTTCTTTAGTGGAGGAATAAATTAAAGGGGTAAAAAGGAGTATTTATGGGGTAGTGGGTTATACAGAACACTCAGCAACTGTTGTCTGCTAAAATTTCAGGTTGAAAGGCACATTCTTCTTTACTTTCAGCCTCAAGCTACCTCATGCACATGATTATATAGAAAATGTTATTATAGTAATTATCATGACTGTATAAAGTGGAACAATTTTCTTCGGTGGAGAAATAATTAAAGGTGTAAAAAGGCTTATTTATGGGGTATAAGGTTAACCCTTAGCACACCAAATAAATTGTTGTCTGCTATATTTCTCGTCTGCTTCAAGTTTCAAAGTGCTACAAAGTTGCTCAAAATTGCTGAAAATATTGTCAGAGTGTCAAACAGTTTGGATCCGGATGAGACGCCGAGTTACTCGGCGTCTCATCCGGATCCAAGCTGTTTGCATATGGAGCTATAGTCGTGAGTGGCAGGCTAAGGGTTAAGTGCCAATAAGTGGGACCCTCCTTTGGTATGTTAAAGCGAGGTAGAAAGTACCAAATCCAAATCAACTATAGGTATGCAAAGGTTTTCAATAATGAAAGGTATTCAGTGCTTTTAAACTATTACATGTTTTGTGATGGTTTTAACTTATCAAATTGGAAGAAAGGTAAAAGCAAATTTAACTTGTCCAGCCTGCAAAGATATAAATTCTAAGCAGATGTAATTTATAAATTGGTAAACATTTATCTTTCGCTATTATCATGAATGCTGATATGAAGACAGTCACCAAATGATATGGTTTACCTTTTTAATCCTTCAATAATGAGATGGTATGCCATGGTATAATGATATAGAGGATAACTGTTTTTTTCAGTGTAAGATCGAAATTTAATCCATTGAGTGAACATCAGACGTTATATTTTCGCCACGAGTGAAAATATAAGTCTGATGTTCACGAAATGGATTAAATTCGATCTTACACTGAACAAACACAGTTATTCTATTTATTTATGCTTTTAAGCCACTTTTTAAACGAAATTGTTTAAAAATTGAAAGCGAACGTACATTATTTATCCCGTGTTGAGCCCCACGTTTTATGTCGAACACATGTGCGTGACAGTTGGCGGTATAATTTGACGTCATCCGAATGACTTCGTTGCTCCCGAGTTTGGATTCGTGCTCTTCCGGTGAGTAGTTCGCGACAAATCGGACTGCCGGAATTTAACGATAAGACACGATTGACTACGATTCTTGGGGAGCCCTACGGGGAAATTTCATAATAAAAGCGATTGGTGATAATCCACTGCAGTGGATTACCAAGTGATCATCCACTGCTATATCGTGGTAATCCACCGAAAAGCATAAATAAAAGATAATAATGATACAGAACAATAACTAAATGGCTTAGATATAGGATATGTGTTATTATATCACTCTGTAAACATTGGGTGTTGTCTAAACTGTTCAGAAATTCAGTTTTGAAGATTCTTCAGTGTACTGGACCATTTTCCAAACTCCTTATAGGACTGCCTTTATGGCTCTGTCCAGATACACCTTTAACCCATAGCCTGTTTCTAGTTTTAGAGACAGGTGTCCACTTAAAGCAAGTTGAAAGTAAAGCTGAATATAGAAAATATTTCTTCCAGGGCTGTAGAATATATTTCTTATGACCAGTGCATATTCATTGACAGTATCATTTACTTTAAAATGGAACTATTTCTGTCACTAGAGGAATAAATTAAAGGAGTAAAACATAGACCATGATCACAGTGCAGCTTCAGTTAACCCATTACCCCATAGCAGGTTTCTAGTTTTGAAGACAGGTGACTACTTAAAGCAGGTTAAAAGTAAAGTAGAATGCACCTTAAGGTGCATTCTGCTTTACTTTAAGCCTGCTTTAAGCTACCCTATGCAAGAAGATAGAAAAATTATCTTATGAAACATATTTATGATTGTATAAGTTGGAACTATTTTCTTCAGTGGAGGAATAAATTAGAGGCATAAAATGGTGTATGTATGAGAATGTATGTATGAGGTTAATCTGCTGTTGTTACTTAAGCAACATTTTACTTTTTTGCAACACATACTGGATAATTATGCATAATTATATTTAACGACATTTTCAGATTGTCTAATTCTAATATCAATTTTGGATGAAATTTGCAGTCTTTTAAATAAAGTTTTTATGGCATAGGAGAAACTTACAGAGATTGAAAGTTAGAGTGACAACAATGTTTAGAGTAGACAGCACTTGTGTGACAAGATAAGGACTGAATTATGTCAACAGTTGTTGTATTAGTACTCTGGCTTAATTCTGTTATACAAACAGACATAGGTATGGAATAGTAAGCAAACTGGTATCTCCTCTTCACATACCTGTACATTAATATGACAACAGGCATAAGGTCATTCAGTCATTCAAGAAACTGGTTCTGAAGACACGGGCACATTCATTTAATATTTGTAAACAGTTTGGAGGTAAGATAAAACTCATGATTGGACATTATAAAGCACAGGACTTTATCTTTATCCTTTCCTTCGTACCATTAGTGCAAATCATCTACAGTCGAACTTCGATATCTCGAACTCGGTTATATCGAACATACCCGTATTTCAAAGTCAAAACGTGGCTTAGCCACGTTTTAACTTTGAAATATGGGTATGTCCGACCTAACCGAGCATGAAATAATGCAGTTCATATGTCGAACTATCGGATAGTTCGAGTTAAGCGAGTTCGAGATACCGAAGTTGGACTGTATATCCAACTGTTTTAGATAGCACTAGATTTTATGTTAATTTTATGGGGAGGAAAGGGTTATTTCACTCTTAGATTCTGTATCTGTTGAAATGTAGAACATATTCGTTTACCATGTTAAAAGCAATTTTGTATGATTAACCCATTACCCCATAGCCTGTTCCTAGTACTGAAGACATTATTGTGACCACTTAAAGCTAGTTGAAAGTAAGCAGAATTACCTAAAGGCACTTTCTGCTTTACTTTCAGCCTGCTTTAAGCTACCATCTATAAGAATTATATAGAAAATATTAATTATGATACATATGCATGACTGTATAAATTGGAACTGTTTTCTTCAGGGTATGAATAAAGTAAATGCATAAATATGCATATCTATGGAGTAAAGGGTTAGGTATAGCAATCCTTATGTACAGGTGAATGCTTAATGCTGGATAAAAGTAATGCAGAAAGCTCAAAATTAATTTATGAGCTTTCTGTGTTTCATTTTTTTTGCCTGGTGCTACCAATGATATATAGACATCAAATGTATGTACATTTCAAAAACAAGTTGTTTAAAAATACAATTTGACATTATTTTATAGGAAATAACTACTTTGATCCCAACAGTATGACATTGACTCTACTCATTTTGACTATTTCAAACTCTCCTCTGATGTATCCTAGCATCCAGGGGCCTGTTTCATAAAACTTCGTACGACAAATGTTGTCGTAAGTCAGATTATAAAACTCTCAATTATTATTAATTTCTCCATCTAATCTTGTCTTGTAACATCTTTTTGGAATCGTCTTGAAAAGACGGTTCCAAAAAGATGTAACAAGACAGGATTAGATGGAGAAATCAGAGATTAAATGTATTTTAATGTTTTGACTTACGACAGCATTTGTCGTAAGATGTTTTATGAAACGGGCCCCAGCTGTGTATACTTGATCTTCAAAGTAATAGTTTTGTAGAATAACAAATTGTGCAAGCTTGAATCACATACAGTGGATAAAATGTTATTCTTTCCCGTTTAAACGCAAATAAAACGCAAACGTGAGGCACTAAAACGTAGAAAAGTGCAATTTTTGTACAATTCTGATAATTCATGTTTATCTTGGTGGCAAACAGTTTGGAACCTGATCAGACGCCGGGTTACCTGGCGTCTGATCTGGCTCCAAACTGTTTGCAATTGAAACAATGGTTTTAGCGTAAACGTGTTTATTGGGAAAGAATAACGTTTTCTCCACTGTATTAACCATGCAGAACATATAGTAAATAATGTTTACTATGTTAAGTAGGCTAATATTAAAGTTGAACCTATTCAGCCCATTAAAGAGAATCACCAGGAAATGTAACCGCTATCCTTGGCTTGACATATTTGTTTGAACATAAAAAAGTTGAAGTGTTAACTATGAGACATACATAATTTATTTGTATTGGGTGCAAGTACATACTAACCATTAACTTGCTAAGAATGATATGGCCCTCATTCATATTTACAAATAGTTTAGATATAGGACACCTTTTTTTCAGGCTAAGTAATATTGTCGACTGCAACAAGTTTTGTCTGGTACTGTTTTAAAATAGAATTTTTAAAAGTTTATTCCTCCACTGAAGGAAATAGTTCCAATGTATATACAGTAATAAATATGTGTCATAAAAATGTTCTATATCCTAGCAGATGGTAGCTTAACCCATTACCTCATAGCCTGTTTCTAGTTTTGAAACTAATTGACCACTTAAAGCAGGTTGAAAGTAAAGCAGAATGTGCCTTAAGGCGTTTTCTGCTTTACTTTCAGCCTGCTTTAAGCTATTATCTGCTATAATGTAGAACATTTTTCTTATGATTTTTATTTGTAAAAGTTTATATTTGAACTATTTTCTAAAGTGGAGGAATAAATTAGAGGTGTAAAAAGGCGTATTTATGGGGTTATGGGTTAAGTAGGCTGAATGTAAAGCTGCTTTACTTTCAACCTGCTTTAGGTAGTCACCTGTCTTCAAAACTAAAAACAGGCTATTGGGTAAAGACTAAAGAGCTATTCTGAAAGGAAAGTAACTGTTTAACCCATTGCATGCTGGGTAATATTTGGCGGCCATTTTAAAATGTCGTCTGCAGCGGGTATAACTCAAATATTTGCAAAAGAGTTTTGCAGTTTCTGATAGAATATTGACTAAGCTGCAAACAGTTGTGATCACAGATCAGGCCCCACAATGTGGGGCCTGATCTGAGATCAAAACTGTTTGTCTAGAGGTACACCTAAAAGTGTATCCCGCATAAAATGGGTTAAAACAATATAGAGCTTTCCAATTTACTTTCATGGCGCTCTTTATTATCTTTGAGTAAATGTATAGTTTTCTTACTCAATTTTGCATATATTGGATGTGTTTGGTGAACAGTTTGAACCTATACAAATCCCACAAACGTATGACCTGATCTGGATCCCAGTTGTTTTAAAAAACTATTAAACCATTTTACTACTAGCTTGCACATTTAAAATGTTAACTGTGCCTGTACATTACTGATTGACTCAGTTTTTGGCAATCAAACTACAGAGGCCATAGTTTCTTATAGCTAATCAGATCTTGTTTATTTTGTAATGATGATGCATAATCTTGAAACTTTACTCTACTAGCAGGATCAGTATGCATAATTGTGATATTACATCATGGTAGTTTCTTTTGGCTCTAAATGACCATTTGTGTCGATGGGCTGTAAAACAAAAATCATTCATTCATTCATTCATTCATTCATGGTAGTTACTGTATCTGTAGTCTGTTTAATTTTGAGTCTCTCTCTCTAAAAATCATCATAGTATTTAGACATGCCTTACTTAAAACAATGGAAACATGACAATACAATATTGTATGTAGATGCTAAATTATGAAATCTTGATCAGATGCTGATTTATTGTGTCTGAATCTAAACAGTTTACTGTTTTACAAATTTTGAGATATCTGAAAACATCAGGTACCTGTTATAAGATGAAGGTGAAATTTATTTTGAAAAAAAGTTAAATAGAATTGTGCAAACTATATTAAAAAACAAACATATATAGTATGACTATCAAAAACTGTCCATTAAAAAAGTTCAAACATCACATAAAATGATGGAGGCTTGGTGGTAGGGGAGTACATAGTAAGGTTGTGGGTGGTTGTGGGTTTTGGCTGATCATTAATAGAAGTTAAAGGGTATTTGGCACAGCTGCTCAAACGTAAACAGTTAAACCTGGGTTCAATAGACATTGTTCAGCAACCACTCTTTACGCTTAAATCTTAAATAATAGGAATCTGCTCTATGCAGAATAAAAGAAATGCAGAAAGCTCCCAAAGGGATATTTCTGTATTACCGTACTTTTATTCTGCATAGAACAACCACCTGTCTTTAAGAACTGGTCATGTATCTTCTTTTTAAAAAGTCACTCAATAATATTAGCCTGACTGTATGACTTAATATAGCATGTAAAATGACTAATATAGCTGTATTTATATGAACAGTGGTTAGGATGATATCGACACATAGATATTGAAGAGGTTTAAGTGTTTACTTGCGTAAACTTCCTTTTTTCGTAAGATCTCAGATATATATAAATCTGCAACATGGTCATCACATATCATACCGATACTTAAAGGAGATCCACCACAGTAACATTGTCATAAGGATAACGTAGCCAGTATTGATTTCGCTGATACAGTCAAACAAGCATTGAAAAGAAGGTACATTGGATTGGCTCTAGAACAGGTGTTAGCGTAATGCAGGACAGAAGTAATGCAGAAAGCTCCTATAGGAGCTTTCTGCATTACTTTTGTTCTGCATTAAGCTGTCATCTGCCTTATAGATCACAATATGTAAATCAATTGTTTGCCATATATAAGTGTGATGTTACTTTGTTTCAGATTAGCATTGCTTAATTGGAGTTTTCTTCTCTTTGTTTCAGATTGGGCCTGCTTAGTTGGAGTGGGAAGGTGAACTTGTAGGCAGTTTGTGACATTTTGTAGCAAACTGCAGAATTGCAGGAAACGTGTGTGTGTTTTGTGTCGGATATTTGGGAGTGTAAGAATTTGTTACGATGGCGATGACAAAGGTGAAAAACCTGCAGCTGTGGTGTAAGAAGATGTGTGATGGATATCGGGACGTTGAGGTCCGAGACATGGCCGCCTCATGGAAAAGCGGACTAGCATTTTGTGCAATAATTCACAGATTTCGTCCAGACCTCATGTAAGTATACTGGTTTTTGCTCTTGCTTGTATCACAATTGATTTCAATGATTAATCTTTCTCGTTAACCATATCAATCTGTTTCAAAATCTTCTTTTTAAGATTTAGTGTTTTTATTACTTTTTAATGTAAAAAAATTGAAATGAGTTGTTTCATTCTAATCTGGATTTAAACTGTTTTTAAATGCCAGCTTCGCAGAAGATTGGATCAAACATTGTTTGATATTCATTTAACCCTTTAAACCCTAGTCCCGCATATAGGCGTCTTTTCAAACAGTGTACATGTGAATAGTACACTTGTCCTGTGCAAACAGTGAAGGCCCAGATCAGAGGGCTCCGAAAGGAGCCCTCTGATCAGGGTCTTCACTATTTGTCAGTAATGCCAAAATTGACAAAAACAACTCTTAAAAGCCAGAAATGGACTAGACAAAAATCAAAACTGGAATTGTCCATTTAAAGTTTCAGGGAGGAAAGAGTTAAACACTGTGCAATGAGTAACCAATACTCCATAAATCTTTTTAAACCTGTAATTTATTTCTCCACTAAAGAAAACAGTTCAATTATACAGTCATGAATATGCACCATATGAAATGTTGACAAAAAGCTGAAAGTAAAGCAGAATGTGCTAGAAGGTGCATTCTGCTTTACTTGCTTTAAGTGGTCACCTGTCTTCAAAACTAGAAACAGGCTATGAGATAGAGGTTTGAATAAAAAATAGATTTTGATAGTCTCACTGGATAGTGAATCAGCTTGTTCAAAAAAATAGAAGCAAACACCTTGTTTAAACACTTGAAAATGACGTTTGTTGTAAATTTTAACAGACCTACATGTATATACTCTTATTTTGCTTCCTTGTTTATTTTATGTTTAGATCAACATTTAACATATATGTTTACTAACATTTTGGATCCATATTCTGGTGCCTTTAGTAATTCACATTCAGACAAGGAATGTAGATCTAATTGCTTGATAATTGGATTGATTGGTCTTACTTTTATCAATAGTCAATAGCAGTTATCTAAACTGGGTTAACCCTTTGAACCCTGGTCCCGCCTATAGGCGTCCAGTTCAAAAAGTGTACATGTGAATAGTACACTTGTCCTATGCAAACAGTGAAGACCCAGATCAGAGGGCTCCGAAAGGAGCCCTCTGATCAGGGTCTTCACTGTTTGTCATAATGTCAAACATTGACAAAAACAACCATTAAAAGTCAGAAATGGACTAGACTAAAATGGAAACTGGAATTGTCCATTTAAAGTTTCAGGGAGGAAAGAGTTAACATGAAAATAACTCTTGTTTTAAAGTCAACACATAAGTGCTAAGGGGTTAATCCTTTACCCCATAGCCTGTTTCTAGTTTTGAAGGCAGTGACCACTTAAAACAGGTTAAATAAAGCAGAGTGCATCTTAAAGTGCATTCAGCTTTACTTTCAGCCTGCTTTCAGCTGCTCGGATATAGAAATCTGCTAGGAAATTTATAAAGAAACTATTTCTTATTGTGCATATGCATGACTGTATAAAGTAGAACTACAATTCATATTTTCTTTAGAAGAGGAATAGATTATAGGCCTAAAATGTGTTTGCATGGAGTAAAGGGTTAAAGAGATACAGTATCTTTCTAGCTGAGGTCCTTGTATGGTTATATCAGGCAGACAGGTGCTCTTTACTGTACTGAAGATAGGAGAAGAGAACCGTCTATGATAGATAAACTACTGCAAAACTATGTAGAAGATTGGCAATCTTTTATACAGGCAATTGCTAAATACAGGAGAAAAACATAGCATGCTCTCTGCATTAATTTTTTCATGCATTAAGACAATTTAAGCTGTCACTTGTCTTTAGAGAACTCTTTTCAATTACCAGTTTGACTACTTTTAACCATTTACCCCATTGTCTCTTTCTAGTTTTAAAGCAAAGCAGAATACGCTTCAAGGTGCATTCTGCTTTACTTTCAGCATACTTTAAGCTGCCATCTGCTAGGATATAGAAACTATTTCTAGTAGTGCATAATTCATTACTGTATTAAGTGGAATTATTTCTTTAAGTGAAGGAATAACTTAAAGGCATAAAAATGCATTTTTATTGGAGCAAGGGAGAAATACTTGAGCTATCTGAGTATCTGAAAAGGTGGCTTTTTGCCTATTCAGATATTGCTTCGCTTTTTGTTAACATTATTACACACATATCCTAGTACTACCAGGGTAATAATTGAGAGCTCGACAAAATAGAAAAGAGACATATTGATAATTTCCTTCTTTATGTTTCCACCAAGTCCTATGTTGTGATTACTCTTAAGAATTGTCCTGAAGGGAAGATTCTAACGAGTGGTCACATCTTAGAGTTTGGTTGAGACACAAACATTATAGTACCTGAAATAGATCCATTACCTGGAGCTCTGGAGGTTTGATATTGATTGGTTCCTGCCCAGTTCATTAATTATGGAACATGTAAATGATAAAATGGACTGTTGTACTGTAAGTGTGATGTCAGATTGAGAGATATATCTGGGAAAATGCCCTGTCTGAGGGTGGGACAAACCTGCTATCAACTATTCCTGCATTTTTTTATGCTTCTGTCCCATTTTGATGGAGCCGTATGAAAATTGCATACTTATAGGTTTCTTATCAAAACAGGCTGAATGTAAAGTAGCAATCTCTGTTAACTCTTTCCTCCCTGAAACTTTAAATGGACAATTCCAATTTCCATTTTAGTCTAGTCCATTTCTGACTTTTAAGGGTTGTTTTTGTCAATAATTGACATTATGACAAACAGTGAAGACCCAGATCAGAGGGCTCCGAAAGGAGCCCTCTGATCTGGGTCTTCACTGTTTGCACAGGACAAGTGTACTACTCACATGTACATTGTTTGAAAAGGACGCCTATATGCGGGACTAGGGTTTAAAATTAACCTCTGAAACAATCTCTGTGGAAAAAGGATACCAGGACATATATAGTGCCTGTACAGTGATACTTAACCCATTTCTGCACAAAATTTCCTTACTGCACTTAGTCTACTCCATTACATAAGTGCTAAAACTGAATATTCTTTGATCATATTGAATACAGTCTACAGCTTAACCCATTGAACCCTAGTCCCGCATATAGGCATCATTTTCAAACAGTATACATGTGAATAGTACAATTGTCCTGTGCAAACAGTGATGACCCAGGTTCTTCACTATTTGTCATAATGCTAAACATTGACAAAAACAACCCTTAAAGGTCATAAATGGACTGGACTAAAATGGAAATTGGAATTGTTCATTTAAAGTTTCAGAGAGGACGAGTTAAAGCAAGATAAAAGTGAAGGAGAAAGCTCCAACAAGAGCCTCTATGTCTTCGCATTTGTATATTCTTGTTCTGTTACTATTAGACTTATGGTAATGAGGGCTACTGATGTAGGGTCACCTGCATTCTGTGTCACCTGACGGTGTGACTGGTCATAATTAACGGTACTGGCAATGTGACATAGACTGGCGTAACACTTTTCTCTAAACTAATCAGTTTACTCTTTGCACGCTTATAGCAAAACTATGATTACTCTTGCACAAACAGTTTGAATCCAGATGAGATGCTGCATGATGCAGCATCTCATCAGGATCCAAACTGTTTGGCACCCTGACCATACTTTGAAAAGAGATTTTAGAAAATTCTATTTTTAGAACAGTAGCAGACGACAATAATTGTTGCAGACAACAATATTACTTAGCACTCAAAGAGTTACAGTACAAAAAAAAAGTAGTTCACATGAACTCTTTGCACCCAAACAGCGAAACTGTGTTTCCATTAGCTTGGATTAACACTTTGGATCCTTATGAGATGCAGGGTATCGTAACTCCAGCTTCTTATCAGGGTCCAAATTTTTTATATTCTTACCCTTTTTTGAAAAGATTTTTTTTTTGTAAATCTGGTTTTAGAAAAGTAATAGATTACAATTGTTGCAGATACATGAAACAATACTTAATATTCCCCAGTAAAGGCAAAAAGGTCAGTATTTGGGAAAAACTTTGTTCTGCCCTGGATGGGGATTGAACTTTTAACATCCCACTCCATAGTCAAACAGCCTATCAACATGGTATCAAAACTGTTGAAAACGAACAGAATACATGTGAACTGAGACCACTGCCCCTACTTGAGATTGCAAAAGATTGATTATTTAGGATGTCAAGTGTTAAATGTTTCTACTGATGTTCTAGTCTGTTTATTCATGGATCCTGTCTATATTAACTCATTGAGCCCTAGTGATGCATATGTGCGTCATTTACCAAATGTGTACCTTTGAATAGTACACTTTTCCTATGCAAACTGGAGCCCTCTTATCAGGGTCTACACTGTTTGCATATGACAAGTGTACTCCTCACAGGTATGCTGTTTGCAAATGACACACATTTGTGTGACTAGGGTTCAAAGAGTTAAGAAGTGTTCTGCTTTACTTTCATGTTGCTTTAAGCTACCCTGTCTGTTCATTGCCACTAATGGATAATCATTAATTTTGTAGCATTTATGTGGAGGTGAAAGTAAAAGCGCTTTATGACTATTATGTTGAAGAAAGTGTTAAGCAGCCATTTGATCAAAACACCTTAAATTACCAAAATAAACCTATACTTAGATCACTGCCCCTACTAGAAATATCAAAACACTGACTACTTGGTATGTCATCAACTTGATAAGTGCTTCTATTGATGTTCTTCTGTATAGCTTTGGATACTGTCATATTGCTTTAGCTGACCAATAAGTGAATTGTGGTTATAACTTGAATCAGATATTTGAATAAACAAGTAGATAAGTACTTTTTAAAAAAAAAAACGGACCTCAGTATGCAGTACAGTATAGATAGAGTTCTGATACCGTATATATAACACTCAAATGATGACGTATATATCATAGGGGAGCACATTCGTGTATTTCAAAATCTAAAATCTTTATTCCTGCATTTAATCCTATGGTGTCACTACTCATTAGAATTGTCTCTTTGAGACAATTCTAATGAGTAGTGATACCATAGGATTTGGTTCTGAAATAAGTGGAAAATGTTGGATTTGTTCAGTTTACTCCCTCTTATCTGGAACCCTGTATGGAAGATCATGTTCAAACTTCCTGTTTTACTTCCATTTTGCTTTAAGCAGGCAATATTTCATTCTTTTAAACAATTGCAATTCCAGTTACCAGTAAAGCATGGTCCACTTTTGACCACTTTTAGGTTGCATTTGCAATTTAATGATAAAAAGTGCAGACTCTGATCAGAGAGCTTTTACAGGCGCCATATCTGATACCTCATCCCCAGCCACTATTTAGGATGTCATGTCAGTAGAAATTGTTTCTAACAGTGCTATCACGAATTACAGTGATGAACTATGTTGGAACTTGGATGATAAAAACTAAGGCTTTCAAAAAATCATGGATATAGGAGGCCATGAACTTGTTAGCTGTTTCTACTGATGTCCCCATATGTAGATCTATATTTTGTGGATACCGTGTCTGTCTTATCATTTTAGCTGACCAATGAGTGAACCGTAGTAATTGATGATGTCAGATGTAAATCCGGACTAGGAACACCTGCCCCCACTAAAACTTACAAACAACAAGCTTTTTAGGATGTCATGAAGTTTTTAAGTGTTTCTACTGATGTCCTCTTTGGTATATTACAGGATCCTGTCATATAGCGTTCACTGACCAGTGAGCTAATTATAGAAGTCAATCAAATAAGATTGTCAAATAAACAAGTAAATAAACACTTATAAAAAATATCTTGACGTCATATTCATATTGGAATACACTAGAGTTCAACTATTTTTAGCACGTAATACAGACTAAAAATGATTATATTTAGTAAGATTCCAGCTTAAAACAAAATGAAAGTAAAGCAGAAAGCTCCTACAGGAGCTTTCTGCTTTACTTTCATCTTGCTAAAAGCACAGTCATGCCTTTACACCTTTAGCAATTAAGCCTTCTTTTGATGGTTGTAAAAGCAGGCGTTGACTGTCGCACAAATCAGTAAGGATGTTGTAAGTAACTTGTCCTGTCCGTATGGGTATCTAGTACCCCCCTTCACAGTACAAAAGGCTGCCCAATAGAGATTGTCATTGATCTAACAGTGATGTATCAGTAAACATGAAATGGACACTTCACAAGAAGAGCATGACTTCCCCTACGTAATCCACAAATAACAATAAAAAGTTCTATTTTGAAAAAGGATTACAATATACCACAACAAGGACTATAATAACGCATGCAATGTAACGCAAGTTCATCTTGAGGTCATGGGTTTATACTGTTTGCCAAGTTCTCTTTATATAAGTAGACACTAGTTAAAGAAATATTAAAGCACCTCTTCTTACTCCTCTTCATAATTGCAAAAATAATTGATATCCTGATTTATTCCTCCAAAAATAGTTCCAATTTACACAGTCATGAATATGCTGTACTAAAAAAATTTGTTTTTATCCTTGCAGATGGTGGCTAACGACAGGCTGAAAGTGAAGCAGAATGTGCATTAAGGTGCATTTAGTTTCTCTTTAGACTTGTTTTAAGTGGCCACCTGTCTTCAATACTAGAAACAGCTAGGCTACAGATTAAAGGGTTAAGTGTCAATTTGCTGAAGAAAAACATAGAAGTTATAAACTTCCTTCAGTTTCATTAGAAAAAGTATAATTAGAATGTCAATTTGGATCGAGATGAGATACGGAGCTACTCAGCGTCTCAATTGAATCTGTTATCCCAGTAAGTCCATAGAGTTCATGTTAATGTGAGAATTCTACCTGGTTTCATCAAAATTTCATGACATCCATTGTTAGGGATAATTGACTTGTATTTTTAGCTCACCTGGCACGTAGTGCCAAGGTGAGCTTTTAGGATTGCTGGATGTCCGTCGTCTGTCCGTCCACAATTGTTCGTTAACACTCTACCAGGTTCAAATCTCATTGGATCTTGATGAAACTTGGTTACAATGTTTGCCTCAATGAAATTTAGGTCAAGTTCGAATGTGGGTCATGTCCGGTCAAAAACTAGGTCACTAGGTCAAATTATCGAAAAGCCTTGTTAACACTCTAGAGGCTACAAATTTCATTGGATCTTCATGAAACTTCATCAATATGATTGCCCCAATGAAATCTAGGCCAAGTTCGAATGTGGGTCATGTCCAGTCAAAAACTAGGTCACTAGGTCAAATCTTCGAAAAACCTTGTTAACACTCTAGAGACTACACATTTCATTGGATCTTCATGAAACTTCATCAAAATGTTTGCCTCAAAGAAATCTAGGTCAAGTTCGAATGTGGGTCATGTCCGGTCAAAAACTAGGTCACTAGGTCAAATTATCGAAAAACCTTGTTAACATTCTAGAGGCTACAAATTTCATTGGATCTTCACGAAACTTCATCAATATGATTGCCTCAATGAAATCTAGGCCAAGTTCGAATGTGGGTCATGCATGTCCGGTCAAAAACTAGGTCACTAGGTCAAATCTTCGAAAAACCTTGTTAACACTCTAGAGACTACAAATTTCATTGGATCTTCATGAAACTTCATCAAAATGTTTGCCTCAATGAAATCTAGGCCAAGTTCGAATGTGGGTCATGTCCGGTCAAAAACTAGGTCACTAGGTCAAATCATCGAAAAACCTTGTTAACACTATAGAGACTACAAAATTCATTGCATCTTCATGAAACTTGTGAACATAATGTTTGTCTCATTGAAATGGAAGTCAAGTTAGAATGAGGGTCATGCCCGGTCAAAAACTAGGTCACATGGTGTACATGGTTACATGGTTACCAGGTGAGCGATTTAGGGCCATAGTGGCCCTTGTTTGTAATATAGTTTGAACTTTCTAGTTGATGTTGCTAATTGGTACCCTGATGGGATTTGGCCCCAGAACTTGTCAATATAGGCTATTTATGTATTACCTGGTAAAGAAACAGTCTCTTCTTTAGCCCTTTACCCCATAGGTACACATTTTAAAGCATTTAATTTATTCCTGCAGTGCACTGAAGAAAATAGTACAAATTTATACAGTCAAGAATATGTTAAGAAATATTTTCTATATTCTAGTAGATGGTAGCTTAAAGCAGGCTGAAAGTAAAGCAAAGTGTGCCTTATGGCGCATTCTGCTTTACTTTCAACCTGTTTTAAGCCACCAGCTGCTAGAATAAAGAAAATATTCATTAAGTAACATATTTTTTAACTATAAAGAGGCACTAATTTCTTTAGTGGAGGAATAACTTAAAGGCGTAAAAAGGCGTATTGATGGGATAATGGGTTACGGGTACTACCAGCAGGAGAATGGTTAAGAGGTTAGTGTTTTAGGTGAGTGAAGTACTTCTGATCTTTCAGGGTGGCTTGCTCCATTGTTTTTGTGTGGTCAGATTTGGTCAAGGCTTAGTGCAGATCAGTGGCACTCAACTGAACCATGTGTATGTTGTGTTCTGAAAGAAGAATAAATAAACCTCTACTCTATAATCTGTTACCATGCTTGATCAGTTAACCCTTTTAGTGCTGGAAACTTTGCAAACAGTGTAGATCAAGATTAGAAGGGATCTTGAAGGAACTCTCTGATGATCACCGTTTGTCACACTTTCAAAACATTTTGAGAACAAATGTCTTTATACTCATTGTTATTCAGTCACAAGTCCTTTTGTATCTTAGAATCTGATAATGTTTCAGACGATTATAATCAAGAGCTGAAGGATGATATCTTATAGCAGACATACATCAATATCATGATGTATCTTGTATATCATGTCATATTATGGTTTTGTTGGTTTAGAACTGTAAAAAACAGTTGGAATAAATATTAAAAATAGCAATTTCAAGTATTGCTATTACAATTAAACCGATTGGACCATACTAAATATTTTGATTTCTAAAGAACTGTAGAGCAAAACAACACAGAAACTTTCTGTTTACAAACTTTTGAGATTTTAATTTATATATCTGTGAAAGGCCGGGGATGGACTAAACAGACTATACTGATGATCAACTATCTCAAAAGCTGTTCATCATTGATTGTTTGACACCCAAGGTCAATTTTATTGTTTTACTACCTGCAACATGTGGGAGGATCAAACATACCAAATCAATATCAGAGTTTTAGTAGACAACTTTTATTTAAGTGTTGAAATGGGAAATTTCACTGTTTGCTAAGGAGTTTGACTCAGATCTATGTACCTATCAGAATTAATAGACAATTTGTAAAAAAAAAATGAACTCCTACCCTCTTCCACAGAATCACCTTTTAGCGCATTTATTGATTCAATGCTTTTAAAGAGGAGTAGAAAATGTTCCTGCATTCCAACAGATTGATGCTTGAAGCAGGCTGAAAGGAAAGCAGAAAGCTCCTATAGGAGCTTTCTGCTTTACTTTCAGCATGCTTTAAGCAAAGGCCTGTCTTAAATGTTAAAAGCAAGCTACGGGGAGAAACAGAAGTCCATTCAACCAGTGTTCAAAGGGTTGATATTCATTGTACAAAAGGCAGAACACTAACAGGAAATATATCTGTTGTGGCAGAGACCTCAGCGTTTAGATGTCACCGTAGGCTTCATTGATGGCTGAAACCTTACCCACCCTCATGTATATGTACTTCAGATACAGCCATTGTTATAACCCGCCACACTAAAGTCTTATATAGGGATGAATGGCGTTGTAAAATTATCTTTACCCTGACCTTCTTAGCATTTTAAGTATTGGCGATATGGTTGCTTAAACCAGCCTGAAAGTAAAACAGAGAGCTCCAAAAAGCTTTTTGCTTTACTTTTAGTCTTTTTTAAGTGGTCACTGTTATGGATGATGGAAGCATTTCTTATGGCTCTTTAGGACAGGGTAGAAGTAGGAGTTAGGACTAGGAATTTCTTCAAATTTACTGTGACCAGAATGGTAAAAAAGATTAATTCAGGTAACAAATGGTGGTACAATAGGCAGGCATGATTGTGCAATTTTAAAAACCTGTGTTCAAAGGATTTTGTGCTTAAACTGTAGATATTTCTTAAACTTAAAGAAAAAATAAAGCAGAAAGCTCCTACAGATGCTTTGACTGCTTTACCATCATTTTTTTAAGATGTCACCTGTATTTAACAACTACAATGAATATTCATTTTTTTACATTAATGGGGAGGAGAAGATGGGAGTCAATATAAGGTGCTTCTGTGGGGGAAAAAGCCAACCAATTACAAAAATACCACAGAGGTCATTGAATCCCTAAGTGTCACAGAAACTGGTAAATTTGATACTCTCTGTCAATGATAACCTGTAGACAGTGGCAAACAGTGTAGGTGGCGTCTCCTCAGATCTGCACTATTTGCATTTACATGTTTTTATGAAGTTGCTTATGGACAAACACTGCAATATCTTTAGATAATACTTGTACATCTACAGGGCTCCAGATAAGAGGTAGTTATTTCAACAAATGAAACATTTTATCACTCATTTCAGCACCAAATCCTATGGTGTTACTACTCATTAGAATCGTCTCGAAGAGACGATTCTAATGAGTAGTGACACCATAGGGTTTAATTCAGAAATAAAGATTTTAAGTTTTGGAAAACTACCCTTATCTGTTGCTCTGCATGATCTATAATGAAATCTTCCACCATTGTGCATATAGGGAGAGCTCATTGCAATATCCAGGCATAAATGGGTTGACAGCATCTTGGGAGTGGCCTCTACCTACTACTCCACATAAGCGCAACAAATGAACATGTTTCAGATAGGTGACTACTTAACCCATTACCCCATAAATACGCCTTTAATTTATTCCTCCATTGAAGAGAAAAAAATCCACTTTATACAGTTACATGTATATGCATATCATAAGAAATATTTTCTATATCTTAGTAGATAATAGCTTAAAGCAGGCTGAAAGTAAAGCAGAATGCACCTTAAGGTGCATTCTGCTTTACTTTCAACCTGCTTTAAGTGGTCACCTGTCTTCAATATTACAAACAGTCAATGGGCTAAAGCAAGATGAAAGTAATTAAAGGTTGTTTGATAATGTGTAAAAATCATGCTTCTTCAAAGAGTGCTCAATTATCATATTAGCGTGTGACAGTAATGGAATTCCTTTGGATTGTTCCTATAGTTTCTTCATTGAAGGCAGCAGTTCATTGACAACTGTAATACAAATGACTGTGGATCATTTTATTACAGCTATCTGCCTGTATGTGCTCATGTAACCTTACACCAGGCAATTGATTTGTCAACAATGCCCGCTGGTTTATGACGGGGCCTGGTATTGTCCGACCCTTTGTTTGCAAGTTTCTAAGTGCCCCTACTTATCATTCCAGTCAGCATGCTTAAGTACATGTAAACAAATTACTTCAACCTTTCGTAATACTTTAAAATTTGAAATTTTGAATTGTCTTGTCCTGTGCAATGACCAGTATATTGACAGTGACATACAGTAAAACCTCTCTATAACGGCCACTAAAGTGTGCTAATTTATTAGTTGTTTTTGACAGGTGACTGCTTAAAGCATGGTGACAGTAAAACAGAAAGCTCCTGTAGGAGCTTTCTGTTTTACTGTCACCTTGCTTTAAGCTGTCACCTGTCATTTAAATAACCAATTAGTCCTCGTTTTAGTGGCCGTTATAGAGAGGTTTTACTGTATTTTCAATAAAATTCTGTTTGCATAGAATTTAGATGGGTTAATTATCAACTCATTGAAGCTTAATCTTGTCCTATACAAACAGTATAGACCCTGATCAGAGGGCTCCTATAGGAGACCTCTGATCAGGGTCTGCACTTCTTGTAGTTTTGAAATATATTGCATTCAACCCTAAATAGCCAAACATGGCTTAGACTTATTTTGAGACTTGAATACATGTAAACCTAAATTGCCAAACATGGATTAGACTTATTTCAGGGCTGCCATTTCTCCGGATTTTTCCTAAATCTTCGGATTTTTTTTCTAGTACATAGTAGCTTAAAGCAGGCTGAAAGTAAAGCAGAATGTGCCTTAAGGCGCATTCTGCTTTACTTTTAGCCTGCTTTAAGCAGCCACGTGTCAACAAAACTAGAAACAGGCGATGGGGAAAAGGTACGATTCGTAAAATCGCACTTGAAAAATGCAAATTTGGAAATCTTAGGATTTTTTGTGTCAAGTTATGGCAGCCCTGTTATTTGGAGACTGGCAATATCCATTTCATGTTCAAGGGTTGTGACTGCTCATAGGAATCATCTTGACATAGGGTGTGGTTGAAATGTAAGGAGTTTATATTTTTAAGACTACTTAAGGAGTCCCATGTTCATATAACCCATTACTCCATATCTTTTTGTATGCCTCTGATCATTTCTATGCTAAGGACAGAATTCACCATCTAGGAAACCAAATGGTCCCTTAACCCTTTACTCGTTACTCAGTGTTTCTAGTATAAAAGAAAAGGTGACTACTTAAAGCAGGTTAAAAGTAAAGCAGAATGTGTCTTAAGGTGCTTTCTAATTTACTTTCAGTTGCTTTAAGCTATCGTCTGCTAGAATATAGAGATTAATTTCATGACTGTATAAATTTGTGTTAATTGGAGTAATAAATGAAATGCGTAAAAATGAGTACTATGGAGAAATTGGTTAAAGCAGGTTGAAAGTAAAGCAGGATCATGGATGCTTCGTTAGGAGCATTCTGCTTTACTTTCACCCTGCTTTAAGTAATCATCTGTCTTCGAACTTGAAACAGATTATGAGGTAAAGGACTAACAGGTTAGCAATGGCAAGGATAAATTAATGTCATGGTCATTTGACTAATTGTGTGCATGCATTACAGTACATTGTCTCTGTATGACAGAGCTCTAGATAAGAGGGTTATTAAAAAAAATATTTTTTTTATTTCTGCATTAAGCCCTATGGTGTCACTACTCATTAGAATCGTCTCTTTGAGACGATTCTAATGAGTAATGACACCATAGGATTCGGTGCTGAAATAAGTGAGAAAATGTTGGTTTGTTCAGTTTACCCCCTCTTATCTGGAGCCCTCATGGTATGATTAAAATCATGGAATCTCTGTGCCTGTACTCATGTCATAATGCTGTTATCCAAGTCAAAAGTTTTCAAATATTCTCATGTTAATCTTATGTGGTAAATGTGATCAAAAGTATTACATTGACCTGTTGGCCAGATTGGAATGTCAGTACCACCATATCTCTTTCACTTTGTCATCACTCTGACAAGTTCATTGAATAAATTGGAAACCAAATTGAGCTACTTCTGATTAGAATGTGTTGATTGTAGGCAATCATGGGCTGGTAGGCTTTCTGCTGTTGCATGATGAGAACGGGCTGACTCGGACTATAATCAAAATGGACTATATGTACAGTGGAGAAAATGTTATTCTTTCCCAATAAACGCGTTTACGCTAAAACTATTATTTGCAGTGCAAACAGTTTGGAGCTAGATCAGACGCCGGGTAACCCGGCGTCTGATCAGGCTCCAAACTGTTTGCCACCAAGATAAACAAGAATTGTCCAAAAGTTGTTCTTTTCTACGTTTTAGTGTTTTGCGTTTGCGTACGTTTGCGTTTAAACAGGAAAGAATAACAGATTCTCCACTGTAGCATAATTGGAGACTGGAATTGTCTATTTGAAGTTTCAGGGGTGAATGAGCTGAAGAGCTTTCTGCTTTACTTTTAAATTGCTTTAAGTACATGACTGTAATCACCTGCTTTAAACCCAAAATAACAATAAATGCTTTATTAATTGATTTTAGGTGATTTGAACTAATGGTAAGTGAGGAGAGGACTAAAGTCACAAATGCTGGAGAAGCAAGACAGTTGTTGTAAACTTGTTTGCCTCTATCACCAAGCCAGGAGTTACTCTTTCAACTACACAGATCTGTTTCAAATGTAATCATTACATTAGCAAACAGTGTAGAGTGTAGACCCAGATCAGATGGCTCATATATAAACTGTTTGAGAGTTTAGAGAAGTATTTATTGAACTACCCAGAATTCCAAGTAGGCTGGTTAATATTTTCACAACTAAAAATATCCACAAGGGAATGTGATAACCCACAAGAGTTACTTCCTGTTGAAAGAGTTAAGCCGCACAAACAGCTTTTCCATTTACAGCATAACAGCACATAGAAGTTCAACTAGTATTTTAAAGACAAGTCAACTTCCCTAAAGAAACACATCAACAACACATCGGCTCACAAAATGTATTGCCAATGAAATTTCTCTTAGTCACATATTTGTCACATATTTATCATGTTGCTGAAGTGATATGGAGGACAATCCAACAAAGTTTATTGTGCATGAAAGCTACTGTACTTACTTTCTACTTCCCTGAATAATGTTTAGGAGATGAAAATGAATACTGTGTACTCCCATTTAATCTCCCCCCAAGGGTAATGCAAAATCCCCAAAGCTTAAAGCAGGCTGAAAGTAAAGCAGAATGCTCCTTAAGGAGCATTCTGCTTTACATTCAGGCTGCTTTAAGCAGCTATCTGTCTTTGACATTGAAAACAAACAAAAGGGAAAGGGTTTAAAGTGCATGTGTATTCATTTTCTACCTTCTAAAATATTTTAATGACAATGGCTGATTGGCTGTTGTACTTAATGTTTTTTTGTTGTGTTTTTCAGAGACTATGACTCTCTAGCGAAAGAAAATGTGTTTGATAACAACCAGTTGGTAAGTAGTTAGTAGCTAAATAAACACTTGGAATGTTACATAATTATGAGACAGATTTACTCTCGGAACAGTAACTAAACGTCGTCTGCTTCAAAATTACCAACTGCTATACCTGACTGGTAACTGATTAATATTGCAGGATGAAAGTAATGTTGAAAGCTCATACAGGAGCTGTCTGTATTAAGTTTTAATGTATTAGGCTGTCACCTGTATGAGAGACTACAAAATGGTTTCTTCATTAATGTTACTTAATGCAAGTTTTTCTGTGCTTGTATGCATAAAAAATCTGTACAGAAAAGTCTTTTTATCTTGTACCTCTTAGTAACAGGATTGGCAAATAGCATAGACCCAGATGAGGGGCAACAATAGGTACAGCCTTTCATACCTTTTTGCGCTGTTTGCAAGGATTAATAATATTTTTCAGTCATTTGGACAACATTGTAGGGATGTGCAAAATACCTTAGTCATTTGGACTTGCTGGGTCTGCACTGTTTGCAATGTTAACTAATAGTATTGATAGGTATGACCAGGGCTGCCATTTCTCAGGATTTTTCCGAAATCTCCGGATTTTTATTCCAACAGATAGAAGCTTAAAGCAGGTTGAAAGTAAAGCAGAATGTGCCTTAAGTGCATTCTGCTTTACTTTCAACCTGCTTTGAGCATCACGTGTCTTAAAAACTAGAAACAGACTATGGGTTAAAGGTATAATTCGTAAAATCGCGCTTGAAAATTTTGAATCTTAGGATTTTTTTTATCAACTTAGGGCAGCCCTGGGTATGACTTGTCAATAATTCTCCCCTGTACAAGACATACATTGCCCCCCCCCCCCCCCCCCCCCCCCCCCCCCCCAATAGAAGCACCATATAAGGCATTTGTTTACTTCCTCCACTGAAGAAAATAGTTTTAATTTATTCAGTCAAGAAATACATAAGAAATATGACATACGGTATAATTATACTAGACTTGACTAGCAGATGGTATCTTAAAGCAGGTTGAAAGTAAAGCAGAATGCGCCTTAAGGCACATTCTGCTTAATTTTCAACCTGCTTTAAGTTGTCATCTGTCTTTAAATCTTGAAATAGGCTATGGGGTAATGGGTTAACTCTGAGCCCTCTGATCAGGGTATACATTGTTTGTGATATTGTAATTCATTGACAAAAAAACCCCTAGATTGTCAAAAATAAACTATGCTCAATTGGAAACTGGTATTGTCTTATTGAAGTTTCAGGGAGGGAAGGGTTGATGCCTGTATGCTTTGCCTGTATATGCCTTTATCATCAAGGTAGCGACTGGACAATGAGGAAGACAACATACCCTGCATTTTTGTCATATTTAAGATATGAGACACACATGTGTTTGCTTGTTAGAAGAGTCCATTATTGAAGTGTTAAATAGATAATGACTTGGGTATTCTTTGACATGGCATGGGTCTTTTAAAAGATAGGTATATGCTTAATGCAGGACAAAAGTAAAACCGAAAGCTCATGTATGAGCGTTGTGCTTTACATTTGTCCAGCATTAAATAGTTACCTGTATTACAGACTGCTAATTCACATCTCTTGACACTCTTGGGTGCAGGTAATCTGCAAATTTCAAGCCTTAATTTGATGAAATGCTGGAATTTTCATAGACTCATCTGGATCTTTACTATTTGCCAATGATCTTTTGAGGTGATGGTAAACATCATACGAGTACTTCTGTTGGTTAATGCACATAATTATTTTTGTCCTACCTGCAAGCTGCATAGGTGTCACTTTCTAATTCATTTCACAGGTGCTGTATCCATGTAATTTAAGATCAACCCTGTACATGCTGGAAACCCATATACATATACTTTTCAAACAATGTTGATCCTGATCAGAGAACTCCTTAAGGAGCTCTCTGATCAGGGTCTGCACTGTTTGTTTTCCTTTATTTTTGTAAAATGTTTTCTAAAACCAGCCCTAAGATGTTATATAAGCTGGTCATTTTTACCATAGGGGGATAGTCCATGTGAAAAATTCAGTATAAAATGGGTTAAAATTGAATGCATGCATGCACTGATGCAGATTTAGCATGGGATACATAGTTTACGTACACAATACCATTGGCAGTGTGATACAGGGCAATGTATTCAGCTTGAGACATTCTTGGAGGAAACACCTGATCTGATGTCAGTACCTTGGCGTGAGTCCGATTGGCTGTTTCCACCAAGTACAGCTCTAGCTTTATATGCCTTTAACCCATTACCCCATAAATACGCCTGTTTATGCCTTTAACTCATTCATTCTATGAGGAATATAGTTCCAATTTTTACAGTGATAGATATGTATCATAAGAAATATTTCAGATTTTTGCTTAAAGCATGCTGAAAGTAAAGCAGAATGCGCCATAAGGCGCATTCTGCTTTACTTTCAACCTGCTTTAAGTAGCAACCTGTTATCAAAACTAGAAACAGGCTATGGGGTAATGGGTTAATATACACCAGCAAAAACTAAAAAGTTGTTAAAATCATTTTGCATCCAAAAACATTTGATATTTGAAGCAGAACAAAAGTTCTTTTATGCCACAAAGAATAGAGTGGAACATGTACATGAATGTATACATGATGTAACACTTATCGAAAACGAGGCCGGAGTAAAATACAAACAGTAAAATACATGGAGTAAGATACAGACTCTTGTATCTTACTGTACAGATACACATGGAAAAAACATGATATCACAGGAAAGCATATGATCAAAGCTGGTTTTACCTTTTCAAACAGTTTGAATCCTGATCATATGCCAGGTAAACAAGTGCCTGAGTTAATTGGAAATCCGCATTCTTTTAGGATCAAAGTTAATGGTCTCCTAGATGACGAAATAAGCATGCTGTCTTAACTCTTTCCTCCCTGAAACTTTAAATGGACAATTCCAGATTCCATTTTAGCCTAGTCTATTTCAGACTTTTAAGGGTTGTTTTTGTCAATGTTTGGCATTATGACAAACAGTGATGACCCTGATCAGAGAGCTCCTTTCGGAGCCCTCTGATCTGGGTCTTCACTGTTTGCACAGGACAAGTGTACTATTCACATGTACACTGTTTGAAAAGGACGCCTATATGCGGGACTAGGGTTCAAAGGGTTAATGTTACTAACTGATCTTTTAACCCTTAACTCCATGAATAGGACTTTCTATGCCTTTAATTTATTTCTACACCGAAGAAAATAGTTTCAGTATATACATTCATGAATATGCAATATAAAATAGTTTCTATATCCCAACAGATTTAAGCAGGCTGAAAGTAAAGCAGAATGCACCTTAAGGTGCATTCTGCTTTACTTTCAACCTGCTTTAAGTGATCATCTGTCCTCAAATTTAGAAACAGGCTGTGGGTTAGAGAGTTAAAGACTTATAGGTAGAACACGTGTATACAGTGTTAGTAAACATTACAATAAACTGTTGTATATTTCAGGCGTTTGAGGTAGCCGAGAAACAGTTACAGATCCCGGCCTTTCTCGAGGCAGCAGACATGGTTGCTATACGGGTTCCAGACAGACTCAGTGTGGTCACCTACGTCTCCCAGTACTACAACTACTTCCACAATAAACCGCAGCGTAAGTTGCCACAAGTATTTAACCCATTACTCCATAAATATGCCTTTTTCCTTCAAGCCTGTCAAGGTTCTGATTTTGTTTCCAACATCAACTAAGGAAATCTGTTTGTTTAAGTGGTCACCTGTCTTCAAATTTAAAATCAGGCTATATGTTAACGGATTCCTCCCTGAAACCTCAATTTAGTCTTGTCCATTTTAGACTTTTTAGGGTTGATTTTTACAATATATGTCAAAATGACAAACAGTGTAGACCCTTATCAGAGGGCTCCTTAAGGAGCCCTCTCATCAGGGTCTACACTCTTTGCATAGGACAAGTGTACTCCTCAGAAGTACACTGTTTGCAAATGATGCATATATGCGTGACTAAGGTTCAAAGAGTTAAGCAGTCATTAACACAATTTAGTGGTTGTAATACTGTGGTTGTGTTTAGTTGTTGACCTTGCTGTTCTGTCTGGAAGAATCAAGTTTTTGTATTTTATTTCAGAGGGAGGGCCTGGTGTTAGTAAATTTGTTTCCCCTGCTAAAAGAAAGGATAACAAACCAGCAGGGAACCAGGCCGACAAGAAGTCCCTTACTCCAGTACAGAACAAAGGCGGAAATAAAGAGGTAAGGCAAAACTCACACTGCATGATTAACCCATTACCTCATAAATACGCCTTTTTACGTCTTTAAATTATTCCTCCACTATAGAAAATAGTTCCTTTTTATAAAGCCATGAATATATACCATAAGAAATAATTTCTATATTTTATCAGATTATAGCTTAAAGCAGGCTGAAAGTAAAGCAGAATGTGCCTTAAGGCACATTCTGCTTTACTTTCAACCTGCTTTAAGTAGTCACCTATTTTCAATACTTGAAACAGGCTATGGGGTAATGGGATTAACCTTGTAACGCCAAAATAATTGTCCTGGTTCACCTCATGGTGTGCTGAATTTCTGAAATTACTAAATGAGTTTGTATCCAGATCAGCCAACCATGGTGTAATGGTATAAAGGTGTTAAACTGGCAATCCAGGGCTTATGAGATTGATCCCTCTCTGGATGAAGTCCTTCGTATGAGACATTAAACTGAATTCCAATGTATCAGTACTATACACTAGGCATATAAGGCAGAAGGTTGTATTGAGAAAAAACAAATAGGGCATTGCCCGCGTTCCTTTGTAAAGGGGGCACAGTATAGAAGTAAAAGCAGATTACTGCAGGGAATGTGTTCGACGGGTTATGATATCATAATGGCAATAAAAATATGAAAGAATTTTTCTTACACAAGTCTGTACCCTTTCCTAGGGAAATGTTTCCTTGTTTTAGTTGCCAGTGTAATAGCTCAGATGATAGATGTTCATAGTTGGCAGAGGTTTAACCCATTACCCCATAGCCTGATTCTAGTTTTGAAAATAGGTGACCACTTAAAGCAGGTTGAAAGTAAAGCAGAATGCGCCTGAAGGCGCATTCTGCTTTTCTTTCAGCCTGCTTTAAGCTTACATCTGCTACAATATAGAAAATGATATTAAAATTGTATCATACATATTTATGACTGTATAAATTAGAACTATTTTCTTCAGTGGAGGAATGAATTAAAGGTGTAAAAAGTCATATTTATGGGGTAATGAGTTAATGTTCATGTAAGATTATTCAGGAGGAGAAGGGTTAAAAATGACAAATCTGTGAAATGAAACAGAATGCAAGATTATTTTTATTTTATTTTTGCAGATTAACCCATTACCAAATAGATACGCCTTTTTACACCTTTAATTTTTTCTTCCACTAAAGAAATAATACCTTTTTATACTTTCATGAATATATGCCATAAGAAATATTCTCTATATGCTAGCAGATGGTAGATAAAAGCAGGCTGAAAGTAAAGCAGAAAACTGCTTTAAGTAGGCACCTGTCTTCAAAACTAGACACAGGCTATGGGGTAATGGGTTAAGAAGGCATTCATGAGTCTTTGTATTTTAATTTTATTTTTTGCAGATTAAGAAAGACCGACAGGAGTCAATGGGAGACAAGTGCTCAATATGTCATGAAAAAGTTTACCTCATGGAGCGGCAGATAGAGAACGCTAAACTCTACCATAGACGGTGCTTCAGAGAGAGTGAAATGTCCCCAACTTCCAAAGTCCTGAAAAGACAACCCTACACCACTATAGAGGAGACAAATGAATCTCACAGCTCAAAGTTTAGAAAGACTAATAATGATACAAAGTTAGATACTGGTAAACAAGCAGATTCAAAGTTTGATGTGTTAAAAAAGCATTCTGAAGTAAAAGACATTGGAAAAGCAGCTAAAGATGATAAAAAGTTAAATTTTAGTTCAAATGCTGCAACAGCCTCAACTGATGTTCCGTCATGGAAGACAGTTGATAAAAGTAAGGAGTTAAGTAATGATAAAGGACCAGCTTTTCAAAAGACAGAAATCAAAGATAGGTTTGGTGGCGGAGCATCAAAAGCTCAAGAAACAAAGCCAGTCTCTGGCCAATTAGTGAACAAATTCAAAGAACTGGATGAAAGGAACCGTAAAACAATTGAAGACAATAGCCTTCCTGTGCCAAAACCAAGACATAATTTAGGTAAAACTTTTGAAAAGATGGACACCTCAGAGAGTTCTGTTCACCCAACTCCAACTCCCAGAAATCAGAAGACTAGTAGCCCTTTTAGTGGGTCAGCATCAAAAGATGCTGAAACGAAAAACAAATCACCAACATTTCTGAAAAAGACTGATTTCTCTAGACCAAAGACACCTCCAAATCAGAACTCTGAGTTCAGCTTGAGTAAACACAAATCACCATTCAACAAAGATGAGTCTTCGTTTTCCCCTCCTCCTCTACCTCCTAGTTCTCCACCCAAACTGCCAGCTTCACAACCACCATCCCTTAACACAAATAAGCCTGCCAAACTTGACACTAACAGATCCCCACTCTCCTCTCCCAGACTCGACACAAACAAATCCAAGGCAAATCCTCCAAGGCCTGGCAGTGCTCCCTTAAAACCTCCCAGATTAGTGGACACCACAAGTAATGATAGAAGTTCCAAACCAATAGATACTAGTGATCTGCCTGCACCAGCTAAGGCTATTGTTCATGAGCCTAGTGCAGCACAATCAGCAGTGTTAGTAGTTCCCAACAGACATAACCCAAAGGAAGAGCAGAAAAATAGAGAAGTCTTAGGTGGACTTCTTAAAAGTTTAGCAGGTGTGAGACAGAAACAACCTACCAATTTTAAAAGTACTGTTACTACTGATGAAAACAAAGATGTTGATAGTAATAAAGCTGAATTCAATGTAGCATTAAGAGACAAAGATAAAGGGGTAAGTGGTGTTAAAGATTTTAAGCCAAGACCAAAAACATCTTTCGTGTCTCAGAATAGAGATATGTTTTCTGACAGTGGAAATAAAGAATCTCATGACAAGGGGAAAGTAGTTACCACTAAAAAAACTGTTATTACTACAACTACTAAAACAACAACTAGTGGAGATAACAAAACAAAACAGAAGGAGGTAGTGCTTGAGAAATCCAATATCTCAAATAAGATTGGTGACAAGATTAATACAGACAGTGATGTTCCAGAGTGGAAACGGAAATTGGAAGAGAATAAACATGCCAGACCTAAATCAGCTGATTTGTTGAGTGATAAAAATACAAATGCTTCTGGCCCAATGCTGGACTGGCAAAAAGAAGCAGCCAAAAGAAAAGAAGCTAGAAAAGGTGGTTATGTTGATCCAGAAAAAGGTAAACCGCAGGACACTACTACAAACGATACCTCAAAACTTTCAAGACCATTATCCCCTCCTCAAAGAAAATCAGTGGAAGTGTTGGATAATAAAACCCACAAAGCTACAAATGGTTTCAGAGATAAAGTAGACAATACCAAGAAAGGTGACAATGATAAAGACAAACCAGTTGAACCAGTCAAAAAGAAAATCCCATTTGGATTTGAACCCTCTACAGATAAACCAAAGGAGGATGCTAATAAAAAGAAGATTGGGTTGGGTCAGAAGTTTGTGTTTGAGGATATTGAGCTGAAGCCTACACCATCGAAGCCTGCTCGTCCATCGTTCCCTCCTTCAAGCCCAACAAGTCCGAGACTGGTACCAACCAGACCTCCTCCGCCAAAGTCAACCCCTGTTGTAAGTTGGCATCTGGATTTGATTTTGAATTCTCTTATGAGCAATAGAAATGACATTGTATGCTGCAGCTGATTGTGATACCATTATTCCAGTTCCCATGTTACAGTGGAGAATCTGTTATTCTTTCCCAATAAACGCATTTACGCTAAAACTATTATTTGCAGTGCAAACAGTTTTGAGCCAGATCAGACGCCGGGTAACCCGGCGTCTGATCAGGCTCCAAACTGTTTGCCACCAAGATAAACAACAATTATCAGAATTGTCCAAAAGTTGTTCTTTTTCTACGTTTTAGTGCTTTGCGTTTGCGTACGTTTGCGTTTAAACGGGAAAGAATAACAGATTCTCCACTGTAAGACAGGTAGTCGCTTAAAGCAGGCTGAATATAAAGCAGAAAGGACCTTTAGAAGCTTTCTGTTTTACTTTCAACCTTCTTTAGCCAACCACCTATTAACCCATTACCCCATATATATGCCTTTAATGCCTTTAATGTATTCCTCCACTGAAAGAAATGGTTCCAATTTATACAGTCATGAATATGTATCATAAGAAATATTTTCTTTATTCTGGCAGAATTATAGTTTCAACTGTATTAGTCAAACAGCTCATGAACCAATCAAAAGATGTGGCCATGTTTTGAGTAAAAGAAACAAGACTGACACAAGCAGCTGTGTTATACTTTGTCATATATATTGTGCATTGTTAGCTACATAATTTTCTACCAGAGACATATCAATTGTTTGAAATTCTGTAATAAGAATTGTGTGCTTGTATAGAGAGATTTTGTGAATGCATACAAAATGGTGAATCAGAGGACCTGACCATTATCTTTGTCCTGCATTAAGCATTCATCTGTCAATGAATTTTGCAGTACATTTGACGTCATTTGTAATTCCTAATTTCAAGACCGGTTATCACTTAAAGCAGGTTGAAAGTAAAGCCAGATCTGGCTGCACTGTTTGTAATTTTGCAATATTTGTTAAAAAAAACCAGCAACCTATAAACATTATTAAAAAAACAACCCATAAATATTATATAAAAAAAATGGCCAGACTATAATTATTTGAAACTGGAATTGTGCTTATTAAGAAGTTTTAGGGTTGAAAAAGTTCAATAAAGTTTGACCGATGTATGGTATCTTTGTTTAGCCTGTAACGAAGAACCACATCTCAACGTACCAGATACAGAAGCAGCTACGTGTGATTGATGAGAGGTTGACACAGTTGGAGCTCAAAGGCAGATCACTGGAGGTGTCAATACGGAATGGTAGGTGGCTGCCTGCTCTCAGGATACTTGTTTAGTCTTGTTGACTTGAACTTCCTAAGTCAAACTTATCAATATTTCTACTGTTGAAATATTTTTAACTAGAACTTGCTTCAGTCAAGCTTTTTCGATACCACGCTTCTTTGTTGCAACAAGATTTCTGTTTCCTTTCCTCAGAATTCTTGTCGTAACTAGAACTTGGTGAAATTTCAAGTGAAACTTATTTGTATTTCTGCAGTTGAATTTCTATAACTCAAACTCCCAGCATACATCAATCATGCAGACTTCCCAGTAGTAATAAGAGAGTCGGACAAATCTGTCACAAAGGACTTAGTCTATATATAGTTTTAAAGCATATCTGGAAAGATAATAACCAACTCAAGTCTCAAGTTTCGGAAATAAAATTTCGACAAAATCGTTTGCACCTAGGCGAAAAAAACTTTTTATTTGTTAAGGTACTTAGTATTGCTTAGACATAAATGACATACAGTTATAAACAACTTAAAAGTGTTGTAACCAAGAAAAGAAAATTTCAACTGTATGCTTTAATATTGTACTTGGTATGTAGAAAAAAATGTAAATTTTTCCGAGTAGACCACTTAAACATGCAATTATATAGAAAGAACTGTTTAAGGAAATCTACAAATTATACATGGTTTACCGGTTTCAGGGATGCTTGTTTGGGCTTTATGATTATTACTATCCATACTGTCAAACTTGTGTTAACCCATTACACTATAGACTTTAGTTTCGAATATAGGTGATGACTTAAAGCAGGTTGAAAGTAAAGCAGAATGCGCCTTAAGGCATATTCTGCTTTACTTTCAGCCTGCTTTAAGCTACCATCTGCGTAGATAAAGAAAATATTTCGTATAGTGCATATATATTACTGTATAAAGTGGAACGACTTTCTTAAATAAAGGAAATTAAGGCATAAAAAGGCGTATTTATGGGGAAATGGGTTAACACACCTTTGACTGTAGTTTACCCCTATGCCAGTCCAGATTAACATAAATAGTTGCAGTCACATACTCAACTTTTGCTTTATTTCTCTAGTCAAAGCGATACTTTTAATATCATATTTTACATTTTTATAAAAACATTTCAGGGATGATTAATGTACAGTTTTAACCTGTATGGAATTAAACATATACAGTAAAACCTCTCTATTACGACCACTAAAACAAATGATAATTGGTTGTTTAAAAGACAGGTGTCCGCTTAAAGCAAGTTGACAGTGAAACAGAAAGCTCCTAAAGGAGCTTTCTGTTTCACTGTCACCTTTCTTTAAGCAGTCACCTGCCTTAAATATCCAATAATTAACGATTTTTAGTGGTCGTAATAGCGAGGTTTTACTGTATATACATGTGCATGCTCATAATAGAGGGAAAAGTGCAATAACCTTTATACATTTACATGACAAATTATATACAATATCTGCATAATAAATATTTGAAATGTGTGTTGTTGTTGTTATTCTACCCTCCCATTGTACTGATTGTTATAAATGTTGATGAAACATTAAGATGTAATGTTTTATAGTGTGCTGAATCATTAACCCTTTACCCCATAGCCTGTTTCTAGTATTGAAGATAGATAACCACTTAAAGCAGATTGAAAGTAAAGCAGAATGTGCATTCTGCTTTACTTTTGGCCTGCTTTAAGCTTCCATACAAATGCACTGCTGTATAAATTGGAACTATTTTGTTCAGTGGAGGAATGAATTAAAGGCGTAAAAATGTGTATCTATGGAGTAACGGGTTAAATGATTAAATAAATAGGACTGAAAAGTAACCAAATCAAATTTTGGTTGAGTGAAGGCTTAGCACATTTTTGATTTTCCCTATGAAAGTAAAGCAGTAATATGAGTACATTTAAACAATATCTGTACCTCACGACTTGGTTTAAACGAATTAAATCTTGCAGGAGCAGTCATAAATATAATTGAATTCAGCTCTTAATTACCATCTGTGTTGATGAGCCATAAAAGCATCATTCATTCTTTCATTCATTCATTCATTCATTCATTCAATTTAACTGAAGTTGTTTTCTATTTTGCTATTGGCATTCAAGAAAGTGGGGATAATTAGGTGATTTAATTGTTGTCATTTAATACTTAATTATGAGCAGCTGAGTTTACTTTGACCTGTCTCACAGGGCTCCAGGTAAAATTCAACTGAAAATGTCCAACTTTTACAACATGACTTAATAAACCCTATATTGTGACTACTCATTTGGAATGGTCTCGAAGAGGCAATTCTAATGAGTTGTCACAAAATAGAGTTTAGTTGAGGTATGAGGGAATTATTATTTGAAATACATGTACTTGTCTTATCTGGAGCTCTCACACAATGAATATTATTACCTGACTCTCTATTTAAGTGAATATTGAGCATTTTTGACTGTTTTCCGAAATATTTACCAGACTGAGGCCAGCGGGCAACAGTTGACTGTTACATAGCACTGTTACATGCGCGAAAATGGTGCGCAAAACTTTTCTGCATCGCGGGACCAAATAAGGCGTCTTTATGATACAGATTTTTGTTTAAGGATCTAGCCTTTTGCGGAGTTGATCGGGTCATTTTTTTCTCTCCCGAACAATCCCCTTAAAAGGCTATATAGTTCTAGACCTAAAATTAAGAGTAACTCCGAATAAAAGCGATAAACCGCTTGCAGATCTAACGTCTTCCTTTTTTTAAACAAATTATGAAGTTACAAAAATAAATGACGTCATATTATACATGACGTAATTTCGACAAAGTGTCAATCAATTTCAGTCAATAAGAAACAATAATAATTCAATCGTAATTGAAAATATGAATATATTAGACATCTTTTTTACAAAACAGTGATGTTCACAGTCAGTTGTTGTATTGAATTGAATTAAGATTAAATATACACGTAAGATCATCTCTAGAATTTATAAATACGTGTTGTTCAAATCTTGTATATCTAGATAGATCTAGATCTAGCCATTCATTCAGCCTGGCTTAAATAGAGAGCCAGGTAATAAATCATTTGTTTGATAGTTACTTCGGGAACAGTCAAACCATTGTCCCTCGGTAGCAGGGAAGACCTTGAGAACTGTTGCCCTCGGCCGTTGGCCTTGGGCAACAGTTCTCAAGGTCTTCCCTGCTACCTCGGGTCAATGATTTGACTGTTCCCTCAGTACATATGAAACAAATGTATACTGTTAGTCACTGTTACTTCTTAAAGGTGTTGGAGCTCTTGCTTATATCACAATGAATACAGCTACACCGTTTCTCTCACTGATACTTTAGAAAGATTCATAGTTACCTATTGTATGAGTTTGACATCTACCGCTGAACAAGCATTCTCACTAACTTGATTCAACATTATCACAGATTTACACAAATATGACATAAACCAATTTAGTCCATTACCACATAGCCTGATTCTTATTTTGAAGACAGATGACTACTTTAAATTCATTCCTACACTGAAGAAAATAGTTCCACTTTATACAGTCATGAATATATACATGTTCCATAAGAAGTATATTCTATATCCTAGCAGATGGTAGCTTAAAGCAGTTGACAGTAAAGCAGAATACACCTTCAGGTGCATTCTGCTTTACTTTCAACCTGTTTTAAGTGGTCATCTGTCTTCAAGGCTAGAAACAGGCTATGGAGTAATGGGTTAATGCTCATGAGTCAACTATATAGTAACAAATGGTCACCATGTCAAGGATGCATGTTTCACTGTCAACAGAAATATTTAATTATCCCCTGCCGAAAGGCAGAGGGATACTGTTTTAGGTCTGTCCGTCCGTCAGTCACGTTTTCCGTCCGCAACTGTATCTCCGAAACCGATAAACAGATTTGGATGAAACTTAGTATACTTATTTGTCATCATAGGAGCACCGTGGGAAATCAAATTTTTTTCAGAAAATTTTAGGAATTTATGAGTTATCTGCCCTTTTTGTGTTAAAAATGCCATATTTAACAGTTTTTACACTCTAGCAACTGCAGTATTCAACATATTTTGTTTATACTTGCACACAATGTCTATAAGTACAAGTTCTTGCAGGTGTGCAATTATTGTAGAAAAAGGATACTTGTGACAAGAGTTATCAGCCCTTGATGTACTTTGAAATGCTAGAAAATGCTTTATTTTGGTATTGTTTACATATTAGAGCCTATAAATATGCATGGATTTTGAAAAAACTTTATTGAATTATGTATGGCTATTAGTTTTCAAATGAATTTGATTATTGTTGAAAACGGAGAAATAAGTCATGAGTTAACTGCCCTTGATAAGTAAAAAAAGCCATATTTAACTGTTTTTACTCTCTGGCAACTACAATTATAAATGGATTTAAATGATACTTGCACACGATGTATATAAGTAAAAGTTCTTGAAGGTGTGCAATTATTGTCAAAAAAGGATACTTGTGGCAAGAGTTATCTGCCCTTGATGTACTTTGAAATGCTAGAAAATGCTTTATTTTAATATTGTTTACATCCTAGTATCTATAAATATGCATGGATTTTGATAAAAAAAAATCTTAAACTATGTATGGCTATTAGTTTTCAAATAATTGTTATCATTTTTGAAAACGGAGAAACTAGTCAACAGTTATCTGCCCTTGATGAGTCAAAAAACCATATTTAACAGTTTTTACCATCTAGAAACTACAGTCTTTAATGGATTTTGATTTAACTTACACATGATGTATATAAATATAAGGGTTGCAATTATTGTCAAAATAGGATACTTTGTGGCAAGAGTTATCTGCCCTTTATGTACTTAGTAATGCCCAACATGGCTTTATTGTTTACATGCTATTGTGTACAAATGTGAATGGATTTTGAAAAAAAAATTAAATCATTTATGGCTATTATTTATAGAATTAGTTCAATTTTTATCGAAAATGTGCAAATTAGTCAAGAATACTCTGCCCTTGATGAGTTGAAAATGTGTTTACACTCTAGTAAATTCTACAGTTCTGAATTTTTTTTAATTAAACTTGCACACAATTATAAGTTCTTGAAAGTGTTTAATTACTGTTGAATTTGAATCAAGAGTAACCTGCCCCTGTCATACTTAGATTTATAATGCTACAAACGGCTTTATTTTTTGTATTGTTTAGGCTTTAAAATGTACAAAATTGAATGGATTTTATAAAACTTTGTAAAAAGCTTTTGAATGTTGATCTTTAAAGACAGGTGATCACCATTTGCCCCTTCCTCCCACAATAAAGTTTGACACTTTCTTCTGGACAATCGCTGCGGCAGGGGATCTCAGCTCTAAGGTGCTTGTTTTCTCTGCTAGTGCACAATATACCAATCAATCAAGCTAATTTTTTGTGGCAAATACCCAAAAAGATAGAATATTCATAGGATCTTTAAGATCACCAGGAGCTCTCATCTCTAAATTTTCATTGTGAACAATAATTTATTGCTTAACAGCTCAATCTTCTGTGAAAGCCAGTTAAATGTTATATAATTTTGTGATGCTACAGTTCATTGTAGCATCGTTATATCTTAAAACATGTTTAACATATTCAGGGAAAAAGGAGAAAAAGCATTTGACAGGGAGGACGGAGCATGACCATACGATGGTATTGTGGATAAAAGTGTACTTTTTGTGTTTTAACATATTTTTTATATATTTTTCATTTCCTATTAACTACAGGCGAAGCGTCCGAAGGTAGAGTAGGCTTAATAACCAACCCTTCCCTTCATGCCCTCACACACCCTACACATCTCAGATTCGAGATCTAAGACAATATACAGTTAACACAATCAACCCTAGGGACGAGAATACTTGTCATATACAAACAGCGTACATGTGAAGAGTACTCTTGTCCTATGCAAACAGTGAAGACCCTGATCAGAGGGCTCCTGTAGGAGCCCTCTGATCAGGGTCTGCACTGTTTGTGGTTTTGCAATTTATTGCTAAAATCAACCCTAAATATTAAAAAATGGACTAAACTTAGTTAGAAATTGAAGTGTCCATAAAAAGTTTCAGGGGTGAATGAGTTGACCCCACTGGTATTACTGAGAAACACAAATGCAATGCAATGAAATGGAGAAAACAGGACAGCTTGTTGGTAATTCTGACAGTTTTTAATCTGAGAGGCAAACAGTTTAGAGCCAGATCAGATGCCGGGTTACCCAGCACCTGATCTGGCTCCAAACTGTTTGCAATGGAAATATTAGTTTTAGCGTAAATGCATTTTTTGGGAAAGAAAACATCTCCATTCTTTGACTCAAAACAGGACTTGAGTTCCATGTCAAGGCAGGTGTCCGCTTAAAACAAGCGGTAAGTAAAGCAAAAGTTCCTAAAGGAGTATTCTGCTTTACATTCATATATCGCTTTAAGCTAGCACCTACTTGTCTTTTACATTGATAATAGTACATGTATTAAATGGGGTTGATTGTATGTTATAATTAAATGGAGCAGCAGCACAGAAAATGAGGCTGTAGACAATGCATTTCCAACATGACATGATCTGTGTCTACACTGTCAAAAGTAAACTGTATTTTATCCATTGTTAATGGTGACTTGGTAGACCCTGATCATATGTGACATTTTCAAAGTGACAGTTGATTATGGTCTACATGGTTTTTAATGCTGAAAAGCCCTTTTCTATGCAGTGCAGCTCATTTAAGGTTTCCTGCAATAATTGTTTTCATGAAATTTCTTATGATTGATAAATTCACTACTTGTTGCTTCATAACTTTTCACAAGTATTTGATGATTAAGTGATGATAATTAAGTGATGAGTATTTATTAAGGCCTTCCATTAACCCTTCTCAATTCAACATTTAGATTTTCCATGTGACAAAATAAAAAAATATTTTTAACGTTTTAATGGTCACAGTCCTCCCATTTCCCTTATAAACATTTTTTGTATGACCATTTCAATGATACACGGGTGTTGGTAGCTTGAGAAGCTTTATATGTGTTCCTTTAACTTAGGCTGGGTAAAAAATAGATAAATTAGGGGTTGTAGGATTTTTGTGCTTCATCGTAAGACGTATTAATGTGTAGATTGTTATGTGTACAGTCAAACCTTAAACAGAATGCATGGATATAAGTGATGCAGAAAACTCCTAAAAGAAGGAGCTGTCCCCATTTCATTTGCCTGCATTTAACAGCCACTCATTATTAGAGGCGGACATAGTTCTCCACTGACTGGTTATTTCATACAGGTATGGCTGTACATAGTTCAATTAGTTCTGTGTTATAATACAATTACTACCAAAATGGCTTCTTTAAGAATTAATTCATGTCTGTAGAGAATTTCAAAATAAGGAATGAGAATGGATGTTTCAGTCTATGAACCAGTTCCTCCACAGCTTGTTGGCAATGTTTAACCCATTACTCCATAGCTTATTTCTAGTTTTGAAGATAGGTGACCACTTAAAGCAGGTTGATAGTAAAGCAGAGTGTGCCTTAAGGCACATTCTGCTTTACTTTCAGCCTGCTTTAAGCTACCATCTGCTAGAATATAGAAAATATTTCCTAAGAAACATATTCATGACATTTATAAATTGGAACTATTTACTTGAGTTGAGGAATAAATTAAAGGCGTAAAAATGCATATTTATGGGGTAGTGGGTTAAGACAGATGGTTACTTAAAACAGGCTGTAATTAAAGCAGAAAGCGTTTTTACATTTTTTTAAGCCACCACCTATATTTAACACCATCATTTGGTGTTGAAGGACTTGTATTGAGTCAGAGTAGAGGTGCCTTAACCCTTAGCCTGCCACTCACGACTATAGCTCCATATACAAACAGCTTGGATCTGGATGAGACGCCGAGTAACTCGGCGTCTCATTCGGATCAAAGCTGTTTGACACTCGGACAACATTTTCAGCAATTTTGAGCAACTTTGAAGCACTTTGAAACTTGAAGCAGACGAGAAATATAGCAGACGACAATTTATTTGGCGGGCTTATCATATGTGGAGGAAAGTGTTTAGACAGTCATCATTTTCCTTTGCAAATATTTTTGTGTGTACGGTTATTTCTTTTTATCACAAGTCTAATTACATTACATGTATTTCTTTGAAAGAGTTCATTATGCTGGTAACTCCATATTTTAAGTATCATTTTCTTCAAAACACAGCACGAATATTTTACTTTCAAGTATTTGTTTTGTCAAACATAAAAATTCAATCCTTTTTTAGCTCGCCTGTATGAAGTACATGACGAGCTATTGCAATACCCCCGGTGTAGTCGTCATTGTCGTCGGCGTTGTCGTCGTCGTGAATGGCGTAAACAATTTGAACAAAATCCCTATAACTTCTATGTCCCTTCAGGTATTGCTTTCATAGTTGGTATGTGTGTGCATATGGACAAGACCTTTCCATGCACAGAAAAAATTTGACCCCTTGACCTTGACCTTGAACTTAGGGCCCGCGTTTAGGTTTCGAAATCTGTGTTTAGGTTTCGAAAATAGCCTATAACTTCTATGTCCCTTGAGGTATTGCTTTCATAGTTGGTATGTGTGTGCATATGGACAAGACCTTTCCATGCACAGAAAAAATTGGACCCCTGTGACCTTGACCTTGAACTTAGGGCCCGCGTTTAGGTTTCGAAATCTGTGTTTAGGTTTCGAAAATAGCCTATAACTTCTATGTCCCTTGAGGTATTGCTTTCAAAGTTGGTATGTGTGTGCATATGGACAAGACCTTTTCATGCACAGAAAAAATTGGACCCCTGTGACCTTGAACTTCGGGCCAGCGTTTAGGTTTCGAAATCTGTGTTTAGGTTTCGAAAATTGCCTATAACTTCTATGTCCCTTGAGGTATTGCTTTCATAGTTGGTATGTGTGTGCATATGGACAAGACCTTTCCATGCACAGAAAAAAATTGACCCCTGTGACCTTGACCTTGAACTTAGGGCCCGCGTTTAGGTTTCGAAATCTGTGTTTAGGTTTCGAAAAATGCCTATAACTTCTATGTCCCTTGAGGTATTGCTTTCATAGTTGGTATGTGTGTGTATATGGACAAGACCTTTCCATGCACAGAAAAATTTGGACCCCTGTGACCTTGACCTTGAACTTTGATCCAGAGTTTAAGGATTCGAAATCTGTGTTTAGGTTTCGAAAAACGCTTATATTTCCTATGTCCCTTGAGGTGTAACTTCATATTTAATTTCATGTGTATATTGACAAGACCTTTCTATGCAGGCAAAAAGCTTGACCTCAGTGACCTTGAGTGTGCTTTTAAGTTTCTAAATGTGCCGATGGCGAGCTTTGTTGTCTCTCTGACAACTCTTGTTTTTTCTGAGGCAGTTCTTAATTACATGTACTACTTTATTTGTTAAAAATTAAAAAGTACATTCAGTAAGATATTGTAAATCAGTACATTTGTATATAAAACAAAATTAAGATTTGGTATGAGCCAATCAGTGCATTTGATATAACTTGTAAGATCTAGTTAGACATTTTAATTGTGTGTGTTTGATTTCTGTGAGAAGGTAGATTTGTAAAACATTAAACACTGCAGTCTCTGTTAATCAACCAGTAGGTAAGGACTTTAACCCATTACCCCATAGCCTGTTTGTAGTTTTGAAAACTGCTGGCCACTTAAAGCAGGTTGAAAGTAAAGCAGAATGCGCCTTAAGGCGCATTCTGCTTTACTTTCAGCCTGCTTTAAGCTATTATCTGCTAAAATATAGAAAATATTTCTGATGATCCAATGTAACTGAATGAATTTAACATATTTCCTTAAGTGAAGGAATACATTAGAGGCGTAAAAAATGTATTCTTGGGGTAATGGATTAACCCTTAGCCTGCCACTCATGACTATAGCTCCATATGCAAACAGCTTGGATCCGGATGAGACGCCGAGTAACTCGGCGTCTCATCCGGATCCAAGCTGTTTGACACTCGGACAACATTTTCAGCAATTTTGAGCAACTTTGAAGCACTTTGAAACTTGAAGCAGAGGAGAAATATAGCAGACAATTTATTTGGCGGGCTAAGGGTTAAGACAGGTGGCAGCATAATGCTAAACAGTTAGTAATGTAGAACCCAAAAAGAAGCGTTTGAATTTCTTTGGTGTTGCATTAAGTTGCCATCTGTCTTACAGATTGACAGCAAAACTTATTTCTACTATTCTAGCGTGTCTTAGGGGATTTATTGTATACTGAAAATCTTCATGTTTAATTTGAGTGTTTGTTTATAAATTTGACTTTTTCCATGTGCCACTTGAGTTTAGTGATTACTTATGATGTACTTAATCTATATAACACACACTCGGACATCTCAGCAATTAATGAACATACATGTACCTGTTTATGTTTCATCATTCATTAGTCAGTGGATCAACAACAAATTGACCTGTTCTGCAATTTAAATGAGACTATTGTTTGTTTGTGATGACTCTCAAATGTCATGTTAATAACAGTGAAACCTGTATATAGCAACCATTCAACAAAGAAACTGTGCTCTCTTAATTTAGGTTACTTCTCAAAGTAGGACAGAAATAATGCAGAAAGCTTCTTTCCCTGTAGATGCTTTCTGCATTACTTTTGTCCTACATTAAACAGCCATAATTCTGTTAGACTGTCAGCTCTATTAGGTATGTTTGGGTGCTAACTTATTCAGGTTTAACTGTAATATCACCCAGTAATATGTTCTGATAGACCTTTAATAACCTTGTTCCATACTCTCTTTCCACTACATTAAAACCATTATGCAGAGACATTTTGAGGATTGGTAAGATATTTGTTAAAAATACCCCCAAGGGAATCCAACTGATATCCATTTTCCCCCCTATACAAGTAGCGTTCTTCAACCTGTGTTTTTCAACACCATTTCCTACCAATATGCCATTAGCTTCGAATATTTTCTGCTTCCAATGTCATATGTGTCAACAATCAATTTATTTACTAGATTTCAAATAGAAGTAGAATCGGTGTACATTGGCCACTCAAAAAATGACAGCTTAATTCTGGACAATATTTATGCAGGGTTTATGCTTTCTGCATTATTTTTCTCCTGCATTAAGTTGTAATCTTTCTTTAGATATTGCCATGTTTATGGAGTGACCACAGCACAGATTTTATTATAGTAGATAAAACCGTTTACATTCTGGTTTAGGGTTAGAGTATAAGTGTCTCTATACTTTGATTTTTATGCCCCCGGCATCGACAGATGCGGGAGCATATAGTAATCGTCCTGTCCGTCCGTCCGTCCGGACTCCGTCCGTCCGTCCGTGTGTGCGTCCGTAACAAGGTTAAGTAGATTTTACCGTTTCGTCTAGCATCAACACCTCTTACCCAAATGCTTTGATACTTATACAGTTGTTGCCTAGAACCATTCCCTATCCACCAATATCACCCAACTTTGATTATGACCTTGACCTTGACCTAATTTGGACTTAGAATATTTTGATTGGGCTATTTCTTGGTTAACTAGATTTTACCATTTCGTCTAGCATCAACACCGCTTACTCCAGTGCTTGGATACTTATACAGTTGTTGCCTTGGACCAATCCCTATCCACCAATATCACCCAACCTTGATTTTGACCTTGACCTAATTTGGACTTAGAAAAATTTCAAAATATACTGTCAAGGTTGCCACCGGGGGCATAAGCGTTTATTGAACGCGCAGTCTTGTTTGTTTTCGGTAATGTTGAGCTTTGCAAATGGAGGAAAAACAATCACTAATTGTTTAGTAGTCAATGTCAAACAACTAAATTTTCCAAATTGTTTATTTTTCAAAGCATTGCATATTAAGCATCATTTATATTTGTGATAGGTGACATGTGTTTTATTTTAAAATAAAAGACCTAAGATATTTTGACGCCCCCAGGTGTCTATAGATTGTGATTGCCATATCCATCCCTCTGTGCATACAAGGTTTTTAAAAACAAAATTATGAGCTTTTTAATGGTGATTTCTTAATCAAATGTTTCTTGTTACTGTTTAAGGGATTTAAATTTAATGATATTGCTGCCTGTATCCTTTGACCTTTACCTTTACTTTACATTTAAACCTCATTCATGTCTGTATCTATGTACACAGATACCAGTGATTTGTCCATATCAGCTTACAAACAATATTGCTTACCTTCCTTAAATGTCAGCCGGTAAAGATGCCACTTTCTGCTTACCACATGCTTACCATTAATTATTAAAGCACTAAGTGTTTACATTCCAAATTTCAACATAAAAAGTAAACAATTACTGCTTATGTTTCGGTATATCAACTGGTTATAGTAAGATGACTTGTTTGCTTTTCATTTACTTACATATGAATGGATATACTTTTATCAACCTATTTATTGATAAAATTAAATTAATTAACTCTTTCCTCCCTAAAACTTTAAATGGACAATTCCAGTTTCCATTTCAGTCTAGTCCATTTCTGACTTTTAAGGGTTGTTTTTGTCAATGTTTGCATTATGACAAACAGTGATGACCCTGATCAGAGGGCTCCTTTCGGAGCCCTCTGATCTGGGTCTTCACTGTTTGCACAGGACAAGTGTACTATTCACATGTACACTGTTTGAAAAGGACGCCTATATGCGTGACTAGGGCTCAAAGAGTTAAGTTTCTTTCAATCAGCATTTTATTTGTTTACCTGCTACATGTCAACTAATAAACAGACCATAATGTTTTGTTTACAATATGCATATGTCTACCAATAAATAAGAAAATGCTCTGTTGAAGAAAACAACATTCCATGATGATAAAATACAAAGAATGGAAATGTAATGTTTCAAGTTATCAGACTTGTTAAATATAACAAAAATGTACTGAACAAGTATTTAAAAGCTAGTTAAGACTTACAAAGAGTTTAAAACAAATTCTAAAGTTTGAAAAACTGCAGTACGCATTATACAGTACATGTATGAAGAAATGTTAGAATTGTAAAGTTGGAAGAAGTTTTAGAATTATAAAGACAGATTAGTTTGTTTCTTTATATCATGTACTACATTCAAATATTCCCCCATTATATAACAATTTCTTTTTCAAATTTGCATCCTATATTAAAAAAATCCCTTTTTAGCTCGCCAGTACGTAGTACATGACGAGCTATTGCAATACCCCCGGTGTAGTCGTCGTCGTTGTCGTTGTCGTCGGCGTCGTCGTGAACGGCCTAAACAATTTTAAGAAAATGTCTATAACTTCTATGTCCCTTGAGGTATTGCTTTCATAGTTGGTATGTGTGTGTATATGGACAAGACCTTTCCATGCACAGAAAATTTTTGACCCCTGTGACCTTGACCTTGAACTTAGGGCCTGCGTTTAGGTTTCGAAATCTGCGTTTAGGTTTCGAAAAATGCCTTTAAACTTCTATGTCCCTTATGGTATTGCTTCCATAGTTGGTATGTGTGTGTATATGGACAAGACCTTTCCATGCACAGAAAATGTTTGACACCTGTGACCTTGACCTTGAACTTAGGGCCTGTGTTTAGGTTTCGAAATCTGCGTTTAAGTTTCGAAAAATGCCTTTAACTTCTATGTCCCTTGAGGTATTGCTTCAATAGTTGGTATGTGTGTGTATATGGACAAGACCTTTACATGCACAGAAAAATTTAGACCCCTGTGACCTTGACCTTTAACTTAGGGCCTGCGTTTAGGTTTCGAAATCTGCGTTTAGATTTTGAAAAATGCCTTTAACTTCTATGTCCTTTGAGTTATTGCTTTCATAGTTGGTATGTATGTGTATATGGACATGACCTTTCGATGCACTGAAACATTTAGACCTGTGTGACCTTGACCTTGAACTAAGGGCCTGCGTTTAGGTTTCGAAATCTGCGTTTAGGTTTCGAAAAATGCATTTAACTTCTATATCCTTTGAGGTATTGATTTCATAGTTGGTATGTGTGTGTGTATGGACAAGACCTTTCCATGCACAGATAAATTTGGACCCTTGTGACCTTGACCTTGAACTTAGGGCCTGTGTTTAGGTTTTGAAAAATGTCTTTTACTTCTATGTCCCTTGAGGTATTGCTTTCATAGTTGGTTTATGTGTGTATATGGACAAGACCTTTCCAGGCACAGCAAAATTTAGACCCCTGTGACCTTGACTTTGAACTTAGGGCCCATGTTTAGTTTCGAAATCTGTGTTTTGGTTTCTCAAAATTTTTATTACTCCTATGTCCATTGAAATATTCCTTTCATATTCAGTTTGCATGTGTATATGGACAAGATCTTTCCTTGCATGCAAAATGTTTGAGCCCTCTGACCTTGACCTTGAACTTAGGACCCCCGTTTAGGTTTCAAAGTCTGCGTTTAGGTTTCTCAAAATTTCTTTAACTCATAATAATATCCACTGAGATATTTCTTTCATATTTGGCATGCATGTGTATATGGACACGACCTTTCCATGCATGCAAAAAAATTAGCCCAGTGTCCTTGACCTTGAACTAGGTTTCGAAATCTGCGTTTAGGTTTCAAAAATGCTTATAATTCCTATGTCCCTTGAGGTGTTATTTTCATATTTGATTTGCCAGTGTATATGGACAAGACCTTTCCATGCAGGCAAAAAGGTTGACCTCTGTGACCTTGAGTGTGCTTTTAAGTTTCTAAAGGTGCCGGTGGCGAGCTTTGTTGTCTCTCTGACAACTCTTGTTTCAAATCCTACACAGTCATGTATATGCCTTATTTGAGTCTGGTTACAACTGATAATTAAACAGTTAAATCTAAGCCTCACAAAATTAATAGTTCCCAGAGCATAACAATATTTTTCATTTCATTACCAATTTATTATTTTACCCTTTATTACTATTTTTAGATGTTAGATTTCCTTTGTATGAAAATGAAAGTCATTTGATTTCATTTAGAAATGGTTATGGAGAAAATAGCTAGTTTATTAATGAGATGGTATACTATTAGCAGTTTTAAACCCAATAACTCCATAGATAAGCCTTTTTACCTCTTTTATTTCTCCACTGAAGTAAATAGCTACATTTTTTAGTCGTGTGTATGCACTATAATATATTTTTTCTATATCCTAGAGGGTAGCTTAAAGCAGGCTGAAAGTAAAGCAGAAATTGCATTATCGTGCATTCTGCTTTACTTTCAACTGCTTTAAGCGATCACATGTCTTCAAAACTATAAACATGCTATAGGGTAATGGGTTTATAGAAGAATATTATTTCATCACACATTTCATTTTTTGATCAGTTTCATGAATTCATTTTCATAGAGCGTTTTAAGTTAAATTAAAGTCCTGTATTACGATAAATCAAACAAAGAAGCACTGGTGGTGTTAAGGGAAGGTTGCAGGCTAAAAATAGGTGGCAACTTTAATCATAATGAAAGTAAAGCAGAAAGGGTTATTATCTAGCAGATAGTAGCTTAAAGCAGACTGAAAGTAAAGCAGAATGTGCCTTAATGCACATTCTGCTTTACCTTCAATCTGCTTTAATTGGGCACCTCTCTTCAAAACTAGAAAAAAGCTATGGGGTAATGGTTTAAACAATCAACCAGAGCACCAGATAAGGGTAGTTTTTCAAAACTTAAAATCTTTATTTCTGAATTAAACCCTATGGTGTCACTACTCATTAGAATCGTCTCTTCGAGACGATTCTAATGAGTAGTAACACCATAGGATTTGGTGCTGAAATGAGTGAGAAAATGTTGGATTTGTTGAAATAACTACCTCTTATCTGGAGCCCTGATCAACTGTCTTTCAGATTAACCAAGAGTCTTCTGAAGAGTGGTAGCTCAGTTCAAGATCAACTGTTGATAAAGTGCACTATGGCTCATGTAGTGTTACTGAGAAAGTTTCACTCAAGAATAAAACATGAAATGGTTCTTGACCTTTGAATGAAGAAAGGTCACTGAATACCTAAAGATTGTTTCAGAGTGAGATCTTGACACTTTGTCTTTATAGTCAGAGGCCTCCAGAGAAGAGGATGTATATTAACCCATTACCCCATAGCCCGTTTCTAGTTTTGAAGATGTGTGACCACATAAAGCAGGTTGAAAGTAAAGCAGAATGTGCCTTAAGGCACATTCTGCTTTACTTTCAGCCTGCTTTAAGCTATCATCTGCTAGGATTAAGAAATGTTTTCTAATAGAACATAATCATAACTTAATAAATTGGAACTACATGTATTTATTTCCATGGAAGAATAAGTTAGAGGCGTAAAAAGGCGTATTTATTGGAAAATGGGTTAAGACCTACCAGCATTTACTTCTTTATGTCTACACCAAGCCCTATGGCATGACTACTTATTAGAGTTGACCAAAAGAATCAATGCTAATGTGTAGTCACACCATAGGCTTTGGTGCAGACTTAAGGATTTTAGCTCTGGAAACACCCTGATGGATTGATATTTACAAGAAAGTTTGATTGTTTTCTGTTTTTCGCCAGTTGTTTTCTTGATGTGAACTTGATCACTGTATTTCACGGGTTGTGTTTGTTTTCTATCTACAGCCAATGATGAGGAAGAAGATGATCTGATGATAAGCTGGTTTGAACTGGTCAATGACAAGAATGAACTAGTCCGCAGTGAGTGTGACCTCGTCTACAGGTGAGCACTCATGATCAAGAATTGTATTTTCTTATTTATAAATAAGGGTTGATTTCTACCTTTTAAGCTCACCTGGCACAAAGTGCCAGTGAGCTATAAGGATTGTCCGTCCATCCGTCCACAATTGGTTGTGAACACTCTAGCTGCTACAAATTTCATCTGATATTCATGAAACTTAATCATGACAATATTTGTCTTGAAGAAATCTAGGTCAAGTTCAAATGTGGGTCATGACGGGTAAAAACTAGGTCACTAGGTCAAATCATAGCACAACCTTGTGAACACACTAGAGGCTACAAACCTCATTAGATCTTCATGAAACTTAGTCAGAATGTTTGCTTCACTGATATCTAGGTCAGATTTGAATATGGGTCATGTTTGGTAAAAACTAGGTCACTAGGTCAAATCATAGAAAAACCTTGTTAACACTCTAGAGGCTACAAATCTCATTAGATCTGAATGAAAAATTGTCAGAATGTTTGCCTACATCAAATCTAGTTTACAATTAAATGTGGATTATGTCAGGTCAAAAACTAGGTCACAAAGTCAGATCATAGAAAAAATCTTGTTAACACTAGAGGTTGATTTTGGGTCATTTCCAGTCATAATTTAAGTCGCTGTAGGTCAAATGTGCAGGGTGTACCAGGTGAGTGATTTAGGGCCATAGTGGCCCTTGTTCTGCTTATACAATGTTGAACCAGATCAGACAGCTCCAAAAGAAGCTGTCTGATCAGGATCTGCACCACTTTCTCATAGGATCTATCTGGCATGAGTCCATGTTCTCTTTTTTGGAGAAAAAAATCTTGGATTTTATAAGCCAATATGAATATTCCGCAGGTAAAGGGTTAACACTGATTCCTTGTTTGCACTGTAAGAAGACAGGTGTCTGATTAAAGCGAACTAAAAGTAAAGGAAAAATCTACTAAAGAAGATGTCTGGTTAAGGGGTTATCTGTTGGGATGCATCTAAGAGGCAATGGGAAAAATATAAACAGCCATTTCTATGGCAAGTAGATTAATCCATAATAACAAGTATCTTTGGGGAAGGATTGTAGTTGTTTACTAGATATTTTAGTGTAGTGTCTATATTTTATAGGTCTCGTCAACAGGAGTTGGAACTAGAGCAGGAAAGGGTTGAACAACAGCTTAGGAATCTAGTTGAAAAACCAGGTAGGTGGATACAGTAAAACCTCTCCATTACGACCAATACAACCAGGGCTAAATGATTGTATAAAAGACAGGTTATTACAGCTTAAGATAAGGTCACAGTAAAGGAGCTTTCTGTTTTACTGTCATCTTGCTTTAAGCAGTCACCGTTCGTAAACACAAAATAATAAACACAGTTTGTGGTCATAATAGAGAGGTTTTACTGTACATACATGTACAGACATACTTGTGCTAAAAGGCCATTCTTGGCAGAAACATGGAGATGTTTTCTTTACCCCACTCCCACTGAATATTATAAAACATATATCATCTTAACCCTTTCCCACATAGCATATCTCTAGTATTGAATATAGGTGTCCACTTAAAGCAGGTTGAAAGTAAAGCAGAATGCGCTTTAAGCGCATTCTGCTTTACTTTCAGCCTGCTTTAAGCTATCATCTGCTAGAGTATAAAAACTATTTTGTATTATACATATTTATGATTGTATCAATTGGAACTATTTTTTTCAGGGCAAGAATATAATGAATGCGCTAAAAGGCGCTTCTATGGGGGAAAGGGTTAAACATTACATTGGCTTATAAATAAGGAAAACTTTCTTGAAGAAACCATGCAGACTGACATGTCAGATTCTGTAAGAAAACAGTGTAGACACTCATCATACAGCTCCTCTGGAAACTGTCTGATTTGGGTCTATATGGGTTTAAAAAAGCATCAATATTTGCATTGAAAATTAGGATTGAAAATAGAACGTGAAATATATAGTATAAGACTACTTTATTCCTGGCCAAAGTAAAGCCCAGATCTCCTTAATCCATTACTTGTGACCTGCATTTACAGTGGAGAAAATGTTATTCTTTCCCAATAAACGCGTTTACTCTAAAACTATTATTTCCATTGCAAACAGTTTGGAGCCAGATCAGACGCCGGGTAACCCGGCGTCTGTTCAGGCTCCAAACTGTTTGCCACCAAGATAAACATGAATTATCAAAATTGTTCAAAAGTTGTACTTTTCAACGTTTTAGTGTTTTGCGTTTGTGTACGTTTGCGTTTAAACGGGAAAGAATAACGTTTTCTCCACTGTAGCTGCCAACAGTAGTAAAGAATTCTGACTCTTCTCCCTTATCCATATAGAAAAAGTGAGATAGAAAAAATTGCAAGAAACCAAGGTAGTAAAACTTTTAATCACCTTGAAAGTTAACATATCCAGGGCTGCAGATAAGGGGAGTATTTCAAAATCTAAAATCTTTATTTTTGCTTTAAACCCTATGTCTTCGAGACAATTCTAATGAGTAGTAACATTATAGGATTTGGTATTTTAATCAGTATTCAAGTGAAGCTAACTCACTAACTCAATCACTCTCCTACTGACTCAGTCACTGTTGTTTATATGTATATTTAGATCACCTAATGACAGAGAAAGACGTGGAAGAACAAATGATGTTGATGGAGAAGAAGGTTGACCTGGTGTACCAGAGAAACAATATAGTGGACAGTATTGACGAGGACAGACTCAGGTATGTGGACAGCAATATGTCCTTGAGAAGTATAAATGTATCTGAATACATATGAATGCTTTGTCCATTAGCCCATAAATATGCCTTTCATTTTTGCCTCCACTGAAGAAAATAGTTCTGTATACAGTCATGAATTATGCACCTGAAGAAATATGTTCTAAATCCTAGATGATAGCCTAAAGCAGACTGAAAGTAAAGCACAGTGCACCTCACTTTTCACCTGCTTTAAGTGATCAGCAATGTTGATTTATTTTATCCCCAACAAAAGAAGTTTGGGGCGTAGGCGTAAATAAAAGTCAGCTTGGCTGTAGATCTTCTGACTTTGTTTCCATTCGGTTTGTCAAATTTCTGAAACTTGGCATGATGCCTCATCATAAAAAGGGGATGCACATCTAGTAATAGTTTATCAGTTTGTTGATTCTTTCGCATAGAAAATCCCCTTTGTCTGAAATTTTTCTCACAGTCTGTTGACTTTGTTTCCCCACAGTTTCTCAGCGACAGCTAACTGGAATGTAATGAAACTTCACATGATGCTTTATCATAAAGAGGACATAAAAAAAAAATCTTACAGAGTTATGCCCCTTTGTTTGAAAGTCTACGTTTGATTTGTGATTTTCTTTTATCAGAACTTAAGAAATATTGCATTTATTCTTTAACGAGCGTATTAATCACATGTAGTAATAGTTGTAGTATTTGTTTGTTACAGATATTTAGAAGAGGACAAAGATATTGAAGAAATGTTGCAGAAAAAAGGTAGACATGAAAGTACAGTAAAACCTCTCTATTACGACCACTAATTTGTGTTCATTAGCAGGTTTTTCAGGCAGATGACTGCTTAAAGCAAGGTGAATGTAAAACAGAAAAGAGCTTTCTGTTTTACATTCATCTTGCTTTAAGCTGTCACCTGTCTTTTAAACAGTCACCTGTCTTTTAAACAATCAATTAGCCTTCATTTTAGTGGTTGTAATAGAGAGGTTTCATTGTATAGACAGACTATTAGGCTTAAATAGCTTTTGTTTATAGTCTTTGTACTGCTACAGCTAAAGCATAAAATGTATGTTACATATTATAGTCATATTAGATATGCTTGTGTAGATTTCTAACATTTGTACCATGCAGAAAATGCAAAGATATCAAATCAGTTCTCCATTTTTCTAAAGCAAAGGTAAAGAAGAAAGCACATACTTAGGTTAAGTTTAGGTCCTACTATACCAGGACTATTTGTTGTGTGTCTGTCTATCCAGGCTTCCACCCAAAGCATTCAGTAGTATTTCCTCATCATCACACAAGTGTCTTCACTGTTCTCTATCTTTTTTTTCTTTAAAAAAGAAAAGAAAAAAAACCAGAAACCAGACAAAACTGTTTAACTAGATTCTGAATATTTGACCAAAGTAAAACCAGTGGCCTTGTGGTTATAGTCACTGTGACTATTGACTTAATGGTTAATGGTGAGAGATTTGTGTAAGTGGTCCAATGGCTCAGTTGGTAGAGCACTCGCCTTGTCAGCGAGGGGTTCGAGTCCCTGACTGGCTGCATATATTTCTCACCATGTTTACACTAGGAGTCTAAGGACTGCATAGATGTCTTGTTAGATGCTTATGTGAAGGAACAGAAATGTTTTGTCTCAAGTTATGTAGAGGTGAGGGATAAGTATATGTGTGTAGTACTCATACTTTATACATCTTGTCAATGTTTGTCTTCTTAGATATACATGTAGTTTGTTTATACTTAACCGTTATCCTGCACATGTACAATAAGACTGGTATTTACTAAGTTTGACTGAGATCATCTTAACATGGTAACTGATAAAAATATTTGTGTTTCCGTACTTAAAATTGTATAAAACTTGAATCACAATTTTTGGTTAATGACGATGTCAAAACAGACTTTATGACAGATAGCAGGATAAAGGTTAGTATAATCAGTTCATATAGTTGTCATTCATTATTTATTGTTGGTTTGTGTTACTTACATTAAATAAAGCATTCAGGAAAGTGAAACCAAAGCCCAAGAAAAAAGGTTTAGGCCTAGGTGAGGATTTAGTGTCCTTTGTTGCTAGTCTTCTCAGGTATATTATCTCTGTATTATACTCATTATGGTCTCATACCTGTGTGAAGCCACCATTCCAAGGCAGATAAATTGGCAGTCTTTTAACCATTTACTCCATAGATACACATTAATTTATTCATCCACAGAAGAAAATAGTTCCAACTTCCAATCTATACAGTCATGAATATATATCTTAAGCAATATGTTCTATATTCTAGCAGATGGTAGTTTACAGCAACCTGCTTTAAGAGTCATCTATCTTTAATACTAGAAACAGACTGTGGAGTAATGTGTTAAAACAGGTGGCAGCTATATACAGGACAAAAGTAATGCAGAAAGCTCCTTTCTGCATTAATTTTATAAGTCGCCTGTCAGTGAAATATTCATGCTTCTGCAATATGTGGCCGCTTAACACAAATTTGACCATACATTCTGTTCTTGTTTGTAAAATGTTCATACTTACCCTCAGTCTTACCTAGGGATATCTGATCACTACGAATACCTAGGGATATCTGATCACTATGAATCCAAATGATTTGAAAACAGATAGCTCAGTCTGGTTCCAAACTGTTTGATATCTATCTCATCCACAGTAACTTTGTACTTGAGAAACATATGTCATAGACATTTTGGACAAATTGAATTGAAAACAAATCACCTCAACCCGTTCCCTCATATCATAACATACATTATTAGGACAGACAGGCCTGAGCAAACAATATAGACCCTGACCAGACTGCTCCTTCAGGAGCAGTCTGATCAGGGTCTACAATGTTAGCTATTCAGTTTGCACCTTTTGGACAAATTAGTGTAACAAAAAGGAATTGGTTCAATTTTATGATGATTAAAGCAACGACAGGGTGGCCTAATTATTAGGAATTTTATAGTATTTGCAATGGTTGAGACAGGGTATACATGAGGAATTGTTTCCTATGTTGCAATGAGGCATATAAACATCCTTTACTAGCAGTCTGCCTGTGAATACTACAGATCAACATTAAATAGGCAAAAATGGACTATACAGTACTGAACTCTTTCAACACCGTGTACCTGTTTAGTATATACTCATCAGAGCAATAGATAAGTGTAGTTTTTCAAATACTAAAATCTTTATTTCTGAATTAAACCCTATGGTGTCACTACTCATTAGAATCGTCTCTTCGAGACGATTCTAATGAGTAGTAACATCATAGGATTTGGTTCTAAAAAGAATGAGAAAATGTTGGATTTGTTGAAATAACTACCTCTTATCTGGAGCCCTGCACTCATTACATATATGCAAAAGTGTAGACCAGAACAGAGTGCTCCTATAGGAGCCCTCTGATCAAGGTCTACACTGTTTGCTAATTTAGACCAGTATTATTAAAATACCCAGAATTCCAAGTAGACTGGCTCATTTTTTGGTAACTAAAAAGATTTACAAGGGAACCTAATAACCCACAATAGTTACTTTGTGTTGAAAAAGTTAATTGAAAACCAGAATTATCCAAGTTTTTTAGGTCATTGATGTTAACAGGATAGGAGAGAAGCATGAAGAAAATAAATAATTTGTACGAGGAATATGCAAAGTGTTGACGTAAAGGCACTCATAACACTTTTCTCTGAGGGAAAAGGTTGAGCTAATAAAGCAACAGTTTTGATGTAATCCCATCTGCAGGTTTAAGATTGGACTCCTTACCGCCATTGCATGAACAATAAGCATGAGCAAGGCATGAACTAAAGGCCAAAATGTGAGATGAGTTTACCTGGCATGATGTCTAAGGAAATTACAGCTTATTTGGTGAATTTCGTACTTGATTTCAATTTCTTTCCTGCAGAAGCTTCTACAGTGAAATCGATTAGGGTAACTCGTTCAACACCATGGATATGTTTAAAATATTCTCATTACATTTGCAAACAGTGTAAACCCTGATCTTAGGACTCCTTTGGAGCCCTCGGATCAGAAACTACACTGTTAGCTTTAAGAGCAGTATTTATTAACTCTTTAATTCCTCCCTAAAACTTTAAATGGACAATTCAAGTTTCCATTTTAGTCTAGTCCATTTCTGACTTTTAAGGGTTGTTTTTGTCAATGTTTGGCTTTATGACAAACAGTGAAGACCCTGATCAGAGGGCTCCTTTTGGATCTGGGTCTTAACTGTTTGCATTGGACAAGTGTACTATTCACATGTACACTGTTTGAAAAGAACGCCTATATGCGGGACTAGGGTTCAAAGGGTTAAACTACCCAGAATTCCAAATAAACTGGATCATGTATTGGTAACTAAAAAGATCCACAAGGGTTACTCAGTGTTGAAAGAGCCAACTACTTACCTTGTAACACTGGAGTGGCATACATATATTCGATCTCCATTTCTTTAAGTCCTTCTGGTGTGACCTTGATCCAGGGTTGAAATGATCCAATCTTGATCCAAATTGAATAAAATTGCATATGTTGCAGCTTCCTTGAGAATAAGAGTATTGGTCTGTACTTTCGACAAATTCGAAAAAGCCTATGATTTGTGAATAAGAATCATTTTGCATTTTGTTTGTGCATTGCTTCATGCTTTTCTCATAAATGATTGTGTTTCTACACCTACAGTGGAGAATCTGTTATTCTTTCCCAATAAACGCGTTTACGCTAAAACTATTATTTGCAGTGCAAACAGTCTGATCAGGCTCCAAACTGTTTGCCACCAAGATAAACAAGAATTATCAGAATTGTCCAAAAGTTGTTCTTTTCTACGTTTTAGTGCTTTGCGTTTTCCTACGTTTGCGTTTAAACGGGAAAGAATAACAGATTCTCCACTGTAAACATATTTGCATGTCATCTATTTGAATTTTACCATAGAATACTATCAAACTTGTGTTAAAGATACATGGATCTAAATCTTCTACTTTACTTTTACTGTGCATTTAGCTGCAGCCTGATAAAGGCTGCTTATGCATTGTGTTTTTGAAGGGTTCTTTAGCACAGGTTTGTGTATACAATGTAATACATTTAGTTGTAGATTTTACATCACTTTTAACATGTTGTTAGAAATGCAATGTTGTTTACATCACTTTTTATATGTTGTTAGAAATGCAATTTTGTTTACATCACTTTTGATATGTTGTTAGAAATGCAATGTTGTTTACATCACTTTTGATATGTTGTTAAGCAGTATTGCTTTAGGAGTATATTCCAAATTTTGTTGTCACTTAGGTCTTGACATCAACAAGTATCTTTATAAACTTTTATTCCTTTACCTGATGAAAATAGTTCCAGTTCATACAGTCAAGAAAATGTTGCGTAAGATATATTTTCTAAATTCTTACAGTTAATTACTTAAAGCAGACTCAAAGTAAAACAGCACCTTAAGGTGCATTCTGCTTTACTTTCAACCTGCTTTAACCCTTTACCCCATAGAAGCGCCTTTTAGCGGATATGATTTATTCCTCCGCTGAAGAAAATAGTTCCAATTTTATCAGCCATGAATATATAGTATAGGGAATATTTTCTATATTTTAGTACACGGAAGCGTAAAGCTGGCTGAAAGTAAAGCAGAATGCGCCTTTAGGCGCATTCTGCTTTACTTTCAACCTGCTTTAAGTGGTCATCTATCTTCAATACTAGAAATAGGCTATCAGGTAAAGGGTTAAGTGGTCACCTGTCTTCAAAACTAAAAACAAGTTATGCGGTAAAGGGTTAACCCATTCACTACCATGACATACTCATGCTTTTACATCTCAAATTTCATTTTTTGTTAACTTACTTCACTGAGATCATTATGAGTGTCTAAACAATTTTGATCCTGATCAAACACCACACTATGCAACATTTGATCAGGATCCAAACTGTTTACAAATAACCATTGGGTATGGGGTAAGCATGTTAATTATGGCATTTTTTATAAACCATTTTGTGTAGAGTTTCGGCCTTGATTATTCTAAACTCATAGTTTTAACCTTTTTACTGTACAATATTATTATAGATACCCAATTCTCTTCACTACATGTATACAATATTTATAGATAGTTAGATACCCAATACTATTTTGACCAGGGGCCCGTTTTACTAAACTACTTACGCAAAATTTTTGCGTAAGTCAAAAATTTAATTTTTGATTTATATTTTTATTATCACTTGCTAAAAACAGCAAATAGCCAGATCAGAGGACGCGCTTTTAGCGCGTCCTCTGAACTGGCTATTTGCTGTTTGCAAACATTTATGATCGAAAAATAAGAGTAAAACGATTTTGACTTACGCAAAAATTTTGCGTAAGTAGTTTAGTAAAACGGGCCCCAGGGCCTCAAGGCATGGGAGGATGCATCAATATATGGCTTCGAGTGGACGCAAATCTTTCTTAGCAACAACAACAACCCAATACTATTGAGTCAATACAGACTCTGTTTATGCTGGATTACTCACAAAAAGCCCTGAAGATCCCACTCCATATCCCAAACATTGCATGAAAATTGAGCTAGTATCAGCTTGGTTATCCATGTTTATTGTTTTAACCAGTTACTGAACTCCATAGCCTATTTCTAATATTGAAAATAGTAGACCGCTTAAAGCAGGTTGAAAGTAAAGCAGAATGTGCCTTAAGGCACATTCTGCTTTACTTTCAGTCTGCTTTAAAATACCATCTACTAGAAAATAGAAAAAAAAAAAAAATTCTGATAAATATTCATAATTGTCAATTTTGGTATTATAATTTTCTTCAGTGGATGAATAAACAGAGGTGTAAAAAGGTGTATTTGTGGGGTATTTGGTTAATGCTTGAAACTTGCTGTGTTCAATGTAACTGATGAATAATGCGGCATCTCACTTGGATCAAAACTGTTTGACACTGACCTTGTTTTGAAAAGAAATTTAGAAAAATCTACTAGAAAAAATAGCAGACATCAATTGTTGCAGACGGAAATATAACCCAGCATACTTAAATAAGTCTTTTGTAATAGTGAAATTGGCGTCAGAGTCCCCCCTACAACGAGATAATCAGTCAAGGGATGAGTGAAGAGTGAAGTGAAAAGTGAAATCTGACTTACACTTTAATCCATTGTCCCCTAGTGATGAGTATACTAGTCCTTTACAAACAGTGTACCTGTGAAGAGTACACTTGCCTTATGCAAACAGTGAAGAATCTGATCAGAGGGCTCTTTAAAGAGCCCTCTGATCAGGGTCTGCACTGTTTGTCAATTTTGCAATATTGTGTATAAAGCACCAAAAAAGTAACTCATTAATATCTAATATACATGTAATGTTCTTTTTTCCAGGGTTTTTGAAGGACGGCAAAGATGGTAATGTACAGAAGAAGAAAGACAAGAAGAAAAAATGAGAAACAGACAAAAGAAAAGGCATAGACGGAGCAGTCAAACAGTTCTTTCACTCTACAATCGAGTCTTACCATCGATTGTGATATGCAGTAGTTATCATTGCAACACAGTGATGTTCATTGATATACAGGTTATCAACAATAAAGTGTATATCAATGACATACAGTTGTGCAGTGATATATACTGATTACCACTAATATACAGTAGTTGATATACAGGTTATCAGCTATAAAGTGTATATCAATGACATACAGTTGTGCAGTGATATATACTGATTACCACTAATATACAGTAGTTGATATACAAGTTATCAGCAATATAGTGTTTATCAGTGATATACAGTGGTACATAGATAAATATTATATACTGATTATCACTGTTATGCAGTGGTTATCAATGATATACAGAAAGAAATTAATTACCATGGATAAAAGATATAGAGAGGTGACAAAAGTGAAATAAAATGATACCTGAAACAGTGATAAACATTGTACCAATGGTTTTAAACAGATGCATGTACTTGAAGGCAGTATAGTTGGTGGTATTATTAACCCACTACTCCATAAATATGCCTTTTGACATCTTTAATTTATTCCTCAATTGAAGTAATAAATAGTTCAATGAATATGCACCATAAGAAATATTTTCTGTATTCTAGCAGATGGTACCATCTGCTGGGATATAGAAAGTATTTTTATGGTACATATTCATGACTGTAAAGTGGACCTATTTGCTTCGGTGGAGGCATAAATTAAAGGCACAAAAAGGCCTTTATTGGGTAAAGGAATAAACAATTTTCTAAGCAATTTTTCTAGTTTATTCATCAACTTTTGACTAAATTAAGATGTCATCTATATTTTTGAAATGCCTTGTTTATTTTTTACACAAGTTTGATATCTCATCGGCTGGTTTCAAGTTAGTTTACAGGTTATCCTAGTAACTTCAACTGATATTGGTTATGTAGGTTATCATTCTTCAATTAGACATGCAACTGTTATAAATGATATTCCAAATGTTATAAAAGATCTGATTTGAAGTCTATAGGTACAATATTCAAGTAGACATTACCCCATAGCATGTCTCTTTCTTTGAAAATGGATGACTGAAAGTAAATCAGAATGTGCTATAAGGAGCATTTTACTTTACTTTCAAACCTATTTTAAACCCCAATCTGCTAGGATAAAGTGAAAATATAGAAAATATTTTTTATGGTAGTATTCCTATTTGCATAAAGAGAAACAACTTTCTTCATTGGAGGAGTAAATTAAAGGCGGGAAAAGTAGTATTTATGGGATTCAAGATTGACTGTATTTGAACCCTTCACTGCCTTACCCCATGTAAAAAAAATATTTGCAAACAGTTTGGATCCAAATCAGATGACGAATAACACAGCATCTGATCAGGATCCAAACTATTTGACACTCATTTCAATATTTTGTGTGTCAAAATGCCTAAAATTTTGATTTGAGAAATAAAAGCAGACCGCAATTGTTGAAAATTGATGATTTCATGGCACTGAAGGGGTTGATGTACATCTACATTTATATTGAACTTACAGCATTTTGTTATTGTATAATTTACTAATCAGCCATTTTAGGCTTAACTCTTTCCTCCCTGAAACTTTAAATGGAAAATTCCAGTTTCCATTTTAGTCTAGTCCATTTCGACATTTAAGGGTTGTTTTTGTCAATGTTTGGCATTATGACAAACAGTGAAGACCCTGATCAGAGGGCTCCTTTCGAGCCCTCTGATCTGGGTCTTCACTGTTTGCATAGGACAAGTGTACTATTCACATGTACACTGTTTGAAAAGGACGCCTAAAAGCGGGACTAGGGTTCAAAGGGTTAAGTGAATAATTATTAACTGCTTTGAAACTGTCACCTGCTTAACTTAAATAAATATATTCTTTGCAAAATTTCCAGTAATATAATCCAAGTAACCATAGTATACATGTAGTTTGGATCTTGATCAGGGATGTGTGTCAGATCTGGATCCAAACCATGCAAAATTTAGTAAATCCAATGCTAGGCAGGTGTCTGCTTAAAACAAGATGACAGTAAAGCAGAAAGCTCATGTAAGCAGAAAGCTCACATGAGCTTTCTGCTTTATTGTCATCTTGCTTTAAAGTACCACCTGTCTTATATGTTATCAGTTAGCCTTCTTTTTAGTGCTCGTATCAGAGAGGTTTTACTGTTTATTTTCTTTTACTGAAGAAGCCCTTTTATCAGTGTGTACACTATTTGTCATAATGTTAAATACTTTTTGGACACACTCCTTAAGAGTTGATGTAAGCTGTTAAATATTTACAGTCATATGGAGTGTAGAGATTATCAGTGTAAAGATTAAATTGGGTAACTATTGAAAGTATATGTCTCTGTATTGTAGATCTTGTTCTATGATAATATACTGAAAAAATAAAGTTTAGTCATACATTAATGATGCAAACCACGTCTGCATGGTACATTTTATCACTCATAATAACAAAAAAAAATAAGACGTTACAAAACAGAAAGAGATTTCAACGTTGCTTTAAATATTTGTATAAAGATAGGTCATAAACGAGATGTCATTCATGTTAACTCTTTGAACCCTAGTCACGCATATATGTGTCATTTACAAACATTGTACCTGTAAGGAGTACACTTGTCCTATGCAAACAGTGTAGACCCTGATCAGAGGGCTCTATAAGGAGCCCTCTGATCACGGTCTACACTGTTTGTCATTTTGACATTTATTGTAAAAATCAACCCTAAAAAGTCAAACATGGACTAGGCTAAATTAAAAACTAGAATTATCCATTTGAGGTTTCAGGGAGGAAAGGGTTAATCTCATAAAAGTAAGCAATAATGTTGAAAAAGTAGCAAGTAATAAAACACAAATTTCGAGAAACATTCTTTAGCAGTTTGTATACAACTGTTCTTTGAAAAGACAACTTTACAAATTATCTCCCTTTGCACTGTACAACTGGTCATTGAAAGAGCGACTTTTCAAGTTATCTCCCTTTGCACTGAAAAAAAGACTAAACATTGAACAAATAAAACTTAAAAACCATTGTATACAATTGATGTCTCCCAATGGGATCCCATTCATTTGGTGGTGCCTTACATTATTTTTTTTACTGTTCCATATGTCTTTTGATATACTTACACACAACAGAAAATGTTATCTATGGGAAATCCCATGTTAACCCTTTCCCCAATAAAAGCGCCTTTTAGCGAATATGATTTATTCCTCCACTGAAGAAAATAGTTCCAACTTAATCAGTCAAGAATATAATATTATAGGGAATATTTTCTATATTCAATCACATGATAGCTTAAAGCAGGATGAAAGTAAAGCAAAATGCGCCTTAAGGCGCATTCTGCTTTACTTTCAGCCTGTTTTAAGTAGTTACCTATCTTCAATGCTAGAAATAGGCTATCAGGTAAAGGGTTTAAAAACTTGACTAAACTTTATTTTTTCAGTATAGATGCAAGTAAATTATTTGTTAGGTTATTGGTGCTATGTACATATCCACATTCAGCATTATCATCTGTACATGTATCAGCATAGTTCATTTATGCATCTGTACAAATCCATATAGCATGTATCAGCATTGTTCATTTATGCACTTAACTCATTGCATGCTGGGTAATTTATTTGTCTGCAACATTTGTCGTCTGATACTGTTCTAATGATAGAATTGTCTTAATTTCTTTTCAAAACAGGGTCAGAGCATCAAATAGTTTGCAATGGTTATCATCATTGTCGCTAGCATGCAAATACAATAAAACCTCTCTATTGCTACCACTAAATTGTGTTAACTATTAGGTGTTTACGACAGATGACTGCTTAAAGCAAGGTGGCAGCAAAACAGAAAACTCTTTAACCCTTTCCTCCCTGAAACCTCAAATGGACAGTTTTAGTTTTCAATTTAGTCTAGTCCATTTTTGACGATCAGGGTCTACACTTTGCATAGGATAAGTGTACTCCCCATAGGTATGCTGTTTGCAAATGACACATATATGCATGACTAGGGTTCAAAGAGTGAATGAGCTTTCTGTTTTACTGTCACCTTGCTTTATTAAGCTGTCACCTGTCTTTTATACAATCAATAAGCCTTTGTTTTAACTGGTTGTAATATAGAGGTTTTTCTGTATACTATATATCATAATATGCAGCTAAATTACATATCATTTATCAGCTTTCAAAATGTTAGCTTGGTTAATGCCAGTCTTATTATTTGCATATCTGTTTGTGCCATATGTCTGGCTAGAAAGGTGTAGTTGAAACTGATATCTTAGAATATCGGTTATAGATCTTTATTGCATTAGAATATGAAAATTCAGACCTGTATAAACCCATAGGACCCGAGTGACACATTATATGCATCCTTTTTAACTCTTTACTCCAAAGCCTGTTTCTGGTTTTGAAGATGCATCATGACCACTTAAATCAGGCTGAAAGTAAAGCAGAATGTGCCTCAAGGCGCATTCTGCTTTACTTTAAGCCTGCTTTAAGCTACCATCTGGTAAGGTATAGAAACTATTTGTATGGTGTATTTTTATGACTGAAAAGTGGAACTATTTTGTTTAATGAGGAATAAATTAAGGCGTAAAAATGCGTAATTATGGAGTAAAATAAAAACAAATCCTGGTTGGCCACTATAGAGAGATTATACTGTATTTATTTATATACATATATTAAAGGTTTACTTCCATCTTTCTTAACCCATTACCCCATATCCTGTTTCTCGTTTTGAAGACAGGTGACCACTTAAAGCAGACTGAAAGTAAAGCAGAATGTGCCTTAGGCACATTCTGCTTTACTTTCAACCTGCTTTAACCTATTTTCTGCTAGGATTTAGAAAATATTTCATATAATACTTAGTCATAACTGTATAAAGTGGAACTGTTTTCTTCTGAGGGGCAATAAATTACAGGCGTAAAAAAACGTATTTATGGAGTAATGGGTTACAGCACTCACCTGTCTTAAACACAATTGGAAATGGGTGATACACTTTTGACTTTGAAGAAACTGATATATTCAAATTTATCCACATCATGGTAGACCAAAATTATAAATAAAATTTATATGTGTATATTGACTACCAGCACTTTGCACTGAGAAGAAAGAGACAAGTGATAGACAAAAAAGTTAACTCTTTGAACCCTAGTCACGCATATATGCATCATTTGTAAACAGCGTACCTGTGAGGAGTCCTATGCAAACAGTGTAGACCCTTAAGGAGCCCTCTGATCAGGGTCTACACTGTTTGTCATGTAAATGTCAACCCTAAAAGTAAAAAATGGACTACACTAAATTGAAAACTAGAATTGTCCATTTGAGGTTTCAGGGAGGAAAGGGTAAATTAATACATGTAAAAATCACAAACTGTCTTCTATAGGAAGTAGAATGAACAAACGAGAATGTGTATCGTTTTGATAAATAGGTTTTCTTGAAGATAAGGGGCCCGTTTTACTCTTATTTTTCGATCATAAATATTTGCAAACAGCAAATAGCCAGATCAGAGGACGCGCTAAAAGCGCGTCCTCTGATCTGGCTATTTAATAAAAAATATAAATTAAAAATTTAAATTTTGATTTTGCGTAAGTTGTTTAGTAAAACGGGCCCCTGGGTAATCATTGTAATAAGATCTGTCTCATATAATTTACAATCTATAAAAGTTAGAAATTGAATAATATTGTTTGTTGATTATCAATAGAGAGAACAATCTATTTTTATATTCCTTGATTATGTGAACAAAATGCCACGATGTATTGTCTGTAAATAGAGAACGAATTTTTACATGAATATTTTAGCCTGATTAAGCACATTTATGAGCTTGTTTTCATAGTTCGTTATCTTGTTATTGTTCTTAAAACGGATTTTAATTCTGTGATACATGTGCTTTATATTTCACAAGAATAAACATTCCAGAAGCTATATGTAGTGTTTGCTGTTATTACAAAACCGAAGCTTAAATATTTTTAACTCCTTTGCAACTCCTTTGGGAAGTGTGTTATGGCAGGAATTTGCAAACAGTTCTCCCTCAACATGTACATGTACAGTAAAACCTCTCTATTACGACTACTAAATTATGTTAATTATTAGGGTGTTTACGGTAGGTGACCGCTTAAAGCAAGGTGACAGTGAAACAGAAAGCTCCTTTAGGAGCTTTCTGTTTCAATGTCACCTTGCTTTAAGCTGTCACCTCTCTATTATATAATCAATTAGCATTCGTTTTAGTGGCCGTAATAGCGAGGTTTTACTGTATATTGTTTCCAATGCCAAAGTACAGTAAAATCCCCTCTTTTACGAATACTTGAACGACTGCTAATTGATTGTTTAAAAGACAAATTACTGCTTAAACCAAGGTGACAGTAAAACAGAAAGCTCCTAAAGCAGCTTTTTGTTTTAATTTCACATTGCTTTAAGCAGTCACATGTCATAAACATCTAATAACACAATACCGTGGTCATAATAGAGAGGTTTTACTGTATATAATTGCCTAACAATGCTGATCCTTACTCTATATCTGTATGTATCAATGGAGTATACAATGTATCTGTAAATGGTTAAGGCATTGCACAAAGGTTTACAAACTTCCAAGAAGTTACAATTTTGGTTAGATTACTACTTACAAATAGCTCAATGGCTAGTATATTACTCACAAATAGCAGACTGCTTAGCATACTACTCACAAATTGCACAATGGTTAACATAGTGCTCATGAATAGCATATTGGCTAGCATATAACAAATAGTAAAATGGTTGACTTACTACTTTATATTGACTTATGGTTAACCTACTACTTACAAATATCACAATGGTGAGCATATTACTTACAAATAGCACATTGGCTAGCATATAACAAATAATAAAAATGGTTGGCTTACTCTTTTATAGTTAGCTTACTACTCACAAATATCACAATGGTTAGCATAGTAATGTTTTATACATTGTATGTTCCATTGATACATATTACTCACACATAACACATTGGCTAGCATATTACAAACGGCACAATGCTTAGCTAAGAACATTGGTTAGCATAGTACAAATATACTACTCAAAGTTTGCTAAGCGCCAAGGGTAAACTCTCCATAGGTACAGTGGAGAATCTGTTATTCTTTCCCAATAAACGCGTTTACGCTAAAACTATTATTTGCAGTGCAAACAGTTTGGAGCCAGATCAGACGCCGGGTAACCCGGCGTCTGATCAGGCTCCAAACTGTTTGCCACCAAGAATTATCAGAATTGTCCAAAAGTTGTTCTTTTCTACGTTTTAGTGCTGTACGTTTGCGTTTAAACGGGAAAGAATAACAGATTCTCCACTGTACCAATGCATTGACGCCTATATCACTTCTCATCACATACCTTCCAACGTTTTTGTTCGATTTCTTTCAAATTTCGAGATGTTTTGGCCAAAGGTTTACTTTACAGATTCTAAAAGTTTTACACTTGTTTAGGTCATGTAGATGAAACCCGAGGAAATTATCAAAATGTGAAATTTCTGAGAATTCACCAAAATTTTCAAATCCATTGAATTCTACATTGTAATGTTCATAGAGATGTTATTCATTGGTAAAAACAATGTTTTACCTTTCAACGTTCAATTGTACCCATTGCAACACTTCTAAAATAAATGTAGAATTCAATTGGTTTGAAAATTTGGTGAAATCTCAGAAATGTCACATTTTGATAATTTCCTCGGGTTTCGCCTACAGGACCTGAATACGTGTATTTTTTTTAGAATCTATAAAGTAAACCTTTGGCCAAAACATCTCCAAATTCGTAAGAAATCGAACAAAAATGTTGGAAGTTATGTGATGAGATGTGATAGGGTCTGGTGCTTAGCAAACTTTGAGTAGTATAGCATACTACTTGGCCAACAACATATACTATTTGTATGGTTAGCTTACTACTCTTATTTAGCACAAACGTTGAAAATTGCTTACAAATAACACACTGGCTAGCTTACTACTAACAAGTAGCACAACAGTTAGCATTTTATTAACACACTGTACAATGGTTAGCATACTACAAATAACACAGTGGGTAGCTTACTACTCACAAGTAGCACAATGGTTAGTATATTAGTTACAAATACACATGTAGCATATTGCTATAGTGGAGAAAACGTTATTCTTTTCCCGTTTAAGCGCAATGTGTTACCGAGCGTAACAACAATGGCTACACCAATAACAAGCTCAAGAAGCAAGGAGTCTGTGTCCGTGTTGCTCTCTCAACGCTGCATGGGTCTGTGTCCATTCACACATCAATTGCAAGGATAACTTCGTGCAGAAAAGTACCTCATTAGTATAATAAGACTAGATGTCCTCCGTAGCCGAGTGTTTAATGTCACAGTGACTAATACTCACTTTTTAGTTCCTCGCCGTTGTGTGTTCGAATCCCAGCCTGGGCACTTTTGATTGTTCATGCGGGAGAAGCCTTCCAGCTGGATTGTAGAAGGTAGCTCTAGGTGGTTCATCTGTACCAGAAACTTCCCCCACCTGCAATTTGCTGGACGTCACTACGACTAAACTATACTTTTAAAAGTGATGTAAAACCCTTTATCACATAATCTGCGGTCTGGGGGTTGCATAAAGCTATTGTATAAATATCGTAATCCACTAGTGGAATATCGTTTTGGGGGCTCAGGTCCAACCTGTTCGTCCACAAGCGCTGCATGTAGCGGATCAACAAATGAAGTTATTTGCTATGATGTACAACGCCCCAAACAACGTAACGTTTTGGCGGAAAATCTATATAGCAAAGGGTCTACAAATTACGGCTTCAATCAATTTTATAGGTGCTTAAAATTGTTATGTGATAAATAGAATCTCACATTCGTGCTCATTATTTTTCATTTTTTAATAAACTCGTTGACTAAAATGAATATGACGCTCGCCAAGGCTCGCGTCATATTATTTTAGTCAACTCGTTCATTAAAAATGATAAATAATGACCACTCATACAAGATCCTCTATTTAACAATTCAAATCAATTCATATAATGAGACTATATCGCCTAAACGGAAAACGTTTTTACTTACTAGCATTTGTAAACTCAAACGGAGAAAAGTGTACGTAATCGGGGTCTGTTTGCTACCATACCTTCCTCGTCTGTTTAATCATTTGCCTGATAGTCTCGCCTTTGATAGAATAACAAACAGTTTTGGATCTAGATCCACGAAATGCGGCGTCTTATCAGGTTCCAAACTGTTTGACCCTCATGATTTGATTTCTAAGCCTGAACTTGTTTTGAAGTTTGATTTATAAAACAGTTGCAGACGATTAACTGTGAAGCAGACACTATTGTAAAAGGCGAATAATAATGTGACATGGTGGCAGTTTCCCTTGTTCCTGTCAAACGTGAATTTAAAGGCATTTGAAAAGATTTTTGAATTAAGCTCCAATAAATAGGGGCCAAACTATATATATTAAGTCTTATATATGTTACAGGGATAACGTACATTCAGGGAATACGTGAAATCACTGAAAAATCAGGGATTTCACGAAAACCCTAAATCTCCCAGGGAAAGGCGTAATTTTGAAGCTTTTCGTTGATTTTTTTTATTAATATTTGGATGGTACTTTTTGTTACAGTAATGACTCTTACCTTGTTTAGTTTATTAAGTTCAAACGAAAGTAGCTCTACCACGCTATGAAATATTTTGTTAACCTTATTAACAAGACAGATGTTTTGGTTTTTTAATTGTCCTGGCTTGTAAATGTGCACACTGTTCACTTATTTTTATTCACTTGTGCGAGACACTTTGTTTGAACGTTCATTAGACCATGATATTTCAAGAAAGCATGATGTTTTAAACAAAAAGAAATGTCATGATAATACAAATCTATTTATTTGATGAAGAAAGGGACATTTCATCAATTCCCCCAAACGCCCAGGGATTACGCGTAATCCCTACAATTTTCAGGGATTACGCGTAATCCCTGATTACATGTTATCCCTGTAACATATACATAGTATATACATGTATGCGACTTTGCAAACAGTTTGCCGCGTCTAATCAGGATTCAAACTGTTTGACACTCGTATTGATATTTTGTTAGTCAAAATGCCTTAAATCTAACTTTGAAAAAAATTGCTGACAACAGAAGCAATGCAGACGATATACTGGCAGTGAAAAGGTTAATTAAACCTGGAGAACTAGCTTTCATGTGTTCTCAAATACATAGACATAGACACTATATTAAAACATACCATCTGCTAGGATATAGAAAATATTTCTTGTGCAGCACATTCATGACTGTATAAAGTGGAACTGCAGTAAAAACCTCCCTATTACGACCAATAAATTTTGTTAATTATTTGGATGTGTACGATAGGTGACCGCTTAAAGCAAGGTGACAGTGAAACAGAAAGCTCCTGTAGGAGCTTTCTGTTTCACTGTCACCTTGCTTTAAGCTGCCACCTCTCTATTATACAATTAATTAGCCTTCGTTTAAGTGGTCGTAATAGCGCGGTTTTATTGTACATGTATTTTCAAATGTGGGGATGATTTAAAGGGTAAAAACGTGTATTTATGAAGTAATGAGTGACCGCAAGCGTATTGAAGAATTTGACAATGGTTTAAAAATGTTGGCAAATTATCATTACTTAAGAATCCTTTAGTTTCGATTACTTTGAGAATCATTCGATCCACCACTATACCTTCTCTCATCTGGGCTATGGCGGTCGTTTCACTTGTGGCGATTGTGTCGCCCATATATGGAAATTAGATATTTACATTCTATAACATTGGTCTTAAGTTTACGGCATTTCAAATAAAATGCCCATTAACAAACATACATAACGTATTTGTCTTCTATTTTCCATACAAGTGAGTTCGGTACTGTGTGTATCTCAACCCTAAGACTTAAAGTGGCTGGGTAATGCTACATAAATGAAGTAATGAGTGTCCGCAAGCGAATTGAAGAATTTGACAATGGTTTAAAAATGTTGACCATTCAACTTAATCCAAGTGGCAAACAGTTTTGAGCCTGATCAGACGCCTAGTTTCAAAATGTTTATAGTGAACGTAACCTTGCGAACAGAAATACGTATATTGGGAAATAGTATTACAGTGAAACCCCTCTAAACCGGACATGTGTGGGGAAAAATAAATGTCCGGTTTAGAGGGATTTCCGGTTTAGAGGGGTTTTAACCCATAACTTGTTTCTAGTATGGAAGATAGCTGATCAATTAAATCCAGTTGAAAGTAAAGCAGAATGTGCCTTAAGGCGCATCCTGCTTTACTTTCAATCTGCTTTAAGCTATATAAGCTGTCAATAGTGAACGTAACTGTGCGAACAGAAATACGTATATTGGGAAATAGTAACTTACATGTATCTCCCTAAAACAACATCAAATGAAGTTATTCTACGCCACTACCTATGGTGACAGATAACAAAACTCATTCAACAAACAAACAAACAAACAAACGTGTTTCTCTTTTGAATGATCTCATCGAATGGCAGTTTTGTTATATATTCTATATTGAACCATTGTATGAACCTGATTGACATAGATTGAATTTCACTTCCTATTGTGTCTAATTAGTGTAACACTTCTTTTCAAAACTTAACCTTTATCCTTTCAATTTAGGCTTAATTGGAATTTGTAAACTGTAAACTCGTCGTCTAATCATGATCCACATTGTTTGACACTAGTATTTAGTTTTCTTAAGTTAAAATTCATAAAAAATTATTAAAAATATTTGCAAAAGATGACAATACAGCGGACAAGGGTTAATTACTTGCATGTTTGGTGCGACTTGACCGTTTTTGCAAACATTTTGAATCCAGATCAGGTGCCGCGTAACGATATTGATCCAAACTGTTTAACATTCGTCTGTAGATTTCCTTAACTCAAATAAATAACATAAATATAAAAAAAATGATAATTTTTGCAGACGACAATTTCATAGCAGACGATATAACAGCAGGATAAGGGTTAAAACAATAAAGCTGTGTTTACTATTCCATGTGAATGAACACATGGCTGGCAATTAGTGCCTTTTCAGTTTGTAATGAATTGAGAAATGGATTAAATGGCTTTATGTGTAGACGATATATGGCATTTCGAAAACCATGAACTAATGTGCGTTTTTTTATTTGCTAAAATAAATAAATATAAAAACAAACAATTTTTATCAAAATCATTATGTGAAGTGTATATACAATTTACCACGAAACATAAAGACATTAATTAATAATGGAAAGAAGAGGGTCTATGGATCGGCAAAAGTCTGCAACAAGTATGGGACGTGTAAATTCTGCGGCGTCTGTGAATCGACAGAAATCTGCTAACACGGAAAGACGAAATTCTTCCGTGCCAATGGATAGGCAGAAATCTGCAGCTCCTTTGGAACGACGAAACTCGGCTGGGGCAACGGATCGGAAGAAATCTGCTGTTACAGTGGAACGCCGCAACTCAACGATGTCGCTGGATCAGCTGAAATCCCCTGCCACCACTGACAGGAAAAGATCTGCAATGGGCGCTCGCTCAAACTCAATGGGAAACATTAGATCTGGCTCTGCTCAAGTAGGCAGATCTAACTCAAAACTTGACAAAGGACAGTCAAAACCAAAAGGAAAAGGAAAGGTATTTGAATTTCCATGCACGCCATGCGAGAGAGAAGATAACAATATAGAAGCAACCAATTTCTGTTCCGACTGCGCTGAAAATCTTTGTGCAGACTGCGTCAAACAGCACCAAAAATTCGCTTCCATGAAAAATCATAAAATTTTGGGGAAAACAGCTCGAAGAAAATGTGACTCGGCCTCACCTGCAACCAATCCTCTAGAATGTACTTCCCACCCTGGGAAACTAGTGGAGATGTATTGTGAAGATCACAACGAACTTTGGTGTGGAGCTTGTATAGCAGTGCATCACAGGTAAAAAAAATCACTGGGTGGTAACCAGTTTATACAGTATTTTCAAACTATTACACCTTAAACAGTATACAGAAAAACCTCTCTATTACGACCACTAAATTGTGTTAATCAATAATTAATATGTATTTAGGCTTTGCCTATGGACGGAAAAAAGCAAAAATGGACTAATATAAACGGAATATCACAAGTGTTATTAGGTGTTTACGACAGATGACAGCTTAAGCAAGGTGACCGAAAAACAGAAAGCTCCTTGCTTAAAGCTGTCACCTGTCTTTTATATGTACAAGCAATTAACTGTTTTAGTGGTCGTAATAGAGGTTTTTCCGTATATTGCAAACAGTACAGACCCTGATCAGTGGGCTTCTTTGGGATATCTCTGGTCAGGGTATACGCTGCTTGCCTATGACAAGCGTACTGTTTACTAGCACAATGTTTGTTAATTACGAGTATACCTATTGCTAGGGTTGAATGGGTTAATGATGTTTTAATGGTTGTTTTAGAAAGTATTTAAGAAATTTCAAAAAAGTAAAACAAGCCGTGCAGACCTTGATCATGAGATCCTTTGATCAGTCTACAGTGTTGTCATAGTATACATATAATATCGTTGCCGTTGCTTTTGTCGTCAGTTTTACGGCCCCATAACTTTATATCTTGCAGTGGCTCTTGGACTTAATTGTCATAGGGAATGTTTTGGTTATTTGACGGTGATTATCCCTTTTGCAAAGAGCTATAAAGGGAAGGAATGTCGGTGGATTTGATCCAATGCGCTGCTTCGCAGCCAATGAGATGCCGAAATCATCTTCCTCGAATCATCATTCATCATCTCAGCTCATCATTTATCGGCTCTGTATCACATATTCAGTGTCGCAGTGCCGTGCAACCCAACCCATTCTTACAGCAAAGAAATGGTTAAAGACAGGGCTGCCGTTTTCCGGATTTTTCCTAAATCTTCGGATTTTTTTCTAGTACATGGTAGCTTAAAGTAGACTGAAAGTAAAGCAGCATGCGCCTTAAGGCGCATTCTGCTTTACTTCCAGCCTGCTTTAAGCAGCCACGTGTCAACAAAACTAGACACATGTGATGGGGTAAAGGTACTATTCGTAAAATCGCACTTGAAAAATGCAAATTTGGAAATCTTAGGATTTTTAATGTCAATTTATGGCAGCCCTGTAAAGAGATGTGTATTCAAGCTAGCAAAGGAGACTGTTTCGTGTGAGCATCTATCTTCAATCCATCACTCCAATATTACGGTCTTAAAATTGCCGTCTGTTTTTAATATAAACTAAATTGAGATGGTATCACTTTTGACTGCAGGATTATCGACATGAGCGTCAGTTTGGCTTCTGGTCAGAAGATGAGTCGCTCGTCATCTGATCTGGGTCCACACTGTTTCCTAAAGACAGTGTAGTTCATAAACAATTTGCACAGGTTTGTTAACAGTATTTAATTTAATATATTTCAGGAAATGTAAAAATACTATGCTATTAGAAGAGGCTGCAAAGGGCATAATACAGAGCAAGGAGTTCCGAGATGTCAGAGAAAATACCAAACTCGTCAGGAGAGATTTAGTAGTGCTTAGAAAGAAAGCTGACTCGAACCTTGTCAAACTGGAAAAACAGAAGGCAACAGTGTTAACCAAAATAAAAGCATATAGACAGAAGATAAATCAAGCTATTGACAAACTGGAGGCGGCAACGGTAAAACAATTAGACCAGGCTGTAGAACGGGCCAAAGAGCTCACAGAGGATGACAAGAAGCTGTACAATGACATGGTTTCCACATTAGATGCTGTTCTGAATATGGTTATTAGGACAAAAGGAAAGGACTATGGAGAATCTGCTGTTTTTGTTGGTGTTAAACGTGCCAAACAGAGAATAGTGGAAGGTCAGCGTGTGCTGAAGTTTACAAAGAACTCAGATGTACAAGAAGCCTTGCGTTTTGTTCCAGATACTCGGATTATAGATTGGCTGAACAGTCTGGGCCAGCTGGGTACCTTTGAACACCAGCAGAGATCATATGCTGGGGTCCTGATGGAGAAATATAACATAAAAACAAAGACTGATACATCACAGTGCGATGTGTTCGGCTGTGACATGTTACCTGATGGGCGACTGCTGCTCACTGACTGGGATAACAAGAAGGTGAAGTTGCTGGATACTGGCTACAATGTAATACAACAGTGTCATGTTCAGGGAAACCCCGTTGACATCTGCTGTATAAACCCAGAGGAAGCTGTTGTAAGCCTTACAATGCAGAAAATGCTGGAGTTTATTCACATTGATGAAACTGTGAAAACAATAAGAACTCTTGTCCTGGAGGATAGTTGTAGAGGTGTGGCTTATCATGATGGACAAATATTTGTTGTATGTGGTGGGTTTAAGAACGAAGGTGACGGTTGTATAAGAGTGTTCAGTGTCTCTGGGGAGCCTTTACGTGTTGTTAAAACAAACAACGTCAATCAGAAAATATTTGCCAGTCCCATAGCACTTTCCATTGACAGAGGAGGGGCCTTGTTTCACATTACTGATGGACAAAGAGGAGTTATCACAATGACGGCCTCCAACGATGTTGTTTCTATTATATCTTGTAAGGACGTGGATTGGCCGTGTGGGATATGCATGGACAAAGAAGGCAATGCGCTAATTTGTAATGGAAAATCTAACAGCGTCATTCAGATGTCAACACTGTCAAAATTCACCACAGTTTTGAAATTCGAAGACGGTATAAAGAATCCCCGTGCTCTTTGTTTTGACCAGAACAACTTGCGATTAATTGTTGTAAGTAAAAGTGACTGTATTTCAGTGTTTCAGCTACATGCACGCAGTATGTCAGATGTTGCAAAAGACATAAAACCAACTGCTCCTAAAGAAGACAATCATGTTCCTGCACCAGAGAAGGTAGAAAGTCAGAAAGGTGGGAGCACTAAGAAAACAGATGGCAAAAAAGAATCAAATAAAAAGGCTGAAAAAGAGGCAAAGAACGAGGCAGTGACAGAAGAAGGTACCGATAAAATCAAGCCTGATGCAAAACGAGTGGTAGACAAAAAGGATAGTAAACATACAGAAGAAGCCAGTGATCAAAAGAAAACACCTGCTTTCAAAGCAATGGTTGAAAAAGTTCTTAAGTCAGAGCAGCTTTTGAAAGCAATCCAAGAAGTAAGCAGGGCAAATACTGCACCTGAAAACGGTCCAAAGGCTGTAGGGAAAGCTGATAAACAACCCACACAGAAACCTGCCAAAACAATGGATACGCCATTATCTTTTCGCTCATCATTGAGAAAATCAAATACTGAATTGCCTGCAGTTAATCAGGAGTCCAATAAAGATTCAAAGAATACTAAAAAATCTGAAAATCAAGAACTCATTGGTAAGACAGACAAAACACCAGTACCATCAAGAAAACCAAAAGAATGGCTTATAGCGAACGAACCAGACATTAAGCAATCAAGAGAAGCTGCAAAAGAACCAGACAAACGTCCATCCACAGCAAGCACAAACTCCATAGCGAGCAGGGGTAAAAGAAAACTTACAGATGACAAACCCAAATCAACAACTTTGCCTCCAGCAATAAATGCAATCACTCCTAGAACAAAAGAGAAAGAAAAGACACAGTTAAAGCCAAGATTAACCTCCTCACTCTCTAGGTCCCTCAAAACGGAATCTTCAAGTAGAGAAAAAACATCAATCACGACACCGTCTGTTGACAAATTGCCGGAAATAAACCAAAACACAGGCCAGGAAGTGAAAGCAAATGTAGAAAACAGTGACAGTGGAGAGAATAATAATGTAACTGATAATACCAACAACACGCAAAAACAACAGCTAACTAAGCAAAATCAAAAGATAAATGCATCATTGCAAAGTCTCAGGAGCAAAAGAGTTGCACCAAGCCCTCGACCATCAACAAGAGATTCCACTTCTACAAGAAGTAGTAAACAAACTGGAATAAGTGTAAGGAAAAAATAAGACTTGGGAGACCACTCATAAAATATTATCCGTAGAGTTAACCGCTTCACTGCCAGGGTATAATCTTGAAAAATATTTTGCCTGGTTATTTTTTTAATTTCAAATTTGAAACATTTTGACAGAAGGAAACATGGGATCTTGAACAAATCTTACGCATCTGATCAGGATCAAAACTGTTTGCAAATACAAGCACACTCAATGTAAGGCAGTGAAGAGGTTAACCTTATGCACGCTGGTGGCGAACTATTGAACGTTTTTTTTAATCTCATGGAATTAACTTAGTAATGGGGAGGTATGCCAAATACGGTGACAATATGCATTTTTGAGAAGCAAAATACAGTAAAACCTCGCTATTACGACCACTAAAATGAAGGCCAATTGATTGTCTAATAGAGAGGTGGCAGCTTAAAGCAAGGTGACAGTGAAACAGAAAGCTCCTAAAGGAGCTTTCTGTTTCACTGTCACCTTGCTTTAGCAGTCACTTATCGTAAACACCCTAATAATAAAACAAAATTTAGTGGTCGTTATAGAGAGGTTTTACTGTATTGACTAAGTTGTCATTATTGTAGATATGATGTATTATATGCATGGTCGACTATCGTAATCAATATGATGTATTAAGCAACCACTTAATAGAAGAAGCATGTGCTTCTGTATCATTTCTATCCTGCATTAAGCAGTCACCTGTTGTCACCTGTCTGAATAGGTATACATACTTCTTCATCAAGTGGTCACTTGATACATAATTGACTGTACGTTTGGTGTGTTTTATATAGATCTGGTGAACCAGTCAGTGTTGACTGGTAGAGTGTATTTAAGAAAATAACCAGTCTATGTGGATTGGTAGAGTGCATTGAAGAAAATAACCAGTCTATGTGGATTGGTAGAGTGCATTGAAGAAAATAACCAGTCTATGTGGATTGGTAGAGTGCATTGAAGAAAATAACCAGTCTATGTGGATTGGTAGAGTGCATTGAAGAAAATGAATTCATAGAGCCCTGGGGCCCGTTTTACTAAACTACTAACGCAAAATGTTTGCGTAAGTCAAAATCGTTCTACTCTTATTTTTCGATAAAAAATGTTTGCAAACAGCAAATAGCCAGATCAGAGGACGCGCTTTTAGCGCGTCCTCTGATCTGGCTATTTGCTGTTTGTAGCAAGTGATAATAAAAAATATAAATTAAAATTTAAAATTTTGATTAACGCAAAAAATTTGCGTAAGTAGTTTAGTTAAACGGGCCCCTGATGAGCAATTTCAGTTTCAAATTAAGTGTAGTCCATTTTTGACTTTTTATGGTAAAATTTTACTTTTCAACATGACAAACAGCGAATACCCTGATCAAAGGGCTCCTTTATTAGCCCTCTGATCGGGTGTACACTCTTTGCATAGGACATGTGTACTCTTTATAAGAACACTGTTTTATATGTTGCTAGTGTTCATTGGTTTAACATGGGGTTTACTAGCTAGAGCTGGTAGGCAAGGGACAACAACACAGTGTTTTACTTCTGTTGTTTTAATATTTTGTATAGGTTTTGTTATAAATGACAATAAATCTATAATGATTTTTGATGATTCAATAAATTTGTTAAAATCATGGTAATCGATCAGGAATGTCTACTAATGTTTCATGTACAGTCTATCCTGTGTTAAACAACCATTTTTATTGTGCATGTATTGTTTTTTAGGAAAGAATGTAGCTTAATGCAGGACAAAAATAATGCAGAAAGCTTCATTGGGAGCTTCTGCATTATCCCTTTTTCTGGATTACGCAGCTATTCTTAACCCTTAATCTGCGGCGATGTCGTCTGCTTTGAAATTGTCGTCTGCAAAGTTTGTTAAATTTAGATTTATACATTTGTGAAGTAAATAAACCGAAGGACGAGTGTCAAACAGTTTGGATCCAGATCAGACGCCGCGTTACGCCGTGTCTGATCTGGATCTAAACTGTTTGCAAAAATTAATAAAGTCGCGACCAGCAGGCAAAGGGTTAAGAAAATGCCCTCCATCGATGATGCTTTAAACAGCTTAATACAGAGCAGAAGTAATGCAAAAAGCTCCTTTCGCAATTTCCTTCAAAACGTTTATCCTGCATTAAGCATTGCTTATTGTTCATGACTGACATGTTTCTTACTTAAATGGCTGTGTAACAGAGGCTGGACTTTGTTATCTGACTGCGGTCAGATGATGAGTAAGAAATGCCTGTTAACATGAATAATGTTAAAGGCAGAGAAGGTACACCACTGGCTTCAATAAATTCCAAGGATTCACTTAACTATCAAGATAAAAAAAAAAAAAAATTAAGAAAAAATGTACTGTTATGAAACAACACACCTTTTAAGACAGCAGAATAAAAACAATATTCCACTAGTAAACATATCACAATACTTGTAAAAATAAAAATAAAAATCACTTTGTAAAATAAATCAAATGAACAAAGACAGAAAAATTTAATCTCCATATTATTGCAAGATTTTATATCATAGTATATTAAAATTTTGGACTACTCTTAATAATTTTACATGTATATGTATAAATAAAACAAAAAATTGCTCTTTCTTTTTTTTACTTTACATTCAATGTACAAATTTTTGTTCATTTAATTTTATCAAATGAAAAATAAACCAAGAGGATTACACTTAGATCTTCTATACATTAACAATACTTCTCATCAAATTAAGTACTGGGCGGTATCAAGTGTAAAACATGGATAGTTTTAACCCATTACCTCATAGCCTGTTTGTTGTTTTGAAATCAGGTAACCACTTAAAGCAGGTTGAAAGTAAAGCAGAATGCGCCTTAAGGCGCATTCTGCATTACTTTCAGCCTGCTTTAAGCTACCATCTACTAGAATATAGATTATATTTCTGATGTAGCATATTCATTATAATTTAAATTGGAACTTTTTTCTTCAGTGGAGGAATAAGTTATAGGCGTAAAAAGTCATATTTATGGGGTAATGGGTTAAGTCATTCATCCTTGAGACTTGAAGTGGACAAATCCATTAAGTAAAGTCCATTTTACATATTTAGGGAAGAATTTAACAATAAATTGCAGAATTACAAACAGTGATTTTAACAATATATTGCAGAATTACAAACAGGGCATACATTGATCAATGGGCTTAGAAAGGAGCCTTTTGATCAGTAATCACTGTTTGCATTAAACAAGGTTTTGATCAGTAATCACTGTTTGCATTAAACAAGTGCACTCCTAACAAGTACACTGTTTTTAAATGACGAGTATACTCGTTAAAATACCTTTCTTCAGTTTCTTGCATAATATGGCAATATGACCAGTGAGACAGATGAGAGTAATACAATACATAAAATAATAAATTAAGAAAGGGACGGACATACTCAGACTGGAATATATACCATAACACTAACCTTAATAAACAGTGACTAACCTTACACTAAATATCTAGTAACACTTGGACTAAAAGAAAATAAATACAGTCAAACTCGTGTAATACAGCCACTCAAATTAAAATTAACAAGTTTTAACCCTTATCCTGTGGTGATATCGTCTGCTTCGAAATTGTCGTCTGCAAAGTTTGTTAAATTTAGATTTATACATTTTTTAAGTAAAGAAACCTTAAGAAGAGTGTCAAACAGTTTGGATCCAGATCAGACACCGCGTTACGCGGTGTCTGATCTGAATCTAAACTGTTTGCAAACATCAATAAAGTCGCGACCAGCAGGCAAAGGGTTAATACATTCTATTTAACCAATAACTCCATAGACTGTTTCAATTTTTAAAAGACATTTGACCATTAAGACGCAGTTTGCTTAACTTTTAGCTTGCTTTAAGTCAACATCTGCTAGAATATAGAAAATATTTCTTATGATACAAATCCATGGCTGTATCAATTAGAACTATTTCTGAAGTGAAGGAATAAATCAAATACGTAAAAATGAGTATCTATGGAGTAGTGGTTCAAAATAGCATGTGAAGAAATACAGGAAAACAAAGTAGTAGATAGCTCCAATTGGAGCTTTCTGCTTTACCTTTGTACTGCATTAAACAGAAACCTGTGTTAACCCATTAACTCATAAGCGATAAACAAAAATCAATGCTTATCTCAATACAAGCTAGTGGATTAAAGTGTGTCAAAATGAGTCTGTACGAGAATATTGCGCAATGCGTCAATATGAGTCAGTATGGCTTAATGAGTTAAATGGGTTCATATGACCCTTCAAAGAATGGCATCTTAACACAAATCTGAATGTACTGAGACTAAATATCATACTACTAATACTATGGAGCTAGAAATGCTACAATATACCATAGAAATGGGATGGTGGTTTGTCCTTGTTAAACGCCGAATCCATAATTCAAACCATAATGGTCAATACATTCAAACCTATGAAAAATCATGGAGATTTAAAACTACTGGCAGTTGCTCAGTACAAGACAGGGTTACAGTGAAACCTCTCTATTACAACCACTAAATTGTGTTATTTATGAGGTGTTTACGCCAGGTTAATGCTTAAAGCAAGGTGACAGTAAAACAGAAAGCTCCTGAAGGAGCTTTCTGTTTTACTGTCACCTTGCTTTAAGCTGCCACCTGTCTTTTATACAATCAATCTGCCTAATTTTCCGTGGTCACAATAGAGAGGTTTTTCTGTAACATAGAAAGCTCAAACAGCTCTCATCTGCAATAAAGACTACCCATATTCTCATTAACTAAGAATTATTTTTTAACTTTAAAGCTTCAAATCTTACTTTAACAGTAAGACTTCTTTAACCCATTTTATGCGGGATACACTTTAAGGTGTACCTCAAGGCAAACAGTTTTGATCTGAGATCAGGCCCCACATTGTGGGGCCTGATCTGAGATCAAAACTGTTTGCAGCAAAGTCAATATTCTATCAAAAACTCCTAAAATCTTTTGCAAATATTTGAGTTATACCCGCCGCAGACGACATTTTAAAATGGCCGCCAAATATTACCCAGCATACAATGGGTTAACTGCCTAATTTTCCGTCGTCACAATAGAGAGGTTTTTCTGTAACATAGAAAGCTCAAAAAGCTCTCGTCTGCCATAAAGACTACCCATATTCTCATTAACTAAGAATTATTTTTTAACTTTAAAGCTTCAAAGCATACTTTAACAGTAAGACTTCTTTAACCCATTTTATGCGGGATACACTTTTAGGTGTACCTCAAGGCAAACAGTTTTGATCTCAGATCAGGCCCCACATTGTGGGGCCTGATCTGAGATCAAAACTGTTTGCAGCAAAGTCAATATTCTATCAAAAACTCCTAAAATCTTTTGCAAATATTTGAGTTATACCCGCCGCAGACGACATTTTAAAATGGCCGCCAAATATTACCCTTCATACAATGGGTTAACAGTTTTGTTATGATGAATGTAATATACAAAATGAATTGATGCATTTAAATCATGACAATTCCATCCCGTTATACGGTATATTCAAATACTTAATAAACTACACACACAACAGTTACTATACTCTCTGGATCTTTTAGCCAGTGCATTGTTTTGGTACATGCATGCCAAAGACCCTTGAAGCATTCTATAGAACAATTGTCAACAATCCAACACTAAGAGAACAGTCAACAAACCTTTGCTTGATCAGTTTGGCATTAGCACTGACTAGCAATCCCTTACTGACTGATAAGTAGGACACTTCTAGACATCTGCCATTCTTCCTTTCTTTTTACTTATCAGATAACTCATATGTATGCAGTTATTTACAAATAACAAATATATAGGCTGCATCCTCTTTAATCCTTTCATGTATTCCTCTTGAATAAAAGGTAAATTGCTACTAGCATAGACCCTGATGACATGCCTTAAAATCCAGCCGCCATAAATAGATTATTTAATACACTAGAAGTACAGTGGAGAATAAACGCGTTTACGCTAAAACTATTATTTGCAGTGCAAACAGTTTGGAGCCAAATCAGACGCCGGGTAACCCGGCGTCTGATCAGGCTCCAAACTGTTTGCCACCAAGATGAACAAGAATTATCAGAATTGTCCAAAAGTTGTTCTTTTCTACGTTTTAGTGCTTTGCGTACGTTTGCGTTTAAACGGGAAAGAATAACAGATTCTCCACTGTATACAATGATTTTTCCACTGTATCTTCATCAGAAATACTCTGTAGAAAGCTTAAACATGACTGCGTTCAATAAACGCTTATGCCCCCGGTGGCATCCTTGACAATATATTCTGAATCTTCTAAGTCCAAATTAGGTCAAGGTCAAGGTCAAATTGAGCTTGGGTATTACTGGTGGGTTGGTAATGGTCCAAGGCAATAACTGTATAAGTATAGAAGCATTGTAGTAAGTAGTGTTGATGCTAGACGAAACGGTAAAATCTAGTAAACCAAGAAATAGCCCATTCAAAATATTCTAAGTCCAAATTAGGTCAAGGTCAAGGTCAAAATCAAGGTTGGGTGATATTGGTGGATAGGGAATGGTCCAAGGCAACAACTGTATAAGTATCAAAGCATTTGAGTTAGCGGTGTTGATGCTAGACGAAACGGTAAAATCTACTTAACCTGTTACGGACGGACGGACGGACGGACGGAAAGACGGACGGACGGACAGGACGATTACTATATGCTCCCGCATCTGTCGATGCCGGGGGCATAAAAATTCAATCATATTCATTACTGTCTAGTAAGTTGTAAATTGTTTTCAGAACTCAGTCAGTTTGGTTTTACTCTCAAGCTTCTGCCATTCTTTAAGCATAAAGGTTTATTGCTGTGTAACTTCTACGAAATAACTAGCAACCTTTAGTACATCACAGTAACATGTAGCTTCTCCATACCCTCTCTCAGTCTCCTATATACCTACAGACCTACTTGGACCACTCAGAACAAGGCTCAGTTATAGTGTTACTGACAGATGACTGTTTAATTCATTCACTACTAAAACTCCCAGTGAACAATTCCAGTCTCTAAATAAGTCAAACCCATTTTGATCCTTTGGGGCTGTTTTTACAATATATTCGCAATATGACAAACAGTGTAGACCCTGATCAGAGGGCTCCTAAAGGAGCCCTCTGATTTTGGTCTACACTGTTTGCCTAGGACAAGTGTACTCTTTACAGGCATTCTGTTTGTAATGACAAATATACTCTTGGCTAGCACTCAATGCAGGAGCCTTCTGTTTTACTTTCATTCTACTTAAAAGTTATCATCTGTCAGGTACTCCGCAACTAAATCTTTTATTGAGATGGTCAAAATAGCAGAGCTATACTGTACTAATCTTAACAAACATATCCTTATAACTTTTTTGGGGATATTCCAAGCAATTATATGATTTTTTTGGCATTTTTTACAATATCTTCCTGGATCTGCAAGCTATGCAACAGTTCTTGCAACATCTTGAGATCTAATCAACTATTTTCAAATAAAGACAAGAATTGATCCCTAATAATGACACTGTCTTTTTTCTTTCTTTTATTAATTTTTTATTTTCCAATTTATAATGATTATGTAGACTGTTTTCTTCTAAATGACAAATCATATGTTGTGAGCATGATATAAACGCACAAACTATGAAGCAAGGGTATTCATTTGATAATACAGTCAAAACTCGATACTTCCAACTCACTTAAATCGAAATTATCCAAATTTGTTAAGTTGAATTTTGATACCTCGATCTCGCTTAAGTTGATCATACCCATATTTCAATGATATAAAAATGTGGTTGAGCCACGTTTTAACTTTGAAATACGGGTAAGTTTGACTTAATAGAGTTTGAATTATTAAGCTTTTACTGTACTAATGTTCTAGCACTTGCAGCATGGAAACTATACCCATTTCACACAGAAAAACTTGAAAAGCTTCAACAATCCACTGGACGATGAAAATGTGCAAAATGTAAGGCTGTCTATGTGATACTCCTAAAATTTTAATTTCTAAACAATACAATTTTTGAGACTTGTAATTTTCTAGGTACATATTCTAAATTACTATGGTAACACTCCAATTAACCAATAGGATTGCACATATCATTTTTTTAAATATTGCGTTTCTACAATAATCTATCATAATATTAAGAGGACTATTTTGATATCTGCTTAACTGCTTGTAAAACATTGCCAAACATAGCTACCGGTAACTTTTCTATCAACAATGCCTATAATTCCTACTAAATCGATGCTGTAAATATGTATGAGAATCTGGCAGTACTAAACTAAAGCAAAACTAAATGATAGTTTATATAAAACAACAGCAAAAGAACACCAATGATTTCATTGATATAATTACTGCTTAACAGTCAAAATTTGTGTTGATAAACTACTCTGCGCATAGAGATATCTAAAAACAAGTAACTGCCTAATGCATATTTGACCAAAGTAATGCAGAGAGCTCCTTTAGGAGGTTTCTGCATTACTTTAGTCCTGCATTATGCTGCAGCCTGTATCAAAGACTACTCATACATTTTCTAAAGAATGACTTATCAACACAAATTTGACTGTATATTTGTAACAAATCTTCTCAGAATGAGTTTTTATGATAAAAATATGGTCTATGGTAGATATGTTCTGGGCAGATAAAAGCATATTAGCAAAATTGTCTTTAAGCAGTGCCACTAGCTCTTTGGGTAACAGGCCCTGGCTTGAACCAACACACACATAAGACTAATCTCTAACCCTTCTGTTTGGCTCCAAGCTTCTGCCTGAATGGTAGAAGCTAGGAGTTGAAGATAAAGGTTAGAAATAATTCTTTAGACTATTCTTATTCTCAAAACTTTTAGTTTGACTTCCAACTTCTACCAGAATGACAGAAGCTGGGAGCAAAGCACAAGGGTTAGAGAATATTCTTGATATTCTCATTATTTAATCTTTCTGTCAGACTCAAAACTTCTACCAAAGTGGCAGAAGCTGGGAGCCAACCTAATGGACTGTAGTTAGATCTAAAGCCTAAGAACATGCTGGTGAATTACAGCTGGCTTGCGACTGGCCAATGTTGCCTTTTTCCCTGATGGTTCTTGATGGATTGGCTGGGTAGACTGTGGGTGGGGTAAAATGCTTTCTCCTGATAACCGTGTGATGACAGCGAGATGATTCCTATGAAGTTGACAATGTCCTATAATGTTGATGTTCGTTGCTAGCTAGAGTTGGCTAAAAGTGCCTCTACACATGCAGTGTAACAAAACAGGTACTGATCCTGAAATAGAAACAGATAACTAGGTCAAACTGTAAGTATTTAACTCTTTGCGTCAGCAGCAAAATCATGACTGTTTTTTAGAACAGTAACAGTCAATAAGTGTTGCAAACAAAAGCATTACTTAGCTTGCAAAGAGATTTAACCCATTACTCTATAGCTTGTTTCTGGTTTTATAACAGATTTAACCCTTAGCCCGCCAAATAAATTGTCGTCTGCTATATTTCTCGTCTGCTTCAAGTTTCAAAGTGCTTCAAAGTTGCTGAAAATGTTGTCCGAGTGTCAAACAGCTTGGATCCGGATGAGATGCCGAGTTACTCGGCTTCTCATCCGGATCCAAGCTGTTTGCATATGGAGCTATAGTCGTGAGTGGCAGGCTAAGGGTTAAAGTAAAGCAGGGCTACCGTAAGTTGCTGATAAAAATCCTAAGATTCCCAATTTTCAAGCGCAATTTTAGGATAGTACCTTTAACCATTTCACTGTCAGGCTCTATAACACTAAAATAATAATGCATACAGTTTGGATCCAGATCAGACTCCACTTTTATGTGGCGTCTGATCTGGATCTAAACTGTTTGACACCCACATCAATGTTTCCTAAATAAAACGCGTAGAATTCCAAATTTTAAAGTACCCGGTAAGAGCAGAAATCCGTAGGTCCGGAGACATTAAGAAAAATCCGAAAATTTCGAAAAAATCTGGAGAAATGACAGCCCTGGTAAAGCAGAATGTGTCTTAAAAAACATTTTGGTTTACTTTCAGCCTGCTTTAAGCTACCATCTGCTAAGATATAGAAAATTGGAATTTCTCATGGTGCGTATTCATGACGATATAAAGTTGAACTATTTTCTATAGTAGAGTAATAAATTAAAGGCATAATAAGATGCATCTACAGTGGAGAATGTGTTATTCTTTCCCAATAAACGCGTTTACGCTAAAACTATTATTTGCAGTGCAAACAGTTTGGAGCCAGATCAGACGCCGGGTAACCCGGCGTCTGATCAGGCTCCAAACTGTTTGCCACCAAGATAAACAAGAATTATCAGAATTGTCCAAAAGTTGTTCTTTTCTACGTTTTAGTGCTTTGCGTTTGCGTACGTTTGCGGTTAAACGGGAAAGAATGTTCAGATTCTCCACTGTATGTAATAATGGGTTAAATGAAGTATATATACAAGTAGCTGAAACCTCAGTTAGGACTTGATAACTAGAGCATTGTTCAAGTCGAACATATCTAAATTTCAAAGTGAAAGCATAGTCAACCTTGTATTATATGTGACCATTAATTGAAGTAGCATGGAGATCCCTAAACACACATTACTGCTTAACTCTTTACCCTATAGACTGTTTCTAGTTTTGAAGACAGTTTTACACAATAGCCAGTTTCTAGGTATGAAAACATGTGATCACTTAAAGCAGGTTGAAAGTAAAGCAGAATGCGCCTTAAGGCGCATTCTGCTTTACTTTCAGCCTGCTTTAAGCTACCACCTGCTAGGATATAGAAAATATTTCTTGTGCTTTATGTTCATGACTGTATAAATTTGAAAATTTTTCTTCAGTGGAGGTATAAATTAAATGCGCTAAAAGGCGTTTATATCAGGGAAAGGGTTAAAGCAGGATGAAAGTAAAGCAGAATGTGCCTTAAGGCGCATTCTGTTTTACTTTCAACCTGTTTTCAGTGGCCACAAATCTTCAATATAAGAAATAGGCTATGAAGTAATGGGTTAGGATCATTGCTTACCCTTGTTTGGATCATTCCTTGCCTCTGTCTCCGTAGTTCCTTTACGATCTCCAGAATATCAAACTGTAAATAGATCAATAACGATATACATTGTATGTTGATAAACTTCACAATTCCTCACATAAATAAGAATTACAATTTTAATCCTCTTCTCTACAAAAGCAGCTCAACCTTTTTCACATTGGCTTGTTTTCAGCATTTTTTTTAATCTGCTTAAAGTGGTCACTTGTTTTTAAAACAAGAAGCAAGCTCAGGGGTAAGGGATTTTAGACTTGGTATTAAACCATTACCCCATAAATAATACGTCTCTTATTTATTGCTTCACTGAAGAAAATAGCTCCAATTTATACAGTTATATATAAATATATATCATAAGAAATATTTTCAATATGCTAGTAGATGGAAGCTTAAAGCAGGTTGAAAGTAAAGCAGAATTCGCCATAAGGTGCATTCTGCTTTACTTTTAACCTGCCTTAAGTGACCACCTATCTTCATAACTAGAAACAGGCCATGGGGTAATGGGTTTATATTTGCCTGAGGTATTCTACTTCTGTACCTACCTGTAAGCCTCGTTCTATGTGAGCCAGAGCTATATCTATAGTGATGAAGGTGCCTGAGCGTCCTATCCCTGCACTACAGTGGACAACTAGTGGACCAGACTCTCTCAGCTGGTGACTCAGTCGCATACACTGAAATACAGACAGACACAGTGACATACACAGACAACTAGTGGACCAGACTCTCTCAGCTGGTGACTCAGTCGCATACACTGAAATACACACACAACCCATTTCATACACAGAAACACACCTCAGATACCCATTTCCTACACAGCTTAACCCTTTCCCCCATAGAAGCGCCTTTTAGCACATTAAGTTTATTCCTTCACTGAAGAAAATAGTTCCAATTTATACATTCATAAATATGTATCATACAAAATATTTTCTATATTTTTGCAGATGATAGCTTAAAGCAGGCTGAAAGTAAAGCAGAATGCGCTTTACTTTCAACCTGCTTTAAGTGGACACCTATATTCATTACTAGAGACATGCTATGTGGGAAAGGGTTAAAGTGCAACTCAATTACATCTAACTGTTATTAAGGTGAATTACAACATTATTCAATAAAATATGCCTTTTTAAGTTTCCCTCACTAAAGAAAATAGCATTCTATACAGTCAAGAATATCGGCTATAACCAATATTTCCTAATATATCCTAGTGGCCTTTTCCCAATACCCCATAAATATGCCTTTTTTACGCCTTCAAAATATTCATCCACTGAGGAAAATATGTCCACTTCATACAGTCATGAATGTGTACAATAAGAACTATTTTCTGTATTCTAGCAGATTTTTGCTTAAAGCAGGTTGAAAGTAAAGCAGAATGCACCTTAAGATGCATTCTGATTTTATTTCAACCTGCTTTAAGTAGCAACTTGTTTTCAAAACTAGAAACAGGCTATGGGGTAATGGGTTAAAACAGACTGAAAGTAAAGCAGAATGCTCCCTATGGAGTATATTTCTTATGTTTTGCATATTCATGACTGTATACTAGTAAAGGTGAATTATTTTCTTTAGTAAAAGAACAAATAAATTAACGGTGAAAACAGACATATCTGTTGGGTAATGGGTTAACACAAGCTTATCACAGCTGTACAGTGGAGAATCTGTTATTCTTTCCTGTTAAACGCCAACGTACGCAAACGCAAAGCACTAAAACTTAGACAAGAGCCCCATGGGGCATATTTCGCTCACCTGAGAATAACTGACAAAATGAAGAAAAATATTTATGTCCAGGAGAGGGGCATTTTTTACCTAATTGGCATAATTTGAACAACCTTGAAAGAGGACCTATAGATGATGCTATGTGCCAAATATCTAAGATCAGGGTACTAGGGTTTTAGACAAAAAGATTTTTTTAAGTGTCCATTGAAACAATCTATTTTTAGCTCCTGTAACCTTCATATGCAACAGACAGGAAACATTTAAACAAAATAGGTAAAGGACATCTAAAAGTGTCACCATGCCGAATATAAAAGCTATGGCCATATCAGTTTCAGAGAAGAAGACGTTTGAAAATTTCACGATATAACTCTATGTAAAACAGTGACCCACCGGGGTGGGGCCAATTTTGACCCCAGGGGCATAATTTGAAGAAACTTGATAAAGGACCTGTAGGCGATACTTTGTGCCAAATATCTATAAGCTCTGGCCTTTGCAGTTTCTGACAAAAAGATTTTTTAATTTTTATAGAAAAAATCTATTTTTAGCTCCTGTGACCTAGATATGCAACAGACCAGAACCATTTGAACAAAATACGTAAAAGATATTCAGGAGTGTCACCATACCAATTATCAAAGCTATGGCCATATTAGTGTCCGAGAAGAAGACGTTTGAAATTTTCACTATATAACTCTATGTAAAACTGTGACCCCCCGGGCGGGGCCAATTTTGACCCCAGGGGCATAATTTGAACAAACTTGATAGAGGACCTGTAGGCAATGCTATGTGCCAAATATCTAAGCTCTGGCCCTTGTAGTTTCAGACAAGAAGAATTTTTAAGTTTTCATTGAAAAAAATCTATTTTTAGCTTCTGTGACCTAGATATGCAACCGACCAGATCCATTTGAACAAAATAGGTAAAGGACATCTAGAAGTGTCACCATGCCAAATATTAAAGCTCTGGCCATATTAGTTTCAGAGAAGAAGACGTTTGAAAATTTCACTATATAACTCTATGTAAAACGGTGACCCCCGGGCGGGGCCAATTTTGACCCCAGGGGCATAATTTGGACAAACTTGATAGAGGACTTGTAGGTGATGCTATGTGCCAAATATCTAAGCTCTGGCCTTTGCAGTTTTTGACAAGAAGATTTTTTAAGATTTCATTATTTTTTCACTTTGGTTGCCATGTCAACCAGAGTTCTGCATTGTTTTTTATTTTTTGAACAAATTTGAAAGGGCTTGACCCAAGGAACATTTCTGTAAAGTTTGGTTGAAATCTGTTCAGCGGTATAGGAGGAGATGTCATTTGAAGCAATTGTTAACGACGACGCACAACGCATGACGCACAACGCACGACGCACAACGCACGACGACGGACGCCGGACACAGGGCCATCCCAATAGCTCACCTTGAGCCTTTGGCTCAGGTGAGCTAAAAAGTACAATTTTTGGACAATTCTGATATTTCATGTTTATCTTGGCTCCAAACTGTTTGCACTGCAAATAATAGTTTTAGCGTAAACGCGTTTATTGGGAAAGAATAACACATTCTCCACTGTATCTAACCTGTAGTAAGGGTAGAGCTGAGTGAGGTGTTCCGTGATCTGGCCATGTGGTGTAGTTCAGGTGAAATAGACTACGACTGTGACCAGTGTCTAGTTCTTCCATCAGGATGTTACGGATGTCAAAGTCATCCAGACTGTTTAGGTAAAGCAGGCTAAGGCGATATTTCCTGAAAATGTATGAATACTTCCAGTTGTATTATGTAAATTGATACTTCTCTTTCCTAAAAGAACACATAAAATACAGTAAAACCTGGGGCCCGTTTCATAAAACTTCGTAAGACAAAAACGGTCGTAAGTAAAAAATTTAAAATACATATAATTTCTGATTTCATACTCTAATCCTGTCTTGTGACATCTCTTTGGAATCGTCCAAAAAGATGTCACAAGACAGGATTAGATGCAGAAATAAATAATAATTGAGACTTTTATATTTTGACTTACGACAACATTTGTCGTACGAAGCTTTATGAAACGGGCCCCTGGGTTCAGTGGCCATTTAGTAAAGAAAATATGGCATTTGGCATGATAAAAGATACAAGATACAAGATACAAGAAACTTTATTTATAGTCGGGTGTTTTCACAACATATATAACATTAGCTAAAAGCTATTTACCGACATAATAACATAAGTTTCTTAACAGTAAGATTAACTAACAGCCTGTAAAAGAAATACATTATCATGTTAATACAGTAAAATTCTACAAAGTCTATTATAAAATACATTCAGAGAGCAGAGAGCTCCTACATGAGTTAATTAAAGTGCAGGTATTTAGTTTCAGAATTCCAGTCTTTAATCGAAATACAATTGTAGTATTTGCAACTGTAGGAGAAATATTAATAGTTAACCCTTTACCCCATAACCCTTTTCTAGTTTTGAAGACAAAAGACCACTTAAATCAGGTTGAAAGTAAAGCAGAATGTGCCTTTAGGCGCATTCTGCTTTACTTTCAGCCTGATTTAAGCTATCCTCTTCTAGAATATAGAAACTATTTCTTATGATACATATTTCTGATTGTATAACTTGAATCTATTGTTTTCAAAGGTAGAATAAATTAAATGTGTTAAAAAGCATATATATGGAGTAAAGGGTTAACACAGGAAAAAGCATATATATGGAGTAAAGGGTTAACACAGGAAGAAGCATATATATGGAGTACAGGGTTAACACAGGAAAAAGCATATATATGGAGTAAAGGGTTAACACAGGAAGAAGCATATATATGGAGTAAAGGGTTAACACAGGAAGAAGCATATATATGGAGTACAGGGTTAACACAGGAAGAAGCATATATATGGAGTACAGGGTTAACACAGGAAAAAGCATATATATGGAGTAAAGGGTTAACACAGGAAGAAGCATATATATGGAGTAAAGGGTTAACACAGGAAGAAGCATATATATGGAGTACAGGGTTAACACAGGAAGAAGCATATATATGGAGTACAGGGTTAACACAGGAAGAAGCATATATATGGAGTACAGGGTTAACACAGGAAGAAGCATATATATGGAGTACAGGGTTAACACAGGAAGAAGCATATATATGGAGTACAGGGTTAACACAGGAAGAAGCATATATATGGAGTACAGGGTTAACACAGGAAGAAGCATATAATTATATGGAGTAAAGGGTTAACACAGGAAGAAGCATATATATGGAGTACAGGGTTAACACAGGAAGAAGCATATATATGGAGTACAGGGTTAACACAGGAAGAAGCATATATATGGAGTACAGGGTTAACACAGGAAGAAGCATATATATGGAGTACAGGGTTAACACAGGAAGAAGCATATATATGGAGTATAGGGTTAACACAGGAAGAAGCATATATATGGAGTAAAGGGTTAACATAGGAAGACAACATTGATAAAGAGAGCCACCTACCCTTCACAGACTTCTATTGGTGTTTCTGCAGTTTCCGGCCAGTATCTATGACATTTCACCTTCATCGCTTCCATGTCCATGGTCAACATGACACTGACCGTCACCTCCTGTTGCCAGATCATTGTCCAGAAATCATCTGATGTATCTGGGAGTGGACCCTGACAGGCGATGTAGTCGCAGACACACTCATCAACATTATACTGGACATGGCTGGCATTGATATAGTCGGTGTCTTCATTGTCAGAAAGGATGACTCTATTGCAATCATCTATAGTCAAATACAGGTAAAGTAAAACAAACATGATAATTGTGGTTTTAACTCTTTCCTCTCTGAAACTTTAAATGGACAATTCCAGTTTCCATTTAATTCTAGTCCATTTCTGACTTTTGAGGTTTTTTGTCAATGTTTGGCATTATGACAAACAGTGAAGACCCTGATCAGAGGGCTCCTAGGAGCCCTCTGATCTGGGTCTTCACTGTTTGCATAGGGCAAGTGTACTGTTCACATGTACACTGTTTGCAAAGGACGCCAATATGCGGGACTAGGGGTCAAAGGGTTAAAATAGAGCCAAAGTGGTGTTATCTCTAACACTGTAGAACTGATTAAAATATACTCATTACATTTGCAAATAGTGTAGACCCAGATCAGAGGGCTCCTATAGGAAAGAAATATTTCCTTTATCCTAACAGATAATAGCTTAAAGCAGGCTGAAAGTAAAGCAAAAGCACACTTTAATAAACATTAAGCTTTACTTTCAACCTGCTTTAAGCAGTCACCTGTTTTCAAAATTAGAAACATATTGTAGGGTAAACGGATAAATGTTTTTAGAAAAGCAAAGATGAAACTTCACGTCTTCATACTCACATGGAAGCACATTGCGGAATCTGTTTTTTGGTTTATTAAAAAGTGAATTAGCAGCCTGACACTCGTCTGTGAGCATAACAGTTCTTAGCTGCTTGAATTCTCCCTGTGGATCTTCTATCTCAATTTTCTCTTGCATATCTGCTATCACAGTTGATATGGCTGATCTGAATTCATGTGGAATCGTGGCTACTGGTAAGCTATTTAACCAGTTTATGGTGATCTCATCTGGCAAGGCAGTGTCTAATTTGCGTAATGAATCACACCAGCACCTAATATCACCATCCTCTCTTTTAGCACCACTATAATTATCACCCTCCTCAGATCTAATATCTTCCACAATATCACTTTCTGAACCAATATCACTTAACTCATTTTGCTCAAGTTTTATAGGTTCTTCCTCAATTTCATCAGGAGCATATTCAATAGTTTCTGAAGCCATTAAGTATTTGTGTGCCCTTTTTGCCTGTTTGTCCTTATTGCCATTTTCTTCCTGAGAATCATTTTCACTTCTACTGTCATGATTTTCACTATCTTCACCTAGTTGGTGATTGGCATTATTAAGTACTCTAACAGCTTCAGCTACCAGATCTTCCACACCTTCATCCTCTATATCCTCGGGGACAAACTGGGTGATAGACAGACTGGTAGTAACGTCCCTCTCTGTTTCTGAATCATCACTAATATCTTGTTCTGTTTCACTATCTCTTGGCTCAGATTCAGAGTCACAGTTTTCTTTCTCTTTCAATGCTTCAATTTCTTCTAACCATAAAGGATTTCTTTTTCTGTTCCTACAAAACAATAAGTAATATTTGTTGGTTTTAATGGTTTAATGCAGGACTTTATCCCTTTACCCCATTGAAGCGCCTTTTAGCATATTTAATTATTCTGTTCGAACTAATGCGAGTTCCAAGTATCAAGTTTGACTAGCTGTAATGCTATATAAGTTATATTTGTATATCAGATAGTCTTCGGCTTTTAATTATTCTGAACTACAGTATTATCTATATTAGGCTGAGAAAAAAGAGAAACAGTCAATTAGTGTTAAGCCACCACTAAACCTTTTGCATGCATGCGTTGAAGTCATGATAAACTTTGCGAACAGTTTGGATCCATATGAGATGCCGCCTAACGAAGCATCTCATTAGGATACAAACTGTTTGACACCCTGACGCTATTTTGTAAAAAAAATTTTTTCGAAAATTCTGCTTTCAGAACAGTAGCAGATAAAATATTACCGGTATTTAGCGTTCAAAAGAGTTGAAGCCATATGGTGATCTCTAAAGACATGTGATTACTCGTTACTGGACAAAATTCAGTAAATCCTTTCTATTACGACCACTAAATTGTTTTTGTTATCCGGTATTTAAGGCAAGAGACTGCTTAAAGCAAGGTGACAGTAAAATAGAAAGCTTCTTCAGGAGCTCTCTGTTTTACTGTCACCTTGCTTTAAGCTATCACCTGTCTTAAGACAATCAATAAGCCTTTGGTTTAGTGGACGTAATAGAGAGGTTTTACTGTACTGTAGAATAAATGGTTCCATACTTTTGTTTTTCAATGAGATGTTATAAAATACAGTACATACGGTAGACTGATTGTAGAAATAAGTATGTCAGTGTAATTTACATTAGGCATATTACCTGGAGACAGTCAGGGACAATTTCCCATGTGAGTTCCTCAAAATAGTTGCAGCTTTGTTGTGGTTCATCCCAATTAAGGACTCCCCATTTATCTACAACACAATTGTTTTGTTTTTAATTGTTAATATGTCAATTAACAATCCAATGTATCTACCCTCCGCATATACATCTACTTACAATGGCAAATTACTACAGGTTCCAGATGCAAAGTACCTGTCTGTAGGATCCACCACATGTGTGAAAAGTAAACCAAAACCATTTCTTTTTTAACCCTTTACTCCATAGCCTGTTTCTAGGTTTGAAGACAGGCAACTACTTAAAGAAGGTTGAAGGTAAAGCAGAATGCACCTTACGGCACATTCTATTTTACATGCAGCATGCTATAAGCTACCAACATATAGAATATAGGAAGTATTTCTTATGTTGCATATTCATTACTGTATAAAATAGAAATATTTCTTCAATGGGGGGGGGGGGGGATCTAAATGTGTAAAAAGGAGTATTTATGTAGTAAAGGGTTAATGTTTATTGTGTACAGTGGAGAATCTGTTATTCTTTCCTGTTTAAACGCAAACGTACACAAACGCAAAGCACTAAAACGTAGAAAGTACAACTTTTGGACAATTCTGATAATTCTTGTTTATCTTGGTGGCAAATAGTTTGGAGCCTGATCAGACGCAGGGTTACCCGGCGTCTGATCTGGCTCCAAACTGTTTGCACTGTAAATAATAGTTTTAGCGTAAACGCGTTTATTGGGAAAGGATAACAGATTCTCCACTGTACCTGACAAGACAGAATACCTACAAGATTTAAAGAGCCATATAAATGGACTTGATGAAAACTGAAAGGAAGCTATTATTGCAAACACATATCTGACAGAACTAATGAGAAAGCAAGAACTCTGCAGCTTTATATTTATCCAAGAACATTTTAAGGATTAGAGCAAGTTTTAGTTACAAAATTAATATACATGTATATATATTTGGACGAAAATTTGTAATTATTGTTTTATGAATATTAACTACATGTTTCCCATTTACAATGGTACTTTTTATTTTAAATCAAATTTCTCATTTTCAGTCTCTAAATCAGTTGCTTAACTCTTTCCTCCCTAAAACTTTAAATGGACAATTCCAGTTTCCATTTAAGTCTAGTCCATTTATGACTTTTAAGGGTTGTTTTTGTCAATGTTTGGCATTATGACAAACAGTGAAGACCCTGATCAGAGGGCTCCTAGGAGCCCTCTGATCTGGGTCTTCACTGTTTGCATAGGACAAGTGTACTATTCAAATGTACACTGTTTGCATAGGACGCAAATATGCGGGACTAGGGTACAAAGGGTTAAAGGTGACAGCCTAATGCATGATAAAAGTAAGGCAGAAATTGTTTACCTGTAGGATTTTATCTCCTACTTGCAGTCTCCCATCCCTGTGAGCAGTGCCCTCTGGTGTGATTGTTTTAATAAACACCCCAGTCTGGTTCTGTGTTTCTGCAGTGACAAGACTGATGCCCAGTCCACTACTCTCTGGCTTCTGAAGATCAATCTGGTACACACTGGGCTGAAATGTTAGAACAGAACACAAATGACTGCATCAGTGAATAAATTTTTTTCATAATGCTGAATATTTAAATAGACTAATCAGTTTTCTGATAAATGATCAATTTACGTTGATGCTGAAGGAGTTTGACCCCAAAATATCATAAAAACAACAAACATGGCAGACTCTTATCAAGGGCTTCATCTGGGTTAACGCTGTTTGCATTGACGGATGGTTTCAAGGTTGAACAAGTGTTGCACAGAAAACAAACTTTTTTCTGTTTGGGCATAACAGTGAATTACACTAAAATGGTGTTTTCATTCATATAAAATCAGTATTTTCCTTAATTTATGTATTGTTATTATAAACTTCAATTTACAAAATAACATCAGACAGTGTATGGTACATAACCAGTATACCTACTCTTCCATTTAAGCACCACAAATGATAACTGAAGGCATTAAATAAAGGTGGCAGCTTAAAGCAACATGAAAGCAAAACAGAAAGCTCCTAAAGGAGCTTTCTGCTTTACATTCATCTTGATTTAAGCAGTCACCTGTCTAAAACACAGCTGGATATAGGTGGTTTGCACTTTTGGCTGTGGAAGAAAGGATAAATTCTAGACAATTGTTTATAACAGATACTTTTATAATTATTAAGATACCAAGTCAAGTCAAGTCAAGTCAAGAGTTTGGCTTTTTATCCAAAGTCTTACCTCTGCAGCTTTGGGAGACCCATTCAAAAGTGAGCTAGCTTCTTTGTGAGACTTATCCCTCCAGTAGTTCTCTACTGTCTTTGTGTTGTCCTGAGGTTTGGTCTCGAGCTTCGATTCCTCCAGAGACTTTATCAAGTCTTGGATTGGATGTCCAACATCCATCATACCTGCTGTGGAGATCGGGTCGCTGCCAAACAAGGGCAATTCCTCGCCAGCAAAAGACTCGTCACTCTCACTCTCCGATACTGGCTCATCTGAGTGGCTGGGATCTTTTGAAAGCTCATAAGTTCCCTACAATAAAGGATACAGGGCTGCCATAAGTTTATCTTGCAAATTCCTAAGATTTCCAAATTTTCTTTTTTCAATAAACAAGATTACTTAAAGCACATTCTGCTTTACTTTCAACCTATTTTAAGCTACAACCTGCTAGGATAAAAATCAAAATATTTCGGAAAAAATCTGGAGAAATGGAAGTCCTGAGGATGTAACAATGCATGCAAAGGCTTGAAATAAGGTTAGCTACATCTCGTACGATCATGAAAATAAATTTGCATAAAACCAGATACTACAAAGTTAAGCTTGTTTTACCAGAGAATATGGATGTATACCTTTTGAAGAGAGATAACCATTTAATGCAGAATGAAGGTAAAGCACAATGATCCTTAAATCAATCTGTTTTAAGTCTTTACCCATAAATACCCCTTTTTACGCCTATAATTTATTACTCCATTGAAGAAAATAGCTCCACTTTTTACAGTTATGAATATATACTGTAAGAAATGTTTTCTTTATCAAAGTAGATGGTAGCTTAAAGCAGGCTGAAAGTCAAGCAGAATGCGCCTTAAGGCGCATTCTGCTTTACTTTCAACCTGCTTGAATTGTTCACATGTTTTCAAAATTAGAAACAGGCTATGGCCTCATAACAGGGTAATTGGTTAAGTACAGTCCTGCCTTAAACATATGGCTATGGATGAAAGAGTTTGGCTTACCAGTTCCACCTGAGAGTGTTCAGTAAGGCCTTGTCCGTGGGAGATTTTACTGACATCAGCTTGTCCAATGTCACCCACGTCCAGTAAACTGCGATACACACGAATCATCACTGTATCGCTGGCCTCACGTAGCACCGTCACTGCCTCGAAATGGTTCAGTGACCTCATATCAATGTCGTTTACCTGTAATATATACATTATGAGCAAAAAACATTATCATATGTTTCAATTACATATCATAGCTGGGTAAATACATTTACTATTTACATCCAAAAAAATAATGTGATGAAAATACAGTAAAAACTCTTTATTACGACCACTGAAAAGGCCTTCAGTCTAAATCGTTTTAATCATAAGGTGTTTATGACAGGTGACTGCTTAAATCAAGGTGACAGAAACCAACTTTCACTTTGCTTTAAGCGGTCACCTGTATTTTATACACTCAATTAGCCTTCTTTGTAATGGTCGTAATAAAGGTGTTACTGCACACATAAATCAATAAGACTGTTATTACCTCTTCTCTTCTGGGAAACCTAAGATCAACTGAAAATAACCCTGATTACTTTCAACATAATCTCAAATGTTATGAAAACCTGAATATTTTGATTACATCATTAGACAGGTAAGTTCTGCCTGCATACTGTCAATGAAATGTTTATTTCTTGCACAACTTTACTGAAAGTAGGTAATGTATGCTAAAAACTTTAAATTTAATCTGCTGAATATTGAATTGTATTGCATCGACAGGTTGTAACTACAAAGTGTTGTTACTATATTCAGGGCTCCAGATAAGGGGAGTTTTTCAAAAATTAAAATCTTTATTTCTGCTTCAAACCCTATGGTGTCACTACTCATTAGAATCGTCTCGAAGAGACGATTCTAATGAGTAGTAACACCATAGGATTTGGTGCTAAAATGAGTGAGAAAATGCTGGATTTGTTCAGTTTACCCCCCTCTTATCTGGAGCCCTGTATATTGTATAATATACCAAAATTACACAATAGATACTCCTTCTTACGTCTTTAAATCATTTCTCCACTAAAGAAAAAAGTTCCCCTTTATACAGTCAAGAACATGAAAACATAAGAAATAGTTTTTGCAACATAGCAGAAAAGTAGCTTACAGTAGTCTTTGCAATAATTTTTCAGACTGATTGCCCGAAATTGTCCTTTTCACTGTAATATGCCATATTTCTGATACAAATATCACTTGCCCGAATCACAAACTGCTTGCATGGGCATCGGGCAAGTGGCTTAGGGTGAAAACTGCTCAACCAGGCTGAAAGTAAAGTAGAATGCTCCTTATGTTTACACCTGAAAATTGTACAGTATAAACAAGTGCCATTACCAAAGTATCATACTGTAAGCCTATGTTGTATTATATACGTGATGTAGTGTTACCTTGATGAGCCTATCGCCTGGCTTTAAACTGCCATCAGAAAGTGCGGGGTTCTGCAGTACAGCCTTAATGTAGCAGCCCCCTGTAGTACTAGCTCCTCCAGCCACCGTAAATCCAAGACCCTTGCCCGTAGGCTTGGTCAAGGTCACTTCAAGTTCCTGCAACAACAAATTACAGGGCTCCTGATAACAGGGACTTAACCAATTAAATGTAATTCAAACAGTTTCTCCTTTATACCTCCACTTTTAAACCCTTTGATTTGACTACTCATCAGAATCATTACAAGAGCAATCATAATCATCATATTTCAAAATGACAAACAGTGTAGACCGTGATCAGAGGGCTCCTTAAGGAGCCCTCTGATCAGGGTCTACACTGTTTGCATGTGACAAGTATAATCCTCACAGGTACACTGTTTGTAAATGACAAGTATACTCGTCGCTAGGGTTGAATGTGTTAATTAACAAAGTTGGATACAGGTGAATTGTACTTATGGCAATGGAGAAAATGATAAACTCTACCTAGAATGCCTTTACAGATCTTTTTCTTTACACAAGCACTTATGGACACTGTTACAGAGGCATTTATCAGCCTACACACATCCTTTACAAATGGTGTACCTGTAAAGAGTACATTTGCCCTATTGAAAGAGTAGACCAAGATCAAAGGAGCTCTCTGATCAAGGTCTACACTGTTTGTTGTTCTGCAATAAATTGTAAAAAAAACTATATGTAGTAAAAAATGGTCTAAACTTAATTTGAATCTAAAGTTGTCCATTTGTAGCTTCAGAGAAGAATGAGTTTACTTCAGTATTATGACAAGTAAAAAATGTTTATTGTTAGGTGTTTAAGGCAGGTGACTGCTTAAAGCAAGGCAATTGTAAAACAGAAAGGGGGCTTTCTGTTTTACTTTCACCTTGCTTTAAGCTGTCACCTGTCTTTTAAACAGTCACCTGTCTTTTAAACAATCAATTAGCCTTCATTTTAGTGGTTGTAATAGAGATGTTTACTGTATAATGAAACTATTGCTTACCCCTGGCTGTAAGGGCTGGTCCTCTAAACTTTGAGAGAGAGCTTCTCTCTCCTGTGTTTGATCTAGAGTAGATCCTCCAGACTCGGTCACTGTATCATTCTCTGTTTCTGTAAGGTCTTCAACTTGTTCCTCTATTTCCTTCTCTTCTTCCTCCTCCTCCTCTTCTTCTTGTTCCTTGTACTTCTCTTCTAGTCTTCTTAAGTTATCACTTAACTCATCTTCTTCATTATCATCCTCCAAACTTTGATTGAATTCATCATCATTTTCATCATCTTGAGTATTATATACATCATCAGCAATATACACACAATCATCATGTTTAAAACTACTGATACTATCAATAACCACACTGTTACTATCAACATTCACATCACATTCATCTTGCACACCTGTAGTATCAGCACTGTAAGGGTTTTGAAGACTGGTTCCAAAACTTCCTGTTAAATCAGTAGTTCTTTGATCCGCATCTATTGATCCCAGTCTATTTTCTACTATAGAGGTAGATTTGTCAGTTCTATTTAGACTAAGAGTACTATCAGATTCTGAATCAGATAAATCTTCCACTTGTTCCTGCCTAGTTAGTGGGGCAGCTACACTGTCTATGGTACTTGTAAGTGGAGTAGCTAAACTGCCTACGGTACTTAGTGTAACACCTGCTGATATTTCTGAACCTGACACTGGAGATTCTGACCTGTCTATACCATCTGTACAATCAGGTGACATTGCTTTACTGTTATCATTGTCACTGTGGTTTTGTTCTTCATGCTCTTCCTCATCAATATTAACTGGTGTTGAATCTCCACCAACATTTACACATGGAGTAGTGTCCCTTGATTCACATAACACTGGGGTTTCTTCCCTTGAGTTGACACTTAGTGCTGAGTCCTCTCTTACAATTAAACTTCCATTAAGTAGCTCTGGTTGTTTACCTTTTACATTATGAATGAACACCATCTCTGAGCGACAACTGTCCATTAGTTCAGCCACGCCCACTTCCACCTCAAACACCTCCTCCTGAGCCACTTCTGACTCAGTTCTGATCAGTGTGGGTGGGGGACTGACAGGAAGTGGGGGTGGACTGGCAATTTTGGGCAGTATATATCCATCACTATCTTTTGGGAATGGTGAAGGTGCAAATCCAGTGGGTGGGGTAACAAGCACTTCTCTACGTGGAGTTAAGTCAATGTCACTTTCGGAATCATCGTCATCTTCCGACACAGAGGCATGAGATGTGCTGCTAGTTGGAGTGATCTCCCATGATTCTTCACTTTCCTGTAACAAACATAACAGATTTATGTAAATTCATACTATTTCATATCCATTACTCCATAAATATGCCTTTGCTTTATGCTTTCACTGAAGAAGATACATGTAGTTCCAATTTGTAGTAATGAATATGCAAGATCAGATATACCAGAAAATTTTATATCCTAGCAGATGGTAGCTTAAAGCAGGCTGACAGTAAAGCAGAATGCCCACTCATGCACATTTTGCTTTTCTTTTGACCTGCTTTAAGTAGTCACCTGTCTTTATAACTAGAAACAGGCTATGGGATACTAGGTTAAACAACTGTTCAAAGACGTCCCTTGGACAGTATTTAACCGTTTTACCTATAACAGATACACCTTTTAAAGCATTTAACTCATTTCTCCACTGAAGAAAATAGTCCAACATTACACAATATCAGAAATGTTTCCTATATCTTACAACATGGTAGCTTAAAACAGGCTAAAAGTAAAGCAGAATGCTCTTTAAGGTCTGTCAATCTGTTTAACCCTTTACTCAATAAATACACTTTTTACACCTCTGGTTTATTCTTCCACTGAAGAATATATTTCCACTTTGTCCAGACATGAATATGTACCATAAAAATGTTTTGCTATTCTATTAGATAATAGTTTAAAGCAGGCTGAAAGTAAAGCAGAATAAGCCTTAAGGCACATTTAGCAGAATAAGCTTTAAGGCACATTAAGCAGAATGTGCCTTAAGACACATTCTGCTTTACTTTCAACCTGCTTTAAGTGGTCATCTATATTCAAAACTATAACAGGCTATAGGGTAATGGTTTAAGCTACCATCTGTCTTCCATATTCCATACTGAAAACAAGTTATGGGGTAAAGAGTTACTACAACTGTTTGCTTAATGCAGGATCATACAGATCTAATAGTAGTCTCTTGCATTATCTTTGTTAAGCAATTGCCTGTCTTCATCAAATCTACTTTAATGAGAGATTTCTGCTTTACTTTCAGCCTGCAGTTAGCAGCTATTTGTCTTAAAACTGGTTACATTTTATCTTTTTTCTTTGTTTTGATATACGTCTGAATTCTTCCAACTTTGGGCTTACTGGGTCCCAGATAGCGGGAAGCGGATACAGAAGAAACGGGGCAATGTCCCAATCTTTTTTAATAGCTCTGATTCTTTTGCATGCCTAGTGTATAACACAGATACATGGGACCTCGGTTTAACCCTTTAAACCCTAGTCCCGCATATAGGCGTCCTTTTCAAACATTGTACATAAGAATAGTACACTTGTCCTGTGCAAACAGTGAAGACCCAGATCAGAGGGCTCCGAAAGGAGCCCTCTGATCAGGGTCTTTACTGTTTGTCATAATGCCAAACATTGACAAAAACAACCCTTAAAAGTCAGAAATGGACTAGACAAAAATCGAAACTGGAATTTTCCATTTAAAGTTTCAGGGAGGAAAGAGTTAAAGTCTCATTCGAAGGACATGACCTGGTGGGAAATGAACTCATGACTCTTGAAATAGCAGTCCATCGCATTATCACTAGACCACAGTCCACTGGTTTATCATTCCTTATTAACCCATTACCCCTTAAAAACGCCTTTTTACACCTCTTTTTTATTCCTCCACTGAAATAAATAGTTCCAATTTATACAGCCAAGAATATGTACCAGAAGAAATATTTTCTATATCCTAGCAGATGGTAGCTTAAAGCAGGCTGAAAGTAAAGCAGAATGTGCCTTAAGGCACATTCTGCTTTACTTTCAACCTGCTTTAAGTGGTCACCTGTTTTCAAAGCTAGAAATAGGCTAAGAGGTAATGGGTTAACAAGGGTTCAAAAATATTTCTTTATGAAACATGGGAGTTCGTAAGCAATTTATTTCGATCTTCGAAAGCAAAGTTAAATGCTATAGTCCACTGCATGGCTTACCAAATGAAGCAAGGGGGGTAACTGTTCTGGGTCAGGATGACACATCTGTAGTTTGACCTGTTTACCTGCCCCTCTAAGAATTGACATTGCCTCCTGCAACAAGAACATGGTGTAATAAATGTTAAACATAATTTTAACAACCATAAGGAGAACTTTCAAACTTAAACATACATGTAGAAAAATGCATTGACATATCCATTGAAAGTCTTACTACAAAAATATTGCTTAAAATTGACATCTGCATTTAATTGGCTAATGAAACATTGAACCCTCCATCGTTTGTTTCTAAGTTTTGAAAAAGATAGGTGACTACATAAAACAGACTGAAAGTAGAGCAGAATGCACCTTAAGCTGCATTCTGCTTTACTTTCAGCCTGCTTAAAACTACAATCTGCTAGGATATGGAAAATATTCCTTATGGTGCCTTTTCATGACTATATAAAGTGAACTATTTTCTTCAGTGAAGGAATTAAGTGGTCACTTGTCTTCGAAACTAGAAACAATTTATTGGATATTTAGGGTGTACAATGATTCTGCAGTAACGACTTATTCAAAGGTTTTGCTTTACACATGATTGCCTTGAAACTCCTACAGTAAAACCGCTCTATTTCGACCACTAAAACAAAGGCTAATTGATTGTATAATAGACAGGAGACAGCTTAACCCTTTCCTCCCTGATAAATCAAATGGACAAGTCTAGTTTTCAATTAGTCTAGTCCATTTTTGACTTTTTAGGGTTTAGTTTTACAATATATGTCAAAATGACAAACAGTGTAGACTCTGATCAGAGGGCTCATTAAGGAGCCCTCTGATCAGGGTCAACACTGTTTGCATAGGACAAGTATACTCCACACATGTACGCTGTTTACAAATGACGCATATATGCGTAACTAGGGTTCAAAGAGTTAAAGCAAGGTAGCAGTAAAACAGAAAGCTCCTAAAGGAGCTTTCTGTTTTACTGTCACCTTGCTTTAAGCAGTAATTTGTCATAAACAATTAATAATTAACACAATTTTGTGGTTGTAGTAGAGAGGTTTCACTGTACTTACAGTTTGTGAGAGCCCCTTGACAGACTTGCTATTGACTGCCAGTATAACATCCCCAGGACATATCTGACTGTCAGCTGCTGGGCCGATAGGGAACACACGCTTAATCCTGACAATGTTCTCATCTGATGGAGTTGTATGAGGATCCTTTCCTCCTATAATACTGAAGCCAAGACCATAACTGCCTTTCTTCAGATCCACCATGTATGTGTTGTCTACCAAGAGAATAACAATATAATACAAGAAGGGTGTAAACTGTTTTCAACATTTTCTCAAACATTATCAAACCATTTTAAAAAAGTAAAGCAGATTACAACTTTAGGTACACTCTGCTTTACTTTCAACCTGCTTTAACCCTTTCCCCCATAGCAGCACATTTTAGCGCATTCAGTTTATTCTTGCCCTGAAGAAAATAGTTCCAATTTATACATTCATAAATATGTATAATACAAAATATTTTCTATATTCTAGCTAGGGATGTCAATGGATACCAAAATCACTATTCGGATATCCGTATGAGTATCCGGATAGTATTCGGATATTCGCATCCATTCAAATCACATGGAAAATACCGACGACATTTTTTGTTGTTGATTATTCAAAAGTAAATTAAATCTGCACGTATATAGTCTGCACGTATCAAATAATTTGTATATATACCGTAATAAAGTTTCTTTGTGGAACAATTACTTGTAAATCTTGTTTAATTTCATACCTATTACACGTCGATTCCTATTATTATGATAATTAGTTGCACGCGCTAGCTAATCATGTTAACCTTACATGTATTACACATGTGTAGTTTACCGTCGCTGTGTTTGTGCAGCTTCCGGGCCAGTATAAAACAGCCATTAAACTTCAAACAATGAACTTGTTAACTTAGTCTACTTTTTTGTGAAATACGTGCAGATTTAATTTACCAATCTTTATAATCGGATATAAAAGGGTCTAGCATCACTCTTGTTTTAGAATTGGGACTTGATATGTTTAGGCCTTTAATAACTTGTTGTCGAATTGCTTATGAAATTACGTAATATGGCTGTAAGCTTTCACACAGAGGAGTGACACCTCCGAGAATTCATCAGAACTTAAAACAATATCAACTGAAATTGGACAAGAAAAATAATAATAAACGACATAGATCTACTTATTTTAACATTTTACTGACATATCTATCAAATTATCTTAAATAGTTCAAAAACTAAAGTTTTATAAGCATAACCCAATTAGCACTAAGTCAAGCTCCTAATACCTCATTAGTGACTTGTGATAATTGCCCCCAGACCATGCGACCCATGCAGCCCTGCTGATCCAGGCAAACTGTGATAGCCGTTATCAAAACAATGACCTTTAATCCGTGACAAGAACACCATAACAATTACACACATGTTGTTTTAACTGATGTCAAAGGCCAGTATAGGGCGATGTTTGCAAACTCCGAACACAATTTTACCGCTATGTTACAATAGGGGATCATGGGTAATTGCACTGGTTATGTAACAGTTTGATCGCTACCTGTATCTTCAGGCAGACAATGAAATAATCGTCAACGCTTGCGGTAGCATTGGAATTTGAATGGGTTGGTGTCGTAATTTAAATCAAATAAGTTGAAAAAAAGAGAAATTAAAAAAAAAAAGTTCGTCCAGAGCTATTCGGATACCGAATTAATATCCGGATATTCGGTGCTATCCGAATATCCGGATATCCGAATATCCGTTGACATCCCTAATTCTAGCAGATGATAGCTTAAAGCAGGCTGAAAGTAAAGCAGAATGCGCTTATAGCGCATTCTGCTTTACTTTCAACCTGCTTTAAGTGGTAACCTATATTCAATACTAGATTATGCTATGTGGGAAAGGGTTAATTGGCCACGTGTTTGCAAAACTATAAACTGGGTATGGAATAAAGGGTGAATACTACATGTATTTGTATGAGCATAATATACAATATATGATTTGATGGAGACAAACATTTTTTTTTTAAATTTTAAAATACTCCTCTCATCTGAAGTTAAAATAAGAAACAAATCTGCATCCAGTACAAGCGACACACCCTAAGTAAAACAATTAACTTACAATGTACATGTATGCACAATTACAATCCTGAAAGAGCAATCTTCATTACTTTAGGTGCATTTAGCAGGGACCTGCTATAAGATTTATTTCATGGTTCTTCAATATTAAACAACCAAAGTACACATGTTATGTTTTGACTGTTAGAACAAAGCCCACAACTGCTACATGTATTACCTTTGTTTACAAACTGTTCGTATATGTTAGGTAGTGGTGAAGTTTCGTCAACATGACTTTGAGATTCTTGTTGGATTGGATGCCCAGTTGGTAACTGGTCTGTCTGCCTGTCTGAACCAGTCCTGTTCCTTGCAGTTCTCTCTATTCTCAGTTTACAGAATGGTGGGGCAGTACACAGCATCTGTACAGCTTGTCTGTGTGTAAACCCAGTCAAACTCTGGTTATCCACCTCAAGAATACGATCACCTAAAATTGAAGAGCCATAATTTCTTACATCACGACAGGTTGCTACATTACCCTTTACCCTATAGCCTGTTTCTAGTTTTGAACACAGGTGACCACTTAAAGTAGGTTGAAAGTAAAGCGGAATGTGCCATAAGGGGCATTCTGCTTCACTTTCAACCTGCTTTATTACCTACTATCTGCTAGAATATATTTCTTATGATAAATATTCTTCACTGTATAAATTTGAACAATGTTCATCAATGGAGGAATCAATTTAAGGTGTTTAAAGGTGTATTTATGGGATAATGGGTTAATGCTTGTATTGTAATAGTTATAAATTTGCACTTTTTCTATAACTAGGGCTCCAAATAAGGGGAGTATTTCAAAAACTAAAATCTTTATTTCTGCATTAAACTATATGGTGTCAGTACTCATTAGAATGGTCTCTTCAAGACGATTCTAATCAAAAGTAACATCATAGAATTAATGCAGAAATGAGTGAGAAAATGTTGAAGTTGTTCAGTTTAACTCTGGCTTACCTGTGTGAATGTTTCCATCTAGATCTGCAGCACTGCCTGGTATAACAGACTTCACATATATACCTCCATGTTTCACACTTGTGTTAACTCCACCCTGCAAAATACAAATACAGACAATATTTCACGAGGATCAAAATTACAGGTATCACCAAAACATATCTTCCATATATCTCCATAATACTCTATCTTGTGACTATGGGTACTCATAAGTAAGAACTTAGATAAATTAAAGTAATTCCCCTTATTTGTAAAATAGTGAAACTAAATCAAACCAAGCATCATGTATACAGTGGAGAATCTGTTATTCTTTCCCAATAAAGGCGTTTATGCTAAAACTATTATTTGCAGTGCAAACAGTTTGGAGCCAGATCAGACGCCGGGTTACCCCGATCAGGCTCCAAACTGTTTGCCACCAAGATAAACAAGAATTATCAGAATGTCCAAAAGTTGTTCTTTTCTACATTTTAGTGCTTTGCGTTTGCGTACGTTTGCGTTTAAACGGGAAAGAATAACAGATTCTCCACTGTACCTGTAAAGTTAAATGACTGCACACTTGCAGGGCTAAAGTCCTGCATTTAGTTGTTCTGGTACATGTATATAGTTCTGCTAATTCATGGTCTTTTAAGGGGCTGTTTAAACTCATTACCACTTAAATACGTCTTTTTACGCCTTTAATTAATTCCTCTACTGAAGAAAAAAGTTCCAACTTATACTGTCACAAATGAAAATCATAAGAAATATTTTCTATATTCTAGCAGATGATATCTGAAAGCAGGCTGAAAGTAAAGCAGAATGCTCCTTCAGGCACATTCTGCTTTACTTTCAATCTGCTTTAACTCTTTGAACCCTAGTCACACATATAAGCGTTCTTTACAAACAGTATACCTGTGAGGAGCCCTCTGATCACGGTCTACACTGTTTGTCATTTTGAATTATATTGTAAAAATCAACCCTAAAAAGTCAACAAGAGCCGCATGCGGCCCTAAATCGCTCACCTGAGGACTATTGTGTTATATATTACTCAATGCAAAATGAAGTTTGTCATTGCATGTATGTGGACTTTTGCATGAAGAAGTAATTCGGAATCTGTTTGTCATTATTACTATTTGAGCAAAAGGGGAAAATATGGCAATGATATAAATAGTGCTAATAAAGGGTCACTTAAACAATATTCATTCAAAATATTATTGAATTCAGACAATGGTTTCAGAGAAGCAATTGTTTTTAAAAAAAATCAATTATAAGTCTATGTAAAACTGATAAGCCACGGGGCAGGGCCATTTTTGACCAAGGGGACATGATTTGAACAATTTTGGTAGAGGACAATAAGGCAAAGCTACAATGTAGATGCCAAATATAAAAGGTCTGGGGCTTACTGTTTCAGAGAAGAAGATTTTTAAAGGTTTTCCTATATAAGTCTATGTAAAACTGATAAGCCCCATGGCAGGGCCATTTTTGACCCTGGGGTCATGATTTGAACAGTTTTTGTAGAGGACCACAAAACAAAGCTAGATGCCATATATATTAGGTCTGGGCCTTACGGTTTCAGAGAAGAAGATTTTTAAAGGTTTTCCTATATAAGTCTATGTAAAACTTATGATGTAAGTAGGGAAATTGACCACGCCCTCTGGCGGCCATGTTTTTTGACGGATCAAAATTCTTTGAACAATTTTGAAAGTATATTAATTGAGAAACATTTTGGTGAAAACCAAATTGAAATCGGACCAGTCATTCTTGAGAAGATTTTTAAAAATATTGTGCATGGTTGCCATGGCAACAAGACCGATTGCCCCACCCACTTTTTTTAACAATTTTTAAAGCTCACAACTACAGTATGTATTTGACCAGGTTTGGTTAAAATTGGGCCATTGGTTTCAGAGAAACCGACGTACGACGGACGGCGACCGATCTCAATAGCTCACCTTGAGCACTTTGTGCTCAGGTGAGCTAAAAATGGAATGGACTAAATAGAAAACTAGATTTGTCCATTTGAATTTTCAGGGAGGAAAGGGTTAAGTGGTCACCTGTTTTCAAAACTAAAAACCAGCTATGGGGTAATGGGTTAACAGAAACTTAACTATACAGAGCTGTTAGACTCACCGTGACATTAAGACCAAAGCTACCTCCATGTTTTTCCAAGAAAACTTCAAACACTCTTTCATCAGATATTGTTGAATCTTCACTGGCTTCTCTGGAAATTGAAAATATATTGATATACAAATTATATCAACTATCCTAACATGACACATGTTTTTGTCACAACAAAAATAGAGGAAACTCATTGTGATATATCTGAGATGTTTAACAACACTCTTCCCTCCACCACTCATATCGCTGTTAAATCATCATGAATAAATGATATGAAGTGACATAATGAATTCATTTATGCTTATGCTCCCAGAGGCATCCTTGCCAATGTACCGTATACATTATTCTTAACCCTTTCCCTTATAGAAGCGACTTTTAGCGCATTCATTTTATTCATCCGCCAAAGAAAATAGTTCCATTTTATACTGTCACGAATAATGTACCTTAAGAAGTATGTTCTATATACTAGCAGATAGTTACTTAAAGTAGGCTGAAAGAAAAGCAGAATGTGCCCATGGGCACATTCTGCTTTACTTTCAGCCTGCTTTATTAGGTCACATATCTTAAATACTAGAAACAGGCTATGGGTTAAAGGGTCAATGTTTTCTTAGTCCAAATTAGGTCAAGGTCAAACAGGCGATAGGTGTGTATTGGGAATGATCCCATTTGGCAACAATTGTATAAGTAGTAAAGCATGGTAGTAAGCGGTGTTGAAGCTAGACCAAACAATAAAATCAGGTTAACTTATGTACCCACAGACTGACAGGACAATCACAATATGCCTCCTGCATGGATAGATGCTTGGGGCATAATACAGTGGAGAATCGGTTATTCTTTCCCAATAAACGCGTTTATGCTAAAACTATTATTTGCAGTTTGCCACCAAGATAAACAAGAATTATCAGAATTGTCCAAAAGTTGTTCTTTTCTACGTTTTAGTGCTTTGCGTTTGCGTTTAAACGGGAAAGAATAACAGATTCTCCACTGTACAAACAAAATTTACAATGAAAACTAACATGTCCTCTAACCTTCATCTGCCATGCCTAACATTAGCACTTGCAAACAGGTAGGATCAAGATCAGATGCTCGGTATCTGAGAGTCTTACAAAGATCCAAACTGTTTGGCACTAGAATCAATGTTCTTTTCCCATACTCTATCTTTAAGAAGTAAATGTAGTCTACAATGTTTAAGCAGGTAATATCATGACACTCATATGGTTAATTTTATCTCATGACATCACGTTTCTGTCAGTGAAATAGGCAGAGTCAAATCCCATGTTCTTTACATGTAAATCTATCAGTCACCTGAGGGTATAAAGCATTTGAGTTGAGTCTGGGCAAAAACTCAAATCTGACCAATCAAATGTTTGAGAATGATCTCAGACTCAAATCAAATGCTTCATAAACCAGGGCTGCCATAAGTTGATCATGAAAAATCCTAAGATTTCCAAATTTTCTATTTTTCAAGCAAGATTACTGAACCCATTACCCCATAAATACACCCTTTTTACGCCTTTGATTTATTCCTCCATTGAACAAAATAATTGCAATTTATAAGTCATTAATATGGTTGATAAAAAATATTTTCTAAATTTAGCAGATGTTAGCTTAAAGCAGGCTGAAAGTATAGCAGACTACGCCTTAAGGCACATTCTGCTTTTACTTTCAACCTGCTTTATGTGTTCACCTATTTTCAAAACTAGAAACAGGCTAAGGGGTAATGGATTAAAGCAGGTTTTAAGTAAAGTAGAATATGCCTTATGGCACATTCTGCTTTATTTTCAATGTGATTTAAGCTACCATCTGCTATGATAAAAATCTGAAGATTTCGAAAAAATCTGGAGAAATGGTACAGTGGAGAATCTGTTATTCTTTCCCGTTTAAACGCAAACGTACGCAAACGCAAAGCACTAAAACGTAGAAAAGAACAACTTTTGGACAATTCTGATAATTCTTGTTTATCTTGGTTGCAAACAGTTTGGAGCCTGATCAGACGCCGGGTTACCCGGCGTCTGATCTGGCTCCAAACTGTTTGCATTGCAAATAATAGTTTTAGCGTAAACGCGTTTATTGGGAAAGAATAACACATTCTCCACTGTAGCCCTGATATCCTTTGATTCTGGTATAAAACTGTAGCATACCTGTTGTCAGTTTCCAGTGGTTCTCTCACCATGTGTTTAGCAGGGACACTGGCCATGTGTTTGTTATCTATCACTCTTGTAACCACATCATCAAACTCACTGTCAGTGTCAGAATCATCACCATCAGGCTCACAATCATCTACATATTGTACACCTGAAATATTACCACAAACACTACAAAATGTGCACCTGAAATAGTACCACAAACACTACATAATGTGCACCTGAAATAGTACCAGAAACAATATATAAATATCATATGGCAGTTTGCGTGACATTCAAATTGTCAACCCGAGAAACAGAATGTCACCCGAGGTTAAGCCCATCTGTCTGTCCAATTATTTCTGTCCTTTATTAGACAGTCATCTGTCTTTAGAGATATCCGTTCTTATTAACCCTTTATCCCATCAATATGCCTTTAAGCACCTCTAATTTATTCCTCCACTGAAGAAAATAGTTCCTATTTATACAGCCATGAAAAATAATCAAAAGAAATAGTTTCTAAATCCTAGCAGATGATAGCTTAAAGCAGGCTGAAAGTAAAGCAGAATGCGCCTTATGGCGCATTCTGTTTTACTTTTAACCTGCTTTAAGTAGTTACCTATCATCAATACTAGAAACAGGCCATGGGGTAATGGGTTAAAGATTTGTGACTTGAAACAAGTTTGACTGTATTAAAGCTGGCCTCATCAGGTTGAAATAAATACCCTATCTTCATGTAATCTTTACTAATGTGACATTCTGAGATGTGACCTTATCAAATTAGTTCCTGCACGAATGAAATTGTCAATATTACCTACTCTGCCTAATAAGATCTGAACAAAATAACCTGCTATAAGCTACACTCTTGAATGATACTGCCAGTGCTTTCTGTGTATTATGTTAAGAATTTACTAGGTTGAGACTACTTTTCACAGCGGAGAAATAATTTGAGAGATGTAAAAGGAGTTTATATAGAGTAATGGGTTAACTCTTTGAACCCTAGTCCCGCATATAGGTGTCCTATACAAACAGTGAACATGTTAATAGTACACTTGTCCTATGCAACCAGTGAAGACCCAGATCAGAGGGCTCCGAAAGGAGCCCTCTGATCAGGGTCTTCACTGTTTGTCATAATGCCAAACATTGACAAAAACAACCCTTAAAAGTCAGAAATTGACTAGACTAAAATGGAAACTGGAATTGTCCATTTAAAGCTTTAGGGAGGAAAGAGTTAAGAGATAGATATTGCAACTTTGTCAATTTCAACAAAACTCAAATAATTCACAGCTGACATAGAAGGAGAAAAGGTAATACAGTGCTCCCTCCCTACAACGGCTTTCCGAACAATGATTCCCTCCTTACAACAACGCTTGTGGCTGTTCCCAAAACAAGACAATTATGTCAAAACTTTCACGGCTGCAATATCTTCTGCTTAAAATTGTCGTCTGCTGTTTTTCTCAAAATCACATAATGGATATTTTGACAGAAAAAACAAGAGGCCCATGCGGGCCTAAATATCGCTCACCTGGAAAAACCAACACAAGGGTCACATAACCCCTGGTATGGGATCACTTTTCACCCCAGAGACATAATTTTCATTGAAAAAATCTATTTTTAGCTTCTGTGACCTAGATATGCAACTGACCAGAACCATATTAACAATATTGGTTAATGGCTTCTAGAAGAATCATCATGCCAAATATCAAATCTCTTGCCATATTAGTTTCAGAGAAAAAGATGTTTAAAGATTTCACTATATAACTCCATGTAAATTTACGACCCCCGGGGCGGGGTCATTTTTTACCCAAGGGACATAATTTGAACAATCTTGATAGAGGACCTGTAGATGATGCTTTGTGCCAAATATCTAAGCTCAGGGTACTGTGGGTACTATTTTTAGCTCCTGTGACCTAGATATGCAACTGACCAGAACCATATTAACAATATTGGTTAAGGGCTTCTACAAGAATCATCATGCCAAATATCAAAGCTCTGGCAATATTGGTTTCAGAGAAAAAGATGTTTAAAGATTTCACTATATAACTTTATGTATATTTACGACCCCCGGGGCGGGGTCATTTTTTACCCCAGGGACATAATTTGAACAATCTTGATAGAGGACCTGAAGACGATGCTTTGTGCAAAATATCTAAGCTCAGGGTACTGTGGTTTCAGACAAGAAGATTTTTTAAGTTTTCATTGAAAAAATCTATTTTTAGCTCCTGTGACCTAGATATGCAATGGACCGGAAATGTTTGAACAACTTTGAAAGAGGACCATATAAGGATCATTCAGGCCAAGTTTGGTAAAAATCTATCCAGTAGTTTCGGAGGAGATGTCGTTTAAAGAAATTGTTGACGACGAACGGACGAACGAACAGACGAATGGACGAACGAATGACGACAGACAGAACGATCAAAATAGCTCACCTTGGCACTACGTGCCAGGTGAGCTAAAAATGATGAGTGAAAAACAGCTTGAATCCAGATCAAATGCGGCATTACGTGGCGTCTGATCTGGATTCAAGCTGTTTGCCAATGTAAGTAAAGTTCACTCCCTGTAACAACTCCCTCGAACAACACACAGAATCTTTGTCTCCCATTGGGTGTTGTTGTAGAGAGGGAGCGCTCAGTAAATTCCTGCTTTTATGCCAACTCAAAAGAACACTTAGTGATGGTGTCAAAGGAGCTATCTTCTTTGCTTTCATCTTGATAAAATGTTGCTTCAGTGGAGAATGTGTTATTCTTTCCCAATAAACGCGTTTACGCTAAAACTATTATTAACAGTAACCCGGCGTCTGATCAGGCTCCAAACTGTTTGCCACCAAGATAAACAAGAATTATCAGAATTGTCCAAAAGTTGTTCTTTTCTACATTTTAGTGCTTTGCGTTTGCGTATGTTTGCGTTTAAACAGGAAAGAATAACAGATTCTCCACTGTACCTTCTTCAACTAAAAGACTGATGGCTGTTTTTAAGCATGGTTAATGTATCTGGAGCTTCTGCTTTATTCCAATCTTACTTTAACCCTTTCCTCCTCAGCCTATATACAATTCACTTACATGTGTAAAATAATAAAATTATCAAATTGTGTTTTAGCTGGGATACTGCTTAAGGAAAGATGAAATTAAAGCAGAAAATTCCTTTAGGAGCTTTCTGCTTTGTTTTCATCTTGCTTTAACCTGACAATTGTATACACCATCATCAGTGAATGCTTATTTGCAAACAAAGGGGAAAATGCGTCCTATGGCATTTATGTGGCAGAAAAAGTTAAACAGCAACCTGCCTTAAAGACTAAAAACATGGCATCTTTTGAGCATTTGTGAAAGCATTACTACAGTAAAACCTCTCTATTACAACCACTAAAAAGAAGGCTAATTGACAGCATGACAATCAGGTGACATCTTAAAGCAAGGCGAACGTAAAACAGACAGCTCCTAAAGGGGCTGTCTGTTTTATGTTCAACTTTCTTTAAGCATTCACCTGCTTTAAACACATATAATGAACACAATTTAGTGGTCCTAATATAGAAGTTTTCTGTATACATTTTCACGTCCAAAAAATTGTCTGCTTAAAACCACTAATAATAAGGCTAATTGACAGCATGAGAAGAAGGTGATACCTTGAAGCAAGGTGAACATAAAACAGACAGAGCTGTCAGTTTTACATTCACCTTGACAGGGCTCCAGATAAAAGGTAGTTATTTCAACAAATCAAACATTTTCTCACTCATTTCAGCACCAAATACTATGGTGTTACTACTCATTAGAATCGTCTCTTCGAGACGATTCTAATGAGTAGTGACACCATAGGGTTTAATTCAGAAATAAAGATTTTAGTTTTTGAAAAACTACCCTTATCTGGTGCTCTGCCTTGCTTTAAGCAGTCACCTGCCTTAAACACCTGCTAACTAACACCATTTAGTGGTCGTAGTAGAGAGGCTTTACTGTATATTGTATTGAAAAGTTCAAAACTCTGTGAATCATGTTAAATGTTTACCTGTTTGTTTATCATAGGTTATATCTGAGACATCCGGGTCACTGTGAAGCGAGTCCACCTGTGACAACGTGGAATGTAAATCAATATTTGCAGCGTTAAATCCCTCGTGGTCCTCAATCATGTCAGTACCATTTGGAATGATCACATCTGCAGCTAATTTTTTTGGTATATTTTGTGTTGCTGGAGTTTCCTCCTTTACTATCAAGCTCTCCTCTACACTGTTACGGCTATGTACAGAAGCGTTACACACTGTAATAACAGGCATGGAGGACGAGTCATCAGCGCCTCTAGATGGGCTATCTTCCCGAGTCTCTAATTCAGTATCGTCACTTAAATCACTAAGTGATCGTCGTAGCTTTTCAGCTTTAACACTATGTGTATCAGGTTTTTTAATAGATCCAGGGGGTTTCACTTGGGAAATTAATAGTCTCACTTTGTGTTGAGTTTCTTTGATTAAATTCACGGCATCGTGATGGGGAATTCCTTGTAGACCATGACCTTCTATTGCAAGTATTCGATCACCAGGTTTTAAGCGGCCATCATCATATGCAGGTCCATCGAGAAGGACAGACTTTACAAATACTCCATAATCATGTTTCCCCGGGCTGTCACCACCCACTATGGTGATGCCGATACCATGGGATTTAGTTTTTTGTAGAACAACTTCAAAGATTTCTGGCTCACAAAGACTGTTCTCTGGGGAAAGTAGCTCATCCTTACAGCGCTGATTGAGAGATTCTGTGAATTAAGAAAATATGTTACATGATGCAGTCTTCTAAATGATGTTAAGAAATCACTCAGTGCAGTAGATAACAGCTTAACCCTTTCCTCCCTGAAACCTACAATGGACAATTCTATTTTTCAATTTAGTCTAGTCCATTTTTTACATTTTAGGGTTGATTGTCACAATATATGTCAAAATAACAAATAGTGTAAACCCTGATCAGAGGGCTCCTTACACTGTTTGCATAGGACAAGTGTACTCCTCACAGGTACATTGTTTGCAAATGACGCATATATGCGTGACTAGGGTTCAAAGAGTTCATTGGGTTAGTTCACAATGTTTGCGTAGGACAAGTGTACTCCTCACAGATACACTGTTTACAAATGATGCATATATGCGTGACTAGGGTTCAAAGAGTTAAAGAAAGGTACCAATAATGCAGAAAGCTCCTATAGGAGTTTTCTGCATTACATATTGATAAAATGTGGCAAATAATGCATGAATCATTTTGTGCTGGATACATGCACAGCTATTTACCCATTATTCCATAAATATGCCTTTTTACATCTTTAATTTATTTATCCACTGAAGAAAATAGTTCCACTTCATTCAGTCAGGAATATGCAACATAAAAATTATTTTCATTATTCTTACAGATAATAGCTTAAGGCAGGCACATTCTGCTTTACTTTCAACCTGCTTAAAGTGGTCACCTGCCTTCAAAACTAGAAACAGGCTATTGGATAAAGGGTTAAAAATTAACAATTCACTCATTCACCCCTGAAACTTCAAATGAACAGTTCTAGTTACAGGTACGCTGTTTGTAAATAATGCATACATACACACTACTAGAGGTTGACAGGTTTAGCAATGTTTTATTAGTTTGACTTACTGCTAATTGTTTCGTTTCCAGTAGGGGGATAGAGAGTCTGGTCGACGGAATGAGTGCTTGTGTCTGAAAGAAAAAATTCCAACATAACACAGGGCTCCAGATAAGAGGTAGTTTTTTCAATAAATCCAAAATTTTCTCACTCTTTTTAGCACCAAAATCTATGGTGTTACTACTCATTAGAATCATCTCGAAGAGACGATTCTAATGAGTAGTGACACCATAGGGTTTAATTCAGAAATAAAGATTTTAGTTTTTGAAAAACTACCCTTATCTGGTGCTCTGATAACAGTTATATGACTTGTGTAATAACTCAATACAAGTACAAGACAGTTGATGCTCAATTTTCAAAGTTTTTTGTTCACCATGGATGCACACAAATCAAGGACTTTATCACAAGCAAATCATTCAAGAATCTGAATAATTAAGAATTCAGTGGGTAGTTAGTTAATTCATTCATTTATCTTGACTAAAACACTTAACCCATTACCCAATAAATACGTCTGTTTTTTGCCTTTAACCTATTCATCCACCATAGAAAATAGTTAAAATTTATACAATAATGTATATGCATCTTTATCCAACCAAATTGTAGCTTAATGCAGGCTAAAAATAAAGCAGAATGTGTCTAAAGATGTATTCTGCTTTACTTGAAACCTGCTTTAAGTGGTCACCTATCTTCAATACTAGAAACATGCTATGGGGTAGTGGGTTAAAAAAGGAGCATGCATGCGCTTACAGTCTTATCAATAGCTATGATAACTCTTTGCATGCTACAGTGGAGAATCTGTTATTCTTTCCCAATAAACGCGTTTTATGCTAAAACTATTATTTGCAGTGCAAACAGTTTGGAGCCAGATCAGACGCCGGGTAACCCGGCGTCTGATCAGGCTCCAAACTGTTTGCCACCAAGATAAACAAGAATTATCAGAATTGTCCAAAAGTTGTTCTTTTCTACGTTTTAGTGCTTTGCGTTTGCGTACGTTTGCGTTTAAACGGGAAAGAATAACAGATTCTCCACTGTAGCAACGAAATCATTGATCATCTTTGCAAACAGTTTGGACCCAGATAAGACTGGCCTTGATCTACACTGTTTGACACCCACATGCATCTAAAGCATTTTTGTAGCTGTATTATATATCCTGTCTGGTAGTGTAGACCAAACTCAGATACAGAGCCTGGAATGAGTTGGGTTGTTTTTTGACAACGGTGCTTGGTCTGTACAATGTTGCAATACAACAAGGCAGGCTTTCTCATGGCACGGCTAATGTTTTAACCCTTTAACCCCTAGTCCCGCATATTGGCGTCCTCTTCAAACAGTGTACATGTGAATAGTACACTTGTCCTGTGCAAACAGTGAAGACCCAGATCAGAGGGCTCCTAAAGGAGCCCTCTGATCAGGGTCTTTACTGTTTGTCACAATGCCAAATATTGACAAAAACAACCCTTAAAAGTCAGAAATGGACTAGACTAAGATGGAAACTGGAATTGTCCATTTAAAGTTTCAGGGAGGAAAGAGTTAACATGCTGCTGAAGAAAGTCTGACTGGCAAATGCAAACAATTACAACTAATTCCAAGACAAATATTTACTGATGTTTTAGGCAGACAAGTAAGCAAGCTCAATACTTGGAATGAAGTAAGAGGGGGAAATGCACATTGTATACAGTAGAGAAAACGTTATTCTTTCCAGTTTAAATGCAAACGAAACGCAAACGCAGTGCACTAAAATGTAGAAAATGAAAACTTTTGGACATTTTCATTTTAATCTCAGTGGCAAACAGTTTGGAGCCTGATCAGATGCCAGGTTACCCGGCGTCTGATCTGGCTCTAAACTGTTTGCAATGGAAATAATAGATTTAGCTCAAATGTGTTTAATGGGAAAGAATAACGTTTTCCCCACTGTAACATACATGTATAATGCACATGTTCATTCATCAAAACATGCAGATTTAAAAAGTACATGCACTTCCATCATTACACAGTAACTGTAAACCTCTGGTACATAGTCAAACCCTCACAGTCTGTTTCTAGTTTTAAAAAAGATGACCACTTAATGCAAGTTAAAGGTAAAGCAGAATGTGCCTTATGGCACATTCTGCTTTAACTTTAGCCTGTTTTAAGCTAACATCTGCTAGAACCTTATGGAGTATATACTTATTTAGGGCTGTATAAACTGAAACCATTTTCCTACAATGGAGCAAAATTCAAAGGCGTAAAAAAGCATTATATGTGGGGTAATGGGTTAAAGACTGAAAATGAGACCTTCCGAGTGTTGTTGAAGAGAGGTTATACTGTAGCATCATAAACACGAGGGCTCCAGATAAGAGGGAGTAAACTGAACAAATTCAATATGTTCTCTCTCATTTCAACAACAAATCCTATGGTGTCACTACTCATTAGAATCGTCTCGAAGAGACGATTCAAATGAGTAGTGACACCATAGGGTTAAATTCAGAAATAAATATTTCAGTTTTTTAAATTCTCCCCTTATCTGGAAACCTAATAAACAGAGTCATGCAAACCTATAACATAAGCCTGACTGGCAGCGTATGCTGGGATTGATTCAACACTGGGCATGTCTGCTGCAGCCTCTGGAGTAGGCTCCGTGTCTATTTCACCTGTCGTGTTGTAGCGTGCAACATGCCGTATAGGTAACGTGTTAGTATCTCGCAGGGCCGTCGGCAGCTCAATCATGCTTACACTGGCGTCCGGGTGATAAGGTGGGGGACTGTTTTAACATGCAGAAAAATGACATAATGAAAATATGCATCCATCACATACATAACTATTTAGGTATGACATTTTTAACGCTTCTCATGTTGGTAAGTGTATATAAAGGATTTTTGCAGTTGGGATTCAGGCTAAACTCTGCATTGGTATTCAAACTGTTTCATACTCAGATGGTACAATGTACTTTTGTAGCTTTAACCCATTACTCCACAGCCTGTTTCTTGTTTGACGACAGGTAACCACTTAAAGCAGGTTGAAAAGTAAAGCCGAATCTACCTTAAGATACATTCTGCTTTACTTTCAGCCTTATTTAAACTACAATTTGCTTGGATAAAGAACATGTTTCTTATGGCAAGTATTCATGATTGCATAAGTTGGAACCATTTTCTTAAGTGGATGAATCAATTAAAGGTGTTAAAATCTATGGAGTAAGGGGTTAAGGATGGAACATTTATTTTCAGATAAATCAAAGACTTATAGTTTTGTCGAGAAGACAATTTATATAGTATCCCGTATCTTTTTTTTTAAAACAACAACAATTATTCAAGAATGAATAATTTGAGTAAACATGAAAGCTTTATACAAGATTAGTCCACTGTTTTTATTTTGAAGATTTAAAGAATACAATTGCATACACTATCCTTCTTGTCCCAAACCCAAATACTACATGCTTACCAATCCTTCAATGAAGGTACATAGCTCACAGGACAGGTGACTGTATGATGCAGGACAATAGTAATACAGAAAGCTCCTAAAGGAGCTTCCTGTTTTACTAATTTAACCCTTTTCCCAATAGACGCGCCTTTTAGCGAATATGATTATACCTCCGCTGAAGAAAATAGTTCCAATTTAATCAGTAAATAAAATGTATTATAGGGAAAATTTTCTATATTCTAGCACATGATAGCTTAAAGCAGGCTGAAAGTAAAGCAGAATGCGCCTTAAGGCGCATTCTGCTTTACTTTCAACCTGCTTTAAGTAGTCACCGATCTTAAATACGAGAAATAGGCTATCAGGTAAAGGGTTAATATTGTCCAGCCTTAACTCTTTCCTCCCTAAAACTTTAAATGGACAATTCCAGTTGCCATTTTAGTCTAGTCCATTTCTGACTTTTAAGTGTTGTTTTTGTCAATGTTTGGCATTATGACAAATAGTGAAGACCCTGATCAGAGGGCTCCTTTCGGAGCCCTCTGATCTGGGTCTCCACTGTTTGCATAGGACAAGTGTACTATTCACATGTACACTGTTTGAAAAGGATGCCTATATGCGGGACTATATTCATGTTTATCTTGGTGGCAAACAGTTTGGAGCCTGATCAGACGCCGGGTTACCCGGCGTCTGATCTGGCTCCAAACTGTTTGCACTGCAAATAATAGTTTTAGCGTAAACGCGTTTATTGGGAAAGAATAACGTTTTCTCCACTGTATATACACAAAATGTGAAGAAAGCAAACCCTAAACAGCCACACTACCAATGAAATTATACCGTAAGTACCTGACTGCCTACATTTTCATATCAAATATGTTTAATACAGCTATAAAAAGAACTAGACCAATATGATATAGAACTAAAATACATGTACTTGTATTTGACATTTCATAATTATAACCTTTCCCCTAAACATTGTAATTGTAAACCCTTATCCCTATAGACTGCACTCAATAAACGCTTATGACCTTGTGACAGCCTTGACAACATATTCTGCATCCTTTCTATATCCTCAGGGCTGCCATAAAGAGATAAAAAAAAATCCTAAGATTTCAAAATTTTCAATTTTTCAAGCGTGATTTTCCGAATTATACCTTTAACCCATAGTCTGCTTCTAGTTTTGAAGACACATGATGCTTAAAGCAGGTTGAAAGTAAAGCAGAATGCGCCTTAAGGCGCATTCTGCTTTACTTTCAGCCTACTTTAAGCTACCATGTACTAGAAAAAAATCCGAAGATTTAGGAAAAATCCGGAGAAATGGCAGCCCTGTATCCTAATTAGATAAAGGTCAAGGTAGACATGGACGAACTGGGAATAGACCATGTCAACAATTGTACAAGTATCAAAGCAATGTAGCAAGCAGTGTTGACGCTAGACGAAAAGGTAAAATCTGGTTAACCGAAATAAAGCCTATCTAAAATATTCTCAGTCCCAATAAGGTCAAGGTCAAATCAAACTTGGGCAGATTGGGATGGGTCAAGACAGCAATTGTATACATATACAAACATTTTAGTAGGCGGTGTTGCTGTTGGATGGTAAAATTTGGTAAACCTTATACACACGCACACATGCTCGGACAGGACAATCATTATATGCCTCCCTTATCAGTCACATATAGATGCCAGGGGATGCCAGGGGCATAATAATTAAATGTTAAGATTATTATATGTATTAAAAAAAAGTAATATTAATATGATAATACAAAAAAGTAAATGCAAACCTTGCCCCATAAATATATAACTTACCAGAAACTTAACATGAAATTTACAAAAAAATAATGTTTGAATAAACAGAAAATTTAGAGATGTATTAAAACATGACAAATTTAATATAAAAAGCCAGATATGACTTTATATTACATTTACTTCTAACTGCAGTTTAAGCTATATAAAACTGAATTAGAAAACAAAAGTTTAACCCTTAGCCTGCCACTCACGACTATAGCTCCATATGCAACAGCTTGGATCCAGATGAGACGCCGAGTAACTCGGCGTCTCATCCGGATCCAAGCTGTTTGACACTCGGACAGCATTTTCAGTAATTTTGAGCAACTTTGAAGCACTTTGAAACTTGAAGCAGACGAGAAATATAGCAGACGACAATTTATTTGGCGGGCTAAGGGTTAATACAATGACGAATTCTCAAACATTTAACATTGATGTTCTTACATTAACACTTTACTCCAGTCTGTTTCTAGTTTTTGAAGATAGGTGACCACTTAAAGTATGTTGAAAGAAAAGCAGAATGCCCCTTAAGAAGCACTCTGCTTTACTTTCAGCTTGCTTTAAGCTATCATCTGCTAGGATATAGAAAATATTTTTTATGATGCATATTACTCATGACTGCATTAAGTTGAACTATTTTCTTCAGTGAAGGAACATTTTATGTGCGTTAAAAGGTGTTTCTATGGAGTAATGGGTTAAACATTCTTTCAGTCATTCAACAACATACCCCCTACTAATATTCAGAAAATTTTAGGAAATTACAAATTACCGTTTTCTGCAACATGATGACATAAATGTTTTAAATCCCAACATTTTCACACTATCAAATTAACACAACCAACATCAGAAAATGCACTGTAACAACCCCTATTTCATATGACGTGTTTTAAACTACTTTTTTTTTAAACACCATCTATCATCAGCAAGGCTAGGCCTATAAACACGATATCAGTGTGAAATCCTATCTTCTAACTGACTGTGGTATAGTCAAGGACTCGAGACACGACCTGTCACATTACCTAAACTGATCACTATTGACGTTATGTACTTAGCACTGAAAACCAAACAGAACTGGATAACACCTTACTTAGCGCAGGTGGAAGCTTAATGCAGGACAAAGGTAATGCAGAAAGTACTTATAGGAGCTTTCTGCATTACCTTTGTCCTGCTTTAAGTTGATATCTTTTCTGTTGGATTACTAAATTATCCTCTTTTGAGCAGGTGATTAACTTAAGTTTTATTGTAGGCCCTTACTAAATGTTTCATTATACTAGTATCATAGTACTCCCTGTTAAAGGCAGGAACCAGCTTTAAAGCAGGATGAAAGTAATGCAGAAAGCTCATACAGGAGCTTCAAGTATTAATTTGATCCTATATGAAGTAGTTATCTGTATTAGAGAGTTCTATGCTGCATTGCACTCAGGTTTAACTCTTTAGGCAAGTTCATGGCAATTTGTAGTCAATACGACCAAAGGCATAATTAAGTGTTATTATAAAAATAATCAGTATAGATTGATCAATGTCGGCAGAAATCAATTATCTGTCTGTCAACTTACAATAAAGCAATGATAAAACTATAGAAAGTAACAATCAAATAGATTTTAACCCTTGTCTTGTTAAGGATTGACTTGACTGATCTTTACTAGCAGTTTGGATCCAACTCAGCTCAATGCCAAGTAACATGATATCTGAACAGGACTACAGGTAGCCACACTGGTATTGAAGTTTATTCATGTTAAAAACACAAATAAAATTGAATTTGAAATTTTGCAACCCAAAATTTTGAAACAGACAATCATAAAGGCAAACTTAAGGGTTGAACATAATTAGTATACAGGACAGACAAAACACAAGATCTAAACAGTAGTATACAGGACAGACAAAACACAAGATCTAAACAGTATGTAGATTGCATAAGCTCTAAGGCATTTGTTACATTGTAAACTTGCAAATTTGAATGATGACATACTTCTATATTATAACAAACCAACAATGTATACTTCTAGTTCTTATTAGCTTAACCCGTTACCCCATAAATACGCCTTTTTACACCTTTGATTCATTCTTACACTAAAGAAAATAGTTCAAATTTATATAGTTGTGAATATGGACAATAAGAAATAATTTCTATATCTTGAAAGATAATAGCTAAAAGCAGGCTGAAAGTAAAGCAGAATGCGCCTTAAGGCACATTCTGCTTTACTTTCAACCTGCTTTTAGTGATCACCTTTATTCAATACTAGAAACAGGCTATGGGGTAAAGGGTTAAATTCTTTCCTCAAGCAGGTAACCTAATGTTTCACTAGTAGCTTTGAGTCTAATAATATACAGTAAAACTTCTCTTTTACGACCACTTAAACAAAGTCTAATTGATTGTATTACAGACAGGTAACAGCTGAAAGCAAGGTGACAGTAAAACAGACAGGTGCATTCATCTTTACTTCCAACCTGCTTTTAGTGGACTACTATCTTCAATTCTAGAAACAGGCTATGGAATAATTGGTTAAGAAGTCTGGAGTTCCATTACTTCAAAAGATATATTAACTCTTTCCTCCCTGAAACATTAAATGGACCATTCCGGTTTCCATTTTAGTCTAGTCCATTACTGACTTTTAAGGGTTGTTTTTGCCTATGTTTGGCATTATGACAAACAGTGAAGACCCAGATCAGAGGACTCCGACAGGAGCCCTCTGATCTGGGTCTTCACTGTTTGCACAAGACAAGTATACTAATCACATGTACACTGTTTGAAAAGGACGCCTATATGCGGGACTAGGGTTCAAAGGGTTAACATGCAACCATGCTGTAATGCAGTAAGACAAGACATTAATTGAATGCATTAGAAGGCTACATGCTTACACTAAAATCAATTCAAAAACAGAACAGCAGTCATCATCATGTTTGGCTAAAAGTCTGCTGTGTTAACTCTTTCCTCCACATAACAGCTATAGGACGATTTCACCTACTCCTCTACATTACCATCAAACATGATTACAGTAGAACCTCTCTATTACAACCACTAAGTTGTGTCGAATATTAGCTGTTTAAAACAGGTGACTGCTTAGAGCAAGGTGAAAGTGAAACAGAAAGCTCCTACAGGAGCTTTCTGTTTCACTTTCACATTGCTTTTAGCTGTCACCTGTCCTTTATACGGGCAGTTTGCTTTCTTTTTAGTGTCGTAATAGAGAGGTTCTACTGTATTTGCTAATGATGTTGAATATAGGTAAAAGTTTCAAGCTTTGTGCTTTACTTTTATCTTGCTTTAAGCAGCCACTGGGTTTAAACATGTTTGTATGCAGACCTGTGAACTCTACACTATGGCTATATAAGAATGGTTTAAGGAGAGTTATAAAGAACACATGTTCAGTTTTAATGAGACAATTATTCAATTGTCATTCCATGGGTAGCCTTTAACAGCACTCTCAATCAATATAGACTTTGGCCTAAAAGCATTTTGCTGATCAGTTTTGCAACATGCTATTTGCTATTCCATTCTGACCTAACATCACACCTATTGGCTGTAATATTTGACCTGTCAAACTGCCCAAGAATGTTCAGGTCATTTGACCGTCCTTCATATCAAAATAAATGTCATCAGCTAGAGATTTATAAGCTGTAGGGTGTATCTGAACTATTCTCCTCAAACTTTGAAGGAATACGGTAAAACCTCTCTTTTACAACCACTAATATAACAACCACTAAAGAGAAGGATAATTGATTGTATAAATGACAGGTGACAGCTTAAAGCAAGATGACAGTAAAACAGAAAGCTCCTGAAGGAGCTTTTTGTTTTACTGTCACCTTGATTTAAGCTGTCACCTGTCTTTATACAATCAATAAGCCTTTTTAGGTGGTCGTAATAGAGAGGTTTTACTGTATGTAAGACTGTTGTAAGTAAATATTGAAAATCTTGGTATTTACTACAGTGTTGCAGATAACCTGGTATATGATGACCACTTCCCTGTTTGTGGGTTTAGCATAAATCATAGGTGACACATATAGTATTAATGAGGGATGATTCTGTTCAAGAGTTTAATAAATGATATCTTTTATACAATAATTTAGCCTTTGTTTAGGTGGTTGTAAAAGAGAGGTTTTACTGTACTGATGATAAACTGCAAGACTGTTGTAAATGAATATTGAAAATCTTGGTATTTACTACAGTGTTGTTGTAGATAACCTGGTATATGATGACCACTTCCCTGTTTGTGGGTTTAGCATAAATCATGGGTGACACATATAGTATTAATGAGGGATGATCATGATTTTGTTCAAGAGGTTTACGGATAATAAATGATATCTGCTTAATTGACAAGTTTTAATTCCTTGCCCATATTTTTTCAGTATAATAATACTTGTACTCACTTCCTGTAAGCAGCTGGCTTTTTCTGTGGGATGTGATCTGTGGCATTGAAGCCAACTGGACTCTCCATTTCTACATCTTCAACATCCTGTAACAGAAAAAATAAAATTGGTAAAAAATTTTAATTTTGATTTACATACGGTAAGCACTAAAGTATACAACAAAGTATATTTGACACATGTCTGTGAATACCTAAATCTTTAAATTAATCTAATTTTTTTCTTCAGTGATCCAAAGTTTTCCTTAAAAATAATTGAACATGCTTCCAAACAGGTTCATAAATACATGTGCCCTGATTGGAAAGTCTTTCTTAAAAATAATTCAACGTGCTTCCAAACAGGTTTGTGAATACATGTGCCCTGATTGAAAAATAATTTACCCAATGTAATGATTAGTCAATGATCTCCTCCTACTAGCTTAAACTGATAATACTTGAAAGCAGTGTGCACCCAAATGAGAAAACTTTTGAGACCAGGGTCTGCACTGTTTTCTTAAAGGCTCTTTTTCTCTTTACAATGAAAACACTTAATTGAGTATATTATCAAGTGAAATAGATCATAATTATAATAGATGTTCATAGTAGGCAGAGCTTTATATGCGGGTTTCATCAGAAGAAGGGTAAAGAAAACAAACATTTATCCTATGCAAACAGTGTAGACCCTTATCAGAAGGTTCCTTAAGGTGCTATACCTGAGGTGTAGCTTGCTCCTCTGTGACTGTATGATCGTCCTCTGAGTGACCACTCTCCATGTCCTCTGTATCCCCTATACTGACGTGATCTGATCCTCCAAAATCTACAATATACATAATAATATAGAATATCTAGCCTGTGACTGTGTGATCATCCTCTGAGTGACAACTCTCCATGTCCTCTGTATCCCCTATACTGACGTGATCTGATCCTCCAAAATCTACAATATACACCAGTCTGCAATGAGCAATGCTCTCAACAGCACTCTTATTATATATTAAAGTTAACCTTTTCTTATTACATCAGACTGTTCTATAGACAATGGATTTTCAATCCACTGGATAATTAACATTGAACCTTTTGCTCATTATGTATTCTTGACAGTGTCCATTTAATTTCTGAAATCAATCATGTTGCGATATAAGAATTTGAATAATCAAAATTAATCTATTACCTCATAAATACACTCTTTTAAAGCCTCTAATTTATTCCTCCACTGAAGAAAATAGTCCAACTTTATACAGACATGAGTATGTACCAAAGAAAAAAATGTCTTTATCCAAGCTTATTACAGCTTAAAGCAGGTTGAAAGTAAAGCAGAATGCGCCCTAAGGCACACTCTGCTTTACTTCCAACCTGCTTTAAGTGGTCACATATCTTCAATACTAGAAACAAGCTATAGGGTAATGGGTTAAAATACTCCCCTGATCTGAAGCAATGCTTTACCCATTACCGCATAGCCTGGTTCTAGAAATATTTCTGAGCGTACATACAGTCAAACCTGTGACCACCAAAAAGACAATAAATTTGTACTACTCATGACAAGTGGCAGCTGTATGCATTAAGTGGTCACCTGTGTTTACAGATCACCATGAATCTTCATTCAGTGGTCACTTAACACAGGTCTGACCGTATTAATGATTGTAAAAAGTGAAAGTATTTTCTTCAGAGGAGGAATAAATAAAAGGTTTGAAATAGCATATTCATTGGGGAATGGGTTAAGTACCCGCACACACTTTTCTAAGGGTACTGGCAGGGGCTTTGAAATCATACATTTCATACAATTTTATTTAATACTACATGAGTACCAACATTCCATATTTCTGACCAAACCAAGTGCATATAAGTCAATACAGGGTCATGATGAATGTTGAGACTGCAGTGATTGACAGGTAATTGATAGGTCACATACCTGGTACCTGGTCAGGTGGACCTGCCCTAGTCTTCATCTTCAGCTGGAAACTGTGCTGGGCTGTGCAGAACTTCAGCAAATACTGGCCTCTGTTAAAAGTAAAACCAGAAGTTGAAATACCTGATATAAATACACAGTTTATATTGAAATTTGGTCAAAATGTATTCAGAAGATGCACTGGCAATCTTTAAGACGTGTGGCAGAAATTTCGTCTCTCTCTCTTAGTCCATATCTTTATGAAAGTTCCTCTTTAATAGAGCTTTCTGTATGAAGTTTGTCCTGGGTTTCTAGTTTGAAGACAGGTTGCCACTTACAGCAGGTTGAAAGTAAAGCAGAATGCCTGCTCTAAGCTATTATCTGCCAGAATATAAAAAATATTTTTTATGATTCTTATTTGTAACAGTATAAATTGGAACTATTTTCTTCAGTTGAAGAATAAATTAAAGGCGTAAAAAGGCGTATTTATGGGGTAATGGGTTAAGGAGTAAACTGTCTCCAGGATCCATGCTTCTTCAGTTGATGACAGTTGATGACTTAAAGCATTTTGAAAGTAAGCAGAATGCGCCTGAAGGCCCATATTGCTTTACTTTCAGCATCCTTTAAGCTACCATCTGCTAGGATAAAAAGAAATATTTCTTTTGGTACATATTCATGAGTTATAAAGTGAAACTATTTTCTTCAATTGAGGAATAAATCCAAGATATACATGTGTAATGGGTTAAGAGTATTGTAACTGCTGCATATTTGGACAGCATGTAAATACTTGTTACTGTGCCAACAGAGATTGTAACAGTATAAAATTACTACAATTAATATAAAGAAATTTAATTCTTTATATCCATGTAAGACTCACTTTTTGTATGTTGTTGTATAGAAGTTCATCTTTATGGGCTTCAGCTGACCAAACTCTGGCCTGGGCTGTACACTGAAGCGACGCTTGTTGAAGGAGATCTTCTGGATGGCCGCCCAGGGATACTCATGGACAACGACTCTCTGATTCCCTGAGAAGTCGGCCAGTATCAGCTGGTTAACATTAACACCAACCCACACAACACTGCTAGTATCACCCTTTTTCTGCAATACAACATATACCAAATACAGACAAACTTGTATCAACCTATTACTTCATATATACAGTGCTCCCTCTCTACAACGGCCCTCCCAACAATGACTCCCTCCTTACAACGACCCTTATCGCAGTTCCCCAAACAAGACATTTATGTCCAAACTTTTCATGGCTGCAATACCGTCTGCTTAAAAGAGTCATTTGCTGTTTTTCTCAAAGTATGATAATGGACGTTTTGATGGAAAACAACTTAATGACAAGTGACAAACTGCTTGAATCCGCGTTATGTGGCGTCTGATCTGGACTCAAGCTGTTTGCAAATGTAAGCCAATTTACCTCCCTACAACAACTCCCTCCGAACAATGCACTCAATGTTTGTCTCCCATTGGGTGTCGTTGTAGAGAGGGAACGCTGTAATATACGCCTTTTCATGCTTTTAATTTATTCCTTCACTGGAAAAAATGTTTCCACCTTTTAGTCATGATTTTGCACACTAAGAAACAGTTTCCATATCCTAGCAGAGGGTATCTTAAAGAAGGCTGATAGTAAAGCAGAATGCTCAAGGCACATTCTGATCAGATACTATTTGACACTGATATTGACGATATTTCAATCAAAGCTGCATAAAAACTTAATTTAAATATTTTACATGCTTTTTATTTCAATTGTATAATAATTTAATTCCGCATGATAAGATGTTGAACTTGTTAAACAAATTAATAACATGTCTTTGACTAGTACTGCAAAACCAGTACATCCCCATGCATTAACCCATCACTCCATAAATACACCTTTTTGCACCTTAAATTTACTCCTCAACTAAAGAAAAAAGTTCCACTTAATATACACCTAGTCATGAATGTGCATCACCCTATGTTTTCTATATCTTTGCAGATGGTAACGAAAAGCAGGATGAAAGTTAGGCACATTCTGCTTTACTTTCAACCGGCTTTAATTAAGTGGCCACCTGTCTTCAAAACTAGAAACAGGCTATGAAATAATGGGTTATACTAAAATAGCAGAAATACAAAATATAATTTGAGCAAAGTCTGAGAGCTATAGTTTTCTCTCATGGTAAGACTCATGTATGAAAAGTTTTAGACAGTTTACTTCTCGTCCTTTAAAAACTAAACATACCTTCAACAGTTTGTGAAAATGTATTCCATACTCCGAGAGTAGCTCCTGGACCAGCTGAAGAAGAAACAAACACAACAGATCAGTAAAACATTTAACAAGTTGTTGTCTCTTTAACATTGAAGTCTTATTTAAGAAATAATAAATTCATACCAGTGTTTTATCGTGCAATCGAACACTGGTAGGAGTTGAGATGCGTAGTAATTTAATCACTAGGCCTTTAGGCCGAGTGGATTAATTACAAGAATCTCAACGACTACCAGTGTTCGATTGTTAGATAAAACACTGGTATTAATTTATTATTTTGATTCTAACACATAATTTAACCTTAATTTGCACCGAAGCAACGGCGCTACATTTCTTGGCGTATGCATTTTCGAAGCCATACGACGTCACGTTAGAATGTTTTCCCGCCTGAGTGGTCTTTTGAAATTTCAAACACTGAAACGTTCTTTCTTTGTTTATATAGGAGTGTGCGCGAAGTGTGTTAGAATATATGTTTAACTGTGATACTGACATTTTCCATGTGTATCTGTAAGATAAGATACAAAAGTCTGTATCGTACTCCTTGTATCTTTAAACTATTTTACTGTTCGTTTTTTTCTCTGACATCCTTTTTGATAAGCATGATGTCATATTCAATTCCGTGTAATTTTTTGTGGCATAAACTAATTCTTAGTCTGCTTCAAGTATCAAATATTTTGGGACATAAAATGATTTAAATAAGTATATGGTTGTTAGTGGTGTATATTGAAGTCATATATAATGCATCACCATTTGGCTTTGCTACAAGGTGTTGTATTCCGCTCTCAACTTTCTAGGCGGTAACTACCGATTAGAACTGTGCCATAGGTGCTTGTCAGATTGGCTATTTCCCTCAAGAACATCCCCAGCCGAATACATTACCTTGTATCGCATTGCCAACTGGTAAAGTATATATATATATCAAGACAACCTACAAGTGGTAAAAGAGAAAACCCACTGTTTATCCTCTGATTCTATAAGCTAATTCTTACCCTAATGAACTCTGTTTCAGCATCCACCTCTGACAGCTTTGCACAATCCATATGGGCTTCTGGGGCGTGATCTCTTACGTAACCTGTACCTAACCTCTTCAGTATCCGCCCAGAGAAGTAGTGCTCAGGTATAAAGTAGTTCCGTCCCATTGTTTCCTTGTTGTAGTTACCATACTCTGCCTGCATGGCCAGTCCTGCCAGGGTTAGGGCAGTGTCTTCATTACACTGACAACGCTCCTCCAGAATGTCTCGTCGTAGCTGGAGGTACAGCTGGTGTCGGGTCACCTCATGCCTTAACACGGATAAAGGAAATACAATACAATAAGTAAATCGAACTGTCATTATAAATTCATAAAAGATATTTTAATTTAACTTCTGTCTCAGTTGTTTCTTAATCTAAAGAAAATAAAACGGACATTTTAATAGCATAACAGTAGTATTTCAAAGCAAGAAGTTATAATATAAATAAAAACTTAGCTAAAATAAAATTGAAAAATATCCAACAATATAAAACAAATTTTAGAAATATTGCGAAAAAAAGGACTGTGACAAGTACTATGAATATTTTTTCGATTCAGCTTTTACCAGTAACGTTAACAATAACATAAAAATATAATGACCAATGATACAAAATTCTACACAACCATCACCTCTACTATGTTAACAAGAAATATAATGTATGTTAATGCAGTGAACCTTACTATTATGACCACTAAAACAGGGCTAATTGATTCATGAAATACAGGTGACACCTTAAAGCAATGTGAACGTAGAACAGAAAGCTCCTAAAGGAGCTTTCTGTTTTACATTCACCTTGCTTTAAGCAGTCAGCTGCCTTAAACATCTGCTAATTAACATAGTTTAGTGATTGTAATAGAGAGGTTTTCCTGTATGTGCTATGTCTGATTTAGTTCCTCCCTTGAAGATGACATAGCTGATAAAACTAACCAACCTAAAATATCAGACTAAGAATAAAACAATTAACTTATAGTTCAAGTAATTCTACCAAAAATCCTTGACAATCATACTTTAGCTTATTTTTTTCTCAAATGAAACCAACTATCTTAAGAATTATAAATCATATTTATTCTCCATTTACTACTAAATCAAAATAACAGTCAACCCAATCTAGTTTTTGATGTAGAGTCAAACTACTGCTACATTACTTACATCAATTACTATCTTTTCCTTACTTTTACACTGAAACAAATAGTTAACCAACAAACATTTTTTCTCCTATTTCAGTTCAGTTCATTGTGTTTAAACCATTACACCAAATAATTGCCTTTTTACATCTTTAATTTATTGCTCTACTGATAAATATAGTTCAACTTATACATTCATACATATGAGCCATAAGAAGTATATTCTATATTCTAACAGATGGTACATGTAGCTTAAAGCAGACTGAAAGTAAAGTAGAATGTGAAATATGATGAATTCTGTTTTATTTTCAACCCTATTTAAGTGGTTGTCTGTGTTTAAACTAGAAAAAGGTGATGGGCTGTAAATGACCATTCGTGTGGGTGGGCTGTAAAACAAATCATTCATTTATTCATTGGGGGTAAATGTAATGGGATACCTAGAGCATCCCCAGAGAGAACAAATACGCTTCATTAACAATTCCCCTTATCAAAAGGCTTTTGTCTTTTCCTCATAGAAATGCTGTTTCATGCTTCTACTCTGTTCAGATTGGTGAGGTTTCTGCTTTAATCCATAACCCAATAGATACATGTATTTCAATGCCTTTAATTTATCCCTTCACTGAAGAAGATAGTTCCAATTGATAAAGTTATGAATATGGACTATAAGAATATTTTCTTTATTCTAGCAGATGGTAGCTTAAAGCAGGCTGAAAGTGAAGCAGAAAGCGTCTTAAGGCACATTCTGCTTTACTTTCAACCTGCTTTAAGTGGTTACCTGTCTTCAAAACTCTAAACAGGCTATGGAGTAATGGGCTAAGCAACCACCTGTCATCGATACTGAATTGAGACAATAGAAGGAAAATTGCAGAAAGCATAAACCCTGCATAAATATTGTCCAGAATTAAGCTGTCATTTTTTGAGTGGCCAATGTACACCGATTCTACTTCTATTTGAAATCTAGTAAATAAATTTATTGTTGACACATATGACATTGGAAGCACAATTTTAGAACAGTTACAGATGAAAGTTATATTGTTTGCAGACAACATTTTTACTGTTACTTTAACCTATAACCCCATAAATACGCCTTTTTACGCCGTTTAATTACTCATCCACTAAAGATAATAGATCCACTTTATACAATCACGGACATGTTAAAATAAGAAGTATTTTTTAAATTCTAGCAGATGATAGTTTAAAGCAGGCTGAAAGTAAAGCAGAATGCGCCTTAAGGCACATTCTGCTTTACTTTCAACCTGCTTTAAGTGGTTACCTGTCTTCAAAACTCTAAACAGGCTATGGAGTAATGGGTTAACCCTTTACTCCCTGAAACCTCAAATGGACAATTTTAGTTTTCAATTTAGTCTAGTCCATTTCTGACTTTTAAGGGTTGATTTTTACAATATACATGTATGTCAATATGACAAACAGTGTAGACCCTGATCAGAGGGCTCCTTAAGGACTGTTTGCATATGACAAGCGTACTCCTCACAGGTACGCTGTTTGCAAATGATGCATGTATGCGTGACTAGGGTTCAAAGAGTTAAAGCATACAGATGGATATCTCTTCAGGAGATGGAACTTACTTTATGGCAGCTAGGTTTTCTACGTAGAACTTGACCCTCAGATAAACAGTGAATGTGATTGGAGGGATTGTGGGCTTCCAACTGTCCTTCCAGTTGTCAGGGGCAACCTTGTGTAGCTTGGTGTCTCCATGAATGAAGAAATGTTCATTGTCTGTAACACAAACACAGGCAGTTATGTATTAAATCTAGCGAGACAAATTGAATCAAGTATATATTGCTTTATGAAATCAGACAAAAACTACATACTGACATAGAATGCCCACAAGCTGCAAGAATATTTCAGAAGCATATATACGAAAAATTAGTAAGTTCAACTGCCAATAAGTCTTTGAGAAATTGAAGTATATTAAAATGCACATCTGTAGTATATGAGGCAATATCCTGTAAAATTATAATCCGCTAGCTTGAAAACTGAAAATATAAATGAGAAAACAATGAAAACAGGGCTGCCATTTCTCCGGATTTTTCCTAAGTATTCGGATTTTTATCCTAGCAGATCGTAGCATAAAACAGACTGAAAGTAAAGCAGAATGCGCCTTAAGGCGCATTCTGCTTTACTTTCAGCCTGTTTTAAGCAGGCATGTGTCCTCAAAACAAGAAACAGACTATTGGGTAAAGGTACAATAAGTAAAATGGCGTCTGAAAAATTGAAAATTTGAAATCTTAGGATTTTTATGAACAACTTATGGCAGCCCTGTGAAAATCTTTAGTTTACTCCCTCTTATATAGACCCCAGAAATTGTCTTCACTGCTGATGTTGAACTGTTCTTACCATTGACATAGGTGAGCCCAAAGAAATAGAACTCAGGAAGCTCTATCTCCGTGACAACGGCCTCAAACAACTGCTGCCCTGTCATGCTGGGATCCACCATAACCTCCAGTTTCTGTCCATTCAACAAGACCACAACCACCCGACACACACGACCAGGGGTTTTACGACTCTATACAAGAAAGTAAAGGAAATTAACAAAATCAAATTGTAATATATACGGAAACAAATACATTCAGTAAATATATAGAGTAACATTCTGCTTTACTTTCAACCTGCCTTAAGTGGCCATCTGTAATGAAAACTAGACCCACACTATTGAGTAAAGGGGTTAACCCATTACCACATAGACTGATTCTAGTTTTGAAAATAGGTGACCACTTAAAGCAGGTTGAAAGTAAAGCAGAATGCACCTTAAGGTGCATTCTGCTTTACTTTCAGCCTGTTTTAAGCTACTGTCTGTTAGAATACAGAAAATATTTCTTATCATACATATTCATACCTGTATAAATTGAAACTATTTTTCTCAGAGAAGAAAAATAAAGGCGTAAAAAGGCGTTTTTATGAGGTAACGGGTTAAGCAACTACATTCTAAAGATTTGTAAAGCTGAAAACTGGTTTGACTGTATGTCATCGTATATTCAAAACACTAGTTTTAAATATCTTGTTTGCAAACATACTTTTTTTTTCTTCTCAAATTTTCAACTTTGATGTTTCAATTTTGTAACTTCCATATCCATTGGACTACCTGTCAAAAAACGTTATTTCATTCCAAATAATAGATGTACTTTTACACAATAATGAATGAACCAATAAAATCCCCATATTCACAATTTTTATTGCATCCAACAGGTATGTGTGGCACTTAAAGCCAACTCCCAACAATAAAGCTGATGAATAGCATTGCTATTCACCATCAGTTATAACATAAAGCTTGTGATATATAGTCTTTTATAACTAGTGTCAATTTTAATCCAATCAACAGTGATGTCCCTTTGAAGGAAATTTGCAAACAGTGTAGACCCAGATGAGATGCTGCAAAATGCAGCTTTTCATCAGAGATTTTACCATTTGCTACAGGGCTGCCATTTCTCCAGATTTTTCTGAAATCATTGGATTTTTATCCTTGTATATGGTAGCTTAAAGCAGACTGAAAGTAAAGCAGAATGCACCTTAATTCTATTTACTTTCAACCTGTTTTAAGTAATCACAATTGAAAAATTGCTAAACCTTAGGATTTTTCATGATCAACTTATGACAGTCCTGTTGCTAAAGTTTATGGACATTAAAAGGTTTTGTCTCCACTTAAATATTGGATGATGAAATGATTCACATAAGACAAAAGTATTTGTGAAAGCAATATCAAGTTTAATTCATTTTAATGCATTTTCACTATCCACTCTTTTTTTCTTCTTTTTATAGTTTTCCTCTATTATTATTATTATGATTTTTTTTTCAATCAAGACACAGTTTGCAACCAAAGAGTCTGAATCATGACATTACATTTGTCCTTGTTTTTTATCTATTGTAAATGGCCACTGGCACTTGTATGTGGCCAACTGCCAATACAAATGAATTTCATAGAGTTATTCATATGGATTGTGTAAACAATTCCCAACAATTAAAATCCAGATTTCATTCCTCCTTTTATTCTATTGTAATATCTGTTTTATTACACATGCCTGCTATAATGATTCCAATAAAATCAATTTCATAGGTCGATAAAATCTCAATAATAATACTATACCCATTACTCTATAAATATGCCTTTTTTATGCCTCTGATTTATTCCTTCACTGAAGAAAATAGTTCCAATTTATACAGTCATGAATATGCACCATGAGAAATATTTCGATATCCTAGCAGATGGAAGCTTAAAGCAGGCTGAATGCAAAGCAGAATGCGCCTTCATGCACATTCTGCTTTACTTTCAACCTGCTTTAAGTAGTCACCTGTCTTCAAAACTAGAAACAGGCTATGGTGTGATGGGTTAAACATTGTAGTTTAGATACAGTCTCTATTACCTGTCCTTGGAGAGCCGTAGGCAATCTCTGTATCGGCTTTGTGGATCTGTGCACGAATTCTGGGCCATAAAAATCCTACAACAAAAACAACACATACAATAAAACCTAAACAGATGTACTTATAACAGCTGATTTCCATTTATTTCCCATTGTTCTATGTTTATTTCAAACTGATGTGGTCTACCGGGTATTAGCTATTTTTCTTGTTTATCTGATGAATGAGGCTGAGTGCTTGTACTGCCAATACAATAAGACTTAGCTTCCAAAACAAAACTCTGTTCAACAAATGCTTATGCCCCCAGTGGCATCCTTGACAATCTATTCTGAATCTATTTAACCCTTTACCCCATAGCCTGATTCTAGTATTGAAGATAGGCGACTACTTAAATTAGGTTGAAAGTAAAGCAGAATGCGCCTTAAGGCGCATTCTGCATTACTTTCAGCCTGATTTAAGCTATAATCTGCTAGAATACAGAAAATATTTTTTATGATTTTTATTTGTGACAGTATAAATTGGAACTATTTTGTTCAGCAGAAGAATAAATTATAGGAGTAAAAAGGCGTATTTATGGGGGAATGGGTTGAAGTCCAAATTAGGTCAATGCCAAATCAAGGTAAGGTGATATGAGTGGATTGGGAATGGTCCAAGGCAACACGTGCCTTAGTATTCACACATTCTTGTAAGCAGAATTGATGCTAGCAGAAACTATAAAATCAGGTAAATGTTGTACACATAGATGGACATAGATACCAGGGGCATACAATTATGCAAACATTCATCTGGTTGTAGATACAAAGCCGAACCTCGATAACTCAAAACTCACCAAGTCAAACTTATCCACTTTTCTTTGCTTGATTTTTGATAACTAGAACTAACTTTGAACAGTGAAACAGCCCTTAATTCATTCACCCCTGAAACTTGTAATGGATAATTCCAATTTCTTATTAAGTCTAGTCCATTTTTGACTATTCAGAGTTGATTCAACAAGATATTGCCAAGTGACAAACAGTGTAGACCCTGATCAGAGGGCTCCTGTAAAACAGGTCTACATTGTCTGCATAGGACAAATACTCTCTTCACAGGTACACTGTTCGTAAATGACGAGTATGCTTGCCACATGGGTTGATCCCCACCAAGCTCAATATTCATTTATCTTTGAAATGTATTTTATTTATAATTTGTAATCTTTTTCCTAAAGTAATATTTATGAGTTCATTTAGGCGCTCATCCAAATTTGTTTTCTCAATCTCTTTAACATTCAACTTGAATTTTCTTCTGTTGAAAAACAAAACACCCTTAATTCTTAATCTAACAAAACAACGAAGATATTGAATTAACAGCAGATAATATTAACCCATTACCCCCATAGTCTTTTTTCTATTTTTGAACAAAAGTGACCAAATGTGCCTGGCACATTTTGCTTTACTTTCAGCCTACATTCTACTAAGATATAGGAAATATTTCTTATGTTGCATATTTATGATTGAATAAATAAAACTACTTTATTTTGTGTAAGAATAAATAAAAGGCATAAGAAGGCTTATCTACGGAATAATAGGTTAAGGCAGTAATAGGGTTTAAAATATTTCACATTGACACGTCTTACCTTTTTCTGTGGTTTTGGTGATGGGACTTTCTTGTGTTTTCTAGGTTTTGGTTGTGGGGCCTTTGCAGTAGCTGTAGGGGCTGTATGGGATGTAGGGGTTGTGGGGCTTGGTTGATGTGATGCTAGTGCTGGGGGAGGGGGTCGGGCTGATGTCAGCTGATGCAACCACTGGATGTAAGGGTCACTGATATCTGCAGTAGCTCTGTAAACAAAAATATTAATATTTAAACCTGTACCACATTGACTGTTTCTAGTTTTGAAAACAGGTTACTACTTAAAGCTGCCTGAACATACTTTCAGCCTGCTGTAAGCTCCTATCTGGAAAAGTTCTAGAAATGCTATTTATATTTCGTGCTCAGAACTCCCTAGCTGGGGAGGGGGAGGGGGGGACTACGTATCTTAGTGTATGAATAATAGGGTGAAGGATTACCCTGATACAAAACACTATGAAGCAGATACGTACACTGTGATTTATTTCTTAGTTAACTACGTGGAAAAAAAAGGTATTTTCCAGGAACTAGCTCAGAGAGAAACATCTTCTATACCCTGGCATAGCAATGCCTACACCAAACCATATGTTGTGACCACTCATTAGATTCATTGCTTTACACCAATTCTAATGAGCAGTCACAGCATAGGGTTTGGTAAGGCATAAGATTTTAGTTTCTGAAATAGGCACCTTATCTGGAGCTCTGTACTTTTGGTGATTTTTTCAGAGAAAGATATTGGTCAGTTCTACTAAACTGAAGAATATAGTACCTGTATTTTTATACAAATTTTAATCAATGTTTAAAAGATGCCAAGTTTGGCCAGTTTACCTGAGTACATTATGTTCCCCTGTGACAGTAGAGGCCTCACTGCTGACAATAGTGTCCCTGTCAGAGTTAATGTTTAAAAGATACCAAGTTTGGCCAGTTTACCTGAGTACATTATGGTCCCCTGTGACAGTAGAAACCTCACTGCTGACAATAGTGTCCCTGTCAGAGTTAATGTTAAAGAGATGCCGAGTTTGATCAGTTTACCTGAGTACATTATGTTCCCCTGTGGCAGTAGAGGCCTCACTGCTGACAATACTGTCCTGTCAGATTTAATGTTAAAGAGATGCCAAGTTTGATCAGTTTACCTGAGTACATTATGTTCCCCTGTGACAGTGGAGGCCTCACTGCTGACAATACTGTCCTGTCAGAGTTTATCAATGTTAAAAGGATGCCAAGTTTGATCAGTTTACCTGAGTACATTATGTTTCCCTGTGACAGTAGAGGCCTCACTGCTGACAATACTGTCCTGTCAGAGTTTATCAATGTTAAAGAGATGCCGAGTTTGATCAGTTTACCTGAGTACATTATGTTTCCCTGTGACAGTAGAGGCCTTACTGCTGACAATAGTGTCCTGTCAGAGTTTATCAATGTTAAAGAGATGCCAAGTTTGATCAGTTTACCTGAGTACATTGTGTTCCCCTGTGACAGTAGAGGCCTCACTGCTGACAATACTGTCCTGTCAGAGTTAATGTTAAAGAGATGCCGAGTTTGGCCAGTTTACCTGAGTACATTATGTTCCCCTGTGACAGTGGAAGCCTCACTGCTGACAATAGTGTCCCTGTCAGAGTTAATGTTAAAGAGATGTCGAGTTTGATCAGTTTACCGGAGTACATTATGTTCCCCTGTGACAGTGGAAGCCTCACTGCTGACAATACTGTCCTGTCAGAGTTAATGTTAAAGAGATGCCGAGTTTGGCCAGTTTACCTGAGTACATTATGTTCCCCTGTGACAGTGGAAGCCTCACTGCTGACAATAGTGTCCCTGTCAGAGTTAATGTTAAAGAGATGTCGAGTTTGATCAGTTTACCGGAGTACATTATGTTCCCCTGTGACAGTGGAAGCCTCACTGCTGACAATACTGTCCTGTCAGAGTTAATGTTAAAGAGATGCCGAGTTTGGCCAGTTTACCTGAGTACATTATGTTCCCCTGTGACAGTGGAAGCCTCACTGCTGACAATAGTGTCCCTGTCAGAGTTAATGTTTAAGAGATGCCAAGTATGACCAGTTTACCTGAGTACATTATGTTCCCCTGTGACTGTGGAGGCCTCACTGCTGACAATACTGTCCCTGTCAGAGTCCTGGCTGATCCTCAGGGCGGAGTTAGACCCATACTTCATGTGTACATCTGGGTGGTAGATACCTGAAACACATTGCTCATGTGGGTTAACTCATTCTAAATAGAGTACCACAACCATCATCTAGCTGCTTAAGTTCTTATATGGGTTCCCTCTTCATTATATTAACACACAGAATCCATAAACAGTTTGGATCCTGCTCAGTTTATTTTGAAATGTTGTTTCATGTTTCATGCTTCTTTCAGAATTTGACTGTATAAACATTACCATGTAAAGTACTCAGTTTTCCTAGCATTTTGTTTTCCCATACCAGTTCAGCTCGAGGCAAGTTGTGTATTATCTTGGAAGACAAAATTCGCATAAAAACATTATCGTGTCATCAGAGCTCCAGATAAGAAGGGTATTTCAAAAACTAAAGATTTCATTTCTGAATTAAACCCTATGGTGTCACTACTCATTAGAATTGTCTCTCCGAGACAATTCTAATGAGTAGTAACACCATAGGATTTGGTGCTGAACTGACTGAGAAAATGTTGGATTTGTTCAGTTTACCCCCTCTTATCTGGAGTCCTGGTATCTGGTATCTCCTTACCAACATTGTATGATGAGATGGACATGAGGGAGCGAGACTCTGATATGTGGTCTACCACCAGATCTGACAGCTCACTGGACGCATCCTCATCTGTATTGTCCAATCGTAGAGCTCGTAACTTCCTCTGCCTCTCCTTTAGTCTCAGATACTTCTTGAAAGCAGGGTTGTCAATGGCTCGGTGACTGTTGGGTGGGTTGTTACGATTGGACGGCCGGGAATGACTAGATGATGATGATTTTTTCTGAAATTAGAAAATTGCTTGAATTTATAAAACATTTGAAAATGTTTTTAAAGACAGGTAGCTGCTTGATGCTGGAGAAAAGTAATACAGAAAACTTGGATAGATCATCCATCCTCAAATCTACCACCAAGATTTGCTTATAACCTGTTCCCCCATAGCTTGTTTACAGTTTTTAAGACATGTGATCACTTAAAGCAGATTGAAGGTAAAGCACAATGTGCCTTAAGGTGCATTCTGTTTTATGCTACCATCTTGAATTACACTTAAAATGCCTTCTGTATTTTATGCCAATAGCTTCCAAGAAGAGGACTACTTTCCTTAGTGTATAAATAATTAGAGGAGTAAAAAGGAATATCTATGGAATAATGGGTTAACTCAGGCCTAAGATTCACACAATTCTGGCATACAGATTTTATTATTACCTGACTCTCTAGTTAAGTGAATATTAAGCATTTTTGACTGTTTTCCGTGAAAATTTACCAGACTGAGGCCAGGGGGCAACAGTTGACTGTGACACAGCACTGTTACATGCGCGAAAATGGTGCGCAAAAAATTCTGCATCGCGGGACCGAATAAGGCGTTTTATGATACAGATTTTTGTTTATGGATCTAGCCTTTTGCGGATTTGATCGGGCATTTTTTCTCTCCTGAATAATCCCCTTAAAATGCTATAAAGTTCTAGATATAATATTAAGAGTAACTGAATAAAATCGATAAACCACTTGCAGATCTAACGTCTTCCTTTTTTTAAACAAATTATGACGTTACAAAAATAAATGACGTCATATCATACATGACGTAATTTCGACAAAGTGTCAATCAATTTCAGTCAATGAGAAACAATAATAATTTCAATCATAATTGAAACAAGAGTTGTCAGAGAGACAACAAAGCTCACCACCAGCACCTTTAGAAACTTAAAAGCACACTCAAGGTCACAGAGGTCAACCTTTTTGCCTGCATGGAAAGGTCTTGTCCATATACACTGGCAAATCAAATATGAAAATAACACCTCAAGGGACATAGGAATTATAAGCATTTTTGAAACCTAAACGCAGATTTCGAAACCTAAAACCTTTCGCGACCTTAGTTCAAGGTCAAGGACACTGGGCTAATTTTTTTGCATGCATGGAAAGATCGTGTCCATATACACATGCATGCCAAATATGAAAGAAATATCTCAATGGATATATGAGTTAAAGAAATTTTGAGAAACCTATACGAAGACTTTGAAACCTAAACGCGGGTCCTTAGTTCAAGGTCAAGGTCAGAGGGCTCAAACATTTTGCATGCAAGGAAAGATCTTGTCCATATACACATGCAAACTGAATATGAAAGGAATATTTCAATGGACATAGGAGAAATAAAAAATTTGAAAAACCAAAACACAGATTTCGAAAACTAAACATTGGCCCTAAGTTCAAAGTCAAGGTCACAGGGGTCTAAATTTTGCAGTGCCTGGAAAGGTCTTGTCCATATACACACATAAACCAACTATGAAAGCAATACCTCAAGGGACATAGAAGTAAAAGGCATTTTTCAAAACCTAAACACAGGCCCTAAGTTCAAGGTCACAAGGGTCCAAATTTATCTGTGCATGGAAAGGTCTTGTCCATATACACACACATACCAACTATGAAAGCAATACCTCAAAGGATATAGAAGTTAAATGGATTTTCGAAACTTAAAGGCAGATTTCGAAACCTAAACACAGGCTCTTAGTTGAAGGTCAAGGTCACAGGGGTCTAAATGTTTCTGTGCATCGAAAGGTCATGTCCATATACACATACATACCAACTATGAAAGCAATACCTCAAAGGACATAGAAGTTAAAGGCATTTTTCTAAACCTAAACACAGGCCCTAAGTTCAAGTTCAAGGTCACAGAGGTCTAAATTTGTCTGTGCATGTAAAGGTCTTGTCCATATACACATACATACCAACTATGAAAGCAATACCTCAAGGGACATAGAAGTTAAAGGCATTTTTCGAAACCTATTATTATTATTATTATTATCATACCAGATTTATATAGCGCTCTTTTCACACAGGGATTGTGCGTTCAAAAGCGCTTTACATGAAATAACACATATGTACCTATAAATCGTGAAAAGACAAAATAACTACAATTAGATCTGAAATAAAACATGAATAAACATATAAAAGACAGTCCCCCAAAACGGTGATCACATTACCCCCATCAATCAGCAATGAACCGACCGGCTAAGTATTGCCGACTGATATAAATAATGGTAGAGCGCCAAATGCAGGCCATCGACAAAACACAAATAACTATAATTAGATCTAAAATAAATAAGAATAAACATACAAAAGACAGCCCCCAAAACGGCAATCACACTACCCCTATCAATCAGCAATGAACCAACCGACTAAAGATTGCCGACCAATAGAAATAATAGCAGAGCACCCAATGCAGGCCATCTAATGTAACATAACTAGGAATAATAGCATGCGACCATAACTAAAAACTCTATAGAAGATCAATAACATTATTAAAAATAGTGAAAGCTGTCCACGAGTTGTACCACAGACCATGCCAGCTGGTTTCAAAAGAGATCAGAGTTGTATCCCTACCATCAAAGATCCACCAGACAGGCATTGGTCAACAGTACAACCCCAGAACTAAAAATTAGACCCATAACATATACAGAATGAACACAGCCCTAGGGTAGCAGTCATCTACCCTCTCCACCCCACACCCGCGGGACCTACATGTTCCATGGCTGAAATTACACCCTTACTTTATAAAACATCAAGATAAGAAGCTGTCCTTGAATTATACCCCAAACCCAAAGCCAGTCGGTTTCAAAGAGATCAGGGGCAATCCCTACCATCAAGATCCACCGAACAGGCATGGGCAAACGGTACAATTCCAGAACTCCCATTTAGACCCACAATATCTACAGCAAGAACATGGCCCGGAGGTAGCAGACATCCATTTCCTAATGTGTTCTAATAATAAATATTAAAGAAGTGTGTTTTCAGACGTTTTTTGAAGACTGCAACTGAGCTCGCATCTCTGATGTCTGATGGTAGAGAGTTCCAGAGCTTTGGGGCTGCATGCATGAAACTTCTATCTCCAAACTTCACTAAACGACTTCTCGGCACAACCAGCGATACTGATTTACTCGCAGACCGCAACTCTCTTCGAGGTCTATACACGTCCAGCATACTAACAATGTACCTTGGAGAATCATTGCACATGGCTTTGTATGTGAGTGTCAGAATTTTGAATTCAACTCTGTGTTGAACTGGAAGCCAGTGAAGCTCCTTCAAGACTGGAGTGATGTGATTGTACCGAGGAGTCCTGGTAATGATGCGGGCTGCTGTATTTTGCACACGCTGTAGTTTTCGTAGTGAGTTTTGGGGAATCCCATATAGCAGTGAGTTGCAGTAGTCAATTTTTGATGTGACCAGAGAATTGACCAAAGTCTTTGTAGCTTCTGGAGAAAGGTACTGTCTAATATGACCTATTTGCCGCAGCTGTGCGTAGCTAGACCTGCACACAGTGTTGATGTGCTGTGTCATATCCATTTGGGAATCAAATCTAGCACCAAGGTTGTTCACCCATAATGACGGTTTGATTTTAGAGTTTCCCACTTGAACATGAAAATCTCCGGGAACGTTAACCTTTTTTGAATGAAACAGTATGACCTCAGTTTTGTCAGTGTTCAGCTTTAACATATTCTGGTGCATCCATGAGACTATGTCTTTTAGACATCCTTCGACTTTTGAAAGGGCTTCTTGTTGACTAGATGTGTCTTTAGGCTTAAATGACAAGTATAACTGTGAATCATCTGCATAGAAATGATGATCCAGATCATGATTTCTGCAAATTGAGCCGACAGGTTTTGTGTACATGATGTAGTTTTTGGGTCCCAAGACTGAGCCCTGTGGCACACTATATTTCATTTGAACTGGGGCAGATAATTCTCCATCTACTGCGACTGTTTGGTAACGGTCATTCAGGTATGAGGTCATCCACTTAAGTGGGTTTCCAATGATTTTGAAGTCTTTTTCAAGGCGATTGAGTAATGTTTCATGATCAATTGTGTCGAATGCGGCTGATAGGTCAAGCATCACCAGAATTGTGATTTCATTCTTATCAAGATATTGCAAGATGTCATTTTGAACTTTAACAAGAGCAGTTTCTGTAGAGTGATGCTTACGATATGCTGACTGATGCTGTTCATGCAGATTGTTTGTGGCCAAATGGGACTCAATGCGTCTGTCTACAACTTTTTCTAATACTTTGGAGAGAAATGGCAAATTTGATACAGGCCTGTAGTTCTTAAGATCATTTGTATCGAGATCAGGTTTCTTCAAAAGAGGTCTTACATGCGACTTTTTGAATTCTTTTGGAACATACGCAGATTCCAGCGAAGAGTTCACAATTTTTGTTAATGACGGTAGGAGCTCGCTAAGGCATACCTTTAAGAGCCATGTAGGTATTGGGTCGAGTTCACAGGACTTACATGGGGATGCCTTGACAATCTCCCCGATTTCTGCTGCTGTAGCAGTGTCAAAACTTTCTAAATAGCTCATAGAATTCAACGTTTCTGTGATGACTGGGGTGCATGCCGTTGATTCAGAGGCAATGCCTGTTCGTATTTTGTCCACTTTTTCAATGAAAAAGTCGCTGAAATCATGCGCAAGTTGTTTTGAGGACAAATTTTTCGGCAGTGCAATTTCACTGTTTGCACCAAGGAGATGCTTAGTGACTTTAAAAAGACTCTTCGAGTCCCGTTGACAGGATTCTACTTTTTCTGTGTAACCTAAATGCAAATTTCGAAACCTAAACGCAGGCCCTAGTTCAAAGTCAAGGTCACAGGAGTCTAAATTTTTCTGTGCATGGAAAGGTCTTGTCCATATACACACACATACCAACTATGAAAGCAATACCTCAAGGGACATAGAAGTTAAAGGCATTTTTCGAAACTTAAACGCAGATTTAGAAACCTAAACGCAGGCCCTAAGTTCAAGGTCAAGGTCACAGGAGTCTAAATTTTTCTGTGTATGGAAAGGTCATGTCTATATACACACACATACCGACTATGGAAGCAATACCTTAATGGATATAGAAGTTAAAGGCATTTTTCAAAACCTAAACGCAGATTTCGAAACCTAAACACAGGCCCTAAGTTCAAGGTCAAGGTCAAAGGGTTCTAAATTTTTCTGTGCATGGAAAGGTCTTGTCCATATACACACACATACCAACTATGAAAGCAATACCTCAAGGGACATAGAAGTTAAAGGCATTTTTCGAAACTTAAACGCAGATTTAGAAACCTAAACGCAGGCCCTAAGTTCAAGGTCAAGGTCACAGGAGTCTAAATTTTTCTGTGCATGGAAAGGTCATGTCTATATACACACACATACAGACTATGGAAGCAATACCATAATGGATATAGAAGTTAAAGGCATTTTTCAAAACCTAAACGCAGATTTCGAAACCTAAACACAGGCCCTAAGTTCAAGGTCAAGGTCACAGGGGTCTAAATTTTTCTGTGCATGGAAAGGTTTTGTCCATATACACACATACCAACTATGGAAGCAATACCTCAAGGGACATAGAAGTTTAAAGGCATTTTTGAAACCTAAACACAGATTTCGAAACCTAAACGCAGGCCCTAAGTTCAAGGTCAAGGTCACAGGGGTCAAAACTTTTCTGTGCATGCAAAGGTTTTGTCCATATACACACATATACCAACTATTGAAGCAATACCTCAAGGGAAATAGAAGTTAAAGGCATTTTTCTAAACTTAAACACAGATTTCGAAACCTAAACGCAGGCCCTAAGTTCAAGGTCAAGGTCACAGGGGTCCAAATGTTTCTGTGCATGGAAAGGTCTTGTCCATATACACACACATACCAACTATTGAAGCAATACCTCAAGGGACATAGAAGTTAAAGGCATTTTTCGAAACCTAAACACAGATTTCGAAACCTAAACGCAGGCCCTAAGTTCATGGTCAAGGTCATAGGGGTCTAATTTTTTCAGTGCATGGAAAGGTCATGTCTATATACACACACATACCGACTATGGAAGCAATACCTTAATGGATATAGAAGTTAAAGGCATTTTTCAAAACCTAAACGCAGATTTCTCAAACCTAAACGCAGGCCCTAAGTTCAAGGTCAAGGTCACAGGGGTCTAAATGTTTCTGTGCATGGAAAGGTCTTGTCCATATACACACACATACCAACTATGGAAGCAATACCTCAAGGGACATAGAAGTTTAAAGGCTTTTTTTCGAAACCTAAACGCAGATTTCGAAACCTAAACGCAGGCCCTAAGTTCAAGGTCAATGTCACAGGGGTCTAAATTTTTCTGTGCATGGAAAGGTCTTGTCCATATACACACACATACCAACTATGGAAGCAATACCTCAAGGGACATAGAAGTTTAAAGGCATTTTTCGAAACCTAAACGCAGATTTCGAAACCTAAACGCAGGCCCTAAGTTCAAGGTCAAGGTCACAGGGGTAAAAAAATTTCTGTGCATGGAAAGGTCTTGTCCATATACACACACATACCAACTATGAAAGCAATACCTCAAGGGACATAGAAGTTATTGACATTTTCTTAAAATTGTTTACGCCGTTCACGACGCCGCCGACGACAACGACGACGACGACGACTACACCGGGGGTATTGCAATAGCTCGTCATGTACTACGTACAGGCGAGCTAAAAATGAATATAGTAGACATCTTTTTTACAAAACAGTGATGTTCACATTCATTTGTTGAATTGAATTTAATTAAGATTAAATAGATCATCTCTAGAATCTAAATATGTGTTGTTCAAATCTTGTATATCTAGAGAGATCTAGATCTAGCCATTCATTCAGCCAGGCTTAAATAGAGTCAGGTAATAAATAATTTGTTTGATAGTTACTTCGGGAACAGGCCGTTGGCCTCGGGCAACAGTTCTCAAGGTCTTCCCTGCTACCAAGGGACAATGATTTGACTGTTCCCGAAGTCCCTATGAAACTAATGTATACTGTTATACCAGTAGCTATCATGAACCAGGGCTGCCATTTCTCCAGAGTTTTCCAAAATCTTTGGGTTTTTTATCCTAGCAGATCGTAGCTTAAAGCAGGCTGAAAGTAAAGCAGAATGCGCCTTAAGGCGCATTCTGCTTTACTTTCAACCTGGTTTAAGTAATCACGCTTGAAAAATAGATAATTTGGAAATCTTAGGATTTAACTAGATCAACATATGGCAACCCTGATGAACTTTACAATTCCCATTAAGTTTATTCCTGTAATTAAATATTCAACATCAAATGAACAGATAACTCACAAAACCCTTCAGATGCTAAAATGTTATTTCAGTTAAAACTGTCTGCACTATTAATTCCAATTCAGGATTTTACTTTTTTAGTCTTTTGAGTTGAATTAACATCAAAAAGAGTTTTGAACAGTTTAAATCCAGGCCAGATACTTAGTTACTTGGCATCTGATTGAATATGTTGCCAAGGTAATGCATGTTAGGATCAGTAGTCTACAGTTAACCTTGCACTATCAGGGCTCCAGATAAGAGGGAGTTTTCCAAATAAATTCAGCATTTTCTCACTCATTTCAGCACCAAATCCTATGGTGTTACTACTCATTAGAATCGTCTCAAAGAGACGATTCTAATGAGTAGGACACCATAGGGTTTAATGCAGAAATAAAGATTTTAGTTTTTGAAAAACTCCGCTTATCTGGAGACCTGCACTATTATATCATATACCTTAAATTTGTTGTCTTCTTTTATTTTTCAAATTTTGATTTATGCAGTTCCACTGAAGAAACATAAATATGAATGTTTAACCCATTGTATGCTGGGTAATATTTGGCGGCCATTTTAAAATTTCGTCTGCAGCCGGTATAACTCAAATATTTGCAAAAGATTTTAGCAGATTTTGATAGAATATTGACTTAGCAGCAAACGGTTTTGATCTCAGATCAGGCCCCACAATGTGGGGTCTGGTCTGAGATCAAAACTGTTTGCCTAGAGGTACACCTAAAAGTGTACCCCGCATAAAATGGGTTAAACAATTTTTTATCTGTATATGATACAATAACTCTGTTTCTGAGCTGGATCCATCAGTTTGCAAATGCTATACACTTTGGCCAATGCAGAATTTCAAGGGAGTTAATTCTTACAGCCATCCTCTTCCTTTGAACTGAGAAATAAATCTTCCCTCAGCATAAGTACAAAAACATGTGCTAATGAGCTTTCCAATTACATTTGTTCTAGCACTCTTAGAAGACCTATTAACCTGTTAACTCTCTGATCATAAAATCTTCAGCAACCCAAACTTCTATCAAACAATCATTCTTTGAATATGGATCTATCTTGTAAGATACGATTGTTTGATGCAAGATAAAGTAAAGCAGAAAGCTCTTACTAGAGATTACCAGTACTGCTTTACATGACATTGTGCTCTGCATTAACATACTTCTGTTTCATATTTTAGCAGTGACTTAACACAAGTTAGACTTGTATCTAGTTAGTGCCAACCTAAAAATATTTTCTTAAGATTCTTATCCATAATTATATTAATCATAAAACAGCTTTAGACAGAGTTCAGATTGATCAAACCAGTCATAATGATCTGAATCTATCATTCTTATTTCCCAGCCTACATGTTCACCTCTAATTAGATTAGACACTCATCTATTCAGGTAAACTGTACCTGGTAATTACTCTGGAGTAAGTCTTCTTACAGCAACCCTTCAAACAAAGGCATATTGATGTTGTAAAACACAGGCGGCAGCTTAAAGCAAGACAACCACAGCTTTCTGCTTTAATCTTATTTTGCTTTGACCCATTATCCCCTGAAACTTCCAATGGACAGTTCCAGTTTACAATAAAGGCTGTTCCATTTTAGACTATTTAGGGTTGGTTTTACTATATATTGCAAAATGACAAACAGTGAAGTCTCTGATTAGAGGGCTCCTGTAGGAGCCCTCTAATCAGGGACTTCACTGTTTGCATTAGCCAAGTGTACTCTTCACATGTACACTTTTGGTAAAGGACACATATATGCATCACTAGGGCTAAACGAGTTAAACAGCTTCTGGCCTCAAACATAAAATACAATTTATAAGAGGTTGGTAACTGGTAGACAGCACTGCATGTCTGGCAGAGGTTCCCCTCCAGTACTTCAGTACAAATTACTTCAGCCTAATCCTCCCATACTGAACATGATTAACAAACACGTGCATACGTGTTGCACATCACAGCGTGCTAATTTTTACAGAAACTACTTAATCATGTTGTTATCATTCAGTGAAATAAGAACTAAGTCAGGGAAATATGTTTGTTTTTATTTCGTTCATATTTTTTTGCTTTATGAAATATAGGTCACCATGTTTTGAAGTACAGACAATCTTGAATTAATCAACCATGCATTGAAAAGGCCTTAACCCATTACTCCATAGCCTGTTTCTAATATTGAATTTAGTTGACCACTTAAAGCAGGTTGAAAGTAAAGCAGAATGTGCCTTATGGAGCATTCTGCTTTACTTTCAGCCTGCTTTAAGCTACCATCTACTAGAATATAGAAAATGACTCTTATGATACATATTCATGACTGTATAAGTTGGAAGTATTTTCTTCATTGGAGCAAAAAATGAAAAGGCCTAAAAATACATATTTATGGGGTAATGGGTTAAGCTCTTTAAAGATAGATGACTGCTTAATGCAGGGCAACAATAGTGCAGAAAGCTCCCAAAGGAGCTTTCTGCACTATTGTTGCCCTGCATTTAGCAATATCTTGGAGGAAAGACAGTCTGTAGGTCTTCTTCTGTTGAATATGAGTTCAACTGTATGTTTCTTTACAGACTGCAGGTTTAAAACCAGATGCAGGCAGACATTCTGATAAATAGGCTCAAGAGCTTCTTAAATTTCTGTATACAATGCTGTCACCCTATAAACTCTTTATGAACAGTTCAACTTAGAACAAATGCTGCTGCTTCAAAATGACTGCTTGGTGTAGTTATAATCTGAGTGCAAAAAAATTGGATTTCTTAAAGACATTGAATACCCCGCGCAATTGATTTGGATCCAAACTTAATGTAAAGGTATAGAAAACCTCAATACAATATTCGTAGGTTAAATTGTTCTCAGCATTCTAAAGCATAGCTCCAGATAAGGGGAGAATTTCAAGAACTAAAATCTTTATTTCTACATTAAACCCTATGGTGTCACTACTCATTAGAATCGTCTCGAAGATTTGGTGATGAAATGAGTGAACAAATGTTGGATTTGTTCAGTTTACTCCCTCTTATCTGGAGCCCTGTAAAAGGGATAAATTTACCATTCTGACAAACATTTCAGCTCCAATTATGATACTGACTGATAAACTTCAAATTCTTTGACATTTCCATTTGAAAGTGAAACCCAAACCTAGTTTACATAATGATGCATCTGGCAGATGATAGCATTTAGAAGCATTTTGATGCAACAATTTTTCTGCAGATATTTTTTATTATGGGATACAGTAAAACTTCTCTACTACGACCACTAGAACAATGGCTAATTGGATGTAGGAAAAACAGGTGACAGCTTAAAGCAAGGTAACAGTAAAACAGAAAGCTCCTAAAGGAGCTTTCTGTTTTACTGTCACTCTCCTTTCAGCAGTCATCCATCTTAAACACCTAATATTTAATACAATTTAGTGGTTGTAATAGAGAGTTTTTACTGCTCTTCAAATTCTTTGACATTTCCACTTGAAAGTGAATCCCAAACCTAGTTTACATACATCTGGCAGATGGTAGTGTTTAGAAGCACTTTGATGCAACAACCTTTGCTGCAGATATTTGTTAATGGGAGACTGTTATGATTCATCATATCAAGGTAAAATGCACACTAATGATGCTATTTAACTTTTCGTATGCTGACGGCGAAACTTTGATTATTTTTTCAAACAATTTGGATCCAGACGAGATGTGATGGAACTCATGCAGTGTCTCATTTAAATCCAAACTCAGACACTCAGAAACTACCGGTATTTTGAAAAAGAAATTGTAGAATATTCAAATTTAAGAATTACAGCAGGCAACAATTGTTGCAGACAAGAATAATACTTCGCATTCAAAGGAATAATAAAACCTGGCAAGAGAGTGGAACCTGCATGGGGGGAAATTTGCAGTGCACAGGTACCTGCATTACAGTGAAAACTGTGTAAATCCATTACGCCATAGCCTGTTTATAGTATTTAAGATAGGGACCACTTAAAGCAGATTGAAAGTAAAGCAGAATGTGCCTTAAGGCACATTCTGCTTTACTTTCAACCTGCTTTAAACTATAATCTGCTAGGATAAAGAAAGTATTTCTTATGTTACTGTAAATACTTTAATGACTGTATAAAGTAGAGCTAAATTCTTTTGTAGAGGAAAAATTTAAGACACAAAAAGACATAATATTATTTATGGGGTAATAGGTTAACCCTGTCTCTCATAGAAACATGAGTGTAGCTGTCCTTTGTTGCCTCTACAGCGCCTAGACCAATTTCTCTTTTATGACTATAGCAGTCTAGGATTACAGCACATTCTGTTTTACTTTCAAATTGCTTTAAGTGGCCATCGGTCTTCAAAACTACATTTGTTTCTCACATTCCATGGATTAGTATGTTTATTGCACGGCTGTAGTAAAAAGTTATTGGGGTACTACATCAGATTACTGGTAAAAGTTATTGCACATAACCTTTTTATTTTAATAATAAGGAATCAGACTTTACTACTCATAATAAATACAGTAGAACCCCTCTATTACGACCACTTAAAAGAAGGCTTATTGTCTGTATAAAACACAGGTGACAGCTTAAAGAAATGTGAAAGTGAAACATAAAGCTCCTGTAGGAGCTTTCTGTTTCACTTTCACATTGCTTTAAGCAGTCACCTGTCTTAACTCTTTCCTCCCTGAAACTTTAAATGGACAATTCCAGTTTCCATTTTAGTCTAGTCCATTTCTGACTTTTAAGGGTTGTTTTTGGTAATGTTTGGCATTGTAACAAACAGTGAAGACCCTGATCAGAGGGCTCCTTTCGGAGCCCTCTGATCAGGGTCTTCACTGTTTGCATAGGACAAGTATACTATTCACATGTACACTGTTTGAAAAGCACGCCTATATGCGGGACTAGGGCTCAAAGAGTTAAACGACTAATATTTGACACATTTTAGTGGTCGTAATAGAGGGGTTCTACTGTAGTAAATTAGAATACATGAAGCAAACACAAGGAAGTTTCACTATTCCATCCACTCAAAACAAGACTAATTGATGCTGTTACAGATACAAGTGGTAGCTGAAAGCAAGAAGAAAGTAAAGCAGAAAGCACATTCTTTAATCAGTAATCTGCCTTAAGTAACATTCTGCTTTACTGTCAACCTGCTTTAAGTGGAAACCTGTTTTTCTACTAGAAACAGGCTAAGGGTTGATGGACTAGCATTAAATCATAAAAAGATGATGGTTTACACTACCAGCCTCTATCTCTAACACTGTCTATTGTGCTAGGCAGGCAATTAAGTTAATTGGCTATTTCTTGCTTCTGAAATTGACCAGAACCTTATAGCATGACCAATTAACTGCTGACATGTCTAACAGGGTCTGGCACTGATCTTCCTAACCTTGCTTCTACTAAGCATGATTTGATCTGAAATTGCAGTTTGGATCCTTTTCATGCTTGTATCATATTCTGTGGAAAACTTGTCCTGCATTCTGACCAGTGGATGCATAAAGCAAGCTGAAAGTAACGCAGAAAGGTCTTCAATACGCTTCTTGTCTTATTTTCAGCCTTTTTCAGCATCCACTTGTCTTAACCCATTGTATGCTGGGTAATATTTGGCGGCCATTTTAAAATGACGTCTGCAGCACATATTACTCAAATATTTGCAAAAGATTTTAGCATTTTCTGATAGAATATTGAATTAGCTGCAAACAGTTTTGATCTCAGATCAGGCCCCACAATGTGGGGCCTGATCTGAGATCAAAACTGTTTGCCTAGAGGTACACCTAAAAGTGTATCCCGCATAAAATGGGTTAAACATTGCAAACCAATGTGATTATTGGTTTAGTCTGTACGTACCTGTGATGAGTGACCATTGTGTGTGCCATTGTTTGTGATATCTGATAGGTGTGCAGGCCTTCTCGCCCTGCGATCTGACCTACGGTCTGGGTCCGAGCCCCTCCCACCACCCTTATCTGTGGCTCTGGAGTGGGCTCCACCCAGAAGAGGAGTATTTCTGTGATATCCCGAGTCTGGGGAATCTGAAATAAGGCAAACATAAATTACACAGTTAAACCTTGGTTAAAAAGCCATTAAAAATCAAATGAAATAGTACTAAATACAAAGTAAAATAGCAGTCTTCAATTCCAACTTGTTGATCCCTGAGATTTCAAAGTTTAACCCATTACCCCATAGCCAGTTTCTTATATTGAAGACACATGACCTCTTAAAGCAGGTTGAAAGTAAAGCAGAATACGCCTCAATGCGCATTCTGCTTTACTTTCAGCCTGCTTTAGCTAAAAACTGCTAGAAAATTGAAAAGATTTCTTATTATACATATTCAGGACTGTATAAATCGGAACTATTTTCTTCCGTGGAGGAATAAACTTAAGGAATGAAAGGCTTATTTATGGGGTAATGGGTTAATGGACAATTCCAGTTTCCAAGTAAGCCTAGTCCAGTTTTGATTATTTTATCCTGTATGAAACAGTCACTTGTCTTTAGAGATCTCAACAATTCTTCAGTCAGTGGTCAATTTATACAAGAATGACTGTAGTCATTTTATGACTCTAGTCTTAACCCATTTACCCATAAATGTGCCTTTTTATGCCTTTAATCTATTTCTCGACTTACAGTTTTGCTTGTGTAAAATAGAAATCTACAGTTTTGGTCACTTTGTTACTGTACTCTTATTACATGTTTGTAGTTACATGACAGATACCTGAATCTCTTCCATGACCTTTTCTTGAATGTGACCTTGATCTACTTCTTGACCTTGATCTCGACCTTGACCTGTATCTTTGCTCCGGAGATTTATTTTTCTTTCCTTTACCATCTGACCTGTTCCTTTTCCTTCTCGTTCTGTCTACTGAAAGTTCTTGCTGCGAAACTTTTGGTTGATTAGTTACATCTGCATGCGTGGCGCTCTGTTGCTTTTCCTCCTGAAAGAAAAAGTAATGGCTATAGAAACATGCCTTTACAGTGATGAGGACATTATTAGTGATCATTACCCTTTTTACCCTTTAACCCCATAGCCCGTTTCTAGTTTGGAAGATAGATGAACATTAGCAGCAGACTGAAAGTAAAGCAGAATGTGCCTTATTGTGCATCCTGCTTTACTTTCAGCCTGCTTTAAGCTACAATCTAATAGGATATAGAAAGATTTCTTATGGTGCAACAATATTCTTCAGTGGAAGAATAAATAAAAGGCATAATAAGGCATGTTTATGGAGTAATTGATTGAACTAAACTTAATGCAAATACAATGTTATAAAATGTAGGTAATAAGAGATGTTTGAAAATGTCAATGAATTATTTAACCCTTTACCCCATAGAAGCGACTTTTAGCGGATATGATTTATACCTCCGCTGAAGAAAATAGTTCCAATTTAATCAGTCATGAATATATATTATAGGGAATTTTTTCTATATATTCTAGAACAGGATAGCTTAAAGCAGGCTGAAAGTAAAGCAGAATGCGCCTTAAGCGCATTCTGCTTTACTTTCAACCTGCTTTAAGTAGTAACCTATTTTCAATTCTAGAAACAGGCTATCAGGTAAAGGGTTAAGCCTAATTGGAATACAGTTGGGTTTGGTCCTGATTGAGATTGTCAAAGTGTTTACCAGAATATGTCTTCATTACTGTACATGTATATTCTTTCAAAAGTTTAATCCTTACAATTCTGTCAAATGGATCATTCTAACTTCGAATAAAAATGATCAGCTATTGTTTATTTTTTAAGGGACTGTTTACAGACAATATTTACAATAATTGCAAACAGAGCAAACCCTAATCAAGTGGCTCCTTCAGAAGCTCTTTGATCAGCGACTACACTGATCTCAAAGCTTTCTTATAATATTAACATTTTCCTAAACAAATCTTATCATGCATTTAACCCATTACCCCATAAATACACATTTTTACGCCTATTGTTTATTCCTCCACTGAAGAAAATAATTCCAATTTATATATAGTCATAAATAAGCACCATAAGAAATATATTCTATACCCTAAAGAATGTAGCTTAATGCAGGCTGAAAGTAAAGCAGAATGCGCCTTAAGGCGCATTCTGCTTTACTTTCAACCTGCTTTAAGTGGTCATTTATCTTGAAAACTAGAGATATGCTATTGGGTAATGGGTTAAAAATAAGCATTTCACAATAAAATCAAGTGTTTTTATATATAAGACATTATCTAACATGGTGGTGATAGTTGAGGGAGTGTTACCTGTGTGTCTGTGCCTAACACAGTCTTGTACAGGTCCTGCAATTTGCGAGAGAAACTTTTCTTTCCTCTCTGGTGCCTCTCCTTCTGGACGGCACATGCCTGAAACAATAGAACACAAGTCTTTAATAACAGCGCAAGTCTTGAATTGAAGTTTAAAAATGAAATCTTTGTGACGAGTACATGTGTATATTTGTCATTACCATACTGTGTACTGTCTACCTAAATAAAGAGTACACTTGTCCCATGCAAAAAGTGTTGACCAAGACAAGTGGAGCCCTCTGATTAGGGTCTCCACTCTTGTAATATTGCAATGTATTGTTTATCACATAATTTGCGGTCTGGGAGTTGCATAAAGCGATTGTATAAATATCGTAATCCACTAGTGGAATATCGTTTTTTGGGCTCCGGCCCAACTTGTTCGTCCACAAGCGCTGCATGTAGCGGGACGCCAGATGACGTCATTTACTATGACTTTAACATAAACAATGTAACGTTTGGTGGAAAATCTATATAGCGAAGGGTCTACAAACTACGGCTTCAAATCAATTTAATAGGTGCTTGAACTTGTAATGTGATAAATAGAATATCACATTCGTGTTCATTATTTATCATTTTTAATAAACTCGTTGACTAAAATGAATATGATGCTCGCCAAGGCTCGCGTCATATTATTTTAGTCAACTCGTTTATTAAAAATGATAAATAATGAACACTCATACAAGATCCTCTATTTATATCAGTCCTAAATAATCAGAAACAGATTAGACTTTATTGATTCCTAATAATATTGGGAACTAAACTTCAGGGGTGAATGAGTTGAACAGAAAGTATCAACACAAATTCTTCCCCAATAAGATTTTGTCCTGCATTATAACTCTTTCCTTCTTAAAACTTCAAATGAACAATCCCAGTTTCCATTTTGGTCTAGTCCATTTCTGACTTTTAAGGGTTGTTTTTGTCAATGTTTTGCATTATGACAAACAGTGAATACCCAGATCAGAGGGCTCCTTACGGAGCCCTCTGATCTGGGTATTCACTGTTTGCATAGGACAAGTGCACTTTTCACATGTATACTGTTTGAAAAGGACGCCTATATGCGGGACTAGGGTTCAAAGGGATAAGAAGTCATGTGACTTAAAAGGTCCACATTCTATATGACCTGTACATTGTTCAAAAGAGGGAGTGCTTTATTATCCATCTCTGTAGGTAAAAAAGAACATACCGGTAGTAAAATATTGTGATGCCTACTCCTGCAAGCCTTGTCATACTTAAAGACATCTCCTGACGACCTTTTGGTCATAACGCCTTGCCAGACAATTTCCTTGCAAAAAGCATGGGTCTTGTGGACATACCGGTAGCACAGAAACATTGATGCGTCTCATGTGAGACCCGACCTTTATATTTGATAGTTTGGTTAGAAATGACCATTGAAAAGCACTAGAGCATGAGTATAATCTTGGCCTCACCAGGTAAACTGAGATTGGTATACCCGATGACAGCTTATGCTGCATGCTTTTATCACACCTATCAAGAACAATGGGGGGGGGGACTCCATCAATGGACTGAGGAAATATCTTTAAGTTACCTGTTCACTATATTGCTAGAGCATAGGTATAACCCTTCTTCCAATATTAGCCTATATTGACACTTTATGAAAACTGTAGACCAAGATCAGACAGCTGCAGATTAACTTATTCACCCCTGAAACTTTTAATGAACAATTTAAGTTCTAATAAAATCAGGTCCATTTTGATATATATTTAGAGATGTGATATGTAATATATTGCAAAATGACAAACAGTGCCTTTAGGAGCCCTCTGATCTGGGTCTACACTGTTTGCATGGCACCATTATACTGTGCACACATACACTGTTTGTAAATGACAAGTATACTCTTCGCTAGGTTCCAATGTGTTAACCCATTACCCCATAGCCTGTTTCTAGTTTTGAAGAAAGGTGACCACTTAAAGCAGGTTGAAAGTACAGCAGAATGCGCCATAAGGCGCATTCTGCTTTACTTTCAGCCTGCTTTAAGCTACCATCTACTAGAAAATAGAAAGTATTTCTTTTGATAAACATTCATAATTGAATAAATTGAGACTGTTTTCTTCAGTGGAGGATTAAAGTAGAGGCGTAAAAAGGCGTATTTATGGGGTAATGGGTTAAGGTCAGATGAAGGTCTGCACAGATTTTCTTATGGAATCTGTCTGGACTCATTCCTGGGGAAACTTCTCCTTACTTTATTAGCCTGTATACTAGTTGAGATAATTGCTGCAGGGCTGCCGTTTCTCCGGATTTTTCCTAAATCTTCGGATTTTTTTCTGGAACATGGTAGCTTAAAGCAGGCTGAAAGTAAAGCAGAATGCGCCACAAGACGCATTCTGTTTTACTTCCAGCCTGCTTTAAGAAGTCACATGTCAACAAAACTAGAAACAGGCTATGGGGTAAAGGTACGATTCGTAAATTCGCAATTGAAAAATGCAAATTTCGAAATTTTAGGATTTTTCATGTCAACTTATGGCAGCCCTGTTTCTGTTCATAGTGGGCAGAGTTTAATAATATGAATTTTCAGTGAGAGAGAAGACTTATAGACTTCAAACAGATAAATCATGGAAAGATCAAAGACATAAAAGAAATTTAGTGGTCTATGCCCTACACATTTTCAAAATCCCTGATTTGGTGGTGTTAGCCCTAGACTTACCTCCATCACTTTTACAAGTGGGATCCTCTGGGAGGAGCTTCTATTTGTCATGCTCCTTAGTAGGGACTCCAAACTCTCACTTATCCGGACAGGCTGAAACAACAACAACAACAATAATCAGAACTTACTATCGACAATCTAGGTAACCATTGTGAGACGCTGCTCTTTACATTACAGAAGAGCATAAAGACACCTCTACTTCTAAATCCTTTACAGAAAGTACCACAAGTGAATATTCATTAAAACATTGAACCCTATTGCAAACAGTGTACATTTGAGGAGTACACTTGTCCAATGCAAACAGTGTAGATCCTGATCAAAGTCTCCTTAAGGAGCCCTCTGATCAGGATCTACACTGTTTGTCATTTTGTAAAATATTATCAAAAACCACCCTAATTATCCAAGAATGAACTAAATTTAATTGAAAATTTGAATTGTCCGTTTTAAGTTTCAGGGGTGAATGAGTTAATGTGTTTTTTCATCATATTATTAAATGCTCTATTCATGAGAAAGATGTGTTGATTATGAAAATTCTAAAATTTGTGCCAAATTATATCAGTTATGCTAAAAGTAAAATAGTCATCTCACATACTTAATTGTCAAACGGGATACAAATTTATAAAACGAATGCTTATGAAATTTATGAAAAGGACAAAATTAGCTCATTAATTTTCTAATTGAGACACAACTTCAAAGGTATTATATCTAAGCTAGTTCTCTTATTTTGCAAACTGGACACAATTTCCTAAAAGTCCTCAAGTCACTGGACATTAAGATGATTAATCCTGTCACACAACCAATATTCCAATGTCTTTGAAAACAGAAAAGTGGTGATATATAGTCCCAGTTACACTTCTATATCTTTATATTTCAGAATCCAACACCAAACTGGCTCCAGCAGCCTGGGATTTGGGCCAAGCCCAAAGGTTATATGTCTGTTTTTAATTAATTAGCCACATGCCCCATTATGTAGGTTCATCATTTACTCATTATTTCTGTTCATTATCCTGATAATTATTGTATGTAAGCTCAATCAAAGTAGCTCATTTTATGAAGGTATAGCACATAACTTCTGAACATCAAAGGAGACATCTTGTGGAGGTGGCTCATTAAACATTTAATCTTTATACTGCTGCTATTGTCTAAGAAGCTTAATGCATGACACAATTAAAGCTTAAAGCTCTTTAAGAAGCTGTCTGTATTTTTTTTAAATGTGCTGTAAGCTGCAAAATGTCTAATGTGATGATGAATGTTCCACCAATGAATGTCCTCTGTGCAAATTTTATTGTAGTGTTGAAAGAGATGTTATAGCGTTTCTTATGCATTTGTTTTCAGACAAATTTCAAGATACAGTAAAACCTCTCTATTACAACCACTGAAACGAAGGTCGATTGATTGTATGAAATACAGGTGACAGCTTAAAGCAAGATGACAGTACTGGTAAAACAGAAAGCTCCTACAGGAGCTTTCAGTTTTATTGTCACCTTGCTTTAAGCAGTCACCTGCTTTAAACATGTAATAATTAACACACTTCAGTGGTCATAATAGAGGGGTTTTACTGTAATTGCAAGCAATGAAGACCGTGACCAGAAACTTAATACATATCAAATGTTCAGCTCTCCATCACATTTGCATGGGATGTAGTCTGGTTGGTTTGTTTGTTAAACGTCCGTTTATCTATGGGCTAATTGGACGTCCCTGAGGGAGGGGAGCAATGTTACTCTTACAATCAAAAGAGTTCTCTGGTTCTTTCGGATACCAGTGTAAAGCACTGATACATCGAACCTTGGTTTATAAAGTCTCATCCAAAGGTATTGCTGGGTATTGAACTCACTACCCCTGGTATTGTAGTCAAGCGCATTACCACTGGATCACATCTGCCCCTGGATGGGCTCAACATGTAACCTTTTCCCCAATAAATGTGCCGTTGTATGCCTTTTTACCCTAACAGATGTTAGCTTTAAAGCAGTCTGAAAGTAAAGCAGAATGTGCGTTAAGGTGCATTCTACTTTATTTTCAACTAGAAACAGGTAATGGGGTAATGGCATAATGGAAATGCCATAGCTACATAGAGTTAAGTGTTTTGATTTAATAATCTGTGACAAGGGTAATATGGTGGCTTATGGTCTCACCAAGGGGTCATCTATTTCATGTTTCTTTCATCATCAACAAAAAGGAAAAGTCTGTATGAAATATAACATAACTTAACCCCTGTGAAGCCAACACAGTCAGGATTGTTCCCTGTGTTTCAACTTCAAGAAGCCAAAGAAAGACAGTCATGTACAATGTGTGCCTGGTAAAAATGTATTAACTCATTACCCATAAATGCGCCTTTTTACGTCTTTAATTTATTCCTCCACTGAAGATAAATGTTCCAATTTATAATATAATTATTTTCATTGTTATTTAACTGCTTCGATTCTATCTCAATGTACAATGCCATTGAATGCATGGTTTGTAAAAATAGGCATTTAACCAAATCATAAAGTTTCAAAGTTTCAATTTATACAGTCATAAATATGTACAATAAAAAATATTTTTTATGTTTTAGACATTATCTTAAAGCAGGCTGAAAGTAAAGCAGAATACCCCTTAAGGCGCATTCTGCTTTACTTTCAACCTACTTTAAGTGGTCACATATTTTCAAAACTAGAAACAGGCTATTGGGTAAAGGGTTCACCATGGAAAACACTACAATAGAACCAGAGTAGTGATAACTTGTTTTGAACAATCTACTTGTATAATTGCAAAATTTATTATGTGCAACTATTTTCTTCAGTGGAGGAATAAATTAAAAGCGTTAAAATGTGTAGCTATGGAGTGATGGGTTAATCAAGTATTCCTTTCTATGATTGTACAGTAAAACCTCTCTATAATTATTAAATTCTGTTACTTATAAGGTGTTTACGACAGGTGCCTGCTTAAAGCAAGGTGATAGTAAAACAGAAAGCTCCTTTGTTTTACTGTCACATTGCTTTAAGCTGTCACCTGCCTTTTATAAATTTAAATAGCCTTAATTTTAGTGGTCGTACAGTGGAGAATCTGTTATTCTTTCCCGTTTAAACGCAAACGTACGCAAACGCAAAGCACTAAAACGTAGAAAAGAACAACTTTTGGACAATTCTGATAATTCTTGTTTATCTTGGTGGCAAACAGTTTGGAGCCTGATCAGACGCCGGGTTACCCGGCGTCTGATCTGGCTCCAAACTGTTTGCACTGCAAATAATAGTTTTAGCGTAAACGCGTTTATTGGGAAAGAATAACAGATTCTCCGCTGTAGCTATAAACAAGATACACAATATCTTAACCCATTACCACATAGCCGGTTTCTAATTTTGAAGATTTATGACCACTTAAAGCAGGTTGAAAGTACTTTACGCCTGATTTAAGCTACCATCTGCTAGGATATACAAACTATTTCTTATGAAACATATTCTTGACTGTATAAATTGGAACTATTTACTTCAGTTGAGGAATAAATAAAAGGCGTAAAAAGGTGTATTTATGGGGCAAAGCGTTAACAGATGATTCAAAACCCCCTTTTTTTCCTGATCACATCAACTCCGATCATCTGAGCTAGATTGCTGAGAGATTAAAACATGTGCAAAACTAATCATTTTTTCAGCCATGTGTTTAATAATTATATAAAAGAAAAGTCAATTAGTAAGCCCATACTTAGATAAACAAAGTAGACTCATGCAAAGCATTTAATGCTAAGATAGGTCAGAGATCCAGATAAAGGGAGTACATGTATTTCAAAAACTAAAATCTGTATTTCTGCATTAAACACTATGGTGTTACTACTCATTAGAATCGTCTCTTTGAGACGATTCTAATGAGTAGTAACACCACAGGATTTGGCGCTGAAATGAGTGTTGTTCAGTTTACTCTCTCTTATCTGGAGCCCTGTAGGTAAAACATCCATCCCTCTAATACAAGGTGCAGTAGGTACCAACCCACACAGCCTACAAGTCTACTTCATGCAGGTATAACAACTCCTTGCATACTCAGGGGTAAATATTTTGTCTGCAAACAATTGTCTGCTACTGTTCTTAAAACATAATTGTCCAAATTTCTTTTCAAAATAGTATCAGAGTGTCAAACAGTTTGGATTCTCCTGAAATGCTGCGTTATATGACCTCTCATAAGAATCCAAATTGTCATGGTTTTAGCCCTGGCATGCTAAGAGTTAAGCTAAGGCAAGATGAAATAAGCCACTTTTACCATGTATAACATCACATGCATAGCCAATTACTACCCCAAGACTCACAGTCTACAGACAAACCCCATGTTGAACAATCTTCAGAGAAAAAATGCATGTACTTCTTCATAGAAATGCCTTTTTTCACCTTTATCTTTATCTATTTCTTATAGAAGTGCTTTTACCTTGTCCTGAAATATAGGGCTATAGAAAATTTTACACATCCTGATGGGTCTCTGCTCAACCCATTACCCCATCGCCTGTTTCTAGTTTTGAAGACAGGTGACCACATAAAGCAGGATGAAAGTAAAGCAGAATGCGCCTTAACCCTTTACCCAATAACCCGTTTATGACATTAAATATAGGTTATCACTTAAAGCAGGTTGAAAGTAAAGCAGAGTGTGCCTTAAGGCACATTCTGCTTTACTTCCAGCCTGCTTTAAACTATCATCTGCTAGGCTATATAGGAATTTTTGTTACGGTCATTGTTTATGAGGGTATAAACTGGAACTATTTTCTTCAGCGGAGGAAATAATTAAATACGCTAAAAGTCGCTTCTATGAGGGAAAGGGTTAAGGCACATTCTGCTTTACTTTCACCCTGCTTTAAGCTACTTACTACCAGGATATTGAAAATATATTTCTAATGGTACATAATTCATGACTGTATGAAAAGGAACTATTTTCTTCAATGGAGGAATGAATTAAAGGAGTGAAAGGTATATTTATGGGGTAATGGGTTAGAGTAGGCTGGAAGTTAATAGGCTGAAGCCTCCTTGAAAAAGTTTAGTACCTTTTGCTAACACTGTTACAAGCAGAGCAGACCCAATTAAGTCAGGACGTGCATTATAACAAGCACAATAGACCTTAATCAGTCCCGTTATAACAGGCAGACCCATTCTTACAAGCATTGTAGACCTATAACACTGGCCATTTATTACAAGCAGTGTACAATCTATGACTGCCCAATTATCAGAAACAGTGCACAATCTATGACTGCCCAATTATTATAAACAGTGTACAATCTATGACTGCCCAATTATTAGAAACAGTGTACAGTCTATGACTGCCCAATTATTAAAAGCAGTGTACAATCTATGACTGCCCAATTATTACAATCAGTGTACAATCTATGACTGCCAAATTATTAGAAACAGTGTACAGTCTATGACTGCCCAATTATTACAAGCAGTGTACAATCTATGACTGCCCAATTATTACAAGCAGTGTACAATCTATGACTGCCCAATTATTACAAGCAGTGTACAGTCTATGACTGCCCAATTATTACAAGCAGTGTACAATCTATGACTGCCCAATTATTACAAGCAGTGTACAATTTATGACTGCCCAATTATTACAAGCAGTGTACAATTTATGACTGCCCAATTATTACAAGCAGTGTACAATCTATGACTGCCCAATTATTACAAGCAGTGTACAGTCTATGACTGCCCAATTATTACAAGCAGTGTACAATCTATGACTGCCCAATTATTACAAGCAGTGTACAATTTATGACTGCCCAATTATTACAAGCAGTGTACAATCTATGACTGCCCAATTATTACAAGCAGTGTACAATCTATGACTGCCCAATTATTACAAGCAGTGTACAATCTATGACTGCCCAATTATTACAAGCAGTGTACAGTCTATGACTGCCCAATTATTACAAGCAGTGTACAATCTATGACTGCCCAATTATTACATTTTCATGCGGTCAATTAGCCTTTTTTAGTGCTTCTTATAGAGATATTTTACCGTATATGAAAGTTTTGATCAATAAATGCTTGTTTTTAAAGGTTACATGTAAAAGCTGCATCTTGTAATGTGCCTGTAAGTAGTGACTCATGCAGAAACACTTTAGTTCAGCCCTGCCTCAATGTAGATAACGGGATAATATGTCACCATGGAGCAACTTCTGAGCATTAACTCTGACAAATGTTACATAACCTTTACAACTTTAATTTCTTACAGTGTGGGAAATTTACCTTTGCAAACAGTGTAGACATTAATCAGAGTACTCCTGCATAAGCCCTCTGATCAGGTTCTGCTTTGTTTGTGAAACTTTCTCATATAGGGACACACCCCTCGGGAGTCTATATACATGTACATTATATACTGGTCTCATTCTATAAATGGAAGAGTCCATTAATGAAAATTGCAAGGTTTAAGCCAAGCTTTACTTCAAGAAACATTGTAACCTGCTGTTATTATATAGTAGCATAACATATGTTACAGTACAATATGTACATTGTATATGTTCAGAAGTTGGAAGTCGTAGTAATTACTACCATATCATTTTTATGTATCAGATAGTGCCGTCACAAATTAAAAGATATGATCAAACTTTCACACTATGTATGTGATACACTGAAAAGCTGAGTGTAAATTCTAAAACAATAAATAGTTTCAAGAGTCTTGCATAAAATTGCAAGTAACAAAGTTTCTTACAAAATGTTGTTCTGAATTTTGTTTAATCTATAGAATCTATTTACTACAAAATAATATATCAATAAACCCATTCAACACTGAAACTAATGACCGTATAAGAGTTTGCAAACAGGTTGAATAAATATCAGAGAAAGCACAATGTTGAGCCGGATAGGATCTAAACTACTTGTCATTTGGACTTCTTTCTGAATAAGTGTTTAGTCTTATGACAATGACTGAATTTAGAACAGATGAATTTCCTAACTTGTGAACATCATACAGTGTTGAAAGGATTGAAATAAACTAAAACTAAAATTACTTCTGTTGTGGGTTTTTCCATATAGAACAGCAAAAACTCTAATACAAATGCACACTGGGAGGATAATTGATTTAACATAGGTCACACAAATAATGAAGAGGGAATGATAGGTAATCAAAACATTTTGGGACAGTGCAAGAAACAGTGATACAAAACATTAAACAAAATACAACTTGAGGGTTCTAAGGAATGGGTACGGTACACTCTGAGTAACCTCAATATTACGACCACTAAAGTGTAGGCTAATTGATTGTAAAAAAGTCAGGTGACAACTTAAGGCAAGGTGGCAGTAAAACAGAAAGCTCCTTCAGGAGCTTTCTGTTTTACTGTCACTTTGCTTTAAGCAGTTACGCCTGTCTGAAACATCTAATATTAAAACAATTTAGTGGTTGTAATAGAGAGGTTTTACTGAATATCAATAATGGAATGGAATTTTATGGACAAGGAATGGTGCGGGTATGGACAAGATATCAACTATTCTCATCACCTTTTTCAATTATTGAAAGACTTATTAATACTGTTTCTGTTTATGCACAAATCATGCTTAAATCAAATTATAAAGCTGATTATCTGTTGAGCACAAAGTTTATAGGATTATATGAACTTGGATAGTGAGTACAATCATCCCAAGCACCAATTTCCCCCAATTTTTTGTGCAACTTTGTATACTATGTGCTATGGAACCAAAGGTGTATCCCATCAAATGTGCTTAATTAGTTGTACAGTCAATTCTGTGGTAAGCACCCTTTCAATGCAAAAGAATGAAACACTATTTTGTACGAAAGGTGGCTGTTTAATGCAGAATAAAAGAAATGCAGAAAGCTCCCTGTGGGAGCTTTCTGGATTTCTTTTGTCCTTCATTCAGCTGCTACTTGTCATAAAGACTTTTCCATGCATCTTCTTCTGAAAAGTAACTTTACAGAGATTTGACTAATACATTTAGCAAATCTAAAACAAATAAACCAAGCTATAATTGAAAATGACTTGTTTTCTGCAAACTGAAATAAACAAAATCAAAAGTAGTGTAGACAAAAAAGAAATGTTCTACCAATATTAGGAATTTTTAATATAGTAAATATACTATCAGAACACAAGTCAGGCATATATAGCACAGTTACATTCTGTTTTCTGATAAACAAAATTTGAAGACAGTGTACACAGAGATCAAACAGCCATAAAGATCCCTTCCAATTTATTTTGAACTACATGTATATACATGTGTATTGCTGAAAATAGACCTTTAAAAAAGAACTTTCCAGACTGATACTTCTATCATTAAGCAGGGCTCCGGTAGTTATTTCAACAAATCCAGCATTTTCTCACTCTTTTTAGAACCAAATCCTATGGTGTTACTACTCATTAGAATCGTCTCGAAGAGACGATTCTAATGAATAGTGACACCATAGGGTTTAATTCAGAAATAAAGATTTTAGTATTTGAAAAACTATCCTTATCTGGTGCTCTGATTAAGAGCAGCTTAATGCAGTTGTTGCAGTTTCTGTAAGAATAACATTTTAACCCATAGCCTGCCACTCACGACTATAGCTCCATATGCAAACAGCTTGGATCCCGATGAGACGCCGAGTAACTCATCCGGATCCAAGCTGTTTGACACTCAGACAACATTTTCAGCAATTTTGAGCAACTTTGAAGCACTTTGAAACTTGAAGCAGACGAGAAATATAGCAGACGACATTTTATTTGGCGGGCTAAGGGTTAAACAGTGCAGACCTAGATAAGAGAGCTCTGCAATCCGCATGGATTTCTCTGATCTGGATATTCACTATTTATAGCAAATGCTTAGTTTATTCATTTTGATGTCTGTTTAACACAGGTTTAGGCTAGTCTGACTCTACTGTGTACACTCTCTTCACGGAGCAAGCTCACAATATTTAACACACTGTTTCATACATCAAACCACAACACTCCCGCGGGTTTTTACCTTTGACATTTGCTGATGTTGGTTATTACTTGGGTTAGGCTGAAATTATTTTCATTTTTCCACATAACATATAAAAACTAAAACACACAACTGAGGGTACAGCTGGGATTGACATAGATACATTCAAACATACAGTCAAAACTTGTATTTATAATATATTTTTAAATTGATAAATTGATACTTATATACAGGTGACTGCTAAATGCAGACAAGAATAATACCAAAGGTTCCAGTACAGTTGAGAATCTGTTATTCTTTCCCAATAAACGCGTTTACGCTAAAACTATTATTTGCAACTTGCAAACAGTTTGGAGCCAGATCAGACGCCGGGTAACCCGGCGTCTGATCAGGCTCCAAACTGTTTGCCACCAAGATAAACAAGAATCATCAGAATTGTCCAAAAGTTGTTCTTTTCTACGTTTTAGTGCTTTGCGTTTGCGTACGTTTGCGTTTAAACAGGAAAGAATAACTGATTCTCCACTGTATTACGTTGACACTTCAATAAGCAGCCACATACAGCTTGAAACAAAATTACACTTACAGTAAAACCCCTCTATTGCAACCAATATTAGGGATTAAATTTTAGGTATGTAAGGTAGGTGGCTGATTAAAGCAAAACAAAAGTAAAGCAGTTAAGCTCCTATATTAGCTTTTTGTTGTTTCAATTCACATGACACCTGTCTTACATATCATAATTTAGTCTAATCTTTAGTGGTCATTGAAGAGGAGTTTTAATGTATTAGTAATCTGAAAATGTTACTGCTTAAAGCAACTCGCAACCGGATGGTGTACTTGTCAAAATAAAATAAAATACTCAAATGAAAGCAAATTTGTGGCATTATTTGGCTTCTGACATTAAAAAAAATATGATTAGTCCTAAAAAAGTCTCAAGAATTGTCAACGAATCTTAGTTTTTTTTAGATATATTCCATCTTTTTCAATAGCGTCAGCTGACGGTTTTGCTGTTGTTGTTGCTTCTCTACACGGGCTCTGTCATAAACCGGAGCCGAATAATGTAGTATTAAGCGCTACCAGTGAAGTACGTTAATTCGCTACCATATATATAGAGAGCGTCCATGATCGAGGCGGTAAAGGCGTGTCCTCATTTTTCTAGTTTGTCTCCGCAATGGAGGGTCACGGGTTCGAATCCCACCAGAGCTTCTTCTCTCTTTTTTTTGGAAATGCATTTTTTAACAGAATTTATTATCCTAAACTAAATCTTACCCATTTATATAATCATTTGACATATATTTACAAATTACCATTTTTAATGCTAAATCCGGTTGCGAGCCTCTTTAATGCAAAACAAAAGTAATACAGAAAACTTTCGGCCTATTTTTGTCTTGCTCTTAGCTGCCACCTATGCTAAAAACTACAAGAATAATTAATTTTCTTCTTTTCAAGGGCTGATCAATACAAGTTTGACTGAATAGCAATATACAGTATAAGCCATATCAACAAGTTTATGCACATATCCTACAAAACAGTACAAATAAACAATAACTATACATGCATCAAAAGTACCTATGAAAGGAAAATACATGCAAAACATCACAGTATGTTCTTTAATACATTACCACATAGCCTGTTTCTATTTTTGAAAAAAGGTTGACCACTTAAAGCAGGTTGAAAGTAAAGCAGAATGCGCTTTAAAGCGCATTCTGCTTTACTTTCAGCCTGCTTTAAACTATTATCTGTTAGAATATAGAAACTATTTCTTATGATTCTAATATAACAGTTTAAATTTGAACTTTATTTTTCAGTGGATGAATAATTTAAAGGCGTAAAAAGGCGTATTTATGGGGTAATGGGTTAATACCAGGTGAAGTAGATGCTGTTGCAGTTTTGATACTTGTGCCAATAAGTGAAACATTTTTACACTTTGTGTCTGTAAGTTTTGTTGTATAAAGTTGATGATGCTGTGGATTAAGAGCACATTAATAAAAACTTGAATGGTATTAATTGATGATGATGATGATGATGATGATGATGATGATGATGATGATGATGATCCCAGACTCATTCTGCATTTCTTTCATCCTATTAAGCAGCTGCATTCATACTTCCAACGGCTGCATTTACCCTTCCCCTAATAGCATGTTTCTAGTTTAGATGACAAGTGACCACTTAAAGCAGGTTGAAAGTAAAGTAGATTGTACCTTAACAGACATTCTGCTTTACTTTCAGCCTGCTTTAAGCTACCGTTTGTTAGCACATACAAAATATTTCTTTATGGTGTATATTCATGACTGTATAAAAAAAGTACTTTTTTTCAATGGAGAAAGAAATCAAAAAGTGTAGAAAGGTGATTTTATGGGGGTAAGGCTTAGGCCTGCAGTGCAATGTTCTCTTTCAGATTTTACCCAGGCTAAATATATAAGTTTTAACTGTATCCATAATAAAACATGTCAAATTTATCTTCAAATTGCTTGCCCTCATTTCAACTTAATTTTATTGCTGTCAGTGTGGGTAGTAAAGTAATTACCAGTCATAGAAACTAATGAGCCAAGAAAGCATCTGTTCTTATCACAACTGACCTTAAAACTCCCCCCCATTGCTAAGCCTTTCAACACGGTTACCTATTTATCATAGAAAAGCTTTTTTCATATCTACAACCTGTCCTATTTTTTTTACTGGTATAACCTGTCCTGATTCAGAACCATTTGAAACTTTTCCATTAGCCATACTGGTTGCTGTTTAATTAAAGCAGGCTAAAAGTAAAGCAGAAAGCTCCTGGAGGAGCTTTCTGCTTTACTTTCAGTCTGCTTTAAACACACACCTATGTTTAAACACTGAACAAAGGCTTTGAGAGAAAGGGTAAAAAACATCTATCGTGGGAAATCATGAGGAGCACATGAATAATGAGAGTTGAGATGAGGCAGCTGGCAATGCCACCATTACAGGTGACTGGAACTGAGTGTCATGGTTCTCTGGAGACTGAATACATCCTCACCTCAGCATGGGAGAGCCTTGAATAAGTGCTCTCTACTCCCATCCATCCTCCCACCCATTTTAAGATCTTCCAGGTGCACATTGCTGTTAACCTTTTATATTATATATTATACCCCATAGGTTGCAAGTTCATTATTTTTTGCAATCATGAACTCAGGAATCAATTAACCCATTACCACATTGTCTGTTTCAAGTATTGAAGATAGGTGGCCACTTAAAGCAGGTTAAAAGTAAAGCAGAAAGTGCCTTAGGGCACATTCTGCTTTACTTTCAATCTGCTTTAAGCTACCATCTTCTAGAAAATAGAAATATTTCTTATGATATATATTCTGTTTTCATAACTATATAAATTAAAACTATTTTCTTCAGTGGAGAAATAAATTAAAGGCGCTAAAAGGCGTATTTATGGGGTAATGGGTCAACTGATACTTTTTACACAGAGTGGGTAATATATGTTATATTACAGTCAAACTCTAAAGATATATGACTGGTTAAAACAGGACACAAGTAAAGCAAAATACTTCTATAGCTTTTAGCTTTACATTAAGCTTGCATTAAGCAAACTATCTTTATTACTGACTGATCCTTTGCTCTGTGTGGTTCCTAAACATTAGTGAAACAAGGCTGTATATCTTTATTCAAGTCTAACCAGAAGGAACTTAGAATCTGCAACTAGTGAGACTGACAGTCATCTAGCTCTTAGATCACCCAAAACACCAGAGTAGATAGAATAGTAGTACCCTTGACTAATAACTAAGTTAATTAACCGAACTACTCAGACAATGAGACACACTCTATCATAATTACTACAGACATCACATGGGATTTCTTGCTGCAATTAATAATAGAAGACTGATCTCACAACATATCAATTATGCAGTGGATGTTCTTAAGAAATAAACTCACTATAATTTATAGACCTGTGAGTCTATAGAAAATATAGAGATCTCTCTCTACATGCTTGACCATAAGGATTGTTACACTATAAATATGAAATACTATGTACTCTTAAGTACTCTTAAAGCAGGTTGAAAGTAAAGCAGAATGTGCCTTAAGGCACATTCTGCTTTACTTTTAGCCTGCTTTAAGCTATCAACTTTTAGAATATAGAAAACATTTCTTATGATACATATTAATGACAGTATAAAGTGGAACTATATTCCCCAGTGGATGAATAAATTTAAGGCATAAAAAGGTGTGTTTATAGTGTAATGGGTTTAAGTAATGCAGAAAGACCATCTGTATTTCTTTGATTCTGCATTAAGCAACCACCTGTCTGTAAAGATCTTTATGATTCTTCACTCAATGGCCATCTAACACAGGTGGGATGAGTCAAGTATGTTTTCAGACCTTCCATCTAAGTCTCATCCTAAACCAAATCATCACAAAGAAAGAAAGAACTGTCATAACAATATCTTACCAGTGATTGGTTAATGAAAACAATCAACTCTACAACCAAACTTATATAAAGCCATCACTAAAACGAGAATAATTATAACTGTACTACACAAGACAACTGGCATATTAATGCAGGATAAAAGTCATCCAGAAAGCTACTATTGGAGCATTCTGCATGACTTTTGACCTACATTAGGCTACAACCTGTCTTTTAAGATCGCCATACAGCTTCCCTCCATGGTCATTAAATGCATGTTTGACTGTATCTGACCCTGGCCAGAGAAGCTGTTCTTAGTAATAGAACATGAACTTCTGTTAATAGAAAACTAATTGAAGCACCAAGCAGAGCTAATAGAAAGGCAAACAATTTACAAACAAGTGATTAACCCTTTGGCTCTTGTCCACCCTACAGTAGGTTAATGGCTGACCTTGAAAGGTCACTAACCAGTGTCCTGCACAGGCAAACCTGTTAACTCTTCCGCCAATAGAAGTGCTTTTTAGCGCATTTAATTATTCCTTCACAGAAAAAAATAGTTCCAATTTGTACAGTCATGAGCATGTACCATAAGAAATATTTTCTCTATTCCAGCAGATGGTAACTTACAGCAGGCTGACAGTAAAACAGGTTGTGCCTTATAGGGTAAAAGGTTAAAGTGTTTTATTTCTCCAATTACAAAATATGAACTGTTTGCTTGTGATTCTGTTCCATATGTTTCACATCTTCAGTACCTAAGATAGCTAGCATGAGAGTAAATGGACCTCCTTTATGACTTCCAAAAGGTAGCTTTGTTCAACAAACACAGAGGTCTAGCAATGCTGATTTAACCCATTACCCAATAACCTGTTTTTAGTTGTGATGACAACATTGTGACCACTAAAACAGGTTGAAAGTAAAGCAGAATGCGCCTGAAGGCGCATTCTGCTTTACTTTCAACCGTTTTAAGCTACAATCTGCTAGGATATAGAAGATATCTCTTATAATTATTCATGACTGTATAAAGTGGAACTCAGTATTTTGTTCAGTGGAGGTATTACTTAAAGGCATTAAAAGGCATATTTATGGGGTAATGGGTTAAGGAGGCAAAATAGCTTGAAATACTTGTCAAGAGGGTGCAGAATGAAGTTCTGATTCACCGACAGTTGTACCTAAATTGTTACAGTCTGGGAAGACAGGATTGAAAATGGGAGAAAAAAAACTTCTGGAAAAGCTACCTGGAAATATGGTAGCAGGCATCCAGGTCAATTATGTAACCAATCAGAACTTATCTACTAAGGTGATCATGACTTATTGAGTAACACTCATCGGTTCAGGTAGGTAAACCTATCACAACATCTACCAAGCAACATTCCAACAACATCTACACGTCCCTACAAACTATCTATTACAACTTTCTGTTGAATACAGCAAAGGAAAGCTAGATTTGGCTTATATCTATACATTTTAACTGGTTTTCTTTGACAGTTATTCTATAAAGTCATATTTTTAAAGCAGTTGTTTGCAAAACAAAATTCAAATTGTGTTACCACATTTGCATGTGCATTGTGTTGCCAGCATGTGCATTGACTTTTGCAGGCAGTCGTAGGGAGAGGACGTGTTTTTGTGAGCTCATATAACGAAGTGGCTTTTGGACATTCTTCTGTTTCTACAGTGACATTGGTGCCAAGCTAGTTGTTGTGTGGTTTGTTTAGTGTTTAATGACGCTCCTGCCTGACCTTATTTTATCCATTTTAATGACATTTTAGCCTCTTTTAGTATTTTAATCTTGAAGGTCATGGCGCCATGTGCTAGATAAATTTCCTCTCCCTCGGACTGTAATATTGACTTTTAATTAGCTTTTAAGTCTGCACAGAAACTTTTTAGCATGTTTTAAACTGTATTTTAACCATTGCCTCAAAGTATCTTTTAATGCAAATGGTGTAATATTCTTTTATTTGGTCAACCTGTTTCGCGGGCCTTTTTCCGCCATTGTTGATGACGTCACCTGCTAGAATGGCGCTCAGCATTATGCCTTCAGATGATTTACAAGATAAACTCCAGACACTTTCTAAAGTATCTACCACTTCTACTGATGATTTGAATGACAAACCTCAGATTATTTCCATAGTATCTTCCGCTTCAACTGATGATTTGAAAGATAAACCGCAGACTATTTCTAATGTTCCAACCGATGTTTGTAACAGATTGAATGAACTTATCCCCCCTAGCAATAGGACAAAGAAGTACACCCTCAACCCTAGTAAAAATCTTCAAAAGAAAAGGATAAATTGTGACCGTCCCTTCCTGAATATTATACCCAAAGATGGAGGACGACAATTGAAACTGGAATGCAGTACTGGTTGCTACGAACTCTTGAAAAGTGAGCTTCTACAAATGACAAAGGACTCTCAGATAAGTGAAAAGTTTTCAATTGTCTTCATATCGGAATCTATATTAGACCAGGCAGGAAATACTCCTGAGGTTATTATTAAGGCAGCAAATAGGCTAGCCTCTGGACAGGCAGGAAAAAGAACAAAGTTTACTATTAATCTATACAACTCCCAATGTTCATTACTGATAAATGGTAATGGAACACCAACATTCCAAGATGAGATCCTCCCAAATATTGTGAACAAATTAGCACAAAGACCAGAAATGTCTACACTTGATAAATTTTATGCTCAAATTATAGATAGGTGTTTGAAAAAGAGCATCGACAATCCAGAAATGCAGACAAGCTTCCAAGTAGATCCCATGTTGCCGTTTGATGATTCGAACATATATATTAGAAATGTATCTAATCAGGACAACCATTCAGATTCTCACACTTTATGCTTACACTGCAAAGAAGCCGTTGATGATGGAATTGCCTGTGACAGTTGTTCGCAGTGGTACCACTTTGATTGTGAGGCCCTTGATGATGCCTTTGTTGCCTTCTATAAGCAAGAGGATACCCCATATAGTTGCCTCTCATGTCGGCACTTAACATTACCCTCCGATGATTGTGCTATCCTGGGAATTGCTACCACAGAGGAGCAAATATCCATTATTTCAAGTAGCTTTATTGAAGCAGAAACTAGGACAGATGAGGTACATATACAGTCTCAGAAAGAAACCAACCAACATAATAGTATAACAACATTTACTCCCAATATCATAGATAACTATATCTCCTGCAACTCTACTGATGCTATACAGAGAATACAGCCATGCACGTCTTCAGATGATACTCAACGTAAAGTGGTGCAATTAGATGAAAATCATATTACATGCAATACTTCAGATGTAACACAAGCAAAACAACCGGGCACATCTTCAGATGATACTCAGCGTAAATTGATGCACATCCCTTGCAACTCTTCAGATGTTCTGCAGGTGAAACAGACAAGCTCAAACTCAGATAATACTCAACGTAAGTTGGCACCTAAGAAGAAAAAAGTTTCTGCTGAGTCCAAATCTGACTTACAATATCAACTTGAATACTCTATTGCTACTATTCACAAACTTGAAAGAAAGATAGATGATATGGAAAAGTCCAACAGACTGTCAAACCTGAAACTTCCAACTACTTCTCAGGATCCTATAGTAACCTCAACCAAGGAAACACACTTTTTTAATCCTGAAATTGATAGCTTAAGGCAAAAAGTTAATGCCCTAGAATCTGAAATGCTTAGATCTAGAATATCCAATCTTGAAACTATGCAACAAGTAAATATGCAATTACAGACCCTTACTATGGCTAATTGTATGCCGAGACCCATTATACCAGGATCTGGTGTGCAGTTTCATGCTCAACACATGCGACCGCAGGGCCCCCACTTGATGTATGGTCACCCAATGGCGGCAAGATTTCCACCACCACAGATGATGCAACCCGGCAGACCAACTATTCCTCCATTTTGGCATCCTCCACCACCCTACTGGAATGGACAAGCCCACACTGTACATGAGAATCATCCTCAGCAAAAGCTTTCAAGTGGGGACCCTGCTGCTGCTAGTCGCAAGACCACATCCTATGACCCTCCCACGATAATTGACAATAATCCCAGAAGCCAGTATATACGCCCACCAAGAATGAGCAGCCAAAATAGACGGCGATCGCATCCAGAAGAGAGCGGCGTGCATTCAAGTTCAACACCCAAGAAGGTACGGTTTGAAAACAGACCTGCACAAGAAGGCCAATCCTTGATGCAATCTCCGATTTTGATACGCTCCCCTAACTCAGAAGAGAAGGGTGAACAGACTCCAAACGAGACAAGCCAGTCTTTTTTATCCCACGGCAGAGCAACCGAGTCCACGGACCGGAACCTCCGACCAACAGAACAGAAATCACAGATAGATGCAGAAAATCAAAACCAATAAATGTGAACCTACAGAAACAGAAATGTAAAACTGACCTGAAATTAACTACCTTAAATGTAAAAAATGTAAAATCTAATGCACTGTATATAACTGAACTTTTAAAAAAGACTGATATATGTTGTCTACAAGAGCATTGGCTCTATGGATTTCAACTAAAAGAACTTGATGACATCTCTGCAAGTTTCACTGCACATGCAAAATCTGTTGATATGAATAACCCTATTGCACCAACTCAAGTTCCACGAGGATATGGAGGAACAGCCATTCTCTACAAGAAAAGTTGGGACATTAAAGTTGATCCATTCCCTGATGGTTGCGACAGAATCAATGTACTAGTATTACAAGCTGACCCTAGGATTTGCATAGTTAATGTTTACATGCCATGCAGAGGAACCAACAGTAAAGATACCTATTTGAACACTATATCACAAGTAGAAGAAATTGTACAGAAATTTAATGATCATGCAACATTTATCTGCGGTGACTTCAACGCCTCACTTTCAAGAAACCCCCCCAATGAAAGAGACTTAATTCTTAAAGACTTCGTCTTAAGGACAAAACTTATTAACCAGCAATCGGGATACCCGACTTTTTATCATGCAAGTGGTGATAACCAGGCAGAGATTGACTACATATTGAAGAACAACATTGCCTCATCAATATCAGACTGTACCATAACTGATGTTCTACATCACTCAAATGTATCTGACCATACAGTAGTTTCTACAATACTCAAAATCGCAACGAAGGAAAGGACTGGCAAAGATATTTATCTCCCACGTCCAAACTGGGACAAATGCCACACATTGATTTATGCAAATAGTCTACAGAGACAAGTTGACAATAACTATTTAAATCTACAGGATCAGGATAATGCCCTGAAATTTCTTACAGAAATGCTAGACAATGCAGCAAAGGAAAGTATACCAAACTACACCCCAGGAAAGGCAAAGAAAAAGAAAATGTCAAATAAACTATTTAACCAAGATATAAAAGCAGCAGCGCAGGACAGTAAAAAAGCATGGAGGGATTGGAAGCAAGGAGGTTCACCATGTAATGCCAATCACCCTCTTACAATCATGATGAAACATGCCAAAAGAACTCTTAGATCAGCCCAAAGGAAAACCGCTGCAAAGCAACACCAAGATGAACTAGACCAGATTATGCTTGCAAAGTCTGATGATGACAAAACATTTTATAAACTAATAAAAAAACAGCGAAGTTCTAATAGTACAAACACAAATTGCATCATTGTTGATGGGGAACATCTTGCTGATGAAGACATACTAGATGGATGGGCATCGCACTTCCAGAAACTAGCTACACCACAGTCAGACTCGGGATATGATGATGACTACTTGCTACATGCAAAAAAACTGATTGATAAAATTCACAGTCAAATAAATGCTACACCGTATGACATTAAACCCACAAATATTGATGAAATATACAATGCAATCAACAAAATGAAGAACAACAAGGCCCCGGATGTACTAGGTCTTACTGCGGAACATTTCAAGTTGGGTGGTAACCCCCTCCTCCATGTACTGACAGATTTCTTCAACATGATATTCACCCAAAAGCAAGTGACTCCAAAACTCAAGTGTGGAGCAATTACTCCAGTATACAAAAAAGGGGACAAAAAGATGCCTGGTAACTATAGAGGAATTACAGTGACACCCGTTATACTGAAGATACTTGAGCACATTTTGAGTGAACGACATAATCCAGTCCTTGCCACAACACAATCAAGACTGCAAACAGGCTTCACAAAGGGAAAGTCATCTATTAGATCAGCTCTCCTTATCACTGAATGCCAGCTTGAAGCTAAAGCAACAAAGCAGAAAGTAATATTAACTACATTAGACACTAGAAAGGCCTTTGATGTAGTGGATCACTCGATCCTCTTGCAAAATCTATTCCTGGATGGAATCCACAACCATGAATGGCTCATACTGAAAGACCTGTATGAACATATGACCTCTACTGTTAAATGGGATGGCAAATCCTCCAATGATATCCAGATCCTGCAAGGAGTCAGGCAGGGAGGTGTATTGTCAACGCAACATTACAAACGATACAACAACCCCTTATTACTTGCCCTGGAAGAAAAGTTTACAGGAGCCAAGATTGGGAACATCTGTATACCCCACACAACCTGTGCTGATGATCTTGCCCTTCTATCTAACAGTAACACAGAAATGACAATGATGCTAAACACCGTTGAAAGGTACAGCAAAACCCACAGATATGATATAAATCCAGCAAAAAGTGCCTCTATTGTCTACAACGCTAGGTCTGCTGACCACACCCCTATCTTCCAGCTGAATGATGATGATATACCGGAAGTTCCTAACACTACACACCTCGGCATTGTGAGGACCAAGAAAGGAAATGCAGATGTCGAATCGAAGATCATCTCAGGACGGAATACTGCTTATGCACTATTAGGGGCTGGACTACATGGCCGATCGGGGCTGAAACAAGACATTAAAGCCCACATCTGGAGAACTTTTGTGGTCCCAAGACTCACTTATGGCATGGAAGTTATATTCATTAACAAAACAGACTTAAAGAAATTAGAGACTCTACAGTCAAAGATGGTTAAACAAATACAACATTTGCCAGATAGAGTAGCTAACTCAGCAGCCCTGGCACTTCTGGGTATTCCACCTATTGAATCACAGATACACAAGAACCTTCTTAACTTGATTTACAATATCCTCAAGACCCCAGACTCCATCGAGTATGATGTTGCCTGTAGACAGTTTGCTACAAAGACCATTGATGATAAAAGTATATTTTCATATGCAAGGAATCTTCTGATGCACTATGACCTCCCCTCTGTATATTCATTGATGAAAACACTCCCAAGTAAACAAGCATGGAAAAAGATGTTGAACAATGCAATCAATAATGATGTTGAAAAGAGATGGCGGGAAGACACTGGCGAAAAACCTAGTCTTAGATACCTGAATCCAGATGTTTTGAGAGTTGGGTCGGCCCACCACATTTACACAAGTGTAAAGCCAATTAGACATGACATACAGAAAGCTGAGATAAAGGCTAAGCTGCTGACAGGCACCTATACCCTACAGGCAAATAGAGCTGCCTTTAACCAACATATTGTTGACCCCACCTGCAAGATCTGCAGTCAGGAACCTGAAACTAGAGAACACTTTATATCTTCTTGCACCGCTTCAGATGATCCCAGAAAAAAGTGCAGAGACTTGATCCGTGAAATTCTACAGTCGTACCCGTCTATTGCCTTAGATGGACTACTCTATGAGCCCAATTCATTTGCTCACCTTATACTAGACTGCACCCATTCTGATGCCATACCTATTCAGCTCAGGAAGCAAGATGTCAAAGACATTGAAATCATCTCAAGAGAATACATAATGAGGCTACACATGTCCAGATGCCGTCAACTGGCAAAACTGGCCCTTGACACGGGTTGACCAAACCACTTATATTTAACTTATATTTTGCAAGTACATGTAGTACAAGTATAGCTACCAAATGGTAAAAAGTTTCTGCATGACCCCAATGTAAAAAAAGTGAAGTGTACATAATTGTGTAACAGACAGACCAGTGAATTTCACGGGATTTTACCTTACCAAGAGGATTACCACTTGGGTGCTCCGACTACAACGGAGGAAACTACAACAACAACAACAACAACAACAATTGCCTGTATCTAGTCTTGAAAACAGGTGATCATCTAAAGCAGGTTGAAAGTAAAGCAGAATGTACCTTAGGTGAATTTTGCTTTACTTTTAGCCTGCTTTAGGGATACATGTGTACCATCATTTTAGATATAGAAAGTATTTCTTATAGTGCATATTCATGATTGTATAAAGTAGAACTATTTCCTTCAGTGCATGGAGGCATAATCAAATTAAAGACTTAATAAGACATATTTATGGAGCAATGCTGAAATTAAACCAAAGGATGATGTTTTGCTTTCAAAGTGCTTTTAGAAGCCATCTGTCTAAAACATCACAGGTAAGAGTAACCACCCAGCCCAGGGTGCCGTTTTACTAAACTACTTACGCAAAATTTTTGCGTAAGTCAAAATTTTAAATTTTAATATATATTTTTTATTATCACTTGCTACAAACAGCAAATTAATAGCAAGATCAGAGGACGCGCTTTAAGCGCGTCCTCTGATCTGGCTATTTGCTGTTTGCAAACGTTTATGATAGAAAAATAAGAGTAAAATGATTTTGACTTACGCAAAAAATTTGCGTAAGTAGTTTAGTAAAGCGGGCCCCTGGTCCTATAATATTTTTAATGCACAGACTTAGCTAGAAAGCTGTCAATATCAATATTTACACTTTAGGCGTGACCAATCTTGGCAAAAGGTCTGCAATCACCTGTGTCTTAAACAGACAATCTACTACTCTAGACCACAGCTGCATTAACAACATCAATATTATGTTTAACTCTTTATTTTTTACCATGCTAGTGGCCGATATGTGACACAGTGATTAATACCTTTGCCAACAGTTTGGATCCAGATGAGACCCGCGTAACGCGACATCTCATCAGGATCCAAACTATTTGACACTCTGAACCTGTTTTGAAAAGAAATTTTGAAAGTTCTATTTAGAACAGTAGCAGATGACAATTGTTGCAGATGAAAAAAAATGCCCAGCATGCAAAGAGTTAAGATCCAAATAAATGCTGTTTGCTTCAACATTTTCTCAAATTCTAAAATCAAATAAATATATGTTTGTTTGCAGAAATGCAAGTCTAGTGGCAAATAGTTTGGATCCTGATCAGATACTGTGTTATGCAGTCTGATCTGGATCCAAACTGTTAGCAAAATGCCAGTTTTCATTGCTATAGCACTCTTAACAGGTAATCCATTTAAGTTTCTATAAACTTTCAGTGAAATTCTTCAATTATGATTTTTAGAAGGACTCAATCTTTATCAATTTTTTATTGGTATTTCAAACTACCACAATACATGTATACCAGTACCTTTCAATATTTATATACAAGCAATGCTTTATAAGTAAATGATGAAGAAAATAATGCAGACCTTAGTGTGACACCATTGTTTGTGGCATCTCTTGTATCTATATTGTATGTCTAGGTCTCGTTTTGGGGACACTTTTCACTATGTGGCTAATAATGTACTTTATTTTTGTGTTGAGACCCTTTACTCCATAGCCTATTTCTAGTTTTGGAGACAAGGAAACACTTAAAGCATGCTGAAAGTAAAGCAGAATGTACCTTAAGGCACATTCTGCTTTGCTTTTAACCTGCTTTAAGTGATCACCTGTCTTCAAAACAAGGAACAGGCTATGGAGTAATGGGTTAACTCTTTCCTCCCTGAAACTATAAATGGACAATTTCAGGTTCCATTTTAGTCTAGTCCATTTCTGACTTTTAAGGGTTGTTTTTGTCAATGTTTGGCATTATGACAAACAGTGAAGACCTAGATCAGAGGGCTCCTTTTGGAGTCCTCTGATCTGGGTCTTCACTGTTTGCATAGGACAAGTGTACTATTCACATGTTCACTGTTTGAAAAGGACGCCTATATGCGGGACTAGGGTTCAAAGGGTTAACTAGTCATTTATCAGAGAATGGAAGGGCACATTTGAAGAATGACAACACAAGTTTTACTGTATTTAAATCTCTCATTCTAATTATACGAGAGTATAATATATTAAATTGTATGTACACGTTTTTCCCATTAAACGCCATGGGCAATATTAAAGATGAGTCAAGAACTTTAATAAATTTCTTTTTATCTCTGAACCAAATTCCTGTGTTGGCAAATGTTCAAGTCCTTTAAATATCATCAAATAAAAGGGAAATATCATTCAGCACTAGTGCAATAAACGTGTCAAGATGATGTAAAACGAGATAAATAAAGTTATAAGCAAACATCGACTGGAGGTCTATGAAGCCATACCCCTCCAAGAATTAATCTAACCAAACACCCCTTAGTTTAAAAAAAGACATACTCGATAGTCACACTAGCATTCTTGAAAATTCAGAGGAGTATTGGCAATCTAAATACAGATAGGTGTTTAACCCTTTCCCTTATATAAGCGACTTTTAGCACATGTATTCTATTCATCCGCTGAAGAAAATAGTTCCAATAGATACCGTAATGAATATGTGTCATATTTAATACTTTCCTTATTCTAGCAGGTAATAGCTTAAAGCAGGCTGAAAGTAAAGCAGAATGCGCCATATGGCGCATTCTGTTTTACTTTCAACCTGCTTTAAGAAGTCACCTATTTTCAAACCTAGAAACAGTCTATGGGGTAAAGGGTTAAAAGTAATGCAGAAAGTTGCTAATGGATCCAGCATTAAATTGTCACCTGTAGTAACCCATTCTCTGATAGACTGTTTTGATGTTAATTGATTGATTGATTTGTTTTGATTTTACGTCGCTTTCAACAGTATTTCAGTCATATCGCGACGTCCAGCTAATCACAGGTGGAGGAAGACCCCAGAAGTCCTTTTATGCACTGTAACAGGCACAAATCGACAACTGGGTAGAACCACCGACCTTCCGCAAGCCAGCTGGAAGGCTTCCCCACATGAAAAATCCGAACGACCCTACTGGGATTCGAACTCACAGCGGTGAGGAGCTTAGTGATGTTAGTCACAGTGACTATACCACTAGGCCACGGAAGCCCCTGTTTTGATGTTAAAGACAGGGAGATAATTAAATCAGGCTTAAAGTTCAGCTAAGTAGAAATCTCTGTGTGGGAGAATTCTGCTAACAACCAACCTGCTTTGTGCAGCTACCAATCAGGATGTCATGGGTAGAAGTAGAAGAATGAAAAGCAATTCCTTTGAGGAATAGGTAAATACATGAGACACTTTACTATTAGGGAAGGGTTTTATTTTCTTTAACTGTATCTCAACCTAAATCTGTTGAGATTGCATATTCTATCCTAGCATATTGGTCGAGTCCATTTCAATTTCAGTCTATGTTGTACAGGTGATTTTTTGGGAAATTTAACCCTTCTACTATGGAAGCACCTTTTAGCCACTAGTTTCACATAAAGATGCCTTTTCATGCTTTCACCAAGCTCTGTAAAATAGGCATCATAAGAAAAGTGTTCCAGTATCGTAACAGGTGAGTGCTGAAAGCAGGTTGAAAATAAAGCAGAAAGCTCCTTCAGGAGCTTTCTGCTTTACTTTCAGCCTGCTTTAAGCATCCACCTGTCTCTAACACTGAAAGCAAGCAATAGGGAAAGGGCTAAACTCTCTTTCTCCTGATAACAATTGATAACAGTTATTATAGCCAAGTTACCCGAGATCTGTAATCCAAACAGATCTATTGGGTATGTAGACTATTTGGCAGTAAGAAAGTATTAATAACCGAAATCAGGACTTAGAACTTGTAAAGTTGGAGCACACAGTTTTAGAGTAATCTTATATACCGAGGGATTACAGTGTACTATCAATCTATGGTTTGCACACTTCTGGAGAGTTTTATCAGTCTTTAAGCTCATACAATTATGAAAGTTAGTATGACATTCTTTGCAACAGTACTAGATATATTAGTAGCTACAGTAAAACCTTGCAATTAATTATGATCATTCAAATGTGTTTAACCCATTACTCCATAAAAACATGCCCTTTTCATGCTTTAAATTTTATTCCTCCACTAAAAAGAACAGGTCCACTTTATACATTCATTGCACCATAAGAAGTATTTTCCTATATCCTAGCAAGATAGTAGCTTGCAATTAAAGCAGGCTGAAAGTAAATCAGAATGTGTCTGCTTTACTTTCAATCTGCTTGAAATGGTCACCTGTCTTCAAAACCATGATAAACAAGCTTTTTCCAACCTTAACCTATTCCTTATAGAAATTCTTCTTCATGTTTGATCCACAGTCATGATAAAACAAAAACGGTTGAAAAACCATGTAAAACTTTTCCCATATCCTTACAGGGAGCTGCCTAAATCAAACTGAAAATTAGGCAGAAATATCTTTCAGAGAAATTTATGCTTTACTTTCAGCCTTCTTTTACAAATCATCTGTCTTAAACCTTCAAATGAGCTTTTGCTTTATTTTTATCTTGAATTAAACAGCTACCTTATACAAACATAAAAGCTTCTTTGAAGGAGCAGTTCTGGCATTTTTTTTACTCGTGATACAATATAAGTACCCCACATTTTTGCTACAAAATTTAATTACATCTGCTTACATCTAAGTTCATCTCATCAGGGTCAACACTATTAGCTAAACAAGTTGGCAGCATCTTTGTAATTAACCAAAAGTAGATAATGAAATCTCCTAACAAACAGGCCGTAAATAGACCAAATATCTAGGCAGAAATGGTTAAGTTGCATAAGTGATACATTTTGGTCAAATATTTGTTGGTTTGAGGTCAATAAAAGACAACATTGAAGTTATATATGTGGAAGTTAAAGCTAAATTCATAGCGTGAGGCTTTAAGAAAATGTTTACACAAGCAAAATGATCAACGCTCTTGAATATACTTGTACAAAATATTGTTACAGTTTACAATGTCAGTTTGATCATAAATCATACACTCAACTGTACGTAAGGAAAGTCTCGATAACCCTTTACCAAATAGCCTGTTTCTGGTATTGAAGATAGTAGACCATCTTAAAGCAGATTGAAAGTAAGCATACTGCACTAAAGGCACATTCTGTTTTACTTTCAACCTGCTTTAAGCTACCATCTGCTTGAATATATAAAATATTCCTTATATTGCATTTTCATTACTGTATAAAATGGGATTATTTTCTTCAGTGGAGGAGGCGTAAAAAGGTGTATTAATGGGGTAATGTGTTAAGGTTTTTCCCATTACCCCATAGCCTGTTTTTATTTTTGAAGATAGGTGGCCACTTAAAAGCAGGTTGAAAGTAAAACAGAATGCACCTTAATGTGCATTCTGCTTTACTTTCAGTCTGCTTTAAGCTACTAGCTACTAGGATATAGAAACTATTTCTCATAATACATTTTCAGAACTGTATAAATTTGTACTATTTTCTTCTGAGGAAAAATAAATTTGAGGCAGAAAAAGGCATATTTATGGGGCAATGGGTTAAAGTTTACAAGAGTTGGCTGTGAAGCAACCAGATGACATATAACATGTGTAGGTTTGACAACCGAGTCTACTAGAAGTGATTCTAAAGCAGCCAGTCCTGATTGATGCCTTATCTTTTACAGCCATGCTATGTATGTCAGCAGCTATGTTACATAGAGTACAGGCATTCTTTGACACGTTTTGTAGCATACCACCCATTACAGTAATCACTCAATTTTCTGCCTCAATATCTGCTTACAATGCATAAAGGTCAATCATGATAGAGATAGTCATCCTAAGCACTTCTGTGATTTGCAACAGAATGCATGGTCTGCCAAACTTTTAGATAGAGTAAACCCCTTCTATGTGACTTTTTTTTTTTTTTTATAGAAACAAGGGCAGGGCATGGTGCTAGCTTAACCTGTATTACTCTATAAATCACCTTTTTACTCTATAATTTATTCCTCCACTGAAGAAAACTGTTCCAATTTATACAGTCATGAAAATGTATTATAAGAGCTACTTTCTATATCCTAGCAGATGGTAGCTTAAAGCAGGCTGAAAGTAAAGCAGAATATGCCTTAAAGCGCATTCAGCTTTACTTTCAACTCACCTGTCTTCAAAACTAGAAACAGGCTATGGGGTAATGGGTTAACCTATTACTCTATATAAACACGCCTTTTTAAGACTAATTATTTCTACTTAGTTTGGTTTCTAGTTACTTTTCCATAATTTTGTTTACCTGTGTGACAGTTTCGGTACTCCATTGGAGCTCCTTCATCAGACTTGTGACTTCAGTACCGAAACTGTCACACAGGTAAACAAAATTATAGATAAGTAACTAGAAACCAAACTAAGAAGAATATTACTATCCTGATGAACTTCTTTCGAGACTAATTATTTCTAAACTAAGAAAAGGAGTCTACATCTAGGAAGTCCTGAAAATAACACAAAGAGGGCACTTCAAGTATATTTTCAGATGGGAACTTAAAGCAGGTTGAAAGTAAAGCAGTATGGTCCTGAAAGAGCATTCTTCTTTACTTTCACCCTGCTTTAAAGGATTCTCTGCCTGTGGAAATGGGTTAATAGGATGAAAATAAACCAGAAAGTTTCTCTTCTTTCGTCCTTCTTTGATCATTCAGTTACTTTCGAACTATTCACAAATGAAAGTTTATTTCCCAGCAATAAAAGTCACAGCGTCTAAACGTTTGTTTACTGTAGTGCCAGAATATGGCATCTTGTAATCAGTTCCAGACAGACAGTGACTCCTCTTGGTACAATTACAGTAAAACGTCTCTATTACGACCACTAAAACAAAGACTTATTGTAGTAATTGATGTTCAAAAGACAGGTGACAGCTTAAAGCAAGATGACAGTAAAACAGAAAGCTCCTTAAGGAGCTTTCTGTTTCACTGTAATCTTGCTTTAAGCAGTCACATGTCGTAAAATACCTAATAATTAACACAATTTAGAGGTCGTAATAGGGAGGTTTTACGGTACAAGCTTTGGCAAATACAGCTCCAACGCTCATCCATGTAGTAAGATGGTGTTTTGTAAAAAACAGACTGACACTAAATGTAGGACAAAATCTGTGCAGAGAGATACCGGCCTAACCCATTTCTCTGAAAAATACAACTTTTTTTAGCCTTTAATTTATTGCCCCATTAAAGAAATCAGTTCAACTTTATACAGTCATTAATATGCATAATAAGAAATATTTTCTTTATCCTAGCAGATTGTAGTTTAAAGCAGGTTGTAAGTAAAGCAGATTGCACATTAAAGACACATTATACTTTTCTTTCCACCTACTTTCAGCTTTCAAATCTATCATTTAATTGAGATATAAAGAGTATCGATTGAGAAGTGGGTTAAAGATAGCCATGAAGTCAATGATGATGATGATGATGATGATGATGATGATGATTATGATGATGATGATAAGGGGGGAATGGTAATGTTTACAATGTGTTTCTATGTGCATATATATATATTTTTAAATATACTTATTGAGATGATTATTGAATTTGCAGTTAAAAAACATAAGTTTTTGTTGTAAATGTTGAACACCTATAATTAATTATTATATGTAGTGTGAAATTATACTTATAAAATTAGAACACAATATTAATAAGAAAATTGAAAAGAATAAACAATAACATTGGCACTAAGACTAGGGTATTTATACATTGAAATCCATGCAACTCATGCTAGAAGATAATCCTACTTTACTATATATAGATATGGTACTGATCTACGTGATTGGCGCTGGCCTTCATTGTATCAATTATCTACTGTGGGATTAACTTCTGATAATCTGGAGATTATGAGATAATCCTGAGATGTGTGTGTAAACATTGTATTGGCTTAACCCTTTCCCCAATAGAAGCGCCTTTTAGCGGATATGATTTATTCATCCGCTGAAGAAAATAGTTCCAATTTAATCGGTGATGAATATGTGTTATAGGGAATATTTTCTATATTATAGCACATGATAGCTTAAAGCAGGCTGAAAGTAAAGCAGAATGCGCCCTAAGGCACATTCTGCTTTACTTTCAACCTCCTTTAAGTAGTCACCTATCTTAAGTACTAGAAAGAGGTTATCAGGTAAAGGGTTAACTTTATACCATAACACACATACTGACTAATTGAACATTATATGTATTAACTCATTTACCCTTCACATTTTAATTGATATTTCCCAATTAAGTCTTGTAATAGTGTTTTACTTTTTATGGTTGACTTTAACAAGATACAGTAAAACCTCTCTATTACGACCACTAAATGATGTTAATTATTGGGCGTTCAATGCAGGTGCGTGCTTAAAGCAATAATGACAGTGAAACAGAGAGCTCCTTTAGGAGCTTTCTGCTTCACTGTCACATTGCTTTAAGCTGTCACCTGCTTTTTATATAATCGATTAGTCTTCATTTTAGTGGTCGTAATAGAGAGGTTTTACTGTATTACCAAAAACACACACAAACAGTCTAGACCCTGATTGGAGGAGCCATCTGATCAGGGTCTACACTTTTTATATAAATGTGACAAGTGTACTCTTCACAGGTACAATGTTTATTAATGACTAGTATACTCATCCCAAGGGTCGAATATGTTTAATGCTGTAAAAGTGACTGCGAGCTTCTATTCAATGGCGAAGGATTAAAGTTGTTTAAACTTTACGCCACAGAAGCACATTAGTCTGAATTGAAAATTAGAATTGACCATTTGAGGTTTCAGGAAGGAAAGGGTTTAACAAAAGTTTGACTGTACTTATGCTTTAGGATTATAATTTATGTATTTATGGCGTCTTAAAATATCAGGACAGCCAAGCGTGTCTATAAGGCACAGTTAATGTATTCATGATGTATAGGTAAGTTATGTGTGATTGGCTATATGTGTAATAGCAGAGCTCTACGTTTATATGCCAACTATGCATAATCCGGCCCAAGTGGTCAGGAAGTTAATATATAATTCTAAAGTAACAAATGCATTAGTCAAACAGTCCATTTGTCGAACATCTTAAATCTTGATCAGTTGTTTGACATCTGGCTTGGAAAACGATGTATGTAAATCTCTGTTAAATAAGCAACCAGTCAATATTTGTTTGCTTATTTATCATCTGTATTATGTAATAGTTGACTAATTTGTGAAAGGTCATAGGTAGCAGGATTACTTGGACTGCATTCATATTACTTTTTCATTTATTCACTTGTTGTGTTACTGTTGTTCTTTTATTTAAGAAATTATAAATTAATACTAGTTAGTGTTTTATCATGCAATAGAACACGGGTAGGAGTTGAGATGTGTAGTAATTAAATCACAAGGCGCTAAACTTCTTGGCGTACGCATTTTCAATGCCAAATCACACCACATTAAGCCCTTATAGCGTGTGCATGTTTTATTGAGTATTTAAACACAGATATGATCCTTCTTTGTTTATATAGGGGTGTATGCGAGGTAAGTTAGAACATATCATATCCATTATAGTTAACTACAATACCAAGTTGTATGATTGACATGACTCTCAGAGAACACACTTTATACATCATGCATAACAATAACTACATAAAGTACAAACAACCAATCAAAAACACTATTATAAGAAATCATTGCATTCAGAAATCTTTTAACCATACATGACACAAAGTAGATCACTTCATGCTGTTAACTCTAAATCTGCTGTATAATCCAGGGCTCCAGATAAGAGAGTAAACTAAAGATCAAGGTTGCAAATTTACAGTCGTCCATAGAATTTTCTAAAATGCACAGAGTATACATTATTGCCATTAAATAACTTAATGCAAAAGTAATGCAGAGAGCTCATATAAAAAGAGCTTTTTGCTGCTTTCAGCAGTTACCTGTCTTAGAGTTCTTAATGTTTCTTACACAAAGTTTTACATTTTTAGTCTTTCATAAACCCCTGGAGTTGGACTGAATAAATATTAACTTTGCCAAGACTGGTCTCACAGCAAGAGAAATGTTCAGCAGATGTAGAGTAACAACAACAACAACAACAAAGATATATGATCAATTTTAATATTATAATTTGTGGATGCCTGAGAGAAGTAGATGATATTTACCTCTTCAGCCTTCAGACCATACTCCGAGGAGTAGATTAATGACTTGCCCAGTGCAAACAAATAGATCTGCAAAACAAGGTATAGACACAGCATTACAAAAACTCAAAGTCAATAAGTGAATAACTGTTGATTAACCCATTACTCCATAAATACATCTTTTTTTATCTGTTAAATTTATTCCTCCACTAAAGAAAACGGTTTAACCGTATACAGTCATAATTACGAACCATAAGAAATACTCTATATATCCAAGGAAATAGTAGCTTTAAACTGGCTTAAAGTAAAGCAGAATGTGCCTTAAGGCACATTCCGCTTTACTTTTAACCTGCTTATTTGCCAACCTAGCTGTCTTCAAAACTAGAAACAGGCTATGGGGTAAAGGGTAAAGGCGCATTCTGCTTTATTTTCAATATGTTTTAAGTGGCCACTCATCATTAGGAAAGGGGGTATTGAGTTTAAATGCTGTATTACAGTGGAGAATCTGTTATTCTTTCCCGTTTAAACGCAAACGTACGCAAACGCAAAGCACTAAAACGTAGAAAAGAACAACTTTTGGACAATTCTGATAATTCTTGTTTATCTTGGTGGCAAACAGTTTGGAGCCTGATCAGACGCCGGGTTACCCGGCGTCTGATCTGGCTCCAAACTGTTTGCACTGCAAATAATAGTTTTAGCGTAAACGCGTTTATTGGGAAAGAATAACAGATTCTCCACTGTAGTTATATATAATTTACACAAAAGGCAATGGAGGAAAGGGTTACATCAATCAATAAGATAGTTTTTTTTTAATGAAATCAATAAAAGTGTTCATTTAAGAAATCAAGGTGTGTAATAGAGAAATGGTAACTGGAACTAGTCAAATATAGCATCAGTAATAAACTTGGAAGGTAGGTAAACCTTTGATTGCCAGAAATGTAGCTTTTCCTCAATATGTCATCAGCTTTATAAATGCAAAGCTTTGCTTCATATCAAGGCATTAACCCTTTACCCAATAACCCGTTTATAACATTAAATACAGGTGATCACTTAAAGCAAGTTGAAAGTAAAGCAGAATGTGCCTTAAGGCACATTCTGCTTTACTTTCAGCCTGCTTAAAACTACCATCTACTAGGCTATATAAAATATTTGTTATGGTAAGTGTTCATGAGGGTATAAACTGGAACTATTTTCTTCAGCGGATGAATAAAATGCATGTGCTAAAAGTCGCTTCTATAAGGGAAAGGGTTAACTCTAAGAGCACTGGCGACAAAACCATGATAACTTTTGCAAACAGTTTGGATCCTGATGAGATGCCGCATTAAATTTGGAATATTCTGATTTTAGAAACGGTAGCAGATGAAAAACATTGCAGACTAAAAATTTACCAAGCATGCAAAGAGTTAAAGCTTCCAGTCAGAGATCCATAGGTACAGTATAACCTCTGTCGATCGACACCTCTCTTGACCGGAAACCTCTGTTATCCGACCCTTCTGTTTGGTCCCGGCAGTTTCCCTATTTGTTTTATGTAACCAAACTCTCTCTTGATCGGATCCTCTGTTAACCGTTATCCGACATACCTTGACGGTCCGATGAAGGCAAATAAGAGGTTTTTCACACCTCGTTATCCGACGGTATGCTGACCTGTGACCATTGACAGCGACTATGCATGCGCAGGTGATAATGACACACATCGCTTGGATGGCCGTGTCAAACAAAGTGTGTTGTTTTAAAAGTGAGTGAATGATATGAGGGTTAATAAGGTAACTTAAGCCAACAAATGTAAGCAACCCACTCAATGTAGCAGTGCTGAAAACCCATGGCTAACCATGATTTCGTGTTTCGTTATTTAAATTGCACAGGTGTCTGCCAATCGTCCTCACTGTCAACATGAGAAAATACGAAATATGTATCTAATTCGCCCTCCGCACAATTCGAGTGTATATCAAAAGTCGCAGGCGTAAAATCTATTTGCTAAAGTTATATTGAGAGAAAATAAATACATTCATGGGTGTTGAAGTTTTTGTTAATTTCCAGCGAGTTCGACATAACGACAATGGACTATACTTGTACATAAAATGTAAATACGAATAGGCCGATATTTTCGTCGAACCCTTGATAATATGTACATGCGTATTTACTTCCGAGTGTACACTATACACGTTTTATGCCTACTGCAGTTTAAAGCAATAATGGGAAAAACAGTGTAGATCCGGACCAGGCGACTCTTACTTTAATCTGGAACGATATGATCAGGATATATGCTGTATGATGCAGTCATACATAACTAATATGTCAGTTGGCATCGAGGGATTCCCCTCGCAGCGAAAATGGACTGAATCTTTGGGTGTGTAAACTTGTGAACTTAGGCATAATTCCGTTAACCGACACCCTCTCTTAACCGACTTACAAACGTGGAACCATGGGGTGTCGGATAACAGAGGTTATACTGTAATAGTATTCTACACATACTCTTACTAGGTAGGTGACAGGGCTCCAGATAAGAGGGAGTAAACTGAACAAATCCAATATTTTCTCATTCATTCAGCACCAAATCCTATGGTGTCACTACTCATTAGAATCTTCTCAAAGAGACGATTCTAATGAGTAGTGACACCATAGGGTTTAATGCAGAAATAAAGATTTTAGTTTTTGAAATACCCCCCTTATCTGGAGCCCTGGGTGAACAATCACAATATCTAATCACAGAAACCTATCCCTTCATCCTATGAGTGTTATACACATTTTGTCAGCCTCTTGTATGTTGTAAGCATTACTTTCTCGATATAACTTTGTATTAATTGTCTTTATAAGTGAGAAAACATTGCATTTACTTTATGATCAACTGCTGTGTAACTCTGTGTCTGATCTGTTTCCAGACAGTTTGAAAGACTTGTTCCATGCATTCAAAAGGTTAACCCATTACCCTATAAATACACCTTTTTACGCCTATAATTTATTCTTCCACTGAAGAAAATAAGTCCATTTTATACAATCATGAATATGTATCATAAGAAATATGTTCTATATCCTAGCAGATAATAGATTAAAGCAGGATCCAAACTATTTGAAACTTATGTCCAGCTTCTGGAAATATAAATTTAAATTTATGATGACTGAGTTACTTCTAAATCTCAGCAGACAGCATTTTGTGCAGCCAACAATTATTATTGAGTGTTCTAAGGGTTGATACTTGGTGATGAATCATTACTGTTAGGAAATGTGTGGAGAAAGTGTGTTATTTTTTCACCACCATTACAAATCTGTCTAGAAGATGTTTTGGCAGGTAGGTATGTTATGTCAGTAACCCTGTAAATCACTGTTACAGGCAGAACCAAACGTTACTCAGTGTCAATGTCTGACTAAAACTGAAGACAGTGAAGCCTCTATTGAGACACAGAAGCCTTGGTTCAGCTACTTGCCTTTTTACACAGGGGTCTTACACTCAATCCCTGGTTCATCAAATCTATCTGACTCAAACAGGACTAATAATAATTCAATAACACTTTTCTATCTTTATCATGCATAAAATACAAGCATTTTTTTCTATTTGTCCTTGTAGCAAAATACTGAAAATTTTATATCTCCCCGAAATCCTATGACATGATCAACTACTCGTTGGAATCGTCACATCATAGGGTTTTGTGGAGGAGAACAAATTGACAATATTTGGTTTATTTGCTCTTATCTAGAGCACTAGGTTAATAAAACTTTGAGTTGAGTCTGAGATCATTATCAAGCATTTGATTGGTCAGATTCAAGTCTTTGCTGAGCAAGAGGGCAAATCTGACCAATCAAATGCTTGAGAACGATCTCAGACTTAAGCTGCTTCTGAGCAAAAGCTCAAATCTGACCCATCCAATGCTTGAGAATGATCTCAGACTCAACTCACAAGTTTTATAACAATGGAGCCTGGCCTTACCTGTTCTATAGACGTTGCTGTCATAACAAACCCATCATCTGTCTCAGGTGCCATGTAATTGGCATATTGCTGCACTCGAGTTGCCGACCCAAACTCCACATGACCATCTGATGTCACATGAGTGGTGTCTGGGTTAATCACGAAAGCTGGACAAAACTCATTTGTTGCTTGGCCTGGAAGAAGAAGGTTGTGATTTAACTCTTTGAACCCTAGTCCCGCATATAGGCGTCCTTTTCAAACAGTGTACATGTCAAAAGTGCACTTGTCCTATGCAAACAGTGATTACCCAGATCAGAGGGCTCCTTATGGAGCCCTCTGATCTGGGTCTTCACTGTTTGTCATAATGCCAAACATTGACAAAAACAACCCTTAAAAGTCAGAAATGGACTAGACTAAAATGAAAACTGGAATTGTCCATTTAAAGTTTTAGGGAGGAAAGAGTTAAACAGTCACAGAATGATGTGCGTGAATCTCCAAATACTAATTTTGCTATGTAGTCTATTTCAAAGTAATTCTGTTCAGACTTACCAAGTATGGCAAGTAGACTACATACAATCTTTCTATTTCAACATAAACTCTTTCTATTCCGTTTGAAATACTTCACACTAATGAAAACGTTTATTTCACACTTGAGAAGATGAGTGGTATAGAAGATTCCATACAGATCTGCTATCCAGTGTCAATTAATCCTTATCATCACATTGATTTCTGTGGTCAAGACAGGTGTTTGCTAAAAGCAGGCTGTAAGTAAAGCAGTAAGCTCCTTTAGGACATTTCAGCTGCTGAAAGAGCTTAATAGATGCTTTAACCCTTTCCTCCCTGAAACCTCAATGGACAATTCTAGTTTGGAATTTAGTCTAATCCATTTCTGACTTTTTAGAGCTGATTTTTACAATATATGTCAAAATGACAAACAGTGTAGACCCTGATCAGAGGGCTCCTTAAGGAGCCCTCTGATCAGGGTATTCACTGTTTGCATAGGACAAGTGTACTCCTTACATGTACGCTGTTTGCAAATGACGCATATATGCGTGATTAGGGTTCAAAGAGTTAAGCAGCAAGCTTTCTACTTTACTTACAGCCTGCTTTATCAATAGAGGCACAAAAAGGATCCTCTATCTAGAATAGGTTACCATAAGTCCACTTCTCTATAAAACAATTAGTAAAGTTACTGTGATGGAAAGACTTATGGCAAGCACTCTCAAATGATCTATGTGTACTAAATATCCACAACCAGAAATCAAATTATCCAATAAATCAAATAATTCACCAAACCTGACAATCTGACAGATTTTGATAGAATGCTACAGAATGGGTGTTCAAAAATCCCACATATGTCAGCAGGGCTGCCATAATTTCTCCGGATTTTTCCTAAATCTCCGTATTTTTGTCAAGTTCATGGTAGCTTAAAGCAGGCTGAAAGTAAAGCAGAATGCGTCCTAAGGCGCATTCTGCTTTACTTACAGCCTGCTTTAAGTAGTCGAATGTCAACAAAACAAGAAAAAGACTATTGGGTAAAGGTACGATTCGTAAAATAGCACTTGAAAAATGCAATTTGGAAATCTTAGGATTTATGGCAGCCCTGTGTCAGTTTTCACCTGCATTAGTTTTTAACATAGTACAGTTAAACCTTGATAAATTTCGTTCATCTAAATAGATTGTAGCATTCCATTATTTAAAAGCTTGGTTCCCTCATGTTTTAACTTTAAACATGAGGTATGTTTGACGCTGCTGGAAATTTGTGCATGTTCAATTTATTGAGGCCATCTGCAGGCATGTTGAACAAAGAAATTCCATGTGCTAGGTTTTGCTGCATTTATTGATTCATATAGATATTCAAAGGAGAATCTTTCAATATGTTGGTCCAAGGTCAAGGTAGCAGCCATAGTGAACTTCTTATGTCACCCAACACATTGGCTTCATACGCCAAGATTATTACGTTAAAAACAGCTGAACAAATGAGGGAGGTGCTATAGCAACTGTTCAGACAAATTACCTTATAAGCTCATAGCAATCAACCTCTAGGCATGTGACACACTTTCTTCCATTAATTTCACCATCCAAAACATTTGTATACAAGAGGGCCTGAAGGCCCTGATATCGCTCACCTGTTGTACTGAAGCCTGATAGCTTTACCTTTCTGTTTCACCTGTATTAATCTAAATCCATTCAAATTTGTAGTATAGCATGTAAACAATTTTGGAATACAACCTCATAGTTCTAGTAGAGTACATCAAGGGCAGGTAACTAGAGTACTGAAATGAAGCCTAAATTTCTAGCATTTCAAAGTATATCAAGGGCAGATAACTATTGCCACAAAAATTAGATTTCAACAATAATTGCACTCCTTCGAGATCGTATGGCTATATACTTTGTGTGCAAGTATAATCAAAATCCATTGAAAACTGTAGTTGTAAGAGTGTAAACGCTGTTAGATATGGCATTTTCAGCAATTCAAGGGCAGATAACTCTTTACCTATTGGTCCGATTTCGACCATAATCACATTTATTTGAACTCTTATGGTCATATACAATCTGAGCAAGTTTGAGAAAGATTGGATAAAAATTATGGCCTCTAGAGTGTAAACACCCTTAAATATGACATTTTCAGCAATTCAAAGGTAGATAACTCTTGACCTATTAGTCTGATTTCAACCATAATCGTACTCATATGAACTCTTACAGTCATATACAATATTAGCAAGTTTGATATAGATTAAATTAAAAGTGTGGCCTCTAGAGTGTACACACTGTTAAATATGGCATTTTCAGCAATTCAAAGGTAGATTGACCTATTGGCCCGATTACAACCAAAATCGAACTCATCTGAACACTTATGGTAATATACAATCAGGGCAAGTTTGAGAAAGATTGGATAAAAATTGTGGCCTCTAGAGTGTAAACACTGTTAAACATAGCATTTTCAGCAATTCAAAGGTAGATTACTCTTGACCTATTGGCTTGATTTCAACCTTAATCGAACTCATCCGAACTCTTATGATAATATATAATCTGAGCAAGATTGAGAATGATTGGATAAATATTGCGGCCTCTGGAGTGTAAACACTGTTAAATATGGCATTTTCAGCAATTCAAAGGTAGATAACTCTTGAACTATAAATCTGATTTCAACCATAATCAAACTCATCCAAACTCTTATGGTAATATACAATATGAGCAAGTTTGAGAAAGATTGGATAAATTTTGTGGCCTCTAGAGTGTAAACACTAAAATTGTTGACGACGACAACGCACACCGCACGACGGACATTCAAGGATTGCAAAAGCTTACCCTGAGCTAGCTCAGGTGAGCTCAAAATACTTTGGAAGATAAGTTTCAAGAACAAAACCTTTCAATGTTTCAAAGGTCAAGGTAGTCTCAGTCACTGACCTACTTAAAAGGCACAGGACAGTGGTACTCACCTTTCCCATACCCACGCTATGATTTCTTATTCCAGGTGCAATAGTGTGAGAGATACCCTAAGCAAACCATTCATATAGACACATAGACATATTAAGGCATTTTTTTTAAGAAAACGATGAAAAGACCCCCACCCCAACCCGACATCCTGATTCTAATGACGACAATTCTAATGAATAGTCACATCAAACTATGATCAAAGAGCAAGTGTATTTGGTATCGACATAAGATTTGATTTGATTTGTTATGATTTTACGTCGCTTTTAACAGTCATTTCAGTCATATCAGGGACGTCCAGCTATTACAGGTGGAGGAAGACCCCAGAAGCCCTTTATGCACTGTTTCAGACACAAATCAGCAATTGGGTAGAACCACAGACCTGCCGCAAGCCAGCTGGAAGGCTTCCCCACATGAAAAATCCGAACGACCCTACTGGGATTCGAACTCACAGCTGTGAGGAGCTTAGTTATGTAAGTCACAGTGACTATACCACTAGGCCCTGGAGGCCCCTGGTATCGACATAAGGATTTTAATATTTTGAAACCTATCCATATCTGTAGCAATGATTAAAGTACCTGTTAAAAAGAGGTCCTGAAGAGCTTCGGCACCCTGGCAAAGAAATGCGTAGATTTCCTCGTCCGACAGGGGCCCGTCTCGCACTTCCAGTATCTCACTGAGGGATACTGTGATACTCAACGCCGGCATCCTACTCTGTAATAGAAAGAAACTGAGTAAAGACTCGAGTAAAGCAACATTATCGTGTCAAAGTAATAACAACATAAGATTAGGTGGAGAAAGAAATAAGAAAATGTTTCAAATTACTTTTATTTTTGTTTACCACATGTATCTGAAGTCTTAGTTTTACTAATAATCACTGCAATACTGGTTTCACACAGCAAACAGAGCTTCAAAATTTCTGTGTTCAAACTTAACCCATTACCTCAAAGACATGCCTTTTTAAGCATTTAATTCATTTCTCCACTAAAGAAAATTGTTCCACTTTATATAGTAATGAATGTGTTTCGTAAGAAACATATCCTATATCCTAACAGATAGTAGCTTAAAGTATTCAGCCTGCTTCAAGCAACCTTCTGTCTTCAATTTGAAAACAAGATATGGTAGGAAAGGATTAAAGAATAACAGGGCTAAAGATTATTACTCTTCATCGTAGCTTAAAGTCATAATACCGCCCAAATGGATGTTTAAAACGCGCAATTTCTTATATATGTACATTTTCTATGTATTAAAACTAAGCGAAAACTGTTGTCAGATGCCTGATACATGCCCCCCTTTCTTTAAGAATCATACATAAATGTGCTGATTTCTTATCGATATGTTGGAAAAATAAGCTCTTTGTTTCCGAGATTTTCCGCATGGTCGAATAAGAGTCACGTGATCGATCTGATTTTTCTGACTTGTCTGTGTTACTTTAGAACAGAATATTTTAATAATGGTAAATAGGTAACTGTGGAGAAAACGTTATTCTTTCCCGTTTAAACGCTAACGAAACGCAAACGCATCACAATAAAACGCATCATAGGACAACCTTTGGACAATTTTGACCATTCATGTTAGTCTGAGTGGCAAACAGTTTGGTGCCTGATCAATCACCGGGTTACCCAGCGTCTGATCTGCTCCAAGCTGTTTGCAATTGAAATCATGGTTTTAGCGTAAGCGCGTTTATTGGGAAACAATAATATTTTCTCCACTGTAAGGAAAGTAACATCGAATATATAGTCGTACACATTCCTACTTGAGATAAGTATGATCATCGTGCAGCACGAGAACGCTGCGCTAACTTTACTGATATTTATTCTTTCAAATTAATCGCATCTAGATATACAAAACTATTATTACCATTGCAAACAGGTTGGAGCCAGATCAGACACCGGGTAACCCGGCGTCTGATCAGGCTCCAACCTGTTTGCTACTCAGATTAAAAAAATAGTTAAAATTTCTAAAAGAAAATTTCCACAGTTTAGTGAATTGCGTTTGCGTTTAAACCGGAAAGAAAAATGTATTCTCTACTGTATATTGTGCACAATAAATACAGCTTTCAATGTCTCTTGCTGGATGTAGGGAATACTCATCCCTTTTAAAGTTTTAGAATGTTCCAATCTAAAAATAACTCTGCCAAGTCAGAAGAAAACACTATGAAAACATCTTTACCGGGCGCAACCCGAACGAACTCGGAAAATCTCTGTCATTGATCGGATGTCAATAAACCGATTTAAAAATCGACTTCTTTTCACCAAATCCATGGGTTTGTAAGCAATGTTGCCTCCATATACATAGCGGCTTACTTCTTTTTATATGTTAAGATTACGTATGTGCCTGACTTTTCAGGTTTAAGAAATGCGCAATTTTGGCTACTTGACAGCTACATACTGCCTTTAATTTCATTGTTGGCTTCTAAACCCTTGCCCATATCAGCGCATTCAATTTATTCCTCCAATGAAGAAAATAGTTCAAATTTATACAGTCATAAATATGTTCCACAAGAAATATTTTCTATATCCAAGAAGATTGTAGCTTAAAGCAGGCTGAAAATATAGCAGAATGCACCTGCTTAAGTGGTCATCTATCTTCAAAACTAGAAACAGGCTATGGGGTAAAGGATTAAATCAGCCTAATGAAAGCAGAAATCTCTTACAACAAAAGACATGGTGTGTGTCTGTAGGAGGATAGATCAATCAATGAAATATACTAAAATTTGACAGCAGGTACCCAGTAGAAGTACAGTGGAGAATCTGTTATTCTTTCCCAATAAACGCGTTTACGCTAAAACTATTATTTGCAGTGCAAACAGTTTGGAGCCAGATCAGACGCCGGGTAACCCGGCGTCTGATCAGGCTCCAAACTGTTTGCCACCAAGATAAACAAGAATTATCAGAATTGTCCAAAAGTTGTTCTTTTCTACGTTTTAGTGCTTTGCGTTTGCGTACGTTTGCGTTTAAACAGGAAAGAATAACAGATTCTCCACTGTATAGCATATGATGCTATCCATAATGTCTTGTTAGTAAAAATATTCTATAGAAAGTGTGTTAAAATTCAATAATTTTTAAACTTACACCTCTACAGTTCTATTTGAAACCATAACTCCAGGTAAAATTCTGCCATGGCATACTAGCCAAAGAGAAACTGTATGTCACTTTTGAAAAGCTTTACTTTAACTGCCTATAGTTCCAGCCACCAGGATAGAATGTAGAAGTCCAGGAATATATAATAGGCTGCCAATAACTAGTAAATGTAAGTGGGTATTAGTTATTAATACTGGTGAGTAATTGATTACTCATTATCCAGGTCCATTCAACAAATACAGCAATACTCCACTACAGTGGAGAATCTGTTATTCTTTCCCGTTTAAACGCAAACGTACGCAAACGCACGCAAACGCAAAGCACTAAAACGTAGAAAAGAACAACTTTTGGACAATTCTGATAATTCTTGTTTATCTTGGTGGCAAACAGTTTGGAGCCTGATCAGACGCCGGGTTACCCGGCGTCTGATCTGGCTCCAAACTGTTTGCACTGCAAATAATAGTTTTAGCGTAAACGCGTTTATTGGGAAAGAATAACAGATTCTCCACTGTAAAACAACCAAATAAAAGAATGGTAATTTCTAGAATTTAAATCATATTGTTTTTAATGCAGAATAGAAGTAAAGCAGAAAGCCCCTAGTGCTGAAATTTGCTTTGAAAACCATCTATAATAATTGTTTTGGGTATAGTCATAATAGTGGGATTTAACAAATACATTACCGTATTTCATTCAGTATTTGTTTAACCCATTACCCCATAAATACACCAGGTGACCTTTTATGCCTTTAGTTTATTCCTTCACCAAAGAAAATTGTTCCAATTTATACAGTCCTGAATATGTCAAATAAGAAATGTTTTCAATATTCTAGTAGGTGGTAGCTTAAAGCAGGCTGAAAGTAAAGCAGTATGTGCCTTAAGGCACATACTGCTTTACTTTCAACCTGCTTTAAGTGGTCACCTATTTTCAAAACTAGAATAAGGCTATGGGGTGCTGGGTTAATGATCATATTCAGCTAGAGAAACGTTACTACAAGCTTGATTATAAAACATTGACATTCATTCATTTGAGTAGATGAGGATCCCAAAATATCATCAATCAAACCATACCCTCGGTACTATTGCAAGAGTACTAAGATGTTTCTCCTTTTTCTGAGGAAACAATTAACAGGCTGGGTACAAACAGGCGCTATCAAACCCACAGGCTGCAACCATCTCACCACGGAATTCCAGACTTATCTACTACGCTGCACGAAGTCTGGCACCTTGCCATAGGAGTCAGTCATCAGATAAAAGGAAAAAACTCAGATCAAGAAGAAAGAGGTATCGAAGTATCAGTATCATAAGATAGTGAGCGGTTTCTATCAGCCTACATCTTTGTTGATCATTTTCCTCCTAGGCTGTTTCATTGCTGCTTAACCATTTCCCCGATAGAAGCACCTTTTAGCACATTAAATTTATTCCTCCACTGAAGAAAATAGTTCCAATTTATACAGTCTTGAAGATGAACCATAAGAAAAGAATTCTAAATTCTAGCAGATGATAGCTTAAAGCAGGTTGAAAGTAAAGCAGAATGTGCCTTAGGCACATTCTGCTTTACTTTCAACCTGCTTTAAGTGGTCACAAGACTTCAAAGCTAGAAACAGGCTATGAGGTAAAGGGTTAATCCTTTACCCCATAGCCTGTTTCTAATCTAGTTTTGAAGACAGGTGACAATTTAAAGTATTTCCAGAATCTTTTCAGCTATTAACTTAAAGCAGGTTGAAAGTAAAGCAGAATGCTCCTTAAGGAGCATTCTGCTTTACTTTCAACCTGCTTTAAGAGGTCACCTGTCTCTAAAAATATAGACAGACTATGTGGTAAGAGGTTAGCAAGCTAAGAGGCAATCAGAAAGCTCATACAGGAAATGCCAGTGCCAAGTAAAGGGGTTTCTTGTGATTTTCTTTATAGTTTTTGCTGAACAAGGTCTTCAGTCTAGGGACTGAACCTACAACCTCCCACAGCATAGTCTGTTGCTCTATAAAATATCCAATAAATATGCCCTTGAGAAATATAATGAATTCAACACCTCTAAAATAATTCTTACTTAAAATATGTTTCCAAGATGATAATATTTAGATGTAGAGTTTACCAACAAATACCGGTAACACCTTTTTGCATTTTAGTATGTATTAAGTATGCAGAGTTTGTGCATGGTAAAATAAGTTATTCTATTATTCCATAAATACACATTTTAAGGACTTTAATTTATTCCTCCACTGTAGAAAATAGTTACACTTTATATAGACATAAATATGCACCATAAGAAATGTTTTCTTTATTCTGGCAGATGGTGGCTTAACACTGGCTGAAAGTAAAGCAGAATTCTGCTTTACTTTCAATCTGCTTTAAATTGTTACCCATCCTCAAAAAAAGTAACAGGCTAGAGGGTAGAGGTTATATATTTATATTGCTGCAAGCTGAGAACATTCTTGTCTCCAAGAAATGTCAATTATACATGGGTAGAATTTTCACCTTTCTTCAGATCGCCCAGGGCCTGGATAACACAGATACCTAGAATCTATTATCCTGTTTACATTGGTATATAGGAGAGGGGTTTATTTATTTACTTAAGCCTTTTGCCTGCCTTGGTCAAGTACTTGCGGAGGGTCTAGGTGATATGTCTGTCAATCTTTACTTACAGATTAGTATGAAAAAGAATGTAAAGAAAAACAGTCATACTTGCTTATAGAAATTACCCGGTATTTAAAAGAAGAGCTAAGGTGCATGGGTATTAAGCAATCTTGATAACAAATATCAGCTTTGTGTAAGACTTAAGTAATGCAGAAAGCTCCTAAAGGAGCTTTCTGCATTACGTTAGTCTTGCATTAAGCTGCCACCTGTATTAATTGATATGCATGTTTAATTGAATGGTCTCTTATATCAGGTTTTATTGTACCTTTGGCTGCCAGTGTATAGGGTCTATAAAGGTCACTTCACAATCTTTGATCCTAATAGGCCCAAAAATCATGGTTGTATATTGAATAGGAAATATTTTAGCCCTTTAAGAGCCGGGAACCGATGTCTTGGGCCTCTTGGTCTTGGCAAACAGTATGGATTCTGATCAGTTGCCAGGTAACTTGGCATCTGATCAGGATCTATACTGTTTGTCACTTGGATTTTAAATCTGCATATGAAGAAAAACTAATTTCAGATATAAAAGCAGGTCTTCACCATTTTAAGCAGAAATATTTTATTCAGCACTAACAGGGTTAATAACATTGTATCGGTCCATTTATCAAATCTTTTGGTTAATCTGATACATGTAATGATACGTGAGCTTCGATTGTTATTAACCCACAAATAATGGATGTCAACTCAAACCTCTCCTGACTAGCGGTACTTGTGCTAAAATGGTAAAACATTTACAACTATGAGTGCTGAATGAAAATTGAGTCTACTCAAAATGACATCTGCTGCAAATATGAAATTGACTCATAATAACCCAAGATACATTTATAGTTAAATTTGTGTTGTGCAACCACTCCATGAGCTCTGATTGCAGGATACAGTGGAGAATCTGTTATTCTTTCCCGTTTAAACGCAAACGTACGCAAACTCAAAGCACTAAAAACGTAGAAAAGAACTACTTTTGGACAATTCTGATATTTCATGTTTATCTTGGTGGCAAACAGTTTGGAGCCTGATCAGACGCCGGGTTACCCGGCGTCTGATCTGGCTCCAAACTGTTTGCACTGCAAATAATAGTTTTAGCGTAAACACGTTTATTGGGAAAGAATAACACATTCTCCACTGTAGAACTTATGTAGAAAGCTCTTAACCCATTACCCCATAAATACGCTTTTTTACGCCTAAAATTAATTCCTCTACTGAATAAAATAGTTACAGTCATAAATATGTATCAAAATAATTATTTTCTTGATCCTAGCAGATAATAGCTTAAAGCAGGTACATTCTGCTTTACTTTCAACCTGCTTTAAGTGAGCATCTTTCTTTTAACCTAGAAACAGGCTATGGGGTAATGGGTTAAAGGAGTTTTATCTGCATTAATTCATTACTCCATAGGTGACAACTGTTGCAGGAAAAGAGTTAAATTGAGTGTTACATAGGAAATGCCAGTAATTGGGTAGAGATTGGCTTACACAATAACCTGAATAATTTATCAATAAGGTCATTAACTCTTTGCATGCTGGGTAATTTTTTTCGTCTGCAACAATTTGTCTTCTGCTATTGTTCTAAAGATAGAATTTTCAAATTCAGTGTCAGAATGGCAAACAGTTTGGATCCTGATGAGACGCGGCGTCTCATCTGGATCCACACTGTTTGCAAAGGTCATCACTGTGGCAGATATATCTGCCGCAAGCGTGCAAAGAGTTAATGTAGAGGCCATTATAGTACTCCGTTTAGGAATTCATGGTGGGGTTTAAATTCTGTCAAGCTTTGTTATTGTATCATGTCATTGTTTATGTTTGGGGTTTATATGATAGTCTCAAAATATATCCTAATATCAGGCTTAAACACATGTGCAAGATAAAAGTGATGCAAATTAACAACCATTTGGGTGTTTTTTTCTGCATTATAACTGTTGTTCAGCATTATGTTGCCACCTGCCTTTAACCCATTATTCCATAGATAAGCCTTTTTATGCATTTAATTCATTCATCCACTGAAGAAAATAGTTCAATTTTGCCATTTTATACAGTATGGAATATGCTGCATAAGAAATAGTTCCTATATCCTAGCAGATGTTTACTTAAAGTAGGATGAAAGTAAAGCAGAACGCACCATAAGGCACATTCTGCTTTATATGCAACATGATTTAGATGGACACCTGTCTTCAAAACTAGAAACAGGCTATTGAGTAAAGGATTAAAGATTCCAATTCATACTGGTATATGGCCCAAGACAGGTAGCATATGGAAGTTTATTCTTACATTCCGAAATCCATGAGACATAATCCCTGCTAATTTGCAGTACACAAAAATAGTTACTCTGTCTAGCATAACTCATGGATTTCTTACACTGTCTGCCAGGAGCCATTTAATATATGAAGTAAGTAGTGTTGATGCTAGAGGAAACGGTGAAATAAAGTAAACCAAGAAATAGCCCATTTAGAATATTTTAAGTAACAGTACAAATTAGGTCAAGGTCAAAATCAAGGTTGGGTAATATGGGTGGATTGGTAGTAGCCTAAGGCAACAATTGTACATAAGTATCAAAGCATTATAGTCAGTTGTGTTGACGCCAGACGAAACGGTAAAATCTAGTTAACCAAGAAATAACCCATTTAAAATATTCTATTTAATATAATAAGTCCAATTAGGTCAAGGTCCAAATCAAATTTGGGGAATATTGATATAAATACAATACTGTCTTTTGTGCTAAATGGTATGAAAGGGCTGGGTAAACCATTAGGTAGGAATAATGAGAATGCAGGGCTGCAATTTCTCCGGATTTTTCCGAAATCTCCAGATTTTTATTCCGACAGATGAAGCTTAAGACAGCTTAATGTGGCATCTCATCAGGATCCAAACTGTTTGACACTCTGATCCTATTTTAAAAAAGAAAATTTTGAAATTCTATATTTAGAACAGTGGCAGACGACAACTGTTGCAGACGACAAGTTTTCCAGCATGTAAAGAGTTAATACAAGAATGACTGTATTTGTTATAAAAATCTATTCCTGGAAGCATCCACACACCCGTTCATGCAATTACAGGTAATATAAACAATGTTAACCAGGGCTGGTTTTCACTAACACAATCTTAGGCTTGAAAATCATGAATTAACGCCTACCTTTGGTTTAGTTCCAAACTTCTGCCAGATTGGCAGATGCTTGAAGCCAAAATTAGAAGCTGGAAACTAAACCAAATGGTTTGAGATTATTCTCGTAGACACTAAAAGACTTGAAAACCAGGTTTTAGAAAAAATTGACTGATATGGTGAACAAGAATTAAGTGTCAGTCTTATAAGGTCAAATGATACAAACGTATTTATACAATGTGTTAATCCTTTCTTTCATGATTTTATTTTTTCAGTGTTTTAGACAGGTAGTTGCTTAAACGGGCTGATAAAAAGCAAAAAACTCCGATATGAGCTTTGTTTTACTTTCAGTTTGTTTGAAGCAATCATACATCAGGGTTTATAAAGTTTTCTGTTTCTTTGACACTTTACCCTTGGCCTATACATATGCCTTTAATTTATTCCTCCACTGAAGAAAATAGTTCCACTTTATAAACTCATGAATATGTTCTATAAGACATATTTTCAATATTCTAGCAGATACTAGCTGAAAGTAAAGCAGAATGCGCCATAACTTAAGATGTATTCTGCTTTACTTTCAACTTACTTTAAGTGATAATTTGAGTTGTCTCTTAAACTAGAAACAGGCTATGGAGTAAAGGGTTAATAGGACTGAGTAGAAGCTGGATATGCATTTCTATTAGATAAATGTACATGCTTGAAAACATGTCTGGAGGAAAGGGTTTTTACCTGTGCTGTCTAAACCAAATGGCTCATGAAATTTAGGGAAAGATTATAGCAAATTGTTTTATTACTATCATAAAATTAATATTCTCTTGTCTACAATAAACCTGTACATGATAAAACAAAGACAACAGCACACCACAATCCCACAAAGAATGTTTCCTTGCTTCGTGTCCTATAGCAAATTCAGAATTAACCAATCACCCCATAAATGCGCCTTAATCATTCAATGAAGAAAATAGTTCCAGTCATGAATATGTATCATAAGAAATGTTTTCTATATCCTAGCAGATGATAGCTTAAAGCAGGCTGAAAGTAAAGCAGAATGTGCCTTTAGGCACATTCTGCTTTACTTTTAACCTGCTTTAAGTGGTCACCAAATTTCAAAACTAGAAACAAGCTATGGGGTAATGGGTTAACCTTTACTCTGCTGACATTCCAAATAGACTGCCAGTATTCTATTTATTTTCACAAAAATCGTTTAGTAAGACAAACCATGCAGACCATGATCCTATATTGGTCTACAGGCCAATCGAGTTTGTGGAGAGATGAATTATGGGAGCATATTGACATGTTCATTTTACTTGCTGCTATAGATGGGATCTAATAATAATGATAATCTTAAACTAAAGCCAATCTTCTAGTATAACTATGTAGTCCTGTTATTATTACATCTTAACCCGGCCATTCTTCCATGGAAGTCCATTTGGACACCTTTACATACTCTTTTATATACCCAGCCATTACCCAATAGCCTGTTTCTAGTTTCTACAGCAGCTGACCACTTAAAGCAGGTTCAGAGTAAAGCATTCTGCTTTTACTTTCAGCCTGCTTTAACCCATTACCCCATAAATATGCTTTTTTACGCCTTTAATTTATTCCTCCACTAAAGAAACTAGTTCCAATTTATACAGTTATGAATATGTATAATAAGAAATATGTTCTATATCCTAGCAGATGATAACTTAGAGCAGGCTGAAAGTAAAGCAGAATGTGCCTGAAGGCTTCGGCCTTCGTGGTCAATTCCTGCGCACCACAACGACCGACCGTTGTAAAATACAGTTTCACAACGGTAGAACATAGATTATTTCTTAAGTGTATAAGGTGAAAGCTTAATAAGCTTGTTACACGACAAAAGAGTAAAAAACTAAATGTGGCAGAATGCACTTTGTAGAGGAACTTTAGGGTTAATTTAGCAAAATGAAAGTAGATTAATTTTACACCTAAAATGAGTCTTCTTAGTCTTCTATCAGGGTGCTCATAATATCATGGTTTTACTGGATATTTTTTTCTTTTATCATATTAGGCTGAAATGCTTGGCATGCTGAAGGAAGACTGCAATAATGAGAAATGAAGCATACTCGACAGCCTTATAATAAACGTGGACTTGCGCTCCACCAACTTAATTGGGATATAATAACTCCTACATTCCTGTCGGTATAAAACACTTAAAGTGGTGGCATGGTTTCTAAACATCTTCTGCAAACAGTGTAGACCCAGATCTGAGGGCTCTAGAAGGAGCCTTCTCATCAGAGTTTGCACTGTTTGCCAAACTTGCAAATACCGTGGGGACAAACCTCATTTAGAGTCAATGTAAGCCCATCATTTATCAGAAAATGGATGAGTCCACTTGACAACTCAGCATGGCAAAAGTTGATTTCTTATATATTTTAACTTGAGCATTACTGACAAACGCTATTAGGTGAACCAATGCTTTCATGGCAAGTTAATTAAACATAATTTGTTAATAAATGCTGCATTAATTGAATAAGTGGCTGAATCAATCTCATCTCCTCAATTCCACCATCAGCACATTGCATTGTACGTCCACCATTCATCAATTCATTTAACCCAGGTTCAGATTTGTATCGACTTGTTGGGTAAACAAATCTGTCGATTTCCATTTTAACAGTTTTCAAGCACGTGAGTTATTTGTCAGTTGCTTGAACTTTTGCCGCGTATGCTGAAATACAAAATTGTCTTCTTACCTTTTGTTTTACTCCATATACGTTGATAAAACACGAAAAAATTGAACTTATTGGAGTCCGCTAATTGACAGATGTCAGGTCGCCACCATGTTTAATCCGTATCTGAAACCGCCCAAATGATTGGTCGGTATCACGTTACAAGGAAGATAACTCTGCAAAAACCGATAACGATAACAAGCAAACATGTTTGGCGAATTGGTCTCCCTTTCCTTATCTGGCTGCCAAGTAGAGTCTACAACACTGCTGAAAGACCCATGTTTCTAACTGATGCCACATTTTCAGAGTCAACAGTATTTTAATGTCTATTGCTACAAACAATACAAAACCCTGTTCAGAGAATAGGTTGAAAATATAAGATGGCTGATCTGGGGCTACATTGTTTGCATTCTGCCATTCTAATGATTCATGGTGTATCCTTGCTTCTTGTCATTTCGCCACTTTCTTGTCAATTCGCCACCTAGCAAAACTTGGAATTCCATCACGAGCAGGCTACCGAGGATGTCCGAAAACTACAGAGGATATCCGAAAACTAGGACAGTTTCACTAAGGAAGATTTCAAGCGCCGAAAATGCGAAAGAAACGGGTAAAATAACAATAATTCATAAAAAGTTTCAAATCAAAGGACATGTTGGTAATTTTAACTCTATATGCCAGGGCTCCAGATAAGAGGGAGTAAACTGAACAAATTCAACATGTTCTCACTTATTTCAGCACCAAATCCTATGGTGTTACTACTCATTAGAATTGTCTCTTCGAGACGATTCTAATGAGTAGTGACACCATAGGGTTTAAAGCAGAAATAAAGATTTTAGTTTTTGAAATACTCTCCTTATCTGGAGCTCTGATATGCCCGTTGTTACTTTTTATTGTAAAGTTGTAAAAGATATTATTTACTTTTAAAAAATTGAAATATTTCAAAATCATTAAACAATGTTCAAATTTCATGAAACAAACTATAACATACTGCCAGAGCCTACATTGACCTAATTATCGAACGACCAATCAGAGGTGGCGAATTGACAAGAAAGCATCCCGGTGATCCAGAGCAATGATCTCGTTCAAAAACGGTACAGTAATTTACATTTGTGTTTATTTCACAAGTTTTATTTGTATATATTCGTGTTATTGAAAGTTCAGTCCAGAATTAGATCCGTGAAAAAGTAAGAAATGTTACATCAGAAAGCGCATGCGCGAAAAATATAGCTAAGGGTGGCCAAAACACAGGTAAACAGGCTATACTAAATTCAGCAGATAATACAAACGTTTTCTTCGTTTGATTGAGCAAATATTAACCCATTACCCCATAAATACACCTTTTTACGCCTTTAATTTATTCTTCCACTGAAAGAGTTTCATTTTATACAGTTATGAATATGTATATTTTTATGTCCTAGCAGGTGCTAGCTTAAAGCAGGCTGAAAGTAAAGCAGAATGCGCCTTACGGCGCATTCTGCTTTACTTTCAACCTGCTTTAAGTGGTCACCTATTTTCAAAACTAGAAATAGGCTATGGTGTAATGGGTTAAACAGGCAGTACCAGTTTGTCTTTTTCAGGTGAAGTTCCCAGTTTAGCAGTAGCGTGTTCAATTACCATTGTTTGCTGTTTAGGTTAGCAGTTTGTGCCCCGTGTGCAGTGTACAGTAGAGAAAATGTTTTCTTTCCATATAACCCCGGTTAAGCTTAAACTATTATTATATTCATTGCATACAGTTTGGAGCCAGATCAGATGCCGGGTAACCCTGCGTCTGATCAGGCTCCAAACTGTTTGCCACTCAGATTAAAATTGGTAGTCAGAATTGTCAAAAAGTTGTCAATTTCTATATTTCATTGCAATGCACTTGCGTTAGGACAGAACAATAACATATTTTAGACCGGTAGCCAACTCGCAATCGATGGCCATCGATTTCTTTACTGAACTCATCACTGGTACCCAATATCCTGACATTGCTGTGACAATGCATGGTAGGTGTGGAGAAACTTCTCCAGAATATCAATCCAAGGAAGGTATCTTGCTACTAATTTGCCAATGGTGCAAACGCAGATCAGGTGCTAAGGTTCTAAAGCATATGAGTCGAGTCTGAGACAGTTCTCAAGCAAGTTTTTATTATGTAAAATGTGATATTTACTTTATGCTGTGTTATACAACTGTTAATTAGTGTTGATTTTCAATATGTTTGTAGGAATAAAAGCCCTATGTTATATTGTTACAAATAACTGACTAAAATAAAATTTGTTTATGTCTGTCTAATGTGTCTATGTCTATTGATTGGTCAGATTTGAGCAAAAGCTCAAATATAACCAATCAAATTCTTGAGAAGGATCTCAGACTCAACTCAAATGCTTTATAACCTTGGACCCTGGTTCCTTAACCTTGGACCCATGAGCCCTTAAATCTGGGTCTACTTTGTTTGCAAAGGATGAACATGTCAAGGCTAATACTAGTGGTCGATAGTAGACAGTTTGGATTCACTTTTCTCTCATTTCTTCACATAAGCCCTTCCCATGCTTCTATTATGTCCTAATAAAGGGTTAACCCATTATCCTATAACTATGCCTTTTTACAACTTTAAATATACCATAAGAAACAGTTTCTATATCTAACCAAAGTATAGCTTAAAGCAGATTGAAAGTAAAGCAGAATGCATTCTGCTTTACTTTCAACCAGCTTTAACTGTCCACCTGTCTTCAAAACTACAAACAAGCTAGGGGGTAATGGGTTAAGGGAAAATTGCCAGCATCCTGACAAGTCACTGTCACCTGTCCTAATAAGGAGCCAATGTTTGTACTGTACAGAGATCGATCAGCCATTCTCGTTAACTGATGGTCCGTTTTTAAATGACTTGAAACTAGGGGTCATTGGCTTATCCTATATATAACCATTCCTTTACTTTTGTCCTGCATTAATACAAGAGGACCAATTCCTCAATTTTAACCCATTACCCCATATCCTGCTTCTTGTTTTGAAGATATATGACCGCTTAAAGCAGGTTGAAAGTAAAGCAGAACACACCTTTAAGACACGTTCTGCTTTACTTTCAGCCTGCTTTAAGTTACCATCTACTGGAATAAAAAAATATTTCTTATGATACATGTTGACTATATAAATTTGAAGTATTTTCTTCAGTGGAGGAATAAATAAGAGGCGTCAAAAGGCGTATTTATGGGGTAATGGGTAATGCATGTATTGGCACAGTAAATACAATAACAATGGAAGGCATGTAATATAGCTTTATTACCTTAGTGGCAATATGAGAGCAAACATTTTGGGGAAAATAATTATTATACAATACAATCTGTTCTGATCATACATAAGCAAACATAAATTGCAAGAATCAACAATCAAAGTGTTAGTCCATCCAGATTTCATTTAACTGGCAATACATCTATAAATAACTGTCATTAACTTGAAAGATTACAAACACTAAACAGGCATATAGTAATTAACATGGCTCCAGATAAGAGGGAGTTATTTCAACAAATCAAACATTTTCTCACTCATTTCAGCACCAAATCCTATGGTGTGACTACTCATTAGAATTGTCTCGAAGAGACGATTCTAATGAGTAGTGACACCATAAGGTTTAATTCAGAAATAAAGATTTTAGTTTTTGAAAAACTACCCTTATCTGGTGCTCTGATTAATGCCCCTATTCCCTTGCATTAGGCATTTTTAACATCAGCCAAAAATGTGACTTCAATATTAAAGAGCTTATGGTCTCTGGGTGAGCAAATTCTTCAAACTAAACAAATAAATATTCTTTAACCTTTTCTGCGCCAGTTGTGGTGGTTTTTTTTTACCCCTTCACCGTTATTTTGTCATCTGCTTCAGTATTGTTGTTAGCAAACTTGTTTCAAGCAAAGATTTAATGTAGCATGACTTAAGAAATATCGATACAAGTGTCAAACAGTTTGGATCCTGAGCACACACAGCGTTATGCAGCGTCTGATCTGGATCCAAACTGTTTGCAAAGTCGACTTTATGTGAATATGACTCCAACGCTGAAAGGGTTAAAGAATACTTATCTTCCAAATGTGGGAAATAGTCTTGGTATTTGCAGTTTGGATTCTGATCAAACATTTTAGACTTGGTATTTCATTATGCTCCAAACTATTTATTACTAGATTGTATAATTATGCATACATATATGCCAATACAGATCCTTTTTAAAGGTGTTTTTTTTTCAGAGTTCAAGGCAGCCATCATTGAGAATTTAGAAATTTATAAATTCACTCATTCCTCTATTATTCTAGAAATAAATTCATGTGAGTTGATCCTGATCTGATGTAGCTTTGCTTAGCGTCTGATCTGGATCAAAACTACAGTAGAAACTCTCTATTACGACCACTAAAAAGAAGGCTAGATGTAGGAGCTTTCTGTTTCGCTTTCACATTGCTTTAAGCAGTCACCCGACTTAAACGACCAATATTTGAAACAATTAAGTGGTCGTAAAAGAGAGGTTCTACTGTATTTGCAAATGTCACTGAAGCTGCCTTTAGCACTCAAAAGTGCTTAAACTGGAAGAACTTAAGCTTTTCTATGAAAAATCTGGCATACAAAAGTCACACATTATCATCGATCATAATGTTCTGACAACACATAATGTTCAACCCAACGGACCTTAATCTCTACAGCTCAATTAAAATACTTTAATATACAATAAAAGCTGTGGTAAAGAAGCCATTAAATGAAGCAGCCTGGGGATTTCTTAAGACAAGTTATTGCTTAATACAGGGCAAAATAATGCAGAAAGTTACTGAAGGAGTTTTCTGTATTACTATTGCCCTGTATTAACCCATTACTCCAAATAACCTATTTCAAATATTGAACATAGGCGACCACTCAAAGTAGGTTGAAATTAAAGCAGAATGCGCCTGAAGACACATTCTGCTTTACTTTCAGCCTGCTTTAAGCTTCCATCTGCTTGGATAATCATATAAAAAATATTTCTTACGCTACATATTTTTTAATGTTTCAATTTGAATTATTTTCTTCAATGGATGAATAAATAAAAGTCGTAAAAAGGAGGTATTTATGGGGTAATGGGTTAAACTGCCATATTTATGCAATACTACCTATTGATCTTCCATTCATTGGCAGCTTAACATAGATTTTACTGTATCAAACAGTATGTCACAATATAACGTATTTGCTAGATTATGTACTCACCATAACATGTCAAAGCTAATATTTTTGTGATCCATGATCCAGGTAAACTGGGCTTATTTAAACCATGATCTGTAGAAATTCTATATGCAATCTTTGCAAAAAAGATATTGTGTCAAACTTGTGTTAAGTGACCATTAATTTTAGGAGCAATCCTTAGCAACTGGTGATAACTTAACCCATTACCCAATAGCCAATTTCTAGTTTTGAAAACAGGTGACCTCTTAAAGCAGGTTGAAATTTAAGCAGAATGCCCCTTAAGGCGCATTCTGCTTTACTTTGAGCCTGCTTTAAGCTATCATCTGCTAGGATAAAGATTTTTTTCTAATAGTACACAACCATAACTTAATAATTTGGAACTATTTTCTTCCGTGGAGGAATAAATTAGAGGCTTAAAAAGGCGTATTTATGGGGTAATGGGTAAAATGCAGAAAGTTCCAGAAAGATTACTTTATCTCTTGCATTAAGCTAACACAAGTTTCAAAGACTGCCTACAATTCCTCAATTCAAATGGTAGCTTAATACAAGTGTCAACTGTACTTCATGTTTAATATTTTTGACATCTGCTCTAATGTTTACAATCTACAACTATCTTTCAGACATGGGCCCTAGCACAATCACACTATTTACTTCAATGCATGTATCAGAACCCTTTTAATATATACATGCAACAACGGTCAAACTTAACAGTTAAGTGTCTCTTCTGGCTAGTTATTGAAAGGAAGCTGATTTTCCTTATTGAAAAGTAGCCTTACATTTAGCCCAACCCCCATCTGCAATCCCAAACTTTGTTCTCATGTAAGTGGGTTTTTATTGGGTTGTCTTTATTAAAGACTCCTACATAGATCTTTTTCAAAAACACTGCAGACCCAGATCAGACAGCTCTTGTACACATGACGTAGCATCTGTCTGACAATAAAATATACCCTTGACTTTAAAGCAGCTCTTTACTTAGATCACCAAATTTATTTGATATACACACTTATGGGCGACTTTACTAAATTTCGGACGAACAAAAGGTCTGTTTTAAGTAGTACATCCCTTCAAATCTATATACATGTACAAGGTATTCAAAAACTATGGTGTGCAGTTCAATTAAAAATATTGAAAATGCCATTCCTTAGCCAAGCCAAGCCAACTGTAAATTTTCCCTATGTAGGTCTACTTCTTTCATGAATACATTTGTATTGTTCTCAATTAGCTTCAGATTGGACAAAAAATTTAGCTTCAAGAAACCTTTTTATCACAGGCCAGAGGAAAACGTTCCCATTTTCTTCACATAAATGCCTTTGGACACCTCAGCCTACTCTACATTAGTGCCACAATTGATGAATTCATGTTTTACCCATTACCCCATAAATACGCCTTTAATTTATTTCTCCACTGAGGAAATAGTTCCAGTTTATAAAATTATCAGTATGTATAAGAACTATTTTCTTTATTCTAGCAGATGATAGCTTAAAGCAGGCTGAAAGTAAAGCAGAATGCGCCTTAGGGCGCATTCTGCTTTACTTTCAACCAGCTTTAAGTGATCACCTATTTTCAAAACTAGAACAAGGCTATGGGGTAATGGGTTAATAAAGGTGGCAACTTTCCATTCAGCTTAGCTTTAAGCTCTCACTTGACTGAACTATAAGGGAAATCATCATTTGTGCACAAATATACATTTACCCAAACTGTTTGTATATTATGTGAAATGAGTGTATTTCACAACCAAATAAAATTCTACATTATATTAATTCTGTTTCAGCAACCATTCCAGGAAGAAGCAAGGGAATCTCTTAACCCATTGCCACATAAATATGCCTTTTTACCATTCCTTCATTGAAGAAAATAGTTCCACTTCCTACAGTCATGAATACATTAGTATTTTCTATATCATAGCAGACTGTACCTTAAAGCAGGCTGAAAGTAAAGAAGAATGTGCCTAAAGGAACAACTTGCTTCAAGTGGTCTTCTGCCTTTAAAGCATGAAAAAGGCTATGTAGTAATTGGTTAAGACAGGCTGCAACTTAATGAAAGACTTATATTTACAAGAAAAAATTAACAAGTTTGTGGTTTCTGTATTAATTTCATGTTGCCTTAATCTGCTTTATTGATTGCAAGAATATCTTTTGAATAGCCAATATCACTACGACCTCATTGGAAGAGATTTTCTGGATGTAATAATGATAAGTTTAATTCAGGATGACATTTTGTTTTACTCTCAGTCTACTTTAACCCATTATACCATAAATATGCTGTTTAGGCTTTTTATATATTCCTGCACTAAAGAAAATACTTTTACTTTATTCAGTCACGGTTATGTATCATAAGAAATATGTTCTATATTCCAGTAGTTGGAGGCTTAAAGCAGGCTGAAAGTAAAGCAGAATGTGCCTTAAGGCACATTCTGCTTTACTTTCAACCTGATTTAAGTGATCACTTATCTTCAACAGTAAAAAGTCTATGGGGTAATGGCTTAAGCAGCCCAAGCTACAAAAGCAATTATCAAATATGTGTTTTGAAAGTCAAACAATATTCCAAACTGAGGATTTTGTAGAAACCTTAGACACAGTTATATTGGATATCACACTTTCCTGCAAGTGACAACTTAGTGGATGGTATTCAATGCTGTTGGGATCAGACCTGGGATTTGAGTTCAGTAAAACAATGCTACATTGTCGTTTCTCTTGTATTTGGACATGTTTGAAGTAAATAATAAGATTCAAATCAGCTAAAAACAACAAAAGAAGCACTGTTTTTGGAATGAGGCATGCAATCACAATAAAATGGGAAACCATGTACAATTCATTCAGTTGATAAAATATCTCTTTTAACCCTTTACTGAATAGATGCACCTTTTTGGCATTCACTTATTTCTCTTAGACATGCCTTTTCATGGTATGCAAGAGCCAGAGGTTCCTGTACCAGAAAGGTGATGCTTACAGAAGGCTTTAAGTACAGCAGAAACTTCTACTTTACTTTCAACCTGCTTTAAGCAACCAACTCTCTTATTACTTAAACATTGAAACAAGCTATGGAGGAAAGGGCTAAAGTAAATGGCTGCCTAACCTTTACCTTCATAGTTTATTAGTAATTCTACCCCCTTAAACTTTATTAGTTCGTCTAGAAATTCTCATGCTTCAATTATACCCTGAAGAGAAAGAGGGAACATTTCCTACATCACGCTGCAAAAAGCAGGCTTTAAGTAAAGCAGAAAGCAGCTTTTTGAGTTATTTGTTTTGCCCTTATTAAAGGAATAATCTGTCTTACACAACATACACTCAACATATGCTATTGGGGAAAAAGGTTAAAACAGATGGATGCTTAAAGCTGGTTTAAACCAGCTGTTGTCATTTCTAAGGATTTTCGTCCAATATATGGCCTCGAGTGAACATAAAAGGTTCTTAGAAACAACAACAGCAATAGCTCGTTTAACCGATAGCCTTTCCTAGTATGAAAGTAAAGCAGGCTAAAAGTAAAGCAGAATACAACATGAGGCGCATTCTGCTTTACTTTCAATCTACTTTAAGCTATTATCTGTTGGGATATAGAAAACATTTCTTAGGTACACATTCATGACTATATAACATGGTCCAATGTCTTCAGATAAGGAATAGATTAAAGGCGTAAAAAGGTGTATCTATGGGGTAATGAGTAATGCAAAATCCTAAGATAGTCTTAAATGGATGAGGTTGCTTAATACAGGGTGAAAGTGATGCTAAAACCTTCAAAAGGTATCTTCTGCATTATTTCTATCTTGCATTAAGCAGACATTTGCCTTACAAGATCCAAATGCTGTACATCATGATGTAGATCCTTGATGATAAACTGACTGTTTTGTGGGGTGCTATGTTTAAATAGTTTGTTGATTATTTTACAAGTAACCATTACTCTTTGACCCAGGTCCATTCACATAGTTACAGAAACAGCTAAATATTCAAATTACAAACAAATACAGTGCTCCCTCTCGACAATGATTCCCTCCTTACAACCAACACTTGCAGCTGTTCCCTAAACAAGACAATTTTGTCCAACCTTTTCACGACTGAAATAACGTCTGCTGTTTTTCTCAAAGTTACATATTGGACATTTTGACAGAAAAAAAAACATGATGAGTGACAAACAGCTTGAATCCAGATCAGACGATGCGTAACAGGGCATCAGATCTGGATACAAGCTGTTTGCCAATGTAATTCAAAAACCCTCCTAATAATACCTCCCTCCAAACAACTTGCACAATCTTTGTCTCCCAATGGGAGTTGGTGTAGAGAGGGAGAACTGTATATCAAAACTGCTACTTACTATTGGTAAAACCCAATATTAGCAGCATATGGCAGTGGAACAAAGTTACAAGTTTAAACAGTCCAAAGTAAGAGTAACATTTTAATGGACTATTTAAAGGGGTATATATATATTAAACAAAAATCAATGTCATAATCATTGTGTTGTTTGAGGTACAATTACACGTTTTAAGCGGCCACTCTTTGAATAAGTTAGAAGTTAATGGTATATAAGACACATGACTGATTAATGCAGGACATAAAAAAGGCAGAGAGCTCAAAGAAAGAATTGTATGCACTTCTTATCTCCTGCATTAAGCTGCCACATAATGATATCATAGACCAAATAGATAGATTTTTAACTGTTTACTCCATAGATATGTATTTATTTCATTCCTCCACTAAAGAAAACAGTTCCACTTCTAACAGACACGAGTATGTATCATAAGAAATATTTTCTATATTCTAGTAGATGGCAGCTTAAGTTAAAGCAGGCTGAAAGTAAAGCAGGATGCACCCACGGCACATTCTGATTTACTTCCAACCGGTTTAAGTGGTAATGGAGTAAAAGGTTAAAAAAGAAGACGGCTCCCATGTTATTCTTTAACATTAGTTGTTGGATTCATGGAACTTGGCCTTCAGTTTAGATCTGGATTACTACTTAATCTCAAACAATTTTTTAATCAATTTTGTTCTAGATGAGCAGAGGTTGACTTGATAAACTTGGAAATGTGTACTAGATTTTAAGACAGGATGCAGTAGAGCCTAGCTTAGCTGCTTATCAAAATCTGCCTGCTTATATGATATGGAAGGACTTTTACCATTATTGTGTGTGTGTAAATGTGAACAGTTTAACTTCAATATCTGAACTCTATGAACTTTTATTAACCAACATTTCTGCAGTTAACTTTCAAAAACTAGTTTAAGAACAGATCTATTTTTCAAAATAACTTGGCTATGCCAAGTTTAATCATTGAAATACAGGTTAGTTTGACATAACAAGGTTCCACTACTTCTACATAATACGTGATTGAACATCATTGCTATCCCGCATACTAAATGAAATTCTGAGTGCTTGATATCTTTGAAAATCTTTTGTGGTCAATTTGTAATAGGATGTGACAAACGAGGCAGAACCCCTAAATTTTTGGGTAAATGTGGAAGTTGAGCTTACTAAGTGTAGTATGTAAGCAGTATGAATCGAATCGAACCCTTCCTTACGAGCACTGTATGAAACAAAACACATCTCATAGTAACATCTTGTTTTTAACAACTATTTCTATGGTTTTTCCAATACAAAAACAAACTGTGTAGTAGCTCTGTGGACTGGTAGTGTATATAAGCATTCCCATAATTAATCCCAACTGATGGATTTCACCACAGTATTTACTTCATATTTATTATGTGAAATTTCTACTTTATTTCAACAACAGACATACAGAATCTGTGACTACACAGCTGGACTATTTGGTTCTGCTGCTCCTATTACTAATTTCCTCTGAACACTATCAAATGTTTTGATTGCAAAAAGCACCTCACATTTTCCTTGTACTCCAGTCAATCTTGCATTAAGGGACCATACATTTTTAGAGACAGTGAGATATATAAATGAACATGTGACAGCCTGATGTAGAATGTAGAATAAAAGATAATAGCAGAGGAAGCTTCCACAGGAACTTTCTGGTCCAGTGCTTACAAAGCGTTTGTGTTGAGTCTGAGTTCGTTCTCAATCATTTGATTGGTCAGATTTGAGCCTGGCTCAAATCTGACCAATCAAATGCTTGAGAATGATTTAAGACTCAGCTCAGACGCTTTATAAGCATGGACCCTGTATTATTTCTATCCTGCATTAAGCAACCACTTGTATTAACAACTGCATACAGGTCTTAAAATTGAATGGTTGCATAATACAAGTTTTGACTTAATATCTAAGCTGCATCAAATACAAATAAACAGCAAGAAGATAAACACTGTTAACTAGCACTTTCTAACACTTGTTGCTTGAGCACTTTCATTTAATAGCACACCAATAAACAACCGAAGATCAACAGTGTTGACAAATATCATAGGTAGGATACTCTCAACACTCATCAACATTAATTTTGTAATTATAAAGTACAGTCAAACTTCGATATCTGATAGTTCGACATGAACTGCATTTTTTAATGCTCAGTTAAGTCGAACATACCCATATTTCAAAGTTAGAATGTGGCTTAGCCACGTTTTAACTTTGAAATACGGGTATGTTTGACAAAACTGACTTCGAGATATCGAAGTTCGACTGTACGCTAAATGCATCATGAAATACTGGTTTTAATACATTCAACCCTAGCAATGAGTATGCTCTGACATCATCTACATACCATGTACCTATGATGATTACACTTGTGTTGTGCAAACTGTGTAGACCCTAATCAGAGGGCTCATACAGGAGCCCTCTGATTAGGGTCTGCACGGTTTGTCATTTAGCAATATACTATCAAAATCAACCCTATTAAATGTATATAAAAACAGAATGGACCTAATTGGAATCTGTCCATTAGATAGTTCAGGGGTGAATGAGTTTAAATTGTTTATCTGTATCTATCAGTTCTTATTTTGCACTTGTTTGATTAAGTTTGGTAATAAACAAAAAAGTTCTGTACAACCTAAATGAAACACATAGCAAAATGACTTATCATGAAATCTATTTCAGTGAGATATGAGTTGTGTCATGAAAGAAACTTTTTGATTTTGTAAACAGGTCACAAAAAACGCCATATGCTGCATTTGAACTGTAGTCTTTTATCAAGATCTACTCAGTTTGAAATAGTCAAAAGTATTTTGGCCAGTGTTTGTTTAAAACTGTGCACACCCTGAATAAAGACCACATTTCCAATTCAGCATCTGGTCTTCCTCTTCATCATTTGCTAATATGTAATTTTCCTTTATGATAAAGTTGATTTGTAATTAGCCTTCATATACTAGAATCAACTCTAAATATGAAACAAATTAATAGTTGATTTGGCAGTCTATTTAAAAACTTGACATAAATTCCTACAAGGGGAAAAATATCCATAATGAGAAAAGAAAAAGCCAGTGTGTTTACATAGGTATTCACCTTAACAAGTGAAATATTGTCTTGAATATTCCAAGAATAACACAAATAATTTAATATGAATATACAACAGTACTGCTAATTTCAAATTAGTTAAGTTTCAATAATTCAAGCTAGCTTAAGTCATCCTATACTATATTTCTAGTTTTATATCAACAACTAGAGATTGCTTAAGTCAAACTAGTTTCATTTTGACAACTTTAACATGATTAACAAATAATTCTGGTTTCTAGATAACTCTGGCATACATGCATTTCAAATTCAAAATATAGTTAATAAACTTTGAAATATATGTATGTCCGACTTATTCTGAGCTTGAAATATCAAAATTCGACTGACATTAATCGTAACAATTACCCAGTGATTCGTCACTGCACATGTGGCTTTTCATGACAGAGTATGGTGAACCATGTGGACTGCTTAACCCATTACCCCATAAATACACCTTTCATTTATTCCTCAACCAAAGAAAATAGTTCCAATTTATACAATCATGTATATGTATCAGGTATATATTCTAAATTTTAGCAGATGATGGCTTAAAGCAAAGCAGAATGCGCCTTTAGACGCATTCTGCTTTACTTTCAACCTGCTTTAAGTTGTCACCTTTTTTCAAAACTAGAAAGGAGCTATGGGCTAATGGGTTAAATGCAGTCTTATCTAGCATACTACAGTAAAACCTCTGAAAACCCAACCCCTCCAGATGAGCAAAATATTTGGTATTGAAAGGATCAGGGAAGTTTGCAACTACTCAATTTCCAGTCATTTAAGGCAGGTGAGAGCTTAACCCCATTATTCCTTTAATTTATCCTTCCACTGAATTTTTTTTAGTTCCACTTTCTGTGGTCATGAAAATGCACCATAAAATTTATTTTTTATATCCTAGCAGATGGTAACTTAAAGCTGGCTGAAAATAAAGCAGAATGCACCTTACGGTGCATTCTACTTTACTTTCAACCTGTTTTAAGTGGTCACTTGTCTTCAAAACTAGAAACAGACTATGGGGTAATGCAGGAAACTCATTTAGAAGCTTTCTGCATTACTGTTCAGCATTAAACAGCTACCTGTTTTGTGAATTTTAAAGAGTCTTGTTTTCAGAGGTTGCACTGTATGTGGCTTTACACCAGTTTACCAAGCTTACTACTTGTTACCAACAAGAGACATCAAAACAATGTCATAGAAAAATAAGCACAGGTCTTTGTGCATCTCTTTTTGCACAAGTTAAAATGATCAGCAAGAAAAAATCATAAAACATTAACCAATGACACATTTATGCATGAAATGAACAATCAAGCCAGCAACACTTGCTCTATCAAGTTTCAGGCTGTTTTCCATTGATTTCAAAGACTGCAAACAGGTAGGAGATACTTCAATTTTATGTCAACAAATATGTTCGCAAAAACCTACAAGACGGTCAAGTTAACAGTCTCTTGAATGGGAAAAACTTGAACCACCATGTACAATCTTAGTTGGAGGTCTACTATAAGTTGCAATACACCAAATATCCCGGCTCTAGGCCTCTGGGTTTTGACAAGAAGACTTTGTAAGTTTGTGTTTAAAATTGTAAACCAAATGACCCAAAATGGTGGATCTCCATTTTCAACAATTAATTTTGATTGGAAAAAATTGGTACAGAACACCTAGGATGATGCTATATACCAATTAGCGTAAAGCAGAAAGTTCATAAGAAGCTTTGCTCTCATAAACTCCCTGTCTTAAATACAGCAGTTTAATATGTGCTGTTGGATAGAAACACTTTGCACTGAATGCCATTGAGGTAAAGGTAAATTAGACTTTAAACAAGCTATACAAATCCCTCTATATAAGCAATATTGGTGTTTTCTTATTCAAAAAGAATTTTTGGGTTTGCATATAGGATACAGAATCAAACAAGTGGTGAAAACCAACAAATTACATCTGACAGCAAATTTTACACCATCATTAATTTTCAAACTGGAAATGAAAGTTTCATTTCAAATGGAGCATCTTATATGATCTAGATAGCTCGATTTATATTAACAATCCCAGGAGAAATGTTCCAACTCAGGAACACATTTCCGGGCTCCAGAAAAGAGCGATTAAACCCAATACTTAATGTGTTTGCCTTTTTGCCTCCTTCAAACACTGTGATGACTAACAGACTCTAATGAGTAGTCACATCATAGGGTTTGGTTGTTACAAAAATGAGGTTTGTATTAGAAAATCAAATATCTTATCTGGAGATGTTTATAATTTCTATTAAAGTAAAATGTTAGCTTATTGAAAAAGAAACTTCCAAATTATTTTCCGATAAATAGATAATTGAAACAATAAAGGTTTTAAATCATGCTTTACATAGTTCTGCAAATTTGCCAATTTTTCCATTCCAAACAAATGAAAGAATCAACTTAATAAAGTTATGGAGTAATAGAAATCTTGGTGTAAAGAGAATGATTTACCATTGAAATGTAATCTGCACAAAGGAAATAAGCACCAAATGTAGCCAACACCGCATGAACAAAGGGATGATGACTCATATATCAATGTGAAATACATGTGTTTGTCATTTACACTAAAGGCAGCTGGATGAATGAATGTTCAGTGTAATGCCGCAAGTCACTCGCTTATTATCCTTTATGCCTGTTGTCTTGCAAATATTCATGAGATTATGAACAGCACACTTAGTCCACAATTTTCAACACTTGGCCTATTGCAATTGTTTTACCTGTAAAAGAAAAGAAGAGAATATTGTTAGTGATGAAATAGATGATGGAGTGCACATCATGATAAAATGTTACCATTAACCCATTTGTGCCCAGTGGATTCTTCCATGTTTTATATTGGATAAGTCCATTTTTTATCAAAGGGATGCCTTGTCAAAATTTTCATTTTTATTTTGTTTTATATTGAAATTTCTATCAGCAAACAGTGTAGACTCTGATCAGACGCTGTATAATGCGGCGTCTGATCTGAGTCTACACTGTTTGACTATGTCCCATATATGGGATCATGGACACAAATGGGTTAAAGCTAATTATTATAAAAAAAAATTAGCTGTACAATCTGAGTAACAGTTACAGACCATATATAGCAAAAGCAATTGAAAATACAAGTAGGCTACTTATAGAGTGAATAAATCAATAAGTCAGGACTCTAAATATGAGTAAACAATTTCTCTTTTTTGTCTTCACTAAACCATATGTTGTAACTACTAACAAGAATTGTCTCTCGATGAGATGGTTATCATGAGTGAGTGGCAGCACAAGGTTTGGTGGAAATATAAGGAAGTTAGGTTTGGAAATACTTTACTGAAGCTTTGCAAGGTGATGACTAGCATTATATAGTTTACTCTTTGAACACTTTGAATTTGTGGGATATTAAGTACCCTTGTGGATCATTTTAGTTAACAAAACATGAACCAATCTACTTGGTATTCTGGAAAGTTTAATAATAAAATATACTGCTCTAAATAAGCAAACAGTACAGACCCGAATCAGAGGGTTCCAATAGAGTCCATTGATCTGGCTCTACATAGTTTGCAAATGTAACGAGTATGTTCTCAACAGGTCCATGTTTTTGAAAGAGTTAACCCTTTACCTGATAGCCTCTTAATAGAATTGAAGAAAGGTGACTACTAAAAGCAGGTTAAAAGTAAAGCAGAATGCGCCTTAGGGCGCATTCTGCTTTACTTTCAGCCTGCTTTAAGCTATCATCTGCTAGGATTTAGAATTGTTTTCTTATGGTTCATTTTCAAGACTGTATAAATTTGAACTATTTTCTTCAGTGGATGAATAAATCAAATGTGCTAAAAGGCGCTTCTATGAGGGAAAGGGTTAAGTTACTTTTAAGATCAGCTCATAGATATACCAAAAGATAGGTGTGCGATTAATGAAGACAGCTCCTAGAAAAACTTTCTGCATTACTTAAGTCCTGCATTTTCAATATTATTTGTCTAATGCTCTTAATAAATTTTGCTATTTCTATAAGACAAAACCTTTGCTTGAAAAGTGAAAACTGTAATAAAAGCCTTATAAGTGTCTTTACCTTCGTCTCGTAATGTGAATCTTCCCATTTGTGGAAAGTCTGAGAATGTTTCTAAACAGATCATTCCTGCATTCACTTGGAACCGCACAATACCAATCTGGTCTTGCATGATGAATCGTGTAGGAGTCTTTTTACCAGTTTTTTTGTCTATTAAACAGATAAGGTTTTTGATTGTGACCTCCTCTTCATTTGTGTGAAGATGTATCATACAACTGTAGCCTGCACAGATAATTGACTTGTGCTCCAATATCACAATCTGAAAAAGAATTTTTGTTTTTTCAAATACATATACAGTAGAACCCCTCTATTACGACCACTAAAATGTGTCAAACATTAGTAGTTTAAGACCGATGACTGCTTAAAGCAGGAGCTTTCAGTTTCACTTTCACATTGCTTTAAGCTGTCACTTGTATTTTATACAGACAATTAGCCTTCTTTTTAGTGGTCGTAATAGAGAGGTTCTACTGTAATTTGTTACCAGTAACCCCATAGCCTGTTTCTAATTTTGAAGACAGGTGACCAATTGAAGACGGATGAAAGTTAAGCAGAATGCACCTTAAAGCATATTCTGCTTTATTTTCAACTGGCTTTAAGTTACCATCTGTTTCTGGATAAAGCTATTACCAGTCTTACAGTATCCAGGGATTTTTTTTATTACCGGTAGGTATAACTTGATCACAGATTTGACATTTTATTTTCCATACATAATGACTAGACCAACTTTAAATTGAACTGGTACCTAGGGTCTAACTAATAGTAAAGTAAAATCAGCACATTTCAGTGCTGTTATGCATTTATGCTGGTTCATTCATGGATAACAAGGGCATTGACTCTGGCAAAAGGATAATACATAATTTTGATCCCAGAGACACAAGAATATATCATTTTAAATGTATGAAACAGTGATTCAGATTGGGCCCGGCCATCGGCAAATTGCCGAAAGAAAATGAAAATGGCCGAGAAAAAATCCTTTCGTCGGACATAAGGGCCGGTAATTTTAAAGATTGGCAGACAAAATGGCCGGTAGAATTTCCGCTGAATACGACAACAGAGACGCAGATAAGCTTCGTTTTGTCTTTCAGGAAAAACGAATTTATTTCAAATTCTTATCGTTCATCTGTGCTCCGAGATGCGTTGTTGTAAGGATTGATTTCCGTGTGGTAAATATTTACTTGCGCACCGTTAGAAAAAGGGAGGTTACTGTGCACTCACAAATATATCTATATCTATATATAACACTTTATTTCCTCCAATTTCTGGAGAGCCATATGTAAACATAATCAAAATCTAAGCGTGGACTTAGAGTCAGATAAACGACAGACAGTTGAAAATCATTGGTTGTCAGCTTTCGTATTTTAAACGAAACAAACAAGGTAACAAACACCTAATGAAAATGTTGGCAGTTTGTTGAACGATTTATTATGATTTCAAACGCTGCTGCATCGGTGGAGAAAAAACCTCAGAAGCGGCAAACTTTTTAGATTCTTGAAAATCGTAATTTCACATATCAGTACCAATTACGGTAGCAAGTTTCTGTTTTAACAAGATGATTTGGATTTAAATAAGATTTGAGCCGTTTGATTATGGCCTAGACTTTTTTTTTCTTTGGGACGGAATGGCCGAAAAAAATTTCATCGTTTAGGACATGTGTCCTATAGTTAGTAGGCCCAATCTGAATCACTGTGAAAAGATTTATCAAAATCCATGTATAAAACTGAGGAGTAAGAAGGTACAACTTTTTCTCTTAATACACTTCTCTCATAATGGAATATTGAGACATGGCTCTAGAAACGGTGAGTATTTCAAAACCTAAAACCTTTATTTCTGCTTTAAACCCTATGGTGTCACTACTCATTAGAATCATCTCGAAGAGACAATTCTAATGAGTAGTAACACCATAGGAGTTTGTGCTGTATGAGTGAGAAAATGTTGGATTTGTTCAGAACACTCCCTCTTATCTGGAGCCCTATTGTGATGACAAACGGATGCTTTAGTCATCTTGGTGCAGAGTGAGATGTTCCTGTCCTTCGACATGGGTTTCAGCTTTGAAAGCGCAGCCTACTGATTGTGCAATTTGATTCAAGTTTAAAACTTTCAATTGTCACAATAGATCCCAGGTACTTGAAGGCTGTTACTGTCCCTAGCCTTTGTCCATTGATGTCTATGTGACGTATGTCACCTTCAAGATCGTCTGCGGTGTTAATCATGAGATTGGTCATCTCAGCACTTATCTCCATACCACAATGAGTGGATCATTAGTCACTGGGGGCCAACTACTTATTATCATCAAAACGGCAACTTATATATATTGGGGAATTGCCTTCATAGAAGTACAAATCTATTATAAGACCATATTGAGTTGTTACAGCAAAATATTTGATATTAATACCTAGTTGGCCCCCAGTTACTAGTTGCGGCATACTATTTACAATACACTCAACAGTTGTGAAACCAGTCATTTAATGATGTTGTTTATTCTCTATTGTTTCACAGGCTTCTGTCAGACACTAAGTTAATAAAGTGTCTACTAACCTGTATTAAAACTTTCTTTAAATGCTTACACAATATCGGTATATAAACTGTACATTATTATATGTAGATTTCTCAAAAAACACTTCAACATTACTTACATCCAAATATTTCAAAATCAGATGTACTCAAGAATATCAAATTAAAAGAATTTTCTATTATACTATAACCTACCTTTGCATCAAATGTACTACCCGTGGTACATAATGAATCTGGTGCACATATCACAAATCCAGCAGATACATCCTGAAATCATCAAAACACATGTGAATATCTGCATACAGCCCTTTCATTTAACCAATTACCCCTATAGATATGTACCATAAGAAATATTTCCTATATTCTAGCAGATGGTAGCTTAAAGCAGTTTGAAGTAACGCCGAATGTGCCTATATGGGGCATTATGATTACTTTCAACCTGCTTTAAGAGGTCTGGATTTGACATGTCAAAATGAACATTCATACCAAAAATAAAGGTTGTAGATGAAAAATTCAATTGATAGTTAACTTGATGAACAGTGAAAAAATACAGTAAAATTAGGTCAAAGGTCAAGGTAAATTGGTAAGATATTTTGGTATATCTGGATAGGACTTGTCAAAATGAACATGCATATCAAACATGAAAGATCATAAATGAAACAGTAAAGAAGTTATGGCCAATATTAGGATTCATACATCAACAACCACAACGCTGGAGTGATTACAATAGCTTGTTTTCTTTGAAACAGACATGATAATGAGTCAGCTTTTAAATTTATCACCGTGTACATGTCATGTAGTTTACTTAAATCATTCTGAATACCTTAATCTGTAGAGACAAGTAGAGATTGGGTTGTCCATGGACAAGTGCCACACCTGAGGCCTCAGACCTGCTTTACATCCTTTATGTATGACTATACTTTATCTTTTTAGTATATGTTTAAGCAAGAAACAGCATTCTGCTTTCAAATTTAACATTTAAATGGCGTAAATAGTTTTAAATAGGCAAATTCCCCTGAAAACAGTTGCAAATATTTGTATTATACTATTCAACAAGGCATCAAACAGTTTTACAAAGAAATTTCAAAGGACCAAGACTGGTGCTGATTTTGATAACAATCACACTGACTATGTATTGTTGCTTTCCCTTGGATACCTCACACCTAGAAACCCCTTTAACCCTTTACCTTATAGAAGCGCCTTTTAGCGCATTCCGTTTAATCCGCAGAAGAAAATAATTCCAGTCTATACAGTCATGAAAATGTATCAAAAGAAATATTTTCTTAATTCTAGTAGGTGGTAACTTAAAGCAGGCTGAAAGTAAAGTAGAATGCGCCTTAGGGCGCATTCTGCTTTACTTTCAACCTGCTTTAAATAGTCACCTGTTTTCAAATCTAGAAACAGGCTAGTGGGTAATAGGTTAAAGACAATATTTAGCATACAAATGTCTAAGAAATGATTTACAAAATGTCCTCATCTTTTACCTCCTCCTCCACACCAGATACTTTTAACTTCACATTTTCTCCTGGCTGGGCCTCCTCTGCATCCTCATCATATGACCATAACTGCATAACTTTCAACTGACACTGAAACAGAATAACAACACTGACATATGACCATAACTGCATAACTTTCAACTGACACTGAAACAGAATAACAAAACTGACATATGACTGTAACTGCATAACTTTCAACTGACACTGAAATAAAATAACAAAACTGACATATGACCGTAACTGCATAACTTTCAACTGACACTGAAACAGAATAACAACACTGACATATGACCATAACTGCATAACTTTCAACTGACACTGAAACAGAATAACAACACTGACACATGACCATAACTGCATAACTTTCAACTGACACTGAAACATAATAACAACACTGACATATGACCATAACTGCATAACTTTCAACTGTCACTGAAACAAAATAACAAAACTGACATATGACAATAACTGCATAACTTTCAACTGACACTGAAACAGAATAACAACACTGACATATGACCATAACTGCATAACTTTCAACTGACACTGAAACAAAATAACAACACTGACATATGACCATAACTGCATAACTTTCAACTGACACTGAAACAAAATAACAAAACTGACATATGACCATAACTGCATAACTTTCAACTGACACTGAAACAGAATAACAACACCGACATATGACCATAACTGCATAACTTTCAACTGACACCGAAACAAAATAACAACACTGACATATGACCATAACTGCATAACTTTTAACTGACACTGAAACAAAATAACAAAACCGAGTCTCTCAACAAATGTAATCTGTAAAACAAGATGTGTTTGTGAGACACTATGCCCCCTAAAGTGACCATGGCCTTAAAATGACCTTGACTTTGTCTGACATGATATAACTTGTACTGAGCTCAAGAGCTTCTTGAAATATACTAAAGTAATTTGGCCATTGTTAAATTTACTCCATTTTAATTCTAAATGACCTTGACCTTTGTCAGATATGACCCAAGTTGTATTGAGCTAACACACTTTTTAAGGTAAGTACAAATACCAAATTTAAAGTCTTAATCTTAAAGACATCTCCCGACGACTTTTTGGTCATAACGCCTTGCCAGATTATTTACTGTCAAATTCCTTGCAAAAAGCATGGGTCTTGTGCATATTGAACCATTGAATCGTCTTATGTGAGACTCTACCTTTATATTTGATAGTTTGGTTAGAAATAACCATTGAAAATCACTAGAGCATGAGTATAATCTGGACCTCACCAGGTAAACTGAGATTGTGCTGCACGTGATTTGACAGTTACATTGACACATCCAGAACAATGGGCTGGTGGTCCCTCAATGGACTGAGGAAAAGTCTTTAAGCAGTTTTTAAGTTATTGCCAAGGTTAAAGTTGTTGAGAGACAAACAGAGCAAAAACAATATGCCCCCAATTAAGTTGTGCGAGGGGCATAATAAACATTACACATTTATTCAAAATTGCACAACTGGACTTCTTCTTCATACCTTAAACAAGAATCCCACAATGAAGAAGCGAAAGAGAGACTAAGGTTTTGATTACCAAACCAGAACCAAAACACTATGTGCTGAATCCTAACAAGTTTCATACAATTTCAAAAAACAGTTGCAGAAAAATAGATCGGTAACAAAGCATTATTTTGCCACAGCCAGACAAAAATTAACCCAAAGGTGTGGCAACTTTCATCCAAGGAACAATTGGTGTCTAGAAAATTTGTAAGAGTTCTGCATAGATTTTGCCAAGATGGTCAGCCCAAATTAGATTAATTTAAGATTAAGAATGAGCCATAATAGAAAAGTTAACAGCCTTTATCAAGGAAAGTTATAATTCTAGTGCTGAATTACGTAAGTTTTCTTGAATACAAATTGTTAGGAATCAAATAATATGATAAACAGTAAAACTTGTATTAAGTGGCCATTGGAAAAAAGAAAGTAATGGTCTTGGAACAGCAACACAGAGAGCTCCTTTAGGAGCTTTTTGCATTACCTTTGTCTTGCCCTAAGCCATCAGTTGTTTTCACAGAATGTCATGTTTCGTCATTCAGTGGTTGCTTAACCCTTTACCCAATAGCCTGTTTCTAGTTTTGAAGATATGTGACCGTTTAAAGCAGGTTGAAAGTAAAGCAGAATGCACCTTAAGGTGCATTCTGCTTTACTTTTAGCCTGCTTTAAGCTATTATCTGCTAGAATACAGAAAATATTTCTTATGATTTTTATTTGTGACAGTATGAATTGGAACTATTGTCTTCAGAAGAGGAATTAATTAAAGGCATATTTATGGGGTAATGGGTTAATTCAAGTTCATACAATTGATACAAGTTCAAACTGCTTCAACTAGTCACCACAAATGTACCTTGTTTGGCATAAGTGTAACTGTCTGATTCTTTGAAACTGTTCCAGACTCCACCTTTCCTATCAGAATGGTGCCCATATCTTTGTATCTGTCTACCACAGGCATACGTAGAGGTTTGTCGAGTGCTCGGCTTACAGGAGGTAATTCGTTAAAATACTGTATAAGTGATGGTCCCCTGCACAAAAGACACAAACAGATTTTTACAAAGGGCTAAATGAGGAACTAAAAATGTTTGACAGTCATACTCTTGTATATGTTGTCTACCTTTATTTAACGTTATGTGAAAAGGCAAGAAGGAATTGATCATGTAAGAATTTTACTGAGAAATAAGTCTTGAGTTTTCTACAATGAATTTAACCAATGATAAATTTCAGCTTCATGTGTCAGACTCATAATATAATAGTAATGAAATCATCATCATCACCAATTTTTGTATTAATGTTCTGGTTCAGGGGGCATATCCACATGATTGTCATCAGTTGGACCCCTTTCAGGTAGCTGGCTTTGCTGCATACTGATGCATTTATTTATACCCAAAACAAGGAGTAGTTATGTAGAAAAAAATCAAATACAACTTTCTTACACATTGATAACAAGAGCCCCATGGGGCATATGTCGCTCACCTGAGAATAGCTGTACATCAAAATGGAGATAATGATTTAAGTCCAGGACAGGGTCATTTTTTACCCGATGGGGCATAATTTGAACAATCTTGATAGAGGACCTGTAGATGATGCTATGTTCCAAATATCTAAGATCAGGGTACTAGGGTTCTAGACAAGAAGATTTTTTTTAAGTTTCCATTGAAAAAATCTATTTTTAACTCCTGTGACCTACATATGCAACAGACTGGAACCATTTGTACAAAATAGATAAAGGACATCTAGAAGTAACACCATGCCGAATATCAAAGCTCTGGCTATATTAGCTTCAGAAAAGAAGACGTATGAAAACTGTGACCCCCGGAGTGGGGCTAATTTTGACCCCAGGGGCATAATTTGTACAAACTTGATAGAGGACCTGTAGATGATATGCAATCGACCAGAACCATTTGAACCTTATTGGTATAGGACATCTAAAAGTGTCACCAAGCCAGATATCAAAGCTCTGGCCATATTAGTTTCAGAGGAGAAGACATTTGAAAATTTCACTATATAACTCTATGTTAAACTGTGACCCCCTGGGCGGGGCCAATTTTGACCCCAGGGGCATAGTTTGTAGTTTGATAGAGGACCTGTAGATGATGCTATGTGACAAATGTCTAAGATCTGGCCCTTGTAGTTTCAGACAAGAATTTTTTTTAAGATTTCCTTTTTTTTTCACTTGGTTGGAGTTCTACATTGTTTTTAATTCTTTGAACAATTTTGAAAGAACTTGACCCAAGGAACATTCGTGTAAAGTTTGGTTGAAATCTTTTCAGCGGTATATGAGGAGATGTCATTTGAAGCAATTGTTAAAGACAACAATGACTGTATAAAGTGAAATATTTTCTTCTGTGGAAGAATAAATTAAAGACATAAAAAAGAATATGTATGGGTTAATAGGTTAATAAATATCATTATTTACATTTTCTAAATATAAGAAACTATATGTAAATGAGTGGCAAATAGTTTGGATCCAGATTAGAAGCAGCATTATGTGGCATCTGACCTGGATCCATACTGTTTATGGCCAAGAATTAATTGTGGACTGATAGACAGAAAGATAAACAAACAAACAAAACACAAACAAACAAACAGACAGACCAAAAGTAATATGCCTCGAACTAAGTTGTGCTTGAGCATAAAATAGCAGACATCACTTTCATTTCTGTTATGTATCTCAGTGACCTGAGTTCAGAGCTAGCTATGGGTCAGTTATGCAATTGGAGACGGTCTCAGAGAGAACTGACTATTATTATGCTGAACTGTTGTCTGCTCCAAATGTTTGTATGTGAAATATGTAAAAAATAATAACTTATATTTTCTAAATATAAGAAAATATGTAAATGAGTGGCAAATAGTTTAGATCCAGATTAGATGCAGCATTATGTGGCATCTGACCTGGATCCAAACTGTTTGCAAAAATGTTGCATTTAGTATAAGGGTAGCTTCTTAGCCTGGAAGATACAATGCGTCTGTATAAAACGGATCATTAGAGAGTTTTTACTGTCAGACCTGCATCAAAAAGCACTGATATGGCCAGGGTTGAGTCAAATTTGATCCTAGGGTTTTGATTTTTTACAATTTTGAAAGTGATTTAGTAGAAGATACTATTCATGCAATATCTAAGGTGTGGGAACAGTGGTTTTTTACAAAAAACTTGTTTAAAGTTTTTCACTTTTTTTAATAAATTTCAATAAGTAGTCCACTTTAAAGTTTCATTTTAACAATTTCTGTAGAGAAGCATCCAAGGAACACCGTGAGCAAATTAGTTTTTTCCTCAGACTCGCGGTTTCAGAGGAGTTGTCGCTTGAAGTAAATTTGAACGGACGGACAGACGGACGACGGACGGCGGGCGATCACAACAGCTCACCTTGAGCCTTCGGCTCAGGTGAGCTAAAAAGCAAAAGCAGTGGATACATGAAAACATTGCCAAACAAAATCTTGTAAGTCAAGTTTAAGGTCAATGTTTTCTCAGGTTACATTGCTCTCATAATGAGGTAAAGTCTATTATCTCCATCAAACTCTATGTTGTAACTACTTATTAGAATCAATGTGAAGTGTCAGAGCATAAGGATTGGTGGAGACATTTATCTCAGAAATATTTGAATGTTGTTCCTTTGATATTGTAAAATCTCACTTACCTATACCATGGACAAATACTCTCTTTTTCAACATCACGTAGGAATGCCCCTGTTAATCCAGAAACTGGCAAAAACGTCAGATCTGTCTTTGGATTGAACCCACATTTCTTAAGATATGGAATAAGTTTGTCTTTACATTCATTATATCTGTAAAGAAAGCAATCAAAAATCCATAAAAATTGATGCAACCAAATATTGCACACTATATGAGGTTTGCATCATAATGATATAATGAAATATCAGAAGCGGCATTTTCAGAGCAAAATCTTTATGTCGGCATTAAACCCTATGGTCACTACTCTTTAGAATCTTCTCGAAGAGACGATTCTAATGAGTAGTAATACCATAGGGTTTAGAGCATTGAAATGATTAAAAACTAATTTTAATTCATTTTTGCAGACGATATATTTGAAGGAAACGACAATTCAGCATGATAATGGTTAACCCCCCCCCCCCCCAAAGCTTGTTTCCAGTGTTACAAGACAAGAATGTGCTTACAACTGGCTGAAAATAAAGTAGAAAGCTGGTACTGGACAACAGGGCTCCAGATAAGAGCTAGTTTTTTCAACAAATCCAACATTTTCTCACTCTTTTTAGCTCTAAATCCTATGCTGTTACTACTCATTAGAATCGTCTCGAAGAGACGATTCTAATGAGTGGCGACACCATAGGGTTTAAGGTCTTCGCTGGGTAACGCTTGACTGCGCACACGGGCCCTGACACGATTGCTATTTTTAGAGAAAAAAATCGATATACTGCTGACGTTTTTTTTCTCAAAAAGCAATCGTGTCGGGCCCTGTGAGAAATCGAGCCCTGAGTGGAAAAGTTGCAAATCGACGAGTGGCCATGGAAGTAACAGAAAAAACATGTTTTAGTGGATCATAACTATTGTGTGGGAGGTAAAATTGTTTTGTCTGCCAACGAAGAGCTAGATTTGCCAGGATCTGCGAGACAAGCGCCCATAAATGATGAGGGATGCATGATGAGATGACATGATAATGATTACAGGAAGATGATTTCGGCTTATTTCATTTGTTCCAAAGCAGCCTGCTTGGATTAAAACCACCAAACCGCCTTCCTTTTTAGCTCTTACAGTGGAGAAAACGCTGTTCTTTCCCAGTAAATGCTTTTACGCTAAAAGTACTATTTCCAGTGCAAACAGTTTGGAGCCTGATCAGACGCCGGATAAACACAGCGTCTGATCAGGCTCCTAACTGTTTGCCACTCAGATAACAATGAAAAGTCAAAATTGTCAAAAAAGTGTCCTTATCTGCACTTTAGTGTTTTACGTTAGCGTGTAAACAGGAAAGAATAACGTTTTCTCCACTGTAGCAGAGGGGATCATCTCGGTCTAATAAACTGAAAACATTCCCTATGACAAATAAGCCCTAGAACCACAACAAAGGTAGAGGAACAGACTGCCTATTAAATACAGGTCTGACTGTAAATAAAACCTGTGGTACATGCTAAACATGTTTTCCTAAATCAACCCTTTACTCCATTGATACTCATGTTAACACATTTAATTTATTCCTTCACTCTTGAAAGTAAATAGTTTAATTTTATACAGTAATGAATATGCATAATAAAAATCCTTTATCTAAGCAGACTGTACATAGTTTAAGCAGACTGGAAGTAAAGCAGAATGAATCCTGCTTTAATGTCAGCCTGTTTTATGCAACCATGTCTCTTCAATACTTAAAATAAGCTATGGAGTAAAGGGTTAAATATCTCTTGCAGTTATTGGGTTGCAACATACTAGCCGTTTATTATGAAACTTGGTAATCATTGTCAACTTTTACAGTCAATCTTGTATTAAGCGATCACTCTAGTGAATACCCATATTTTGTCTGGTATTGAGCTGTCTGTTTAATGCAGGATAAAACTAAGTCAGAATGCTTCAGTAAGAGTTTTCTTCACTACAGTAAAACCTGTCCTAGCGGTCACCTGGTATAAGCGGTCACCTGGCTTTAACGGCCAGTTCGATCTCCCCCCGATTGAATTCATTCTATATTGCCCCTTGACTAAGCGGTCACCTGTATAACGCAGCCAGCGGCCAGTAAAATTCATCCGAAACACTGTTTCTACACTGTATTAAACGGCCAAGTGGCCGCCCGCTGAAGTGTGATATGCCTGAATACCTGTGTCATTCAACAAATCCACGCGTCGATCCGCCTGTAACCTCAACTTGTCAAATTACGTGCTCGGCGGGGCGTGTTATTATCAACAAGTTTGTCTGGGAGATTAGCGATTACGTAATCAACATTTTCCATATCAAACCCACTGTAATGAACGGTCAGGCAACTTGAATACACGTGTAATGATTTCTGTCGAACGTGTCACTCTAAATAACCGCCTAAATAACACAGCATATGCTACTGGTATCAAACTCTTTAATTAATCGTCAATTACACGGCCCGCGTCGTTCTTATGTGTAATGTACATCACTAAAATTAGATTTAGTGACTTCGGAGAAAATCTCGCGTTATTATGCAAATGACTACTATCCACCAATCAAAACTTGCGTAATTCGAGGATGCTGGGGGTGTTCCCCCAGTGTAAAAATAGCCGGTGTTAAATTTCCCATCCTGCAATTTCCTCGACACAACAGTCAGAACTGAACAAAATGGTCGACCGATTTTTGACTTTTAATCTCTTTGTCAAAAAACCTAATGCTGACTAGAAAGTACGTTTGACAATATTTGTAAAGTTTAAATGAGCTCCGGAAAATCCGTAGACACGCACGTGGATTCTGCCTCCGTGGCACAGAAAAATACGTGTACAAACGTAAGTGTAATGAAACAACATATAGATTCTACTGTATTCCATTTTCTGAAAATGAACATTATGTTACCAGCACATGTTGATATGGAGATCAGACGCCGAGTAACTAATGCTCGTGTCAATGTTTCTATAATCAAAAAGTGTACTGATCATACACTTCTGTATGAGTTTGAGGACTTTTAATATGTTGTTGACTTTTTAATTTTTTTTAGGAATGAATAGCGAAACAAAACCGTGACCGTTTTCAAAATAGTAGTCATTTTTCTTGCCCCTGGATTAAGCGGGCACCTGTCTTAAGCAGCCAATTTGGCTGCTTCCCTTCACTGGCCGCTTAAGACAGGTTTTACTGTATTTCTACCCTGAGTTAATTAGTCTAGTGTCATAGTGAAGAGGTATGTAGACTGATTCGCAAGGTGGTTGCTTTATACAAGATTGACTGTATTTTTCACATTTCTTGCTGGAGAATATTGTTTATCTTGCAGAAAATAATTTGTAAAACAGACAGTAGCTATTTAATTGACATTTTTGTGAATTCCACAACTATTTGCAAATGACAGTGCATGTTTTATCAAAAAACTTCAATTTTCCTTGATTTTACTTTCCCACAAATGTTGACCCCTCTCAAACACAATTTCATTTTTCTTAAGTTACATGAGGTCAACCCTCCTAATTTTTTGTTTATTTTGTTCTATAGACATGGTAAATAATTTTAAATGTAGTCAGTATGAATGCCCCTGCCTAATTTTTGTAAAAATCTCAGTTTTGCTAAAACGTAAAAAATGATTTTAGAGAAAAAATTGACTCATAAATTATTTTTTATCCGAAATATAAGAGATTCTTTTTAATGTATTATGCAAAATATGTAATTGTTCTGTTTGTAATTGTATACAACAATGTCTTAGGTATAAATGCATGAATAAATTTTTATCTTTTTATTAATATTTGTAATTTTTTATCCTCGGAAAGAAAAAAGAGGGGTAGTCATTTCAGGACGTTTTTTGAAAAGTAGGGTAACAAGACAAAAATATCCATAATTTCAGTTATATGAGGTGAAAATTCTTTAAACTCTGGAAAATGATGTAGAATTGGATACTGAATGAGATGGTGTATAGTTTTTGCGGATTCGTTTCGATAAGCGTTACCCGTCGAAAACCTTAATTTAGAAATAAAGATTTTAGTTTTTGAAAAACTACCCTTATCTGGTGCTCTGGGACATAAAATAAAACTGAACCTTGAAATATTTAATTTGATTTGATACCACTTTACATGTCATAACAAAATGTCATATTGCGACATCAAGCTAATTTCAAGTGGGTAGAAACATCAACCTTTCCCAAGCCAGCTGGACGGCATTTCCCTTCATGAAAAATCCGAATAGCCCAGACTGGGATTTGAACCTACGGTGGTGAGGCACCAAGTGACTGTCAGTCACATTGACTATAACCACTTGGCCACAGAGGCCCCCTGAAGCTCTACCCATTTCTCATGAAATACGCTCCTTATTACACTTGTTACTAAAATTAGTGTTACCGCAGTTATTCGATATATTCTTTGCAAACCAAGTGTCGGATAGTACGCGACAGTTCCTTGCTGATCATACGTTTATGATTGTCCAATTTGGATGGAAAACACTAGATTTGGAAATGGTTCTTACTTTTGTATTTAAATGTATCGTATAAAACGAATTTTAATCAACAACAATGTTTATCTGGATGTGACGTCATCTATAGTATATGATAGCGCTCTTTCTTGGGAGTTACACCTCTCTGCTTCTTTAGAGAGAATCATAAAATAAAATGAAATCTAGCATCAACAGTGTATTGCTTATAAAATTTTGTTCACAAATGTAATAAACAGATCATAACAAGGGCGACCGGGACCGGAGAGTGATATCGGCCCTTACCTTGATATAGTCCCTCGGGCCAATATCACACTCCGGCCCTTGTCACCCATGTAATAATCTCTATTTATATAGACACTGGGTCTTGACAGTAAAGAGAATGGTGGTCTGTTCTAATGCTACAAAACAAGACCCTGTTCAATATACACATATGCCCCCGGTGGCATCCTTGACAACATATTCTGAATCTTTTCCAAGTTTAAATTAGGTCAAGGTCAAATTGAGGTTGGCTGAATGTGTAATGGTCCAAAGGCAGCAATTGTATAAGTACCAAAGCTTTGTAGTCAATAGTGTTGATGCTAGATGAAACTAGATGTTAGTATAATAAGGAATACTGTTTCTACAATGTTATATTAAGATCAGCTGATATAAAGCAGCACATTCCTGATAAGATATCAGGGTGAACATTTCACTTACTGCAACAAAACTATCAGGGCTCCAGATAAAGGGAGTATTTCAAAAACTAACATCTTTATTTCTGCATAAAACCCTATGGTGTCACTACTCATTAGAATCGTCTCGAAGAGACGATTCTAATGAGCAGTAACGCCATAGGATTTGGTGCTGAAAAGTAAGAAAATATTTTATTTGTTCAGTTTACTCCCTCTTTTCTAGAGCCCTGACTATTGCTTCTTTATACTCACCTATCTTCATCCCATTTTACAGTTGGGTCATCCATTTTATTTATTACAACCACAAGTTTTTTAACACCAGCTGTTTTCACCAACATAGCATGTTCTCTGGTTTGACCTCCTCTCTCAAAACCTGTTTCAAACTCCCCCCGTCTTGCTGATATGACCTACAATGACATAAGAACAAGGATACCGTAGTTACACTGTCACAAAAACACCTTTCATGACTATTCAAGAGTGGATCAGGATGGTAGTTCCAATTTTAGTCACAGAGCGATAAGCACAAAATCAGGGAGTCCATGTCTATCACATGGTGTTTTCTTCATGCTGTTTGCTTTGTGACTTTTGTATTTCATTTACCATCAAACCAGTAAGCAGTGTCTTCGCTACATGCAGGACAAGTATATTGCAGAAATTTCCTGCGGGATCTTTCTGCAGTACTTTTATCCTATATTTAGCAGTCAACCATAATTGACTTGGTTGAAACAGTATTTCAAAATATTACAAGCTTTGTGTCATACATTACAGAACATTATGTTAAAAACATTCAAACATGGATGAGAAAACAAGCTACTGAAAACTTATGTGAATTCTCCTATCATTGACTTCCTGCATGCTTACTCACATATAGATTGTTTATAAATACAAATTTAATTGTACATGTATTGACAATTATTTCCAGTCATCATAAATTCTTGGACTGATAGGCTAAAACTGCACATGTGACCACTGTGTACGAGACCGTATTCATTGATTTTGCCGGGTAGTACGGATCACGTGACTTAAAAGATGTTTCTCCCTCGATCGATTCGCGTAAATAATCTCTCTTATTCTGTTTAGTAAGCAATTGTTTATCAAGAAATAAAAAGAAATATCAATTAAAAACTGTATTAAATCTATCATTATGCTTATGTGTAACTCAAATATCGATTAAATGCTAATTTCTTGCTTTGTTTTCCCTGATTACCCCACCCGCGTCGTCACCATGGTCAACAAAAGACTGGAAATGAAATGACACTTGTCACTGGTTTATAATGAAATTGACACATAATTAGGACATATTAAGATCAGTATTTTTATCGTTATCAACCCAAATAGACTTAACTCGATATGTAGAGCCACTGACCTACGTATTCATTCGCTCGCCCCTGATTATTTTCGTTCATCTATTGTTAAAACTTATCTTTACAGTGTTTCATAAAACATAAATGTCGTCCTAGAACTGTCCGTTCGAAATATTTTGGTAGCCTACATGAAATGAACATTTATAAGATGCCCACATTCCAATGTGATGACGTAATCATGTTAGATACATGGGTGAAAGTTGGCAAAACTGAAAATACTGAAAACTATGCTGGGGGCTCGGGGGCCGCCAGGGCCCCCAGTGGATCCAGGGCAAGGCCCTGGCTGGGGGACCGGGGGCCAGAGGCCCCCGGAAGCTCCTGGGTTTTAAGCATTTTTAAGGTCTGAAACTGTTGGAAAATTGTTTGAAAATGACAAGCAATGGAAAAATATAAAAATAATTTTCTTGGTCATAAACATTAATGTATTCCAAGGATTGAAAAATAAATCTTAATTTTGATTTTATTTAACAAAAGATGGAAATTGCTTTCAGCAAACTGTTATACTCCAATGTAAATTATAAGCACTTTGCTTTTACAATTATCATTGTAAGGCCACAAAAATATGTTTCTAGTTAGGTCCATGTATGAGTTAGCTCCAAGGGAGAAAAATATGAGATGGTATTTAGGTTTTCTATCGTTATACTGTTTTATAAAGCTGAATGTATAAGATTTTGTATCACTGACACTTAAAAATTATGACATGTATATACTAGATCCAATACAAAACATTTAGAACATACTCTATTTCCAGTCAAGCATTACCATAAAAACTGACTCTGGTTGTATAAGCTTTTGCAAGGATACTGTACATATCCCGTTCAGAAGGTTCTGATGGGAACATTCTGATCTTAGTCTACACTGTTCGTACAGGATATATGTACATTTAATTCATAACTGGACCTTGCTTTCAGTTAACAGTTTAGACTATTCAAATAAATCCTTGTCAGTACTTTTCAGTTGAATATAGTTAAACTATCGTACAGATACTAAAAACCATTGTCACAGAAAACACCCAGTCCTGTCTGATCCAGTTTTGACACCTATATTTCATTTATACATACCAGTGCATAGGTGTATGATTATATATATGAAGTTCAGAAGGTTCTGATGGGAACATTCTGATCTTAGTCTACACTGTTCGTACAGGATATATGTACATTTAATTCATAACTGGACCTTGCTTTCAGTTAACAGTTTAGACTATTCAAATAAATCCTTGTCAGTACTTTTCAGTTGAATATAGTTAAACTATCGTACAGATACTAAAAACCATTGTCACAGAAAACACCCAGTCCTGTCTGATCCAGTTTTGACACCTATATTTCATTTATACATACCAGTGCATAGGTGTATGATTATATATATGAAGGGACAGGTGCTGACCACATACTTCCGCCCCATAAAAGGATTTTTTAAAAAATGGCATAAGACTTGGGTTACCCTATAAATATATTTAAGAAATATTTTTTCATTATTATGTGTACAGGCCATTCTAAAGTTTTGTACATTTAAAGGCATGACATTTGAGAGGGGTGGGAATAGGCATTTCACTTATCCTAATGAAAATACCTCCCTCTCTCTGCTCAAAGGATTTACTCATAAAGTAAATAACTTACCTCTGTGCCATGTCTACTTTATTTGATTGATAAATGGTTCCTTGATAAACGATTTCTAACCGTGATCTGTGTGTGAGTTTATTTTAGCTCTCATTTTCATGTTCAATTTGCTTTCAGAAAGTTAAAACTAATTGGCACAAAATTTAAAGCAGTAGTCTATGATGGGAGAGAGAAGCCTTCCCATAGTTGATGGAACAAGAGGCCTCCCTAAAAATGATTTTAGTGGTTCAATTTTATACATTTTGATTTTTCTAAACTGTTTCAAAGCTGTGATGCTAGACTAAATTTTAATCTTGGGTTACCCAAATCAGATAAATATTTCTTTACTTAATGAATGGATTGGTTACTATCAATCACTTTAATGATAAGAATGCTATTAAAATACCTTTTCAATACTTTATAGCCATAGAAAACGGATTGTTTAACAGTCCAATAATATGTAATGTCAAAAATTAAAAAAGATGACATTAATACTTCAGTAACTGAGTAAGCTACTTGTTTTATAATAAAATCGGATTTTCAGCCGAATTTCCTATTCAATCTCCTAATTTTGTTTAGTTCGCGTTTCATTAAAGTTAACCATTCAGCTGCATTTGACAGATACGCCGGTATTTTAAATTCGCGAAAACTGGTGACAAAATGAGCTAATTGCATTTTGATGCACCAACGATAAAACACGAAGCGTTCCGCGTGATATAGTTTAGCGTCTGGTAATCGGATGATTCATAAAACAATGAGCGCCTAGTAAGACTCCGAAGAAAGAGATTTTAGATTTTCCAAAAGAAGTTTTTCGAACCGCTACGGAAAATTATCGGCAACAAGATCAAAATCACAAACAGCCCCCTCATAAATTTGCTTACCTCGTTATTTTAAGCAAGCCTGTCATAATTATTGAAATCAACTACGGAAATGTTTGGTCAGAGACTGGTTTCCGTGTCTTCAACGCTGTCCGCGTGCGTGTAGCAACCTAATTCGGCAACCAGTCCAATTTGTTTTGGTTCACTCGGATTTTGCCGTCACAGTTATAGTACGACGAACGATAGGGCCGAACGATAACATTGGCGAACATTGACACCGTAATTTCAACTAATTTGACAGCTCTCGAAATCACCTTCGATTTCGTTTTTTCAATCTTACTCGACAAAGACATCCTCTAACCCCCCCCCCCCCCCCCCCCCCCACCCCCGAATTTCTCAACGGATTTACACGTTCTGGAAAAATGACCCTCGGCAATTTCGGAAATACGGAATTCCGTCACAATACGGAAAACTTTCACCCATGTAGATACAGTTAAACTTAGGGCCTATCTTGAATTCTGTTCACTCGAACATATCGGTATTTCAAAGTTTAAAAGGTGGATATGCGACTATTTTATCTTGAAATACGGATATGTTCAACAGAAGCGGGTTTATGACATTAATCTGTAGAAATGCAGGTAGATTCTACTTATGCGAGTTCCAAACATCGAAGTTTAACTGTATAGACTCGCGAGAGATGTCAATTTCAAGTGTCAATTTAGGATCAAGTAAACAACACTATGTCATATGATGCATGTTGTCTTTCTTGTATTGGTTCTAGACTGGAAATAAATTCGTTACACGGCATTCCGGCAGGGTGTACGGGCTGGTATGACGGTTTTGGATTCCGTATTTCCTTTGCGCTCAGGAAATACGGAATCCAAAACCGTCATACCAGCCCGTACACCCTGCCGAAATACCGTGTAACTAATAATATCTTGGTGATGAATATTCAGCAGAAGAAAGGTTAGCTCTACTTACAAGCATGACTAAACTAAAGATGCTCAAAAGTGTGCCTTACCAGTACAGCTATATCTGCTTGAGATGCTCCTCCAATCATATTAGGCACAAAACTTTTGTGACCTGGAGCATCTAAAATAGTGAAGTGTTTGTGTTCTGTTTCAAAGTAAGCTCTGCCAACCTCCACAGTTTTACCCTTTTCTCTCTCTTCCAAATTGGTGTCCAATGCCCATGACAAATACCTGTGATGAAAAGAAACAGAATGTAGAAAATATATACAAAACAGGAATTCCATGGATCTCAGCATGTCCCACAATTACACTTATTACATTTGTCTGTGGCCAAAGATAAAAGCAAATACCTGTTACAGGAAAAATAGAAACTTGATTTAATAAAAAAATCTTCAAAACATGGGAACAAAAATTAAAACTAAACACCCAGTTTGACCCTACAGCGTCTTATCGTACATCGAATCCATTAGAACCTCTATGCTAATTATCAACAAATGTATACTATTAAATACATGGCTAGCCTAGATAGCCTTCAACAAAAACTGAATGATGGTTCTAAACGCAGACTTTTGATGCTGCCATCAGCGCCACTGGAAGAAATACTTTACGTCTCACATCGCTCCTTCATTGCTGGGTAGACAATAAGATGTTAAACAGGCAGTGTATTTTAGAAATTCTCTTTTCTTTAATCTAACATTGAGTTTGTACAAATTTCAACCATGGATGTACCAAATGTACATTTTCGTTTTCAAAATGTGGTTTTATGCTTTTTTCCTATGTAACTTCATGTAAAATATGTAAGACAAATTTTGACTCCAAAATTATGTTTTGAAAAACTTCATGTGGACCACTTGATAAAACCACACAGCGTTTTTTTTCCTTCTTTGAACGGGTCCGGGGAACGGACCCGTTCCCAATTGGAGACGGACCCGTCCCAATTTGACGACCAGACCCGTCCCAATCAAAAGAAATCAAATATCGGACCCGTTCCCAATCAAAATAAACATATTTCCCAATTGTCAAATTACTTTTTCCCTTTAAATCATAGCAAACCATCCATATTTCAACTTATCTTTTGCTACAATGAATGTCTCATCAAGGAAATATACAGAAGTTTATAATTCCGTGGTCTCATGAAATGTAAACAAAGTTACGCAACTCCATTGACATTTTTGGGAGTATGTATAAAACAATACCAGTGATTACGGCCGAATATCGGAAACGGTACGGGCGAAGATTTATACATGCCCCTTAATCGAGACTGGTTAATGTTGCGTGATCGCAAAATCCGCTGAAATTGATAAGAGTTTACAAACCCAGTCTGACTCTGTTCACCATCATTTATAAAATAGAAAACCTACAATTAAAACAATCATGAGCCATAATTCAAAGTATTACAGAATTGTTTTGAGAAAGACGGTAATGAAGAACTTGAATCTAGATCACTGCCTTAACACTCGCGAGCTTGATTGGCAGTATTCAGAGATAGATAAGATAAGATTTTGGATTTTACCAAGTCACCAACTCTTGTCTCGGCCGCAACAGCGTCTACTGTGAGTAACACACCCAGCGTAGATTTAGTTTTTACACCATGTTTACCATCATAAACAGTTCTAACGGTTTAGTAACTTAAATTCCCAATTTCTGCGTTGTCATCATTTCAAAACTCGTTTTCCCCAATTTGACTTGAAAAATTCCAATCTGAGAGGTACCGGACCCGTTCCCAATTGGGTGAAAAAAAACGCTGCCACATGCCAATATTTTGATCAGAAAAGGCAAATCAGTCTTCGGCTCAGATATGCTAACAAAGAGTACACTCTTGACAGGGCTCCAGATAAGATTGAGTAAACTGAACAAATCCAACATTTTCTCCTTAATACTAATTCAAATCCTATAGTGTAACTACTCATTAGAATCATCTCGAAGAGACAATTCTAATGAGTATGACACCATAGGGTTTAATGCAGAAATAAAGGTTTTAGTTTTTGAAAAACTCTACTTATCTGGAGCCCTGCTTGATATACACCTGCACAGAAATGGTCTATTATACAATTCACTTATCTTTTAGAGTGAAGTCAAAAATGCTAATTCTACATTCTAGGGCAACTGCTATACAAACATAGTAGCTTTCATGTAAAATACTAACCAAGTTTCTCTGTTTTTCTCTTTAGCTTCTCTTTCATATTTATCAAGGGTTCTCTTGTCTACCATACCAGTGAGGTATCTGTAAATGCAAGAAATCGTGTCATCATATCATCCAACTTATACCAACATTAATCATTTGACATGAGCATTTATTTATTTGGTCAATGTATAAACATTTGTATATTAAATCATTTGTTATGTTTTGAATATACATAATGTGTTTTTACACGTGATAACTTGTGTGCTTCTCAGCTCAATCACTCCTGAAACTTTTAACAGGGAATTCCATGTTCCAAATTAGTCTAGTCCATTTCAAACTATTTAGGGTTGTTTTTAGGGCTGAAACGATTAAAAAAATTCGATTCGATTCGATTTCGATTTTTTATAACACGATTCGATTATTTTCGATTCGATTTTACATTGCAATAAATGAATGTTCTAAGTAGATGACATCCTGCAATAACAGTTAATATTAAAAACAATATACATAAACATTCAGGGCCAAAAAGTTGGGGTTAAAGTTTGGAAAACTGCATGGAAGGGTTAATACATGTATATTTCTGACTTATATGATTTTGATCATAACAATACACCTTATTGATTATGTGGATGGTTTGCAGTATTGACATACCAATTTTTCTATGTTATGATCTTCTATGCGCAAACAGTGTAGACCATTGCCATCAACCATTTACAGCTGCCTGGTAACGGTCTACTCTGTTAGCAAGGTACAGAATGGTGTAAAGGAGTGGATAGTTATTCATCTTAAATGACAATGGTGATAATCGATACATCTGAATATTACTGTTCCTGATTTTCACTCACCGGTTTAAGTTCGTTAACAATGCTGTCAGTCGCCTTTGCTTTCGAAATTTTTGGAGCGGACTTTGATTGTTACTTGACATATCGCGGGAATTCACCATACATTCTTACACCTATTATCCGGGTGTTGAAACGTATGTCGGGCTGTATATTCGGTATCAAAATAAATCACAATATTTTATAATATAATTTTCTTACCTGAATTGCACGTCTTTATTTTTTAAAGTAATGAGCGTATTAGGTTGTAGGTAATAAAATATTCAACGTTTACAGAATTATTAATTTATTTAAAATAGTCGAAGCAGTACCGAGATACGTACTGTGAACGAAGAATTACATCACAATTGAGGCAAGCAATTGCTCACGCATGCGTAGAATGACACAGGAAACCGGCAAAGTAAACAAAGACATACTCGTAACGGGTGAAAAGCCTGTGCGGGATCTCTAATCTTTCAAACTAATACTTTACCGTAGATAATAGAGGTACATTTTAATTCGCTATTTTTTTATTACACAGAAGCGCAGCTGCACGTAATACTCATATGATGGTGTTGCAGTATGAAAAGATAGATAGATAGATAGTTCTTAGCGAGTTTTCTACATATAAATCGAATTGAAAATGACATTTCCTAAATCGAATTGAATCAGATCGAATCGAGGGCATAAAATCGCGGTTCAATCCAGATTGCGATTAATCGTTTCACCCTTAGTTGTTTTCTACCATATATTGCAAAATGACTAGGGCTGACAAATGCGACAATATTACTATCACGATAGTAATCAATAGTTGAAAACACTATCACGGCAAGACTATCAATAGTTAGATTCACTATTGCAATACAATCACAATAGTTTATCACATATTATACCATTATGAATATAACTATATATAATGTTTTCTATACGGTTACCCTAGCAGATGGTAGCTTAAAGCAGGCTGAAAGTAAAGCAGAATGTGCCTTAAGGCATGTTCTGCTTTACTTTTAACCTTCTTTAAGCAACCATCTATCCTCAATATTGAAAACAATCTGTAGGAGAAAAAACCCAACTTGTACACCCAAATCAAATTACTCCTGTAGGAGCCCTCTGATCTGGGTCTACACTGTTTGTGAAGGACAAATGTACTCTTTTCAGACACATTGTTAGTAAAGGACAAGAATACTCATTGCTAGAATTCTGTTTTATTAATAAAGGATCAAAATGTTTATTCAAGTTATATTTCATTATGAAATTATAGACCCTTTCTGGGTATTTTCCAAACAGCACCTAGTATCTAAGAAATAAACCAGTCAACACTCAGGCTAAAATAATAAAAACATTCAACTTACAATATCTGACCTCCAATTGTTGATTTACCAGCATCTGGAAAAGTTAACAACATAGTAAGTATAGTTTGTAATTTTGTAAATGGTTTGTACAAAAATTATCAACTACATGGTAAAAATTGAGATTTTTTAAACCTGTCAAAAGTTTTTGGAACTCCAGATTATGCCATCAAAATGCATGATACAAAGTGTGAGAAGTGGGGGAAATCTGCATGGGCAGTGTTAATTTTTGAAATTTAAACTATGGGCTTTTTGGACCAAAACTTCAAAATCAATGGGCTTTTGTATGAAAAAATGAGAAAAATGAGTAAAAGCAATGAGCTTTTTGGAAAATTTATGAGCTTTTTGGGGCCAAAAATTATCACTGCATGGGTAGATATAGTTTCACTTTACTGACATCAAGGACCATAATTCATATCATGTTTAACAAGTATATCAAGTTTGTCAAAATCTTTCATAATTAAAGTCTAAAATGAGCAGACTGGCTGATTTCTCCAAGCTTTGTTGCTGGGCATTTCATTATATTCTAATAAATACTCACATTTACTTCATTATCAAACCTCAATCCTATCAACACCAATAACTCAATCCAACTTTAAAGAAACTTGAAAATGATACATCAACTTACCAACATGACCAATGAAGATGATATTCATATGTGCTTTTTTGACTTTCTTTTCAGGTACTGGTTCAGCCTCCTTTTTCTTACTAGATATAATAACATCACCATCGCCGCTTTCTTCATCCTCATCCACCACGTCTTCCTCTTCTCCAGCCCAATCATCTGCTATAAAAATATACTAACTAGATGAAACATGCCCAATGTGCCATATGGATTTGATAGGCAGCTTTTAAACCAGGGCTCCAGATAATACTAAGAGGGAGTAAACTGAACAAATCCAACATTTTCTCATTAATGTCAGCATCAAATCTTATGGTGTCACTACTCATTAGAATTGTCTTATAGAGACACTTCTTATGAGTAGTGACACCACAGGGTTAAATGCATAAAGATTTCAGATTTAGAAATACTCCCCTTATCTGCAGCTCTGTTTAACCCTTTTTACTCTATAGACAATACTTATTGTTCGCCTTTAATATATTCCTCCACTTAAGAAAATGGTTCTTATCTATATATATGATAGGGCTTTTTTTCCTTATACAACAGACCCCTCCACAAAAAAATTCCCTCTCCAAAAACCCCCCACAACCCTTCATTTATTTTATTTTATTTTCCTTTTAGGATTAGTGGAAGGATTTCATACCATACCTTTACTGAGTGGGGAGATATGACATCACAAATAGGATAAAGATGGAATAGTTCAGCTTGCGAATATGTAAAGATAGCAGCCTCCTATTTAATTAGTGAAGACTTACCTGGATAGTTTATTATCTATTTTTTAAATTACGCTTATGTGCAGCCTACCGACAACGGGATTTGGACATATATTTTATATTGTTTGTAAGACAAAATTTACAATGTAAGAACGACTTAACCGGAGCTGTCCATTTCCTTTTAACCTGGAAGAGTCCAGGGCTCCAGATAAAAGGGGGTAAATTGTACAAATCCAGCACTTTCTTAATCATTTTACCACCAAATCCTATGGTGTTACTACTCATTAGAATTGTCTCGAAGAGACGATTCTAATAAGTAGTGACACCATAGGGTTTAATTGAGAAATAAAGATTTTAGTTTTTGAAGTACCCCCCTTATCTGGAGCCCTGTAAGACAGACAAATCTATGGAGGGTAAAAAACAATATGCCCCTGAGCATGTTTTGTAGGGGGCCTACTAGGGACATAAAAGTTTGAAAAAGATTTTCTTACCAATTTTCTCTTTCACTCCCCCACCTGAAATAAGATAAAATGTTTCTAATAATTACAAGATTATAAATATTTGTTTTGTGCCTGCTTCAGAGCAATTTTCTTCACTTTCATAATTCAAGATCTAACCAAAATAACAGAAATCTGAAAATAATTAACAAAATATTGAAACATAAATTGTTGAATCTACAGCTCTGGTTGAATCCATATAGCCCAATCTAGTAAAGAACAACATTTGAAGCAAGTTTGATGAAGTTTGGCCCACACAACACTGAACAAAGTGTGTTCATAATAGATCACCATGAGCACTCCATGCTGAGGTAAGCTAAAACAAAGACCAAAGACTGAAAGAGTCCAAAACACGCTAAACAGTAACTTAATTGGCAAATAAAATTCATTCTAAGTGTCAGGTTCAATGGGTAAAACATGAAATTAATACTGCCCTTACCTTCATCTTCTTGTACAACTTTTTCAGTTTCCATTTGGCTTTCACTGTTTACTGGTTCAGGAATTTTCTCTGTGTTTGGCTTTAGTTCTGTTGCAAAACAAAAAATCAATCCATTACTTATGAATTGACATTCTTCATAAACTTATATTAAGAACAATTGTGTTCCTGTAATGTCTAGGGCTGGGTATTGCTCAGATACTTCCGATACGATACGTATTGCGAAGCAGTGAACACAAAGCCTACAATTTCAAATCTCATCCTGTGTGCCGATTTTATTTTTTTGATTGAGATGTGTAAATTCATTTTATGGTCTTTGTGATCGTATCGTCTCAGAGTCAGATTGCTTTGTCTATTTTGCTTCCCGTCTTTGTGCAGTCGTTTGTTCACCGACACAGACTGGTGTAGCGTCTGCTTGTCTGATCATAGAACAATTGTAACAATTCTGAAAATTTCAAAGACTTCTTTCAATGAATATCTGTAAGATGTTCCATTTGCACATTGCGGAACTATGTCAAACTGGTTAGATCTATCTTTTATATATATTATAATTAGGGCTTTTTTTCCTTATGTAACAGACGCCTAATAACATCCCCTTTCGCTCCCGAATGTTTTTCCCCACACCAAAATATTATCCCCTACAAAAAAAATCAAATTAAAAAAAAAATCTTTTTTTTTCTACAATGTATGTATACACATGTACCGAAGAAAGCATAAATGAACTTAGTGCCCTTCACCATGTTAATATCTTTATTTACTTCTGGATTTCTAACGCCCCATAATACAACATAAAGTTTGTATTCCCTTAAAACACCCTTATTTATTTCCCCTCAAACACCCGTTCCGCGCTTAATTCCCCCCCCCCCCCCCTCACAAAAGGCTAGGTCGCTTCCCCAAATTCAGAGAAAAAACCCTGATAATTTTACATGCATGGGCAGAGAATCTCTTGCTAAAAATAATTGCTTTGGGAATTCCAAGAATTACAACTCTATACACAGCATTGAATGCGTGTAGATGGAAACAGACACAAGTATGCTTCTGCTTCCTTAAACCGGTATATACCGGTGTTATCCGAATAGCGTTGATGGCACTTTATTTACAAACCGGATGTTTACATAGAACAGTTAGAACTCTCATGTCAACCGCCAAATCCATCAAAATAGTCTATTGTGAGCTTTTTCATGTATATGCACACTTTTTGGATTCCAATGGTAATATGTATACACCGGTTTAAGGATGATCTTTCATAATGTCATAATCTTTCATAGAATTAAATCAGTTTTTATTTGAGCACAAATTACATCAACAATATACGAGGGATTTGTTTTATTTTTTGCGAGAATTCACCCTTAACACAATCTTTAGGGCTGTCTGCAAGTATCTGAATACTCAAATATCCACGGATCCTAATGGAACATAGAGTATGAGTATTTGTCACTGTTGAGATCGCGATCTTCATTGTTCAAGATACAAGATACTTTATTTATAGTCGGGTGTTTTCACAACATATATAACATTAGCTAAAAGCTATTTACCGACATAATAACATAAGTTTCTTAACAATAAGATTAACTCACAGCCTGTAAAAGAAATACATTATCAAGTTAATACAGTGAAATTCTACAAAGTCTATTATAAAATACATTCATACATCACAGATTTTTGATATCACATATGAGATAGCATGCTTTAGCTGCTGCACAAATAGAGAATGAATAGTGGACAGGGGGATTATAAGCAGACAGCATAGACCAAATCAGACATCAAGTAATTTGTTGCCCCATTAGGGTGAGTGATTGTCTGCATATACCACACCTTTATACACCTGTTTTATAAATATATATTTATAAATTATAGATTTAGCATCTATCACAGACGAAATATCATGTCTTCCTGCTTCACACAGAGACAAATAGAGACTTTTTATACAAGTGGGTGGGTAGGGTTCCATCATCCCATCCTAATCCTAATGAGAGGGGTACTTACAAATTATTCCTGTTAATTTCGCAATCATATCATATAACCATTGTGTCATACATACTCTAATCCAATCAAAAAACACTCGAAAGATAGTTTTGAAACAGTTTCCTCACTTATTAAAATGGAGAATAATTATATCAACTGGATAAATAAAATAAATGCGTGTATCCGAACTTCGTACTATCCGATTTACAGTTGACATTTGGCAGTTTGCCCTGTGTATCGGTTTAAAGGATGACATTTTGACTAATGTTGAAAGCAGTTCTATCGTGACAGTTTTTCGATTTAACCATAAACGTTCGCTTCCGATTTATTCTTATACAAATAATTTAATTACCGTCTGCTTCTTGCGACACACCGGAAGGCACAAATGAGAATGCATATGGGTTCTGTCCTGGAACGAAAGACGGGGCATTCACATTCAACTCCTTCAGTGACGCATTAATATCGTCATCTAGTTGCTCATCGGAATTATCATTATCCCAGGAATCCGGTGCGTTGTTTTGATTGTTTTCTGTGGCCATTTTGGTGTCAAAATTGTACCGGACTTACACAATTTCAACAACTTGGGCAACAGCATGTGGACTTCACGTGACGTCATAAATCACGTTTCACGTCTACACTCGCTGAAACGATATTTTCTCATCATTTTATTTTCAGCTGTATTATTTTTTATTCAAACAAAAATATATTTTCTGATCAATTTCAGTGACATAATTTAAAAATACGTCTATTTCTATACGTATTTGTTTGCCGCCTACTCAATTTTTCTTTCGGCCCAGACTTAACTAATTCTGGATATTGGTTTCGGTCAGAGTCAACTAAATCACAGGGCCAACGTTAGGGGCGTTTTTAGCTCAGCTGGCACGAAGTGCCAAGGTGAGCTATTGTGATCGCCCTGACTGTGTCCGTCGTCGTCCGTCCGTCGTCAAACTTTTTGTTCAAAGATCTTCTTCTTGGAAACCATTGAGCCAATTTCATCAAAACTTCATAGGATTGTTCCTTGTAGGGTACTCTCTCAGATTTCTTCAAATATAGGTATTCCAATTGTAATTGTGGTTGCCATGGCAACCAATAAAAAAAAACGTTAAAAATCTTCTTGTCAAAAACTACATCTGGATCTGGATAAATACGCTGCAGGGCTTATTAGGCATGTGCGCAGCGGGAGAGAGTGTTGGAAGTACTAATCGTACTTCAGAGCCGTCTTGAAGCTCTGCACTGAATCAGCGCACACAACTTGGCTAGGCAGATTGTTCCATTCCACAACAGTTTTTGGGAAAAAAGAGTTTTTATAGGTGACACTGATACATTGAAAGGTCTGAATACACTTCTGATGATTGATCGCCTGGTTTGTCACAATGTTGTTACAAACGCAGTCTGTGAATTGTTTAGGTTTAATCAAGCGCTTACCGCGAATAGGGGTCAGAAAGGATTCAATGGGCATAGCTGGCACCAGCCCCTAAGTCATCTTGAAGAAGAAGGTCAGTCTGGCCATCTTTCTTCTGTCTTGCAGCGGCTGAAGCTCAAGTTGATTGAGCATCTTGGTGATGCAGCCTTGCTCCCTGGAAGTGTAGTCACCGGTGATAAAACGTGCTGCTCTTCGCTGAACCTGCTCTAGTTTGTCTTTGTCCTTTTGGAGGTATGGGTCCCATACACTAGAGCTGTACTCTAGAGTGGATCTGATTAGAGTGAGGTATGCGGTTTTTCTGCATGGGGGAGGGCAGTGCTTCAGGTTTCTCCTCAAAAATCAAAGTGTGATGCTTGCTTTGCTAGCTATCTTGTTGATGTGACTGCTGAACTTGAGATTATCAGTAAAAGTAACGCCTAAATATGAATTTTCATCAACTTGTTGCAGGAAGTGGTTGTTAAGCTGGTAGAAGTTGTTAGTCTTATTGTTGATACTCATTAAATAACATTTTTTAGCATTGAACCGCATACCCCACGTATCTGCCCATTTCTCTAAAGCCTGGAGGTCCGCTTGAAGCTGCAGTTGATCCTGTCTACAGGTCCGAATTGAAAATAATTTTACACAAATGTGCCATTGGTGACCCTCTATCATATTTCTTAAAAATAATTTTCCTATGTTAAAAAACATGGCCGCTAGTGGGTGGGCCAGATTTTCCTTATATGGCTATATAAATGTTCTTGTCAAAAACTACTGGTCCGATTTGAAAGTAATTTTCTATCAGAAAAATGCTAATTCTGAATATCCATTTCCATTTTTAATTTTTAATTAGTTTAATCTGCTTGAAGATTTTATGGAAAAATAAAACAAATTTGGATTTAAATGTTTAAAAAGGTGTATTAGAATGACAGGATTGCCAGCTTATTTTACTTGTAGCTACTTTACGTTTGTTTACATACACTTGTTATATAGTCAGTTATAAAAGCTCTTGAGAGCTTATGTTATTTGCATATGTCTTGCCGACTCAAAATAAAACTTATCTTATCTTATCTTATGCAAATGATCCATGGGTGACCCTCTACCAGATTCTTAAAATTATTTTGATATCTAAAAAAAACATGGCCGCCAGTGGGTGGGGCAAGTTTTCCTTATGTTACTGTATAGTAAAAACTTTAAAAATCTTCTTCTCTGAAACAACTGGTCCAAATTCAAAATAATTTTACACGAATGGTTAATTGACGACCCTCTACCAGATATCTTTAAATCATTTTGTTATCTTAAAAAACATGGCCGCCAGTGGGTTGGGCAAGTTTTCCATATATTTCAGTATAGAAAAACTTTCAAAAAAAATAATTCTCTGAAACTATTGGTCTGATTTAAGAATAATTTTACACAAATAATGATTCATGGGTGACCCTTTGCCAGTTTTGTTCAAATAATATTCCTATCTCAAACAACATGGCCACCAGTTGGTGAAGGTGAATAAGTGAAAACTTAATCATTACTGGTCCATTTACATGACCGTAATCATGGGTACCAGGTGAGCGATTATAACAGGAAAAGTTCATGGAAAGTTATAAGGTTGATGTTTATTGTGAATGTAGCAATTTGTCTTTTCTCGCTTTGTAGACCTGTACATTTATATAATTTCATGTGAAGCGCCTTTGAACGCACAACCCCTGTGTGAAAAGAGCGCTATATAAATCTGGTATAATAATAATAAGAATAATAATAATAAAGATACAGAAAATGAAGTGGATTCATTTTTTAATCAATACCAGTTGACCTCATATTGCTGGGATAAAACTTTTCGAATGATGTAAAGAAGAAGTTGGTAGGGGTCAAAATAAAATATCTGAAAATTGTTTTTTAAAAAATATTTAGATGATTAATGAATTCTCATAAAATGACTTAAGTTGTATTTGATTCAGCCTTGAAACTCTAGCTGATTTTCGAAAATTACTAGTTAAACTGTTGATAAAAGTACAATTAGAAAATTAAAGGCATTAAGCTGCGAAACGTAATGTAAACATATGGTCAGTGTCGGACATTCCAAAGTATTTTTGGGGTCTAGGTAAAAGACAGGCGCTTTACAGGCGAGCATTAAATAAAGAACAACTATACAGGCGGAACACAGGCGCTGGTTAGATTATATAGTGGTCAACGGGTCGTGACCTACCTGGATGATGTGATGGTGAGGTGTGTGATATTGAGTTTGCAGGATTTAATCTCGTAATCACTGTTGATTATATATAATTAAGGAAGAAGAGTTACACATTTACAAAAATAATTTGTGGTAATAAACAATTTGATTTAATTATCTTGTAATCAACTGAAAATGAGTAGATCTATAAATCAATATCGAACAGTAGTTTTCCCTTTCCCATATTGCTAAAATGTTTTCCTATAGAAATATTTAATGTAGATATAGTTCAATTAACATTAAATGGTGTATAATAAATACATCATGAAATAAATCCCCACAAATTTTATTTTTTTAAACACCATCCATTTAAATTTAGATCTAAATCGAAAGTTAGATTTCTTAAAATCCCTAGGTTAATGATACCTAATTAGTGCTAGTAGATCTGTTTCCTCTATGAAGTCTGCGTGTCCGTCTGGGTCTGTGAAGAAACAGAAAGCTACTGTTTCTGATTCTTCATGGAAGACTGTTTCATCGAAGAAACAGAGAGCTCGTAACTCTGTTTCTTCAATGAAGTCTCCTGGAACTTCTGTGGAGAAACAGAAAGCTAGTCTTTCTGATTCTTCACAAAAGAATGTTTCACAGAAATCCCATGAAAAGCTTTATGGTGGAGGTGAAGATGTAGAAATTTTTGCTAAAACTGAAAATACTATAGACCAGTTTGAGGCAGCTGACATTTTAATACAAAATATTAGTGTTACTAAAGAAGTCCCATACAGACCTTTAGGGGGGTCAATTTATTTGTTCAGTGATTCAAATGATGTAAAATATAAGGAAGATTGTCGCTTCTGTCATAGAATAGAATTCTGGAAAAGTATATACCAACACTTTGGGCCAGTGGCCTATTCTCAGCTGATGTTGCTGCCACCAAAGGAACAGTTTGCACATCTCTTATCCGGAATGCGTTTATACTCAACACAAGGGAATGAATTCTATTCTCTGACAGTCACGATGAGGGAACTATATAGATTATTTCAGTGACTCTCCAAATAGATTAGCCTTGTATAGGGTGTATTTTACAATGATAATCAAAATGACAAACGGTGCGTATCCTGATCGGAGGGCTTTATGTTGAGCCTCCGATCAGGGTCTACATTGTTTGTACAAGACATGTGTAATTTCTACAAGTCAACTGAGTTTTAATGCCGACTGAAAGTAACTAAGACAGCTTCTAAAGGAGATCTTAAGTTTCATAAAACAAATTGAGAGTCACTGTAGAAAGGGTTTACTGTACTTGTATGAGTGGACAGTTTTCTGTCTGAATGTATAGTTACATATATGTATGCATTAATAGTAGATTCACTAAACTTATTTATTTATCATAAGTTCATAGTAGCTTAATCGATTGTCTAGCATGAATTACCCAATACTCGTTGCCATGTATTGTGTAGTATATGCTGTACAATCGTCACAATCGTATTCACTATAATTATATGAATACTTTGGTCAGTGTGCTAGTGACCTGGTTCGTCTTGTGTTTTATTTCGACAAGACATCATGCTCACTCTCACTGACCATTAACTAACGCTTCTCATTACAAGTGACAACGATGTTTCTTATGTTTCGTTTCGACAAGTATCGTCTTTTCTCACTTGTTTTGTATGTGTTTGTGTGTTGGGGAGTGGGGTAAAATATTAATTTCTTTATTACTATAAGTGTTTTGTTTACAGTCGGATATGTGTGTGTATGAGGGGTGTGGCTTAGTGATCGGTGGGTTAGGGATATCTTTAGTACGGGTGGCTGCTTGTCACAGGTCTGATGTAAAGCGCAATGCTATTTATGAGCTTTCTGCTTTATTTCATTCTTGTGGGGACTGCCACCTGGGACTGCTCATTATCTTCTTTCGTTTCCTTATTGAATGCCATCTAGTGCAGGCCTGACTGTGAATAACTCATTTATTCTAATAAAGCTTGAATTTGTACATATTCCAACAGCCATGCACTCTTACTCTATACCAGCTGTATTACTGTTTAGATGTATTTGTGCATGTGCTCTCTATACATAGTTATACGTCTGACGTAATTTGAACTGTATATACTATATTTGTCGTCATCATTGAGCCTGTTGTTTCTATGTTATGTTATCACTGTTTGTAATGTGTAACTCTCCATTATTGGAGGCAATAAAGATCTATCTATGCATTTCAATTCTTAGGAGACGATTATAACGGACGTACAGTTGTGTGCTACTTAGGAGACAGTGCCTCTAATGAACATTTGCCCCCACGCAAGTAGGAAAATAAATCGACGTTGTCATAAAAAGACATTTAGCCCTCTGTTTTAAAGGAAATACAATCACGATGTCATACAACTAAACCAACTAAATTGAATGATGGATTAAAGTCGGATAAGGATATAGATTGTATTTTAAAAGGTGTCGGTGTTCCAAGGAATTTACAGCAAATACAAAACGCACAGAAAAGAAAAGAAACTAAGATTACACATGACACATTGTATGACTTGCATATATTGGTAGACCATTTAGAAAATTATATTTTGAGCATTAAAACTACACCAGATCTAGAGGTTATTGTAGGAAACGGTGAAGTATTTGAAGAAGTGAATAGACTTTTACAACTTAAAATCGTAAAAATGGAATTTTATTACGACACAACATTTAATTTAGGGGATTTTTACGTGTCTGTTTTGGCTTGTCAACATCGCATGTTTGAAGGAAATCCTATATTTCCAATAGCATTTCTGATACACGAAAGAAAATTTCAAAAATGCCACGAGTCATTTATTGATGTAATAAAAACAAAAATTCCAAAAAGAAAACTAAATTTCATTGAGGAAGTATCTGAAAATGAATTAAAAATTCTAAAATTGAACATTACGAATCATATCACGAAATCAAATCAGACTCAGAAACACATCCTATTTCAGTTTCGGATAATTCACCTAAAGAAGTTAACTATTGGTTAAAAAATTTAGGCCTAACAATGGAAGATAAATTTGATTTGATTAATGACAAAAAACTAAACTCAAATCATATGTAAGCAGTAAATATACTATTAAGGAAACATGTAGGATCCTCAATTGGCGGACTTCAATACGTTGATACTGTACCAGTGTACAGTGATGCGAAGCGCAAATGGGTTATGTCCGTTCCCATGAAAACAGCAAACTCTCCTTCGTGCCAGCTTCATCATAATCACAAAGATCACTGGGTAGCTTCTTTTTCTCACAACGAAAATATTTTCATGGTTGACAGTTTAGGTACTGAAAACAGATCTAATGACTCTTTAATACCAAACGGTTTGAAAATACAACTTTCACAACGACAAGACTTTAAATATAAATTTTCCAGCTGTAATAAAGCAAACTAACTCCGTAGATTGTGGTCTATATGCAATCGCATTCGTAACCTCTTATTGTTTCAGGAAAAAACTATGTTTTGATAATATTTTTGATTCAACTAAACTTAGGACACATCTGTTAAAGGGACTCGCAACCGGATGGTGTACTTGTCAAAATAAAATAAAATACTCAAATAAAAGCAAATTTGTGGCATTATTTGGCTTCTGACATTAAAAAAATATGATCAGTCCAAAAAAAGTCTCAAGAATCGTCACCGAATCTTAGATTTTTAGATATTTTCCATCGTTTTTCTATACCGACTAGTAGACGGTATAGTTGTTGTTGTTGCTTCTCTACACGGGCTCAGACATAAACACGAGCCGTATTACGAAGTTGTATGCACTTTCGACCGCTACACATTGAAATACGTTAAATCGATCCGATATAAACGGATAGTTCCGTGGTCCATTGGTCTAAGCGGTTTCCCCTATTTTGCCTTCTGACCGCCAATGCCGGGCCCCGGGTTCGAATCCCACCAGAGACCAATATTTTTTTTTATTGAAATACATCTTTTCTAAACAGAATTTCTTATCCTAAACTAATTCTTTACCATTTATATAAGCGTTTGACACATATTTACAAATTACTATTTTTAATGCACCATCTGGTTGCGAGTCGCTTTAAACTGTTTTGAGAACAACGCGATGCAGGAATTCCCTTTAACAAATAAAAAGATAAGTTTAAGAAGACAAAGAAAAATGCGCGACATTTCTATTGATAATTACTGTATATGTAACTTACCTGAATGCGTAGAAAATATGGTAGAGTGCTCTAAATGTGAAAGCTGGTTTCATTACAGTTGCGTAAATGCACCTGCAGATATTTCAACCGTGAGCAGTGAATTCGAGTGCGATTTTTGTTGTTAGTAAAACTAAAGTAAATTAAAGTAAACTAAACTAAACTAAACAGTGAATTCTAGTGCGTTTTTTGTTGTTAGTAAAACTAAAGTAAATTAAATTAAAGTAAAATAAAAGTAAAAGTAAAATTAAGTAAAGTAAAGTAAAGTTAAGTAAATTAAATTAAACTAAAGAACACTTAACTAAACTAAACTAAACTAAACTAAACAACTAATAAACTAAACTAAACTGAACTGAACTTAACCGAGCTGAGCTGAGCTGAGCTGAGCCGAGCCGAGCCGAGCCGAACCGAACCGAACCGAACCGAACCGAAACTACTCCTTTGTTTTAAATTTCACAGTAAAATATGCTTTGAGGACAAATGCCTAAAAACAATGGTAAGACCACAACTTGAATAGTCTCAAATTGACCAAGGCTAGAAGTAGTACAGCGAAGATCTGCACGCTGGATTAAACTCGACTATATGGACAAAAAATCAAGTGTAACCAACATGCTACACTCCCTAAATCTACGACGGTTAGATCTACGTCGCATTGACACCAGACTCTCTCTAATGTTGAAAATCACCTATAATCTTGTGGCCATTCCTATTGAAGATTTTCTAAATCCCATTTACACGACAGTCAAGACGTTCTCACCACCTCTATTACAGACTAATCTCAACTAAAACATACTACTACAAGTTTTAGACCCCCCCCCCCCCCAGAACTGTCTTCAACTGGAACAAACTGCCACCGGATAGTGTCTCTCTACCAACCATAGACCAGTTCAATTCTGCTATCTAGACAACAAACTGAAGAGATTTTTTTTTACTTTTAACGTTCTAACTTTGTTTCACGTTTTTTTTATTCTTTTCTCTTTTGTTTTCACTTTTATTAACACTCTCCACAACTTGACGCCTGACATATGTACGTCCTCGAAAGGGGTTCACATTAACGAAAGATAGATAGACACACCGTATCCTCTAGCCGTTATGGTGGCTGGCAAACGACGTAAGACGTAAGTGCGTTTACGTGATGTAGCGTTCAGTTCTGGTGGCGGAAACACAGTGGTGATGGACGAAGACGATCGAACAGTCCCAGTCTGTTGGTACCGGGTCGCAAGCCTCTGTACGGTCATTGGCAGCAGCCGAACCTGCGGACGACGTCAATGGCCGTCATTTCCGCCTGAAACATCCTTCTTGCCTGACTTCTTTCAACTTCAGACAAGCGTGGCATGATGGAATTATTGAAAACATAAGGTGTTTTTCCTTTTTTTTTTATTAGCCTGTGTCGTCTTCATCGTACGGAGGTCACAAATTTACTAAATATTGAACACGTGTGTACCGTGCACGTGCAAACGTGAAAATCATGATTCATGCAGTTACGTTAACGGTTTTTACCTGTGTAATCTTTTGACAACCTTACACATGTGTAATTGCAACTAACCAGTGTCCGACAAGTACATTCACTGGATGTGCTACTTAAATAAAGCCAGATATATGTCCGTTCAAAAAGTGTGACGTTTCTGTATTTGCTGAGTATAAATGGCCTCTGGTGCGTTATGAGGGCGTTTTGCGCGTTCAAAACAGGTAAAATACTCACTTAAATCTCTTTAAAAATTGTTTATTCTAGGTTAACACTTTGTTGACAAGTCATTACCCCATCCTACTCCGTTATTTTTTGCATTCTTAGACTTTTTAAATTGTTCAACGTTTGATAAACCAGATACGTTATTTTGCGTACAGGTAGCTACCTGTACGCGTTTGCCAGGAAGATGGCTAGACCAATTAGTAAGTTATTGTACTCTTAAGCTGCGTGAATTAGTTCGAAGTCGACAATGTTGAATTTGGGCTTTTCTGATAATAGTAATATGGTATATTTATATTAGTTGAAGCCATATTAATATTTAGTGATCTCTTAAAAGATAATACAGTAATAGAATTTCTAGTTTCTACAGATAATGAGTTCCACTCACGAATAACAGATGGTACAATAGAATCATAATAAAGTTGTGTCCTAGCATAGGTGGACTTGGCGAAGTTGACGTTATCAGCATTTCAAACAGGATATCTAGATTCTTTGCCAACATGAGGAGGAACCAGTTCGGAGAGATAGTCTGGTGTAAGATGATCGATCATTGTCTAAAAGAGTACGAGCTTATAATGTTTCCTTCTTGCTTCAAGACATTCCCAATCTGTTTCAGTTTCTAAATGGATACTAATTTGGTAGCCCCAGTTACTATCTTGGCCGCTTCATTTTGTATTTTGTCTGATTCTTTTTTTTCTGTTTGAGTACAATTATCCCAAATTACATCTGAATATTTTAGTAAAGGTCTAATGAAACTTAAATAAATAATTTCCAGTGATTTTCTATCCAATTTATATTTTAATTTACGCATTACATTAATTATCTTCCAAGCCTTTAATTTAATGTTATCAATATGCACGTGCCATGCACCATTGTTTGACAAATAAACACCAAGGTGTTTGTGAGATTCATATTCCTCAATACTTGTATCTAACATGTTTAATTCTGAATGAGTTGGTTTATTTATTTTCCTAGAAATGATAAGGGATTCTGTTTTAGAAGGATTAAAAGTGACAAGCCACAACTTTGCCCATGCGGTAATTTTGGCTATGTCTGAATTCAAAGTTACAGCAGCAGTGTTAGCATGTTCAACAACTAGATATAAACTTGTGTAGTCAGCAAAAAGTTTAATTTTAGATTGAATTTCATAGACAATGTCATTTATGTAAATTAAAAATAAAAGCGGACCAAGTATAGAGCCCTGTGGCACACCGGCTTTAATTGATGACCAGCTGGACTCTGCCCCGGGTATGACTTCAAGTTGTCGCCTATTTGAAAGGTAGCTTGAAAACCATTTAAAAAGTGTTTCCTATATACCAGTTGATTTAAGTTTTGCAAGGCGCCCCTTATGCCATACCCGGTCAAAGGCTTTACTTGTATCGAAAAAATACAGCTCGGATTTCCTTTCCTTCATCAAGAGCCTTACTGAATGTATAGTAAATAAATGCTAATTTTTATTAATTGATTTACAGTGGAATCCCCGGATATAAATCCAGACTGAAACGAAGATACAAAATCAATGCCTCGGAGGTAATTATATAAGTGTTTAAAAATGATACGTTCTAAAACTTTATCCAAATTACTTAGAAGTGAGATTGGGCGATACTACGTTTTTTTAACGAAGATGAATCACCCTTTTTAAAAACAGCACATACGTGGGCCGCTTGCCACATTGCCGGTACAATTCCTTCACTTAGAGATTTATTCATAAGATCACAAAGTGGATAACAAATTACCGAAGAGAGTTCTCGAAGAATACAATTGTTAATTTCATCAGGTAGCTCAAGGCTTGAATGGGAGAATATTTAAAGTGGATTCAAATTCTTCTAGTGAGATGATAAAATCAGGCACTGTGTTATTAGTTATATGTACATTTGGAACAGAAACATTACCATAATTGAGAAAAGTTTGAACTTTCCTTTCGCTCATTGATTGCCTGAAAATGATACCAAGTGCTTTTTTTAGCTCCTCCTTTAATTCTTTGAGGAATTTGGATGAAGTACATCAATGCATGGGAATTTGTTTGGTTTTAAATTTGCTAGTGCTTCCAATATTTTATCTTCACTTATTTTTAAAACGATTTCAGGACGTTTCGCAACCAGCTGTCTGTAGCTACCTGAGGCCTGTTCAGCCAACCTTCCGCTTACCGAGCCAACCTTCCGCTTACCGCTTTAAGAGGTGATATTTACTTTTATCACATAAACGTGCAAAATATAGAGGGCCGTAAAAATCGTATGGCCCACTGGGCATATATTTTATACTAATTTTCGAATCACCAAAATAATGTACTACTACGCCGACTGTAAATCAGTTAAGAGAATCTAGACAAACATAGATCACCACTAGGTATTGAAACATTTCGAAGTGTCCTAGAAACATTATCCATAGCAGTCTCGCAAACTCAGGCTGCAAATCAGGCCAAACTTAATACTACGTAGACTTTAGTATTAACAGTGACTCAGACTGTTTTTCAAATTTAGACGTTACAATGATAATGACGTCATGTTACGTCTTGACGTTTTTTTGAAACGAAACCAAGGCTCGCAAAATCATTTTTATCCAACTCGTTCAATAAATTCATTACTGAAAAAACACTCATTCAATATCCTCTATATATGGATCACAGGGTTTCGGCGCGTAGGCTATGACACTACACCCCATCCCCTCCCAGCTGCTAACCCCCCCCCCCCCCAATCACACACACCCCACACACCCATAAAACTTTCAAAATTGAGTCAAATGCTTCCATCTGTTCAACAAACATCCTTAACAAACGTTTCAATTAGTTTCAAGAAGTTTAGAAAATACTGATTTTTGTTTGTATCAAGTATGTAATACAACGAAAAGGTGGATGTGAATTCAGAACCATCAACTTCCCAAACCTGTCATTTTGTCAATTTTAGGTCGATCTTGACAAATGATGGCTCATTATTTACAGTTAACAGTTCTCTTTAAATAAAAATTGTTCACAGCCCATGCAAGACACGAACACAATCGTAGATATAAAAAGTTCGACATACACCGTATACGTCATCATTCGTCCACCGTAGATTTCGGGCTAAATATATTAGTCATTCAGCGATTATAAGTGCATTTGCGATCAATTCATACGGGTCATGCATGGAAAATGAAATATATATATAAAAAAACCTTTTGAATTCTCGGTAATCGAGCATTTTTGGTACGAAATAAATTTCTAGATACTTTTACACAATTCTGTTTATTGATCCTTAATGTGACATGATGCAATCATCGTAAAAAACACACTAGGTTGATTTAGTTAGAAATTCGTGGACAAATGATGTCGTCTAAGGGATCTCCCTAAATTTCGAGTTCCCATGCGCGCGTTCGCCGGTTGCTTTGGATTTTTTACCAATTATCGTCAAAGAAAACTGTTTACTGTAAACAATGAGCCACCATTTGTCCAGATCGTCCAAGATTTGACAAAATGACAGGGTTGGGAACATGATGGTTGCTTCCCCAAGGGGCTTTTTCATGGCAACCTTTACTACATGTATTTTACTTATAAAGTAGCAAATGAAACTTCTGGAAACGTTATTTTATGATGTTTGTTGAATGTATGGATGGATTTTAAGATATTTTATGCACGTTTGGGGGTTGCAGATAAAAAAAACAGGCGGGGGGGGGGGGGGGGGGGGTAGCTGCTGGGCCCGGGTTAGTGTCATACCGCAGGTACTTGACACATACATCTTGATCTATTAACCCCCTCCCCCGTTTAGTTTTTTTTTTTTTACTATACTTCTATTATAGATATCTAGATCTATAATAGAAGTAGATCTATAGTAAAAGAATTTTTTTTAAAGGGGGGGGGGGGGTTAATAGATCTAGATGTATTTGTCAAGTACCTGTGTGTCATACATGTAGCTTACTGGCCGAACGCCTATGATATGGATCTCCAAAAAGCCTGTGCTGCCAGTACTTGTCAAGTTTTAATTGTTATAGTTTTCAGGGGCGTAGCTGGCTCATTGTTGTAGGTCCCTGGTTTTTCAGTATCTATGCTATATTTTACATAAAAGTTACTTTAATTGATTTTTTTGCTTTTCAAACGTTAACCAGGTATTGCAATTCTTTAAAACGCCTCAATTTCATACATTTATACACCCATCTACATCCACCACACACTCCGCTGAATATCCCTTTTAAAGGTGTTTCTGTTTCAAGCGACTATCATCTATATTACTTAAAGTCTTTTACGTTTTCTCTTAGTAATCTGCTCTGATTGTTGTTGTTTCTGCTAAGGTTTAGTGACTTACTACTTAGATGCGTCCCATGTAAGCTTTTTCCCGTCGCAGACGGGTCTGTTTTGTATTTTGACCGCAACTCTATGAAACAATTTAACCAATCAGGAATGATCAGAAATCCTGGTCAATGACCACGTGCTTGAAATGCAGTACTCTTATCGGCTAATGGTCTAGACTGGCGTTCTGTTATTTTTTCACATCCATCTTGCGAGTTTAAACCTGGCAAAACAATGAGATGCAGTCTAAATTATTGCTGTGTTACTATGTCATCATTTCTAAATTTAGCGTGGATAAGCTCTAAATTTAGCATGTTTACGATGTTAAGTCAGAATCAGTGTATACACTTGTCTCTGGTTAAGTGAATACTGTACCCCACAAAAAACCTTTAACCTGCGACGGAATATCTTTTTTAAAGATATTTCTTGTTTCAAATGGGTCCTGACGTGCAATAACCCCAAATTATCACATAAAACCGATTCTGGGAGTGTTATAAAGCCATTCAATAAACTATAGTGAAATATCAATATTCTGCCCTACCTGTTTTCGTCTACGAACGCTGCATGGCGCTGGGCGCCAAATGACGTCATTTGCCATGGCGTTACTGTAAACAACGTCAAGTTTTGGCGGAAATTACATATGGCAGAGAGACAAAAAACTACGGATTCAGTTCACTTAAAAGGGTTTTAAAGTGTTTATGTGATAAATAGGATCTAACATTCGTGCTCATTATTTATCATTCTTAATAAACGAGTTGACTAAAACAAATATAACGCTCGCCAAGGCTCGCGTCATATTGTTTTAGTCAACTCGTTTATCAAAAATGATAATTAATGAGCACTCATGTAAGATCCTCTATCTATTGTAGAGTACAAGGAGTAGAAAATGTAATACGCGCTCTAGACGTTAACGTCAATAGCCGTTACGTTTTTTCAATGTAATTACATTTCACTAATGATAGAAGCTATAGTGAAGATACTCACGGGTATTTAAAGATTAGATGTAATGCAAAATGCGTCTTTTTCATTCATTAAAATGTATGTAGGGCTCATTTTAGTAATACATGTATCTTGGTTTAGCAATTCTGCTACTTTTGATTTCGACCCCTACATTGATTGCACTGAAAGTAAATGAACAGTAGGGGTATCGTATCGAATTTGTCGCAAATGCAACCGTCATCACGAGGAAAGATTGATGGAACTTTTGATACCAAATAAGTCATATTTCATCAATTAATATGCCGTGAATGGCATGAAATACGCATTAACAGTTTATTTTGCGTTTGAGTATAGATTCTTTTTAGACATTCAACTAGAGCTAGTAAGTAAGTAATGTGTTTGTGAATTTCATGACAAAAGTTAAAAGAAATGGGATGCTTTTGCATTTCAATTTTGTCAAAAGTCTTCACAGTGATGAGTTCAGTAAAGAAATCTATGGCCATCGACTGCGAGTTGGAATACAGTGGAGAAAACGTAATTCTTACCATTTAAACGCAGATGCTTTTCAATGACAACCATGGAGAAATCACATGTAATTTCTCCACTATCAGGAGTGTAGCCAGGCTTCAATGAATGTTAGGCACCTCAGGGGGAGGGTGCGGGAGGGGGTACCCCCTCCTGCAGGTGGGGGTCCGGGGGCCTCCACCGGGAGAAAAATGAAAATATGAATTGAAATGGTGAGCTCTGAAGTGTATTTGGGACACTGAATATAATCTATGAGATGTCAATGAACCATACAATTTTGTTCAAAGCTCCATTATTAGACAAAACATATTTTTGTGACGAACATTTTTTTCTGCTAGAATTATTCAACGTACGAAGGATAATTGAAGCACCGTAGCTTTTAGGTTCTTGAATTTCTGAAAGGTGCTTGAGTCTGCTAAAACTTTAAATTGACAAATCGTGGTGGGATTGTGCGGTGGGGGGGGGGGGGGGTCCGGGGGTCCTCCCCCGGGCGAAAAATGTAAATTAGAATTGAAATGGTGAGCCCTGAAGTGTAGTTGGAGATATTTGGGACACTGAATACAACTTATGTGTACAAAACAATTTTATTCAAAATTTCAAATCTCCGTCATATTAATATACATAACATTATTTTGTGACTAACATTTTTTTTCTGCTAGAAATATTAAACTTTTAGACGTACGAGTGGTACATGAAACACCGTATAGTTTTTAGGCTGCCTTAGTTCTTGAATTTCTGAAACCTGAAGTTGATAAATTAGAGCCGGAGCATTAAGAAATTCTCTTCAACTGACTGTTCGTACTGAACACAAACTCTTTCACTGTCACGTCCGAAAATACAAACATGTACTCATGGTTTGCATCCTGATCAGACGCCGCATAATGAGGCACATATGACCAGGATCTAAACTGTTTGATCCTCATTTCAACTTTTTTAAGGAGAAAATTGGAAATAAGAATTGAAATGATGACCTCTGAAGTGTGTTTGGAGGGATTTGGGACACTGAATACGACTTACGTGAATCAGACAATTTTGATAAAAAGCTGCGTTATATAAGACATAACACTGTTTTGCCACTAACGTCCATTTCTGCTAGAGCTAGCTATTCGACATTCAGACGAACGAGAGAGTACACGTAGCACCGTAGATTTGCAGCTGTTGTATTTAATTTTGCAGTTACCAAGTTCTTCAGATTCTAAAACTGGATATTGAAAAATGCTGGTGGGGGGTCCGGGGGTTCTCCCCCTGGGAGGGAAAAAATGGAAATTAGAACTGACATCTGACATCTGACGTAGAGGCCGTAACAACTTGAACGTTGTTAAACAGAAGTTTCTTAGGCCCTTTTGGAAGTTGTTTTCACTGTTGATGTTGATGTCTTCTTTGTTGTTGATGATCTCAACGTTTTTTATTCGGACGTGAGGACTTCCGGTGTGTAAAGGCGCTATTGTGCGCAATACAGCTTAATTTACTATTACTATTAAGCTGATATCGAGTTGATAGAATTATACATTTCTTGCAGCATTATAAAACAATTTTATATACAATACATTTAAGTTACTACATGGTGTCTTTACTTTTAGTTTTTAGTGGTAGCAGATCGGGTTAAACTTGGAACCCCCTACCCAGTGGTTGTTAAGCCTGCTCTTAAATGCGTTAACAGAGGGTGCAGTGACTACATGCTCTGGCAAACTATTCCAGTTGTTCACCACCCTCTGACTGAACGCGTTTCTCCTCAGATCTGTTCTTACTGTACGTTTGTAAATCTTTTTGAAGTTGTTTCTAGGCAATTGATAACCTACCCCCTCTGTACTATGTTTTGGAAAGAAACGTTCAGTATTAATTAATGCTATCATAACCTGAGTATATTCTGTACACCTGGATCATGTCTGCTCTCTCCCTGCGATATTCCAGACTTGGCAGCCCAAGCTTTCTCAATCTTTCACCATAGGACAGATGTCTAATACCCTGTACCATTTTGGTGGCCCTTCGTTGTACATTTTCGATTGCAGTCTGGTCTCTATTATACCTTGGAAACCATATCTGTGTGGCGTACTCGACATGCGGCCTGACCAGAGCTTTGTATAGATTTAAGAACATTGATTCTGTCATATATGAAAAGGTTTTACAAATTAAACCCAAATTTCTGTTAGCCAATTTACCTTTTTCTCCAATATGTTGTCTGAATTTGAGTTCACAGTCAAATTTTACCCCTAAATCTTTTTCCTCTTGGACATTACATATCTCTTCTATATTGCCTTCTTTGTTTTGAATATAGTACTCATCTGGTTCTGACCTTCCTAGGTGCATAGTTTTGCATTTTTTTAAAATTAAATTCAAGTTTCCAAGTGTTAGCCCAATTACTAGCTGTCATTATATCGTCTTGGAGTTTGCCTGCGTCGTCATTAGATCTTAGTACTGAGTAGAGCTTAGTGTCATCAGCAAACAGTTTAACTGTACATTTCATAGTGTTTGGCAAGTCATTTATAAATATAAGAAATAGAACAGGACCCAAGACCCTGCCCTGGGGTACTCCGCTCTCCACCTTTCCCCAGTTAGATGTTTCATCATTTATTATTACTCTTTGTTGTCTGTCCTTTAAAAAATCTTGAATCCAAGAGAGTAGTTTTCCTCTTATTCCATATCCTTGAAGTTTTTTATTAGTCTTTTGTGAGGAACCTTGTCAAAGGCTGCCCTAAAATCTAAATATACTATGTCAGTTTCGTTGCCTTTGTCATAGGCTTCAGCCCAGTCTTCCATACATTCAAGTAATTGTGTTACACACGAGTGTTTTTTTCTAAAACCATGTTGGACCTCGCTGATTAAGCAATTTTTTTCTAGATGATCTACCAGCACATCTCTTATTATTTTTTCCACCACTCTGCAGCACAGACTTGTCACGCTAATGGGTCTATAGTTCGCAGCTTTGTTGTTTTGGCCAGCTTTGTATATCGGGGTTACGTTGGCTTCTTTCTACTGGTTTGGTAATTTGCCTTCTTCTATGGATTTGTTACATATATCCCTTATTGGGTGTTTTAACTCTTCAGCACATTCTTTTAATAATAGTGGGTGAAGATTATCTGGTCCTGGTGATTTTGATGTTTTGAGATTTTGTAGAATTTTTGTAATGTTTTCTATGGTAATATTTACTGTCTCCACATACTCATCTGTTCTATTATCAAATTCTGGAATATCTTCTTGATTTTCCTTAGTGAAAACCGTCACAAAAAAAATCATTTAGGGCGATTGCAGTTTCTTTGTCATTTGATGTTATGCTACCATCTGGATTAGTGATTATACTTACACCGACACTGGTCTTTGTGTAAAAATTTTTTGGGTTTTCCCTAATATTATCAGCCAAACATTTTTCATAGTCTTTGTGTGACCTTCTAATTTCATAAGTAACTTGATTTCTAGCTATCTTGTAGTTATTGAATGTTCTCAAGTTTTTACACTTAGTGTATTTAATCCATTTTGATCTTTTTGATCTTATCGCATCACGTGTACGTTTGTCCACATATGGGTTTCTTTTCTTGCCTGTTACACCTGCACTCCTTGGTATGTGCTTTTCCATTATAATATTTAATTTCTCTGTGAAGGTGTCCCATGCTTTTTGGATTCCCGTATCTACAAAAACGTCCCACTGAGTGTCATGGAGTTCCTTATTAATTTCTAGGTAGTTAGCCTTTTGGTATACATACCTCATTTTATTATTACTATTTGTATTTATATAGCAGTTAAAGTTGAATTTTATTATTAAATGGTCACTTTTTCCTAGATGTTGTTGGTACTCTATGTTATCTACCATGTTTTCTTCATTGGTAAATATTAAGTCAATTAGTGATGGTTTTGGGTTTAACCTAATTCTAGTATTTTGGTTTACATGTTGATATAGGTAAAGATCTTTGATTCCTTCTAGGAAGACATTTTCTAAGTTATTTCCACTACTACTTATTGTTTCGTTCTCCCAATCTATCCCGGGGAAATTGAAATCTCCCATTGTCAGTATATGGGAATGATCACTTGTGTATACAGTGTTAAGGAGCTGAAGTAAATTGTTTACATTGTCAATCGAGTTTATGCTCGGGCTTCTGTACATACATCTTACTAATAATTTGTCATTGTTCAATAGGCGAATAGATACCCACACTGATTCTTTATATTCACTTACTACATCTACATCTACATGGTTACGCTGAACTGTCATAAAATCTGACAATACTGCAGCGGCGCACAGACAGAAAAATAAAGAGAAGGATAGAAAAAGTTAGAAAAAGACACGGACAAGAAAACTGAAGAAATGCACATACAGACAAAGTAAGAAAAAGAGAAAGTGTCACCAAAACCACTTTCAACTCATCTGAGTAAGACCAATCCAGCTTGGGAGGCCCTGCTGGGGTACGAAACCCCGCTGGCACAGCTCCTACTCGTCATGTGAGTCTACCGGTGGTTGGCTTAGTACATTTAAATGGAAAGGGTGGAGAGCTCCTTCTTGAAACATGCCAAAGAAGGAGCCTCAGCTGCAGTGGCTGGGAGTCTGTTCCACACTGGAATGGTACGCGGGAAAAAGCTGAACTTATGACAGTCAGAGGCGGTGCTATGGGTAGCAAAACGCAACTTATGTGCTGCTCTGGTCCGCGATGTGGACGCCTGGAGATATGTGGACGATGTAATGTCAACCAGGTTGTTGATGATCTTGTATAACATCACAAGTTGCTGTTTCTGACGTCTGGCTTGGAGCGTGTCCCATTGGAGGTGCTGCAGCATGTCAGATACGCTACTGGTATTCCTGAATCTGTTGGTGACAAAGCGGGCAGCCCTCCGCTGAGTCATTTCCAGTTGTCGTATCTGGTTCTTCTGGTGTGGATTCCAGACAGAGCTGCAATAATCCAGGTTGGAACGGACTAGGGCGATATAGGCGGAGGTCTTGGCTTCTTCACTGGCCTTTTGTAGGTTTCTCCTCAGAAAGCCAAGCATACTATTTGCCTTCTGCACCTTCTTGTTAATATGAGTGTTCCACCCCATGTTGGATTGTATGAAGACTCCAAGATACTTGGTGGACGACTCCTCTGCCAATGTTGTTCCCTTGAGGGTGTAGCCACAGACTCTAGGAGATTTGGACCTAGTAACTCTTAGAACGCTGCACTTTTGGGGGTGAAAATCCATGCCCCACTTGGATTCCCATTGTGTGAGAGTGTGCAGGTCTTCTTGCAGTAGCTGCTGGTCTTCATCTGTTCTGACCTGTCTGTATACTACGCAATCGTCGGCGAAGAGGCGGACTGGAGAGTTGAGGTTTTCAGGCAAGTCGTTGATAAATAGTAGGAAAAGGAGGGGGCCCAGGACAGAACCTTGGGGAACCCCGCTTACCACTGGTGCTTTATCCGATGAATCGCCTTCTACCAAGACTTGTTGTGTCCTTCCCTCTAGAAATGAGGAGATCCAACGATGAGTGGAGCCAGAGATACCATAGTGGAGAATCTTCCGCAGCAGTCTTTGATGTGGAACCCTGTCGAATGCCTTGGAGAAATCCAACACGATCATGTCTGTTTGGATACGTTTGTCCAACGAGAATGTTAGATCGTGTGCCAAGGTAAGAAGCTGAGTCTCGCAGCTTCTCCTCGCTCTGAATCCGTGTTGACAGTCGTGCAGAATTGAATGTTGGTCCAGGTGCTTGAGGGTGTTGCTCACGATAACATGTTCAAGTAGCTTGCAACAAAGACTGGTGAGGGAGACTGGTCTGTAGTTCGCTGGGTCTTGACGAGAGCCTTTCTTAAAAATGGCAGTCACGTTGGCATGTCTCCAATCATCAGGCACACGTCCTTCCCTAAGTGACTGTTGGAAGACAAGAGTTAACAAGGGAGCGATGCTATCAGCGCAGTCTTTCAGGATCCTTGCTGAGATGTTGTCGGGACCCGATGACTTTCGCGGGTTCAAGCTGTCAAGTAGCTTTCTCACACCCTGTTCCTGTATGATAATGTCGTCCATGGCCGGATAGGGATCTCCTTCTGGGACAGGAATGCTGGTCTGGTCCTCTCTGGTGAATACAAATTTATACTGCTCGTTGAGGATATTGGCCTTGTCTTGAGCACCGTTAAATAAGCGACCTCTGTCTCGTAGGGGGGAGATACCAGTGTTGTCTTTCTTCAAGGAGGATATGTAATGCCAGAATCTTTTCTGTTTCGGTATGTGTTCGTCAGTGTCTCCTAATTCGATTAAGTTGTTAACGTAGGACTGATAGTTAAGTCGTAGGTATTTCTGTGTGGCTGCTTTAGTCTGCTTGTATCTATGCCTATCTGCAGTGGAACATGTTTTCTTCATTCTGGAATAGAGTTTGGTCTGCTTGCGTAATGCTGCCCGTGCCTTCCGGTCAATCCAAGGTTTGTCTCTCTTCCCTGTTTTGACCCATCTAGATGGTATGTTCTTGTCGACTAAGGACAGTAGAGTGTCTCTGAAGACTGACCATAGCGTGTTGACTGGTGCCACTGGGAGCGCGGATAGATCCGAATACAATTCCTCGAGTCCCTTTCTGATACCATCATAGTTGGCTTTCTTATATTGGGTAACTTTGCGCTTCGACTTAGCATGGAGATGTGGGCGCAGACTTGCTTCGATATATACTGCCTCGTGGTCTGAAATACCTGGTATGACTTTGGCAATGTTGACTAAGGAGCTGTTGTTAGTGAAAAAAAGATCCAGTATGTTGCTAGTAGTCTCAGTGATTCGAGTGGGTTCAGTTACTTGTTGTTCAAGAAAATGGCTTTCAGTTAGTTCAAGGAGTTGTTTACAAATAGCAGACTGGGGGACACAAGGCCTAACTGTCCCATTCTCCCAATCGATGCCGGGTAGATTAAAATCCCCGCCGAGCCATGTGTGTGCTCCGTCAGGAATTCGGGAAAGGCAAGTTTCTATTTGAGTCAGGTATTCTGTGTCATCCATGCTAGGTGGGCGGTAAACACATCCAACATACAGGTTTTTGGCGCCTTTGATTTCTATCTGTAGCCACAGCATCTCACAGTCTTCACCTGAAGCGAGCTCTTCCGGTTCCGAGGCTTGGAGAGAGTCTTTAACCATGAGGAAAACACCACCACCCTTGCTCTTCTTTCTGTCTTTTCTGAATACTCTGAATCCTGTAGGAAAGATCTCTGAACTGTAGTGCTCGTCAGTGAGCCACGACTCTGTGCCAAGTACAATGTCTGCATCAGTAGTCTCACAAAGGGTGAATAGGGAGGCTTTCTTTCCTGCCAATGACTGGCAATTTAAGTTGATTAACTTGAGTGGTAAGTCCTTCCGCTGCTGGTTGCTCACTCGTACAGGTTGCGGTACAGTGCTGTCATGCGAAAAGCTTGGATGCAAGAGAGGGTCCTCCGAGGTAGTGACTGAGTGAAGCCTAAGGCTTGGCATGCCGTTGTCAGGAGAACGAAAGTTGCCTCGGTTAGGTGAAGAGGTTGCTAACGGGTTATGGAAGGTAATGTCAAGGTCAGTGTCATGGCTAGCAACTGAGTCAAGTATATCGAAACGATTTGATGTCTCATACAGGACTGTGTCAAATAGGCTTAGGGAAAAGTTTGGAAGACCACAAGTTAAGCAATACCAGGATACATTCCTTAAGTTACCATACACTTCATCCTTCATCCCTAGACAATCCTGGTGGAACCACATATTACAGGAGTCACACTCTACACCTGGGGTTGACCACTTGACAGCACGGTTACAGATGCCACATGGGAATTTAGGGGTATAGGGTCCAGGATTAGGTTCAGGGGCATATGAGTTTGCAAGAAGAAGCATACAGAGGTACAACAGGACAGACTTTTGTCTACATACCGGTCCGGCTTGCTTGCTCCGAATACATGACATCGCAGTTATGAAATGACATGCGGGAGAGGTTCCTAGGCTTGCTGGGCTTATGAACCATGATTTAGATACATACGGTTGCTTACTATCAGGGACTGACTCCACATATGTGTATCGGGCTATCAGGAACGCCGACAGAACCAATGTGGTTATACAGTTTGCAAACATAGATTCGCTACTTCGGTATTTATGGCTCCAGGGGTTTTAATTGTATAGATAATTACTCCTCTTCCGTTAGTTTTACTTGCCAAAAAGCTATCATATCCAAGAATATTATAAATTTCGTTAGTGTTCTCAAACATAGAGTTTTTAGGGAAAATGTCAGTCATAGCTATGATTTCTGGTCTACTCTCATCGACTATAGTTAAGAGCTCTTTCCTTTTATCTTTACTGAGAACATCTGCGTTAGTGTAAATGACCGTGAATTATTTGTGCCCTGACCTAGTATTTCTTCTTCAAACTTTTCATTAAAACTTGTTTTATTGTACATGTTTCCCTCATTCCCGATGTTGGGAATAGGGCTAAAAGAGAAATTATTCACACTGCCCCTCAGTCAACTCTGGTGACATTATTGGGGTAGTCTCACTGACGTGGAATGGTGAACTGAAATGGTGAGCTCTGAAGTGTGTTTGAAATCTTCATTTAGACATTATGGTCTAACCCCCCTTAGCCTTCGATTTTTATGCCATTTTTGGCCATGTTTGATTTTTCATTTTTCAAATTGATGTTACGCACGTGCGTAAGTGCGTATCGCTGGCTACGCCCAGTCCTCCATGGCCCAGGGCTGATGATGACAACCTTTTGACAATTCCGACCTACCACTTTAATTTGAGTGGCAAACAGTTTAGAGCCTGATCAGACGCCTAGTTACCCGGTGTCTGACCTAGTTCAGAACTGTTTGCAATGAAAAATTGTAGTTTAAGTATTTGGAAAGAAAATGTTTTCTCTACTGCACGCAAACATCTTTTTTCACGGAAAAGGCCGAGCGACCTTCCGAATGCTAAATCGCTAGATACCGAATGCATACGAATATATCCGTACCGAGCAAAATGGCGTCCAATGCGATAGCTGCAATGCTAGACGAGTTAATGGGGCGGGATAGAAATCTCGCCCCGACAGAACAAAGAAGTGAAGTTAGGTTTGACGATTCTGATGTGAGTAGCTACATCATAAGATATGCGTTATTCTTTCAGCCGTGTGACACTTGTTGAAACGAAATTTGCAAACGAAAGACATCGTTTTTTTGTGGATTTCATATTTTAACATGCCGCAAATTACTTAGCGTTGTTTTCCGACACAGGTCCTGGTTGGTCCTCTTCGTCAGACTCTTTTTCTTGGCTTGCACTGGTGCTTCCGGTTCCTGCATTACTTGTGCAAACTAAATCACTTTTATAATTATAAAAGACCTCTTGATTTTCCCAAAATTTGTCTAGCCTATTTTTGAAAGTGTTTACATTTTTAGCTGAGATGACATGTTCTGGGATGGCCGATGAAAGCTTTTAAAAAAAGCCACACCAATGCAACAGCAGTATATGCTGAACGACAATCAGTCTGAATGTATTTTTGTGTAGTACCCTTGCGCGTTTTGCCGTTTGTTAGGTACTGTTTCCTCTATCCATATATCATTCTTAATTTCCTAATCAAAAGTAAAACTTGTCATACAGTATTCGTACTCGATCTGTTCGTACCGAATAATCGTGCGTTTGTTGTACCACTGCATATCATTTTTGGTCGAAGCGAACCACATAAAGAATAATTTTATATACACGGGTTATTTTAAAAAATGTCTTCAGTGGGATTGACGGACATGAGCGCATTGGAGCCTAACAGCCTGACTTTAAGTCCAAATATTGAGGACGTTTGGTGAATCTAGCGTCCAAATTCCTATAGCAAAGAAACGGATATCGCGTTAACACTAACAATGTTAGTCATGCGGACTTAAGTTCTATAATAACAAGGTCAAAAAATATTTTTAAATAGCATTCTGCACAGAAGAATATAGATATAATTCCCAAACCTTTTTCTGCTTTATTTCACAACTTTCCTCAGTTGAGGAGAGAAATCTGAGAGAATAACAGTTGAATCTTCAACTTCCGGTGAACAATTAAAACGTCAATCAGGGCTCCAGGTAAGCCCGCATACTCAGTGAAATACGCGAACGTTTTGACCGTGTACACGTTAATTTCAAAATATTGAAGTACTGTGTACGCGAGAAATTATCGGGGACGCGTGTATCAATTCAAAAGCCGAGTTTTTGTCATACCGATATTTGCAAATAGTCAACCGCGACATGTTAAATTTTATTGATTTGCAGTCTCGTAATGAAGCTTCGTTTTATCATATGGTAATTTTTTACTTGTGCACCGTTAGCGAAGGGAGGTTACTACGCACTCACATATACATCTATATCTGCATTGATATATGGACGATAAAATCCAAGTTCTCCGAAAAGTGTTTTGGTTGAAAACCTCGCAACAAAATGTCAATCTTAGCATGGAAGAGTCAGAAAAACGATAGAAAATTGAAAACCGTTGGTTGTCAGCTATCTGATTTAAAAGGAACTAACACCTAATGAAACTTGTGTTAGTTTGTTGAACAATATAAATTCGAACGTTGTTTCATCGGCGGAGAAAAAACCCGCATAAGCGGCTAAAATGTTAGATTCTTGAAAATCATAATTTACATTCATGCCAGCCTCCGATCTCACAACCCCTAACTGCATAAGTTGTTTTTAAACTTTTTAAACCTCTGTTTATAATTGATCTTTTAGCTCTTATCTGCATTGTTTATCATTATGTTATACTTTTTTTAACACTGTCCCTGACCTCCCTGTCATTGTCAGAAATTGACAGTAGGGAGAAATAAAGTAGAAGTATAAGATACATGTTACGATGTATGTAAATTACGATTTTCAAGAATCTAACATTTTAGCTGCTTATGCGGTTTTTTCTCCGCCCATGAAACAATGTTCGAATTTATATCGTTCAACAAACTACCACAAGTTTCATTTAATAGATGTTAGTTTATTTTAAATCAGATAGCTGACAACTGACGGTTTCCAACTTTCTATCGTTTTTCTGACTCTTCCATGCTAAGATTTCAAGACATTTTTGTTACGAAAACACTTTTCGGAGAACTTGGATTTTATCGTCCATATATCGATGAAGATATTGATGTATATGCGAGTGCGCAGTAACCTCCCTTTGCTACCTGTGCGCAAGTAAAAATTACCATACGATAAAACGAAGCTACGAGACCGCAAATCAATAAAAATTGACTATGTCGCGGTTGACTATTTGCAAATCTAAGTACCGTATGACAAAAACTCGGCTTTTGAATTGATACACGCGTCCCTGAGAATTTCTCGTGTACACAGTACTTCAATATTTTGAAATTAACGCATACACGGTCGAAACGTTCGCGTATTTCACCGAGTATGCAGGCTTATCTGGAGCCCTGCCCAATAAAAAGTGCAAATTTATTCCAAATTCTGTAAAATGTCAAGGAGTAAGTACCCAATTGCATCAAAACTCTATCTGTAACTCTGAGTTCCTGGAAGACTTGTCAGACCAACATATTGTCACCATGCACACTATTTGTATAAAATAAATGTTCATCATGCCATGGTATTTTGAGATATTTTGAATTTAATATTATTGATTTACAGGTATGCAAGTATTACCTGGTGGAATTCTGTCCACATGAACTTTTTACCAACACAAGAGCCGATTTAGGTAAGTTTTTCACTGAATCACTCGGTGTCAATTAATATTTACATCCACCCCATTCATTTCACTCTACTTGAAATTAGATGGACATGTGCACTGTGATATCATAACAAATTTGTCGTGCCTTCATTGTCTTTAATGCAGGACGAGTGACAAATTTCAGATTACACCATAGTATTAACAGAAAACCGTAGTGTATGTTGGGTTTGGTTTTTAGCTGTACCCAGCTCTTAACACATTCATGAGCATGAATGATGTGAACAGAGTTTGCAGTTAATGAACATTCTCAAAACACACAAAAAAAATCAGTTATATGTTCAAAGAGATTTTACATCCTTAAATTTGACCTCATTTTATTGATCTTGGTTAAATTTTTATGTTTTGGTCAATTATAGACTAAATGTATTTTTTTTAGCCTTAGTTGTGCAGAAATTGACTCCTAAGTGTCAAATAGTTTGAATTCAGATTTGGAACCTCTTGATTCAGTCTGTTTTCAAATTTACATTATCTGCATGGTAAACACATTGAAACCTAGCGATGAGTATACTTCTCCTTATAAAAGATGTACCCTGAAGAAGACTATTGAAAAGTTGAAAACTCTTGGTTTAGAAATAAACAGAAAATGGGAAGGGATCATTAGCTCTACTTACTCTTCCGTTGTTTACAAACAGTGTACCTGTAAGGAGTACATTTGTCATATGCAACCCGGGTTTTATGCCAACCGTGGCAACTTAACATTAGAGTCTAAACTGTTTACCATTTTGCAATATACAAAGTTAAATACATGTAGTCATAAGAAGACTAGACCTAACCTATTAACCCATATATACACATTTTTACACCTTTCAGTTATTAAATAGTTCCAATTTATACAGTTAATCAATATGCAGCATAAGAAATATTTTCTTTTCTCTAACAGACGGTAACTAAAAGCAGGCTGAAAGTGAAGAAGAATGCGCCTTAGAGCGCATTCTGCTTTACTTTTAGCCTGCTTTAAGTGGTCACCTTTCCCCAAGACTAGAAACAGGGTATGGGGTAATGATTAGAAACTAGAATTATCAATTAAATGTTTCCGGAGTGAATGCATCACCAGAGTTAAAAAAAAGAAGTTTATTGTCACTTTCAGGACTCTGTGAAAAAATTCATGATGAGCATCTCAGAAAAGAGTGAGTAAAAGCTTTTATTTGTTTAGTATTTTGGAAAAGCAGGGAAATGAGGCTATTCTTGCCTTTAAATGTTATCCAGTCTTAGTTTCAGTGAAATGTCACTTCAGCTTGTTTTAGACAGGTAGTTTTGGAGCTTTCTGCTTTACTTCCAGCTAGCTTTACACAACACTTATAAGTATGCAGAGAAGGCCTTTGAGTAAAACAATTCAATTATTCATTGATTCCTTTGACTCTTTCATATGGCGTGGTAGTAACATGAAAACCCACCTCTATGACAAAATAGTAAATATGCTAACAGGGAGCTGTTTGAAACGTGAGGGTGTTTACTCATTACCCAATAAATAAGCTTATGGTTTTATGCCTTTAATATATTTCTACACGGAAGAAATAGTTCCACTTTATACTATTACATTACAGTCATCATCATTGATATGCACCATTACAAATATTTTCTATGTCCAAACAGATGGTAGTTTAAAGCAGACTGTAAGTAAAGCACTTTGCTTTTACTTTCAACCTGCTGTAAGCAATCACCTGGTCTCAGAAACAGAAACAGGCTGTGGAGTAAACAGTTAAAATTGAAATACTTATTTAATCTGGAACTCTGAGGTAAGCTACTTTCATGCATTGATTTTTTCTGGTGACACAATAACTTACTATATAAGACCCGTGCCATGACAAAACCTGCCTTATTGCATTGCAATATTGTACAGACCGAGCACAGTTGTCATCCCATGCTCTGTATCTGAGTTTGGTCTACACTGCCAAACACCGTATATGATACATAGTGAATCTAACACCACCGTGAGTGTCAGATAAGAATATCCGACCCAAGTTTTGAAGATATTTTTTTAACACGAGGCTTTGCAGAGTGTTCCAAAAATATCTTCAAACGAGGGTGGGATATTCATCTGATACTCAACTGTGGTGTTAGATTTATTTTCTCACCTCGTCAAACCTATTTTAAGGCGCTAATGCATGCATGACGACGTCATGACGACGTCAAAACAACGGCAATAACAACCAATCATAAGATAGTTCCATTAGTTCGGCTTGTCTGTCCGGACAGATAAGGTTATCTCACACCCCCTAGATTTCGGGATACCTCTGTCCGAGAGGTGAGAAAGCTACAAAAAACTGCTTTAGATGAATGTGGATGTCAGTGTAGATCAAGACAATAAAGCAGGCCTTCTTATGGCATGGCTCATATCTATATAGGTACAAGAAAAGCAGTCGTCATGGACGGATAGGTTATGAAGAAGAGTTAGTTCGATATCTACAAAGTCTCATCACAGATGTTGAGAAGAGGATTCGACGTGGCCATCAACGTCTTGCCCTGAACAGTATGCAGGGATCAGTAAGTGCTTTTACTCTATTCGCCTAAATGTTTACGCACAAATTAATGAGTTAAAACGTTTCCACCACAGAAGCAGCTTAGAAGACCTTTAGGTACTCCTCCACATGAATATTCTATTATAACTTGTACAACATGGCACCTGAAAGAAGCTCTCTGCTTTACTTTCATCTTACTTAAAGCAGTACGTTGTCATTAATACAGTAACATCCTGCTTTTCATGGAATACATAGGTGCAAGGCAATGCATATATAAAGGGTATTTAGCTGAAAATGCTGCTGTGTGATTTATTAATTGGGACATAGATTTGTGTTGTTATTCGTAAAAAATAGTTAGTGAAAAGATAATACAATTTTATACCTGAAGTTTCAAAGTGAACTCTTCTAATATCTATTGCGTAGGATAGCCAAGGCAACTTACTGTTTTTAATGGGTAGACTACACGGACAAGAAAGTGAAATGGTTTTAACTGTGCTGCTTTCTACTTTGTTTGCAACTGAAATACCAGTGTCTTTTTGCCCTGATATAATGTTATATGTGAAGGCAGCGGCATAGTTGATAGATAGAAGTGAAGTCTGCTTTTATCTAGCAATGTTGTGAATCACATTCCTTTATACATTATGTAACATGGTCACTATCCTGGCAAACCATCTCTTTCAAACTGATGCAGCATGAATTAATTGGCAACTATAAAATCCCTATATTAACCCCATAGAAAATAAGGTTTGTGTGTTGTGCTTAAGACAGTGGCTACTGAAACTAGAATGGCTAAAGCAGAAAGCTCGTATAGGAGCTTTCTACTTAACTTTCATTCTGCTTCCAGCTGTCATATTTGTTTAAAACCATGGGTGAAAAAGAAGTCCTTAGCACTGGGCTGGAGAAATACATGTAGGAAAAGCACTCATACATGCTTTTATGGAGAAAAGGGTTAAACAATTCTTTCATAATTTCTTTCAGCTGAATGGAAATCCGGCCAATCAGAAAGAGGATAAAGTTAAAATGCTCACAGAGAGGATTAACGAGCTGGTTCAACAGGTAACTATATAGGTTCTCTCTGATTGGTTTAACCCTTTGAACCCTAGATCCGCATATAGGCGTCCTTTTCAAACAGTGTACATGTGAACAGTACACTTGTCCTGTGCAAACAGTGAAGACCCAGATCAAAGGAGCCCTCTGATCAGGGTCTTCACTGTTTGTCATAAAGCCAAATATTGACAAAAACAATCCTTAAAAGTCAGAAATAGACTTGACTAAAATGGAAACTGGAATTGTCCATTTAAAGTTTCAGGGAGGAAAGAGTTAAGAAAGCTGGAGATTTTATCGACTGTGCACATAATACAAATGACAGAATTGCTTTTATCATCAACAACTACACTGTTCATAACTTCATAGGCAAATTATGTGATGGTAATTCTCCTTAGAAAAGCAATAGATTTGTTTAGGAATACTAATAAAAGCACATCTTTTTTCCCCCATCAGTATCTTAAAAGCAATTAGTACAAAAGTGTTAAAGAGTATCTTTGAAAAACAGTAAAACCTCTCTATTACAACCACTTAAACAAAGGTTGAATTGATTGTATAAAAGACAAGTGACAGTAAAACAATGTCATCTTGCTTTGTATTGCTCTGATGATTTGACAAAACTGTTGTTGAGTATTCACTACCTCGTCTGTATTTTTTGTGTATTCACTACCTCATCTGTATGTATGTTGTTGTTGTTGTTTATTCAGTTCCTCACCTGTATGTTGTTGTTGTGTATTCAGTATGACAATGATACTGTTACAGGCTGAGGAGCTTGGCTGTGAGGGGAAAGTTGAGGAGGCTCAAGGTATCATGAAGCTGTGTGACCAGCTGAATGAGGAGAGGACACAGCTACAAAATGTGAGTCAACTAGTACTACCGTCTTCAATCTTGACTCTTCTGTTGAGCAAGCTTTCTTTTTTTAGCTCACCTGAGCTAGCTCAGGGTGAGCTTTTGCAATCCTTGAATGTCCGTCGTTCGTCGTCCGTCGTCAACAATTTTGGTGTTTACACTCTAGAGGTCACAATTTTTATCCAATCTTTCTGTAACTTACTCAGATTGTATATTACCATAAGAGTTCGGATGAGTTCGATTATGGTTGATATTGGACATATAGGTCAAGAGTTATCCACCTTTGAATTGCTGAAAATGCAATATTTAACAGTGTTTACACACTAGAGGCCACACTTTTTATTTAATTTTCCCCAATCTTGCTCAGATTGTATATAACCGCAAGAGTTCAGATAAGTTTAATTATGATTGGAATTGGATTGATAGGTCAAGAGTTATCTACCTTTAAATTGCTGAAAATGCCATATTTAAGGTTGTTTACACTTTAGAGGCCACAATTTTAATCCAATCTTTCTCAAACGTCATCAGATGGTATATGACTATAAGAGTTCAGATGAATTTGATTATGGTTGCAATAGGACTTGTAGGTCAAGAGTTATTTACCTTTGAATTGCTGAAAATGTCATATTTAAGGGTGTTTACACTCTAGAGGCCACAATTTTAATCCAATATTTCTTAAACTTGCTCAGATTGTATATAAACATAAGAATTCAGATGAGTTAGGTTATGGTTGGAATTGGATTTATAGGTCAAGAGTTATCAACCTTTGAATTGCTGAAAATGCCATATTCAACAGTGTTTGCACTCTAGAGGCCACAATTTTCAATGGATTTTTATTATAATTGCACACAATGTATATAGCTATAAGTTCTCGAGGGAGTGCAATTATTGTTGAAATCTGATCATTGTGGCAAGAATTATCTGCCCTTGATTTACTTTGAAATGCTAGAAAAGGCTTCATTTCAGTATTATTTAGGCTCTAGTTATCTGCCTTTGATCAACTCTACTATACATACTAGAATGGGTCATATTGCAATGTTGTGTACATGCTATACTACAAATTTGAATGGATTTAGAATAAAACAGGTGAAATTCAAAGATAAAGCTATCAGGCTTCATTATAAAAGGTGAGCGATATTAGGGCCTTCAGGCCCTCTTGTTTAACCCTTACCGCGATGAAATTCTGAATAACTTTAAAAATAAAAAATGGTCAGTTGATGTTAATTTTTATAAGCCCGTCTTCAGACGGGACGTATTATGTCGTGGCGCTGTCCGTCTGTCCTTCCTTAACTTTTTTCATGTCCGCTCTCTAACTCAAACAAATTTAGTCCAATCCTTTTGAAACTTGGTCAGAACGCGTATGACCATAATATCTCGGTCAAGTTCGATAACCAGCAAGATTGCCCCAGACATTCAAGAGTTATGCCCCTTTTTTGTTCAAAAACGGGCATTATAGTTTGTCTGCTCTCTAACTCAAACAAATTTATTCCAATCCTTTTGGAAGTTGGTCAGCATGTGTATGACCATAATATCTTGGTTAAGTTCGATAACCAGCAAGATTGCCGTAGACATCCAAGAGTTATGCCCATTTTTTCGTCAAATAACAGGCATTTTTTAGTTTGTCCGCTCTCTAACTCAAACAAATTTATTCCAATCCTTTTGAAACTTGGTCATCATGTGTATGACTATAATATCTCGGTCAAGCTCAATAACCGGCAAGATTGCCGTAGACATCCAAGAGTTATGCCCATTTTTTCGTCAAAAACAGGCATTTTTTAGCTTGTCCGCTCTCTAACTCAAACAAATTTATTCCAATCCTTTTGAAACTTGGTCAGCAGGTGTATGACCATAATGTCTCGGTCAAGTTTGATAACCAGCAAGATTTCCTTTGACATTCAATAACTCAAACAAATTTATTCCAATCCTTTTGAAACTTTGTCAGCATGTGTATGACCATAATGTCTCGGTCAATGTTGATAACCAGCAAGAGTCCCTTAGACATCCAAGAGTTATGCCCCTTTTATCGTAAAAAAGCGGGCATTTTTTAGTTTGTCCGCTCTCTTACTCAAACAAATTTATTCCAATATTTTTTAAACTTGGTCAGCATATGACCCCTAACTTTCAGGGTTCTTCCCCTTTTAGCTCACCTGAGCACAAAGTGCTCAAGGTGAGCTTTTGTGGTCAGTCTTTGTCCGGTGTCCGTCGTCGTGCGTTGTGCGTCAACAATTTCTTCAAACATCTTTTTCTCCAAAACCACTGGCTGGATTGCAACCAAACTTCACAGGAATGTTCCTTGGGTCAAGCTCTTTCAAAGTTGTTCAAAGAATTTGAAACAATGCAGAACTCTGGTTGCCATGGCAACCAAAGTGCAAAAATGAGAAAATCTTAAAAAATCTTCTTGTCAAAAACCAAAAGGGCCAGAGCTTAGATATTTGGCACATAGCATCATCTACAGGTTTTCTATCAAAATTGTTCAAATTTTGCCCCTGGGGTCAAAATTGACCCCGCCCCGGGGGTCACCGTTTTACATAGAGTTATATAGTGAAAAGTTCAAACATCTTTTTCTCTGAAACCAATATGACCAGAGCTTTGATATTTGGCATGGTATAACTTCTAGAGGTATTTGACATATATTGTTGAATTGGTTCCGGTCTGTTGCATATCTGGGTCACCGGAGCTAAAAATAGATTTTTTCAATGAGAACTTAAAAAATCTTCTTGTCTGAAACCATAGTACACTAAGCTTAGATATTTTGAACATAGCATCGTATACAAGTCCTCTATCAAATTTGTTCAAATTTTGTCCCTGGGGTCAAAATTGGCCCCGCCCCGGGGGTCACAGTTTTACATAGAGTTATATAGTGAAATTTTCAAACATCTTTTTCTCTGAAACCAATATGACCAGAGCTTTGATATTTGGCATGGTATAATTTCTAGAAGTCCTTCACATACATTGTTGAATTGGTTTCAGTCTGTTGCATATCTGGGTCACCGGAGCTAAAAATAGATTTTTTTCAAAGAAAACTTCAAAAATCTTCTTGTCTGAAACCATAGTACACTGAGTTTAGATATTTTGCACATAGCATCGTCTACAGGTCCTCTATCAAATTGTTCAAGTTTTACCCCTGGGGTCAAAATTGGCCCCACCCCGGGGGTCACCGTTTTACATAGAGTTATATAGTGAAATGTTCAAACATCTTTTACTCAGAAACCAATATGGCCAGAGCTTTGATACTTGGCATGGTGTAACTTCTAGAGGTCCTTCACATATATTGATGAATTAGTTCTGGTCTGTTGCATATCTGGGTCACCGGAGCTAAAAATAGATTTCTTCAATTAAAACTTCAAAAATCTTCTTGTCTGAAACCATAGTACACTGAGTTTAGATATTTTGCACATAACATTATCTAGACTACAGGTCCTCTATCAAAGTTGTTCAAATTTTGCCCCCCCCCCCCCCCCCCCCCCCCCCCCCCCCCCCTTGGGGTCACCTTTTACAAATCTTCTTTTCTGAAATCAAGTGACCCATCCTAGTGTCACCATGGACAGGTGAGCTATCAAGGGCCATTCTGGCCCTCTTGTTTCCACGTTACCTTGATAGGGTTTTAGTATGACTACATTCTAAGATCGATTTGACGGGGGCGTATAATGTGCCCGGCTTGCGGTGCTCTTGTTAACAGATGGATTTAAAAATATTTTAAAGTGAATACAACAAGTGAAGATCCTGATCGAAGGGCTCCTTCAGAATCTTCAGTTTGCAAAGGTTACATAAACCGATTTCCTGCACAAAATCAAGCTGTCCTCTTGTTGTTGTTGTTGTTGTTGGCGTACCTGTGCTTAACACTCACAGGACAGCTTGGTACAGACATTATTGTCTGTCAAGCTGGAGGATTACGTGCATAGCTGTTTTCAATTACCTCGCCATATAGGCAGCCATGCTCCGTCTTCAGAGGAGCTGTCCTCTTGAAAAAAGCTGTCTTCTATATGTCTGAAAACTACTTTTCCTGCCTGGTTGATTGGAAAGTAAAAATATGTCAAACTGTTTGGAAGAGGTTGAGTTGTTAATTAACTTGGCATCACATCTGGAGTCCAACTGCAAAGCCACCAAATTTTCTATTTCTGTGAGAACGTTATACAGTGCTTCCTCTCTACAACAACACCTAATGAGAGATGAAGATTGTTATATGGAGGAAAAATTAATACCCTTACAATACATTTGCAAACAGTTTTATTTGGGTTTAAACTGTTTGTCATTTGTCTTTATATTTCTTCTGTCAAAATGTTCAGTACTTAACTTTGAGAAAAAATAGCAAACAACCATTTTTAGCAGCGATTGAAAGGAGGGACTGATTGTTTGGAGGGCCGTTGTAAAGAGGGAGCACTATAGAATACAAGAACATTTATTGTTGGCAATGTTTGTGGTTATATTTATAAGTAAAACAATTTTCTCAGATGCCTAAATTTGATGATGAAAACAAAGTTGGAATATAGAACAATAACTTGAGAATTGAATTTCATGTATATTTTACATTGAATATGAATTTGAAAGAGAAAAAAACTTTGGTATTACAGTTTTGTTTCAGTAGCCATTAGTACCATTTGTTTATTGTAATGGCAGGTATCAAAAAGAACTAAAAAAACTGTGTTTGTGATGATGACATGCTTTTTGCACTTAATTATTTCCTCTATTAGCCTGATACCAGTTTGAAGACAGGTAGATGCTTAAAGGAAGCTGAACGTAAAGCAGAAAGCTCCTTGAGGAGCTTTCTGCTTTACTTTCAGCATACTTTAAGCATCCACCTATGAAAAAGCGGAAAAACTCTGATTCTTTGAATGGATATGGTAAAAGCATGACAAAAAACAATAATAGGTGTGAGAAGGTGTTTGTATAGTGGTGGTTGTAGGCAACGGTGAAGTAATTTGTCATAATAGTGAGCTGTATAATTGTTTGTTTTCGTATTTTGACAGAGCCCAGCATCTGACCCCTACAATGAGCCCTTGAAGGCAATGGAGGTGTGTAATGTATGTGGTGCCCTACTGGTGGTAGGGGATGCCCAGCAGAGAGTTGATGAACACATCATGGGTAAACAACATTCCGGCTATGCTAGAATCAGAGCTTATGTGGAAGGCAAGAGAATGGTGAGCACAAGTACAGTTAAACCTATACAGAAGGGCCCACCAATGCATCTACCAACTCCTCCTCATCAGCGCCAACAATTGATCATTTGTTTATTATTGTGTTGAATATAAGAATAGCTTAAAGCAATTGCATTATTAGACTTGTATTGATCTATATACAGCGTTCCCTCTCTACAACGACACCCAACGGGAGACAAAAAATCAGTGCGTTGTTCGGAGGGAGTCGTTGTAGGGAGGGAAATTGACTTACATTTGCAAACAGCTTGAATCCAGATCAGACGCAGCGGCGTCTGATCTGGATTCAAGCTGCTTGCCACTCGTCATTATGTTTTTTCAGTCAAAATGGCTCATGTGTAAATTTGAGAAAAAATGCAGGCGACAATTTTAAGTAGAATATATTGCAACCTTGAAAAGGTTGGACATAATTGTATTGTTTTTTGGGAACAGCGACAATCGTTGTTATAAGGAGGGAACCGCTGAAGGGAGGGCCGTTGTAGAGAGGGAACGCTGTATATTCATTAGTATGAAATTGAATATAATTGATAAATGCAGGAAAGTAGAAATTACAGTTCTAGAGGTGTTTTATGTACTGATAAAACATGAGATAATCAGATTTGCAAACTGTAGATCAAGACCAGGGACCCGTTTCATAAAACTTTGTACGACAAAAGCGGTCTTAAGTCAAAATTTTAAAATACATTTGATTTCTTTTCAAGACGATACCAAAGAGATGTCACAAGACAGGAAAAGATGGAGAAATAAATAATAATTGAGACTTTTATAATCTTGACTTACGACAACTTTTGTATGGAGTTTTATGAAACAGGGCCCAGTTGCTGTGTGAAGGAGGTGGTGACTGGTCTTGGTCTACACTGTGTGGCTCCCTCCAGCATGTCCAGTATATTGTAACATGACGTGGTTGCAATTGTAGACCTTGGGCCCGTTTTACTAAACTACTTACGCAAAATTTTTGCGTAAGTCAAAATTTTAAATTTTGATTTATATTTATTATTATCACTTGCTACAAACAGCAAATAGCCAGATCAGAGGTCGCGCTTTTAGCGCGTCCTCTCATCTGGCTATTTGCTGTTTGCAAACGTTTATGATCGAAAAATAAGAGTAAATCGATTTTTAAAACGGGCCCCTGGAGCAGACACTGAATATAAGATTAGTCTTAGATTAGGTAAACAATGTTTTGCAATGTAATAAAACTGGGTTTCTCGTGGAACGGCTCATATTCTTTACAGATATTCCAATCATTCAAGAATGTTTTGATAGGGATGTGTGAAGGTTCAATTTGATTACAAATTGAATGATCACTGTTATGATTTATATAGAATTGCATTGTCTTATTGTTTATATATGGAATTTTTTATTTAATTTGCCATACTTCTTTGTTTTCAGAAATCTAAAGAAGAGGAAGAGGAAAGAGAGAATAAACTTAGACTAGAAAGGGAAGAGAGAGAAAAAGAGAGGGAAAAGGAAAGAGAAGAGAGAAAGAAGAAGGAAGAAGAGAGGAGAAAGGAAAAGGAAGAGAAGGAAAAGGAGCGTAAAGCCAGACGAGAAAAGGAAAAGGAGAAGGAGAGAGAACGTGAAAAAAGGCGACGTAGCAGATCTAGGAGCCGTAGTCGCAGATCCAGGAGTAGAGATAGGTTAGTGTAATCTTGAAATTAGATTTAACCCACTATGTATCTGTTCCATAATTTCCTTCCAAGATTCTAAAAGCTGCAAATAAGAGGGAGTAAGCTAAGAATATCCCACATTTTTTTGTCTCGCCATGCCCTATGTTGTGACTACTCATTAGAATTGTCTTTTGGAAGATGAATGGAATTAGTAGTATCATCATAGAGTTCAATGGAGACAAAAGGATTTTAGGATTTGAAATACTTTGTGTACACTTCCCCTAAGGAAGCTTCTAGTGGAGTGCAATATCCAATCATATTAGACCAAAGCAATCTATGATCAAATATTATGCACTGCATTTGAAAATTACTACTTATGGAATAAATAGATAATACTATAAAAGTAAAAGCCTAGTGTACAGTTCTAAGTCCACTCAATTCAGGTCAATTCATTTTTAGCTCGACTTTTTCAAAAAGTCGAGCTATTGTCGTCACCCTGTCGTCTGCGTCTGCGTCTGCGTCAGCGTCTGCGTCTGCGTCTGCGTCAGCGTCTGCGTCTGCGTCAGCGTCTGCGTCGGTTAAGTTTTTTGCTTAAGGTTTTTGTAAGAGTCCATTTCTCAATAAATATCAAAGGTATCCATTTGAAACTTGGAATAGTTGTTCAGTATTAAAAGGGCAACTCATTACAACAAGACAGGTAACCCTGGGATTTGTCATTTCAGAGTTATTGCCCTTGTTTTATTTACTTAAAAATTATAAATTAACATATCTCAATAACTATCAAAGGTATCCATTTGAAACTTTGAATAGTTGTTCAGTATCAAAAGTGCAACTCATTACAACAAGGCAGGTAACCCTGGGATTTGTCATTTCAGAGTTATTGCCCCTATTTTATTTACTTAAAAATTATAAATTAACATATCTCAATAACTATCAAAGGTATCCATTTGAAACTTGAAATACTTGTTAAGTATCAAAAGGGCAACTCATTACAACAATGCAGGTAACCCTGTGATTTGTCATTTCAGAGTTATTGCCCTTGTTTTATTTACTTAAATATTATAAATTAACATATCTCAATAACTATCAGGGGTATCCATTTGAAACTTTGAATAGTTATTAAGTATCAAAAGAGCAACTCATTACAACAAGGCAGGTAACCCTAGGATTTGTCATTCCAGAGTTATTGCCCCTGTTTTATTTACTTAAAAATTATAAATTAAAATATCTCAATAACAATCAAAGGTATCCATTTGAAACTTTGAATACTTGTTCAGTATCAAAAGGGCAACTCATTACAACAAGGCAGGTAATCAAGGGATTTGTCATTTCAGAGTTATTGCCCATGTTTTATTTACTTAAAACTTGTAAATTAACATATCTAAATAACTATGAAAGATATTAACTTGAAACTTTAAATACCTGTTAAGTATCAAAAGGACAACTCATTACAACAATGTAGGTTACTCTGTGATTTGTGATTCCAGAGTAATTGCCCTTGATTTATTTACTTAAAACTTGTAAATTGAAATATCTTAATAACTGTCAAAGGTTTTAACATGAAACTTTAAATACTTGTGTTATAACAAAAGGGCAACTCATTCAAACAAGAAAGGTGACCGGGGATTTGCCATTCCAGAGTTATTGCCCTTGTTTTTATTTACATAAAACTTGTAAATTGAAATTTCTCAATAATTACAATAGGTATTAACTTGAAACTTTTAATGCTTGTTCAGTTTCAAAAGGGCATCACCTTTCAAGACAGCAGATAACCATGAGATTTGTCATTGCAGAGTTATTGCCCTTGTTTGACTAAGAATTTGTATATGAAATTATTCAGTAACCGTAGAAAGTTATTAATTTCAAACTTCCAATATATTTGAATACTTGTTTAGTTTCAAAAGGGCAACGCATTACAACAAGGCAGGTAAAGCAGGCAAAGATATTGTCCTTCTTTTGACTTATAGTTTACTTTAAGTTGAATGTAGACTGTCCAAGTATGTTTAAGTTGTTGTTGCTTACAAACTTCTATGATCAATAGGGCATTAAACACACATTCTTTAAGTTTGAAAAATATAGCCGTCTCAAGTATATGAAAGTCGAGCGTCCAGCACCCGTTTGCGGTGCTCTCGTTGGTGATATGGGTACAGTAAAACCCCTCTGTTAGTACCACTGTAAAAGAGAAAAAAATAGTGTAGCGGAGACAGATGGCAGCTTAAAGCAAAATGAAAGTAAAGCAGAAAGCTCCTTTAGGCTCAATTACAAGCTTGCCAATTCCTGGTTCCAGAGAGAGTGGGAGACCGTGACAGACATGGTCTGGTTGTGTCAGGGCTGACATAGAAGTATGCAACCTTGGGGACATTGATCCACTGAATAGAGTGGAGTGGAGATTGGGTGTTAAAAACTCAAGTCACCTGCTGCCTACCCCAGTAACTGGGAAACCCGCAGCAGTTGAAAACTTAACTCTGGATCTAACAAACTAACGTTCATCTTGCTTTAGGCAGTCGCATGCCTTGAACACCAAATAATAAAGCTACTTTATTGGTCATAATAGAGGGGTTAACTGTATTTTACAAGTAAGACCGATGTGCAGAGTGCCAAATTTCCAGCTATGTCTAGTGAAGGTTAATATTGAGAGACCATTGCAATCATTGAAAGAAAACTATTAGATCAAATGCAAAGTTGTAATTTTGTTACATTATTTCTCAATTCAATACCTTAGTTTTGGTGGAATTCTTGTATCTTAACCCTTTCCCCCATAGCCCGTTTCTAGCTTTGAAAATAGGCGAATACTTAAAGCAGGTTTAAAGTAAAGCAGAATGCGCCTTAAGGCGCATTCTGCTTTACTTTCAGCCTGCTGTAAGCTTCCACCTGCTAGAATAAAGAAAATATTTCTTATGATACATGTTCATGGCTGTATAAATTGGAACTATTTTCTTCAGGGGAGGAATAAACTGAATGTGCTAAAAGGCACTTCTATGAGGGAAAAGGTTAAAGGAAGTTGTTTATTTTTAAAGGAAACATAGGTCAAGAAGTAGGAGCCGCCGACACAGACAATCTCGCAGTAAGTCAAGGGATCGCCACAAGTCATCTCGCAGTCGTAGAAGTAGAAGTCGAGGAGAAAGATCTAAAAGTAAGGATGGGAAGCGCAGATCCAGGAGTAGAGACAGGAGAAGTAAAAAATCAAGTAGGTGTAAACAGCTGTTCAGTTACTACTGCAGGGTTCCAGATAAGGGGAGTAATTCAAAGTCTAAAACCTTTATTTCTGCTTTAAACCCTATGGTGTCACTATTCATTAGAATCGTCTCAAAGAGACAATTCTAATGAATAGTTACACCATATGTTTTGATGCTGTATGAGTGAGAAAATATTGGATTTGTTTAGAAAACTCCCTCTTATCTGGAACCCTGGGTGTAAACAGCTGTTCAGTTACTAGTCAGATTTATTTACTGTTATTTTGATAGAACTTTCATTAGGTTTACAGTAATTAATTTATGTAGACATTCTTCCATTTTCTTTTGTTTTGCTATAAACTTTGTTCACTAATGCTGATTCTAAGTTGATATCCATGTTGGCTTGTAAGAGGTTCCAATATGTTATGGTGGAAAAATCTTTTTAATAAGGAAATAGATGGTTTATATTCTTCTATATGTTGATACAACTGAATCCAAAATGATTCAGGGGATTCATGTTTTTGAAAGGAATATCAGGATTTACATTGTAAAACATTCATACAGTAACTGCTTCTGATATTTGGAAATTGTTTTCACGTATCTACAGTCAAAGGCTGAAAGCTTATTCGACCAGGATAACGCCCCTATATTTTAATTGCTCTTAACAGCTTTAATTATGTCTTACTATTATGACAACTCTAAAGAAGGTATGTTGTGAGTATTTAAGGCAGGTGATTTCATAAAGAAACATGAAAGTTAAACAGAATCTAGAATTAATGGAGATATCAAGGAATTTTAGGTTGAAAATGAACGTTGAAATTTGTATGGTTTAAACAGGTGCAGACAGAGGGGGGTCCAATGATCGCAGCAAATCTGTAGATAAGGAGAGTCATGTAGAGGGTCCAGAGGGAGAAGACATGGAACCAGGGGAGGTACCCAGCTCTCACCCAGATGAGGAGAAAAGCATGGACGCCTAAACTGAAGGTGACACTAATTATCATGGAAAGACAGGTAAGTGAAGTTATTGTTTGTTACCATAGTGTTGATAAAGACATTTCTTGTTTTGTAGATCACCAGGTAAGTGATGAAAACAAGTGCTCCAGGTGGTATATAGACTTCTGGAATGTAACCACAGTCACCTGCATTGCCTGGGCAATACCTTCACTATAGTAGAATAAACTAATGCCCATTCAATATCATACCCTTTGAAGTTCAGATCTCTTTCCCAGTCTAACCTGAAATTTATTCAAGAAGAAGCATACTGGTGACTGCAAAATACAGTATTATATTGTCCTGCATTTAGCGGACACACATCGTTAAAGATCAGCAGTTTTCTTCATTCAAGGTTTTTGGCAGTTTAATACAGGGTTAATGGTTCTTTGATACATGAGACATTTGTGTTTAAGTATTGTTGTTAACCTTTTGAAAGTAATCAGTTAAATGATTACTAGTTTAGGCGATAGCAGCTAAACATGTTTCCCTTTTGTGTATGGCATGAAATGAGATTCATTGTTAATAAAAAAAAAGGTGCAACTTAGGCATATTCCAGGCAATGCAGGTGTTATTAAAGTCGTATATAAACAATTTTATAACCAAATGATGGTTTTCTCAATTCTCCAGTGTATTAACACTGAAGAAATCAAGTTGGTCCAAGACTTTCAGTTGGAAATATAGGGTGTAATACAGCGAGTATTACAAAATTGAATTGTTAATTGTTAAGTGAAAAGCACATCTACTAGTAGTTCTGTTTCGGGTATTTATGACATTATCATTTGGAAAACATTGGGAAACTTTTGAATGAATGAATAAATTCAAGTAGAATTATTGAATTAAAGGTTTAAATATAAGTTTGGAAACAAAGCAAATTAATCCAAGCTGGCAGATTGCACATGCTTTTCGATGATCTTTATATGACCTCTATACCCAACAGTTTTGATTTATAACATATGCTGGTACCCTGATATTGTTAAAGGTCCAAACTGTTATGATATGGGGGATATTTTTTCAAAACTGACAAGATTTCATATAGTACATGCTATAGTTGTTCAACCTTTTCCTCCATATAAGTGCCATTATGGGCATAGGATTCTTTTTACCCTTTTCCCACACAAGTCCCTCAACCTTGTCTTGTTAAATGAATTAAAATGATGATTCGCTATTAGTTATATACATGTGACAGCTTGAAGCAAGATGAAAGTAAAACTCCACATGTATCTTTGTGCTGAACTGCATCTTGCTTCAAGCAATCACCTGCTTGAATACACATTGTCCTGAATTTTTATATTTGTTTGATATACAGTAAAACCTCTCTACTGCAGCCACTAAATGAAGGTGAATTTGTTATATAAAAGACAGGTGACTGTTCAAAGCAAGATGGCAGTAAAACAGAAAGCTTTTAAAGGAGCTTTCTGTTTTACTGTCACCTTGCTAAGCAGTCACCTGTTGAAAACACCTAATGATATAACATAATTTAGGGGTTGTGATAGAGAGGTTTTACTGTATTTGATTCACCAAGTAGGATATGGAGGAAAGGGTTCAATGTAACAAAATAGGTTATTTGATGAGACCGACTTAAGACTATGCAATACGAGGGTTCTCAAGATACTGTGATAGGGTGGATGAATACACAAGTTTGGTGAATGTATGATTGTATGGTAGAATTGTAAGTTTATACTGTTATATTCCTTGCTTGATTATTTTACAACATGTCTCAACACTGGACATTATACAGTTTGGAGAAATCGGGTGTTAAATAATAAAATGCCGTGATTGAACTATGTTCACACTTGGAAACAGCGGCTCATCGAATACAGCAGAGAGTTATTTTATCCAAAATAAGGAAAGGTATATTATTGAATTAGAATGTTAAGAAATTTGGAGTACAGGTATACAATTTTACATATATTTACATATCATATGGTTATGAAGGAAAGCAGATGGGACCGGCAGTGATATCAAAGGTATATATACTGTAAGGCTAAGCAGATTCTGTATTCCAGCCTTTTAAAAAAGTTTTTTTGTTTTGAAGACTCCCAGGTCTACAAGACCCAGTATGGCTTTGGATATTTGAAATACTGTATGAATAAAACATTGTTAATACAATATTAACCTGTATAATGCTGGAACCAGATATATACATCTATATCATTTGCAAACAGTGTAGACCCAGATCAGAGGACTCCTTCAGGAGTCCTCTGACCAGAACCTGCACTGTCTGTCACACTAATAATTATTTAGGGAGACACACCACAAGAGTAAATGTAAACTGGTCTTTTATCTGAATTTTACTAGAAAACAGATGAGTCTTTTTAAAAAAAATCAGCATTTGTCCTTGTGCAAACATGCATCAGTGTGCAAACATATGTCATAATACAGTAAAACACATGTTATAGTACAATGATATCTAGCCAAGGATGTGGAAATATGGTTTCTTTTCAATACAGTTAAACCGCTCTATTACAACCACTAAATTCTGTGAGTAATTAGGTGTTTACCACAGGAGACTGCTTAAAACAAGGTGACAGTAAATTAGAAAGCTCCCCTAGCAACTTCCTGTTTTACTGTTACTTTGTTTTAAGCAGTCACCTGCTTTAAACTCCTGCTACTCAACATAATATAGTGGTCATAGTAGAGGAGGCTTAACTGTAAATCTATTTTATGTGCCCAAAATATTCTAAACTATATTATCCCAGTTTGAACATGCAGCCTCTAGCAAAAAAAGAGAAAATGTGGCAAATGAAAAATACATCCATTATTTCAGTTTATCCAAAGACAACCTGGAACTTCAAAGTAGTGAACTTGTATAATTTAATCAATAACTCAAAAACACATGTTTATATCTTAACCCCAAAAGTGTAGATCCAAATCATTTGGTAAGGGCTTAATGATTTTGATCTGCAACATTTTGAAGGTAGTACATATAGCCAAAAATCATAAACAATCTGAATTTCGTTCTACTTAATATCTTATGCAACAGCAGTCCTAGGAAAATAAACAGATATGAAATGTATGAAGCCAATAGAGTTATGTAAGAGGTAAGTTCAATAAATGCTGGTACAAGAAATGCAGTTTGTATGGCTGCATCAGCCACTGGAGGTAACTTTTGCTCATTTTTTGAGATGTTTATGTATATTATTTTTATTTGTATATACATGTATGATGTTTTTTGCCTGCACCATATCCAAGTCCTTCTCCAAAAAGAGGTATGCCTTTTAAAAGTGATATAGGAAGAACATCCAATTTGCAATAGAAGGGGTTTGGAGGATTGGCCAACTGGAATTTTTGTTTCCACCATTGGAACATAAACATTAAAAATTGAAATTTATTTAAATCAATTCTACAATACATAATTTCCATTTGGTAGTTGTCCTGCATTACCCCTTCTTCTTTAAGGTAAAACCTGTGCTAAGTAGCCACTCAAATGAAGATGTTGATTCTAGGGATGAGTATAAGCTATATTTACAAACAGTGTACCAATGAAAGAGAAAACATGTTCTATGCAAACAGTGTAGATCTAGATCAGAGGACTCCTAAAGGAACCCTCTGATCAGGGTTTAAACTGTTTGTCAGTAGGTGATATAAATTCTACCCAGAAAAGTCATAAATGGACTAGACTCAATTGGAGACTAGAAGTTTCAGGGATGAATCAGATAAAAACACTGCCTTGTCATAAGAAATGTAAATTAACCGTGCCATGACAAAACCTGCCTTATTCCATTGTATCATTGTACAGACCAAACAACGTTGTCACTCCAAGCTCTGTATATGAGTTTAGTCAACACTGCCAAATATATATATAATGCTTTATATGCATGTTGGTGTCAAACAGTGTAGATCAAGACCAGACTGGCCTTGATCTACACTGTTAAAATTTGCAATGCAATAAGTCAAGTTTTCTCATGGCACAGCTTAAATGCTTCTTGAGTGAATGGCTACTGAACACAGGATTTTACCCTATGCATCACTCAGTGAGTGCGAAATCTTGCTTAACTGAATTTAGCAGGCACTGTGGACCCAGATCAGTTGCCATGTACTGGCATTCAGATCAGGACCCTTACTGTTTGACAATATATTTATCTTTCTTTAAATAAAAAATGATTTATTTGAGGAAAACAACTTTGACAACTACAGCATTCTACTGATAACAGTTTAAGGCAATGTAGTTTGCATATGCCGAGAACAAAATCAGCTATTAGTTCAACCCTTATTTCAGGGGTAAAACAAGCTTTAAAATGAAAGTACACATTTTAATGGATAGGATCAAATAGTCCATGATTATTTATGAACCCATAAGCATCCATTTTATAATTAGTAAACAGAAAAAATATCTTAACAATTTTGAACTTCTATATATATTTAATTTGGAGGGGTTCTTTTGTAGATTAAAAAATAAGATCAAATATCTTGAACATTTATACAAGTGTTGCAGTTCCTTATCAGATAACTCCTTTTGGAGTTATTTGAAAATTCCGTTGGGTTACACTACTTACTTTTGTACCATTTATGGGATGCTGGATACTGAAGAGTACATTTGTCTTATGCAAACAGTGTAGACCCTGTGACCTGGATATTCACTGTTTGTCATTCGGCAATACATGTATAATGTAAAAGTCTACCCTGAAAAGTGAAAAATGACTTGATTATAAACTATATTTGTCAATTTAAGACTTCAGTGAAGAAATAGTTAACCACTACCCTCTCATAAGGAATGTAGGCTGGATGTTTATGGGTTAATAACATACACCTAATTACAAAACCTTTTATTTGTGAATGTGATTTGCTGTCAAGGGCAAAACCTCCCGTTTAGCAGGTACATCTCCATATATTGTGCAGACAGAGGTTAGTGGTACTACACATTTGAGCATATACATGCACATGTATTACTATATTATACATGTACAGCCAAACCTGTATACAGAAGCTTCTCAAACACTACAAAATTGCAGACTTCAATAAAGGTTGTATCGTAGCTTAATGCAGGACTGAAGCTACGCAGAAATCTCCTACACAAGCTATATGCACTACTTTGTCCTGCATTAACTAGTGGTCTAATATAGTCTAATATATGCCGGTATTGAGTAGTTGCTGAATACAGATTTAACTGTAAATCTGATTTATTTCTTCTGACAGGATGTGATATTTATCAGCCTATGTAATATGTCTGACATTCTTTTCTGTAGACTGAATTGCAATTGGCATTCAGTAAAAGCTGTGTCCAATGGCCACTAAATAAAGAAGCATAATACTCTCTGAAGACAACATTACTGCTTAATGGAGGCCAATATTTATGTAGAAAGTCCCTATACAAGCTTTCTGCACTAATATTGTCCTTCATTAAGCAGTAATTTGTGTAGAAATGGTAGATGTACACACGTTTTACTGTAGAATCTAATCACATACGGACTTCTACTTCCTGTGAAAAAGGGACAAAGTGCTGATACATATCACAGTTTTCTATTTCAGAAGCAAAGTGTTTATGTATTTACTATTTCAATCAGACTTGTATAGATGCTTATGAAAAGAACAACCAATTGTAGTCTTTAGGACACATGGCATCTTATTGCAGAATAAAAGTAATGTAAAAAACTCATAAAAGAGCTTTTATGCACGACTTTGCCCTGCATTAAGCAGTCTTGGAATATCACTGGTCCTTAAATCAGTGGTCACTTGACTCACTCAACCTCTAGCGCCAATTATACTTGTCAATCACAAACCATACTAGTAAAGGGCACACTTATCATATATGAACGGTGTAGTTCCTGATCAGAGCACTCCTTTAGAGATCTCTCTGATGAATGTATGCACAGTTTGCCATTTAACCATAAACTATATTTTAAAAACAACTATAAATTGTCAAAACTAGACTAAACTTTATTACAATCTTGAATTTCTTAATTTGCAGATTCAAGGGTGTATGGGTTTCACTAGTTTGACCGTATATGATATTTTTAAAGTTTTGCATTAAAAAAAACAAGAAAAATAATCAGCTTGAAATATTGTGTCACTGCCATTTATCAGCTGAGCACAGAAATGCTTCCCTTCCTATTATGGGAATGATGGAATGGCTGCTATCATATTTCAGATTACGACTCTTGTTTCAGTATCTGCTTTAACTGTGTGCAAATTAGCACTTCTTTCAGCTTACATAGATTCTACAACAAAGTGTTGTATGTATTTTCAGACTAGTTATGTTGGCATTGGCCTGGAGTGTAATGGAGACAAGGTTGGCAATACAAACATCACTTATATATGGAGTTACCAACGACCCAGCACTGTCATTTATGGAGGTACCTATTCCTGCCACAACATATTTGTTTGTTGTCAGTTTTATATGACTTAATCTGTTTTGTTTCATGCTTGAAATGTGCTAATATTAGTCGCTCATGTTAATAATGAAAGTTTTTTCTTCTGTATATAAACCTCATGAGTCATTGGCTTTGAAATATAATAACCAATTTTAACTTTCTTTAACAGGAAACACTTAAATTTAAACTAGCGATGATTTTTTCCATACTTCTTGAAATATAACCCATTGAACCCTAGCGAGGAGTATACTGGTCATCTTTACACAGTATACCTGTAAATATTACATTTGTCATATAACCAATATTACATGTCCCATGCAAACAGTGTAGACCCAGATCAGAGGGTTCCTGCAGGAGCCCTTTGATCTGGGTCTACATTGTTTGGCATTTTGCAACAAAAAGTGCAAAATGGACCAGACTAAATTTTGAATTGGACTTGTCCATTTGAAGTTTCAGGGGTGAATGAGTTAATAGCATCATACCACAGCTCCAGATGTGTAAAGTGCAGTCGAAACTCGATAATTAAAAAACACTGAAGTCAAACTTAACCATATTTCAAAGTTAAAACCAGGCTTCATGGAAATGGAGTTCATCTTATGAAATAATGGTAAGTTTGATTTAAACAAGTTTGAAGTATTGAGTTTGGACTGTACATGTATATTATCTTCAAAAAGTCTTTTGTCACATCTAATTGGATGATGTTTATACTCAAAACTCATCTAAAAGAGAAGATTCTTGTGATCAGTCATAATATTGAGGTTGTTATTACATATTGTGAAGATGTTGAATTTGTTTCAAATTTACCCCATCTTATGTAGAGCTCTGTTCAAATATCAATACTCAATCATGATTTAATAGTGAAACAGTGAACATTATAAAGCATTATAAAGCATTCCATTAATGTTTTAATGGCTAAATATAATAATAAACAGCTTATTATACAACCTGTCTGTTTTGTCTTGAATCAAACTAAAATCAGGTAAAATTGAAATTCTAAGAAATTCAATACAAATTTAAATTTATGAGAAAGTTACAATAGGAGGCTTTGAATTTTCTGTTGCCTGTATTAATACGAAACATGTATTAACCCCTTCACTGTCATAAAGTAATCTACTTTAAACAATTGTTGTTGGATTTTATTTGAGTTTTCGGAGAATTGGCTTTAATAAGTTACCTTGTAATGAGTATCATACAATTTGGATATTGATCACACGTTGCATTACATGGTGTCTGATTATGATTCATACTGTATGCAAATAACCATTGATAACCCCAGTTAAAGCAGTGAAGAGGTAAAGAATGCTATTCCATCATATTACTGGCTGCACAACACAAGTGTTACTGTTTCTCTCAATCATTCTTTAACCCAGTACTCCATAAATACACCTTTTTACACCTTTAATGTATTCCTCCACAGTCATGAATATTCACCATATGAAATATTTTCTATATCTTAGCAGATGGTAGCTTAACGCAGGCTGAAAGTAATGCAGAATGTGCCTTCAGGTACATTCTACTTTACTTTCAACATGCTTTAAGTCAGATCACCTGTCTTCAAAACTTGAAATCAGGTTTTGGGGTAATGGGTTAAATTACATGTATCAGTATCTGATCTGATCAGTATCAGAGACTTTTATGTTGAATGTTTCCAGATATATGGACTCTTGTCACCTGGTTCAATTGAAAGTTTTTATGAAGTTTTTCACATGCTGTTTTCTATAGGTTAACTCTGGTTGCCATTGTGTCGTCATGTTAACTGTTAGTATTAAAATGTGTTTGTATGAGTCTGTCATGTTTGTAAAAAAGAAAGTTTATCACTAACAAAGCTCCAGATAAGAGTAAACTTAACCCATTACCCCATAGTCTGTTTCTTGTTTTGAAAATAGGTGACTACTTAAAATAGGTTGAAAGTAAAGCAGAATGTGCCTTAAGGCACATTCTGCTTTACTTTCCAGCCTGCTTTAAGCTACTACTTGCTAGAATAAAGAAAATATTACTTATTATACATGTTCATTATTTACTGTATATATTGAATTTGGAACTATTTTCTTCAGCGGAGGAATAAACTGAATGCGCTAAAAGGCGCTTCTATGAGGGAAAGGGTTTATATTTCCAACATTTCTCCAACATGTCACCACTAAAAACTTTAGAGATGATTCTATAAATCATGAGTACTCACAACAATGAGTTTTTGTGAGACTTCAGTAAATGTACAGTAAAACCTCTCTGTTACGACCACAAATTGTGTTAAGAGGTTTATGACAGGTGACTGCTGAAAGCAAGGTGAAAGTGAAACAGAAAACTCCTTGCTTCAAGCTGTCACCTGTCAAATAACCTTTGTTGTAGTGGTTGTAATAGAGATGTTTCACTGTATTTGCAAAACTCACCTTATCTGAAGCTTTGACTGAATGCACTGCATGTATAAAGAGAATTATGAAATTTTGAAAGATTATCATTTTGAAAAAGGCTGTATTTGTATTTTACAAGTTATTGCAACCCTAGTTTTGTCTTACGGGGAAATGTGTGAATGAAAAGAAATGAAGTGTCGAATGCTTTGATCCCCTTAAAATGCTAGGACACAATACAACAGTATACAACCTTTGCAAACAGGTAGACTAAGATCAGAGGAAGCCTGCTGATCAGGGTCCATGCTAATAAAGCGTTTTAGTTGAGTCTTAAATCATTCTCAAGCATTTGATTGGTCAGATTTGAGCCTAGACTCAAATCTGACCAATCAAATGCTTGAGAACGAACTCAGACTCGATTCAAACGCTTTATAAGCGCTGGGCCAGGTCTGCACTGTTTGTCTGTCTTGTGAATACTTTGTAAAATATGAATATTGTTGTGACACTAACTGGATAGTTGAGGTGTAGGACCCATAATGAGATTGGGCCAATGTTGGTCAATTTCGGTACACTAGGGAGAGTAATCGGCCATTCTTGTCAACTGTCTGCCCATTCTGAACTATGCTTCAGTTGACGAAAATGGCTGATCACTGTACGGGTCCTCAACCTTATTGAAAACATAGCATTGTTAGGGTGAAGATATGACTCGAGGCAAAACCGTCTAATTTCCAAGGATTTACGTGCCATCTACTTTCAGATTTTCTATCAGATTCATATGATTGTGTTCTTTAGTTACATCCATAAAACATTTCATTGTTTAAAACTATTACAGAAAAAGTCAGAATCAGTAATATTCTGATATGAACTTGCATGTCAGACATAGTTTTTGTTATAGAATACATCTAACCCTTTACCTGATAACCTATTTCTAGAACTGAAGATAGGTGACTACTTAAAGCAGGTTGAAAGTAAAGCTGAATGTGCCTTAAGGCACATTCTGCCTTACTTTCAGCCTGCTTTAAACTACAATGTGTTAGAATATAGAAAATATTCCATATAATATATATTCATGACTGATTAAATTGGAACTATTTTCTTCAGCGGAGGAATAAATCATATTCGCTAAAAGGCGCTTCTATGGGGGGGAGGGGTTAACATTATGGCAGAAGTATTTGTATCTTTCTCACAAAGTGCAATTACTTCTGTTGAATTTTAAAGTGTTTTGCATTCTTAGTGGATGAATATTTTGAGATTTCATTATCTTGTTTGTTCATAGGAACTTTGATGAAACCTGTAATTGTAGTTTTTTAACCCTTAGCCTGCCACTCACGACTATAGCTCCATATGCAAACAGCTTGGATCCGGATGAGACGCCGAGTAACTCGGCGTCTCATCCGGATCCAAGCTGTTTGACACTCGGACAACATTTTCAGCAATTTTGAGCAACTTTGAAGCACTTTGAAACTTGAAGCAGACGAGAAATATAGCAGACGACAATTTATTTGGCGGGCTAAGGGTTAACAGACAATGTCCTGGCAAGTTTCTATTTTCATGGAACATAAAGATGTGAATATTACATTCTTGCCCTTGGAATAGATCAGTACTTATTTTCAACCCTTTCCTTTGAAGCAAACAATTCAAACCACTGAAATGAAATACATGTACTCCTGTGCAAGGTGATAGATTAAAGCAATATGAAAGTAAAGCAGAAAGCTCCCCCAGCCATTAACCCCTAGCGACACATATGTGCATTACTGTACACTTATCTGAATACATAGTTCCCTCTCTACAACGGCCCTCTCAACAACGACTCCCTCCTTACAACGACCCTTACCAAAGTTCCCCAAGCAAGACAATTATGTCTAACGCTTTTACTGCCGCAGTATCGTCTGCTTTTTTTTCTCAAATTACATAATGGACATTTTGACAGGAAAAAACTTAATGACGAGTGACAAACAGCTTGAATCCAGATCAGACGCCGCATTACGCGGCGTCTGATCAGGATTCAAGCTGTTTGCAAATGTAGTCGATTTCCCTCTCTATAACGACTCCCTCCGAACAACGCACAGAATGTTTGTCTCCCACTGGGTGTCGTTGTAGAGAGGGAACACTGTAGTGCATAAAGTTTTGCGCTATGCAAACAGTGTAGACCCAGATCAGAGGAGACCTCTGATCAGGGTCTGAACTGTCATTTTGCATTAAGTTTCAGGGGTGACCTGTAGTTGACAAGAAGAATGAATTGTTGAGCACATTTGTTAAGACAGAGAGGAGGCATTCTTATGGCCCGTTCCTTGTTTTGAAGGAGACCAGGAAAAACAGGTTGAAAGCAAGGCAGAATATGCCTTAACCCATAATTTGTCCTCTAATTGATTCCTTTGCTAAAGAAAATAGCTCCATTTTTTACAGTCATGAATATGCACTATGAGAAATATTTTCTATATCCTAGCAGAACGTAGCTTAAAGCAGGTTGAAAGTAAAGCAGGACATGCCTTACCTGCTTTCAACCTGCTTTAAGTGGCCACCTCTCTTCAAAATTATAAACCAGCTATGGGTAATGGGTTAAGGTGCATTCTGCTTTACTTTCAATCTCCATATTCAGGACTGTGTAAAGTGGAACTATTTTATTCAACGGAGGAGTAATAAATGGTCTAAAAAGTATGGGGTCCTTCTGCAGAAGAAAGGGTTAAGTGAATGTCCAGATAAATCAATACAGTGTCAACATATCATGAGTTTGAGGTTTTATTTTTAGCATTGTGAAAAAGCAGGTGATATTTGTGTGATCTGGATTTTGTTTCTCTTTGCTGTTCACACATGTATGCTATGATCTACCATATTTCTCATTGTCATTCAAGTCCGAGTGTCATAATCATTGGTTAATAAATGCTTTGAATGGTCAGTTTTTGTTTGTGTTTATTTCCGGTACCAAAAACAAATATTTCAACTTTTTCAAGACTAAGTAACTTTTGTGGGTGTTTAGGTTCCCTCCAAATCCCTTGTGGATCTTTATAGTTACCAAAACATAAACCAGTCTACTTGGAATTCTGGGCAGTTTAAGAAATACTGCTTTAAAATAACAGTGTAAACTCTGATCTGAATGCTCCCTCAGGAGCCCTCTGATCTGAGTCTACACTGTTTGTTAATACATGTATAATGAGAAAATTTAAATGGGTCCATGGTGTTGAGAGTTAATTCCCAACTGTTGATTAGAAAATCAGCTATAGTCCAGGTACCTTCTTACACGATCTTCATAGTTTACTGTATTGACGACCATGTTGTGGTTGTGATTAGAACTATTTGTTATCCCCTGCCAAAAGGCAGAGGGATACTGTTTTAGGTCTGTCCGTCCGGATGTGTGTGCGTGCGTGCGTCACGTTTTCCGTCCGCATCTGTATCTCCGAAACCGATAAACAGATTTGGATGAAACTTGGTATACTTATTTGTCATCATAGGAGCACCGTGGGAAATCAAAAATGTTTCAGAAAATTTTAGGAATTTATGAGTTATCTGCCCTTTTTGTGTTAAAAATGTCCGTCCGTGCGTCCGTCACGTTTTCCGTCCGCAACTGTATCTCCGAAACCGATAAACAGATTTGGATGAAACTTGGTATACTTATTTGTCATCATAGGAGCACCGTGGGAAATCAAACTTTTTTCAGAAAATTGTAGGAATTTATGAGTTATCTGCCCTTTTTGTGTTAAAAATGCCATATTTAACAGTTTTTATACTCTAGCAACTACAGTATTCAACATATTTTGTTTATACTTGCACACAATGTCTATAAGTACAAGTTCTTGCAGGTGTGCAATTATTGTAAAAAAAGGATACTTGTGACAAGAGTTATCTGCCCTTGATGTACTTAGAAATGCTAGAAAATGCTTTGTTTTGGTATTGTTTACATACTAGAGCCTATAAATATGCATGGATTTTGAAAAAACTTTCTTGAATTATGTATGGCTATTAGTTTTCAAATGAATTTGATTGTTGTTGAAAACGGAGAAATTAGTCATGACTTATCTGCCCTTGATAAGTAAAAAAAGCCATATTTAACTGTTTTTACTCTCTGGCAACTACAATTATAAATGGATTTAAATGATACTTGCACACGATGTCTATAAGTAAAAGTTCTTGAAGGTGTGCAATTATTGTCAAAAAAGGATACTTGTGGCAAGAGTTATCTGCCCTTGATGTACTTTGAAATGATAGAAAATGCTTTATTTTAATATTGTTTACATCCTAGTATCTATAAATATGCATGGATTTTGATAAAAAAAATTCTTAAACTATGTATGGCTATTAGTTTTCAAATAATTGTTATCATTTTTGAAAACGGACAAACTAGTCAACAATTATCTGCCCTTGATGAGTCAAAAAACCCATATTTAACAGTTTTTACCATCTAGAAACTACAGTCTTTAATGGATTTTGATTTAACTTACACATGATGTATATAAATATTAGGGTTACAATTATTGTCAAAATAGGATACTTTGTGACAAGAGTTATCTGCCCTTTATGTACTTAGTAATGCTCAACATGGCTTTATTGTTTACATGCTATTGTGTACAAATGTGAATGGATTTTGAAAAAAAAATTAAATCATATATGGCTATTATTTATAGAATGAGTTCAATTATTATCGAAAATGTGCAAATTAGTCAAGAATACTCTGCCCTTGATGAGTTGAAAATGTGTTTACACTCTAGTAAATTCTACAGTTCTGAATTTTTTTTAATAATACTTGCACACAATTATAAGTTTTTGAAAATGTTTAATTACTGTTGAATTTGAATCAAGAGTTACCTGCCCCTGTCATACTTAGATTTATAATGCTACAAACGGCTTTATTTTTTGTATTGTTTAGGCTTTAAAATGTACAAAATTGAATGGATTTTATAAAACTTTGTAAAAAGCTTTTGAATGTTGATCTTTAAAGACAGGTGATCACCATTTGCCCCTTCCTCCCACAATAAAGTTTGCCACTTTCTTCTGGACAATCGCTGCGGCAGGGGATATCAGCTCTAAGGTGCTTGTTTGAGACAATTTTAATCAGTAGTCACAATATAGGGCTTGGTGAAAGTGTTGTTTTTGGTTTGTCTCTGTTAGTCTACACAACTTTAACATTGGCCATACCTTTGGAACTACATGTGATAGGGACTTCAAATTTGGCATATGCACTCAACTCAAGAAGCTCTTGATCTCAGTACAAGTTTGGTCAACAAAGGTCGATTAGAGGTAATTTAAGTTAAACGAGAACACCACATGTTGGTGCCAATGCTTGTCTGTTTCATTATCTTAAAAGATGTAAGAAGGAACAGCAAGATATTCTTATTGCTTTTGTCTCTCTTGACTATTTGTCCGTCAATGTCTACTGCGGGGCTCCTAAATGACCTTGACCTTTGTCTAACATGACTCAACTTGTACTGAGCTCAAGAGCTACTTGTGTTGATTACACATGCGAAATATGAACTCTATCACATGTTGTTTCAGGGTTATGGCCAATAATAAATTTGACCTGTAAATGACCTTGACCTTTGTATGACATGACCAAAGTTGTAATGAGCTCAAAAGCTTCTCAAGTTAAGTACACATGCTATATATAAAGTCTATCACATGCAGTTCCAAAGTTGTGGCCAATATCAATTTCAACCTATTAAATCGCTAAATGACATTGACCTTTGACTGACCTAACCAAAGTTGTACTGAGCTCAAGAGATTCTTTTGTTGAGTAGACCTGTCAAATATGAAGTCTGTATCACATGCTATGGCCAATCTTAAATATGACCTTGGCCTTTGCTGGACATAACCTAAACTATTCTGAGTCCAAGATCTGTTTGCTAGAAGTACACAATAGGAAGTCTGTATCACATGTTGTTCTAAAGTTATGGCCAACATTAAGTTTTAGGACAACGCCTAAGACAATGCCAAGTCACAGGAGTGATGACAATAGCTTGTAGTTTCTTTGAAACAGAGGAGCTAGAAAGACTGAATTTAAGATTGGCTGCAACATTGAAACTACTTGCGATAGAGACTTCAGATTTGGTATGAATACTCAACGAAATAAGCTCTTGAGCTAAGTAAAACTTTGGTCATGCCTGACAAAGGTCGAGGTCATTTAGAGCTCAAATAGGCTGAATAACCATAACTATGGATCTTCATTCGAAAGAGACTTCATATTTGGCATAATTTTATATACTCAACTAAACAAGTTCTTGCATATTCAAGATACTCTTGTGCTCAGTAGAAAAGTTTGGTAAAGTCCGAGAAAGGTCGAGGTCATGGTCATATCAGGAGGTGTAGTGTTTTACAAACCAATCTTGTTTATATCGAGCTTTGCATCCATTTATTGTACATTTAGCATTTAATCTTACTGACTTTCGAGCTATTAAATATAAAATATAGAACTATATTCTCTCTGCTTTGAAGTACAGGAAACCCATTCACCGAGGTCAACCTTTTTGCCTGCATCGAAAGGTCTTGTCCATATACACATGCAAATCAAATATGAAAGTAACACCTCAAGGGACATAGGAATTATAAGTGTTTTTGAAACCTAAACACATATTTCGAAACCTAAACCCAGGACCTAAGTTCAAGGTCACTGGGCTATTTTTTTGCATGCATGGAATGGTCTTTCATATACACATGCATGCAAAATATGAAAGAAATATCTCAGTGGATATGAGTTATAGAAATTTTGAGAAACCAAAACGCAGATATCGAAACCTAAACGCCGGTCCTAAGTTCAAGGTCACTGGGGTCAAACTTTTTGCATGCAAGGAAAGATCTTGTCCATATACACATGCACACTGAATATGAAAGGAATATCTCAATAGACATAGGAGTTATAGAAACCTTAAAACATAAACACAGATTTCGAAAACCTAAACATGGGTCCTAAGTTCAAGGTCAAGGAGGTCAAACTTTTTGCATGCAAGAAAAGATCTTGTCAATATAATAGAAGTTAAAGGCATTTTTCGAAACCTAAACACAGATTTCGAAACCTAAACGTGGACCCTAAGTGCAAGGTCACAGGGGTCTAAATTTTTCTGTGCATGGAAAGGTCTTCTCGATATACACATATATACCAACTATGAAAGCAATACCTCAAGGGACATAGAAGTTAAAGGCATTTTTCGAAACCTTAACTCAAATTTTGAAACCTTAACATGGGCCCTAAGTTCAAGGTCAAGGAGTCTAGATTTTGACCGGACATGACCCACATTCGAACTTGACCTAGATTTCATTGAGGCAAACATTTTGATGAAGTTTCATGAAGATCCAATGAAATTTGTAGTCTCTAGAGTGTTAACAAGGTTTTTCGAAGATTTGACCTAGTGACCTAGTTTTTGACCGGACATGACCCACATTCGAACTTGGCCTAGATTTTATTGAGGCAATCATATTGATGAAGTTTCATGAAGATCCAATGAAATTTGTAGCCTCTAGAGTGTTAACAAGGTTTTTCGATAATTTGACCTAGTGACCTAGTTTTTGACCGGACATGACCCACATTCGAACTTGACCTAGATTTCATTAAGGCAAACATTTTGACGAAGTTTCATGAAGATCCAGTGAAATTTGTAGTCTCTAGAGTGTTAACAAGGTTTTTCGATAATTTGACCTAGTGACCTAGTTTTTGACCGGACATGACCCACATTCGAACTTGGCCTAGATTTCATCGAGGCAATCATATTGATGAAGTTTCATGAAGATCCAATGAAATTTGTAGCCTCTAGAGTGTTACGGTTTTTCGATAATTTGACCTAGTGACCTAGTTTTTGACCGGACATGACCCACATTCGAACTTGACCTAGATTTCATTGAGGCAAACATTGTGACCAAGTTTCATTAAGATCCAATGAGATTTGAACCTGCTAGAGTGTTCACGAACAATTGTGAACGGACGGACGTGCCACCGAATTGGGTTAGAGGGCCTTTTCTTTTGTTATTTTCTTTTGTTCGAATAACGGGCCATGGCCCCTTAGTGTATTGTTACGGAATGAACTCCATTGTCTTCTTTTGTTATGTTTACCGTTATCTGGCCCTCTAACCTACTTTAGTGGCGCGGACGTTCTCACAGTTGGACATTTGTTGGGTATATTTTTTGTTTAAAAGTACCCAACAGTTCACTAAAATACCCAACAATAACAATAGGGCAATCACGGAATGAATGGAATCTATTGTTCTCCCTACCCAACAAAGGACCTTTCGTGCGCTCGGACAGACAGACGACGGACATCCAGCGATCCTAAAAGCTCACCTTGGCACTACGTGCCAGGTGAGCTAAAAAGATAAATTGAAATTTTAAATTTTGCGTAAGTAGTTTAGTAAAACGGGCCCCTGGACTGCAATTTTTACAAAATCGAAAGGTTAACCCCTTCCCTGCTTTGCCCAGTAAAGGAGTTGTTTGGATCCTTATCAGACAACTCGCAACACAGGTTAACTCTATCCTCCCTGAAACTTCAAATAGACAATTCCAGTTTCCATTTTAGTCTATTCCATTTCTGACTTTTAAGGGTTGTTTTGTCAATGTTTGGCAATATGACAAACAGAGAATACCCAGATCAGAGCCCTCTGATCTGGGTATTCACTGTTTGCATAAGACAAGTGCATTTCTCACATGTGTACTGTTTGAATAGGACGCCTATATGCGGGACTAGGGTTAAAAGGATTCAAAACAAGACAAGTCTATAGTTCAATGATATTCCTTTTACTATGACAAGTTTGATATTGAGGTTGTAGCTTGATGAGACTTGGATCTGCATGCCACCATTCAAAAGAAACAGTTTTGGTGAAAGGTGTCAGCTTCATGAGAACAAAAGAAATGTGATTTGTCTAGTATGACTTCCCTAAAGCGTAAAGGAGTTATATCTCTTATCATTAGATGCATGGTTAGAGCTTAATTCAGGACAAAAGTAATGCAGAAAGCTACAGTTTACTGCATGACTTTTGCCCTACATTAAAGATTAATCTTGTCGGATTGATAATGCTTCATCCTAAAAGAATGTCGAGATTTTCAGTCCTTGTTCTGACAGTTGCCAATATACAGTAAAACCTCTCTATTACGACTACTATTAAACGTAGGCTCATTTATTAAATAAAAGACAGGTGAAAGCTTCAAGCAAGGTGACAGTAAAACAGAAAGCTCCTAAAGGAGCTTTCTGTTTTACTGTCATCTTTCTTCAAGCAGTCGCCTGTCGTAAATTGATATCACCTAATAATTTACAGAATTTAGTGGCCGTAATAGAGGTTTTACTGTACTACGGATACAGGTATCTCCAGTGTTTGTGTAGATCCCTATGTTCTTCATTGTCCTTAAACGGTGAGAACATATAAGCCATTTACCCATCTAATTGCACCTCTTCAAGTATTTAACCCTTTTCTCAATAGCAAACAATGTAAACTGTCTATATTCAACTGTTGCACCATATACAGTTTAGTAGTCACTATTACAACTAAAACTTTGGCTTGTTGGTCACTTAAAGCATGGTAAAAGTAAAGCAAAAGCTTCAATTTTTGGCCTTGCTTTAACTCGTTAGCAAATCCAGTTTACAATTAAATCTAGTCCATTTTTTGAATAATTAGGGTGGGTTTTAACCATATGTTACAAAATGACAAAACCGTGAAGACCCTGATCAGAGGGCTCCTTAAGGAGCCCTCTGATCAGGGTCTTCACTGTTTGCATAGGACAAGTGTACTCTTCACAAGTATACGGTTTATTAATGACGAGTGTACTCGTCGCCAGGGTTGAATGTGCTGAGTTGACATGTCTTTAACACCAGATAGTAAAAGTATATTTAGTTCCATTGTGGAAGAGCATCGTAGATTCCTACGCACTGCTGTGGAGTAAAAGGTTAAGTATTGGAAATTTTTTGCAATAAAAACATTCTAATTACTCTTCTCCAAGATCACAGTCTCCAATCCAAGTATCATCAAGCTACAGTTCAAAATTTATACAGTTCAATTCTTTAACATGAATTTGTACTAAAATATGATTTATTTTCAACACAATCAAATTGCCTTTTCTATAAATCTAAAATAAACAAAACAAATATTTCTTTTCAAATTCAGCCAATTTGTCCATAGCATTAATGAATCCTCCAACAAACGCACATGCTTTACGTTAAACCTTTGTTTCAGAAGCCAATTTAATGAAGAATCAACATTTTTTAACATTCATCAACATTACTTTTGTCTTGCATTAAGTAGCCAATTGTCTACAAATATTTCAATGCTTCTTCATTTAATGGTCACATAAAACAAACTTTACTAAGAGTGGTATAATAGTGGATTCTATCCTTACCGACTTAACTAAATGGAATAAGTTTCAAAAGATTTGTCATTATTATCTACCTTTTTCACCACTTGCAAAGTGCAGTGAATCTTTTAATCAGTAAACTCTGAGTTAAAGATACATTGCTAGCCCTATCTAACCCTTAGCAACTACAGTAGAACCTCTCTATTACGACCTATAAATTGTTTTAATTATTAGATGTTTATGACAGGTGACTGCTTAAAGCAAGGTGACAGTGAAACAGAAAGCTCCTTTAGGATCTTTGTTTTACTGTTACCTTGCTTTAAGCTGTCGCCCGTCTTTTACACAATCAATAAGCCTTCGTTTAAGTGGTCGTAATAGAGAGGTTTTACTGTAGTTATATTGAAGCTCCTAGACCTTTCTGCATTGTACTACAGTGGAGAATGTGTTATTCTTTCCCAATAAACGCGTTTACGCTAAAACTATTATTTGCATACAAACAGTTTGGAGCCAGATCAGACGCCGGGTAACCCGGCGTCTGATCAGGCTCCAAACTGTTTGCCACCAAGATAGACATGAAATATCAGAATTGTCCAAAAGTTGTTCTTTTCTACGTTTTAGTGCTTTGCGTTTGCGTTTAAACGGAAAGAATATCAGATTCTCCACTGTATATGTTCTGCATTTAGCAGTCACCTTTCTTCAAAGAATTCTGTTTCTTCATTTGGTGGTTCTTTGACAAATGTTGACTCGATTTGTCTTTTTAAAGAAAGTATTTCCATAAAAATATTCTGATTCTCTTTATTTATGTTTATGGACAGCAACTGAAGCAAGTGCCAAGTTAACAATATACAGTACTATAAATGCTATGGACAAACTTACCTCACTTTTCTATGGCCACGTCTGAATCCCCCTATCTACATCAATTGTTTTCAGATAAAAACTATTCCACTATGCAGTATGGTCATTTACAATTACATACATTTCAATTCCCATATGCTGCTCTCAATATAGAGGGAATATAAAATACCCTTAAACACTGTTCATCAGCCTCCCTATGGTTCACTACCTAGGAAAAGAAATGCAACTTGGATTTATCTGATTAAAGAGCCAAAATAAAGCTACTTCCAATTGACCCTGTATACTTTGCGAAGCCGATTTACGGAACTTGCTGTCTCCACTAGACACAAAAGTCAACATGAGACTTGGGGTATCTTAAAGAGAAAATGTTGTTGACTCCAGGAGACAAGTTGCCAGATCAGCATCTCATTTACATGGAGCTAATAATATGAACTTGAACCTGACCAGAGTTACAAATATTCTTGATTTTAACATTTTCAGTACTATGACTGAAGTACAAATACACCACTTTATGATGCATTTATCCATCAATCAAATCACTGAAAATGTTACACCTTTGGCAGCCTTTACTGTATCATGCGTGCAAGGCTATGGCAGTGGTCCCTGTTCTATTCAGTTGACCAAGCTGGCAAGCCCCAGAATTCCATGGGGTAGAGAAAATATGCTAAACAATAAAAGAGGAGCTAAATTAAAAATTTGGTCACATTTCTTTTCCAATGTTGTATAACCAATCTTCCAAAGAATGCGTTTTACTTGTGGGGCCTTCCAATCAAAAAGCAACTTCCTAAATATTTTTCCATCACATTAACAAGTAATTTTAAAATCCTACACAAATCGGATCACTAAAAAAAAGGCCAATTCAATACATGTATATAGTCAAACTGGTGCTAAGCAACCACTCACTAAAGTGGCAACGAGTCCTCTAAAAGCTGGTGCAGCTGTTTAACCCATTACCCCATAAAGTCCTCTAAAAGCTGGGCTTTGCTTAACCCATTACCCCATAGCCTGATTCTCGTTTTGAAGACTTGTTCACTTAAAGCAGGTTGAAAGTAAAGCAGAATGCGCCTTAAGGCGCATTCTGCTTTACTTTCAACCTGCTTTAAGCTACCATCTGTTAGAATAAAGAAATTTTTTCTTATAGAATATAGTATTGACTGTATAAATTTAAACTATTTTCATCAGTGGAGGAATAAATCAAAAGCATAAAAATTTGTATTTATGGGGTAATGGTTTAAGTTAATGCAGGCTTAAAAATAATTCTAAAATCTTTGTTAGGAGCCTTTTGTATAATTTATATCTGCATTAATTCATTTGCCCCCGAAACTTTAATTGGACAATTCCAATTTTCGATTATAATAGTACATGTATATTATTTAGGATGGATTTACCCCATAACTACGCCTTTAATTTATCCCTCCACTGAAGAAAATAATTCCATTTTATACAGTTAAGAATAAGTGTCATAAGAAATAAGTTCTATACTCTAGCAGATGGTAGCTTAAAGCAGGCTGAAAGTAAAGTAGAATGTGCCTTAAGGCACATTCTGCTTTACTTTCAACCTGCTTTAAGTTATCACCTGTCTTCAGTAGAAACAGGATATGGGGTAATGGGTTAAACCGATATTTTATCAACTGACTCTCTGCACTATTTGCAAAGGACAAGTGTACACTTTACAGGTATACAATTTGTTAAATACTCGTCACTAGGATTGATTGTGTCAACTCTTTGCAAGTTATGTAATATTGTTGAGCTACTGTTTTGATTCAGCTTCTCATCGTTTGCACAGGTAATCATAATTCCGCTGCTGGTATTAAATACTTCACATGGTTTGGAGTGGTTGCTTAGTACAAGACCTACTGTAGAGATGAGTCAATTCTATTGTAATGAACCAAAACAAACAGCATGGCCTTTACCCATGGATGGTGTTATGCATATGCTTCATTACAACTTCAGAGCCCTAGATAAGGCGAGTACAGTAAAGACCTCTCTACAATGACCACTAAATTTAATCATTTTGAGCTTTAATAAGTCAGGTGGCTGCTTGAAGAAAGGTGAAAGTTAAACAGAAAACTCCTTTACTTTCATCTCGCTTCAAGCTGTCCCCTGCCTTTGAAACCATAAATTAAGCCTTTTTCTAGTTGTAATAGAGACATTATAAGAATTTTACTAAATTCTTTATCTTCTGTCTCCACAAAATCCTATGTTGTTACTAGTCATTAGAATCATATACAACTTGTACTATAAGGTTGGTTTGGTGGAGAAATAATTGAAAATGTATTACTCTCTTATCTAGAGCCCTGATAGTTGAATATCTAACGCACTCGGGCAAAATACCAGTACATGTATCAGCAAACAGTTTCATCTACGACCAAGCAAATTATGAATAATTCAATACAGGTAACTTCTCTATACAGTGCACAGAAATAGTTTCACACATTGTTTTCCCTGGCTAGTCCTGATCAGGTATCATTGCGATTGTTGCAACTCCAAACAAAGCACTACAAGTTGTACAACACCTATTTCCTGAGACATATACAAACATCACATTCTTTCTTTGAGAAGTTTCACAATTCACCATGTCAGTTGTTAATTCTGCCTATATCCATTCAATAAGAGATGAAATAGCAGTTTTAAATATTAAGACCGTTTATAGCTAAACGCTGAACAATAGTACAGTAAAACCTCGCTATTGCGACCACTAAATTTTGTTATTTATTAGGGTGTTCACGATAGGTGACCGCTTAAAGCAAGGTGACAGTGAAACAGAAAGCTCCTTTAGGAGCTTTCTGTTTCATCGTCACCTTGCTTTAAGCTGCCACATCTCTATTATACAATCAATTAGCCTTCGTTTTAGTGGTCGTAATAGCGAGGTTTTACTGTATATTAGTGCTCAAATGAGCAGAAGCTTTCTACTTCACTTTGCTGCTGCCTACAACCATTCAAAAGAACTAAGATTTAGGCGAGTAGTAGCTCAACCCATTACCCCTTAAATACCCTTTTTATTCATTCTTCTACTAGAGAATATAGTTCCATTTTCTACAGTCAAGATTATGTACAATAAGAAATATTTTCTATATTCTAGCAAATGTAAGCTTAAAGCAGGCTGAAAGAGAAGCAGTATGTCCTTAACTCTTTCCTCCCTGAAACTTTAAATGGACAATTCCAGTTTCCATTTTAGTCTAGTCCATTTCTGACTTTTAAGGATTGTTTTTGTCACTGTTTGGCTTTATGACAAACAGTGAAGACCCTGATCAGAGGGCTCCTTTTGGAGTCCTCTGATCTGGGTCTTCACTGTTTGCACAGGACAAGTGTACAGTTCACATGTACACTGTTTGAAAAGGATGCCTATATGCGGAACTAGGGTTCAAAGGGTTATGGTACATTCTGCTTTACTTTCAATCTGCTTTAAGTGGTCACCTGTCTTGAAGAGTCTATGGGTTAGTGCAGAACAAAAAGCTTTCTGCTTTACTTTTGTACTGCATTCAGGAACCAGCTTGCTATAACAGTTATCTATTAAGCTTATTGAAAAGAGTGGCTACTTGAAACAAGCTTGAATATATATTGTATATCCTTTCAGTTATAAAGTATCCAGAATGCATGGATGTATAATTTTATAATTATGATAAATCTTACAACTTCATGTAAGAATGAAGATATTTATTGTAACAATTATAGAATTACTGAAGAACGAGATAGTGTACAACCTAAGTACATGCAATCTGTACGTAAAATACAAACTGTCAGCTATAAGTTGACTTCCATTTTCATGCATCAACAAAATTAACATCTGACAAGGTGATCTGCAAGAATGTAAGCACTAGTCATGCCAAATCGTTACACATTTTTGTGTAGTGTATTCATTAAACATAGTTTCCATAATTAGCATGACCTCATCAAAACAAAACAAGAAAACGCCCTCAAGAAAACTTTCAATACAAAAATATGGTGAGAAAATAGTTCAACTCTGATGCATAAAACACCTCAAATTATGACAAGATCATCTCTAGTTTAGTTCACTCACAACCCCCGAAGACACGGGCTGTTCAGGACCAATAATTGCCAATTTACAGAGCTCAGTACTAACAGTTAAACTACTGTATTATGATCACTAATTTTTTTCAATTAGTATTGTGTATGACAGGTGACTGCTTAAAGCAAGGTGACAGTAAAACAGAAAGCTCTAAAGGAGCTTTCTGTTTTACTTTTACCTTGCTTTAAGCTGTCACCTATCTTTTATTCAATCAATTAGCCCTCGTTTAAGTGGTCGTTATAGACAGGTTTTACTGTATAATGAGAGAAGTTCAAAATATAAAATCCTCATGTCTCCAATACATCCGATGATGTGACTACTCATTAGAATCACTACAACGCAACAATTCTGATAAGTAGTCACAGCATAGGGCTAAGTGGAGGTATAGAGAAGAAAGCATTGTAACTCTTATTTGGAGCACAGAATTATACACTGACGGAATTGAAACCTCGCGCTATATCGCAAATCTTGTGCGGCGCATACTAGACTCGCGATTTTGACTTGATAAGAGAATTTCTATCGGTAGTTAATTTGATAAATGTCTGTTTCGAAGCATTGTTCACGGGTTTATATTCCCGTGAATTGATAGGAATGTCCACCAAGTCATTTAAATCCTATAAAATGTCAATAAAAACACTAGAGTCAGTAAATTTTGCACCCCAGAAATGACGGACAACGAGGCAAAAAGTGAAGATGTCACGTGACACATAATCTCGCAAAATTTAACCGCCGCGAGAGCTCAGATGCTCGCCTATTCAACTTCGCTGGGTTGCTATTCCGTTTTGTATAATTCCGTGTCTGGAGCCCTGAAATACTAACTTCACTAAGGAATTATTCATTAGTAATATGTTTATAATCAAAATTTGTCAGGACCCAGTAAAAATGTGCAGACTGCCTTGAAGACAGGAGGTATCTAAATCTAGAATGAAAAGCATGCAGAAAGATCTGTCTTTGGGGCATACTGCACTATTTCAATTCTACATAATCCTGCTATCTGTTCACTCGGTACGATTCTGCCATCATTTCTTCTGTTATTATCACAACTCTTTAGTCATGAGTGAACCCATTCATTCCACATCAATAAAAAAGAATACTGCATTGATTTCATTTCATTATTTCTGTTTTAAAGACGAGCATAGATGCAGATAAGTGGAGTAATTTCAAATACTAAAATCAACATGTCTCCACCAAACCATGTTGTGACTACTCATTAGAATTGTCTCTTCGAGGCAATTCTAATGAGTAGTCACAATATAGGATTTAGTAAAGATTCCAAGGCAAAAATATTTATGGAAATATTTACTCCATCTTATCTGTAGCCATGCAAGGGGATTACTACCATTACTACATTGAAGAGATCAGAGAATATCCAATCACTCGCCATGACAACAGACTGTCCACACCATTATTGCACTATCTACAAGACTTGTTCCTATGTACATCATTTCACCTCCCACATTAGCTGTCCTGCAGCTGATTTAACACAACCTAATGATCCTTTCAAGTCCCTCTCTTCCATACAACTAATATTATTAGCACACGCTTCAGTCTATCAACACTGCACAAGATAAATCAAACGAAAATGAGTTAAACCACATGAGAACAAAGAGGCTTACAGACTGCTTTAACCTGTTACCCACAGCCGGTTTCTAGATTTAAAGACTGGAGACCACTTAAAGTAAATTAAAAGTAAAGCAGAATGTGCCTTAAGGTGCATTTTGCTCTACTTTCAGCCTGCTTAATTAAGCTACCATCTGACAACATACAGAATATATTTCATATGATGTTTATTCATGACTATAAATTGGACCTATTTTCTGCTATGGAGGTGTAAAAATGGTATCTGGAATAATGGGTAAGAACACAGCATATCGTCAGGGTCTATTCTGTAAATGTCTGATACTACATAAGTAAGTATTGTCTGAAGACCAGAGTTCGAAATAAGGGGGTGTAAACTGAACAAATCCAGCATTTTCTCACTTATTTCAGCACCAAATCCTATGGTGTTACTACTCATCAGAATCGTCTCGAAGAGACGATTCTAATGAGTAGTGACACCATAGGGTTTCAAGCAGAAATAAAGATTTTAATTTTTGAAATACTCCCCTTATCTGGAACCCTGTAATGAAGACCCCTGTTTTCATGAAGCAGCTCAGTTCGTATTACGACCTTTGAAATGGTTTGATGAAAATGTGTGCATTTTCAGCCCGTGTTGGAGCATTACATGAAATGTTTTCAAAACGTTTGCATATGAACATGTAGGTTGATACATGGTTGACTGTACAGTTTATGAAGCCAATTTGTGGGCTTCAATTGAACATATAGTAAAACCTCTCTATAACAAACACTTAAAAGAAGGCCAATTGAGTGTATAAAAGACAGGTGACAGCTTAAAGAAAGGTGACAGTAAAACAGAAAGCTCCTACAGTAGCTTTCTGTTTTACTGTCACCTTGCTTTAAGCAGTCACCTGCCTTAAACTCTCAATAACTAACCAAATTGAGTGGCCATAATAGAGAGGTTTTACTGTACAGTCAAACTCAAACTTGTTCAACTCGAATTTCCCCTCTATTTCTAAAGATGAATTTCACTCATTCAACCTTGCTTAGGTAAATAATATCCTTATATCAAAGTTAAAACGTGGTTTAGGCACATTTAAACTTTAAAATACAGATGTGTTTGACTTACACACGTTCCAGATATCAAAGTTTGACTGCACTACATAGATGTGCCATGCCATCTTTTATCTTTTTCGAAGAAAATTGCGTTTAGTACTTTCACAATATACTATAGCATTAAAGTACTTAATAATGTTCCAAAGTCTGAATGCCTCTATATAAAATAGCTTTTAACTCAAACTTAGGTTAAAAGATAGGTGATCATATTTATAGTTGAAAGCATTTCATGTCCTTGTCAACACAGCCATTTTTAAATGAAAAAAAAGCTTAATATTCAAATACATAATTCTGACTACTAAATCCTTAATTACAAGAGATTCTATGTTATCCTATTAACAATGGGGAAAAAACAAATAACAGAAAACTAACAATTGTCTTATAAAAAAACCTATTAATAATAAACATAATGTCCTGTTAATATGACCATGACTTACTGAAACCTGTCCAAAATACAACCGTTAAGAATAGTGGGATTTGGTAGCCTTATAGTAAAATGAAAACTTGAGGCAGAACAAAGGTAAAGTAGAAAGCTTTAATTAGAACTTTCTGCATTACTTTTGTGCTGCACGAGTAGCTGTTATCTGAAGCCTTCTGACCAGGGTCTACACTATTTGGATAGGACAAGTGTACTCTTTACCAGTCCACTGTAAATGTGTATAATTATCACTGGTGGTTGATACAGAATGGTCGTTGAAGCTCAATTTCTAAATTGTTAAAAGAATTTTTTATTATTTTTTGTGATTGATGTAGAGCAACCCCTCTCTTCAAAAATCTGTATCAAACTACATTTTGAAATTAACATTTCTATGTTAATGCTTTCCCAACAGAAACATAGTTTCACTCTTTTAATTTAACTCTTAGAAAAAAAAAGGGAAAACCTCTCTAATACGACCATTAAATAATGCTAATAATTTGGTGTTTTAAGCAGGTGGTTGCTTAAAGCAAGTTGAAAGTAGAACATAAAGTTCCTCCAAGAGCTATCTTTTTTACTTTCATCTTCCTTTAAGCTGTCGACTGTCTTTCATATCAATTAGCCTTCATTTTAGTTGTCATAACAGAGGTTTTACAGTAATTTTATAAATTTCCTACCTTTCTTCCCATTAACCCATTATCCCATAAATACACATTTAATCATTCCTCCATTGAAGAAAATACTTTTACTTTATACAGTCATGAATAAGCACCATAAGAAATATTTTCTACATCCTAGTAGATAATACCTTAAAGCAGGCTGAAAGAAAAGCAAAATGCGCATTAAGGCTCATTCTGCTTTACTTTCAACCTGCTTTAAGTGGTCACCTATCTTCAAAACTAGAAATAGGCTATGGAGTAATGGGTTAAAGACCAATAGGAAAAGGACTGGAGACTTCATTGCCAGATATAAGGACTACAGATGATTAAGTTATGAAAATCATCATGCATGCTCTGATAACAAAAAATCTTGACAACTGCAATATGTGATTACACAGTACTCTATGTATGATGAAACCAGTTAACCCTTTCCCCCATAGAAGCGCCTTTTAGCACATTAAGTTTATTCCTTCACTGAAGAAAATATTTCCAATTTATCATCATCATCATTGGTATTTATATTAACGTGCAGGAGTGAGAGTGTTGTCCACATCAGTGGTCCCCCTTCCAGGCAGCTGGCTAACTGCACGCATAGCGGATCTCACATTGGATCTCCATACATCCCTTTCACTAGGGTCGACTTCAGAGAGTTTCCACTCCCGTCTGTCTCTTTCTGCTAAAGCCTTCCAGGTCATCTTGGGCCGCCCTGGTATATATCATACGAAATATTTTCTATATTCTTGCAGATGATAGCTTAAAGCAGGCTGAAAGTAAAGCAGAATGCGCTTAAGGCGCATTCTGCTTTACTTTCAACCTGCTTTAAGTGAACACCTATATTCAATACTAGCGACATGCTATGTGGGAAAGGGTTAAGAACATGATACAGTACAGCACATCTATTACAATCACTAAATGAGGTCAATTTTTCTGTGTTTAAGGCAAGTAGCTGATTAAAGTAAAATGCAAATAAAGCAAAAGTTACTTTAGAAGCTTTCTACTCTTTAAACCCATCAAAAAGACTTTTAGGTAGTCGTAACAGAGGAGTTTTACTGTAGTTTTATTTATAGAAAGCTTACAAGGAGTTTGTGAAACATCCGGCTATCATTTCATGTTTTTATTTTAAAACATTTCAAATTAAAATCGATTTGCTAAAATGAATCAATGCAAAAAGTTACAAAAATGAGATTCAGAATTAATTTCAACCTGTGCTTACACAACATCTAAATTTTGTATACCATATTTTAATATTTTTTCTCTATAAATGTTAAATTTGACTCTTTCAACCCTACAACTTGAAATGGGACAAGTGTACCCTTCACAGGTAAACTGTTTGTCAAAGACGAGTAAACTGAACGCTAGGGTACAATATGTTTACCAATTCATTGCCTTACCAAGAGTGGACTGGGATCCTTAACAGATGCCAAGTAACTTCACATCGGATCTGGATCCAAACTGCTTGACACTCATTTCAATATTACATCAGTCAAAACATCTTTGTCCCACATTATTCTATTACCCCATAAATAAGCCTTTATTTCTTCTATCACTGCAGAATATACCTCTATTGTATACAGTCATGAGTATATTACCTTAAGAAACATATTCTACATCCTAGAGGACTGCAGTTTAAAGCAGGTTGAAAATCAAGCAGAATGCACCTTAAGGTGTATTCTGCTTTACTTTCAACCTGCTTTAACTGGTCACTTCAAATCTAGAAACAGGCTATGGCGTAATGGATTAAACTACAATATGCCGTAAGATTTCTTATGGAACTTTTCAATGGTTGCTCTACACAGGAAATAACTGATAGATTTCAGATTGGAGATACAGTAAAACCTCTCTATAAAGGCCACTTAAACGAGCGATAATTGATTGTTTAAATGACAGGTGACAGTTTAAAGCAAGGTGACAGTAAAACAGAAAGCTCCTTAAGGAGCTTTCTGTTTCACTAGTCACCTGTCGAAAACACCTAGTAAATTATCACACTTTAGTGGTTGTTATAGAGAGGTTTTACTGTAATCAAAACAATAATTTGTGACAAACCAATGTGATAATGTGCCTATACCGGTTGATCTTTACCTTTATTAATATCTGAAAAAACTTGCTGTGATACAAATAACATATACATCATTTCCATAACAAACAAGATACAGGAGGTATTTTAACCCATTACTCCATAGATACACTTTTTACACATTCAATTTATTCCTCTACTGAAGAAAATAGTTCCACTTTATGAAAACATAAAGATGTGTCATAAGAAATGTTTTCAATATCCTGGCAGATAAAAGCTTAAAAGAGGCTGAAAGTAAAGCAGCTGCTTTACTCTCAACCTGGTTTAAGTGGTCACCTTTCTTCAATACAAGAAACATGCTATGGGCCAGTATGGGGTAATGGGTTAAATACTGAAAATCTTTGTCTCCACCAGACTGTATGTTTAGACTACTATTTAGAATTTTCTCTAAGAGACCATTGTAATGAATGAATAGTCCAATCATACAGTTAGGTGGAGATATCTAGGAGTTAGTTCACTCCCTCATAACTGGTGCCCTAATGTTAGAAAGTTTAAACAAATACCTGCAACACTAACAATGATCATCATATCAGCTAAGGATGTCCAAATGAGAACACTGTCAAGTTTATTTATATTCTACTACCACTCCTAGGGCCCGTTTTACTAAACTACTTACACAAAATTTTTGCGTAAGTCAAAATTTTTAATTTTAATTTTTTATTATCACTTGCTACAAACAGCAAATAGCTAGATCAGAGGACGCGCTTTTAGCGCCTCCTCTGATCTGGCTATTTGCTGTTTGCAAACGTTTATGATCCAAAAATAAGAGTTAAATGATTTTGACTTGCGCAAAAATTTTGCGTAAGTTGTTTAGTAAAACTAACCCTTTGAACAGAAAGTTACAGCCACCATACTTGGTCAAAGTGATTTAACTCTTTCAATACTAAGCAACTCTTGTGGGTCATTAGGCTCTCTTGTAGATCTTTTAAGTTACCAACACATAAATCAGTCTACTTGGAATTCTGAGTAGTTTTATAAATACTGATCTAAATTAGCAAACAGTGCAGACCCTGATCAGAGGGCTCCTACTGTTTGCAAACGTAGCGAGTATATTTTAAAGAGGTGCATGGTTTTGAAAGGGTTAATGAATGTGATTGATTGGGTCATACAATTTTAATCCAATTAACGAAGTGCCATGCTAGATAAGTGGTAAGTGATAATTGAAAATAATTTTAAAGAATGATATCATGTACAAGAAAAAGTGTTTAAGAAATAGTTTCTACTCTATTTTTAAACCTTTCAAAGCTTCGGACTAAATAGATTCACAATTCTATAGTTTTTCCGGAATACCAAGAATATGAAAACGAAACTGGATAATTTAACATTTGAAATTATTTTCAATACTGACAAAGGTACTTCAGCAAAATACAAATACCCTTGTCAAACATGAAACTCTTGAAATCCGATTGCAATCACGATAAAGTCATAATTTCTTCAAACAGCAGGTCGCACACAGTTTTAGAGATGTAGCTGATTCATGACTACAAAATCAATACACTACAGAATTTAAGTTGTTTTATGTTAACCCTTTCTTCCATAGCATGTTTCTAGTTTTGAAGACAGGTGACCACTTAAAGAAGGTTGAAAGTTAAGCAGAATGTGCCTCAAGGCACATTCTGCTTTACTTTCAGCCTGCTTTAAGCCATCATCTGCTAGAATTTAGAAAATATTTCTCATGGTTCATTTTCATGACTGTAAAAATTGGAACTTTTTTCTTCAGTGGAAGAATACGGTTAATGCGCTAAAAGGCGCATCTATGGGGTAAAGGGTTAAGTAAATAACCTCTTCCCCTCAATGACATGTATTTCCTTGCTTTGACCTACTCCATGATGTGCGTTTTCATATTTCTACTCTTTTTCTTGTTAACCCTCTACCCAATGGCCTATTTCTAGTTAAAAAGGTTGGCCACTTAAAGCAGGTTGAAAGTAAAGCAGAAGGCACCTTAAGGTGCATTCTGATTTACCTTCAGCCTGTTTTAAGCTATTATCTGCTAGGATATAGTAAAAATTTCTTATGGTACATATTCATAACTGTATAAATTGGAACTATTTTCTTCAGTGGAGGAATAAATTCTATGCGATAAAAGGCACTTCTATAGGGGTAAAGGGTTGAAGAGCAACAGAAAACTTCCATATCTTGACAGGAAGCTTAAAGCAGGATAAAAATTAAAACAGAAGTCTCCATTCAGAAATAATGTTAAGTCTACAGTCAAACTTCGATATCTCAAACTCGGGTTAAGTCAAACATACCCGTATTTCAAAGTTAAAACATGGCTTAGCCACATTTTAACTTTGAAATATGGATATGTTGGACTTAACCGAGAATGAAATAATGCTGTTCATGTTTGGAACTATCAGATAGGTCAAGTTAAGCGAGTTTGATATATTTAAGTTTGTCTGTACTTGAAACAGCCATTTGTCAAAACACTGAAAAACAAGCTTTTAGGGAAAGAGTTCAATAATCAAACATCCAACAGTGTTAAAAATTACTGTTGATCCCACAAAGCAAAACAGGCATAAAATATGAACTATTTGTAAGTTAATAACTTGTCCATCAACATATCTCACTACTGTCTATAGTGTTTGGTTTATTTTCAAATCAAAATAATGAAAAGAAAAACACAGAACAGGGTACAAAGAAGAAAAAACAAAATATAGCACTTTTAGAGCTTGTAAATGTAACCGGAGTGACAAAATCTCCTGATAACTAATAATAACAAATAACAAAATACTTCCTATAGACAAATTTATGTTCAACAATAGATCACCAAGAGAAATGAGCAGTCCTTAGAAAAAGCAGCAACTCAACTCATCCACCCTTAAAACTTCAAATGAAAAAATCCATTTTCAGATGAGTCTAGCCCATTTCTGTCTATTTAGGAGTGATTTGAACAATATTTTTCAAAATGACAAACAGAGCGGACCCTGAACAGAGTATGAGCTCTCTGATCTGGGTCTACACTGTTTGCATAGGACAAGTGTACTTTTCACAGGTATATTGTTTGTAAAGGACAAATCTACTTGTCACTGGGTCTTTAAACACTAAGTAACTCTTGTGGGTTATGATTTTCCCTTGTGGATCTTTTAAGTACCAAATCACAAACCAGTGTACTTTAGTTCTGGGTAAATTAATAAATACTGGTCTAAAATAGCAAACAGTGCAGACGCTGATCAGAGGGCTCCTTTAAGAGCCCTCTGATGTGGGTCTACACTGTTTGTAGTTGTAATTAATATATTTTAAACAGGTCCATTCCATAGTGTTGAAAAAGTTAAAAGGGTTTTTCACTGGCCTGTTAGTACTGAAAGAGCTAAGTTACAAACTGTTGTTAAGAGAGTCCTAAGCTCCTTTGGTGAATGCTTGCTCAACATAGATTTGACAATACAATAAAACCGCTCTATTACGACCACTAAAGTATGTTAATTATCAGGTGTTTAAGGCAGGTGACTGCTTAAAGCAAGGTGACAGTAACACAGAAAGCTACTTTAGAAGCTTTCTGTTTTACTGTCACCTTGCTTTAAACTGCCATCTGACTTTTTTACCATCAATTAGCTCTTTTTTTAGTGGCTGTAATAGAGAGGTTTTACTGTACATGTTTATCAAAAAATTGGGAACAAAATACAACAAAGTTATAACCATCTTCATTTAACATCTCTGAAAATCCTAACACAGAAAAACCTGTACACAAATTTGTAAAAACCTAATCAAATATTTTAAGAATTTTTTACAGATCCTAAATCGGTTCACATAATTTGAATTCAAAGCAATTTGAGTCATGTGACCCAACAAAATATTCTACACAAAAACTTGCTATATCTTATCCAACTATAAGAGTTCAAGTATCTTTGTTTTAAAAAAGTATTTTCGGCAACATGACAATCATGTGACCAGCAACCAAAGCCTGTACACGAATTTGTTAAAAGTCAAGTTTTTCATTTTGTTAACATCCTACTGAGAGCTATCATTACAAGTGATAGTTGACAGTGGCTCGCTGGGTTATCTGGGCGCGACAAAGTGGGCACTCTGGTTTTACCGGGGCACACTTATCACACATGACGCAGTGATTACACGGTGATGTAGCTACACAGCGCTTCTTGTCTTGGCATATAACACACTTCAGGGCTGTCTGCTTATATATCATCTGAAATAAATCGAGACAAATTGACAGATATATTCAAACATATGAAGTGAAAGCTGTAATCCCACATAAACTAGAATGGTCACCTAGGGGCTAACTAATACTTCCCGCCGCACTTCACCTATACATAACCAAACCAGTATCTCCCCCTTAGTAATATTTCCCCTTGTAAATGGTGGAATGGAAAAAGAATTCTTCATGTACATCTGCAGATGGTAAACCCCCTTCTTCTCCAAACACACACTACCTGAAGTACCTTTTGGTGCGTTTATTTCTCATAGAGATCTTTTGACCATGCCAAGTAGCAGAGCCATACAAATATTTTCTTGCGGTCTTATTGGTGGATGCTTAAAGCTGGCTAAAAGAAATGGAGCATCTAAACTTTCCTCTTGCTTTAAGCAACCACCTGTCCTAAACACTGGCAAAAGGCTACAGGGGAAAAGTTTAAAGCAGAATGAAAAGCAATGTCTGCATGAAAAAATGCCTTTATACATGTACATGAAAATTAAATTTCTCTATTGCTGCGAAAGTACAATATTTGTGTTAAACAGTTCAGATCCAGGTGAGGTGCAGATTTTGTTTGCATCCTATCCACATCCAAACTAAGAGACGATGCTAATTAGCCCATTACCAATAACCTGTTTCTTCTTTTGAAGATAGGTGACCACTTAAATCAGGTTGAAAGTAAAGCTACTATCTGCTAGGATGAAGAAAATATTTTTCATGATACATATTTATGACTATAGATTGGAACGATTTTCTTCAGTGGAGGAATAAACTATAGGTCTAAAAAGGCGTATTTATGGGTTAATAGTCACAACATAGAAGAAGGAATTCTGAAAGTTTCCTGTTTAGATCCTCCTTTTCTTTACCTGTTCTACTCTATCGAGGTCACTTCTCAGCTGCTGTTGTATCTGATGGAGCTGAGGCATGTTCAATGTTTCCAGCTCATTGTTTGAAGGTCCCGGTAACAATCGCAGTGGTGCCCCTCCACCTACTGCCCCAACTGAACTCGTCTCAATCTTCAACTTCTTGTACTGACCCAATGCCTAAAACAATAGGAATAACACACTGCATGAGGCAATAAACACAAAGTTACATCTGATCTAACTCTTATTATCCTTTATAAAAGTGCCTTATCAGGCCGTTACCTAATAAAAATCATGTTATGATTATATAATTTGGGTGGAACCCCTTTCAAAGCACCCCCATGGAAGGCTTAAACTAAACCTTTGAAAAGCAATTGATTGTACAAGACAGGGGACAGCTTAAAGCAAGGGGAAAGGAAAACAGAAAGCTCCTTAAGGAGCTTTGTTTCAATTTCACCTTGCTTAAAGTTGCTCCTGCCTTAACCCTTTTCCCCATAGAAGCACCTTTTAGCGAATATAATATAATCCTCCGCTACAGAAAATAGTTAGAATTTCATCAGTCATGAATATGTATTATAGGGAATATTTTCTATATTCAAGCACAGGATAGCTTGAAGCAGGCTGAAAGTAAAGCAGAATGCGCCTTAAGGCGCATTCTACTTTACTTTCAACCTGTTTTTAGAAGTCACCTATCTTCAATACTAGAAAGAGACTATCAGGTAAAGGGTTAAACATCTAATAATTAACATGATTTAGTGGTCATAATAGAGAGGTGTTAGTGTATTGGAATTGTAGTTTATACCTCATCTCTCTGCTTTATGGCAGTTTGTTTCTCATCCTCGGTCGTCTTTATTCTTTTACAGCTGTCCTCTACTTCTTTCTTCCAAGCTTCACACGCCTGAAGAAGAGAACATTTCAACCTTTTTAACCTTTTCCCATTTAGCGTGTTTTCAGTATTGATGACAGATGACTGCTGAAAGCAGGGTAATAGTAAGCAGAATACACACTGAGGAGCGTTCTGCTCAAATTTCAGCTTGCTTTAACTCTTCGAACCCTAGTCAGGTATGTATGTGTGGAGTACACTTGTCCTATCCAAACAGTGTAGACCCTGATCAGAGGGCTCCTTAAGGAGCCCTCTGATCAGGGTCTACACTGTTTGTCATTTTGACACATATAGTAAAAGTCAACCCTATAAAGTCAAACGTGGACTAGACTAAACTGAAACTTAGAATTGTTCATTTGAGGTTTCAGGGAGGAAAGGGTTAAGCAACCATCTGTTGGGATATAGGAATTATTCCTTTTGATGCATGTATTCACGACTGTATAAAGTGAAATTATTTTCTTCAATGTGACTATTATGGTAGTTAAGGTACAGTTTGCAGTTTTATGCTGGACAAAACTCCTATATGCATTACTTTTCCCTTGCATTACGTAGTTATCGACAGGCTGAAGATATCACATTATCTGGGGTAAGAATGAATGAAATCAATTAATGTTATTTTATCTGGTATAAGAAATCACCATTTCAGAGAGCATAAGATGGAAATCCTGCAGATATATGGAAGTTATTGCCTGATCATAATATTACAGTGCTTCCTCTCTACAACCACATCCAATGGGAGACACAGATTGTGTGTTTTGTTCATAGGGAGTCGTTATAAAGACTTACACAGAGCACCAGATAAGGGTAGTTTTTCAAAAACTAAAATCTTTCTTTCAGAATTAAACCCTATGGTGTCACTACTCATTAGAATCGTCTCGAAGAGACGATTCTAATGAGTAGTAACACCATAGGATTTGGTGCTGAATAAGTGAGAAAATGTTTGATTAGTTGCAATAACTACCTCTTATCTGGAGCCCTACTTACATTTACAAACAGCTTGAATTCAAATCATGATGTCTGATCTGAATTCAAGCTGTTTGTCATTGTCGTTATATCTATTCTTTCAAAATGTCCACTTATATGTGACTTTGAGAAAAGACAGCAGACTACAATTCTAAGCAGACGATATTGCAGCAGTTAAAGCGTTAGACATAATTGTTCTGTTTAGGGAACTGTGGCAAGGGTGGTTGTAAGGAGGGAGTCATAAGAGAGAGCACTGTCCAACAATATTATAACACATGAAGTAAGTCAGCTAAAATCTTCCTTACAAATGTTGTTGCAAGTCAGATTATAAAAGTCTCAATTACAGTGGAGAATCTGTTATTCTTTCCCGTTTAAACGCAAACGCAAAGCACTAAAACGTAGAACAACTTTTGGACAATTCTCATAATTCATGTTTATCTTGGTGGCAAACAGTTTGGAGCCTGATCAGACGCCAGGTTACCCGGCGTCTGATCTGGCTCCAAACTGTTTGCACTGCAAATAATAATTTTAGAGTAAACGCGTTTATTGGGAAAGAATAACAGATTCTCCACTGTACTATTTATTTCTCCATCTTATCCTGTCTTGTGAAATCTCTTTGGAATAGTCTTGAAAAGATGATTCCAAAGAGATGTCACAAGACAGGATTAGATAGAGAAATCAGAAATTAGATGTATTTTAAAGTCTTGACTTACAACCGTTTTTGTTGAACAAAGTTTTATGAAACGGGCCCCTGGTTTATAAATAACTTACCGCTTTGGCTTGACCATAAGCTTGTTCCCAATAATCTAGTTTTGATTTGTATGTCATTATATCAGTGTGTAGTTTCTGTATGTCGCTATTCTGGCTGCTGTTTAGACTGTTAGACACACTGTGGGAATATAGTGGGGAGTGTGGCCCACCTGGTCCACTCCTGGGTGACATAGAGTTGATATCTCCAAATGGACTGCCGCTGAACTTTATATGATTGTGCTGACCTAAATATGATGTCTGCAACACAGACAACACGTTATTACACTCCAACCCGTTTGAATAGGAGTAACTTCCTTTCTGTAGAAATTATAAAATGATTTCACAAAATAAAGCATCATGGTGATCACTGCATAATGCAGGGCGAAAGTAAAGCAGATGGAGAGCTCTCTGCATTAAATGTGTCCTGCATTAAGCCTTTATATAAGACTATACTTTCATCATCTTTTGAGTTATGCTGAATAAAAAAGTTTACCATATACAGTAAAACCTCTCTATTACGACCACTTAATTATGTTAATTATTAGGGTGTTTACGATAGGTGACCGCTTAAAGCAAGGTGACAGTGAAACAGAAAGCTCCACTGTTACCTTGCTTTAAGCTGTCACCTCTCTATTATATAATCAATTAGCCTTCATTTTAGTGGTCGTAATAGCGAGGTTTTACTGAAATTAACTCTAAAATAAGCAACTTTAAATAAACATCTTTAACTCTTTGCATGCTGGGTAATTTTTCATCCGCAACAATTTATCGTCTGCTATCCTTCTATAAGAATAATTTTCAAAATTTCTTTTAAATTCAGTGTCAGAATATGAAACAGATTGGATCCTGATTTTTAAGCGGCGTCTCATCTGGACCCAATCTGTTTGCAGACGTAATCACTATGGCAGGGATATCCACCGCTAGCCTGCAAAGAGTAAAACTTCCTTAATCTTATATATTTAATCACTGTAAGTGAAGAATGATTTGTCCTGCCAAGACTTAAAAGCGAAGGCCAGACTCCGGTATTGAAATGAGAAAGACAGGTAAATCTCAAAAGGTTTTAAATCTAACAGAGAAAAGCAATACCTAAGTTTGTACTCCACTACCTCCTTCCTCAGAGACATAACTTATCTAGCAATACTTAACACTTTCCCCCATAGAAGCGACTTTTAGCGAATATGATTTATTCCTCCGCTGAAGAAAATAGTTCCAATTTAATCAGTCATAAATATATATTATAGGGAAAAATTTCTATATATTCTAGCACATGATAGCTTAAAGCAGGCTGAAAGTAAAGCAGAATGCGCCTTAAGCGTATTCTGCTTTACTTTCAACCTGCTTTAAGTAGTAACCTATTTTCAATTCTAGAAATAGGCTATCAGGTAAGGGTTAAGTGTACTATTATTACATTACAAGGCTCATGGATAAATTCCTGCACACAGCTTAATTCAATCATAAACCTATTTCACATTACTCCTTAACCAATTACACCATAGACAGTTTCTAGTTTTGAAGACATGTGACCACTTAAAGCAGGTTGAAAGTAAAGCAGAATGTGCCTTAAGATTTGAATTGATTTGTTTGATTTTACGTCGCTTTCAACAATATTTCAGTCATATCGTGACGTCCAGCTAATTACAGGTGGCGGAATACCCCAAAAGTCCCAGGGCTCCAGATAAGAGGTAGTTTTTTCAACAAATCCCACATTTTCTCACTATTTTTAGCACCAAATCCTATGGTGTTACTACTCATTAGAATCGTCTCGAAGAGACGATTCTAATGAGTAGTGACACCATAGGGTTTAATTCAGAAATAAAGTTTTTAATTTTGAAAAACTACCCTTATCTGGTGCTCTGAGTCCTTTATGCACTGTTTCCAGCACAATTCGGCAACTGGATAGAACCACCGTCCTTCCGTAAGACAGCTGAAAAATCCGAACGACCCTACTGGGATTCAAGCTCACAGAGGTGAGGAGCTTAGTGATGTAAGTCACAGCGACTATACCACTAGGCCACAGAGGCCCCCAGAATGTGTCTTAAGGCACATTCTGCTTAACTTTCAGCTTGCTTTAAGCAACCATCTGCTGGGATATAGAAAATATTTCTTATGATATAAACTCATGACTCTATAAAGTGGAACTATTTTGAGAAAGTGGAGAAATAAATTGAAGGCGTAAAAAGGAGTATTTATAGGGTTATGATTGTAATGTGCCTTTTTATGTTTAATATTTATTCATAAGCTAAATGAGTATATACCATAAGAAATATTTTCTATATTTCAAGACTGATAGTAGCTTAAAGTATACTGAGAGTAAAGGAGAACAGACATTAAGGTGCATTCTGCTTTACTTTCAATCTGCATTAAGTGGTCACCTATCTTCAATGCTAGAAACTGGCTATGGGGTAATGGGTTAGCCCTTTCAACCCTACAGCCCTCTGTAGAGATTACTGATTACATATACAAACAGTGTAGACCCGGATCAGAGGGCTCCTATAGGAGCCCTCTGATCAGGGTCTGTACTGTTTGGTATTTTCATTCATGTATGATGTCATATTAAAGAAGAAACAGTAGACTGGTTCAAAATGCATGTACAAGAACAGTCCAAAAGGATGATAAATACCCACAAGAGTTATTTAGGGTTGAAAGGGTTAAGCTGAACCTGTCCCCTACTTCTCCACTTACCTCATTGATGGACTCCTTGTGAGTCTGCATAGGTAGAATTGAGTGTGGGAAACTTCCATACGGCGAGGGCGGTGACTGCGACAGGCTGCCTACACTTCCCCGGGGGATGTTACATGGGGGAATACCGATTGGTATAGAGCTTGAGCCAAACCCTGCACGAAAACATTGACACATGTTAAACATGCACCTACTTACGGGGCTGCCATAAGATTTCAAAATTTTCTATATTTCAAGCGCGAATACTTAAAGCAAGTTGAAAGTAAAGCAGAGTGTGCCTTAGGGCACATTCTGCTTTACTTTCAGCCTGCTTTAAGATACCATCTACTAGCATTGAAACTAAAATATTTCGGAAAATTCCGGAGAAATGGCAGCCCTGTACTTATGAACCTGTGTTACTATAGAATTTGACATTACAATATATCATTTATGTATTGAATTAATCCTTTCCCTGTCATGGCATCTTTGGCTTGAACAATTGTTATCTACTTTTATTAGTTTTCTCAAATTTAGATTTATGGTAAATTCACAAATGTTTTATCCTAATGAGCGTATTACTGTTTGGATCCTGGTCATTAACTATGATCAAAACTGCTTGAAAATAACAACTGAATTCAGGGTAAGGCAGTAAAAGGGTTAAGTAAACAGTACTAGAAAGGGACGTATTCTGCTTGCTCTGTTATTTGAAGCTTTAACCCATTAACTCATAAGCGATTAACATTTATCAGTGCTTATCTCAATACATGCTAGTTGATTAAAGTGTGTCAAAATGAGTTAGTATGAGGCTATTGCGCAATGAGTCAAAATGAGTCAGTATGGCTTAATGGGTTAACCCTTTACCTGATAGCCTATTTCTAGTACTTAAGATAGGTGACTACTTAAAGCAGGTTGAAAGTAAAGCAGAAAGCGCCCTAAGGCACATTCTGCTTTACTTTCAGCCTGCTTTAAGCTATCATGTGCTATAATATAGAAAATATTCCCCATAATACATATTCATAACTGATTAAATTGGAACTATTTTCTTCAGCGGATGAATAAATCATATTTGCTAAAAGGCGCTTCTAATGGGGAAAGGGTTAAACTGAAATATTATGATTTATTATATACCTACCAATGTTCTGCCCGAAATATTTCTGTATTTTATCGAACAAATACACCTTGACGGATTGAAAATTCCGTATTACCCATGTACCTTGTGTAATGGGAAAAGAACGTTTACTGTGTAGTCGGAAGTTCGGAACTACAGTACAACCTCTCTATTACGACCACTAAATTATGTTAAGTATTAGGGTGTTTACCGTAGGTGACCGCTTAAAGCAAGGTGACAGTGAAACAGAAAGCTCCTTTAGGAGCTTTCTGTTTCACTGTCACCTTGCTTTAAGCAGTCACCTCTCTATTATTTAATCAATTAGCATTCGTTTTAGTGGTCGTAATAGCGAGTATTTACTTTCACGCGCCATTCCTCGAAGTGTGACGTATGGGAAATCCCGTTTATTTATAGTAACGCTCGAAACATTTCTATCGTTTTTCATTTTATTTTTATTATAAGAGGTATATAATAAAAGGAACATTAGTATACTTTGCATATCTTATGTACCGGATCACTCTCGTTGTGTGTGTAAAGGCTATATCCAACTCGACCTTCGGTCTCGTTGGATATAGCCTTTACACACACAACTCGAGTGATCCGGTGCATAAGATATGCAAAGTATAGTAATATTCCGTTTATATCACAAGAAAATGAAATATTACACATGTAACACTTCTAACACAATGACAAATTTCCCACAGTAAACTGTTGTATTTTTTTTTACATTGAGCAAGGGTCTAGATAAGAGGTGTGTAAACCACTTATTTCCAGAATTTTCTCCTTTATGCCTTCCCCAAATCCTTTGTTGTCACTACTCAATAGAATCGTCGTAAAGCAATGATTCTAATGAGTAGTCGCATCATAGGGTTTGATATAGGTATACATGTAGTAGGTTTTGAACTACTCTCTGTAACTCTTTACTCCATAGCCTGTTTCTAGTTTTGAAAATAGGTGACTACTTAAAGCAGGTTGAAAGTAAAGCAGAATGCGCCTTAAGGCACATTCTGCTTTACGTTACCATCTGCTAGAATTAAGAAAATATTCCTTCTGATACATATTCATGACTGTATAGATTGGAATTATTTTTTTCCGCGGAGGATTAAAATGGAAAGCGCTAAACGGCGCTCTATAAGGTAAAGGGTTAACTGGAGGCATATTGAACCTACCTGAAGATATACCAGCACTTATAGAGCTGCTGAGGGAGTTTGTGTCATTGTCCAACTCCTTCTCCAAGTTATTGATGTCTATATCATCTAGTGTGATGTCCTCTAAAGCTTGCTCTGAAAACGACAGTGATACACCATTCTATCAGATGGAGTATGCAAATTTATCTAAGAGCTTGCTCTGAAAACAACAGTGATACACCATTCTATCAGATGGAGTATGCAAATTTATCTAAGTGCAATGTGCAGCAGCAACAATCTAGAATGTCAGTCAATTAGGCAACAACATGTTAGCCACTACCATTGCCAACACACATCAGAATGATGTTTACAATGCACTGCCGGATATGGGTTACACTATTTGCAAAGCCAGAAGGGTTTACAGTAAAACCTCTCTAATACAACTACTAAAGTGTGCTCGTTATTACACATTTACAACTGGTGACTGTTTAAAGTAAGGTGACAGTAAAACAGAAAGCTCCTTAAGGAGCTTTCTGTTTTACTGTCGCCTTGCTTAAAACTGCCACCTGTCTTTTGTATAATCAATTAGCCTTCTTTTTAGTAGTCATAATAGAAAGATTTTACTGTATGTTATATCAGACTGTCAGTGGTTTTGAGTGACCACTTAACTCTTTCCTCCCTGAAACTTTAAATGGACGATTCCAGTTTCCATTTAATTGTAATCCATTTCTGACTTTTAAGGGTTGTTTTTGTCAATTTTTGGCCTTATGACAAACAGTGAAGACCCTGATCAGAGGGCTCCTTTCGGAGCCCTCTGATCTGGGTCTTCACTGTTTGCACAAGAAAAGCGAACTATTCACATGTACACTGTTTGAAAAGGACGCCTATGTGCGAAACTAGGGTTCAAAGGGTTAAGCATAGATTTCGTGATGCAAATAAATCTGTGCATTTGTTGTGTTTGGGAGGTTTTTAACTATTTTTGATTGGATAACATGAAGATTGATTGATACAAGGCAATAGGTCAATTAATTAACCCAGCTTACCTATAACTGATCCAACTGTGTCCCTGGGTGGGTAGAAGGCAGGGGCAAATGGTGACATCGCTGTGGAGATAGGTATACTAGAAGACAAACTCATGCTATTCGAGCAGGGCAGAGAGTGCACTAACATCAAGTTCTGTTTTCTCTTGGCTTTCTCAACAGCATCCAGCGTGATGTCATTGTCTATGGCTTGTAGCTGCTGCCTCAATTTCAACTGTAAATAGTTTAATTTATGAAGTTCTTGTTACTTATCCAAATTATTTTTTACCTTGGTGACAGTTTCGGTACTCCATTGGAGCACCTTCCTCAGACTGTGACATCATTTGGATAAGTCACAAGAACTTCATAAATTGAGTGTACATTTGAATTACTATCCTTATGAACTTTTTTTCGAGTAAATAGTTTAACCCTTTACTCCATAGCCTGTTTCTATTTATGAAGACAAGGACCACTTAAAGCTGGTTGAAAGTAAAGCAGAATGAGCCTTTATGTGCCTCATTCTGCTTATCTTGCAGTCGGATTTAAGTTACAATCTGCTAGGATAAGAAAACTATTTCTTATGTTGCACATTCGTTATTGTATAAACTACAACTCAGTAAAGGAATAAATTTAATGCCTATGGAGTAGTGTCAAATTAGAACATTGGCAATTGGGCATCTTCTAAAAGCTGGTATCTATTGATATGGTCAGAGCAACCAGATAAGGGTAGTTTTTCAAAACTTAAAATCTTTATTTCTGAATTAAACCCTATGGTGTCACTACTCATTAGAATCGTCTCTTCGAGACAATTCTAATGAGTAGTAACACCATAGGATTTGGTGCTGAAATGAGTGAGAAAATGTTGGATTTGTTGAAATAACTACCTCTTATCTGGAGCCCTGTATGGTGCATATTCATTATTGTATAATGTGGAACTATTTTCTTTAGTGAAAGAATAAAATTATTAAAGACGTAAAAATATGTATCTATTGGGTAATGGATTTACAGACTGAATCGTGATTATTTTCTTACCTGTTGTATGTCTTCCCTTTCTGACCCTGGAGCTCGCTGGTAGAAGCCCCCACTGTCATTAGACGTAATACTGCTAGAGGTGCTGTTAGATCTCTTCTTGTTATTGCCTATTGGTTCAGGTAAGGGGCTACCAGAGTGGTGGTTATTGATACTCGCAATACTGTTAGAGTTGATAATCTGGTATACAACAAAACAATGCTCACACAATCAAATATGTACATTGTATGTAGTAAATTTATACTATTATAATTACTCAAAAGATAGCTGGTTAATTTTTTGTGTTTATAGAAGCAATTTATAATTATTTCATACCGTTAACTCATTCACCCCTGATAATTTTAATGGAACATTCCAGTTTCCAATTAAGTCTAGTCCAGTTTTGACTACTAATGTGCATTTTCTGTCATATATTGCAAAATGATAAACAGTGCAGATCCTGCTCCTCCAGATGCCCTTTGATCTGGGTCTACACTGTTTGCCAAGTGCACCTATGTAAATGAGGAGTATCCTTGCTAGGGTTCAATGTGTTAAGCCAGTCTAAGTATGAGTTGTTGTATAAATGGACTTACACTTACATGCCAGGGGCCCGTTTCATGAAACTTCTTACGACAAATGTTGTCGTAAGTCAGATTATAAAAGTATCAATTATTATTTATTTCTCCATCTAATCCTGTCTTGTGACATCTTTTTGGAATTGTCTTAAAAAGACGATTCCAAAAAGATGTCACAGGACAGGATTAGATAGGGAAATCACAGATTAAATGTATTTTAAAGTTTTGACTTACGACAACATTTGTCGTAAGAAGTTTTATGAAACGGGCCCCTGAACGGAGTACAGTAAAACCTCTCTATTACATCCACTTCATTGTGTCAATTAGTAGGTGATTAAGACAGGTGTCTGCTTAAAGCAAGAGGACAGTAAAACAATTCCTATAGGAGCTTTCTGTTTAACTGTCACCTTTCTTAAACCTGTCATCTGACTTTCATACAATCAACTAGCCTTTTTTACTGGCGTAATAGAGAGGTTTTACTTTATATACATTCTTAGCAAACAGTGTAGACTCCAGATCCGAAGGGCTCCTGAAAGTCCTCCTTAACAAACTTTCTGTTATACTTTCGGCCTGCTTTAAGCAACACTATCTTAATCACTGAAAACAAGCTATGCAGTAAATGTTAACCCCTTCACTGTTGTACCCTGTGTACAATAGTTATTTGCAATCAGTTTGGATCCTGATCAGATGCTGCATTATGCAGCATCTGGTCAGAATCCAAACAGTTTGACACTCATTTCAATCTTTCTTACAGAACATATTCAGGACTGTTAGAACTATTGTCTTCAGTGGAGGAATAAATTAGTATGTAAAAAGGTATATTTAACCCATTACCCCCATAAATACGCCTTTTTACGCCTCTAATTTATCAATCCACTGAAATAAATAATTCCAATTTATACAGTCATGATTATATAACATAAGAAATACTTTCTATATTCTAGCAGATAATAGCTTAAAGCAGGCACATTCTGCTTCACTTTCAACCTGCTTTAAGTGGTCAACTATCTTCAAACTAGAAACAACAAATGGGGTAATGGGTAAAGGGGGGATGGGCCAAAGTGAATGAGATCATGGAAGTGAAGGGATTATTTCTTTTCCTGTTGATGACTTACAGAGTATGCTGTAGTGCTTGCTGTTCTCTCCTTGCCTATAGGATCTGGCATCTTACAAGAAGCATTTATAGAAGCTACACCGTTTGTATTCACAGACTCCTGTAGAACAATAAAGGTCAATGTAATGTTTCATGGTATGAGTCATTATTTAATTAACCCTTTCCCCCCATAGAAGGTCTTTTAGTGCATTCAGTTTCTTCCTCCGCTGAAGAAAATAGTACTAATTTATACAGTCATGAATATGTATCATAAGGAATATTTTCTTTATTCTAGCAGGTGGTAGCTTAAAGCAGACTGAAAGTAAAGCAGAATGCGCCTTAAGGCGCATCCTGCTTTACTTTCAACCTGCTTTAAGTAGTCACCTATTTTCAAAACTTGAAACAGGCTATGGGTAAATGGGTTAAACTCTATGAATACAAAGTATTATTGTATACCTTACTATAAATAGTAACAGATTTTGCTTTGGTGAAAATGCAATACGCCCTTGCTGAGCGGGCCAATAACCGGATGCAGTCCAATTACAGGTTATTTGGACTGCATCCGGTTATTGGCCCGGGGGCAACAGAATTTATGAACGTGAAAACGTTAGCAACGTAACGTTCAAAATGACCAACGTTCGTTGAAGATGACGTCATTTGATTTCTTTAACGGCCGCGCTCATGTAAACATTCAAACAATACATATTCGTTGATTTTGAACCAGGTATACAATAAACAAGTCATTAAACGGCCGAGGGCGGGCCGTCGTTGCTTATTGGCACTCGTTAGCCACATTGGCACTCGGGCCTTAAGGCCCTCATGCCATTATGGCTAACTTGTGCCAATAAGCAACGACGGCCCGCCCTCGGTCATTTAATAACTGTATAATATTCTTGTCTGCAACAACTGTCCTCTGCTACTGTTCTAAAAATAGATTTTTAAAGAAAATCTTTGTGTCAAACAGTTTGGATCTTGATGTGGTAATGTGGCATCTCATCTGGATCCAAACTGTTTGCAAAGGTAATCATGATTTCGCCGCTTGCCTGCAAAGAGTTTATAGTCAATCAAGGACATTGTAACACATTCTCTGTTAAGTTCTCACTCATTAACAAAACATGATTACTACATGATAAATATATGCCAAAATCTATGGTAATTGTAATGTAGAAAGCTCCTACAGGAGCTTTCTACATACCATGTCCTATATTAAGCGGCCAATTTGATTTTAGACTGTTAATTTGTCTTCTTTTAGGCAATTGCTGTGCAATGGTAGGAAAACATCTTAATTCTGGGTGCTACTACCAGATTCTGACTTCCTGGATCTCTATTAGTATAGCATTTATAATTATTAATGGTCTTTATGTCTTAATAGTTGTATGAATGAAAAACCCACTTTTATCACATCAAAGAAGAAATCAAAATGACATAAATAGAAAACCATTACAACACACCTTTATCTTATACCACACTTTACATTTAACCCTTTCATCCATAGCAAAAGCACCAATTTTGTTCAGTGCAAGCAACTGCTTAACCCTTTCCCATATAGGAGCGACTTTTAGCACATTTTATTTATTCCTCCGGTGAAAAAAATAGTTCCAATTTGTTCAGTCATGAACATGTACGATAAGAAATATTTTATAATTCCTAGCAGAAGGTAGCTTAAAGCAGGCTGAAAGTAAAGCAGAATGCACCTTAAGGCGCATTCTGCTTTACTTTCAACCTGCTTTAATTGGTTACATGTCTTCAAAACTAGAAACAGGCTATTGGGTAAAGGGTTAAAGCAAAGATGGAAGTGAAACAGAAAGCTCCATTGGAAGATATCTATTTTACTTTCACCTTCCTTTAAGCTGTTAACTGTATTCAGCATCACTCATCAATAAATATGCATTTGAGGTGCTTTTGTATCTGAGTAGGTGGAAGCACTCTAATGTGCTGCTATGGAGGAAAAGGTTACTAGTATGTTGAATGAAAATCCATTACAGTCACATTAAAGAAGAACCATTGAGATCATTTAATGATACAGACTATATTTAGAACTTCATTTAAATAGACCGGAAATTCGGAATCTTATACAATGTTCTTATACAATGCTTTAGGTTATTCAAATTAAATACAGAAGTAAGACTCTTTGATTCAGACAAAAAATGTACACCATGTTTTATGTTATTCCAGGTTAAACAGGGGCAAAAACCTTTGGCATTGTAACCTTAACACAAAACAAAAAGTTGAATCATTTTATTTCTCTGGACTTACCATTGTGTGTTTTACCGACATTGCCAACGACGTTGAGAATGAGTTGGGTATAGAAGTGCTAACACTAGACTGTGGTAGAAGATTAGATATCATTGCTGCTAATAGCACAGAGCCTTGGTTTGGTATCTCACGCTGGGTGGTCATTTCCTCTGTAAAAACAGAAACACAACAAACTTAACAATCTTCCCAAAAGCCATTTTCTAGTTTAGAATGAATGAATGAATGGTATTTTACAGCCCATCGACACAATAAGGTCATACAGAGCTTAGAAGACAGGTGACTACTTAAAGTAGGTTACAAGTAAGTTCTGCTTAACTACTAACATACATTAAGCTAACATTAGGAAAGATAAGTTGGAAATGCCTTGTGTGTTTAAGGTGGGGATTAATTTCCTTGCTGTAGAAATAGTTAGGTGTATAAGGCATATTTATGGAGAAATGGGTTAAAACCTTTCCTTCATAGTAAACTTGGAAAGTTATGGAAGAAAGGGCTGAAAACAGAAAACAAACTATAAGCATAAGGGTTAACTCATTCAACACAATGGGCCTGTTCAAAGTATACTCACAACATTTTCAAACAGTGTACACCCAAATAAGAGGGCTCCAACAAGAGCCCTCTTATTTGGATTTACACCGTTTCCTAATTTAGATCAGTATTTATTAAACAACCCAGAACTCAAAGTAGATTGCTTTCTGCTAAATGTTAACTAAAATGATCCACAAGGGAACCTTATAACCCACAAGAGTTTTTAAAGAGTTAAACACTTAAATGACCTGTACCTTCTATGCAAAACAATTAATTGCCTGGGTAAAATCATTTTTTAAATTAATATATTTCAAGTAGTCAAACTGATCAGAAGCTGAGTTACTCTCCTTCTTATACATCTGGATCCAACCTGTTTGTAGCACTTAAAAGGTTAATATCCTCAGCCAATTTCTGTTTCATATATACTTAAACAGCAACCTGACAAAATTTCTAAGTAAACATAGTGGATTATTAAACCATGGTGTTCATTGGACAATTGACAGATACATGCTATTGATCAAATTACTCCAAGACTCCAGATGAAAGAGTGTAAACAAAATTTCACAGCATTTTATATCTATTGTGACTTTTGTCTCCACCAACCTCTATGTTGTCACTACTCATTAACCCATTACTCCAAATACATGCATTTTTACACCTTTTTTTTTATTCCTCCAAATAAGAAAATAGTTCCATTTTTATACAGTCATGGATATGTATCGTAAGAAATATTTTCTATATTCTAGCAGATGTTAACTTAAAGCAGGCTGAAAGTAAAGCAGAATGTGCCTTAAGGCACATTCTGCTTTACTTTCAACCTGCTTCAAGTAGACACATGTCTTCAAAACTAGAAACAAGCTATGGGGTAATGGGTTAAAATTGTCTCATAGAGACAATTCTAATGAGTAGTGACACCATAAGATTTAGTGGAGACATAACCATTTACTATTTAAAGCACTACCTTTCAGATAAGAGAGTTAACTAAATAGTTTCAACATTATCTACTTTGCGTTTCAATCTAACCCTATTGCGAGACTACTAATTAGAATCATCACAGAGTGACGATTCTATTGAGTAGTCACACCATAGGGTTTTGAGCAGGCATTAAGATTTTAGTGATAAAAATACCCCCCTTATCTGGAGGTGTGTTTATAGCTCTGGAGCCTCACATCATTGCAATATGCCATTGTTCAATGTTTACACAGCACTTTATAAATAATCCAGTAGCATATCGTTTCTCATTACTAAATTATAAGGTAAATATCATTCTCTCTTTTATCTGCTACAACCGATGAGTCAAACTCAACTAACAACTTTACCCATTCCTCCCTAGCCATTCGGGCAATATGGCGATTATGTGACTGCTTTAAACAAGATGAAAGTAAAGGAGAAAGTTTCTTTTGGAGCTTCCTGCTTTACTTTCATTTTCCTTTCACCCTTTACTCCATAACCTATTTCTTGTTTTGAAGACAGGTGAAAACTTAAAGCAACTGCATTCTGCTTTACTTTAAGCCTGCTTTAAGCTGTCATCTGCTAGTTTTTTTCTATTATAAGTGGAGAATCTGTTATTCTTTCCCAATAAACGTGTTTACGCTAAAACTATTATTTGCAGTGCAAACAGTTTGGAGCCAGATCAGACGCCGGGTAACCCGGCGTCTGATCAGGCTCCAAACTGTTTGCCACCAAGATAAACAAGAATTATCAGAATAGTCCAAAAGTTGTTCTTTTCTACGTTTTAGTGCTTTGCGTTTGCGTACGTTTGCGTTTAAATGGGAAAGAATAACAGATTCTCCTTCATGCCTGGATAGAGTGGAACTGTTCCTTCAGTGTAGGCATATATTCAAGGTGTAAAAAGGTGCATTCTGCTTTACTTTCAACCTGCTTCAAGTAGATAGAGTCTGACATCAGTGGTCATCAGTCTTTTAACTCATGGCCTGTTTCTAGTTTTGAAGATAGGTGACCACTTAAAGCAGGTTGGAAGTAAAGCAGAACGCGCATTCTACTTTACTTTCAGCCTGCTTTAAGCTTTCCTCTGCTAGAATATAGAAACTCTTTCTTATGATACACATTCATGACAGTATAAATTGGAGCTATTTTCTTTAGTGAATGAATAAAATAGAGGGGTAAAAAGGCATAATTTATGGGGTAATGGGTTACTAGAAACATGCTATGGCTTAAAGAGATAAAGGAGACACAGGTTGACAGTGTTCATTTTACTCAAGTTCATCATTCTGGAGCTGTGAATAGAGTAAATTGTGAAACAAATGAGAAACAAGAAGTTTTCACTACAAGAAATACTAAATATGTCAGAAGAAGTCTAATAAAGTACTCACGTTCTACGTGTGCAAACGCACAAAATGGTCCCCTTGGGCAGTAGTTGTTCTGCACCATATCATTGCATTTGGTGGACTTGTAAATCTAAGAATATATTGAAAATAGAAAATAAGATTTTAAATCACACTAGTTGTGTAATTGCTGCACTAAATTAGATCAGCTTACACTAATTTTATTAACCCTTAGCCCGCCAAATAAATTGTCGTCTGCTATATTTCTCGTCTGCTCCAAGTTTCAAAGTGCTTCAAAGTTGCTCAAAATTGCTGAAAATGTTGTCCGAGTGTCAAACAGCTTGGATCCGGATGAGACGCCGAGTTACTCGGCGTCTCATCCGGATCCAAGCTGTTTGCATATGGAGCTATAGTCGTGAGTGGCAAACAAACCCTTATAACTCGTAAAATTATTCTAATCAGACTCTTAATATATTAAGTTTTAAAGGCAGTTCACTTGAATTTTAAAATTAACTCTTTTATATTTCTTTGAGAAATGCAAAGGTAGTTCTTAAAGACAAGTGGAAGCTACAGTGGAGGTTATTCTTTCCCGTTTAAACGCAAACGTACGCAAACGCAAAACACTAAAACGTAGAAAAGTACAACTTTTGGACAATTCTGATAATTCATGTTTATCTTGGTGGCAAACAGTTTGGAGCCTGATCAGACGCCGGGTTACCCGGCGTCTGATCTGGCTCCAAACTGTTTGCACTGCAAATAATAGTTTTAGCGTAAACGCGTTTATTGGGAAAGAATAACAGATTCTCCACTGTATCTGTAGAGTGAAATACAGGCGAACTTTGATGTCTCGAACTCGCTTAAGATCAAGATATCCTTATTTCAAAGTTTAAAAATGGCTAAGCCATGTTTAAACTTTGAAATAAGGATATGTTCGACTTAAGTGATTCAACTGTAGAAATCTGGAGAAATTTAAGTTATGGGGAGTTTGAGATATCGAAGTTTGACTGTTATGCAGAACTCTCCTATAGAAGCTTTCCTCATTAGTTTGGTTCTGTCTTACGCAACTATGGTTCTAAATTTACCCTTCCCCTGCTAAAAGCGTATATTGACATAGTTTGAAAACAGGAGCTGACTGATCTGGGTCTACATAGTTTGTATAGGATAAGTGTACTCTTCACAGGTTCACTGTTTTATTAATGATGAGTATACTCATTGTTAGTGTTGAATTTGTCAATAGTTATCAGCACTCATTTTCTAACAATAATCTTAAAATAGTATTAGGATTTTAATGAGACACAGTTACTCTGCATTCTCATCTGGATCCAAACTGTTTGCAACGGTAATCGTAGACCCATAGCCTGCAAAGAGTTTTTTCTACTTGTGAATACACCAAACCTCTTAATCAAGCATTCTCAAAAAGAACAGATGTACAAATGTTAATGAACATTATGACCAGATCACCTAGACCCATTGCTATAGTAACAGTAATGCGAGAACATCCATTCTAATTTCCACCCATATCAAAGTTCATACTGCACTGCAAAACAAATAAACAGATATACCGTCAAACCTGCATTAAGCAACCATTCAACCAATCTTAGATCTCTAGAGCTCAGTTCAGTTCAGTTCTATATTTGCTTTAAAGCCTCTGGCCCATACACAAAAACATTCAGTACATAATATACACAAAGTATAATACAGTGTAATATATATAAGGCAGAAAGCTGCTATAGGAGCTTTTTGCATTATTTTTATAATGCATTAACCCTTTCCCTCATAGAAGCGCCTTTTAGCACACTTAATTCATTCATCCACTGAAGAAAATAGTTCTAATTTATACAGTCATGAATAGGAATCATGAGAACTATTGTTTTATATCCTAGCAGATGAAAGCTTAAAGCAGGATAAAAGTAAAGCAGAATGCACCTTAACCCATTGCCCGATAGCCTGTTTTTAGTTTAGAAAATAGGCGACTACTTAAAGCAGGTTGAAAGTAAAGCAGAATGCACCATATGGCGCATTCTGCTTTACTTTCAGCCTGCTTTAAGCTATTACCTGATAGAACGAGGAAATGATTAAATATGACACATATTCATTACCGTTTCTATTGGAACTATTTTCTTCAGCTGATGAATAAAATGAATGTGCTAAAAGTCGCTTCTATAAGGGAAAGGGTTAAGGTGCATTCTGCTTTACTTTCAACCTGCTTTAAGTGGTCACCTTTTTTCCAAACTAGAAACAGGCTACTGGGTAAAGGGATAAGCAATCACATGCATTTAACATAGGCAAGGCAAAAATTCAGTCTATCAAGTGCCTCTAGAGATTGTCATTGTTTTAAATTCAGTTTGTTTTTAAAATGGGTGTTCAAAACATAAGTCTATCAAGTGTCTTTAGAGATTGCCATTGTTTTAAATTCAGTTTGTTTTAAAATGGTGTTCTAACCTCTGGGTGGAACTGCTGTTCTGTTCTGGTATGGCAATACCCACAATTGTCATTGTTTTCACACTGGGCGGGATCACCCCAGTCATCCCCATGCTTCACATTAGGGCATGGTGTAGATCTGCAAATACCAAAAGCAATTGATTAACCCATTACCCACTAGCAGGGCTTTTTTTTAACCAATAAGGGAAGATACCCGCTACCCACAGAAGGGGAAAAATGTGTCGTTTTGGGTCAATTAGGGGAAAATTTAAAGAAATTATTAACCATATAATTTCTTTTATTTGTTCTTTAATGAACGCTTAAAGCAACAGCAGTTACAAATATGATTGTTATTGAATTCTCTAAAGCTCCATGTCCCTGTTCTTTGATGCTTTGAAGCATTCAAGTATAGCTTCAAAGTCCTCATCAGTGAGGCTTTTGGAATTAGATTTGATTCTCATCAAAGCATCCAATGTTCTTTGAGACAGGGATCTAGCATCTGTGCATGTGTTGTTAATGAGAGAAAAGTTTGGTTTTTTAACTTGATGTAACATCATCATGGTCTATAATTTGGTCCATTTGAGTTTCAATTTGATGGGTATTTGTGTGTAGGAGTTGATATAGAGGCTCTGGTGTGTGCTGCAATATCCAAACAATACATGCATGATGATGAGACTCATGTATGACACTTAAAACAGTACAGACACTAAACAGTTGACACTTCATGATGGTGAAGGGCACTAAAAAAAATTTGGAGGTGAAAATTTTTTTAGAGGGGGAAAAAATCGGGAGGGGAAGACGCCATTTAACGGCGGCTGTTATATAAGGAAAAAAAGCCCTGACTAAATATGCCTCTTATTTATTCCACCACTGAAGAAATTAATTCTCCTTTATAACATCACAAATATGTATCATAAGAAACTTTTCCTTAATACTAGTAGAAGATAGCTTAAAGTAGGTTGAAAGTAAAGCAGAATGCGCCTTAAGGCGCATTCTGCTTTACTTCCAACCTGCTTTAAGTGGTTACCTATCTTCAAAACTAGTAAAAGGCCAATGGGTAATGGGTTAAACAAGATAGTTCAAGTAACCATATACAGGGGTGTAAAATTTTCAGAATTGTTACTCGCCCTGCTAGGTGATATTGACATTTTGCTCATTAGTTTCTGTTGTAAATTATCAGAAAATCTGCTCGCCCTGATAAAATGTTACTCGCCATGGCGAGCGGGCCAGTAGAAATTTACACCCCTGGCCATAACCATCATGAGGTTCATATGCAGGGATATGGATTCAGTGGGTAACTAAAATACATAAAATTGGCAGAAAATGCATTTCAAGGAATATGGTGGCCAGAAGAATCTATCATTTTTGTTTCAAATTCATCCAATAATAATACCTTTTTTAAGCACATTGTTCTTTACATTTAATCTGCTTTAAGTGGTCACCTGTGTTCAATACTATAAATAAGGCAATGTGACAAAGAGTTATCAAGACTGATGATGATATTGATGAATAGTTTAACACTTTAGTCCACAGATACAGGAAGGGAGCAATCTGAAAAATTTCTAACATTTTCTCACTTATACAGCACCAAATCTTAAGGTGTTACTACTTATTAGAATCGTCTCTTTGAGACGATTCTAATGAGTAGTGACAACATAGGGTTTAAGGCAGAAATAAAGATTTTAGTTTTTGAAAAACTCCCCTTATCTAGGGGCCCTGACAGATATGCATTTTAATGAATTGAATCCACAGAAGGAAAGTCATGAATATTTATCACAGATGACACCGATCAATGGTAGTCATTGATTTTTGACTACTTACCTGTATTTATGTATTTTTGGACTTCTTCTCCTGTCCCTGGCATTGTGAAATTGTGGACATGCGTAACCTTGGCGACATAACCTCGGAGGCTTTTTACAACCTTCTGTTTTGTAATTTGCTAATACAAAATTCGTATCTGCAAAACAGTACGAAACAATTATTGTTATTGGAACGAAACGAGTCAACGAAAATTGCATACAGTGGAGAATCTGTTATTCTTTCCCGTTTAAACGCAAACGCAACGCACTAAAACGTAGAAAAGAACAACTTTTGGACAATTCTGATAATTCTTGTTTATCTTGGTGGCAAACAGTTTGGAGCCTGATCAGATGCCGGGTTACCCGGCGTCTGATCTGGCTCCAAACTGTTTGCACTGCAAATAATAGTTTTAGCGTAAGCGCGTTTATTGGGAAAGAATAACAGATTCTCCACTGTACCTCTGCCAGTAGCAAATCTTCTTTCTGACCGTTTACAAAACAATTAGCTTAGAAACAAGACAGTATAATACAGAAGAACTCTTATATAAGGAACTTAAAAAGAAGGCTTGATATAGTCTCTTTAAGTCAGATGACTGCTTAAAGCAAAATGAGAGTAAAGCAGAATGCTCCTCTAGGAGTGTTCTGATTTACTTTCATTTTGCTTTAAACTGCCACCTGTTTTCAACACCAGCAAGGATTCTTTTTTTTTCAGTGAATATGATAACAGGGAATTACAATTCATAAAGGAAAAAAAATACTGGAAAAACTGGTATGAATCATAATTTGTGTAATAAAATATGGCTAACAATAAGTCCTCCCCCAGATAATTAACTCCTTGCATGTTGGGTATGATTTCCTTCGTCTGCAACAATTGTTGTCTACTGTTCTTAATAGAATTTTTGAAATTTCTTTTAGAAACGAGGTAGACTCGGAGTGTGTAAACAGTTTAGATCCTGATAAGAGGCTGTGTTACACGGTGTCTCATCTGGATCCAAATTGTTTGAACAGATATCACGATTCCTCTGCTAGAGTGCAAAGAGTTTAAAGGTATTAAATAATGAGTTTTACCCTTTCACTGCCATCAAAGAATTTGCTGTAATTTCATCCTCTGCAGGAGAAATCAGCTAATTTTTCAATACCCTTTAGCACAAACATAGATCTACAATGGGAGTGGCAAACAGTTCAAAGTTACATGGATGCCAGATCAGGATCCAGGGCTTCAGGTAAGAGGGAGTATTCTGAACAAATCCAACCAATTCTCACTTATACAGCACTACAACCTATGGTTTTACTACTCATTAGAATCGTCTCTTCGAGACGATTCTAATGAGTAGTGACACCATAGGGTTTAAAGCAGAAATAAAGGTTTTAGTTTTTTGTAATACTCCCCTTATCTTGAGCCCTGAGGAGCTAAACAGCTATCAGCTGCAACTCTAGTTTCACCTAGCAGAATAAGGTTAACCATTTCTATGATGGAAACAAGCAGATATTTATTTTTGCAAATAGTGTATGCACTGATCAGAGGGCTCCTACAGTTTGTACTGTTTAATTTTTATTGGTCATTTTTCAATAACGGAAGTCTTTATGAAAAATTCAGCATAAAAAGTTTTGAAGTAATTTGATACAAACATTAAACAGAAATGTTCTTTGAGTCTTTTGCTTATGATGTTTTATTAATCAACATAAATTGGTTTGCTCAATTAAATGGTGACTATTAACTTACTTCCAGTGGCAGTAATTTCTAACAGAACATGCTTAACCCTTTCCCTGATAGAAGCGCCTTTTAGCGCATTTAATATATCCTTCCACTGAAGTAAATAGATCCAATTTATACAGTCAAAAACATGTACCAAAAGAAATATTTTTTTATTTTCAAGCAGATGTAGCTTAAAACAGGCTGAAAGTAAAGCAGAATGCGCCATTAGGCGCATTCTGCTTTAATTTCAACCTGCTTTAAGTACCCACCTGTTTTCAAAACTAGAAACGGACTATGAGTTAAATTTTAGGGTTAAGAACTTATTCACAATCAGGCAGTTGACTCCCTAACTCTTTACTCCATAGCCTGTTTCTAGTGTTGAAGACCTATAGGAGCCCTCTGATCAGGGTCCTCACTGTTGGCTAATTTAACCCTTAGCCCGCCAAATAAATTGTCGTCTGCTATATTTCTCGTCTGCTTCAAGTTTCAAAGTGCTTCAAAGTTGCTCAAAATTGCTGAAAATGTTGTCCGAGTGTCAAACAGCTTGGATCCGGATGAGACGCCGAGTTACTCGGCGTCTCATCCAGATCCAAGCTGTTTGCATATGGAGCTATAATCTTGAGTGGCAGGCTAAGGGTTAATGTAATATTTCCAGGCTCTAAATGAGAGGGGTAAATTGAACAAATCCAGAATTCTCTCACTCATTTCAGCATCAAATCCTATGGTGTGACAACTCATTAATAAGTGACATCACAGGGCTTAATTCCGAAATAAATATTTTAGTTTTTGAAATACTCCCTTATCTGGAGCCCTGTAAATAAGAACATATGTCGACTGGAAACAATTTGGAGCCTAATCAATTGTCAAGTAACTTGAAATCTGATAAGGTTCCAATATGTTTGCCACAAGGATTTAAACAAATCTTCAATATATCAATGTATGTAATTACACTTGTGACACAGATACCAGTTTAATATGTTAATTAGTGAAATTCCCCCTGTCAAATTTTCTAAACAGCTGACTCGTGTTCTTCATGTATTTGACAATGAGATAGCCAATGATTAATCAGCTGTTAATTAAGTGGCTGATAACAGGGCTCCAGATAAGAGGGAGTAAAATGAACAAATCCAACATTTTCTCACTCATTTCAGCACCAAATCGGATGGTGTTACTATTCATTAGAAATGTCTCGAAGAGATGATTTTAATGAGTAGTAACACCATAGGGTTTGATACAGATCATTCAAAAAATTTAGTTCTTGAAATACTCCCCTTATCTGGAGCCCTGTGATAATAACTATGCACACTCTCTCACTTGTGTTCAGTAACTTACATTCAGAACCCACTTTTTCAAAGAAGAATTAGGCTCTATTAAGATGGGTATGGGACTGTTAAATGCAGGATAGAAGTAAAGCAATAGGTTCCTATAGGAACCTTCTGCTTTACTTTTTCCCTGCATTAAGTTACCTCCTGCATTAAAGACGATCTTTTGCAATACTTTGAATGGCTGGTTGACATCAGTTTGGCAGTACACTCTCTCTCTGAAATGTCAGAGAGTTCAGGGGGAAGTTAAGTGCTATATGCAAGCAGTTTGTATTCTAATCAATCTGTATCACCACATTAGGGTAGAATAATGTGTTACAGTGGAGAATCTGTTATTCTTTCCCAATAAACGCGTTTACGCTAAAACTATTATTTGCAGTGCAAACAGTTTGGAGCCAGATCAGACGCTGGGTAACGCGGCGTCTGATCAGGCTCCAAACTGTTTGCCACCAAGATAAACATGAATTATAAGAATTGTCCAAAAGTTGTTCTTTTCTACTTTTTAGTGCTTTGCGTTTGCGTACGTTTGCGTTTAAACGGGAAAGAATAACAGATTCTCCACTGTACATATGCATACCTCAATAACATTTATTACCATAGCAACAAGTGCAAATGCTGCATGATAAAGAATAGAATTGTACAATTTCTACATTTACATAGTGACTGCTTAACCCTTTACTCTATGGTCGTTTTTTTGGTTTGAAGACAGTTGACCATTCAAGCAGGTTAAAAGTAAAGCAGAATGTGCCTAAAGGCACATTCTGCTTTACTTTCAGCCCTACTTGAAACTACCATCTGATAGGATATAGACAATGTTTAACATAAGACAAACAGTGCAGGAGTCCTCTGATCAGGATCTACACTGTTTGACTTTGACTAAGACTATTCTTGATTCCTACTCTGTAGAAACCCCTGTATGACAGTCATCATCACTTACCATTCCACCTGGGATCTTCCAATAGTGTTCGATCCTTCTCTAGACTGCCACTGCTGGGTGTTCCTGGGCTACTGGAGATATCAGAGGAGCCCTGCTCCATTGTCTGCAGCTCCCGCACATCATACACAGGGGGCCGTAAATCCAGGGGCCCGTGTGCAAAGGCACAATGTGGTCCATTTTTAACACAATGACCTTTAGCGTCTGTTTCATAAACACATGTGCCTGTTTTGTAGTATCGTAAGTGATATCGCCTCTCTGTGTCACCTGCAGTTCTGTGTAGAAGGGGGCAACTGAAACAATAGATAAAGAAAATAATTATTGGGTATGGTGTAAGTTACTGGGCACCATGGGATACGAGAGTATAAACTGACCCTTTCCAACATTTTCTCCCTTAAGTCTACACAAAAAAGATGGGTTCCTCGGAACGCATTTGTCACCTGCCAGCAACTATCAGTCGAAGTTAAAATGACAAACTTCGTTATAGCAGAAATAATCTACCGCAAAAGAAAAGGTGGAAAAGGGGAATAACTCTCATGGTATTGATGCAAGGGAAATGAACCATGTGCAAGACACTTCCACTCATCAAATTAAATATTTAAGTAAATATTATTTTATCTGGAAAGCATATATGAAGTAGTCACTTGTCTTTAAAACTAGAACAAGACTATAAGGTAAAAAGGTTAACCCTTAGTCTACACAAAAAAGATGGGTTCCTCGGAACGCATTTGTCACCTGCCAGCAACTATCAGTCGAAGTTAAATGACAAACTTCGTTATAGAAGAAATAATTTACCGCAAAAGAAAAGGTGGAAAAGGGGAATAACTCTCATGGTATTGATGCAAGGGAAATGAACCATGTGCAAGACACTTCCACTCATCAAATTAAATATTTAAGTAAATATTATTTTATCTGGAAAGCATATATGAAGTAGTCACTTGTCTTTAAAACTAGAACAAGACTATAAGGTAAAAAGGTTAACCCTTAGCCCGCCAAATAAATTGTAGTCTGCTATATTTCTCGTCTGCTTCAAGTTTCAAAGTGCTTCAAAGTTTCTCAAAATTGCTGAAAATGTTGTCCGATTGTCAAACAGCTTGGATCCGGATGAGACGCCGAGTTACTCGGCGTCTCATCTGGATCCAAGCTGTTTGCATAATTATGGAGCTATAGTCGTGAGTGGCAGGCTAAGGGTTAGAGCAAGACAAAAGTAATGTAAAGCTCCAATAGAAACTTTCTGCATTACTTTAATCCTGCAATTAGCAGTCATCTGTCTTTACAGATTGACACAATTCTTCAATCGGCACCATATGAACATTTCCTGCGTGGCGATGCCGTAAAACTCAACTCGATCAATCAACAATTCTTCAATGATTGATTGTGTGACATAGGCTTGTTTGTACACTTCAAGTTTTGTACATAAATTAGGGACTGTGATGAGTCACTGACCTTGTTTCACCTATATTACACTCGTATCATAAGTCAATTCAAGGAAAGAATGCCGGGATTCCAAATATTGACAGCTCAGACCAAGATAAGACACAAACATAGCTTTTGACACTGGTGGTGGGTAACAATGCTTAGTTTATATCTCCAGCTTTAACCCATTACCTCATAGCACGTTTTTAGTTTTGAAGAGGGCTGACCACTTAAAGCAGGTTGAAAGTAAAGCAGAATGTGCCTTAAGGCACATCCTGCTTACTTTCAGCCTGCTTTAAGCTACCAGTTGTTAGAATATAGAAACTTCTTCTAATGAAACTGAGTAATAATACACATTCAATCATAACTGTATAAATTGAAACTATTTTCTTCAGTGGAGGAATTGTTTACAGGCGTAAAAAGGCGTATTTATGGGGGAATGGGTTAACCCCTTCCTTCAGAGCTTCTTGAATGTACATTGTTTAAGACATGTGGCTGCATAACTCTTTGCATGCTGGGTAATTCTTGTGTCTGCAACAATAATTGTAGTCTTAAATAGTTTTTCAAAAGTTTTTTTTAAAACAGGGTCAGTGACAAATGGTTTGGAAACTGATGAGATGCCGCATTTATACGGTGTCTCATCAGCATTCAAACTACAGCGTTCCCTCTCTACAACGACAACCAATGGGAGACACTGATTGTTTGCGTTGTACGGAGGGAGTCGTTATAGAGAGGGAACATTGGTTTACATTTACAAACAGCTTGAATCCAGATCAGACGCCGCGTTACGCGGTGTCTGATCTGGATTCAAGCTGTTTGTCACTCATCATCAAGTATATTTCTGTCAAAATGTCGAATATGTAATTTTGAGAAAAACAGCAGATGACAACTTTAAGCAGACGCTATTACAGCAGTAAAAGCGTTAGACATAATTGTCCTGTTAGGGAACTGCGACAAACGTCGTTGTAAGGAGGGAATCGTTGTTGGGAGGGTCGTTGTAGAGAGGGAACACTGTATTTGTAAATTCACTGCTAGCATGTCAAGAGTTAAACCAGGCTAAGTATGAAAGCAGAAAACTTCTAATAAAGCTTTCTGCTTTACTTTTTAGTCAGTTTATGCAGATATTTCATAGGATGAAGGAAATATTAAGATTGAAATGAAGAAATGGTCAACGTATTACGTATATGACACTGTGCTATACAAGTTTTGTTAAAGTTATCTGTACTGAACAAACAAATTAACTGCTTTCACCATAATTATGTCTTTAATTCATCTCTTCTCTTTAGAAAATAGTTAAACCTTATAGTCACGACTATGCACCATAAATACTTCCTATATCCAATAGTAATGAGTCACTAGCAAACTGATAGTATCTGAACTCTTATATTGTGTCGATGGGCCGTAAAACACCATTCATTCATTCATTCTGAACTCTTATAAAATGGACCCATCAGTTTACTGATAAATTAATAATTTCGTATTGATTGATTTTATCCTAAAATATTACAAAGTATGAAAAACAGTGTATTAAGTCTACCTTGTTTGCAAAGGATAGATATGTCTGGTTCGAGCACTTTAAGGGTTAATGCATGTCAATACAAGGTTTCGGTACTATAATTAGCTCCAGTTTTTGTAAAGGTAAACCAGTCCTAATTTATTACAGAAACACAACTGTATGTATTTCATTTGGAGGGGTTTATTTCCTATAAATGACTACTCAACACTGACTTTGAAAGGTTTGTAGCTGTACCCAATATATATATTTATAACCTTTTACCTCATAAATACACCTTTTTACGCCTTTAATTTATTCCTACACTGAAGAAAATAAATAAGATCAATTTTATAGTCATAAATATGTATCATAAGAAATATTTTCTTTCTTCTGGAAGATGGTAGCTTAAGACGCATTCTGCTTTACTTTCAACCTGCTTTAATATCTTCAATACTAGAAACAGACTTTGGGGTAATGGGTTAAGTATTGAGAGCCCTCTGGTCTGAGTTTTCACTGTTTGTAAAGGATATACAGGGCTCCAGATAAGAGGTAGTTATTTCAACAAATCAAACATTTTCTCACTCATTTCAGTACCAAATCCTATGGTGTTACTACTCATTAGAATCGTCTCTTCGAGACGATTCTAATGAGTAGTGACACCATAAGGTTTAATTCAGAAATAAAGATTTTAGTTTTGAAAAACTACCCTTATCTGGAGCTCTGAATTATATATATACTCTGTCCCAACACAGTAAACGGCAACCGTGTTAACTGATACAACAACTAGTGCAGACATTGACTGTCTGTCTGTTTGTAAACAGTGCAGACTCTCATCAGAGGGCTCCAAATCTTTGTCTTAACTGTATGTCTTTGTCCTACAATCTGAATCATGGTTGTGAACCAGATTAAATGCAAACTGTTGACAGGGTCAGAAATATGTGACTTATTAATCCAATTTTAAAGATGATGAGATGGCAATTTTAAAGCAGATAATGTTGGGCATAAGTTAATTTCATAATTAACCAATTATTTCATAAGAATTGCACTACTTCATTTCTCCAAAGAAGAAAGTAATTCAACTTCATAGTCATGTATTACACCATCAGAAATATTTTCTGTATCCTGGCAGATAATAGCTTATTGTAAAGCTGGATGAACCTGAAGGCACATTCTGCATTACTTTCAGCCTGCTTTAAGTGGTCACCTGTTTTCAAAACTAGACAAAGGCTATGGGGTAAAGGGTTAAGTAAGACTATAAGAGCCACTTGTTGTTTTGGTTTTTTTACTTTTAAAAGTTAAACCTCTTCTTCATGGCAGGCCACTCAAGAGTCGAAACCGGATGAGATTACAGTGTTGAAAAAATGTACTAGCTTAGTGCAGGACAAAATGTAATGCAGAATACAGACAGTAACTTCTTTAGCTATTAACAGATCATATAAAGGGTTAGTTATAGTTGCCAACTGTTTTATCTATAGCACTAAAAAAGGTTATAAATTTTACAGTATGGATTTTTCTAAGTCAAGTGTTACACAAGTTACACAACAGCTGCCATTCAAAAGAAGAACCACTAAAGATTTGTTTAACCCATTACTAAAAAAATACACATTTTAACAGCTTTAATTTATTCCTACACTGAAGAAAGCAGTTCAATTTATAAAGTCATAAACATGTATCATAAGAAATATTTTCTATATCCTTGCAGATGGTACATTGTAGCTTAAAGCAGGCTGAAAGTAAAGCAGAATGTGCCTTTAGGCACATTCTGCTTTACTTTCAACCTGCTTTAAGTGGTCACAAGTCTTCAAAACTAGAAATAGGTTATGGGGTAAATGGGTTGACAGGTATAAGCTCTGCTAGTAGAATATCTCGACACTTTATGAACACAGTGTAGACCAAGATCCTGAAGGAGCTGTCTGATCAAGGCCTGCACTATTTTCTTATAGAAATTGAATCTATCTTACACCAGTCTGTACTCTTTTCTAGGGAAATGTTTCCTTATTTTATTAGCCAATGTTACGTTACTAGGTAATAAATCAGATGATAGATCTTCATAACAAACTCAGTTACTACTCAAACTCTATATAAATATTCAGCTGGAGAATGGTTAACAAATCTACACCTAGTGGATTCTTCCATGTTTTATATTGGATAAGTCCATTTTATCAAAGGGGTGCCTGGTCAAAATTTTCATTTCCATTGTGTTTTATATTGAAATTCGTATCAGCAAATAGTGTAGACTAATCAGACGCCGCATAATGCGGTGTCTGATCAGAGTCTACACTGTTTGTCTATGTCCCATATATGGGATCGTAGGCACATATGGGTTAATGCATAGGGGTCCGAATTTGACTTCCGACACACACACACACCATATAGATCTAAGCACAAAAAAACAACAAAAAAAACATCCTACAGTATAGACCTGTCTATCATCAATAATAATATTTTATTTTTTTTTATTGATGATAGAGAGGTCTATACTGTAGGATGTAAAAAAATAATTATTTTTTTTGCTTAGATCTATATGGTGTGTGTGTGTGTCGGAAGTCAAATTCGGACCCCTATGGTTTAATGCATGAAATAAATAATGCAGAAAGCTTCTGTACTAAAAGCTTGTTTGTATTTTTTCATTCTGTATTAATCATTTGTGTCTATAAAGGTATTCAAACTGTGACCATGTGCCCTGCTTTCAGATAATAGAGTAAACTCAAAACAAACATTTTCAAATATATTTCTTCACGAAGCCCCATGTCGTAACTAGAATAACAAGTCATTATGTCGTCAGCTTCTATAACCATGTTTGCAATATTTTTAAATTTTAGATTAACTGTCTATACAACTGATTTTTTTTTTACATAAGAACTAAATTAAAGTTCTGATCCTGAGTAGACACCCAGTTATTCACCATCTGATCTAGATGTATTTGAAAATACTAGGACTATAGTCACACAGAGTGGAATAAATGTTTTTGCACAGTAAGGTACCTTTATGTAATTATCTACCACTGGAATAATAGGAACATAAACTAGTTGATTGCCTGTCATTTCTCAATATTCTTGCTACTGAAGTGGCTATTGCTTTTAACGGTGACAGCTTTATTGACTGTAGCCCAGCTCCATGGACTTTGGGAGGATGGCACATAATGCTGTACAGTTAAACCTGTGATAAGCAGCCACTAAATGATAATGCCTCAGGATCTACACAGAATTAAGATGAATTATTGCTTAATGCAGGACACAAGTAATGCAGAAAGCTCCCAAAGGGAGCTTTCTGCATTACTTGTGCCCTGCACTAAACAACTGAATTTATGTAAGCTTGCAGATTCATGATTTATTAAGGGGCAGCTTAGCTCAGGTTTTACTGTAATCAAGTCCCGATTCTTACAATTTTTGAGCAACAATTTGTTTCTTATTCTCATTAAGGCAATGTCTGGGGATCTACAAATATAAATTATTGTTTCATGCAGGGCACAAGTAATGCTGAAAGCTCCTTTTGGCAGCATTCTGCATTACTTTTGTTCTGCACTATACAACTGAATTTATGTAAGCTTGCCGATTCATGATACTTTAAGTGGCAGTTTAGCTAAGCTTTTACTGTAATCAAGTCCAGATTCTTACAACAGTTTTTGAGCAACAGTTTCATAATTATTCTCATTTGATATTGCTTAACCCCTTACCCCTTAAATGTCTTTTGACGCCTTTAATTTATTTCTCAATTGAAGAAATAGTTCTGATTTGAAAAGCATAGTGAAAGTAAAGCAGAATGCGCCTTAAGGCGTATTCTGCTTTACTTTCAACCTGCTTTAAGCAATAACTTGTCTTCAAAAGTAGAGACAGGCTATGGGGTAATGGCTTAACTCTCTGCACACTAGTGGCAAAACCATGATTACCGTTGCAAACAATTTTGATCTAAACTAGTCTACACTGTCTGGGAAGGATACATGTATATCCAGTGTCAGCACTCATTGGGTGAATGAGTTTCAAAGACATGTCTAAAGTCAACAGAAGTACACATCCTAGTGAGTCAGTACAATAAATATTTGTCTCATTAGTGGTGTATTGAAACACAGAAAAACAAATAAATGTGGGTATTTCGTAACACAGAACCTATTCATGCATGAATTACTGAATTATGTTCAATGGCTATTTGTCATGCACCTATTGTGAAGTGAAGGTTGACTTCCTTCTTGCAAATGGCCTGCTGCACAGTAAAATGCCCAATTGAGTTAGCATCAATGTCAAAAATTAGAGTTGCTTATTTCTAATATGTTTCTGCAGATTATTGTAGCATCATATGTCCTCTACATTGGACAACACTCAGATATATAAGTTTATTTCGGGTTTTCTAGAAATTCAATGTTTTGTTCGGCTTTTAGGCAGTGTGATGGACATTACATAAACATGTTCATCATGCTTTAATGAGCTAATGCCTTTAAAACATAACATTGTTTTGTCATTTAATCATTTTGTAGGCCTAGTCCTTTAAGCACAACTCAATATAAGTGGTGTATTGTGATATTTGAGAAAAATATTTCATCAACATTCTCAATTATTCTAGAATTTCGAAGAAATATTTTGTGTCAAATAATCTATACATGAGATTATTTGATTTTTCTTTCAAATTCCTTCTTTCTGTGAGTCAGACATATATGATAGATAAATGAATAATATATAAAACTGAATTTTATTCATTATATCCTTATACTAAGCCATACAAGCAAGTACATTTCAGTTGTGACGGACATTACATAAACATTGCTGTTATTGAATAACACATGAATATGAAGGAAAACTACCTAAAAAGCTATATTTTCTAAATTAAATGCATGTCCTTGTTTAACTGATCTGGTTTATAATATCATTTGCATATATTGTACATAAAAACAATATACTCTGAGGTATTAAATTGTCTTAAATGCAAAAGAAATTGTTGTTGAAATTAATTTACACTTATAATCTTTAATCTTAGTACACTGACTCATTCTTTAAACTTTAGTAGAAACTTCCTCTATTAGAAACCCCCTCTGTGGAAAGGGGACCCAGGGTATGTTATGCAATCACCATCATAAATCAATTAATCCCTTTATCTGGCCAATTAAAGGTGTCAGCCTGAGGCATTGTTTATTGAAAATCTCCTTTGTGGGGACCTGGGTTAGGACAGGAAGTCAGACTCCCCAGGGTGCCAGATTATGCTATCTTCATCATAAGGCACGGATCAAAGTTATTCATTTAAATGAGATAGGCATAAAGATCAGTAAATTTGTCAATCTGGAAACAGTCATGACTTAGTAGATCCAGTGCTAAATATGTACATGAAGGTCTATTTACAATAAAACCATTTCATCCAACTATAAAATTTTCATGATAAGTGGTTGATACATCAGACAGAATCTGACTGGTCGATGCTTAGTGCAGTGCAAAGTAATGCAGCAAGCTCCTGTTGGAGCTTTCCTTGTCACTTTCATACTGCATTAAGCTGCCACCTGCTTTAAAAGGAGTAATGTGCTTTTTGTGAATGCTCAGATGAAAAAATTTATGATGTTTGCGAAAGCATTTACTCAGGGGGCTTGAGCCTTGATGTTCCTGTAATGCCCCCCCCCCCCCCCCCCCCCACCCACCCTTCTATCGAATAATAGACCTTTTTTGTCAAAAAGGCCACAGTCAGTTAGGGTTTGTTAATAATTTTACATGTGATTTTATGTTTGTGAGATTCTATTTATCTTCAAGACTATTTTTTCTGACCAGAATGATGTTATCACTGGATTTTGCATATCTTCAGAAACGTCCATGTAAATTATGAAAAAATCTTCAAAGTTACTTAAAATGAGAAAAAACTACGAAAAGGTGTTTATGGACTGCAATGTACATAAATTGCTTTGAAAGACTACAAAAACCAACAGAAAAATAAAAAACTATTTAGGAAAATAAAAGATTTTAATATATGTCTATTGCGTAATGTCCGTCCCCTTTATAGTGTAATGTCCGTCCCCTGTTATATGTGACTATAAAAAATTATCATGAGTGTCTTAGATTAGAACAAAACATATGATTTCAATAAACCTGCAAGAGTTGGCATTTTAAATCAACTTTAGTTGCAGTTTCAGTGATTTCCAACTAGTTTTATATCATATACAACGAAAATGATTGAACACTTTTTGCCAACTCTGAGTTTCGAAATTCTTCAACAACGTTACAACAACAACAAAAAAGTTTATCACTGGTAATAAGCTTGGGTTTACTTTAAAGATAACTGTTTGTAGTGTATGTATGAAAAGACATATAAGTAAATAGACATTCTATCTTGTTATAAACTATTATTTATAAACATGTAATGCATAAGTTGTAATGTCCGCCCCCTGCTAGGCCTATCAATGAAAATTTGTTAAAAAAATATTTTTTTTACAAAAAAGTAGTTTTAAAGTGTTTTTTTTATCTTTTTACTTACTGAACATGATTCTATACCCATGTATGCTTCCAAAAAGCCATAAATTAAACAAATATAAGAAACTTCATTTTTTTCACCTAGATGCAAACTGAATTTGCCCATTTACTGTGCACAAGGCACCAGAGTGATAATATATAATATTTTGACTCTTTTTTTTATTTTTGATATATTTTACAATAATTCTTGTTAGAGGAATGCTAAATAGTGTGTACAGTAACACAAATGTAATTAGATAGCATTTTATTCAATGCACAAAATGTGACAAATTTTAGGGTGTGACGGACATTACATAAACATTACATTTTCGCTCATTTAAAGAAAAGTACTGCATTGTTGCTTTTGATACTTTGCTGTTTTAATATGATAGGTATACACATTCAGAATGTAAAGTCATAAATAATTTGATACATCCTTTCTAACTTTTACAGGGTGTGACGGACATTACGGAATTTCGACACAGACAAAAAATCAAAATTTCAATTTATCATAAAATTATCAAAAACTTGTATATCTTTCTAAATAGAAGTAATTTACTAAGTACTATAATATTGAGTGTGTTTAAAGCTTAAAAGCATTTTCTATGACACTATTATCTAAATATAATGATCATTGTCAAGCACAAAGGGTATGTCAAAATTCTGACCATTACATAGGGTGCTTTCTACATATTCGATAAAAACCATAATGAAAAATTGAATTCAACCTTATGTATCATACATCAATTTAAAGGAAACAGAATTCTCTGTAAGTACAAATCCAAATAATAAAGGTATTGTTTCATATAATCAATAGGGACATGTTTAAAAAACATGAAAAATGTGATGCTAATGCATTACAGGTAAAAAATGTCATTTTTTGACCAATTAATTTGACCAAAAAATTTTTTGGGGAAAATTATCAATAGAATTTCATATATAACCACTTGCAATATGTCATATCTATCAGGAAAACATAACTTTGTGTAATTATATGCATGTTAAAAGAGAATATGACCTAAAACATACATATTTTGTGAAATGGGCACTTTACTGTGCAGCAGGCCAAATGTATGTCTTTGTGCGTTACTTTGAAAAAATTTAGCTGATAAGGGATATATCACAGCAAACAGTGTTGACCCTGATGAGACGCTTTTCCCCCCCCCCCCCCATCCCCCCCCCCCCCCCCCTTTTCACACACTTGACTATTTGCTCTCTTTTTTTGTAGTTATGGAAATTCTACAGTTCTAGACCGTGTTTCCAGTCATTTCCTTAAAGCTATAAAATATTGCAATAAGAATTGACAGTCCAGGGGCCCATTTTACTAAACTACTTGCGCAAAATTTTTGCATAAGTCAAACTTTTAAATTTAATTTATATTTTTTATTCTCACTTGCTAAAAAGAGCAAATAGCCAGATCAGAGGACGCGCTTTTAGCGCGTCCTCTGATCTGGCTAGTTGCTGTTTGCAAACGTTTATGATCGAAAAATAAGAGTAAACTAAAATTTGCGTAAGTAGTTTAGTAACAAGAGCCCCATGGGGCATATTCGCTCACCTGAGAATAATTGGGGAAAATGGAGATATTGATTTATGTCCAGGACTGACCTAGATATGCAACAGACCGGAACAATTTGAACAAAATATGTAAAGTATATTTAAAAGTGTCACCATACAGAATATAAAAGCTCTGGCCATATTAGTTTCAGAGAAGAAGATGTTTGAAAATTTCACTATATAACTCTATGTAAAACAGTGACCCCCGGGGCGGGGCCAATTTTGACCCTAGGGGCATAATTTGAGCAAACTTGATAGAGAACCCTTAGGCGATTCTATGTGCCAAATATCTAAGGTTTGGCCCTTGTAGTTTCAGACAAGAAGATTTTTTAAGTTTTCATTGAAAAAATCTATTTTTAGCTCCTGTGACCTAGTTATGCAACCGACCACAACCATTTGAACAATTTTGTAAAGGACATCTAGAAGTGTCTCCATGCCAAATATCAAAGCTCTGGCCACATTGGTTTCAGAGAAGAAGACGTTTGAAAATTTCACTATATAACTATGTAAAACTGTGACCCCTGGGGCATAATTTGAACAAACTTGATAGAGGACCTGTAGATGATGCTATGTGCCAAATATCTAAGCTCTGGCCCTTGCAGTTTTTGACAAGAAGATTTTTTAAGATTTCCTTATTTTTTCAATTTGGTTGGCAACCAGAGTTCTGCATTGTTTTTAATTCTTTGAACAAATTTGAAAGAGCTTGACCCAAGGAACATTTCTGTAAAGTTTGGTAGAATTCTGTCAAGGGGTATAGGAGGAGATGTCATTTGAAGCAATTGTTAACGACGACGCACATACGCACGACGGACGACGCACGCCGGACACAGGGCCATCCCAATAGCTCACCTTGAGCCTTTGGCTCAGGTGAGCTAAAAACGGGCCCCTGGTCTGCATTGTACCATACCACATATTAACCCTACCCAAGATCAACTTTGAGAAGCATACATGTATGCCAACTCCTCATGTATTCATGTGAATACATTTACTGTGTGTAATAAAGAATTTGAACTTGAAATAGAAAAGAGTTAACCCTTCCCCACATAGAAACACCTTTTGACACCTTTACAGAACTTTCATATGAAATGTCTGTCTGCTTTTCTCTCTAGTTGCTCTAAACTGCCACCTTTATTTAATCATCTTCAAATAATCATCTTCTTTTGAGTTTTATTATCAAGAGAGGTACAATCCGTATAAACTAATGTAAAAAGTACATGTAAGTTATAGGGTTTCCTTAGGCACTTCTGTGACAAATAGGTTTATCAACCTTTTCCTTCATATAAACACCTTTGACACTTTTACCTTATCCTGGTAAATTAGCCATAGGAATTCGAGGGCTTGGCGGAAAACTATCCTAACTCATGTTTTTTTCAAAAATGACTTTTTGTCAATTTCCAAAGCTGTTTTAAGTATTGCATAATGTGTGAAAATATTTCTGTTATATTCTTATTAATAACAAAGATATTGCAAATTATTACATTATCCTATCTCACAAGATGTTTTCTGTTACTAAAAGACTATCCTATCTCAAGTTGGGATAGTGTTACGCTGAAATTTTCCCTTACTCTATACATTTTGAAAAATATAACACTATCCTAACTTGAGATTGAATAGTGTTATAGATAAGAAATGAAGAGTTAGCATAGTGTTTATACATCATAACTCAGTGGAAAACAAATACAACTTGAAATAAGGTCAAACATTTTCATTATTTTTACCTATTTTAGTTATTTTTCTTTTAAAAATAGTTTGACATTATTTAGTACTACTTTGATAATATTTGTTATTGAGTACAAGATTAGTGCATCTTTTGTAAAGTGGTGTGCATCTGTGTATCACCCTTAATACATTATGCTGCTGCCCAATGATTAAAGTACTATGGAAGACTGTATATCAGCTATACTAAAAAAGGGTTCTTTATTTTGAACTCCAGAAGATATCTAACAATCTTAGATCGAGATTTTACAAAAAGATCTGGTTTTTAGAAGCTACAACTCTTACAGTTAACCCTAAATTGCGAAACTGAGATTTCATATATTACGGCATTTTATTGTTTTTGTTCACTAACCAAGTTAATACTCAGTCCAATACTTTACTGCCATTTTTCCTGAATTTCTCCTAGTTATACCCCTGATATTTCATTCTACTAAATGGACCCAGTCATATCTTAAATAAGTAGCAGGCTAGCAGCCCCTTACAGTCTGATTTCTAGCTTCACTAAAATCAGATGTTCTGATTATTTCTGTGGTCAGACAGGATTTTATAGTTTTGAATAAAAAAGGTTCTAATTTCTAAACCCATTAACCCATAAATACATCTTTTACACCATTAATCTATTCATCCACTTTAGTAAACAGTTCCACTTTATATAAAATCATGAAATTTGTACCATAAGAATTAATTAGTCTATATCCTAACAGTTGATAAAAAGCAGATTGAAAGTAAAGCAGAATGCACCTTAACCTATTACCCTATGGCCTGTTTCTAGTTTTGAAGACTGGTGACCACTTAAAGCAGGATGGTAGTAAAGCAGAACATGCCTTAATGCACATTCTGCTTTACTTTCAACATGCTTTAAGCTATTAACCTATTACACCATAGTCTGTTTCTAGTTTTAAAGACAGGTGACCACTTAAAGCAGGTTGAAGAAAAGCAGAATGCACCTTAAGACACAATCTGCTTTACTTTCAGCATTCTTTAAGATAATATCTGCTAGAATATAGAAAACATTTCTTATTTTACATATTCATGACTGTATCGGAAGAATAAACTGATGATGCGCTAAAAGGTGTTTCTATTGGAGAAAGGATACAGTGATGAAGTGACCGGCCGGGTACAGTCCCAGTGTTGCACCTAAAAAAGTGCCCCTTCTCATAATCATAAGTATTAATGGAGAGAAGTAATAAATAGAAATAGAAGGGTTAACTGCTAAAATATAGAAATATTGCTTATGATACATATTTATGACTGTATAAATCGGAATTATTTTCATTAGTTACAATAAATAAAACCGTGACGATTTTCATCGTGTCAAGAATTGAAAAGCAGTAATATTAAGAATTTAATAATTATAAGCTTAATACCAGGTTGTTTAAAGCCTAAAGTAGACAACATGTATCAAACACTGATCTATAATATAAATTAAATTCTTATATTTTGAATAACAAGCAAATCAAAGTTTTCTTGTCTGAATTTCTTGGATAGGGGTGGCACTATGCCTTAACTCGTTGAGCCATCAGTGACGAGTATACTCATCCTTTACAAACAGTGTACATGCTATATGCAAACATTGTAGACCCAGATAGGGGAGGGGGTGTCCTAAAAGACAACTCTAATCAGGGTCTGCACTTTTTGTAATTTTGAAATAAATAATAAACAAAAGGGTCATAATGAGCCTTTAAGGCTCACCTGGTATCCCATTGTTATCATCATGTTGGCATGAATCTGAGCGAGACTTAGTGGTTTGGGAAAAAGAATATTCGTTTTTAAGTTTCACTGTAGCCATATAAGGAAAACTTTACCCGCACACTGACATACATATTTTTCAATCTTTGAAAATTGTCCTAATAAATCCCGTAGGTTACCCATGGATCATTTGTACAATAATTTTCAAATCGCGCAAGTGGTTTCAGACAAGAAGTTTTTTTAAGTTTTCACTATAGCTACTTTCACTGCCCGAAATTACCCAAGAGGATGTGTGGCAGAATGTATATGTCTACCCACTGGCAGCCATGATTTTAGGCTAGGAAAAAATTAGTTTCAGAAATCTGATAGAGGGTCACACATGAATCATTTGTGTAAAATTATTGTCAATTGGTAGCTGTAGTTTTAACAAGAAAATCATTTCAACCACAATTCAATCAGATGACCTATATTTGAAATATTCTGTTAGACTAATAAGTCTACAAGGGAAAATCATATGAAGTTTTAATGAAATTGGCTCATTGGTTTCCAAAAATGTTCTTTGAAAATAAGTTGACGACACATCATGGGTGACTAACGCCTGACACTGGACAATAGCTCACATCGGCACTTTGTGTCAGATGAGTTAAAAACAACCCTAAAATAGTCAAAATGGACTATCCTTTTTCGGAAACTTGATTTGTCTTTCTGAAGTTTCAGAGAAAAGAGTTATGGCCTGTGGAAAGATAGGGAGAGTTCATTGCAATATCCGGGCATAACAATTTGGTTGATAAATACATGATGTATTGAAATAGAAAGTAAACGCATAATGTCTGTTTGTCTGTATGTATTTCACCTCACTTCAACAAAGTTTGTGTTTGTGTGAGTGGGGTGGGGGGGGGGGGGGGGGGGGCTTATGCTATATCCCATGGCATATTAGTAACCATAAGGCTAGCAAGGTTCATTGGTCCTACTCTTCATTACAAATAAATACAATCAAAATGGTTGTCCTCATCTGACCTACTATATAACTCATCAAATAACATACTCAGATCATTTATAAGTTGTTGCAAAATAAGGAAAGTGAAAAATAGACAAAGTTCAAAATTCAAACATTAATAACTTGCTTCAGAGATAAAGGTCACTTGCGATTAAAATGCATGATAAATCTTCTCTATTTACTAGGTAATAATGTATAGATAAACCAAATTTGTACATAGCCTCATGGTATGCTTATACCAACTGTGATGAATGTCTGAATTTTTATGCCCCTGGCATCTATATGAGGGGGCATAATTTTAGTGATCATCATCTTCATTAATCACATCACTCTGCATAGAGTATACTCGCGATATGGTATTGCGACATTATTTTTCCATGTGTATGACTATTAACCAGAGTTTACCGTGTCTTCTAGCACTACAACACTGCTTACTCAAATATTTGGATAAACTTAAACAGTTGTTGCCAACAATTGCCATTCCCAATCCACTATTACTAATATTACACAAACACCATCTGACACAGACTGTGATCTAATTTGGACATAGGTCTACACTATTTTGAATGGGTTATTTCCTTGGTCAACTAGATTTTACCTTTAACACTTCTTACAACAAGTTACAATGCTTTGATCCTTAAATGCAGTTGTTCACTTTGGACCAGTATCATTCCACCCGTATCACCCAAACATAATTTGACATTGAAACTTTGATCTAATTTATACATGGACAATATTCAGAATGTATTGTCAAAGATGTTAATAAGGCCATGAGCATTTACTGAACGCAGTATTGTTCTTTTTTTAAATGAAAAGTTTTATTCCTTATTTCTTTGTCACACTGTGCATTCTAAATAGCAGAATTATACAGTATGAATTTACTTATTTCAAGACCCATAATGCCAGGCCTTACCATTAGTCAATCACATGTTATATGTAGTACATTACACTTAAATAGAGACTGATTTAAATATTGTCTAAATTAAACTGTGTAGTGTAGAATGTGCAACCTTCAATCCAGTTATTTACATCGTTTTCATTAAAGGTATAAACAATAAATAGGGGAGGGGGACATAAAGACATTGGTATACTGAAGGGTTAACATCGATAGATTCATTGACTCAAATATTCACTTATTCCTTTTTTTAGCAAGACTATTTATAAGCAGTATTAAAAACACTTTCCGCCACAGAAGTGGCTTTTAGTGCATTTGATTTATTCCTCGCTGAACACTTTATATCACTTTAAGTGGTCACCTGTTTTCAACACTAGAAATAGGATATGGGGTAATGGGTTAAGGGTGGCATCATTTTAAAATGGCTATTTGGCTTACAACACATTGCGGTAACAATATCAGAGACAACTACAAGATAACATGTGGTATATGATCAGTGTCTATACTGCTTGTCACTCTTCATTTTTCTACTGCTGCACTCTGATCAGACTCAGTGTTATACTACAGATGATAAGATTGATATAAATACACACTGTTTGTAGCTTTTTCTGTACATCTTTTAACCCTTTCTTTGCCATTATGACGTAACAATCTCTACCATATTATTTTTTATATTTTTGAATTTGTATGTTTTTTCTAACTTAAAAAAACATTGAGATGAGTATCAAACAGTTCAGATCTAAATCAGATGCTGTGTTACACTGCGTTCAATCAGGATACAAACTGATTGGTTTGCAAAATTAATGTTAGTGTTGTAAGGCTTAGTAGTCAACGGATTAACTCTAAAAATATAAAATTCCTGTTTCAAGGTGTTAAGTTTAATACCCAGTCTGATCTGGATTCAACTGTTTGATAATTCCAGTCAGTTTGTGTATAACATAAAAAGTGTTACAGTTCTACAAGTATGTTTCATTCACTTTAAATTTTCATTTTAGATTAAGAAATGTGATACAGGTTATTCTGAGTCTAATTTGGAGACAAACTGTTTGTATATACAAGACTTTTAGTTAATTACAGTTAAATTGCATTATTTGAGTAAAGATTTGAATTGTACAAAGTAAACTTGAATGCAGTAAACTCAAAGGGGTCAGAAGTCAAATTGCTTCAGCCGGGAATGTCAGTTTTCTGACCTGTTAACACTTAAGCTTCTTTATGACAGAGACATGGCCAGCATGAATCTCATACTCTTACATTGAGCAGTAAAATGTAAGAATGAATAGTGTAAAGTCTGACCTACAATAATTAATCAGGTAAACAGAGTAAAACCTAATGAGGCAGCTCTTATAACAGGAACTGCTTGGGTCTATTATGTTTGCAAAGGCGTGAAAAGGCGTAATTTCTTCAAGGGAAAGATTATTTAATGTGTCTAGAACAGAAAATTCAATGATAACTATGTATTGTTATCAGAAGTGCAGTTCAAACATATAGTTAATACTTAATATTGTATATTCAATTTGTAAACTATATTAGCCCCTTAAATGGCATTCAGGATTAACAAAAAAAAAGTAATTTACTGTCTTTTAGTTCAGTGGCTTTTTCGTCCACATGGAAGAAATGTAGAAAGTTCCTCTTTTATAACAGTCATGTTCTGCATTATCTTTGTGCTGCATTAAATACTGACACTGAGCAACCAATATGTGACTTTATTAAGTGGTCACTATAGAGAGGGTTAATCATCATTCTGACTGTACTTCAAAATGTCTGATATTTATTATTCTCTCTTATTCTAGTCTGTAAGGCTGTAAATGATTTAAATATAGCAAAGACATACTTTATAGCACATTTAAAGGTTCATACCAAAGTTATCAAGATAATTGAGTGCTTTTGTCATAGTGGAACACTATCCTATCTCAAGCAATATAATGGAATTTATAACGGAACACTATCCTAACTCAAGTTAGGATACTGTTCCACCAACGATTATCTTCAAACATGTAAGAATTTCAGTATAACACTATCCTAACTCAACTATATGCTATATTTGCCAAACCAATGAGGATACCTTAAATGTAACAATTGCTCTTTGATTATACATCTTAAAGTGTTAAATAAATACAAGAAAACACTTAAAAAGACATAAAATAAAATGAAGAGAATGTTTTTTCCCTCTCCTGTAAAATTCTAAAAATATGAGTTAGGATAGTTTTCCGCCAAGCCCTCGAATTCTTATACTTGATATTGACAATGGAAGCTAAAAGCAGAATGAAAGTAAAATAGAAACACCTTTGAAAACTTTCTATTTTACTTTCAGCAAGCTTCAAATACTGAAAACAACTTTTGTACAACGAGGGCTTGGTGCAAAACTATTGTAACTCCCTCACAATTGTGAGGGAGTTACAATAGTTTTGCACCAAGCCCTCGACAAGGGTTAAGGAATATTTTTTCTGGTCAAGTATAGTATACATAACTATTAGTCCCTTACTGTGTTTGAAATGACTACATATATTATCTTCAAACAGTGCAGACCCAGATCAGAGTGCTCCTCAAGGGATGTCTGGCAGGTTTATATAAAGATAATGGCTTAATGCAGGTCAAAAGTAATATAGAAAGCTCCATAGCTTTCTGTATTACATTTGCCCTGCATTAAGCAATAAAGTGTTTTTGAAGATCCCATGGCTTCAAATAGAGTGGCCATTTCACATAGATTCTACTGTAGTCGATTTGGAAAACTTGCCATGTAAGGGTGATACTGGACTGTATTTGTTCCCAGGCTATTTGATAACTTGCTGGTCTACACTGAAACAAACAGCTCCTGTGGGGATCAAGTGTAGCAGAAAATTACACCAGTTATTTGGGAAGGTAAACACCATCTAATCCACATGTAACACTGAAACTCAGCTTCAAAGGGGACAATTTAACCTGGAGACTTTGGGAACAGGGGGCAGTCAGGTGTGGATAATTGGTAAACATTTTAGAATAAACTACCCCACCTGAAAGGGTAATGTACAGTTAAAGTTACATGCAGTCTCGTTTACTGTAAACAGAGAAACTTTGCATGCTTTAACCAATTACTCCATAAATATGCATTTTTAGGCGCCTTTAATTTACTCCTTTACTGATGTACAGTCTTGAAAATGAACCCTTTACATGCTGGGTATTTTGTCATCAGCAACAATTGTCATCTGCTACTGTTCTAAAAATAGAACTTTCAAATTTTCTTTTCAAAACAGGGTCAGAGTATTACACAGCGTCTTATCAGGATCCAAACTGTTTGCAAATGTAATCACTGTGGCACATGTATCTGCTGCTAGCATGCAAAGAATTAAAGAGACTTTAGTAGTCACTCTTCTCCAAAACTAGAAATAGGGTAAGGGTTACACTTAAGTAAATATTGCCTGTTTATTCTGTTATAATACATAATATATAATCATGAAAATGTACCATAAGAAATATATTCTAAATTCTAATAGAACTAAGATGATACATATAACTTTACTAAGCAGGCTGAAAGTAAAGCAGAATGGTCAACCTTATATTCAACCTGCTTAAACTTAAGTGGTCACTTGGTTTCAAAATTAGAATCAGGCTATAGTAGTAACAACATAGGATTTGGTGGAAACATAAGAGAAATGTTGGAAACCTTCAGTTAACCCACTCTTCTCTGGAGCCCTGAGACCACTGCTAATTGCAGGACAAAAAGGAATGTTGCTCCCTTTATAACCTGGGCAATAGGTTTCCAACATTTTCTCCTTCACATCTTCCCAAATCCCTATGCTGTGACCACTCAATAGAAATTTCTAACAGAGCCGATTCTAATGAGTGGTCACAACATAGAGTTTGATGCAGACATGAGGAAGACAGTATTTGAAATTTTGAATTCTGATAACACTTCTTTTTTGAGTGGCTGCCTGTTCTACTGTAAGCCATGCCTTTGATCAGGCCCAGCAGTTAAAATCAATGAGAGTTTCTGGGCCAGGGTATTTGTTTGATTGGGTGCCATCAAAGGTTACTGTACCAGTCAGACCTTTTCAGGAATTCAATAAATGTCTTCCTATTCCAATAAACCACAATAAGCAGGCAGACAATGCCCACTTATTTACATAACATAATGTTATAAATAAGCAGTTCAGCACATTGTGCAGTGGACCTGCTACCCACAACCAGGAAATGTGTGCAGTGACAGCAGTTAAACAATCACAGGGGTGTAACATTCCACTCGCCCGCTCGCCAATGCGAGTAGGTTTGGGCGAGTGCTTTCAAATATATGCTCGACCTTCAGGGCGAATGGATCTTTTGGTCTGGTATTTTCCTAACTTATAGCTTTGCGCAGTGTAATTAGAGTGAAATTCTCCGCGTGTGTCAACATCAAAGACACATTTTCTATAATGTCGTACATTTCACTATTATCATCGAAGAAGTTAGAGGCATTCCGATTCACGGGCTCCTACTTGTTTCATCTTTATTCGGCCTTCGAAGTACGAAAGTTTCGGCCCAAAAAGGTTTATTTGTGTTAAAAGTGTCGAGCGATGGTTCAAATATTTATCCGAATTATGAAATTAAAGTATGCATAACAGTGTTATAACGTGTTTTATTGTTCAATCATCTGTCAAACTGCGAACATTTCTTAATATAAAGCTTCGACGATTTCGTACCTAATTTGAACGAGTCAAAATTTCACATGCCGAAAAAACGGAAGCACCGTTAGTTTTCCGATGACAAGACCGACAAGAGTTTAGATAAATAAATAAGAAAATTGTGAAAGTTTTTGTTCATAATATGAATTATATATGAAAATTCACGGACAACCAAAAGTTGCAGAAGGGCGAGTAGATTTCAGTAGTTACTAGTCCTACAGGGCGAGTAGCTTTTGAAAATTTTTTTACATCCCTGAATCATAGTCTGATTTCTAAGTGGATTACTGTAGTTTGAAAATCTACGGACTACCAGATCAGATGCATTAAATCATGGCTCAACATTAGGAACCTTTTCAATAATAAGAATTCTCATGCTTTCATCCAATTCTATCATTATAATGTTTTAACATTATGTTGCGACTATTTGTTAGAATTGTCTCTATGAGAGGATTCTAACCAGAAATCACAATATCAGGTTTGGCAAAAACACAACGAGAAATTACTGGAAAATGTTAAGTTTATTAACCCTCATATCTGCAGCCCTGTAAATAATACTTTTTACGGTAACAACGAATACAATAATGGCCGATTCCTTAATGAGATACAGTATCACCTGTATTCAATAGCCAATTAGTTAGCAATAATAGCAATCTTTTACTGGCAGATTGCTATTAATGCAGGACAAAAATAATGCAGAAAGCTCCTACAGGAGCTTTCTGCATTAATTTTGATCTGCATTAAGTAATTACCTGTTATTCAAAATGTCAATTGGACTTATTGCACATAGAGCTGAAAAGAGATTTACTGTTGATGCAACGACAGTCATCAGCAGGCAAGGAAAATTTATGATGTGCATTAGTTGTTACTTAGTTGAAAATGTAAGATCATTAAATGCTGTTTTGAAAATCTATTTGGCATGTAGTATATGTGCATCCAGACAGTAACAAGGCTGCTTTAACCCATTACCCCATAGCCTGTTTCTAGTTTTGAAGATATTTGACCACTTAATGCAGGTTGAAAGTAAAGCAGAATGTGACTTAAGGCCCATTCTGCTTTACTTTCAGCCTGCTTTAATCTATTCTCTGCTAGAATATAGAAGTATGAATTGGAACTATTTTCTTCAGTAGAGGAATAAATACAAGAGGGCCGGATATTGCTCACCATTTGTAATGAAGCCTGATAGCTTTACCTTTTAATTTCACCCGTTTTCTCTAAATCAATTCAAATTTGTAATATAGCACGTCAACAACATTGGAATGCGACCTACTCTAGTATAGTAGAGTACATCAAGGGCAGATAACTAGAGCCTAAATAATACTGAAATTAAGCCTTTTCTACCATTTCAAAGTATATATCAAGGGCAGACAACTCTTGCCACAATTATCAGATTTCAACAATAATTGCACTCCTTCAAGAACTTATAGCTATTAACATTGTGTGGCAACAGATTAATTTAGGAGCAAAACATTTCTAATGCACTACTCCAAAAATATGCCTTTTTAAGCCTTATATTTATTCCTCCACTGAAGAAATAAGTCATATAATAATACAGTAATGAATATGTACTTTAAGAAATATATTCTAAAACCCATGCACATGGATCCTTAAAAGCATGCTGAAAGTAAAGCAGAATTTTTCTGTATTTAATCCTCAATTGCCTGAGACTGTTCATGAACCTTCTCAAGAATGACTGTTTTACAGAAGTTTGCCTTTCATTCATTTGTTCAATTTCTATATTTGGCACACATGGCGGTTCCTATTTCATCTTCATTTGCTGATCATAACTTCACTAGGATATTGGTTTCTCTCCAAGTAAGATCCAATACCAAAATTGTTCTTTCAGAAATAAATTGCAACGCACTTTATTAAATCAAAATGAGAAATTTTAAACCTTTGAACATGGAATTAATTTTCTTTTCCCTAAAATAGCTACACTTCTAGAAGCATCAAATTCTTTTGTAAATCTCAATTTCTACAATCAAAGTGATAACAGCTTGGATCTTGATACGATTCCTGAACATGTAATTTGATATTCTCCTCATGAGAAAGAAAATACAGTAAAACCTCTCTTTTACGACCACTAAATTGTGTTAATTATTAGGTTTTATGGCAGGTGACTGCTGAAAGCAAGGTGACAGTTAAACAGAAAGCTTCTTAAAGTAAGATGACACCTTTCTTTAAGCTTTCACTTGTATTTGATACAATCCATTCTAGTGGTCGTAACAGAGAGGTTTTACTGTGAATAGATATGGTTTGAAAAAGTATTGTTCAAGCACTGGTTTGAACTTGTGAAGAGGGAGTAAACTGAACAAATCCAACATTTTCTCCTTTATGCCAACACCAAATGCTATGGTATAACTAAACTACTCATTAGAATCATCTTAGTAGTGAGAAATCAAATCATTGGGTTTAATGAAGACATAAGATTTTATTCTTTTGAAATACTCCCTTGATCAGGAGCCCTAACTTCAATTTCCAAATTTAGCCCTTTATTCGACAAAAGCCCATTTCACACATTACAGTGTGTATCCTTATCAGAAGCTGTGAAACTGTCTGATCTGGATTGGAACAGCTTGAAATAAAGACTAGTGCATCTTTGGCAGCAAAATATTTAGAAGCAGGTTGAGTTAAGTCTTTGAACCCTAGTCACGCATTATATGCTTCATTTGTATTCAGCATACCTATGGAGTACATTTGTCCTATGCAAACAGTGTAGACCCTGATCAGAGGGCTCCTTTAGGAGCCCTCTGATCAGGGTCTATACTGTTTGTCATTTTGACATATATTGTAAATGTCAACCCTAAAGAGTCAAAAATAGACTTCACTAATTTGAAAACAAGAATTGTCCATTTGAGGTTTCAGGGAGGAAAGGGTTAAATGTTTCTCATGCTAAATATTCATATGTTAAGCTCAGCTCACTGGGAATATCCATCATCTGAACTGTTACATTGGCAAATGAAATAACTAAATGTTTTCCATGAAAGAGTGCAGACTTATGTTTGGCAATTCCTACACAAAAACAGTACAGACCCTGATCAGACAGTTCCTTCAAAAGGTGCCAACATAATAAAGCTAATAGTATTCTGGATACAAAGTGACCAAGGGTCTGTAAATAAGTATTATTTTCCAAAACAGTGCAGCCATATAATGCTAGGTTTACACAAACGGCTCTTTGATGGCGCTTTAAAGCGACACAAAAGCGTAACAAAGCTTGATTAAAGCGTCAGGGTCGTAATAGATCGTGGAAAAGCTTGGAGTAAAGCGGGACATTCGGCAGGAGCGCCAAAATTTTTTAAACGGTTTAAAAATTTGGGGCGCTCTGTTACGAAATGATTTCATCGCCTAGAGCGTATCAAAGCTTAACAAAGCGTAACAAAGCTTGACTCAAAGCATAGGAAAGCTTAACAGAGTTTGGTTCAAAGCGGGGACCCCAGTCTTCACGGTATGTCACCACTCGACACGCTTCGTTAAGATGTCTCAAGATTTGTTACGATTTGGCATGAAGATCTGATACGAGGTCAGACGCTTTCATCAAGATCTGACATGCTTTGATACGCTTTGTTATGCTTTCATGAAGGACTCTCACGCTTTCTCAAGAATTGAGACGCTTTGATCAAGGATCGACACGTTTTGTTAGGCTTTGTTACGCTTGGCAAGCTTCCTCACGCTAATTCAGGCTTTCCTACGATACCAACGATATATCGCCATCCCTATAACTAGCGCTGCGACTTGAGTACCACGCATTGCATTGTTTCAGATAGATCATGTTCTGGTACATCTGGAACTTCTGGATCTTGTTGTTCTGACATCGTGTTCTGGAGTCAAAATGCAATGATTTTGTGGATCTGCTGCATCTCTATATAGGCTCTGGATCAAAAGCGGCATGAAATCGGCGATCTTGACATTTTCCAATGCGTAACAGAGCTGAACAGAGCGTAACAATGCACAACAAAGCTTGATAATTGTATCAGAGCCTGATTTAAAGCGTCACAATCGCATCAAAGCGTGATTTCAAGCGTGGCAAAGCCTGATCAAAGCGGGATCAAAGCGTGAGGAACCGTAACAAGTCGGGAAATAACTCGTCCCAAAGCGGCAACCAATTCGTATCAGAGCGTAAGAGATCGTTATATTTTTGGAAAAGTAAACAAAAATGATGACGCTTTGCTCGCCGATTTAAAGCGCGGCATTCGCCGTTGGTGTGAACCTAGCATTAGCAAACTCCAAAACCTCATGACAACATAGTTAAGTGAGAGAAACTCTGAATAGTGAATACTGTTTAGATCCAGATGATCCATTCAATTCCTCAGTGTTCAGTTTGAGCATTTACTGCTGAGGTAATAACAGCACTCCAAGAAACCAATTAGCAATCCAGTCGCTACAATGTTCCAGATTATCACTTCTAAGTGAAGACAACTGTTCATAAAACCTGATCAAAAACCCTCCTCAAAGCCATTTCCGATCAGTGTTTGTGTTGTTTTCATTGTAACATTCTTTATACTTGGGTTTCCCTATCATAGCTTGTTCTCATAGCTTAACCTGCTACGAGCTTATAGCCAAGATTATGCGCAACGCTCCTATATCCTAGAAGATGTAGTTTAATTACTACAAGAGTTTTCTACTTAACTTTCAACCTGCTTGAAACAATCAAAGTATTAAACACTGAAAACTATATAGGGGGGAAGGATTACGACAGGTCGTTTCCTAGAACAGACTGAAAGTAAAGCAGAATTCTCCCAAGGGAGATTTCTGCTTTACAGTCAGGCTGCTTAATGCATCACTCCATAAATACATTTTATGCCTTTATGTTGAAAGAGTTATAAAGAGGCATCAACGTCAAAAGGCATTTGGGACGGACAACGGCATGCAAAATTTGTGAATAAATGGGCTTAACTTTACATAATGAAAGCTACTGTAAGGATATTGTTCTTGCAAATTGTGCAAGGAAATGGTTAATAATGAGTCATACTGTAACAACAGGGAATTCACCAACAAAACTGAAACAAAAAACTATTGATCATTGTTTCTACGCATATTGAATTCATTTTTTCTCCTTCATACACATTATTCTTCAGTACGTACAGGCGGTACAGCCAAACCCGGGTTCAATGACTAACAGTGCAGATCTTTCAAAGACATTTTGCCGCTTAATAATACACATCAGAAATTATTGAAAAAGCTCATAAAGGAACTTTCCAGAGCTTTTTTTATTATGTTCCTAAGCTTAGATCCATTGTTATTGGAACAGTCCAATAATGTTCTTTTGTATTGCCATTTAAACACAGACTGGCTTGAAGAAGGAATCTTGACAAAGCTCTTAAGGAAAGTGTTGGTATTAAAGAAATCATTTACAGTTGCACTTTGATATCTCGAACTCGGTAAAGTCGAACATACACGTAGTTCAAAGTTAAAACATGGCTAAGCAAAGTTTTAACTTTGAACTACGGGTATGTTCAACTTAACCAAACATGTAATTCATGTGTGGAAATATCGGTTAGTTCGAGATAAGCGAGTTCAAGATAACGATGGTGGACTGTATGATCTGCCATGTATTGCAGTTTCTTGAGTGAGCCAATAAATTCTTAGAGAAAGAGGACAACAACTGAATGATTCTATGAACAAAGGAACTACCGTATTAACAATGGTTCATGCATGAGCAAGCGATGGAGCATGTGAATGAAAAAGATGTTACGCTGAGCCTTCAAACTCACAGTGACTTAAGAATGCCAGTAAGTTTGGATCTGGATAACTTTGAGTTAACTCAGCATCTCATTTGCATCCACACAGTTTGCATCAGTCATTATTATTATTATTAATTAGCCCATATAGAGCTAATGGTGAATTGATTTTAGAGATCCTAATTCATCATTTTAAAGAATACCAAACTTGGGACAGTAAACTCTTACAAAGCTGGGACCAAGTTAATAGAACCTATGCCAACAGTGTAGATCCAGATCAGAGGGCTCCTAAACTGATCTGGATCTACACTGTTTGCCATTCTTCAAAATATTTTTGGGACAAATGATTTTCAAGTCCATGAAAATCAGTCATTTATTGGCAAACTATATAATCGTTTTCAAAATTCAGTATCGTAAGGATTATTATGTTAGTTGACAAGCGTGGCCTACTGGACTATTAACCTATATATTATTCTAGTTCAATTTACAGACAAACCTTTGATATGTAATCTACGAATAATTATAAAGCAGTTTGAGACAAATGATGTCACATGAATGCAAAACTTGTGAAATTTTGTAGTCACTTTAGTGCGGCACAAAGCAGCCATCTGTCTTTAGCGAGATCTATACTTTATAACTGAATGGTCACTTGATAGGGTCTAGGAATGATTTCATGTTATTAAATACAATGCAACTTTTAACACCAGGTGACCTGATTGATATTCAGGCATTTTATTTCTTGAGTTTAATGTTCCTTTACCACACAGCCGGTCTCTAGATTTAAAGACAGGTGACCATGGCACTTAAAGCAGGTTGAAAGTAAAGCAGAATGCGTCTGAAGGCGCATTCTAATTTACCTTCAGCCTGCTTTAATCTGGCAAGATTCTTCTAGGATTTAAGATTTTCATGATGGTAAAAATTGGAACTATTTTTTTTAAAACGCTTCTATTAAGGAAACAGTGAAAGATATAGGACTGAATCTGAGAAGGGAAAGTGTTAAAATATTGCATTTTTCAAATACTTGTAAACCATACACTATCCTTCATCAATAAAATTACTGCTTTAAATCATTAAACCCTTAAACGTCAAATGGTTAACTCCACTTTCCAATTATGCCTAGTTCATTTCTTAACATTTGTGGTTGATTTTAACAATACAATGCAAAATGACAAACAGTAGTTGGAAAGGCAGGTGACCATTTAAAGCAGGTTGAAAGTAAAGCAGAATGTGCCTTCAGGCACATTCTGCTTTACCTTCAGTCTGCTTTAAGCTACCATCTGCTAGAATATCCAAAATATTTCCAATGAAACATATAAAAGACTGTATAAAATGGAACTACATTTTTCAATGGAGGAATGATTGAAAAGCGTAAAAAGGTGTACATGTATTTACGGGACAATGTGTTAAGCGGCAACCTCTCTTAAACACTGAACACAAGCTATAAAGGAAAAGGGTTTGTATTCTGTATGACTCAACTGATGTGTTAATACTGTTACAGACAGGCACCTGTACTCTTGTCTTCATGTCTACATTGAAAGTACAATCAACTTACCTTCATTGGATTACCCCTACCTTAACTTTAGTACTTTACCATACATGATACTGAATGTTCAAATGAACTCTTGCATTTTTAATAAATGACAATTTACAATGATATTCATGTGGTTTGTCCGTAACATATTTAAAAGAGCCCTCTACACTGTTTGTAAATATATCTGCTTCCATGGTGCAGCACCATGAGGGTTACTATTACTCTTTGATAAATGATGTTTTTACAGACAAGTGGAAACATAAAGCTTTAAGTAGCCACCTGCCTTTAACACTGTTAACAAGCCTTTGTTTGTGTGGTGTTTTATAGCTGGACTGCATAAATATGCTGTATTACTTGGGTGTGCTGATGCAGGGCTGCCATAAGTTGATCATGAAGACTCCTAAGATTTCCAAACTTTTTATTTTTCAAGCACGATAACTTCAAGCAGGTTGAAAGTGCATTCTGCTTTACTTTCAGCCTGCTTTAAACTAAGATCTGCTAGGATAAGAATACAAAGATTTTGAAAAAATCCGGAGAATTGGCAGCCCTGCTGATGAATGGGAAACAGGTAGCTTACAAGTATCATAGTATGGGGATCTTTCATACTGATTTCACCATAGCTTGTTTACAATGTTTAAGACAGGTGATCACATAAGCAGGCTGAAAGTAAAGCAGAAAGTATCTTTCAGTTTGCTTTTAACCCATTACTCCTTTAAAACATTTCTTCACTGAAGAAAAAAATTCCACTTTATACAGTCATGAATATCTACCATAACTTTTAAGAAAATGCTTTACTTTCAGTCAGCTTTAACCCATTACCCCATAGCTTGTTTCTAGTTTTAAAGATATGTGACCACTTAAAGTAGGTTGAAAGTAAAGCAGAATGTGCCTTAAGGCACATTCTGCTTTACTTTCAGCCTGCTTTAAGCTATTATCTGCTAGAATATAGGAACAAATTCTTCTGAATTTTATTTGTGACAGTATTAATAGGAACTATTTTCTTCTGTTGAGGAATTAACTAAAGGCGTAAAAAGGCGTTTTCATGGGGTAATGGGTTAAGCGGTCTAGAAACATGCTATGGGGTAATGGGTTAACAAGGACCATGGAAATCTTAGCTCAATCCATGATGAAAGTAATGCTGGAAGCAGTTCTGTATTAAGCAGCTGCTGGAATTTAAGACTGGCTGATATTATCTTCTTTAATCTGACTTCATCTCTCTTCATATGAGCTGTTACAATACCACATAAACCTTCAACATCAGCATGTTACAGTGGAGAATCTGTTATTCTTTCCCGTTTAAACGCAAACGTAAAGCACTACTTCGTAGAAAAGAACATTTTTTGGACAATTCTGATAATTCTTGCTTGCAAACAGTTTGGAGCCTGATCAGACGCCGGGTTACCCGGCGTCTGATCTGGCTCCAAACTGTTTGCACTGCAAATAATAGTTTTAGCGTAAACGCGTTTATTGGGAAAGAATAACAGATTCTCCACTGTATGCAATGCACTCAAAATGAAGGTTCACTGATGGTGTAAAAAACAGAAGACAGTTTAAAGTAAATTGAAAATAAATTAAACAGAAAGCTTCTAAAGGAGCTTTCAAATTCTACTTTACTCCCATCTTACTTTAAGCAGCAACTTGATTTCAACACAAATAAAAATATTATCAGTTGACTGTAGTTGATCTGCATTGATGACTATGTCTTTCATAATGATGGAATGTATTAAGCAAGACATTAATCCTTTCCCTACACTACGATGCTGTAGATGTACACAAAGAAAGCATGTCAGAAGCAGAGGACACTTGTTTTATTTTGAAGGTAAAGGACCAAATTCCTCCCTGTTACATTCAATCCAGTCTGAAATTTAAGCTTTTTTTTCGTTTCATAATTTTCCACACTATATATACTGCTGACTGTATTTATTTAGTAGACTAGGAATTTATAATGATGAATTAGTGTGGCTTCGGATTCAATGTTAATTAACTGTGTTTAATCAGGATCGAAATTGTTTCTCACTTTGATTATACATCTACAAAGGTAGAAACGCGACACAATCTCAGAATTTAAGCAGGTGACATCTTGAGCAGTTGATTATTCAGCATTTCTTTCATTCATGCCGTGACATGCATTTACTTTTCATTCATACTAAATGTAACTTCTCTGTCTTGATAAAGAGTCATAGGAAACAGTTCCTACATCTAGAAAGGTGCTTGCTTAACCCTTTCCCCCATAGAAGCGCCTTTTAGCGCATTCAGTTTATTCTTGCCCTGAAGAAAATAGTTCCAATTTATACATTCATAAATATGTAAAATACAAAATACTTTCTATATTCTAGCAGATGAAAGCTTAAAGCAGGCTGAAAGTAAAGCAGAATGCGCTTAAAGCGCATTCTGCTTTACTTTCAACCTCTGTTTTAAGTGGACACCTATATTCAATACTAGAGATATGCTATGTGGGAAAGGGTTAAAGTACCAAAAAACAGTTCTCACTAGCCCTGAAAGTATTTAAGTAACTGTAAAGCATGAAAAAATATGCTTAGCCAATGTCAGCAATCTCAAATTTTGTATAGAGGTCCCGACATACACTCAACCTTTTTTTTAATGGGTTTTACTTACCATACTATCAAACACAAAAGGTATTGGCCTTACATGAGACGCTTCATTGGTTTTCTTGTCTAGACATTTATACAGGTAAAAGCATGCTGCATGCTTACCTCAAACTTTCTATGGGACTATATGTTACCACCCAAGCTAGGTGGTCAAGTAATGCCTTTAAACCATAGATAGAGTTGCCTTTAGACAGATCTCGGAATTTTTTTTATAATTCCTTAGTTATTCACAGGATTTCAACTTTTGAACTCTTAGCGTGATAAATTATCCTCTGAAGACGGAGCATGGCTGCCTATATGGCGAGGTAATTGAAAACAGCTATGCACGTAATCCTCCAGCTTGACAGACAATAATGTCTGTACCAAGCTGTCCTGTGAGTGTTAAGCACAGGTACGCCAACATCAACAGTGTGATAAAGAATACACAAGTCATAATCACAGATTTGTCCAATAAGTGGCACATGATTCAATCTTCCAGTTTCAAAATCATACAACAAAGTCTGACCAGAGAAATGTAGCTTACCCAAAGTCTCACCTAGACGTCATACTAATAGATGGACAAAAGAACAAACAGGAATAGAAAACATTTAATGCACCTCTGCTATGCGTCATAGCAGGGGTTAAAAATTTCCAAAACTTTGAACATTTAGACAGCCATTCAATAACAGATCTTTAATTCCTGAAATTTCGATTGTCTATCCTTGAACTCTTTGAAAACCTATGAATTTTTGTCAGCAACAATATGGAAAGATCTACTAATGTTCTAAAGTATTAAATCATTTTTTAAAAAAAAATTCACACATTTGGGATCCTGTTGAGATCCACAGTTACTTGGTATCACAACTGGATCCAAACTGATTAATCATTGTTACCATACAAATAGATGAATGAAATGACAAATATATTTCTAACATAAGAACCAAAATCAATTTAAGTTTCTCGGTTGCTGCAAAAACCTCCTTTTAAACTCATTTAAGCACATTGTTTAGCTGCTGCAGACTGACAATATCCAGCAGCGACTAGCATAGCAGCTAAAGTTCAAATCTATCAATCTGTTTACATCTTCACAAATTAGGTCAAGTTGAAGGCCACATGGATCATGTTGTCATTATTCAGCTGATTTAGGAAAGAGACATAACATTCATTTTCTTCATGGTTTTTTCAGCAATCAGACACTCATACATTTAGACTATCAACCCAAGAAGTGAACTTAAGCTTTCAACAAATACAGTGCTGCCTTTCACTTAAAATATTGCCTGGCAATCATTTTGCTTGATCTATTTTTAGAACACAGTTCATGTAAACACTAAAACAGAAACATCAATATTTTGGAAACCTTTGCAAACAAGCCGAAACTTAAAGTGTCAAAAGAGTGCATTTTATGCGTAGAAGTAATAAATCTATTTGAAGTAACTACACACAAGGCCTACTAGAAGAATTTTAAATATTGCACAACAAAGAAACTTGACTTGCTTAGGTCGGTGTTTGGTAAATGGAACAAAATGGCGGCCATTGTTTACAAGATGTCATGAGTACGTGAAATAATTTTTGTTTCGTTTCATGTTGAAAATGACGTTTCATGGTGGTTTTCAACCTGCAAAAACGTTCCTCCCTGTTTGAAAAACAAAGTAAAATGGTTGTCACGCCTTCATTCCTCACAAGGAGTACACAGACTGCGACAAAATACAGCGATTATTTCCCACCAAAATTTGAATGGAGGAATGAATGAAACGCAACTTACTCGTCTCCTTCTGGGCAAACACCCGTTGTCTCATCAAATTTCGTGCAGTATATATCAGGACTATAGTTAAACGTCCCGTCGCGCTTCCGAACAGGTCTACGCCTTCGTTGATTCATGAAATGCCAGTGAAAACAAGTGAACGGTCTGTGTTGTGTGCACTTGTGTTGCAAGAAGAGCGGACATTGTTGTGTTCTGAATTCTTTTAAATACCTGAAATAACATAAAAACGACGAATCAGCATTTGTCAGTCATGATGCTATAGTAACAGTTGTTTCAAATTCAATTTAAAAGAAGAATGACAAGATAACTTACATGTAGTGTGGAGGTTTTTCCGTTTGTGCAGCAAGAACGGGACTCTCCGACGGCATTTTTGTTGTCATTATTTTCTATGGCGCATACTCATTGCGCAGGTCATGACTGCTGTGGTTTTCATTGGCAAACGTTGATCACATGGGTAAAAGGGACGTCAATCATTCTAACTCGCACCTGCAATCAGCTGTGAAATGGGGTCAGATTGGTGCAACTCAGCCAAAGACGATCAAGTTGAGCCAATTATAAAACCTTATTGCTTCACGGTGAATAAACGTACACAGGATATAGACACCAAAGTGATCAGGAATTGAAAGCGAAAGAAGCGAGGTGAGTACTTTTATTACGTTTATCTCTAAAATCTTCTTACAAATAAAGTAAACATGAATTGCAAGATAGTCTGTAGACATATGTGACCACACTGATGCCAGGAATATAAATAGATCCACCTGGAAGACTGAATAAAAAGCTTTAATCACTGGCCATAGTCGCATCTTCGTCAACATTTGTCATTATTTTCGCTGTTTATACACGTTATACAAAAAAGTGAATCGACAGATCTGTTTATTTTTCATTTAAATGTAACTATGCAAAAGCTGCTTAAAAATCGACCAACAATAGCTAAGATATACCATGTCAAACCGACCGCCACATGTACTGGGGATAGTGTCCAACGGTTATTTATTGTACGGGGGATAGTGGAAGGCTGTACTGGGGATAGACTCACGAAAACTTATTGTTTTGTGTCGTAAAATGGTATTATGGTACATTGCGTTTGATTTTTATGGCAAACTACATGCTGTTACGTTTCCAGCATACGAAATAATAGATAATCTTCATTTTTCTAGGAAGTTAAGTCCAAAGCCACTACATTTATTACATATCATTCTCCCTTCTTACGCCTTAATGCGATGGTAGTAGTTTGTGGTGAAATACATGTCGAATGTATTTAACAGAGTAAACTGTAAATTATCAAAGCATTCTTGAAAGAATCGCTGCTATTTGGACTCGGCTATTTTTGTAGTTACTCATATACCAACAATGCGCAACCTTTCACACAACACTTGTTTTCAAGGTAAAAACATACAACGTGTTCATCTATATATGTATGAGCCAACATTAGACTTTACCTTTGCGACCAGTGCATATCCGGAGCAGCCTGCACATCTGCATTTTTAATCAGGATCTGCACCGTTCTCCTTTAAGTTTCTAGATGTCGTCATACTACTTCTATTACAATAAGAAACAGCCATTAATAAGCATTGCCAATGCACAGTTTTCTTAGTACTTGCACTTGCCGAACGGATTAAAAGGAGTGTTGCCAACGATTTTCTTCTCTGAGACCGGTTTCATTGAACATTGTTGTCAATTAATCTTTGGTTGATGCTGCTTCAATGTATGTGTGTGGGAGGGGGTTGTATCGGTCTACCTGTATTGCTAGCACATAAGACTCTGCAATATTTTACAAAACAATGCTGTTGCCTATATATGCGATAAAACCAAAAATCTTTTCTAATATACTGGTCCATTTGCATCAAAATTTACTGTCAGTTATCCTTGGGTAATTTCTTCGTCTATTTTCATAACAAATCTGAATAAGAGGAGATCCTTTGAAAGCACAGAAAACAAAGCAAATACTGAAAATTGCAGACTCGGTTTAATTGAGTCTGTTCATGAGCAATACTGAAATGTGCAACAGTGTGCTCACGCCCCCTAGTACCGGCTTAAGCGGAATTCAACCTTCAACTGTAAATGCGCTGAAATCAATGATTCCAAAGGACCAGAAAGTATAACAACACTGAGAATGAAGTACGGGGCGACTTTTTACAGCCGCCACACAAGCACTTAACATCTGCTGTTGTGAATTATATAAATCTGAATAAGAGGAGATCCTTTGAAAGCACAGAAAACAAAGCAAATACTGAAAATTGCAGACTCGGTTTAATTGAGTCTGTTCATGAGCAATACTGAAATGTGCAACAGTGCTCACGCCCCCTAGCACCGGCTTAAGCGGAATTCAACCTTCAACTGTAAATGCGCTGAAATCAATGATTCCAAAGGACCAGAAAGTATAACAACACTGAGAATGAAGTACGGGGCGATTTTTTACAGCCGCCACACAAGCACTTAACATCTGCTGTTGTGAATTATATAAATCTGAATAAGAGGAGATTAGTCTGATTAGGCTCCACAATGTTTTAAATAGAGATATTTTTGAGAGAAAAATTAAGATCTTCAAGCTCAGAAACTACGGTTCGAGTAGAAACATATACCGTATAGCTGGTATTTTCTATATACATGTATACGGGGTAGAAATTTCTGTCATTCTGCGGTTTAATCATCGGATAGCTGAAAAAAATCGGCAAAATAAAATTACCATACTAATTTATCACGTACAATAATTGACAATCCTTCAGTACGCTAAGACACGATTATAATAAGAAAGGAAGGAAATTTCCTTTTGCCTCATTTCGTAAAATCCCAAATTGAATCACATTTACTAGTTAAAATAAAACATGTATTGCTAAAAATCGTTTTGAAACCAATTTCTGACCTCAAGTCAAACTTCAGGTCGCTGTTAATCTAATTTAAAACTTTTCAAAATACTCCTGCAGAGGTTGTTTATATTGTTGTTTTCATATTACACATAGATGACACACACCAGATGTATCTGTCAGTGGTCTTATTTTTAAAAACAAGAGCCCCATGGGGAATATTTCGCTCACATGAGAATAGCTGACAAAATGGAGATAATGATTTATGTCCAGGAAGTGTCATTTATTTACCCGAGGGGCATAATTAAATTTGAATAATATTGATAGAGGACTTGTAGATGATGTTATGTGCCAAATATCTAAGATCAGGGTACTAGGGTTTTAGACAAGAAGATTTTTTTATGTTTCCATTGAAAAAACATCTATTTTTAGCTCATGTGACCTATATATGCAACAGACTGGAACCATTTTAACAAAATAGGTAAAGGATATCTTGAAGTGTCACCATGCCGAATATCAAAGCTGAGGCAAATGCCATACTAGTTTTAGAGGAGAAGACGTTTGAAAATTTCACTATATAACTCTATGTAAACCTGTGACCCCCGGGGCGAGACTAATTTTGACCCCAGGGGCATAATTTGAACAAACTTGATAGAGGATCTGTTGATGATGATATGTGCCAAATATCTAAGCTCTGGCCCTTATAGTTTTTTACGAGAAGATCTTTTAAGTTTTTATAGAAAAAAAATATACTGTTAGCTTATGTGACCTAGATATGCAACAGACCGGAACCATTTGAACAAATAAGTAAAGGATATTCAGAAGTGTGGCCATACCGAATATCAAAGCTCTGGCCATATTAGTGTCAGAGAAGAAGACGTTTGAAATGTTCACTATATAACTCGATGTAAAACTGTGACCCTGAGGCGGGACTAATTTTGACCCAAGGGGCATAATTTGAACAAACTTGATAGATGACCTGTAGAAGATACTATCTGCCCAATATTTAAGCTCTGGCCCTTGCAGTTTTTGACCAGAAGATTTTTAAGTTTTCATTGAAAACAATCTATTTTTAGCTCCTGCGACCTAGATATGAACCGACCAGAACCATTTGAACAATATTCGTATAGGACATTTTAGAAGTGTCACCATTCCAAATATCAAAGCTCTGGCCATATTAGTTTCAGAGAAGAAGACGTTTGAAAATTTCACTACATAACTCTATGTAAAACTGTGACCCCCGGGGCGGGGCCAATTTTGACACAAGGGGCATAATTTGAACAATCTTGATAGAGGATCTGTTGATGATGATATGTGCCAAATATCTAAGCTCTGGCCCTTGTAGTTTTAGACAAGAATAATTTTTAAGATTTCCTCATTTTTTCACTTTGGTTGCCATGGCAACCAGAGTTCTACATTGTTTTTTAATTCTTTGAAAAAAAATACAAAAAGCGTGACCCAAGGAACATTCCTGTAAAGTTTGGTTGAAATCTGTCAAGCAGTATAGGAGATGATGTCATTTAAAGCAATTGTTAACGTCTACGGACGACGCACGACGGACACAGGGCCATCCCAATAGCTCACCTTGAGCCTTTGACTCAGGTGAGCTAACAATGCCTTACCTTTTGAGATATTTGATGCCCAACAAAATCCGTCGGGTTTAATAAAACATAGAGCAAAATATAACCTCTCAATGATGACCCTTAACGTCTGTGTACTGTGAGGGACAGCGCCTGAAGTCTAATATTAGCTCGATGTCCCTAACTGTACACATCTGATGGACTATGAAGATGTGTGTATTGTTTATACACGCTGACTATTATTGCAATACTTCGTATTTCTCGAAAAGTGGCCCTAGTTTCATATTTTATATTCGTCTATCCCCAGTACAGAAATATTTTTGGAAATGCTATCCCCTGTACAGTAATATACTATCCCCAGTACAACGTCCTATCGGTTTGACGTCAACTATCTCAGCTATTGTTGGTCTGATTTTAAGCAGATTTTGCACAATTACTTTGAATTGAAAAATAAATCGAACTGTCGATTCACTTTTTTGTATAACGTGTATAAACAGCGAAAATAATGACAAATGTTGACGAAGATGCGACTATGACCAGTGATTAAAGCTTTTTATTCAGTCTTCCAGGTGAATTTATTTATATTCCTGGCATCAGTGTGGTGACATATGTCTACAGACTATCTTGCAATTCATGTTTACTTTATTTGTAAGAAGATTTTAGAGATAAACGTAATAAAAGTACTCACCTCGCTACTTTCGCTTTCAATTCCTGATCACTTTGGTGTCTATATCCTGTGTACGTTTATTCACCGTGTGCTTGAGATATTGAAACCCTTATAATGCAGAACTTAGTTGTGTACATGAATGTTGTTTAAAAATGTAAATGCACAATTGAATTTTCCAGTTTATTAATCTCATGATTGTTTTAATGCAGGAAGAAAATTGCAAATTGATTTCAGTAAAAAAATTAGGCTAATGACCCAGATAAATGACACCCGTTCCTTACCGTCTATTGACTAATGCCACATAGCGCCCGACTTTACAACATACAAAATAGTTCAAAATAACACATAAATTAAAATGACATCACTTCAAACCTTTTTATTTTCTGATAGATTATGAAAAAATCGCTCAAAGCGCACCAGCATCCCTGAAGGCAACACTTTAATATGACTTTATGGAATGATAGTCTGCAGACTGGCTATGTTGTGCCTCCCGGTGCAAAGAATAGCCATTGTGGCATATTTGTAATTTAACAGTCACTGTCAGTGGATCTGTCAGTCCGTCCGTATGTCCGGAATCATAAACCACTTTTTTCATGGTCATCTCTTATGGCATTATCCTGGCAATTTCTTGTGACATTAACCCCAAGGTTATAAAAAGTTTGAGATTTAGCTCAAACAAAAGTTCAAAGCCGACAATATTGGCATTTGCAAATAGTTTAGATTCTGATCAGACGCCGCATTACATATAAATGTTCCTGAGGTCCAAACCGCATATAAATCCTAGTAAAAGCAGACGAACAATATTAGCAGGCGATACTAATTACTATGACAGCGAATGCAAGGCTGCCATTTCTCCGGATTTTTCCTAAATCTTCGGATTTTTCCCCCCAGTACATGGTAGCTTAAATCAGGTTGAAAGTAAAGCAGAATGCGCCTTAGGCGCATTCTGCTTTACTTACAGCCTGCTTTAATTAAGAAGTCGCATGTCAACAAAACAAGAAACAGTCGTAACAGTAATAGGATTCTACGACGTATATATTCAGATCAGATCAGAAACAGGCTATGGGGTAAAGGTACGGTTCGTAAAATCGCACTTGAAAAAAAAATGCAAATTTGGAAATCTTAGGATTTTATATGTCAACTTATGGCAGCCCTGCGAATGTGTTATTCCGTCATCAGTGAAAGTTATTTAAATACAGTGTTCCCCCTTACAACGACCCTTCCAACAACGTCTCCCTCCTTACAACGACACTTGTCGCAGTTCCTTAAACACGGCAATTATGCCCAACATACGGCTGCAATGTCGTCCGCTTAAAAAGTGTTGTCTGGTGGTTTTTTCTCAAAATTACATAATGGACATTTTGAAGGGAAAAACTGAATGGCGAGTGACAAACAGCTTGAATCCAGATCAGACGCCACGTTATGCGGCGTCTGATCTGGATTCTAGCTGTTTGCAAATTTCCCTCCCTATAACGATTGACTCCCTCCGAACAACGCACTTGTCTCCCGCCAGTTGGGTGCCATTTTAGAGAGGGAGCGCTGTTACTGAGAGTCACCATTTTTCGCAAACATCTTTTTCTCATTAATTGCATGACACGTTACATTTAGCAACGGTTTACAATGCGCTTCATTTAATTATTTCGCTGCCAAATTATTGTCTGCTGATTGTCTGCTTATCGTCTGCAATTTATGCCAAAATGAACTGTTTAAATGTTGACAACAGAATTATAGATACGAGTGTCAATGACTTTAGATCCTCATGAGACGCCGCGTAACGCGGTGTCAGATCTGGATCCCAACTGGTTGCAGATAAAGACGAGTGTGCCATGACAGTGAAAGAGTCAACTTCTCTGTTCGACTTTTATTCTACTGAAAACGTATATACAGTAAAACCTCGCTATTACGACCACTAAATTTTGTTAATTATTTGGATGTTTAGGATAGGTGACCGCTTAAAGCAAGGTGACAGTGAAACAGAAAGCTCCTGTAGGAGCTTTCTGTTTCACTGTCACCTTGCTTTAAGCTGCCACCTCTCTATTATACAATTAATTAGCCTTCGTTTAAGTGGTCGTAATAGCGAGGTTTTACTGTACATCCATGCATATATTATAAAGTCCAAATGGTTAGACATGAAAGTGCTATATACATGTAGATAAAATTGGGCACCTGCCGCAATATATAGAAATATTATAAAAAACTAGAAATGCGTTTTCGAAACACGGATGCCCTGTTTCATGCTTGACCATAATGCATAGGGTTTGTTAGTCAAAGGTCAAGGTCACCAAATTGCCATGTCACATGTTGCACTCAGCGAGGTGCATCAGCATGTCAGGTTGCAAGACAACTGCAGTACTTGGCTCATAACAGACCCTAATGCAAAAACCCAGTCTAGGTCACAGAGGTCAAGGTCACCAAACTGCCACGCGACATGTGGTACTCATCAAGGTGAATCAGCATGTGTGGTTGACTGGTTGTGTGACATTAGCTACTGTACTAAGCACATATATAATAACTAAACGCAAAAACTTAACCCAGGCCAATGTCAAAGGTCAAGGTCACCAAACAGCCATGCAACATATTGCGCTCATTATTTGAAGTGCAATAGCATGCGAGGTCACGCGACCTAGCTACACCCAGAACTTGACTCTAACGGATGGTTATGATTGACCGATTATGTCGTGCGCACAGCTTATTAGGTCGTGCGAACGAGATAATAAATTGATTTGATTGGTTCTGCTCATGACTTAAATATAGGATCATGCAAACGAAACTTGCTTTTGCAAGTTTTCCTTTTGATATATATCATAAAAATGAAAGCTCGCTTTTTAATATTTTTTTCTGTATATATATATATTTCTAAATTATGTCAAACGAAAATTCGTTTTGCAAGATTTAAAAGCAAATTATTAAAAAATCGTCAAAACGAATTGAAGTCGTGCACACGAGATATTAAGTCACAAGTCGTGCGCAAGAGATAAAAAGCAAAACAAAACTTTTGCATGTCGTACCATTGCCACCAAAAAGCTCTGCGCATTTTTTCTTTTCTTTTCTTATTGTGATTGCTTCTTCTATAGAAGCCCTCTTAAACGTAAGAGTAAACGTGCGTTTATATATAAACACATGTATACCTTCAACGGCGTTGTACAGCACAAAACACCACACAGCATAGACATAAAGTATAATAATACTTATAGTTATAACATAGCAGGAACACGTGGAAATAAAATACAACAGAAAACAGTAAAGCTTTATTGCATTGTGTAGGCTAACGAAAAGTAAAGTAGTATGATTTTATTTTATTATACGAGCGTATTACTTTACCGCGTTTAACGTATATCAAACAAACTAAATATTCACACTATGATGACACTTTGGTATCAAAAGTCAAATCAAAGTTTTAAGTCACGGTTTTACAATGCACGGTATAGTAAAAAACAAATCAACAAAACACACAAATAAACGAAAAAACAAACAAAAACAGATGCACATTAAATGTCGGCTAGCTAGTGTAAATTATGGCACACCTTTTGCCGCATGGTAATACATGTAAGTGTATTTGATTGATAGGAAATTAGAAATACAGTCTATCAAGTGTTTGTGTGTATCTATCACATGTATGTCAATTTGCATATTTGTATTGATGAGAAACTATGTATATACTGTCGTATAAATCAATAAAATAGCTATCTATCTATAATGTACTTTTATTTGACATTTGATAGTTTTCAGCATAATGTATAAAATGATAGTAAGGTATACTTACATTGTATAAAATCAGAATTGATCAATGAAAACAAACAATACTTTCTTTATTATCCCAATTTTTCTTGAGAAGTGTTCGGACAATAACATGTTTATATTTGTCCTGAAAGATACAATGTTTAAGAGGAAGATTCATTAACTTTGTAGTTGTTGGTAACATGTTACTCAATTATAAGCCCCCTGCAGGGAAACAGACGGGAACCTTTGTGTTTTTCTCCGTCCGTCCGAGCGTCTGTCTGTCGGGATTTTTGGTTTCCAAACGATAACTTAAGTAACGGATGATATATTTTATTGAAACTTAGTACATTGTATAATGTTAGCTTATGAAAATATCTACGATAAGTTCACGTTTGCGACCTGACGATGGAAGGTTAAGGTCACCACTGTTACTAACACTACCCGGTAGATGTTTAACAATGTTTGGGTTTCCAGATGATATTTTCGGTATTGGATGAAATATTTGATTGACACTTGGTACAGTATAAGCTAACCATGGTTGCATTTGGGGCCAAAAGGTCAACAATGAAGGTCACTGTTACTAAACCTAAACACTCATTAGTACAATATTTTGGTTTCCGGACGATAACATGAGTAAGAGATGGCATATTCGACTGATATACTTGTTAGAACATGAGGACATTTCGGTTAAGTTCGGAGTAAATTTGGAGAAAAAAAGTAAACTATATATAAAGGCCACTGTTACTGAAACGAGCTATTTAAGTTTGGAACTTAGGTCATGTGCGGACTAGCACTGCATCTAGGGTTTGCAGTTTGATGACATTGGCCTTAACCTTTTTGACATAGAATCAGTTTTTTTAATTTATTGTCAATAATGGACTATAATTACATAAGCCATACTCACACGCTTCCGCGTTGCATTACATATCAATGACATTGACATAATAATAATAATAATAATAATACTAACGACGTTATTTCATGTGGATTACATATTTGGTATCGAAAAACAAACCAATTTTCAATATGGTCCACAAACAAAATTAACATATATACAACACGAAGGAACACAATTACAAATCAGTATTTCTTTTTTTTAAACTTTTGCAAACAGAGTGGACCCTGAAAAGACAGTTCCTGTATACATTGAAGTCTATGACCTAGATTAAGGTTTTGTGTTTAGGTCAGTCATGAACTTGTAAATGCAGCAATGGACAAACAACATTACACGCTAATGCATAACAGAGACACCAGAATGTTTGGCGACCTTGACATTTTGACCTAGATTAAGATTTCACATTGACCATTACTGCAGCTACGGTCATGCAACTTCACAGCTGTTATGTTTCAATGAAAGCAACATGTTGCTTCATTGGTTGGTGACCTTGACCTTTGTGTCCAAGATTAGGATTTTGCGTTTTGGTCAGTTATGGACTGATTACTATAGCTAGACTCACATAACTTCACGTGATTGTGTGCCTCAATGAGTACGTCATGTTGCACCGCAGCTTGATGGCATTGACCTTTGATTTGATTGAAACATCATGCAATGTTTACTAATGAGAATACCAAGTATGGGCTTGCATATGGGGTCAAAAGGTCAACTATGAAGACCACTGTTACTATAACTACATATCTAGCTCAATAAATTCATTCCATTTTGAAAATACAGTCGAGGGCAGGTGACAAGTTTTGCATAAAACACTTACTGTTGCTTGGGCTTTAACCCATAAAAGCCTAGCGACGAGTACACTCGTCATTTACAAGCAATGTACCTGTGAAGAGTACACTTGTCCTATGCAAATTTGGTAGACTCTGACCAGAGGACTCCAACAAGAACAATCTGACCAGGATCTACACTGTATGTCATGTTGCATTTATATTGCAGAAAATAGCCCTTATTAATCATAACTGGACTAGACTTAGGAAACTAGACCAGACCATTAAAAGTATTGAGGAGTGAAAGAGTTAAGATATTCTATTGCAGAACATCTAATTCAGATGATATTTTAGTGAGTACTTTATTTCGTCCTGTCTGAACTCTTTGAGAGTTGTCTCCGGTGAAGGAGATGTTTCGTGTTAGTCCTCTACCGATGAAGGCGAGGAGTGTACAGTGGAGAATCTGTTATTCTTTCCCGTTTAAACGCAAACGTACGCAAACGCAAAGCACTAAAACGTAGAAAAGAACAACTTTTGGACAATTCTGATAATTCTTGTTTATCTTGGTGACAAACAGTTTGGAGCCTGATCAGACGCCGGGTGACTGATCTGGCTCCAAACTGTTTGCACTGCAAATAATAGTTTTAGCGTAAACGCGTTTATTGGGAAAGAATAACAGATTCTCCACTGTAACTGGGCTTTGTCTCCGTCCGTCCGTAACCTGTGGTTAAGCCATTTCCGCGTTGTGGACTCGTCCATGCTTAAACATTGGATTAGTTAATTTTTTATTTTAAGGCGTGCCTGGTCTAAATTTTCTCTTTCGTTCTGTGTTATATTGAAGTTCCTATTAGCAAACAGTGTAAACTCTGATCAGACGCCGCATTAAGCGGTGTCTGATCAGAGGATACACTGTTTGCCTATGTCCCTTTTATGGGGCGCTAGTAAGTTGCACTGGCCGATAGGGGGCATGCTTTTATTCAGCAATAGGTAGAACAGAGCATACTCTATACTCTGCTTGTTTTATATAGGGATCTACGGAATTTAAGTTTGAGTCTTGTCTTCAGACTGGGTAGGTCGTAAGGGAGGATTTCAGGTTTCCAACATGAAGATCCAGGGCTCCAGATAAGAGGAAGTCAAATGAACAAATCCTACATATTCACACTCATTATATCACCAAATCCTATGGTGTTACTATTAATTAGATAATGAGTGGTGACATCATAGGGTTTTATGCAGAAATAAAGATTTTAGTTTTTAAAAACTCCCCTAATCTGGAGCTCTGAAGTTCTTATTTGCGACTTACCAAATATGTATATTGCATTAACAATTACCATGTCGATGTTGGACAAAACAGAACAGAACATAATTTTATTCAGATTTTGGAGTAACAATTATAAACTGTTTGGATCACACCAAACACCGAATAACTCAATATCTGACCAGGATCCAAACTATTTGACATTCTAAAATTACTAACATCTAAATTAAAGAAATACAAGCAGATAACAATATTTGAGCGTATGCTAATACAGTGCTCCCTCTATACAATAACACCCAATAGGAGACAAAGAATGGGTGTGTTGTTCAGAGGGAGTTGTTATAAGGAGGGACATCGGCTTACATTTGCAAACCGCGTCGTCTGATCTGGATTCAAACTGTTTGTCATTCGTCTTTATGTTTTTTTTCTGTCAAAATGTCAGGGCTGCCATAAGTTGATCATAAAAATCCTAAGATTTCAAATTTTCAATTTTCAGACGCAATTTTACTAATCGTACCTTTACCCCATAGTCTGTTTCTTGTTTTGAAGACACATGACTGCTTAAAACAGGTTGAAAGTAAAGCAGAATGCGCCTTAAGGCGCATTCTGCTTTACTTTCAGCCTGTTTTAAGCTACGATCTGCTAGGATAAAAATCCGAATACTTAGGAAAAATCCGGAGAAATGGCAGCCCTGAAATGTCCAATATGTGACTTTGAGAAAACAGCAGATGACAGTTTTAAGCAGACGACATTGCAGCAGTGAAATCGTTAGATACAAATGCCTTGTTTGTGGTAAAACGGCAATGATTGTTGTATGGAGGGAAGCGTTGTTCGGAGGGCCGTTGTACGGAGGGAGCACTGTATAAAAAAGGGGTTGAAACACCACCGTTTTACGACATGCCTAGGAAACTCTCCAACAATTTGCAAGCAATGCAGATTAGGATCAGACTCAACATTTTAAATGTTTCTGAGTAGAATTACGTTTTCTCCCTCTCTCTCAAAATGAGCAGCATCATGTTTCTCACGGCGATACATATATTTCTACAAGGAAAAAAAAGTTAACATGCGCACCCATTATAGATATGCCTTGTTACGCATTTGAATTATTCCTGTGCTGAGTCCCAGATTTACACAGTCATGATTAAATTATATGCACCGTATTTAGTGCATCTTATATCAATTAATATATGGATATGCGAATGGAAACTACAGGTAATTTTATAATTGAATAATATGCAATCCTGATGAACTTCTTTCGTGATATCTTATATCCTAGTAGATAGTAGCTTAAAGCAGACTGAGAGTAGAGCAGAATACGCCTTCTACTTTACTTTCGACCTGCTTTCAAAACTAAAAACAATACAACCGTCTGACATGTAATAGCTTTAACAGAAATAAAATGAATGTCCCTTGTAAGTACCGAAGGGGGATAATGAATGACAAAATCTGTTGAGTCCATCCCTCATTATTCCCCTTGCATGACACATCAAATTTCTCTGTATATAGTACATACTTATACTCAAATAAATATTGTAATGTTAATAGTTCTTGATTCACTTGCTTAAACACTTGCTTTTCTTATATAGCTTGTATCTTGTAACTCTTATAGACATAATAAATTGTAAAGACAATGGCTACTTATATTGTTTTCGCAAACAAATTCCAAATATACGTGGCATTGTTTTTGACATTTGACGGGAATTGGGACTTGCAGTTTGCTAATTTTCTTGTGTGCTTCATCAATGTAGACAAAACATTAGCAGATACAGTAGAGTTTCTGTAGTTCTTACAGCAGAACAGACCAAAAACAGAACATATATTTTATTAGTTTACAACACTGTGTAACAGCATGTGGTCACGATACAATATATTCCCCAGGAAGCCAGAACATAGGGGGTGTTTGGCGATGCTTATTTGTGGCCTAACATGACTCAAAAATATAAAACCCAGTATACTGGGTTTTATATTTTATTTTTGGGTCATTTTAGGCCACACACTAGCACAAACAAACCCCTACGTTCTACCCCCCCCCCCCCGTGATATATTCAATATGGCAGTGGTAACATGGTTATTTAAAATGCACTGAACGGTCAGACCATAGGGCCCCGCGGTTGAAAGGTGAAGTTTTTAGGAGGTTTTAGTTGTCCGTACATGAATCTTTGCGAAGGGCAAACATTTTGCTACTTCCAGAGTTATATAGTGAAATCTTTATACTTCTTCTTCTCTGAAACTAATATGGCCAGAGCTTTGATATTTGGCATGGTGACTGGATCTTCTAGAGACCCTTTACCAATATTGTTGAAATAGTTCTGTACCGTTACATATCCAGGTCACATGAGCTAAAATAATTCGTTTCAAAGAAAAACTTGAAAAAATCTCCTTGTCTGGAACCACAGTACCCGGAGCTTAGATTTTAGCACAAAACATCATCTACTCATACAGGTCTTGTATAAAGATTGTTCAAATTTTGCTCGAGGGGTAAAAAATGATCCCGCACCGGGAGTCACAAATTTGCATAAAGTTATATAGTGAATATCTTCATCTCTGAAACTTATATCATCAGAGCTTTGATCTTTTGCATGGTGACACTTCTAGAGGTTCTTAACCAACATTGTTGAAATTGTTTCAGTCCGTTGCCTATCTAAATTGCATATCCGATTTTAGATTTTACTCCTTTTGTCTCCAGATAAATCCTGACGGACACACACTCACTCTTGTGTTACTTACAAATACCGGAATTGAGAATCACGACACAATGCAAAGTAAAGTTAATGAAAGTTTAATCTATCAATCAATCAATATCAGGTTGGACACACCAGAATTAAAGATAAACAGACAAATACTTAAAATAGCTCTAGTTCTAACATGTTCTGCAGCAGTGACATATACCTAGATCTTGATCCTCTAGCTAACTCTGATCCTGAACATCTTTAGCAGTTTACTTCTAGGAACTATTTCACGGAAATAAAGAAAATGCTTCTGTTCATGTGACGGTACTTTCTGACTTAAGTGTAAACACCGTCTTAAAATGCAAGTTTGTAGTTTTGGAAGTTTGAGCCAAAAAATCTGAGCCGCAGACGTGACGAAAGTGGAAGTGGAAGTGCTGAAACGCTCAGCTTCACTCATATTTATAGCCTTTAGCGCATGAATAATTTCAAATACAAGGATACCGTCATGTGACAATATTGAGCAATTGATTTATACAAATAAAGGTCAAAGGTCAAGGTCACAAGGGCAAAAACGTAGGTATGGTTGGAAAGGTCTTGACACAAGAAATATATAAACAAAATATGAAAGCCGTAGGCCTACTGGTGCAAATGTTATAGCCATTTAAAGATTTCAACAAAAGTAGGTCAAATGTCAAGGTCACAAGGTCAAAAAGTTTTGTATGGTTAGAAAGGGAAAACACATGTCAAGTATAAAAGGCCAAGGTGCAAAAATGCAAAAGTTATATCCAAGGTTAAGGTTTTTGGTTAAAGTTTGAATAAATAGGTCAAAGATCGAGGTCAAGGTCACATGGTCAAATATGTTGGTATGGTTGGAAAGGTCTTGACACAAGAAATATACATACAAAATATTAAAGCCCTGGGCCAACTGATGCAAATGTTATAGCCATTTAAAGATTTTTACAAAAGTAGGTCAAATGTCAAGGTCACAAGGTCAAAAAGTTTTGTATGGTTAAAAAGGTCTTGCCATGAAGAATACACATGCCAAGTATAAAAGGCCCAGGTAAAAAATGCAAACGTTATAGCCAATGTTAATGTTTTTGGTTAAAGTTTGATTAAATAGGTCAAAGGTGAAGGTCAAGGGCACATGGTCAAAGATATTGGTATGGTAGGAAAGGTCTTGACACAAAACATATACATACAAAATATTAAAGCCCTATGCTAACTGGTGCAAATGTTATAGCAATTTAAAGATTTTTTAGAAAAGAAGGTCAAATGTCAAGGTCAAGGTCAAAAAGTTTTGTATGGTTGGAAAGGTCTTGCCATGAGGAATACACATGCCAAGTATAAAATGCCCAGGTCCAAAAATGCAAAAGTTATAGCCAAGGTTAAGGTTTTTGGTTAAAGTTTGATTAAATAGGTCAAAGGTCAAGGTCAAGGTCGTATGGTTGGAAAGGTCTTGACACAAGAAATATACATACAAAATATGAAAGCCCTGGGCCTACTGGTGCAAATGTTATAGCCATTTAAAGATTTTACAAAAGTAGGTCAAATTTCAAGGTCAAGGTCACAAGGTCACAAGGTCAAAAAGTTGTATATGGTGGGAAAGGTCTTGCCATGAGGAATACACATGCCAAGTATAAAAGGCCCAGGTTTAAAAATGCAAAAGTTATAGCCAAGGTTAAGGTTTTTGGTTAAAGTTTGATTAAATAGGTCAAAGGTCAAGGTCAAGGTCGCATGTTCAAAGATGTTGGTATGGTTGGAAAGGTCTTGACAAAAGAAATATACATACAAAATATGAAAGCCCTGGGCCTACTGGTGCAAATGTTATAGCCATTTAAAGATTTTTACAAAAGTAGGTCAAATGTCAAGGTCAAGATCACAAGGTCAAAAAGTTGTATATGGTTGGAAAGGTCTTGCCATGAGGAATACACATGCCAAGTATAAAAGGCCCAGGTTTAAAAATGCAAAAGTTATAGCCAAGGTTAAGGTTTTTGGTTAAAGTTTGATTAAATAGGTCAAAGGTCAAGGTCAAGGTCACATGGTCAAAGATATTGGTATGGTTGGAAAGGTCTTGACAAAATAAATATACATACAAAATATGAAAGCCCTGGGCCTACTGGTGCAAATGTTATGGCCATTTAAAGAATTTTACAAAAGTAGGTCAAATGTCAAGGTCAAGGTCACAAGGTCAAAAAGGTTTGTATGGATGGAAAGGTCTTGATACAGGGAAGACACATGACAAGTATAAAAGGTCCAGGTACAAAAATGCAAGAGTTATAGCCAAGGTTAAGGTTTTTGGCACAGACAGACAGACGGACGGACAGACGGACGGACGGACAAACCGACAGACATAACAAAAACTATATGCCCCCGAATCGTAGATTCTGGGGGCATAAAAATACAGAGGAAGACTTTGAAGTCAGATGGGAAACAGTTAGAAAACTGTATAGTCTACTTGCATAAAAAGTTATACCAAACTACTAAAGCTTGAAACACTCTTGGTACAAAATAGAGGCATGTCATCATATATTTTCATGTTACACACTCAGCACACTCTCCCCCCTTTTTCTCTTTCTTTTATTATACACACACAAAAAGTATGTTCAATATATTTGTAGATTTATATGTTTACTATGTATTGTAAGGTTTAAAGATTTCCGACCCACATACACCTATTCATGGAGATAATAAAATATTGAATAAAAAAAAAAGAGAAAAAACAGAAAGAAAACTAAAAAACAAATATCTAAAGTTTTCGATAGAGTATGGCATAAAGGACCTTTTTTTAAAATGAAAGAAAATGGTATAGATGGCCGCCTTTTATCATGGATAACAAACTACAATGTACTTGAATAATGTCAGAAAGCTGTTCTCAACTCTATTGATTCTGATTTAAAGACAATATCAGCCGACGTTCCACAGAGTTAGGTTCAGTGTTAGGCCCTGTGCTCTTTCTAGTATTAATATAAATGATATATAAAATTCATTGCTCAGCTTAACCCGGATTCTTTGCCGATGATAGTTCCTTATATGTTTCTGCTACTCAATAGTTGACATTGAAGGTATTCTCAATCACAATCTGAACTGAATTTCAGCCTGGGCTAAGACATAGCTTGTTAATTTCAATCCGAACAAAACCGAGGCAATGCTGTTTTCATAACGACCTCAACATATACACCCAAGTTTAACATTTAATGGCACTAACGTACACTACGTTGATGCTCATAGGGGTAACTCTGAGCTCGAATGGAAAATGGAATGACCATGATGATAATTTGTTGCAACCAGTCTCTAAAACTACTGGAATTATGAGGAAACTTAGGTTTACACTGATAGAAATGCTCCAAATCAGATATACATTTTATATGTCCATCTGATAATAGAGTATTATTCAGTTATTTGGGGGTGGATGCACTGGAAACTCTTCTGATACACTGAAAAAATGCAAAATGTAGCAGACCGTATAGTCACTGGGCTTACAGGATCAATGTCTCTTAATTGTCTATACTTCATAATGAGTGCGGTTGGGAATCTCTAGCTAGTATAGTAGACGTCATCTTCAAAAACTTTATTTTATCTATAAATCATGTCATCATATGGCACCGTCTTACACCAAGGATCAGTTGCTCCCTTATGTAAGGGAGATAACTCACTATCATTTAAGCAATAGAAGTAACATATACGAAGCCCCTTTATATCACGTGTAGGACACAAAACACTGTGAAATATGGGATCAGAGGTTCGAATACCTTCAATAAAAAAAAAAAAGAAGACAATAGCTAACAGGTCTTTAAAGAGGCTCGCAACCAGAATTAGCATTAAACATAGTAATTCGTAAATATATGCCAAACGCTTATAAAAACGGGTAAGAATTAGTTTAGGATAAGAAATTCTGTTTAAAAATGCATTTCAATAACAAAAAATCGAACCCGGGACCCGGCATGTGGGGACAGGAAGCAAAATAAGACAACCACTTAGACCACTCAACCAGCCGGACTATTTATATCTCTGGGATATTTTTAACGTTTGATTGAGTTGGGTTTTACGGCACCGTACTTGACTATGTAGCGAAAGAGAGTGCATAATTCGGCCCGAGTTTATGTCCGACCCGTGATCAAATTCTGTTGCGTCTTTCGATGCTATAGAATAAATATAGGATAAAGCGATGGAAAATATCTAAAAACATAAGTTTTGACGACGGTTTTTGAGGGTGTTTTTAGACTGATCATATTTTTCTAATGCCAGACGCACGATATTGCTACACATTTGGTTTTATTTGAGTATTTTCTTTTATTTTTGCAAATACACCATCTAGTTGCGAGTCGCTTTAAATGAGCCAGTACCACCTAACACTCTCAAAACGGCCAATGACTGCACTACACTTAATTGGAAATGAACGTACTGTCTCAAGTTTCAGAGGTAAGTGAGTAGTAGACATTTGCAAACACCCTGTTTGCGAGCAATGTAGGAAACATATTACCAGGACGAACTTAATTTCCTTATATTTTTAGTTCGTTAATTCTTAACTTTGTCCATTAACTCCATCCACTGCCATGACGTTATCAGTTGTAACTAAGGGGTGAAATTGGCCCCATTTCAGATTTCACCAAAATATCACAGTTTGATGCTGGTGGTGGATAATGAAAGAAAACAACTTTTTTTTTGCTCGATAATAAAGATCATGTTACCATAGCAACCATTTTCATTTGCTCATCTAAAATTACGTTTTTCATCAATTATTAGGCATATTATCACTGGAACATTATTTTATCAACTTTAAAATACAAATATATGATATAGCATTAGCCAAGTTGAAAACCTCAACATTAATGGAAAAATAAAGATACTGTTACCATAGCAACCAGCATAATTCAGTCTAGATAAACATGTCTCTCTATATAATTTCCTGAATATGTCTTGTAGTAATTTGATTTTACAATGACACTGACACAACAGGAACTGTATGAAACATGACAAGTCCATGACATATTATTCTAAAAAGTATTACATTTGTTACTATGGTAACTGATACAACGGCTTCCTACTGAATATAGGTTCACAAAGGGGGTAAAATCGGCTCAATTTTAGATTTAAGTTCACTAAGGGGTGAAACTTGTCCCGTTTCAGATTTTACCAAAAATATCACAGTTGGACACTAGTGATGATAATGAAAGAAAATATAACCTTTTTGGCTCAATAATATAGATTATGTTACCATAGCAACCATTTTGATATACTCATCTAAAGTCACGTCTATCATCAATTATTGAGCATATCGTTAATGGAACATGTATTTTGACAACCTTAAAATACAACAATATGATATAGCATTAGCCCAGTTGAAAATCTAAAAAAATGATACTGTTGCCATAGCAACCAGCAAAATTTACTCTCGATAAACCTGACTCTTTATAATTTTTTTAAACATGTGTTGTAATTTAATTAAACAGTGACACCAATAATATAATATATACGAAACATGACACATCCATGACACACTATCATATTAAGAGTAACATGTGTTGCTATAGTAACGAATACAACGACTTCTTACTGAATAAAGGTTCACTAAGGGGTGAAATTGGTTCAATTTTAGATTTCACCAAAATATCACTGTTGGATACTTGTGGTGGATAAATGAAAACAAGTATTAAATAAAGTATTGAAAATAACGACCATGTTGCTATAGCAACACGTTTAATATACATGTACTCTTCTACAATCACATTTTTATCAATTATTGCGCACATCATCATTCGAATATGTATTTTGATAACTTTGAAATGCAAAAATATGAGATAGCATTAGCTAAATCGAAAACCTCATCACGAACGAAAAATGAAATTTTGTTACCATAGCAACAACAAACTTTACTATAGAAACATGTAACTCTATATAGTCTTGTTGTAATTTAATTTTACAGTGACACCAATACAACAGGAAATGTATGAAACATGGCTTATCCATGGCACACACATCTGCTGATTTGACATAGTTTAATAGTGTAGCGTTTGGTTCAAATTCCCCCACCAGATTTACGTTTTTTTCTTGTTTTAAATATGAGCACAGTTGAAGGGATATTTCTATTGACCAGAGGACTATGCTATATAGCGTTTTAACACAAAATAAAACGTTTTCCAGTAAGTTCGATGTATTACCAACCAATTTCAGTAGGATATTCAAAAAGATTAACAACTTGGATAATTGATGAATTTCTAGGACAATTTCACCCCTTAGTGAACTTAGTCCTTTAATGTATTTTGATTGAAGAACTATCAAACATAGTGTCAAACTCTTTGGATCATTATCATACGCCGCATTTCGCTGCGTTTGATCAGGATGCAAACTGTTTGCAAATACCCATCGGAAGCGGGGTAAGGCAATGAGAAGTTAAAACATGTACAGTGGAGAATCTGTTATTCTTTGCCGTTTAAACGCAAACGTACGCAAACGCAAAGCACTAAAACGTAGAAAAGAACAACTTTTGGACAATTCTGATAATTCTTGTTTATCTTGGTGGCAAACAGTCTGGAGCCTGATCAGACTCCGGGTTACCCGGCGTCTGATCTGGCTCCAAACTGTTTGCACTGCAAATAATAGATTTAGCGTAAACGCGTTTATTGGGAAAGAATACCAGATTCTCCACTGTACATGCTATGATTTAACCCTTGCACTACCAAAGTTTTGGTGATAATTTTACCCATTCATCGTTTCATTGTCGTCTGCTTCAATTATGTTGTTTGCAATGTCGTCCCAAAGTTAAAAAAGGCAGCGTGACTGAATAAATTTCAAAACGAGTATCAGACAGTTTGGATCATGATTAGACGCCGCGTTATGCGGCGTCTGATCAGGACCCAAACTGTTTGCAAACGCGCTTTGAAGCATCACTGAGAGTGAAAAGGTTTAGTAGCAGTGATATTATGGTAGCGGATCTAAGAACTGGAGATTGCCGTCTTCATTATAACGGTTCAAGCACTCCTGTTTTTCGTTAGGACCACAGCTTGGAAATATGCCTGATTGATATGTTTGCCATAGATCTACCGCATTTGTAGTGCGCACGTGCAAAGCATGCTTGTATATCTCCGGCCCATAGCGATTTCGAGCATACAACCCGGGGTTTCCTGATGTCCAGGACCATTTTCTATCGATCGGAATCTTCGTCGGCATCTTGCCTGTGGCCAACAAACTTTCTGAGTCTAGAGTTACTGCGAACCATGCATCTACTGACCATCCTTGGTAATTTAGTGTGTAAGTCTTACCCTGATTGTGCAATTGTACTTTATTCTTTTTAAAGTAGCCCTCTAATTTTCCAAAGGCGGAGTAATTTGCCGTTACGAACCGCATATCAGCATCGATCTCCCATGGCAAGACCTTACCAAACTTGACGCCACCAAGCGTGGTTCCACAGTCTACTTCACATATCAATTTTTCTTTCTCACATGCCGCCATTATGGTATTAACAACAAATGCATTTGCATCGAGTTTGCAAGGATGAAGTGCATCTTTCGCTTTTGTTATTTTGTGAATATACTTTGAGCAGTCTGATAAGATAATTTTCCCCCTTGGCGATATTATCTTGTATAAGTTCCACTTTTGCAAGAAATTTTTCCAGTTCTTGTCTCTGCCTTCTATAGCTCCTCTTTTAATATGAAACATAGAATCTGGACAAACTACAGTTTCTATCTTCTTCTTGCTAAGTTGTAAAAACCAGTCTTCAAATACACTAGATTCCATTTGTAATGCAGAAAATTTGTTGGATTTAAGAAACTTTACTGACGCAACAAACGGACCTTCTATATAGTCACAGAATAAGCAGTCGTGGTGTGACTCATCGTATCCATCAAGGTACCTCAGTGTATAATTTCTATGCACTGCCTGATAGCAGCCCTTTTCCCAGTATCCATCTGGATTGCGCACTGCACCTGCTGCGACCGGGACTTGCAGCATTTCAATCTCTCCTACAAGGCGCTCGAGTCTAGCATCCTTTGTTAAAATATCTACATCACGTGCAATTAACGCATAAGGTGTTTTTACTTCAAATATTAACTTATTCCAGCATTCTCCATAACTTGTTACGGCATTTAAATCTATGAACCTTATATTTCCTAAGCTTGTTTTTATTGGTTTAAAACTTGATTTTGTGCCAAAGAGTACAGGTATATTTCCTAGTTCATGTAGCGATTCGATAAATTCAGTCAAAGCCCTTTTTCCATCATCTGTGTTCTCGTCCTCGATAAAGACAGCTATTGTCACGAGCTGCGGTATTGGTTTCTCGTATGAGCAGTTTGTCCGTTCAAACCCCTTATGATAAAGTGGTGCGCCAAAATGAGTGCCCATGTAGATTTCCGGACACACACTTTTCGGTTCAGCGGCATTTCGATTAATTATCCTTGTTTTATCTATGCCAAATGACGAAAGCAATTTATCAACAATAGTGGTTGCTTGGCGAAGTTGTTCGGAGGTTTTAGTTCCTCGTACGTGAATCTTCGCCCTGTATAAATACTTGGCTACGTCCGAAATTTGTTTCATTAGTTCTTTATAGTTAAGATTTGCAGGAGACAGAATACTTTCATTATCTGCTCTATATCGGAGGGTTTTAACATGTGCTGTAGGTCGAAGGCGTGCAGGTTTCTGTTGCGGTAGTTCCATTGTCGGGCGAAAGTTGTTCACCTGTGAAAATATAGAAGAGTGTTACCTTTTTATGGTTTGATACAATGGTTCAATAAGGTCACGGTGTACTCTTTATATTATTTCTATTTTGGCACCGTTATTGAAAAGATGACCTTTTTTATTTCGATTTACGAACAAAAGTCACGAACATAATTCGAATTTCCATACCCCGAACTCGCTTAACACGAATGTTTTTTTTTGTTCTTAAAAAGAGATGACCGCTCAGACCCGGGATCGAATTCGTGTCGAGTTCGTGTCGCTAGTTCCGCAATCGTACATTCTCCCACAACACCATGAACGCGCGCTTGTACAGTAAGGCCGTTTACTAGTGATGGTAATCCTACACGCTGACCAGTACATACTCCCCCAACAAGTTGAAATTCGTCCCGAATTTCTATATGGGTATGAGAACGACTGGGGGTCGAACTCGGAGTACATAAACTCACAGAAAGAACGTTGAGCACCAAACGTAAACTGTATCCTTATAAAGAGACATCCGCTCCTATTCGGGACCGAACCTGGTCGCTTAATTGGTTCGCAGCAATGCACTCTAGTACATCGCAATAAAAACGCGCTTGTACAGAAAGGCCATACAAGTGAAGATAAACCTACACACTGTGTCATTTCTACTTCGCTTTAGTCGAACATATCATTTTTGATAGTTTAAAAGTGTTTTGGCACGATTTAAAAGTGAAAAAAAAAACCCGGATATGTTCGACTTAATGTTAATGCAGACAACTTATTTACTCAAATATAACCTTTGCAGTTGAGAGGTTGAAGTCAAATCTACAATGGAACCTCTCCAAACCGGAACCCCTTGATACCGGAATTATCTCTTAACCGGACAAAACTTTAGTCCCGTTTCCAACCCTTCTTTTTTTTAACCCATTTAACCATAATTTGTTATACGCCTTTTTAAGCTTTTGATTTATTCCTACACTGAATATGAATAACCAGAAACAATTTCTATATTCTAGTAGATGACAGCTTAAAGGCACATTCTGCTTTACTTTCAACCTGCTTTATGTGGTCAGCGGAAATTTATTCTAACGGACGAATACTGAACACAACTTGTCCCTTGATCTCTGGATTATAAATGACTGGCAAATCAATAAAAATTGACAATAAAATATGAAAGAGTAACGTGTCCGTAAGACCTAGTATCTAGGAATGATCAGGGTATGGTCAAGCTCGCTATTACAAAAAACTAGAAAAAGAAAAACGGTTTCCGGTCAATAACTGCATATTTCATAATTTTACCAAACTTTGTTTTTAACCAGCTCACTTTTAGATTGTATTTGGAGGTTATAAGGTCATGGTCAAGGTCATTGTTTCAAAAAATAGAAAACAGTTTATTAAACGGTTTCCGGGCAATTACAAAAATGTACTGCAAATTGTTTATCTCAATTTTGACCAAACCATGTATTTAGCAAGCTAACATTAAGGTACTTCGCGGGTGCGCTTAGTTTCCATACAATGTGTTATGAAACTTTTCATGAAGAATGATAATAGTCTAAGAAACAATGTGTGAACATATAAGCAAAAATTATCGTGTGGTTTGTCTTAAAGGGCTCTTTTTCTGACAAAAACCTGGAATTTTGATGGTTTTATTTTTCTCAAAAATAAATAAAGCTAATGACTATAAGTCTCGCCGGATGAGTAGTCTACAACATTCATTACAAGAAAAGCTAAAAACATTTTGAATAAAGGTGTTCAGAAAGATGTTATCAGCTATTTAAATTTTGCAAAATGCTAAAAAATTGAATTACAAAAAACTGACTCATTCAATGTATATTTGTTTTCATTTTATTCAAATATATGGTTGATGAAATAGTTGGTCAGAAAAAATGAGAAAATATTACAGTCAGGATTTGTTGTAATAACAGATTTTCTTATTAAAAGGTGGGAAATTTGAAGTTGAGATATAGTTACCTACCTTAAAATTAAAATTATTTCATTAAAATGCATTATTATTTATGCATGGACATGCATACAAGGTTAATTATATTGGTTAAACATAATAATGGGCAATATCGATCTTGAAACGGTTGACGTATTGATAAGCTTCAATGTGTGACTTTATAGTTCGATCAAATCTTATACACGTATCATACCTTTTTTACTGACTTGTAAGTCATTAAACCAAAACGTACATGGAAGTGGACATATAATTGGACCGTATATAACATCACTAATTCTAATCAACGAAGACTAAAAATAACATGTCCCTTGGTCACTGCGTTATGGATGAATAAATCGGACACTTAACAAATATTTAGATCGAATGGGTCTCGAACCTATGACCTCTGAATTGCTAGTCAATCATTCTACCGACTGCGCCATGGAGGATTATACTAAATCGTATCAACGCTTCCTTTATATACATTTTCTAGTATAAGCACGTACGGAAAAAGTCTAAGTCGTCAAGATGCATTTCCACTCGCCCGTAAGAGTGACTTCCGTATGCCAAGACTTTAAGACCTAGTTTGAGATTTTTTTATAGGGTTACCGGTCAAGACCAAGGTCGGTTTTACTTAAAATGGAAACAAGAAATATCTTTAAAAAAGATATTCAGCGGAATGAGTGGTTGAACTAAGGCTATATAGATGGGTGTTCAAAATTGAATTAAAATTAAAAATTTTTTTTTTAAAATGCAAAACTATCATGTACAGAAATGCAAAACAAAGCAACAATAATTTAACTCATATCCTAGCTACTGGTAGGAGATCCTCACATTAATCTATTGTTCTATATATCAAACTTCATTCATAGAGTTTCTTGAAACAAACTATAGCATACACAAATGTACAGATACAACAGTCTGCTGTACTTCACTCTTGTAAATACATGTAATGATGAAACCACACGATTGTGTTTAACTCACTTTCAAGAGGCCATTTATATATAAATATTGCTTTTAATGTATGGTTAATGTGTACAAAATAATAGTTAACAATTAAAACAAATTGGTAGTAAACAATTACAAAACACCTAGCTTCCTCTGTATATTTATAAAAAGATTTCAGATGTCATATCTTAAAATAGAAGCATAATTGCATCAGCCCAGTGTAGTAAACAGTCAGTGTGTGTCTGTCTGTGTCTCTACATTTTACACTCACAGTCCATATCTTGTAAAACTGTAATTGGACATAGACCAGCCTACAGGGCTCCAGATAAGAGGGAGTAAACTAAACAAATCACATTTTTTCACTCCTTTCAGCACCAAATCCTATGGTGTTACCACTCATTTTGATTGTCTCGAAGAGACAATTCAAATGTATAGAGACACCACAGGGTTTAATGCACAAATAAAGATTTTAAGTTTTGAAATAATTCCCTTATCTGGAGCCCTGGCTACTATCCAATCAGACTATTCAGTATCAACAGGTGCTCTTAATTCTAAATTTCTGATCAAATATAATTGGTTGAAATGTGTGGCCAAATAGAAAGTGTGGCTAAATAGAAACTAGTCAGCTCGGCTGAAAAAAAGTTTTCTATCATTAACTGCAGACGGGATATCCAAATTTGACCAAGATTTTTTGCGGTTGCCATATTGGATTTTGCTATTGTGGAACTTGACCTTTCTGAATCAAAGACACCTAAGATTGCACAAAGGGCCTCAGAAATAAGTTCCACACCAAAATACTATCAATTTAGAGGTATTACACTTGTTTATTCTCCAAAAATGAAAACAAAAAGCTTTTTCAACATGGTTGCGGCGGCCATATTGGATTTTGCTTTTTTTGGAACTTGATCTTTCCAAAGCAGAGACACTCTAGATTGCACAAAGGTTATCAGAAATTAGTTCTACTCTAAAAAATAATCAATTTAGAAGTATAACATTTGATTTTTGTCCAAAAAGCAACAAAATTAGCTTTTCCAACATGGTTTGCGGCGGCCATATTGGATTTGGCTTTTGTGAAACTTGACCTTTCCAAATCAAATACATCCCAGATTGCACAAAAGGCCTCAGAAATGAGTTCAACACCCAAAAATTATCAATTGAGAGGTATTACATTCGTTTATTTTCCAAAAAAGGAAAAAGTTAGCTTTTTTAGCACGACTTGCGGCGGCCATATTAGATTTTGCTATTGTGGAACTTGATCTTTCCAAATCAAAGACATCCCAGATTGCACAAAGGGCATCAGAAATGAGTTCAACACCCAAACATTATCGATTGAGGGGTATTACTTTTGTTTATTCTCCAAAAAAATAAAAAAATTAGCTATTTTAACATGGCTTGCGGCGGCCATTTTGGATTTGGCTATTGAGAAACTTGACCTTTCCGAATCAAATACATCCCAGATTGCACAAAATGCCTCAGAAATGAGTTCAACACCCAAAAGTTATCAATTGAGAGGTATATCATTGGTTTATTCTCCAAAAAAAGAAAAAAGTTAGCTTTTGTTTCATGGCTTGCGGCGGCCATATTGGATTTTGCTATCGTGGAACTTGATCTTTCCAAATCAAAGACATCCCAGATTACACAAAGGGCATCAGAAGTGAGTTATACTCTAAAAATCATCAATTTAGAAGTATTATATTTGATTTTTCTTAAAAAAACAACGAAAATAGCTTTTACAACATGGCTTGCGGCGGCCATATTGGATTTGGCTAATGTGAAACTTGACCTTTCCAAATCAAAGACACCCAGATTGCACAAAGGGCACCAGAAATGAGTTCCACACCAAAAAACAATCAATTTAGAGGTATTACACTTGTTTATTCTCCAAAAAACAAAAAAGTTAGTTTTTACAAAATGGCTGACGGCGGCCATATTGGATTTGGATATTGTGGGGCTCGTGACCGTGTGGCAGACAAGCACCTCGGTGATTTGTGATGTTTATGGTATCGTTAACTCACATCAAGTGAGAAACTCTCTCAACACTATTTTTCAAACGGGTCTACAGGTTAGTCCTGCATTATTAGCGGTGATAGGGTAAAAACTTAAGGCAGTGGCCAATTATTAAAAAAGACGATACAACAGTGGGAGAAAGGGTAAGTACTAGGTTCTTACCTGATGATAAAGATAGATACATGCAACAATGAACACCACAGAAATTGACAAAAGTGTTGCTCTGTTGAAAATATCCATCTGTCTGCTAGTTGATTCCAAGCAAGTAATAATTAAAATGTTTCCATTATCAACGAAGTTTAAACCTTTATTATTCCATATACCATATGTTCCTATCATTCGATCTGGAAAACAAACGATAACAAACATGACAAGCTTCATTGCCGAGACGTCACCAGCTTTAAACACTTGTCTGGCTTATTCCTTACCACTGAAATTTATAATTGGCAAAGAAATATCGTTAATAGTGTCAAAGAGTTTGGAATCTGATCAGCAGGGCTGCCATAAGTTGACATGAAAAATCCTAAGATTTCCAAATTTGCATTTTTCAAGAGCGATTAAACGAATCGTACCTTTACCCCGTAGCCTGTTTCTAGTTTTGTTGACATGCGAGTACTTAAAGTAGGCTGTAAATAAAGCAGAATGCGCCTTAAGGCGCATTCTGCTTTACTTTCAGCCTTCTTTAAGCTACCATATACTGGACAAAAATCCGTAGATTTAGGAAAAATCCGGCGAAATGGCAGCCCTGGATCAGACGCCGCACGAAGCTCCCCAGCATCAGAACTAGCTAAAACTGTTTCCAATCAGCTTCAAGTTCTAGCACAAGAGCGTTTGTTTAAAAGGAATAGCTTTTAAATTAACAAATTTCAACAATACCAGAATCGCCTACCCTCTTTATTGCACGGAGCAAAATAAAAGCATTTGCCAATATAACACGAACATGCATGAATGGGTCAGGCGCAGGCAGTCGCGAAGGACTGATTCTATCGAGTTTATATACTAGCAAAAAATACAGAGTTATGCCAATATGCATTAAAGTCTCTCTTTTTCGACCACTAAAATAAAGTTTATTGATTGTATGGATGACACGTGACAGCTAAAAACATGGATGAAGTACAACAGCAAGCTCCTTAAGAAGCTTTCAGTATTACTTACATCTTGCTTTCAGCAGCCATCGCTATCAACACCAACAATAACTTAAAATTTAGTGGTCGTTAATGGTTTTATTTTAGCGTAGAACCTCTCCATTACGACCTCAAAAACAAGTTAAATTATTTTTTTGTTTAAGGCAGGTGGGGACTGAGTCGAAACATACTTCACTTCATGATGCAAGCAAACCACTTTGTAGTTTGTAGGTACACTAACATGAGCATTGTTTACCGATAAAAGCCGTTAGCCATTGGTGAAAAGGTGTCATTTTCAAAATGGCGGCCATTTTCAAGATGGCCGCCAAATTTATATTTGAAATATCATGCCCTCACTGTAGGTGGGGATGTTGGTTCGATATATCGCTAACATTACTTTGGATAATGATGGAAGCAAGATATAAGATTGCGACCATTTTCAAAATGGCTGCCATTTCCATTTTGTATAAGTCATGTCGTAATTGTTAGTCCCATGCCAATTCAAAGAGTGACGCAAAACTAACAAGTTTCAGATGTATCTATAAATCATCAATTGTGGATTGCCAAATATAGCTAACTATTCTAGATGGCCGCCAAAAATTCAAAATGGCGGCCATTTTCATTATTCTTAATTGTAATTATTACCACATGTAATTTTTGAAGGATTATCAACCTACATTTACTCGGATCGTGTCTTAACTCTTCTGTTGTTATACTACTATTCAAGGCTATTAAATGCTACATAATTTAAATGTGAAACCTTTAATAGCTTTAAACTGTATAATTATATATGAACATCATATTAATCGACAAACTAAGATTTCAGGCAGAGAGTGAAAGACAACAAAGATGGATTTAACACACCCAAATCATGATAAAAAAGTGGTCTCTCAAGTTTCCCCCCAAAACGCCTCTTCTTTTATATACTAACATGATAAAGAAACTGTATATTTGGTTTGAAGGACTTTTGTTAATACAAACCATAGACAAATTTGGTATCAAAATGCGAACAAATGTATTGGCTACACGATGACGTATTTTAAACTGTGATTTGATATTTTGCAGATCATAATTTTATGTGTGAATGACGAGAATGTGAAAAGTAAAAGTGCAGATTTTCACGTTTGTAACTGTCGTTTGGTCATCGACCAATTTTTCTTGTGCCAAACTTGTGCCAAACCGAGAGACCTTGAGTTTTGATATTTGATATGTAGCATTGCATAGTAGACCTCTACCACACTTGTTCAAATTATTTCCCTTTGGTCAAAAATGGCCCCGCACTGGGGGTCAGTTTTGCATAGAGCTATAAAAAACTTAACAAGTCTGCAAATTTTGCCTTTCTCACCATCGTCTTTACACACACAATTATGATCTGCAATTATTAAATCACAATTAAAAATACATCATTCTGTAACCAATGCATTTTTTTGTATATTTTGATACAAAATTTGTCTATGGTTTGTACGCATAAGTATAACAAAAGCCCCTCAAACCAAATGTACAGTTTCTTTACCTCCGACAAACAAACATTTGCACATGCATTTTATTTTTTATCAAATAACAATCTGCGTTTGAGCAGCTAAATGGTACGCGTTACTGCGTGGAAGATTAAAGATTTATTAGTACCATTTCAAAATGTCATAGTCTTTCGAATATAAGTTAAAACACCAATGTTACTATACAAACATAATCAAAACTAATAATTGACCAATTTCGTAACTTTTATCGTTTTAAGTTTTAACTGAATACAAGGCAAGGCGGATGGATTTCTGTAAAACTGCAATGTTATGGCGTATACAAGAGGGTGTTACGGTTTATGATCTGCATCCAAGCTTATAGTTACAGTTCCTAATCGAAAACAATACCTTTTCCCAAGAGTAGGAATCGATCTTTTAAAACCTGATAAAATATAGTATAACTGCCGTAGTTTCTGTCGTAGATGTTCGGCGATGTTACAAATGAATTGAAGTTGAATTCTTGGTACAAGCGCTGGTGTGACCAGTATTATTATACCAACACAGCTATCATCGAAGTTAAATTTATCTTAGCCGTCGATTTAACTCAGAAGATCGAAAGAGTTTTCGCTTTTGATTCATGGAAACACGTATCCAGGGCTGCCATTTCTCCGGATTTTTCCTAAATCTTCGGATTGTTTTCTGGTACATTGTAGCTTAAAGCAGGCTGAAAGAAAAGCAGAATGCGCCTTAAGGTACATTCTGCTTTACTTCTAGCATGCTTTAAGTAGTCACATGTCAACAAAGCTAGAAACAGGCTATATGGTAAAGGTACGATGCGTAAAATCGCACTTGAAAAATACAAATTTGGAAATCTTAGGATTTTTCATGTCAACTTATGGCAGCCCTGCGTATCTTTGACAACACATGTACAATTAAATATTGGTGACGAATTTATGAACTAAAATACACATTTAGCTCTTTCTCGCAACAATAGTGTTTAATACTAAAAGTGCAAAGTGTTTACCACGTACTGGGTCCGAGGTTATAAAGCTTTAGACTTGAGTCTAAAGTGGTTCTCAAGCCTAGGCTAAAATCTGACCAATCAAATGCTTGAGAACACACTCAGACTCAGCTCAAACGCTTTATAACCTTGGACCCTGGTTATAACTGAAACATGACTTCAGTTGCAACTCGCAAAATGGTATAAAGCCAGTTAAAACGGATCGGAACAACGTACGATCTCGGAACTTTCGACATTTTTCGGGATGACGATTTGTCGCCGTCGACCAATCGTCGACCAATATATTTTGAAAGATTCAGATATTCCAAATGACCAGACTTATAATGTTTTAAAAAGAATAGCCTACATGTATTTCTTGTTATCTGCCTGGTTGAAAATCGCTATCGAAGTTGACAGATTCGAGGAATCTTCAATAAGATACAGTCGAACTCCGATATCTCAACTCGGTTAACTCGATCTATCCGATAGTTCGACACTTGAACTGCATTTTTCATGCTCGGTTCAGTCGAACATACCCATATTTCAAAGTTAAAACGTGGCTTAACCGCGTTCGAGATATCGAAGTTCGACTGCACTCGTGTTAGTTAATCATTTGTCCTCTTTTGTTTGAAGAATGTCTCGTCGTTTTATCTGATCTGATTATATACGGAGTTATACTCGTACATGGCAGATTGGTATATAAGTGACACAAAGAGTGTTCAGTCTGTTTTTAAATAAACCCCTTGTCGCGTTTACGTCGTAATATAGGGTTTTATGGAAGTCGTCCTTGAATCTGTCCATGTCTCTTTTTAGGTGTGACTAGTTTATCCTCTTGTAGACTTTGACCTTTTGCTCTAAGTTGAGGTTTACAAGGTTCTCAAGAATATTTTAAAGGTATTTGTGTTGACAGCTAGGTCTAATCGTCTCGTTGGTCCAGTCAATGTCATGAAGGTTGAAGTCTACCAGGAGCCAGACTGCAGTTCCTGGGTAACTGTCTCAGTGATGTCCAAAGTTCTGTCAGCAGTGATGCACCGTCATCACCATGTTGTTCATAGTAAGACCCAACTAAAATTGTTCTGACCCCAGGGATAGTAATTGTAGCCCAGCAAATGTTGCACTTGCGTTTTAGGTCTGGCTATTTCTGGCTTACTAGGGTTCTGTGACTGAAATCTGGACTCCTCCTCGGACTGTTGCCGGTCATCTCGGAAGTGAGTCAAGTTGGAGTCACGACTATGTACAACAGATGATGTCAGGCTTTGTCTGTTCTATCACAAGGTGGAGGTCTGACATCTTATTTTTGACGGACCGGCCGTTTGGGGACAGTGCTACTCTGCACTGGGTTTTGCTTCTGTGAGCGAGGATTCTGGGATTTGGGTGCAATTTGGTGGATGTTTCTTTGGTTACAAATAGGGCCGTAGCGTCGCTCATTTTTCAACGTCAGTTCGACGTTTAGTCAGTTACATATAGGGCCGTTTAGTTACATTATGGGCCGCATAATATATAGGTCATAGTTACATATAGGACCACTTAAGACGCATCAGAGAGAGGAAATCGAATACAGAAGAGCCGGTGCGATGTCCTACTTCTTTTTGATGTAACGTTCTGCGGTCAAACTACCTTGGCTCAGAACAAGGTCCGAAGGAAAATATTGATAAATGACACCCAAAACCACTATGCTCACCCCTTCCCCAAACCGATCACATTCGACAACACAATTGTCACGGTACCGTTTATGTTAACGTCTGACATATACTAAAATAGGGAAAATTGTGATTTAATGGAAAAAACATACATCAGTATTAGTTTGATGTCGATTATTAATCTTATCATGGGTCCAGCGTACACGATATTGACGCTGATACTACGTTAATATCTATTCCACTAACGGTGTTTTGCATAGGATTCCATACAATATGTCGATTATAAAAGTAGGGTATCGCGCCCGGGATTTCTGCATCGCTCCCCTCTTTCTCTTCGGCGATCAAGTAACCCATAGATGGAACGGACGAATTGGCCCTGGAAACTACTGTTGTAACCGATCTCGAAGCGGACACTGTTGTATGAAATTGTCTTGACGTCGGGTAGTTACACGAGGTTGACCGGTTCTAGGATGGTCAGAAACACTACCCTTTCACGGATGCCTGCATGCATCACTTCAACAGTTTTATAATGTAAATGTATAAAGTATTGGCATTTCTCAATATATATAGAAACATACAATTCTAGTGGTTAGTGTAAGTGTGTCTATCTATATGACAAGTAATGTGCCGTGAAACCCAAATCAAACAATGTGGTCCAATTGCACGAACTGTTGCTGTTAATGAAGAATTATTGTTTATAATGTTACATGTAACTAACAGTGTGATTAGTTAACTACTGAATAGAAGAAAACGATTTGAAGAAATAAGTTATATAATTACGTTTCTATAGTATTTCAGTAATATGAACCGAATCTACCCTGCCTTACCTCGAATACATTGGTTATTTGCATACAGCTTAAATCATGACCGTAACGCGGCGCCTAATCAAGATCTAAACAGATTGACACTCACTATAGGAATAAACAACATCTTTTTGCCGTTCATGACGGTATGAACACATTAACTTCGCAGGGGGTAAGTTTCGTAAACGCCCGAAGGGCTTTTACGATAAACTTACCCTGCGAAAGTAATGTGTTCATACCGAGTGAACGGCAAAAATATGTTGTTTATTCCTTATATTCTGTCTTGTCCATTTAATGTGTATTTTGACCAGATTTGTTTTTATGTATATGAATATATCATATACCGGCCAAATAGGTTTGTTAGATGTAATCCTGGATGTAACAGCCATTCGATCTCTATAATATACGGTGTGAAAAGTAGTCAAAATACATGTTTCGGAGTTGATTACAAAGTAGAGTTTTTACCCAGTAAAATGTCGCTGTGTGCCTAACGATCAATTATAAGACATTAAAAATAAACAATGCAACTAAATATCTTTTATTAAAGCATTTTTTTTTAAAAATAGGTCGCGCAATTTATTTCAGCCTAATTACACGCCATAGCAACCATTAGCTTGTCGCTAGGTCGGTATCTCTCCGGCGGAGACTCCGCCCTCTTTCTAACTGGCTGGAACCAGTTTCGAATAGTAGGTTCATTGAGGGATGACCTGCAATTTTTTAATACGATTACATAAAGACTTTACAGGGTGAATGTAAATATTACGATATATCTTTAGTCAAATTTCCTAAAATATAGATTTGAAAAATAAAAGCAGCCGACCATTGTTTACAGCAGATGACGTCATTGCAGTGAATAGATTAAATGCGTCATAGCTTAACCCATTTGTGCCCAATCGATTCTTCCATCAAAGGGATGCCTCGTCAAAATTTTCATTTTGTTTTATATTGAAATTCCTATCAGCAAAAAGTGTAGACTCTGATCAGACGCCGCATAATGCGGCGTCTGATAAGAGTGTACACCCTTTGCCTATGTCCCATATATGGGACTGTGGGCACACATGTGTTAAATGCTTCATACCTTCAATTGTATTAGTGCAAACTACTCCCAAACATTTAAGTTTATACAAAGTTTTCCTTGCAATTTTATTCTACTTTATCTTTTCATTTTAGAATAAGGTACTATAAAAGTTTAATCCAAATGCATGACGTTTCAGAAACCCTTTTGTACTATATTAAGTGAGTTATAAATATTAGTTTTGATGCTTGAGATGTATTTGCATCACATTTTAAGGTAGTCTTCGTCGTATATGGACCATGAGGTGGTTTCCCGACAATAACATACCAATCATGGCAGTGGCGGGGAGAACCCTTCTGCAGAACTTGAAGAAACCCCCCCTGAATTAACCCATTTGCGCCCCGTGGATTCGCCCATGCGTATATAACGATTTAGTCCATTTTTATCTGAGGGGTGTCTGGTCTAATTTATTATTTTCGTTTTGTTTTATATTGAAATTCCTGTCAGCAAACAGTGTAGACTCTGATCAGACGCCGCATAATGCGGCGTCTGATCAGCGTCTACACTGTTTGCCCATGTCCCATATATGGGATCGTGGGCATAAATGGGTTTAGTAACAGGCAAAGGGTTAAATCATATTGATAAAACTATGGAAAATATTGTTTATGCAAAAGTTTTGAAAGCATGAACATGTCGCTGGCACTAATTTAATAAGTCACCCGGAGCTGATCAATACTAGTCTATTTCTGCTGACTTGATACTGATCCCTCAGAAAAGCGTACGTTATTAGGCCAGCTAGAGAGAGACGTTAAAACATTACAAGAAGAAGATAAACATAAGTTAAATCAAGCATACTAAATTATCACAAGTAACGGGGACTGCTATTATTTTCAAAGCTAGACATAAATGAATAAATCATGATTTCTGTGTCTCTAATGTGTACGAGTACAGTGCAATCCTTCTGGTACGACCGCTCAAGTGGGATGAAGGCTGAGGAGATGGACTACACTAACGCCCGAACTGGCAGAGGGGTAAGACTCTACCAGCGACAATACCTTCACCATGCACTACACTGTTTGCCCATGTCCCATATATGGGATCGTGGGCATAAATGGGTTTAGTAACAGGCAAAGGGTTAAATCATATTGATAAAACTATGGAAAATATTGTTTATGCAAAAGTTTTGAAAGCATGAACATGTCACTGGCACTAATTTAATAAGTCACCCGGAGCTGATCAATACTAGTGTATTTCTGCTGACTTGATACTGATCCCTCAGAAAAGCGTACGTCATTAGGCCAGCTAGAGAGAGACGTTAAAACATTACAAGAAGAAGATAAACATAAGTTAAATCAAGCATACTAAATTATCACAAGTAACGGGGACTGCTATTATTTTCAAAGCTAGACATAAATGAATAAATCATGATTTCTGTGTCTCTAATGTGTACGAGTACAGTGCAATCCTTCTGGTACGACCGCTCAAGTGGGATGAAGGCTGAGGAGATGGACTACACCAACGCCCATACTGGCAGAGGGGTAAGACTCTACCAGCGACAATACCTTCACCATGCACTACACTGGCGCTATATGGCCATTTTAGGCGCCGAAGAGCGGTATTTTAACCCTTTCCCTTATAGAAGCGACTTTTAGCACATTCATTTTATTCATCCGCTGAAGAAAATAGTTCCAAATTATACCGTAATGAATATGTGTCATATTAAATACTTTCCTTATTCTAGCAGTTAATAGCTTAAAGCAGGCTGAAAGTAAAGCAGAATGCGCCTTAGGGCGCATTCTGCTTTACTTTCAACCTGCTTTAAGTAGACACATATCTTCAATACTAGAAACAACGCTATCAGGTAATGGGTTAAAGCTCATTTCAAGCAAATTATTACGACCACTAAATTGTGTTAATTACTTGGTGTTTAAAGTCCCATTGTGTTTTCAGACCTTTTCTCAATGCCTGAAATACAATAACGGTTAATAATAATGTTTGAACATTCTTATGGCCCAAACTGATCTATGAAATGATGAAGACTGACCTAAATCACCAAAAAGGGCGATTTAAAATCGTAACAAACCGAAAATAGAACGTCTGGCATAAACATTACCACACGGCTTAGTATCACGTGATACAGCTGAAATCAACTTCACTGGGTGCAACCGTATCTACCTCCGCCCGTCCATCCATCAGTCAGTTAGACTATCACACTTTTTTGTCCGCTCTCTAACTCAAATATTTTTTATCCGATCTTCCATAAACTTGCTGAAAATGTTCATTGATATAAAATCAAGGTTTAGTTTGATTACTACTAAAATCGCATAAGGTATTTTTGAGTTATTGCCTGTTAATTAATAAAAAATGACCGTTTCAGTCATTTTTGCACTCTAAAACAAACAGCTTTTATCGGATATTCACCAAACATGCTGAAATATTTTTCATATAAAATTTAGGTCAAGTTTGATGATTTAATAAAATCGCATGTGGCATATCTGAGTTTTTGCCCTTTATGTATTAAAAAATGACTGTTTTCAGCAAGTTTTGCTCTATAACATAAATACGTTTTATTGGATCTTCACCAAACTTGCTGAAAATGTTTATTGATATAAAATCAAGGTTTAGTTTGATTACTACTAAAATCGCATAAGGTATATCTGAGTTATTGCCTGTTTATTAATAAAAATGACTGTTTCAGTCACTTTTACACTCTAACACATACAGTTGTTATCGGATATTCACTAAACTTGCTGAAAATGTTTATTATATATAAAATCAAGGTTTGATTTGAATACTACTAAAATCGCAAAAGGCATGTCTGAGTTTTTGCCCTTTAAGTATTAAAAATTAATGTTTCAGCATTTTTTGCTTTCTAACACATACAGCTTTTATCAGATATTCACCAAACTTGTTGAAAATGTTATTAATATAAAATCTAGGTCAATCATCTTAACTACCAAATTCGCACAAGGCATGTTGGAGTTATTGCCCTTGAATGACTAAAATTTGACTAATTCAGGCTTGTCAGCTTCCTGACTCAAACAGTTTTAATTGGATCTTCACCAAATTTGCTGAAAATAATATTTGTTTAAAATATTGGTCCAGTTCTATTTATACCCAAATCGCCGAAGGCATGTTGAAGCTATTTTATCCTTATTTTTGCCCTGTCCACTCTGTAAAAGGGCCAGTTTTTATTCTATTTTAGCCAAATAGTTGGTCAATGGTTGCATGTGCTTTATCTTAGCCGTGTTGGTAATAAGTTAAGTAAGAAATGACCACTCCATTTCTCCTTTACCTCTTACAGGATTTTAATTCAACTGTATTCGATTTTTTTCTTGACCTAGATTTAATACCAATACACATTGTCAGCAAGTTTGGTGAAGATCCAATAAAAAGTGTTTGTGTTAGGGAGCAGAAAATGCTGAAACAGTCATTTTTTAATTATTCAAGGGCACTAACTCAGACATGCCTCATGCGATTTAGCTAGTTATTGAACCTGACCTAGATTATATACTAATAAACATTTGTAGCAAGTTTGGTGAAGATCCAAAAAGAAGTCTTTGAGTTAGAGAGCGGACAAGGCTGAAACAGTCATTTTCAAAAAACCCAAGGTAAAGATTCTCCGTATTTTTTTTAATCGCTCACCCCCAGTGAATAATATTTACACATTTTGACTGGATCTCATAGTTTAATCCTGTGCCTACTGGTCGTAACTTTACGGAGTTTACAAACTGTTTGAATCTAGAAAGACGCCGCGTAACGCGGCGTCTCATCTGGATCCAAACTGTTTGTCACTCGTCTTAAGGTTTGTTTAATTAAAAAAATGCATAAATCTAAACTGAACAAATTTTGCAGACGACAATGTCAAAGCAGACGTCTGTGCAGCAGAATAAGGGTTAACCAGATGCTCCAGATACACATGTAAGCGGGAGTAATCTGAACTAATCAAACATTTTCTCACTCATTTCAGCACCGAATGCTATGGTGTTACTACTGATTAAACCGTCTCTTCGAGACACTTTTAATGAGTATGACACCATTGAGTTTAAAAGCAGAAATAAAGATTTTAGTTTTCGAAATACTTCCGTTATCTGGAGCACTGTATTTACAGAGTTGTCCTTCTTTCCATTCACAAGGGAGGCTTTTTAATTTGTGCAGCACAAAAATATTATAAATAAAAAATTTAAAAAGCGAATTTCTTAGATAAAGCCGGTTTTTGTGAAAGAATCACGTCCTACGTAGTTCAAATGGGACCCCAAACAACCGTTTTATGCAGGTTTCTCAAAAACACAATGCGGCTTTAGGCAGGTAGCTGATCAAAGCATATATAACATAAAGCAGAACACTCCTAGCTTATGCTTAACTCTAATCTTGATTTAAGCGGTCACCTTTATTTGATACAATCCAAAACGCCCTCCTTTTAGTGGTCGTTATAGAGTGGTGTCATTGTACAGTCAATCCAAACACTTGCACCTAACAGAGCAAAGAGTTCGTTTTGGAGAGCTTTCACGGTTAGTGAGGCATGGCCTGCATTTAAAAGTGGTTGGAGATTGCAGATGTACAATGTATGTGACAGCTTAATGCAGAATAACAGAAATGCAAAATTCCCCTCTTAGAACTTTCTGCAAGGCTGCCACATCACTGTATTTTTCTAAAATTTTCGGATTTCTAATCTAGCTTAAAGTAGGCTGAGAGTAAAGCAAAATGCGCCTTAAGGCGCATTCTGCTTTACTTTCAACCTGTTTTAAGTATTTGCACTTGTAAAATAGAACATTTGGAAATATTAGGATTTTTCATGATCAGCTAATGACAGCCTCGTTTTTGTAGTAAAAGCAAATTTGTGGCATTATTTGGCTTCTGACATTAAAAAAATATGATCAGTCCAAAAAAAAAGTCTCAAGAATCGTCACCGAATCTCAGTTTTTTTTTTAGATATTTTCCATCGTTTTTCTATAGCGTTAGTAGACGGTATAGTTGTTGTTGTTGTTTCTCTACACGGGCTCAGACATAAACCCGAGCCGAATAATGTACTATCAATCGCTACCAGTGAAGTACGTTAATCCGCTACCATATAGACAGAGAGCGCCAGTAGCCGCGTGGGTAAAGGCGTTTCCTTTTTTTCATGTTTGTCTCCGCATGGAGGGTCACGGGTTCGAATCCCACCAGAGCTTCTTCTTTTTTTTTTAAATGCATTTTTAACAGAATTTATTATCCTAAACTAAATCTTACCCATTTATATAAGCATTTGACATATATTTACAAATTACTATTTTTAATGCTAAATCCGGTTGAGAGCCTCTTTAAATCGACCCTACAATAGATTTATATAATATGTATCCTGTCATAGTAGTCAGTCCATTAGGGTGTAACCCAGCATTAACTAGACCTAAAAGAGTGCCGCGAAGCTTCATACAACTTGTCTGTACATTTTCAGAAAAGTTAAGGTACTTATTTAAATTTATACCTAGGTGGTTGTATTGATCTGATTCACATATTAAGTCCTGGCCTAATGACCAAGATCTTGATTGGGATTTGTAAGCATGTTTAGTCTCGTTTAAGACTATTACTGAACACTTGCTATGGTTATATTTGAAACGCCACTTCAGTGAATACTGATAACATATCATAGCTTGAAGGCCTGATTTTGAAAATGATAACAATGCCATGTCATTTTCAGGTAAGTGTGATCTTTGACTTCAATATAACAAAACTTGTCCAGATCATGTCGAGTACCGTCCTCTAAAATTGTGTACCAGTGGCGTATGATCAGAACCCAAACTGTTTGAAACTCAACGTTATATTTTAAAAGTCAAAATAAATCTATCTAAAATTAAAATTTGAGAAATAAAAACAGACAATTGTTTACAGTGGAGAATCTGTTATTCTTTCCCAATAAACGCGTTTACGCTAAAACTATTATTTGCAGTGCAAACAGTTTGGAGCCAGGTCAGACGCCGGGTAACCCGGCGTCTGATCAGGCTCCAAACTGTTAGCCACCAAGATAAACAAGAAATATCAGAATTGTTCAAAAGTTGTTCTTTTCTACGTTTTAGTGCTAAATGCGTTTGCGTACGTTTGCGTTTAAACGGGAAAGAATAACAGATTCTCCACTGTAAATGATGATGTCGCGGCAGTGAAGGGGCTAATGACAACTTTCAAAGTTTGTCTGTATGGTACTTGCTCCCCCGGGACATTGTTTAACTGCTCACTAATACCAGAAACAAACAAATTATTGATATCAGACGGTTGAATGATTGTGTTTGGAGATGGGTTGTTATGTTATTAGATGTATCCATGACACATGCAGTAGGTTTAATTCTTTATTTCAGTCTCATCATGATTTACAACATATCTTTATCACAGATTTAACAATTTTCAAAGTATATCATGCCGTTCATAATATGAACTATAAGAGACTATTACAATTTTGCAAATAATTACTATAAACATAGCAAAATTATACATAAACAGGTTTTGGCACATAACCTACAAATATCAGACTCTGTAAAAAGAAAAGACAATTTTTCAGCTTTGGACATATTATTAAAGTTAACATTTGCACTGAAGGCTTTAAGGAAAAGGGTTTGTCGACGATCATCGTACAAATAACAATCTAACAAAACATGGGCCTCATCTTCAACCTCATCACAGAAATGGCACTTTCTGTCTTTCTGTTCTAAACCCTCAAATCTGCCCGTCTCTATGCGTAAAGGTGCAACGCCACATCGGAACTCGCTAAAGGCAGCTCTGTGTCGTAACGGCATAATCAAATTACAGTAGTATTCCGTTTTAAAATCAAATTTAAAGGTCCGATATGTCCTCAGTTTATTACAACCTCGTCCAGACGGCCCTTTAAGATTTCTAATAGACGTTAGCCATTCCTCACAAAACTAAGCGTGTACATTTGATTCAACCATATCAACAAAAGTCGACTTTGAAATACATACATTTAAATCACAGTACTGTTCTAAGTCGAACTCTCTCAACTTGTTTTTAACCATATAAACCCAGTGTTTACAGTTCCGTCCAGATATATTGTTAGCCCACAGTGCAATACGTTTGTTTAATCTATTTATCGACAAATTGGATAGCCGTGCCCAGCACAAAGCAATGGACTTCCATTGCTTTGTGCTTGGACAGCCCCAACCCATTTCGCCTGCAACTGCTGCGTTTGGAGTATATTTTCCAACTCCTAAAAAGAATCTCATGGCTCGATTTTGAACAGCATTTATACATGAGTAAGAGTTATGGCCCCACACTGAAGCGCCATAACTAATGACTGGCCAGTATGATACGACGGAAGTCTGGAAGAAGACATTTTACTTGTCAAATAAGCTATAGTTTTATAAAAAAAACATTATTTGTATAGCAAATAGTTTGGAGCCAGATCAGACGCTCGGTCGTTTTTGATAGATTGAGTAAATCAATGTCGTAACTACATGTAGTGTCAAAACGTTTGGATCATGATCAGGCAAAGCGGCGTCAAAACTGTTCGCAAATCACCGATTTACTTCCAGTTAGGCAGTGAATGGGTTAAAACAAAGTTTAAAATACCGTGACGCGTTTAAGCTCCAAGAGCTGATGTTTGTTACAAAACGTTTAAATTTAACATTTTTATTCGATATTTATTTTTAGAACAGAACAGAACAGATGTTTTATTTGACTTAAGCATACAAGTTATATACATAATAACATAAAACTGATGGTACTATACTAAAATTATGAGATACAAGGCATGTTTAACAGAAATATCAACATGGACCATGTATCCCGAGAGTGCTCATCATTAACACAGAGCTTCTAATAGTTGACTATAAAAATCCTAAGATTTTCAATTTTATCTTTTTTTTAAACGCGATTACTTAAAGCAGGTTGAAAGTAAAGCAGAATGCGCCTTAAGGTGCATTCGGCTTTACACTCAACTCGGTTTAAGCTACACTTTGCTAGTATAAAAATCCGAAGAATTTTGGAAAAATCTTGAAAATGGCAGCCCTGTTATCAACATAAGAAAGGAAATTTTCATTCTCATATTTAACCCCAAGTCAGCGCAGCACCACCGCATCTGCGAGTTACGTTACTCAAGGATACGGCAGTATTGCACTGAATAGATTTAGATCTATGCTAGAATAGGGTCGGGCCACAAGTAGAGATATCGTTAGGGGACCAGGGGACATCTCTAATGTTGCAAAAACACTATGGCCCGCCGCAATTCCAGAGATGAATATGGAATAAAATATGTTTAAGCTTAAAATTCACAACACGTTTAGAGTCAAGTCACATACGGAGGGATTCGGCGTCTGAAAGGACTCGAACCGTGTGACACACGGGTTGAAATATATCGTCCAAATTTTAAAACACTGCAACTTACAGTGGAGAATCTGTTATTCTTTCCCAATAAACGCGTTTACGCTAAAACTATTATTTGCAGTGCAAACAGTTTGGAGCCAGATCAGACGCCGGGTAACCCGGCGTCTGATCAGGCTCCAAACTGTTAGCCACCAAGATAAACAAGAATTATCAGAATTGTCCAAAAGTTGTTCTTTTCTACGTTTTAGTGTCAACAATTTTCTGAACACCTTTATACGACACTTTTTTGTACTTCTTGTAACGTAATGAATGTTGTGAATAACTAATTGCACGAGGCTTATAATCGTTAACTTTATCAATTTCTGAGAAGTATTTGTCTCATCAAAATTCTAGGTTTCTTTAAGAGATTTTTAAGACAAACCAAATAATAAAGTATGCCCATATTTGCACATATTGTTTCTTAGACTATTGTTATTCTTCAAGCAAAATTTCATAACACCTTTTACGAAAACTTAGCTCTGACTCGAGCTACCTTTAATGCATTGCCAATAAAGCATACATGTCTCGACTAGCTTGCTTGAGAAAACGTGTTCTACAGTGGAGAATCTGTTATTCTTTCCCAATAAACGCGTTTACGCTAAAACTATTATTTTCACTGCAAACAGTTTGGAGCCAGATCAGACGTCGGGTAACCCGGCGTCTGATCAGGCTCCAAACTGTTTGCCACCAAGATAAACAAGAATTATCAGAATTGTCCAAAAGTTGTTCTTTTCTACGTTTTAGTGCTTTGCGTTTGCGTACGTTTGCGTTTAAACGGGAAAGAATAACAGATTCTCCACTGTAAATGGCGAATGATACGCCCATAGCAAGTATTCAACCTACACGAGCTAATTAAGGACCAATTTATATTAATGTGATAAGAAATAAATGAACAAAATATTAGTATAGAATAAACCATGTGTTAATCAAAATATGCTTAACTTCTCCCATGTACGTCGTGCATACCAATTTCTAATGTCTAATGCTGAACTAAATCAAGCACATCTTATCAACAAAAGATTAATATACATTTTGTAACTCTACGAAATTGATATCAGCAAACTCATTATTCCAATAAAATAGCAAGCGTATATACAGTGGAACCCCTATATACGACCACTAAATTTGGTTAGTTATCGGTGTATAAGACTGGTGACTGATTTCAGCAAGGTGAAAGTAAAACAGAATGCTCTTTCAGTAGACGTCTGTTTTACTCACACATAACTTTAAACTGTCAACTGCACCTGCACCTGTTTATAAAAAATCAATGAGCCTTTATTTAGTGGTCGTAACAGAGATGTTAAATATTTTATTATTACTTCATGCACACTCAAATTATTTCTTGCTCACCTGGAGTACGTTCGTACCATGTCATACATGTAGAACAATAAAACTCCCATGAATTATACGCCAAACTGATTTGATTACATTCTGTTTGAACCTCAGTAAAACTTTTCTATTACGACCACTAAAACGAAGGTTAATCGATTGTATAAAAGACAGATGACTGCTAAACGCAAGGTAACAATGAAACAGAAAGCTCCTAAAGGAGCTTACTGTTTCACTGTCACCTTGATTTAAGCAGTCACCTGCCTTAAACACAAAAACATTAACAAAGTTAAGTGATAGAGAGGTTTTACTGTAGAAGAGAACCTAAGGGTCTGGACATCTTAAATGTCTCCTAATAGACTTGTACGAACTGATGGCGATAGCGTCTGTGAACTGCGGACTGCGACTAAATCTAATTATATATACAATGTCTACTCCTTAAATAGTGTTGTCCAAGTGGAAGTAAATATTTCAAATAGTCGAATTAAAATAAGCAGACGGCAATTCGAATGGTTTTTTTTCGCCCACCTAAGACTGGTCGTATATTGGCTTGGCCCTGTCCGTACGTCCGTTCGTCCGTCAGCATTTTGTTTGTCCGGAGTTTATTTTCGGAAAACTATTGGAAAGATATTGATGAAACTTCACATAATTGTTATATGCTCAAGGATCTGAAACTGAGTCAATATTCAGATTCATTTGATTTGTTTTTACAGAGTTATCTACCCTTGATGTACTCAAATGTGCTGTACAAGACTGCCGGTGGGCGTATAATGTACTGTTTGCGGTGCTCTCATTTATAAGGGGTTTTGTTATGTATTGCAAGGCTCTGCACAATAAAATACGTACACAGATGAATATAATTATATATAATACTCCATCAGAAACATAAATGAAGTGTTCTTTTATTTTAATGTCTGTGAAACAATTCCCTACATTTCTATTCTATTTTTTTTTGGCGCGGGGGGGGGGGGGGGGGGGCTGTAATAGTAAACACGGGTATTTTTACTCTGTTTCTAATTACGTCTTGTCTTCTATTGGCCATTTCCGCTATCTTTTGCTAAATGACACACAGTGCAGACCATAATCAGATGGGTCCGAAAGAGGCCCACTGATCTATACTGTTTGCATACGACAAATGTACTCTTACAGATACACTGTTAATGAATGACGACGGATAAACTCATCACTAGGGTTCAATGTGTAACATTGAAAAAAAAAAATTGACATGGGAACCAAATGTCATGTTTTATTTGCTTGGCCTTTTTTAAACCCCCTGTCGTCCGCACCAGTTTTCAAGTGCTCGAATTGCCGTCTGCTCATTTCAATTAGACTATTTGAAATAATACATCAACTTTGACAACAACATTTACGGAGTAGATATTATAATTCGATTTATACGTTGTATACAGATCCAAAACCTAATCGCTGTTTCTGGATCAAAGCTGATCAATAGTACATGTAAAATGCATGCGTTTCTTGTAATTATTTGTAATGTGTTTTGATAACACCCCTGAAGTTTAGTCTCAGTCCGCAGTTCACAGACGCTATCGCCATCAGTTCGTACAAGTCTAATACAAATCACCAAAGACATGCTGTTTAGTAGCTACTACCAACATGTATATGTAAGGGACGGCGAATAAGTATACAGTTGTAGCGAAATGAAAAAAGTTTTATATACAAGGGGCATCTAAACGTGCGGGCACGAATGACCATATCGGGATTTCAATATGGCCCAGGCAGATTCCGGATTTGTCTAGATTTCAATATGACATACGACATGCACATGACGCTTCGATTAGTTTCAATATAATGACCACAAACAATGAACTGAAAAAGAAACTGGTTTGTGAGTCATTATGTCCTATGATGTGATCATGACCTCTTAATTACATGTACATTGAAATTTGTCTGACATAGCGCAACGTGTAATGAGCTAAAGAATTTTCAGTTCCAAAAGTATGGCTAGTGTTAACTTTAGCCAATTTCACCACTTTAAACGACATTGACCTGACATTTACATTGTGCTCTGAGTTAAAGAACCTATCTACTCATGCCTGATACAGAGCAAAGAAACCTCTTTGGATGACATCAGTTTTACTGAGCTCAATTTACTTGAAAAATATGAAGTCTCTATCACATGTAGTTCCAAATATGACTAATAGTTGTTGACAGACAGACAGGCAAGGAAATATAGGATCTGACATGAGAAGATGTTTAAGACAAGCTGATCCCAAACGAGTCTAAAATTGAAATGGTATTCAGCGAGCCTTGGCGAGCCTAATAACTTTTTATTCTAGACGAGTTTGAGACCAACTTGTCTTAAACATCGACGAGTAACAGATTCTTTTTCTCACATAACTAACTATTTTAAGTTATTTTTTAAGCTTTTTTATGAATCCGAGTGACGTCATAACGCTTCACAAATAGTGACGTTAGAGTGGCGTCATCAAATGTATCTCGCACTCGTTGGAGACAATGATATTCGTGATCATTGTTCGCTATTATATATAGAAAACAGGTGTAGTTATAGTGTGAGAAAAAACAAAATGCTCCTGACTAAGTGTGGGGTATAAGACAATTATTCTATAAGATGCATCATAAATTTAAAGCGTTAACATATTATAGTAAAGCAATTCATGACGTACTTGTTTCGAGCAACCGTTTCTATAGACGAGGCTTGTGTTTCTGTATTAAGTTTATTTCATCTACTGCTATTAGCGCATATTAAGTATTTTGAAACAATGGACACATAGATCAGATAACTCCTGAATGGCCTGGTCGTTTAAGGTTTTCACTGTCCTCCTACAAGATATCGTCGGCCTAATATCGAAACCTCGTATAAGGCCAATTTTCAGAAAATAACTTATTTACATCTTGGGAAAGATTGCGCCTAAACGCAGAATCTGACAAAACGTCGTACTTCTATTCCAATGAGAAAGGCTGTAAACAGTCACCTGATGAAATGTCGTATACTGATTGGTGTACATTTCTTAATTTCAAAACATCGTACTTGGTCAGAAAAAATGTAGTTTTGTGATTTGTCTGAGTCTCTCAGTCTTTGGAACGATAGTGGCAAAATATATCATAATAAATATTGTTTGAGTGTGGGTTTTAGCTATTCAGTTTGTCTAGATACATGGCCGTTAAATGCCATTTTCTGTTATGTTTGTGAAATACGAGGTTTTGACATGTACTTGTGAGACCATTCATAGGAAGTAATTTGGGCTATAAACCATATTTTGATTTTTTCCTTAGGTTAGATATCAAGTGTTATCAACTAACACTAAGTCTTGTAGTTATTCTTTGAACTTTTCAATATATTGCAATGTACCAGAACGCATGTTAACCAAATATTGTATAAGTCAACAGGGTACAAAAAGTCGGATATTCATAAATTTGTGTTAAAATGATGTCAAAAAGTCGTATACAAAACTTACTCTATTATCTTTTGTACTAAGACAAATATCAATTAGTGAAATATCATTTTATGATATATTAATTATACGTTTCAAATTTAGAGAGATTATGTGAATGTTTGAAATAGTTAGACAACAAAATCGTCTCTCCTGTAAAGTTTTATAAACGGACTATGAGAGGTTTTGCTATTAGGCTATGGAATGCCGGTCACGACATGCCAATTGCTAAATGCTAATTGCTGCTTTGCCAATTGCTAAATGCCAATACATCAAGAATAGCTTACTTTGATGAAATTGTCAGATCAAACTACAGCACCAGGCTCCACCAGATGATGTCCTTAGACATTGCCGTCGAGGTAAAATGAAATATTGTAGCATGTTTCGCTTTTAATAGATGCAAACTATATTCTAATACATGTATAAAATAATTAAGCAACTGGCAAGTGGCATATTGGCAATTGGCAAATTAGCATTATAGAACTAGCAACTGACATATTAGCATTTAGCAAATGGCAAATTAGCACACAAGCATTTAGCAATTGACATAATTGGTCAAAACAGCGACCAAAGTATTTTGGGTTTATTGTTTACACTCATGACCACCATCTTGTCAATTAGACGGTGTTACAGTACAAATTTGACCCCCGAAACAACACTCTTCTGTTTAAAGGAATTAGATTAATGATAAATGGCAATTAGCATTGAGCAACTGGCAAGTGGCATATTGGCAAGCATTCAGAAAATTGCAAATTAGCAATTGGCAAACAAGCATTTAGCAATTGGCATGTCGTGACCGGCATTCCATAATAAGGCCGTCGTTTTGTCTGCCCTTTTTTCTTTGGAAACATTTCCTTGTTCCATTTAATATATAGAAACTTTTTATGATACATATTCATGACTGTATAAAGTGGAACATTTTTTCAGCGGGTGATTAAAATTACAGGCGTCAAAAGGCGTATTTATGGAGTAATGGGTTAAACAAACACTTAAATATACAAAATACGTCGCTATCTTATCGGCAATCCTGCAATATCGTATAATGGAAAGCAAGACTTCGAATGAAAATTCATGTTGTTTTCTTTTTTCGGTATCGAAATTAGACTGCTCTGGTAAAAGATCGACAAGCTGGTCACTGCGCTTTGTAGCTCACCAGCCTTCCCAAAGTTGCTTAATAATTTCATCTGTAGCAACGCCAACCATTTTTGCTGCCTCCAATATTTTCTTTACAGTTGAGGTGTTTTGATTGATTCTTCTCCATTGAAGTAACAGCTGGAATATCGCTTCCTTGGTGCGTGGGTGGTTACTTCGCTCCTCTTCTATGCGAGACCAACTGATGCCCAACTCAATAAGGGCAAATGCGTAGCGCGGTCCCAAACGATTGCTGAATACGCGTAAGTCTCTGTTTTGTTCCGACACAAGAGGTGGTATCGAATCAATCTCAATATCTGAAGTGCAAAACAAAAACATTTAAAGGGGGAGGGGGACTAAAGGTTCAGTTAACACTGAAGTTTCTACGCTGGAAGCCAGTATATGCAAATAGTGTATACCCTGTCCAAAACTAGGGCTCCTTAAGAAACCATCTTAATTCGTGTACATTTTGGTTAACCGTTAAACATATACCGTGGAATTTGGGTTATTTGAATAACTTTCTTTAAACTGAATTATATCGTAAACTTATATATTGTAGTTAGACTGTATGTGCAAGTTATAGGTGCAGAGTTCAAAGACATAGGTACATTTCTTAAATTGTTGAGCGACATCTAGCGTTTGACCCATTCCCATGTTGAATATTCATATACATGTAGTACACTCCGCCCACTATGAATACGCCCATTTATACCTTAAATTATTCCTCTACTGAAGAAAATAGTTTCAACTTCATATAGTCATGAATATATATGATAGGAAATATTTTTTATATTCAAGTAGATAACTTAAAGCAGGCTGAAATTTTAGCAGAATGCGCCTTATTACGAATTCTGTTTTCCTTTCAATTTGCTTTGAGTGATCACTTGTCTGCAAAACTAGAAACAAGTTATGGGGAAATGTTGTTTCTGCTAAGGTTTACAGCCCAACATAAGCTTTTTCAGATGCGTCATCCCATTGTCATCAACGTCGAAATAATGGTCAGCATCATGCCTATTGCTGTCTGGACGTTGCTGTAGTAACAAGAATGAACACCCCTCCTAGCTAGTTTTCTGCACTATTCCTTTTCGTTCTACATAAAACTGATTTATGTCTGCCTCCCTATGGAAATTCATTGCACAATTCCACCCACTATTAACAATCTTATCATGAACTATTACACTGGCTAGTAAAATATGGAAATTTCCTCCAAGAAAAAGTGTTGATTGATGCCAGACAGATCCTATGCTAAAGAGTAAAGATTCTGAACAGAACACTCCTTAAGGAGAGCGGATAACTAAGTTAAATAGTTCACCTGATTTAACGGATGTTAAAATAGCATCTTTCAAGGTTGTAAAGTCATAGTCCTTGCGTTTTGTTACCAGCTTAAGTAGATGGTAAATGGTACGATCTTTCCTCTTGCTATTTCTCCAGGTGACTAAAAGATGGATAAACTTTTCGGCCAGGTAAGGTAAGTCTCTTGTAGCGATATCCGCCTCTGCCATGGCACCTTGCATTTTAAGGCGGACAGCCAGCGACACCGCGTTTTCCCCTTGATTCAGCGCCTCGATCTTCAAGGCTAGGCGAGCAAGATGGTTGTCTGTTGGTTGCTCCTCCAGGATTGGATCACTAGGCTAGAAAAAACACAACAGTAAATGTGTAACAACTGACAAGAGTATTGTGGACAGTACATGATACATGTACGCACACACCCACCCACAACCGCTGCCGGACATCACGAAATGAAGGAAATGCAGCGTACAATTGTTTATATTGGTTAGGTCATAAAGTTATTAATTTACATTGAGTTGATTACAGAAGCGGATATATATAAGTTTATGTACTAGGATGAACAACTGGTGCAGGGGTTGGTTAGTGATAATAGTAATGAATGAAAAGGAAAGCTCTGTCTAGCAGTTTTGCAAGAGCCATAACTTTAAAAAAGAAAAGCGCATCGAAAAACCGGTTATATATTTGAAAACTCCTATATGGGTGATATTATGAAAGAAATGAAGTAAATAATGTTTTAACTTTTAATTAAAGAGTTGCGGTCATCCCCATATTTGCAGATGTTTTAAGCAATTGACCCTTAAACTGTGACGACAAATCAAACGAAGCTCAAATTCGACTCGGTTTCTGATCTTGATCAATTAAACATTTGTGCTAAGTGTCAATAGTATCCTCCCAAACTCGTCAGAGAAAACAACGGACAAACCAAATATTGACGAACAAACGAAAAAACGAAAGAAAGGATTAACGCGGATTTTAGGTGGAAGATCCAATAAAACGAATAGACAATATGGCATAGAAGCCTAGCCCAAGAAGTTTTTTTTCAGAACTATTCATAACTGTTATCGGTGTTGATTTGGCCGGTATAGGCGACTAAATTTTGGATCCTGATTAGATGCCGAGTAACGAGGATGAGGGTATGCTGAGGATCCAAACTGTTTGCACTTGTGTTAATACTTGTTCAATCAAACCTTATAAACATGGATTCGGCCTTAAATTGCAGTCGACATATTTGAGCAGACGACATTTTGTCAGTGAAAAGGTCAAATCAGACGGGGAAATTGGTTAAATACTCTAGGTTTATATCCATGCGAATGGTTACTCATGACATGAGTAACCTTGTAATGCAGCATACTTACGCTAAAACTATTATTTGCAGTGCAAACAGTTTGGAGCCAGATCAGACGCCGGGCAACCCGGCGTCTGATCAGGCTCCAAACTGTTTGCCACCAAGATAAACATGATTTATCAGAATTGTCCAAAAGTTGTACTTTTCTACGTTTTAGTGTTTTGCGTTTGCGTACGTTTGCGTTTAAACGGGAAAGAATAACATATTCTCCACTGTACGTAATTAAATCATATGAAATACGGAATACATATTGAAAGCATATTTAATATGTGATTTAAACTGAAGAAGGTACGAAGGCCGTCAAAAAGTTCTGGGGCCCGTTTCATAAAGCTTCGTACGACAAATGCTGTCGTAAATCAGATTATAAAACTCTAAATTATTCTTTATTTCTCCATCTAATCCTGTCTTGTGACATCTTTTTGGAATCGTCTTGAAATCAGAAATAAAGTGTATTTTAATGTTTTGACTTACGACAACATTTGTCGTAAGAAGTTTTATGAAACGGGACCCTGTTACTTGGGTATTTTCTTTGACTCTACATGTACAATTTTATGTATGATACATCGTTGAAAAGGAGCGTTTCTTGTAAATACAGTGCTGTATAAATTAGACATTAATGCTGGTCAGTCATAGGGAACTGGCCACATTTGCTACTTTTGCATATTTTCAAATTTTATATAGCTTAGAAAAAGTGTCATACCGTTTTTGTTTTGACGGTAAGTAATTTCAAGAAGCAATGAAAATAGATAACGAGGCAGGGTTGACTTTTAGACAGAGCCTACAAGATAAACTTCTTAAACCAAACCCGAATTAGCTTCTTTTTTTTTTACTTGCCTATATCACACTTGTTTAGGCATTTCACACGCGCTCTGTTACAGCCTTCAGAAGGATTTCACTTTTTCTTTAAAAAAACAAGCCAAGTACCATCTGTCGAAACAATCTATTTGTTAGAGCGTACGACTATGAAACTATTTAACCTGGGGTCAGAGGTTCCAATCCCGTCAAAAACAAAACTTTTGTTTAAGTTTTTTTTATCATGGTTATTAACATCAATGTTGCTTTTTATCTTGATTAGCTCAACTATTGAAAAAGTCGAGCTTATGTCGTCAACCTGTCGCCTGTATCGTTTTTGTTGGTTTTTAGATTAATACTTTTTTAAGACAACATTTCTAATAACTATCATAGGTACATCCGTTACAAGTATGGGACATTTGTTCAGTATTCTAACTAATTTACACCAGGTACTTCACTATTTTTCAAACCATACGGTGTACGGGAGCTCCTCCTTATTGGTTTTTAGCACAGAAAATACCAAAACGGTTTACACATCTGAATGAAATAATGTGTATCAAATACTGTCGGTCATTGTAGAAACGATTTCTTAATTTAAAACAAAATAGGTTAGATTTTTATATGAGTCTGAACATATTTGTCCAAGATGCATCGTTTTTTTAGTATACTTTAATAACACACAATATATTGCGAAACATATTGCAATACAGTGATGGAATAACGCAATATATTGCCATAATATATTTCTAGCAATACCTATCCCTAGTTATTATAAAACAATTTGATTTATTAATGAAAAAATGTTTATTGATTATATTGAATTATTTTGCATGATGCATCTTCACATCCGTAAGAAATAGACCTTTTAAATGATGTATCATACAGTTTTGAAAGGACCCTCATATATTGTTGCGCTTAAACAGACGTTAAACGATACTTCCCTTTTCAGGGAAAATACAGCTGTATATGTTAACAATGTTCAATAAAATGCAGACATGTAATGTTTTCACATATGTTGACGAATTATTAGACCCTGAGTAGAAAGCCGTTTTTAATGGTCACATGATTATTTGAGCAAAAATGTGGTAATTGAGACCAAAAGGCATTCCCTATTGTCTGCTCTTTCTCACTCGAAAGAAACTGTAGTAAATTGGCCTATTAATTGGTAGTCTACAACTATGCCAATGGTATTGCATCTATATGGGTGTTTATATTCAATAATCAGAATCAGAACGTTTTTGTTTTGTTTTAAGGCTTTAGTTAAAATAACATATATACAACATCTCCAAAATTCTGAACAAACCAAGCAACATACTGAAGTGAGAGCAGGTTTAGAATGTAAAGAAAAGACTTGCATACAGAACCTGCTAAATAGGCCTTTCAAAAAATAAAATTCGTGAATACCCTGTCGCCTCCGTCTTTTTGCTGGATTTTAGGCTAATATTTGTAAGGTAGTATTTCTCAATAACTATTAAGGTAACCGTTTGAAACTTGTCAGCTATATATAGAGTATAAAACAACAGAAATCGACCGACGACGATGGACGTACGACAACGGATATAGGACGATCGCTATAGCTGACCTTGCTAAATGGCCGTATAATTCAAACGTTTCTTAATGACGTGCACCAACAGTTACAATACATAAACAAATAATTCTTATTCCGGCAAACTAACGCCCATCTGTCTAGCTGCGGGTAAATAACTATTCCTTCTCTTATTCTAACTGATATTGTAGACATTTTCTGGCCCTACCTGATTTGTAGTTTTCATTTCAACAATGCCATTGATTTCTCCGATATCAACACTGTGTCTGCCTGTGCCTTCTCCGTCACAACGAACTTCGCCTTTTTCTTGCAATTGCTTCAAGGGCAGAAATATTTGACTGTGCTCTGGACACTGTACGTGAAAGCTGAAGTCGACATACTCGTTCCCGTTTACGCGTAAAACACTTTCAATTGCATGTTCAATCAGTTCTCTCGCCTCGTCAACATACTTATTCAGTGTTTCAGTACCGCGTTTCGAAAAGTTTTCTACGAAAAACACCAATCTATGTTTGTCCCAAGACAAAAAGAGCAGCGCAAGTGAGTCACCTATTTCAAATATAACATGGAGATTATAGATTTCTTTCTTGTCCCCTGACTTACAAATTGTCATGTCCTTCAAAAGAGCACACACAATTTGATGAAAAGTTGTCTGGTGAATTCTGTCAGGTTCGAATTTAATCTGGAACAGTGAACTTTTTGAACATTTGTCTTTATCACTTGTGTCAGGCGTGTCTTTGTCCGGGAGGAGACAGGGAACAAAATATTGATCTTTCTTGCAGTCTGCAGTTTCAGAAGGAATTGGATATAGTATGTGCAGCTGAACGAGAATTTTCAAAAGAATATGGTATGCAAATGTTTCAATTTGCAATATTTTGTCAGCAGTCTCTATGACGTATTCTTGATTCAAGACCCCGTCTTCATTCCAGCCTTTCCTGTGCCTTGATGAGCCAAGATCGGGTTTTCGAAACAAAAGATTCAGAAATTCTATCATGATGATTGGATTTGTAACTATGAGATTTTTCAGTTCTGGATTCTGGAAGAACAATAGATGACCGCGACAATGTTGGTGACAAAGGAACGCCTCTAAACGAATGTCGTCGCAAATTGGCACGTCCATTTTCTTATCAAGCCTCCGCAGTTCAGACAACATCATGTAGCCCTTACTACATACACCGCGTCTTTGCATGTCATATTCAAGGTTGATCCATTGAGCAGTGACTTTTTCGTCAATTATTCCTAAGCCTACATCAATGATTTTGTCCTTTAACATTGTAAAGCTCTCTTCTTTCTCTGGATCAAGCTTATTGTCGATCGCAATACATTCAGCATTTGTATGAAACTTGCTTATTAATTTTCTAATGTCTTTAAATTTCCTAGCAACTTTGTCTCTGTCCATAATTTCTTCTCTATGTGTGCCGACAATAATGATTGGAGCGTTTCCACCGTGTTCGTCTTGGGTTTGTGCCTGTATTGAACTTACCCAAAATGTAAGTGCATCTAAATGGAAAGGAATACATGTCAGTCTTAAACAAATATTTTGAAAACACATAAATACAGATAAATCAATCTTGAATAAATAGATAAAACATTGCAAATGCTATAGTAAATGTCAGTGCAAAGAAATAAAGTAATAAGCTTTCTCTTAAAATAAACATTAGAAAGTTAAAGCAATATAAGTTCGTCCTTTATTAACTTAAATGAGTATATATTTAATACTTTTGTTTTGCTACAGGAAACTCTAAACGTAACTACGACGTATATGTTCTGTTACTCTATATAATAAGATACCAAATTCATGTCCAGGTATATTGGATACTAAACCACGAAGCCATAGAAAACACATTAAACAAGGTAGATTACGAATCAAAGTAGCTTTTATTTTAGCTATATTGATAAATATGAGATTGGCAAATGACCGTACTGTCTGGTGCAGCGTGAACTATTGAACGAGTTTGATAAAATAATATATTGCTAGCATTTTACAGCCGGTGTAGTAATACAGTATTTAAGCGATTCCTAAATAAATTTATTAGAGCTATTTCATGTGCACAGTATGCCTTACGATCTATACCGCAATCTACATTTTGCACGTTTATGTGATAAAATTATATACATTTGTATTAAAGTTGTAAAGTAAAACGAAACATGTTTGTCAAATACACCGGTTTGATTTAAACTGGTTGTGTTTGGGAAAACATTTAGCTACATCGTGCTCAGTGTGACTTTTATTTTACAATGCCATCAATATCAAGTAAGACATTTAATGTAATTTAAAGTGATTTAAAGATCTATCGATAAATGATATTTTTACCAGCTATCCTTTACTCCTTTCCTAATTACGCTAAAAAACTAATCAATTTTTGTTGTTTGTCTGAATAGTTATTGTTCAAGTTAAAATTAAAAAAAAATTGACAATGATAAATAAAACTGTTTACTATTCACTTTTTGTTCACTATTTTATTCACTATGTTCAAGATAATGTATCCGAGCTAGTATCTGTTCACCTATTGCCTTTGTTTGTGGAATTGATTAAATTTTCTTGCAAAGTTCGATTTGATACTGTTATTTGATTTAGATTACCATTTCTCCCATCTCCCTTAGGGTTTTTATATACTTTTAATGGCACTGATTGATACTATGAAGACGACATCATTGGTCGTATTCGAATCAGGACAACTATCGCGTTAGTTGAAATAGTTGTCAACAAGTTCTATTCAAATCACCACTTGATGTTTTCCGTTGACAAAATCTTGTCAAACCCTAAAATCGAGCGTTGATTTAGTCACGTGACCGCGTGCTTAGTGTCACTAGATAAAACATGAAGACCCTCTCAATTAATCGAATGGATTCAGATCACATGGCATTATATGCGTATATAAAAATTGGGATCATTACGACTGTTTTAACGGGTGTTTGATTCATTTCCATTCGGCCGGAAGTACAAAGATTTCGTTGACTAAAATTTCTAAATCGTTGACATAAGTAAATCTTCGCGCATTTGCTCCGCCCACTTTTCGTTGACAAATACTCGATGAATCGAATACGACCATTTCCCCAATTAACGCATTCGAGTCAAAATATTTTTTTCAAACAGTTGAAAGCCACGTCTAAAAATAACTCGGTTCTTGATAAGGCTTCAAACTGTTTGCTAAATTAGCGTGATGTTGTCAAATATACACGTATTGTTTAAGTTTGCGCTGAGTTTCACTGGTACATGTACAGTGAATTCCCTCTAAACCGGACATATGTGGGGACAACTTAAATTTCCGGTTTAGAGGGGTTTTCTGTTAAAAGGGGTTTTAACCCATAGCTTGTGTCTAGAATAGAAGATAGCTGATCACTTAAAGCAGGTTGAAAGTAAAGCAGAATGAGCCTTACTTTCAACCTGCTTTAAGCTATTATCTGCTTTAATACAGAAAATATATCTGATTGTACATGTTCATGAATGTATTTTATTCAGTGTAGGAATAAATTAAAGGCGTGAAAATGCATATTTATGGTGAAATGGGTAAAAAAGAAGGGTTTGAAACGGGACCAAAGTTTTTGTCCGGTTAAGAGAGAATTCCGGAATTGAGAGGTTCCGTAGAGGGGCTCCACTGTACACGAAATAATACAACATTTGTTTTCACTGCAGACGATTAGGATGTTTCTGTGCCAGGAAGGATGATATATGGTTGAATTACCAATACATGTATCAGTATGTCTGTGATCTTTGGTCGTTAATATAGCTTTAAGTTTATCTCTAGTAAGCCGTAAGTCGACTCTAGGGTGTAGATCTCATTAAATTCTGTATGTACAACAATGTTGTTGGGCGGCGGTTTATCAAGGACGGTGACTTTATGAAAGTATGACCTTTCTAAAAGAAACGACTCAAACTAATTTAAAACTGCAGCCGAAGCCAAATAAACATTTACCTGCTACTGTGCATTCCTGAAGAACCCCTGACCGGAATTCGAGATTGTCCGTTACCTTTTCGTTAAGCTCTTTTCTGAGATCTATAACCAAAAGATAGACTGCTGAGGGTGACATGAACAGATGGTGTGTGGCATAGTATGTGGACTGTCCCGCGTAATCCCAGAACGACACGTAAATCTTCTCATTATCGTTTTTCTCAAGGAGATCTTTGCAGTATATCACCTTCCTCAGATATTCATCTTTATGAGAAAGTAGAGATCTAAAGCTTTGTGTGGATATTGGACTGAAAAAATTAGTTGTCGGATGACTTGACGATAGGCTGTCAGACTCGGTTAATTCTTCGGAGCCACGTCCGATGTCTTCGTCACTAGAACTTTGTTGAGACAACGATTGTTCAGTTGTAGTAACTAGGTCCGATTGATTTGATTCGTTGTCAAGATAAAACTTCGGCTTCACTATTCCTGTACCGGGCTTTGTATAGTCATCTGTGGTTTTCAATTTCAATGATGTATCGTCGGAGACTGGGGTATCGCCAGACACTATGGTATCGCCAGACACTGGTGTATCGCCAATCATCTGAGTCTTTCCAGTCACTGGGGTATCGCCAGACACCGGTGTGGAAATATTCCCCCCACTTGAAGTGTCTTCTTCTTGTTGCAGTGAATACGACTGGGGGCTAAGAATAGGATTGTCAGTATCTTTGCTGTCTTTAAATAATGGTGTCTCTCTTGATTGTATCAATGCTTGTGCCATTCGTTGAATGTTCAACTCATCGACATAGCTTTCTATTAGATAAAATAGAAAAAAGGGTGTCACTATGGTTGCATATTCTGACACCACTTGATATCTGGCATTATTATCTAGTACTTGGGAAGTGGAATATCTTCGGGAAAACCTGATTATTATCTTAACGCGTCAAATGACCTGTTAGTGCCATATAATGCCATCGTGAACTTATAGTAAAACAAATGTTTCATTTTCACGACAACTTTCTTCTTAACTTATCTGAAAATAGATATCCCGGAAAATTCAGTGATATTCATTACAGAGAGCATTCTTCTCCATAGAAGAGTCCCACGAGTCCTTATAAAGTTTTTACACAACTGCAGAGCCAATCTCTTTCACAGAGAGTTTTCAGTCGTTCCTCAACACACATTCTGTCACAGGCTACAGATCCAAATGCTAAGATTATTGGAAAAATTTTAAACCTTCTCGTACATTTTCTGAGCACCTAAATACTGAGATTAAAACCAAAAGTAATGCTATATGCAAAATATGTCGAAAATTTATTTTTATTTTGAATTTTGAAGATAAAACCGTTTAACCATTTTGTGATTTTCATATATAATGGAACATGTGCCGAAGTCATCCGAATACAATGTTTCTATTTTTAGATAGGGGTAACCCCAATCTTCTTCACTGTAACAGCATGCAATATCTTACCGTGCTCTTCCTTTTCCCAGACTTTTTTTCCATTCCGTTCTTCACACCTGATTGTCACTCGGTGAACTTCCAAGTTCTCCGTCGGAGTTGGATTCGGTTCAGGACAGCGCACGTTTTTCATCAAAATCCGGTTGATAAGAGTAGTTTTCCCCACCCCGTGGTTTCCTACCACATTTACACGGACATGGTTTGAACGAGCCTTTCCATGGCGCAGGGCGTGTTGAAATTCATTCCAGTCCTCTTGTGTCAGTTTTTCCTTCATTCTCGGAATGTACTCTGGAAGGGGAGATCCCAAAAGTATAATAATAAGAGTGTAAAATAACTATATAAGTGTTCCGGACTTCAGAAAATGTGAGTATAAATTGGAAAGTTTCAAGTGTTTCTCTTTGATTAAGAGCTCTAGATAAGAGTTAATTAACTGAATATTTTCAATTCCTACTCCTTTATTTCTCCACCAAACTAATGCTGTGACTATTCATTTGAAGTGTCTCTTTGAGATGCGATGAGTTGAATGAGTTTTGGCTACACTGAGTTTACTGTTACAAAAAAACTTAATATTTGAAATACAGTCGATTTCGATATATCGAACTCGGTTAAATCGAACATACCCGTATTTCAAAGTTTTTACATTGAAATATGGGTATGTTCGACCTAACCAAGTATGAAATAATGTAGTTCATGTGTCGAACTATCGGATAGTTCGAGTTAAGCGAGTTAGAGATATCGATTATAAGTAATATCTTAAACAGTCACCTCACTGGATTTTGTTTTACCGTATATATTTTACAAGCAAACAACTGAGTTTTAAGGTTATACAGAAGACATAGATCAAATGAAAACCATTAAAACTATTTAGATGCTATAAATCAAAATAAAAGACAAGTGTAAATAAAAATAAAAATAGACCTATTACTAAAGGTGATTGATTCCCAACCACAAACTGCCATGTTATAATATGATCAAATAGTACAAATAAATGCACCCAAGTGAGGATTCTGATGGAAAAGTACATGTCAATAATCAAATACCAATGTCCTAAACATTAGGGGCCCGTTTCATAAAACTTCGTACGAAAAACACCGATCGGAAATCAAAATTTAAAAATACATTTAATTTCTGATTTCTCTATCTAATCCTGTCTTGTGGCATCTCTTTGGAATCGTCTTTTCAAGACGATTACAAAGATATATCACAAGACAGAATTGGATGGAGAAATACATAATAATTGAGACTTTTATAATCTGACTTACGATAACATTTGTCGTACGAAGTTTTATGAAACGGGCCCTAGCAGTATATCAGGGTTCCAGATAAGGGGAGTATTTCAAAAAACTAAATTCTTAATTTCTGCACTAAACCCTATGGTGTAATGCTCATTATTCTAATAGTATTTGGTGCTAAAAAAAGAGAAAATGCTGAATTAGTTCAGTTTACTCCCACTTATACTGAACCCTGGTATATATTTCTTTTATGCTAATTTATGAGGATTAATACTAATTTGTCATCTGTTTGTCAGTTTTTCTACTAAAAGCTTTGTTAAAATGCATTCATGTTTTACAGAACTTTGATATATTTACCTATGTCAGGTACAAGAACGGTAGCAGCAAGCTCAGTTGCACATTTTACTACAGATTCATCCCCAGGCGACGTGGATGGTCGACTTTCTGTCTTTTCTGATCCCACTTCTGAGTGACCTGTGGTGATCGAGTGCATTTCAGGCACTGTAGCTATATCCTTCAATTTTTCAAGAATCGTTCTCGCTGCGGATACTTGTGTCTCAAAATCCGTGTCATGCTGAAACTTGAATTGAAACGTTTGGTCTATACTCTCTGTATATATGTGTTTCCTGTTATGTTTTTCGTAACACAGGACACTGCGTACCTGTTTCTCTCCGAACAAGCGTTGTAAACTTTTGATTGACCCGACATCATTATCGCGGCTATGGGGCGTTGTTAAGTAGAGAAATACACACGTGAGGGATTTCCAGCTTGTCAAGAAGTCCTCTCGCATGCTTACCCACGCTGGTGAATTTAAACTAGATGTTTGGACCACGATGATCTGGCGGCCTGATATCGTTCCTGTCCGAACATTTTTGACGGATGGTTTTGTTCTACACTCGAACTGTTTGAACGCCTCTTCGTCTCTGCACAGCGCATTCAGTAACTTAACTTTCACCTCTTGTTCATAACCGACAACAATTATATTGATTCCTGCAAGTATAAATGCATCTAAACATTACAGTTTAGAAAAGAGTGCTTGTTTAAGGCCTATTAACAAATAAAAATCGACTATACTCCCACAAGGCTACATGGAAATAGGAACCTTTAGATATTAAATGGTACAACTATTAAACAAGAAGGTACGAAAGGCCCTTAATCGCTCACCTGACCATGGTGACAATCAGATTGGTCAAGTGTTTTCAGAAAAGATATGTAAATTTTCTCTGAAGTTATATAAGGAAAATCGGCCTCAACGGTGACACCCGGGCGGGGCAAATATTAACCACATGAGCTAAAGTTTAAAATCATGATAGAGGAACTATAGATGATGCTACCGGTATGTGCGAAATATCAAAGCTCAGTCCCTTAAGGCTTTTGATAAGAAGATGTTTGAAAATTTTACTATATAACTCTATGTAAAACTGTGACCCCCTGGGGCGGGCCATTTTTATCCAAGGGGAAAATCTTGAACAATCTTGCTACAAGACGTGTAGATGATACAATGTTCAAAATATCGAAGCTCCGGTCCCTGTGGTTTTTGAGAAGAAGATGTTTGAAAGATTTCACTATAGCTCAATGTAAAACGTAGACCCCAAGGGCGAGACTTTTTTACCCTATAGGGAAATAATTTGAACATTCTTTGAAGAGGACTTGTAGAATTTTATTTGAAAAAAAATCTATGTTTAGCTCTTGTGACATATATATGCAATAAACCGAGACCAATTCAACAATAAAGGTAAAGGAACTCTAATAGTTACACCATTCCAAATATCAAAGCCCTGGCCATATTGGTTTCAGAGAAAAAGATGTTGAAGTTTTCACTATACATGTATACTTTTTTGTAAAATGATGACCGCCGGAGCGTGGCCAATTTTGACCCCAGGGGCAAATTTTGAGCAACCTCGATAGAGGATCTATCGATGATGCTATTTGCCATATATCTAAGTTCTGGCATTTGTACGTTTGACACGAAGAGTTTTTAATATTTTCTCATTTGTTCACTTCGATTGCCAATTTGCCATGGCAACCAAAGTTTTGAATGGTTTCAAATTCTTTGAACATTTTTGAAAGAGCTTAGCCCAAGGAACATTCCTGTGAAATTTAGTTGCTATCAGGCATTTGGTTTTGAAGAATACTATGTTTAAAGAAACTGTTGGCAAACGATGCATAACACACGACACACGACAATGGACACTGGACTGACCACAAAAGGTCATTTTGAACATTTAGTGCTCAGGGGCCCGTTTTACTAAACTACTTACGCAAAATTTTTGCGTAAGTCAAAATCGTTTTACTCTTATTTTTCGATCATATACGTTTGCAAACAGCAAATATCCAGATCAGAGGACGCGCTAAAAGCGCGTCCTCTGATCTGGCTATTTGCTGTTTGTAGCAAGTGATAATAAAAAATATAAATTTAAAATTAAAATTTTGACTTACGCAAAAACTTTGCGTAAGTAGTTTAGTAAAACGGGCCCCAGATGAGCTAAAATGACACGCACAAATTTGACGCTTTCACAAGAGACATACACATTAAATGTCATTCATATTCTCGAGAAAAGAATATTTCAAACACGCCTATGTACTGATTCTCGCAATCAATTCCACATTATATGGTTTTTGAGTTTTGAGTGTGTATATTACCACCAAAGGGGTAATTCATATTACAACTAGATCGTGTATTTGAGGGGGAAACAGCAACCAGCACACTAATTATGGACATGATTGCTCAATTTGAACAAACGTTATTGTCCGGATATTGCCTCTCACCATGAATAACACTTCATATGGTTTTGAAATTGTCATATTACCAGCAAAGGGAGGTAGTTCATATGATAACTAAACAGAAGTGAAATGAACCCGATACCCTCACACCATTAGATCACATGACTGGTCTGCAACCTATTACGAACTTGAATAAGGAAAATATTTAACACATTGACATGGGTCAGGGAGAAGAAAAGTTTTCCATGAATTTTGTGTCCGGATGATGCACAATAGCACTTTGGAAGTCTCGATATCCTCCACTACATGCGTACCACAACTACAAATTAATTGATGGTGGTTTAAAGAAAGATGATATAAACTGATTTACTTCCATCTGACTATAAACAGTCACCTGCCTTAAATACATTTAGTTAGTGATTTGCCCGCATGGCTGTGGAGAAGCGGTAAACCATAAAAGTACTATTGTTAAAACAATTGCGAGTATCGCATTTTGCCAATTTTTTGTTAGCAGATTTCGGACACCGACAATTGTTTCCAGCCTACGATATACATGTATTTGCAGTGGACCGATAGCCATCAGCAACGTAACTCAATGAGGACCCCTCTCTCTCTGGGACGTCCAATTAGCCCATAGATGGCAGAAACTACGGAAGCCCATTGGGGCCCTTTTGAGATAGAATTAAGAAGACATTCATTCGAACTTCAGCTCTAACTCCTAAGTTCGAATTGTTGCCGGAATATCTAAGATCTAAGACCTTAGTTCTAAGTAATAACTTCTAAGTTTGAATTTTGCAGGAATTATTGCCGGAACATCTAAGAGCTAAGACCTAAGTTCTAAGTTCTAACTTCTAAGTTCGAATTGTTGCCAAAATTGTTGCCGGAACATCTAAGATCTAGGGCCTAAGTTCTAAGTTCTAACTCCTAAGTTCGAATTGATGCCGGAAATATCTAAGATCTAAGTTCTAAGTTCTAACACCTAAGTTCTAACTTCTAACTTCTAAGTTCGAATTATTCGAACTTAGAACTTAAATGTTAGAACTTAGATCTTAGATTGTCCCGGAACCAATTCGAACTTAGAAGTTAGAAGTTAGAACTTAGGTCTTAGATCTTAGATGTTCCGGCAACAATTCCGGCAACAATTCGAACTTAGGAGTTATAACTTAAAACTTAGATCTTAGCTTTAAATGTTCTGGCAACAATTCGAACTTATGAGTTAGAACTTAGATATCAAATATTAGATCTTAGATGTTCCGGCAACATTTCGAACTTAGGAATTAGAACTTAAGTTCGAATTAATGCCATCTAACTTCTATCTCAAAAGGGCCTCAATGGGCTTCCGTAAGAGACGGATGTGGCAAAGTCCTACTCTTTGACTCTGGAAAATACTTCTTTTCAGTCAAATTGTCAAACCGATAATATTTGAACAGACAATGTTCGAGGTAGAGGAATATGACTATTCATTTCAGTATTGTTCAATATGATTATATTTTGTTTAACAGTTGATACTACTATGTTTCAGATATCTCCATCATTCTAGATGTCTAGTCAATAAAGATATCAAGAAACAGTAGACCTATTCAATACTCATTTATGATGGAGATATGGACTGTCCACGGGCGCTGATAAAGGATTTCTTTCACCGAGTCAAAATGACTTCTACACTTTATGTCTCTAATTTCTGATAAAATTTCCGTTTTCCTATCTTTTGTAAGTAAAACTCTACGAATGATCACACTTTATTTTGATGATCGCGTGTTCATGGGGGCTGCCATGTTTTTGCTCGCCTATTCAATACTCATTTACGAGGACGTGACACGCTACATGTGTATTCAATGTCATGAGTGCAGAGTAGAGTTTCCATTGTGTTATCGATGTAGTGAAGCCACTTGTGTAAACCATTGTGTTTTATGAGGTCTCTGTCTACATACAGTGGGGAATATTATTTCATTCCCAAATGACGCGTTTAATATAATTGTTGCAACCTAGTGTCCATTGCAAATTTAGTATAACCTGCCTTATCCGACACCTGTTTAAGCAAGAAACTTGCTGTATCTGACATGTTTTCGGACGCAAATGTCGAAAGGCAAACAGTCGAACTTCGCTATCTCGAAATTATTTTTACGATACTTAATGTATCAAACAAAGCAGCTAACAATATTATATTCAAATATTGTATATGGTAAAGTTGATGCCTTTCAGTTGATTAATGCACTTTTACGTGTGTTATTTGATTCTTCAGTAATTCGTTTGTACCCATGCATGGAGAGCATATAGACAAGGGGCCCGTTTTACTAAACAACTTACGCAGATTTTTTGCGTAAGTCATAATCGTTTAACTCTTATTTTTCGATCATAAACGTTTGTAAACAGCAAATAGCCAGATCAGAGGACACGCTAAAAGCGCGTCCTCTGATCTGGCTATTTGCTGTTTGAAGCAAGTGATAATAAAAAATATAAATTAAAATTTATTTTGCGTAAGTAGTTTAGTAAAACGGGCCCCTGTGGCGCAATGAAATTATTGTTAGAGAGTATTCAAGAACGTTAGAGGTCGTATAAATAAGGGTTTTTTGCATACTTGACGGACGTTGGCCTCAGATTATTTACCTGAACGCACTACAGCCACGCGAACAGCCTCGAAGGTAGTTCGCCGATTGTGACGATACAATCCAAATGTTTAGTTCACTTTCTCTTCAATAAACTAACCTTTTTCAATACTTAATGTATCAAACAAAATTACTAACAATATTACATTGGATATTTAAATCTTGTTTTTGTATGTGGTAAAATCGATGCATTTTAGTTGATAAAGGCACTTTTGAGTGTGTGATTCCGATTCGTAAATAAGTTGTTCGTACCTTTGAAAATGTACATAGACATAAGGCGCATTAAAGTATATTTTCATATACATGTATGAATATATAATTATATAAAATACTCCATCAGAAAGTTAAATGAAGATGTATTTTATGTGTACAAAAAGAAAAAAAGGATTTTCCGACATACCGTCCCTAACTATTTGGGCATGTAATAGGAAACACAGAAACGCCATCAAAACAAAAATAATTCCCGGGGAGCTTGTCCCGGACACCTCTAGCAAGAGTGAGTATACTAATACATGTAGGAGTGGGTAGGGGAAGGGGTTAAAGATAAATGGCTGGAAATCATCCTGTCCATTTTTTTTTTATCCCAGATCACAGGTACTTAGCACATATTTTATTATCTATTAACCCCCTCCCCCCTTTAAATGTTTTTTTTTATTTTTTTTTACTATACTTCTATTATAGATACCTTGTATCTATAATAGAAGTATAGTAAAAAAAAAAAAAATTTTTTTCAAAAATTGGGGGGGGGGGGGGGGGGGGTGGGTTAATAGATAATAAAGTATGTGTCTCAAGTACCTGTGTCCCAGATTAAACAATATATGTTATTCAGAAACGAATTTTAATAGATATTTATATTAGTATTATACATGTTTTAAATGCACGAACCGCCCTCAGAACACACAAGAGACCATCTAGGAATAAAAAAAGAAAGTAATTTACAGGGAAGTATGCCTTCGGACCCCCTAGTAAGAGTGCGTACACTAATAGGAGTTGGTAGGGTAGGGGTTGCTGATTATTGGCTAGAAGGAAACCTGTCAAAAATAGTAAGAAAGTTGCTTGCTACAGGCCTGAAGTTCAAGAGGAGTGCGATTTTGATCCGCACATGTTCAGGAGTACTTAAATGACTGCAAACAGTTTGATGTTTAACAAATTCTATTTAAAAATTACAAACCCGTTGGATCCGGCTGTTTTTCTTCCCGCGGCATTGTTCTGAATTCTTGCACATCTACCATGTCATATGTCTACAGTTTTTATGAACACATGAGGACAGCGTTATATTATACTGTTACCACATATTAATGTTATTCAAATGGCCGATGTCAGTCCGCCTTAAATTCCACTAAAACTATAGCTGTTTATGTTGACATATAAATGGCACATACTCGTAAGTTTACAGTTTATCTACTCATCCATTTAATTATTCTACAGAAACATTCCAACTAGTTTCGTTTTCAAATACCAGTTAACGCACCAGGAAGTATGATATGGACGGTATTCAGTAGATTTAAGTTAACACTGAAATCACTCTACAATCTCTCTTTCTCTCTGTCTCTGTCTCTCTCTCTTGAATGCAGGACTTTTAAACAACCCCACATGCCTCTCCAATACACAGGTAAAGTATCATCAATTATGATCAGAGTTATGTTTCAATGGATTTTGGCAAAAAAAAAGAGTAATGAGACACTTGAGCTAGACGGGATATGATAGATCTAGCACTACAGTAGACCAAAAAAAAAAATTAAGCCGGACACCTATGGACGGGACGGGGTAAGAAACTTTCTTGAGCTCTCCTGGGGCCCGTTTTACTAAACTACATACGCAATTTTTTTGCGTAAGTCAAAATTTTAAATTTTAATTTATATTTTTTATTATCACTTGCTACAAACAGCATATAGCCAGACCAGAGGACGCGATTTTAGCGCGTCCTCTGATCTGGCTATTTGCTGTTTGCAAACGTTTATGATCGAAAAATAAGAGTTAAACGATTTTGACTTACGCAAATATTTTGCGTAAGTAGTTTAGTAAAACGGGCCCCAGATCAGGTAAAAGTACAGTACACCTAAAATACTGGATAAGACGACGCAAATGAGATACAACCCGAGTCCTATATGTCATAGGAAAGAACCGTTGAACTTAGGGAACTCAGAAAGAAGTATACGCAAGAAGATAATAAGTACCGGGTATATTTTGGATAAGTCAATCAGTAAGCCAATTGCAGCTCCGGTAGCTGCGGTTTGGCTGGCCATTAACATAGCAGTTATTGGTAATTCATTCCAAAATCCACCAAAATGTACTTAGGGGGAAGAGGCAAACAAAATAGGATAGAACAAACGTAGGACAGGGACGAGAATGATCGAGCTCTCTTTAAAGGAACCCTTAAATCACAAAGGTAAAAAAATATATATTTCGAAACTTTGACATAAAATGATTGAGCAGTCCACGTACTAAACAATAACAAAAAAATAAACACAATGATAGGAACCCAACCACCTAAAATATATAATATTTTCCTGGAATACAAGGGTAGGAGGGTGGTTCTTAAACATACAGCCGCTGAGTTATAAAAGGTAGTCAATCAAAAACAACTTTTTACAAGAAATTAAAAGAACTGAGAAAATATGTTCAAATAACAGGGTTATCAATTACCTCTTTGGTTAAAAATAGGACAGATTCTAATGATGGAGAAATGTCCAAAATAGGTGTCAAATTCCAAGAAATCATAACACAAACCGTTGAAATCAATGTGTAAAAAAGCAACAATATCTTTAATTGTAACCTTTTCACTAAAGGTACAGGTCATGAAGCCACTATAAAGAGAGAAAACTCCCAGAAAAGACACTGATGCAAATCGGCTAAAACTAGTAGACCTAAGAAAACATATTAAATGTGGCTCTAGAAACCCTAAAAGAAAATAGCGCTAAAACTTTGAAGATTTACAAGAAAAATAAATTAAAAAAAAGCCAAAATAATGCTGGGATGGAATCAATTGCATAAAAGAAAATAGCGAACTCTCAAACAGTAGTAGTAGTATCTTTTATTTCCTCCATTAAGGAGAGCATTTTGCTTGAACAAAATATAGATAGTCTGAAAAGAGTATTGAATCAAACAGTTATGATAGTTTACGTGCTAAAATGAAACGAAAAGTAATGCATAACAGGGCTCCATATAAGAGGGAGTGAATTAAGTTTTCGACATTTTATCATTCAGGTCTATAAGATAAAGAAGGTAGAGAGGGATTTCAGGAGGGCTATTTTTAGAACTGTGCATATCATTAACTGACCACATGTAGTGACCGGAGGCAGAATATTCCACTGATAAGCCCACAGTCTGTATACACTCAGTAGGTTTACATATAACAGTGTTTACCTTAACACTGATACAATGACCGAAATTAAATATTTAGAGCTGTTTAAACAAGTAGATGTCTTCCGGTAGATACTGATTTGACTGTAACTCAACACTGTTTGACTGATTTGAAATTGATTTATAACAGTTCTTAATTTATTTCCATGTCAAGCCATAATATGCTTTTTACTTTAGTGTAAATGTGGTTACATGTATTTCTCTTTTTCTCACTTTGTAAGTACATTTATATAATTTTATGTGAAGCGCCCTTGAACGCGAAATTCCTGTGTGAAGAGAGTGCTAAATAAACTCTGGTTTAATAATAATGATAAAGGATAATAATAACAGGGAAATGGGAACTTCTCATGCTGTTAAGCACCTTCTGACATTGAGTTAATCCTAAGTAGAAACATTACCAATTTTCATTTAATATTATCTCTATGTAATCATACTGCTTTAACCCATTACTCCATAAAACACCTTATACCGCTTTCTATTTTCTTCACCGAGGGAAGAAGCCTAAACATATGAAGTCCTGAACAGACACAGTCAAAAGACATTTCCAGTATCTTTCCAGCTATCAACTTAAAGCAGGTTATAAGTAAAGCGGAATACTCCTTAACCCATTACCCCATATAGCCTGTTTCTAGATTTGAAGACAGGTGCCCACCTGAAGCAGGTTGAAAATAAAACAGAAAATGCCGTAAGGCTCATTCTGTTTTACTTTCAGTTTGTTTTAAGCTATCATCTGCAAGGATTTAAAAACTATTTCTCATTATACACTTTCATGCGTATTTACGGGGTAATGAGTTAAGGAACATTCTGCTTTATTTTTAACCTGTTTTAATCTACCGTCGAAAGTAGTAATAACATTTATTTCTAGGCCTTGAAGTTCAAAATCATATAAAAATCATACAAAGTATCTTTGTATATAAACAAACATTGTGCTATCACGTTGCAATCGATCAGAAGTTTAAATGATTTTTTTGAACTTGTTTAAATCTACCAGCTAGGGAACAACAGGTTCTTGAAAGCTTTTGCGAAGAATTACAATTACTGTTGTTGTCAAGCATAATCATCAACTATATGTGTGTATACATTTGTATTCCAAAACTATGTGAAGACAATTGAAGTGAGTAGTGACAATGTTACATATCACAAACTTACTTTCTCAATATGTGCATTTTACCGCAATGCGTATTAACACTTTGATATTTCAGATCATCAATTTTCTAATTATAAATGTTCATTACAATGGCTTCATATACAGTGGAGAATCTGTTATTCTTTCCCGTTTAAACGCAAACGTACGCAAACGCAAATCACTAAAACGTAGAAAAGAACAACTTTTGGACAATTCTGATAATTCTTGTTTATCTTGGTGGCAAACAGTTTAGAGCCTGATCAGACGCCGGGTTACCCGGCGTCTGATCTGGCTCCAAACTGTTTGCACTGCAAATAATAGTTTTAGCGTAAACGCGTTTATTGGGAAAGAATAACAGATTCTCCACTGTAAGAGCCAAAAAATTGGCTTTGTTTGAAAACGCAGACCAAACCACATTACATGTATTAGAAAATGCATACTAAAATGTTGAATAAGGAAAACAATCCCCACCTAGGAATCTCTGAACATGAATCACAGAAGGAAGTTTCCCGTGCGTTTCCAGTGGACTACTTTTAGTAGGTTTGAAGTAAAGCAGAATGCATCCTGAGGCTCCTTTTATTTAACCCTTTACCTGATAGCCTGTTTGTAGTATTGAAGATATGTGACTACTTAAAGCAGATTGAAAGTAAAGCAGAATGCGCCCTAAGGCGCATTCTGCTTTACTTTCAGCCTGCTTTAAGCTATTAACTGCTAGAATAAGGAAAGTATTAAATATGACACATATTCATTACGGTATAATTTGGAACTATTTTCTTCAGCGGATGAATAAAATGAATGTGCTAAAAGTCGCTTCTATAAGGGAAAGGGTTAATCTGAAACTGTCATTTATTTGATCGATTTTACTTACAGAAAAATAAAAGCCCGTGTGTGTATTAACTAATGAGCCATGTAATATCAATATACTTAACACTTGCAAAAATATAAACTGCACGCAATTCAGCCAAATTAAAATATGGTTATTATATCTCAGATATATCTGCATTGTATTTATGTACATGTATCCCATTGAAGTCGATATGAGTAGCAATGTTCAAGATATTGTCCAGGAAAGTATATTATTGTAGAAGTAATCTCGTTTAACATATAACAGCTTAATTACCCCTTTACTTTACTCAGCCACTATTCACTATCTTCTAGTATTCTTACAGACCAGGCTGAAATTAGGCAGAAGGCTCCTTCAGGACCATTCTGCTTTATTTTCAGCCTGCTTTAAGGAGCCAACTGTCTGCACTACTTAAAGGTCTATGGGGCATAGGATTAATGATCTTTCTGTATATGATCAATCTGGTATTGTTAACTTTTCATGATACAGGCCCTTATTTCATAACTACCATTTCAAATAAAATTGAAAGCAATCCACTTTCTCATTGAACACAAAACACCACAACAGCTTTGTACCATTTTGCCTTCCTAATTCAACACAGACTATACAGCAAATGCAGAAAAAACAGCATGTGTAACGAGTTTACTACAGGAGGCTTATCAGCTGCTCTTTATCTTCTGCCTCCGCTAAATAATTTATGGGCTGTGCGGTCAAGCGGTGAGCTTGAGACATCCCTCTTATAGATATTTGACTTGGCTTTGTAACACTGAATGCAGAAATTTCATGAAAGTTTAATCATCTTACAACACTGCATCATACAGATGCAAAAGATCTATTAGCGTGTCATTAACATCAAGAGAAGTGCAATTATCAGATAAAGGAGTGAAATCTGGATAGATATATTTCTGACGAAACATGAATAAGAATGGCATTAACATGAATAAGACTGTCACTTACATCAAAGGACTTTTGCCGGAATTTCTCTTCCATAGCCGCCGTGTCAAAGATAAGGCGGCTGGTCTTGATATATGCTGTTTGACACTCGCAAGCATATAAACCCCATTTATAGTGCAGGACTAGGCCTGTAGACCCGTTTGCAAAATGGTGTTGAGAGAGTTTCTCACTTGATGTGAGTTAACGAGACCCTAGACATCACAAACCACCGAGGTGCTTGTCTGCCACACGGTCGAGGGCCCCACAATATCCAATCCAATATGGCCGCCGTTAGCCATTTTGGAAAAACTAACTTTTTTGTTTTTTGGAGAATAAACACGTGTAATACCTCTAAATTGATTGTTTTTTGGTGTGGAACTCATTTCTGATGCCCTTTGTGCAATATGGGGTGTCTTTGATTTGGAAAGGTCAAGTCTCACATTAGCCAAATCCAATATGGCCGCCGCAAACCATGTTGGAAAAGCTATTTTCGTTGTTTTTTTAAGAAAAATCAAATATAGTAATTCTAAACTGATGATGTTTAGAGTAAAACTCACTTCTGATGCCCTTTGTGTAATCTGGGATGTCTTTGATTTGGAAAGATCAAGTTCCACGATAGTAAAATCCAATATGGCCGCCGCAAGCCATGAAAAAAGCTAACTTTTTTCTTTTTTTGGAGAATAAACAAAAGCAATACCCCTCAATAGATAATTTTTGGGTGTTGAACTTATTTCTGGGGCCTTTTGTGCAATCTGTGATGTATTTGATTCGGAAAGGTCAAGTTTAACAATAGCCAAATCCAATATGGCCGCCGCAAGCCATGAACAAAGCTAACTTTTTTCTTTTTTTGGAGAATAAACAAAAGCAATACCCCTCAATCGATAATTTTTGGGTGTTGAACTCATTTCTGATGCCCTTTGTGCAATCTGGGATGTATTTGAATTTGGAAAGATCAAGTTCCACAATAGCAAAATCAAATATGGCCGCCGGAAGCCATGTTAAAAAGCTAACTTTTTTCCTTTTTTGAAAATAAAAGAATGTAATACCTCTCAATTGATAATTTTATGGGTGTTGAACTCATTTTTGAGGCTATTTGTGCAATCTGGGATGTATTTGATTTGGAAAGGTCAAGTTTCACAATAGCCAAATCCAATATGGCCGCCGCAAACTATGTTGGAAAAGCTAATTTTGTTGCTTTTTGAACAAAAATTAAATGTTATACTGCTAAATTGATTATTTTTAGAGTAGAACTCATTTCTGATAACCTTTGTGCAATGTAGGGTGTTTTTGCTTTAGAAAGATCAAGTTCCAAAAGAAGCAAAATCCAATATGGCCGCCGCAACCATGTTGAAAAAGCTATTTGTTTTCATTTTTGGAGAATAATCAAATGTAATACCTCTAAATTGATAATATTTTGGTGTGGAACTTATTTCTGAGGCCCTTTTGCAATCTTAGGTGTCTTTGATTCAGAAAGGTCAAGTTCCTCAATAGCAAAATCCAATATGGCAGCCGCAAACCAAGATGGAAAAGCAAATTTAAAAAAAAATAAAAATTGGTTTGTTTGTTAGATACCAAATATGTAATCCACATGAAATAAAGTCGTTATTATTATTATTATTATTATAACATAATCAATTTGGAAGTATAACATTTGGTTTTTGTCCAAAAATCAACAAAATCAGCTTTTCCAACATAGTTTGCGGCGGCCATATTGGATTTGGCTATTAAGAAACTTGACCTTTCTGAATCAAATACATCCCAGATTGCACAAAAGGCCTCAGAAATGAGTTCAACACCCAAATATTATCAATTTAGAGGTATTACATTCTTTTATTTTCCAAAAAAGGAAAAAGTTAGCTTTTCTAACATGGTTTGGGGCGGCCATATTTGATTTTGCTATCGTGGAACTTGATCTATCCAAATAAAAGACATCCCAGATTGCACAAAGGGCCTCAGAAATGAGTTCAACACCATAAAATTATCAATTGAGAGGTATAACATTTGTTTATTCTCCAAAAAAAAAGGTAGCTTTCTTAACATGACTTGCGGCAGCCATATTGGATTTGGCTAATTTGAAACTCGACCTTTCCGAATCAAAAACATCACAGTTTGCACAAAAGGCCCCAGAAATAAGTTCAACACCAAAAAATTATCGATTGAGGGGTATTGCTTTTGTTTATTCTCCAAAAAAAGAAAAAAGTTAGCTTTTTTTGCATGGCTTGCGGCGGCCATATTGGATTTTACTATCGTGGAACTTGATCTTTCCAAATCAAAGACATCCCAGATTACACAAAGGGCATCAGAAGTGAGTTTTACTCTAAATATCATCAGTTTAGAATTATTATATTTGATTTTTCTTAAAAAAACAACGAAAATAGCTTTTCCAACATGGTTTGCGGCGGCCATATTGGATTTGGCTAATGTGAGACTTGACCTTTCCAAATCAAAGACACCCCAGATTGCACAAAGGGCATCAGAAATGAGTTCCACACCAAAATACAATCAATTTAGAGGTATTACACTTGTTTATTCTCCAAAAAACAAAAAAGTTAGTTTTTCCAAAATGGCTGACGGCGGCCATATTGGATTTGGATATTGTGGGGCCCTCGACCGTGTGGCAGACAAGCACCTCGGTGGTTTGTGATGTCTAGGGTCTCGTTAACTCACATCAAGTGAGAAACTCTCTCAACACCATTTTGCAAACGGGTCTTCAGGCCAGGTACAGGACTATTATGTAGTTGCATTATATACAGTTTTTGGTAGTGTAGACCAAATTAACCCTTAGCCCGCCAAATAAATTGTCGTCTGCTATATTTCTCGTCTGCTTCAAGTTTCAAAGTGCTTCAAAGTTGCTCAAAATTGCTGAAAATGTTGTCCGAGTGTCAAACAGCTCGGCTCCGGATGAGACGCCGAGTTACTCGGCGTCTCATCCTGATCCAAGCTGTTTGCATATGGAGCTATAGTCGAGGCTAAGGGTTAAGATGCAGAGCCTGTGATGACAACGGTGCTTGGTCTGTATTATGTTGCAATGCAATAACTTAAGGCAGGTTTTGTCATGACAGGGCTCATATGCCTCACCATAAGCTTTGACCAACTTACAATGAAATGTCAATACCCCGGGAAAATATTTATAAACAAGCTAATCTCATTCACCCTTGGACGTTTAATGGACAATTCTAGTTAAACTCAATAAAGTCTAGATCATTTATGACATTTCAGGGTTGTTTTCTGCAATAGACCGTTAGACATAATTGTCTTAATTTTTTAGGGAACTGCGGAAAGCGTTGTTGTAAGGAGGGAGTCGTTGTTTGGAAGGCCGTATTTTTTTCTATCGGCCTTATCTAGATGCCTTATCATCATCACCTTTTCTTCAGTGGGGGGATAAATTAAGCCAAGGCATATTCTGCTTTACTTTCCACCTGCTTTACTAGAAACAAGCTATAGGCTATTGGGTTATAACGGAGGAGCCAGTTTTCACCCTAACCCACCTGCCCAGTTAATTCTCTTTGGGCAAGTGATATTTGCATCAGAATTGTGTCCTAGCTGGCCTGAAAAAAATTTTTTTGAAAAAAAATAAAAAAATTTGCTTGATTCATATATTCATCATTTAGCTTGGAATGAAGGTCGCATTTGGCATATGACATCACAGGCACAGATCCACTGGGGGAACGGGGGTAAATGTCCCTCAGCTGGCCTGCTTGAACTTAACTGGAGCTGCTGCAATGGTTTGTATCTCTTATCTCGGGCCATCATAGGATGCCTGGTCTGTGTTTGAACCCGACACAGGCCCGAAGTTACGAGGATTGGGGTGGGGCACAGGGGTGTGCCCCCCAATGCCCCTGTGCCCCCACCCCACCAATAATTTTGCCAATACTGGCCTGCTTAAACTTAACTGGAGCTGCTGCAATGGCTTGTGTCTCTTATCTTGGGCCATCAAATCATCAGAATGCCTGGTCTGTGTTTGGACCCAACATAGGCCCGTAGTAACAAGGAGGGGGGGGGGGGGGGGGCACGGCAGTGTACCCCCTCCTCCTACCAAAACAAAAAATGCCCCTGTGCCCCCAATAATTTTGCCAATACATGTGTAAGTAAAAGTTACCTAGATCTTTACATAAATTTATGCAAGTATTTTACCTGTTTTGAATGTGCGAAAAGCATTCAGCGCGTACACAAAATGGTCTAGCTATGTATCAGGCCTGTGCCCCCAAATTGCATATCCTACAGGCCAGTAAATCCAAATTTGCCCCTGTGCAACCCCCCACGAATAAGTTTGCCAATACTGGCCTGCTTAAACTTAACTGGAGCTGCTGCAATGGTGTGGGTCTCTTATCTCGGGCCATCAAATCCTCAGCATGTGAACCTGACACAGGCCCGTAGTAACAAAGGGGGGGGGGGGGGGGGGGGCGCACGGCAGTGTGCCCCTTCCCCAAACCAATAAATAAAAATTGCCCCGTGTCCCCAATAATTTTGCCAATACATGTGTAAGTAATAAATTTATGCAAGTATTTTACCTGTTATGAATGTGCAAAAAACATTCAGCGCGTACACAAAATGGTCTAGCTATGCCTCTGACCTGTGCCCCCAATTGCATATCCTACAGGCCTGTTAATCCAATTAAATGTGATGAAAATACTTAAGGGTAACACATTTTTGAATGCCTAACTAGATGATGGAATAATACCCAATTAACTCAGGCATGTAGGACCAGTGCGCCCCCTTTCCCCTCCAATAATTTTGCCAATATTAGTTGCAGAATATTTATATAGATTTATGTATTTATGTTATTAAAAATTTATTATTGTAACTGTTTGAATGTGCAAAATGCCCCAGAATGCCCCTGAGACCATCTAGAAATTAAAAAGTTCCCGGAGAGCATGCTCCCGGACCCCCTTAGTGACAGTGTGAACAATATTCAGAGGGGGTAGGGGTAGGTTTCAGGTTAACGGCCAGAAAACAATCTGTCAAAGGTATTATCCTATATTAAAGAATTTGATATATGTTATTTTGAATCGAATATTTACATAGATTGATGTAGTATTTTACCTATTTTGAATCCGAAAAAACTCCCATCAGAACGCACCATTGATCATCTGGGAATAAATTTTTCCAGGGGGTGGGAGGAGGGGGCATGCCCCAGGACCCCCTAATAACAGTGTGCATATGAATAGGATGGGTAGGTTAGAGACTAATGGCTAGACGACAACCTTTCACCATAGAATGATTAAATAAAAAATATTAGTCGATTTTTTATGATAGATTTATGTTAGTATTTTACCTGTTTTCAGGCCTTCAACCGTTCATCCTTTTTCCTACTTTTCCTACTATTTTCCAACTTTTTGATCACCTTCCTACTTTTTCCTGTTTTTCTACCAAAGCCTCCTACTATTCCTACTTTTTGCCTAATAAGTCTTCAAGCACCCTCAGTATGGCCAAGTATGCAGGAAATGAAGCGCTTGATTTCAAAATTTTCCAGGGGGTGTACCCCCGGACCCCCTAAACCTGTTGGAATGTATCTTCGGCCTGTTGAATAATTATAACCAAAGAATAAATTGGCTTTGGGTGAGAATGTCTTTAACTCAAGATTGCGGATTACTTAAATTTATGACTCCATGTGGTATTTTGTATCAAACAATTCCTACTATTTAATTGAAAATCTTCCTCCTTTTTCCTACTTTTCCACTTGAAAAACTCCTACTTTTTCCAACTTTTTGCATTGAGATCAGTTAAAGGCCTGTGTTTTGAATGCACTGATAAAAATCTTTGTATGACCATGGTGTAAAGTAATAGATTTCTGAGAATGGAGATAAAGCTATTAAAAAAATTCTCCAGATTATGATTTTATCTTCTCTTTGTCTTATGAAACCACTTTATTCGGTGTTTCATTGGGGGTATTTACATCATTCTATCGATGTTAACTTTCTTCTTAGAATGCCCTCAGAATGCACCATTTTTTATGCAAGTTTAAAATCTATGGGAGGGGTTATACCCCTCCCATACCCTCCCCACCTGTGCCCCCACTGAAAAATTTCTGGATCCGGCCCTGCCGTTGTAGGTAGGGACACACTGTATGTATTGGAAATGTATAACCTTTTACTTGTAAGACAGACAAATCTGATCTTGAACAAACTTATGGTGGACAAAATACACTATGAACTCAAGGGTACATGTGTTCTGTCGTATATTTATATAAGACATTGGCGGATTGTCAACCAAAGTTGGCCTTAAAGTATAGATAGATGTCATGAATGTGCTATTATATAAACACAAAACATTAGTTTACATATAAAACCGTAGTAAAAAGTATTATGAATGAAATCGATTTTATCACGTGCAGCCTATGTGACACTTTGTAAGAGAAAATCACATGATTAATATATACATGTAGATATACTATACATGTAAAAAAGGTACCAATAAATGCTTTATCGAGCTTAAAGGCAGTATGTAAGCCAGACTAGCGCATTTTTTAAACCTGAATATTCAGGCAGATACGTAATCTAAACATATAAAAAGAAGTAATCCGCGATGATTATGGAGGCAATAAATCTGACAAATGGAAAAAGGTCGACTTTTAAATCGGTTTGTTGACATCCGATCTCCGAGTTCGTTCGGCTTGCGCCCGGTAAAGATATTTTCTTATGACCTGTCGGAGTTATTTTTAGATTGGAACATTCTAAAACTTTAAAAGGGATGAGTATTCCTTACATCCAGCAAGAAACATTGATAGCTATGTTTATTGTGCGCACTATACAGTAGAGAATACATTTTCTTTCCCGTTTAAACGCAAACGCAATGCACGTAACTGTAGAAATTTACTTTTAGAAGTTTTAACTATTATTTTTTAATATTAGTAGCAAATAGGTTGGAGCCTGACCAAACGCCGGGTTACCCGACGTCTGACCTGGCTCCAATCTGTTTGCAATGGAAATAATAGTTTTGTATACAAATGCGTTTATTGGGAGAGAATAAAATATCAATAAAGTTAGCGCAGCGGTCTCGTGCTGCACGGGAACCATACTTATCTCAAGTAGGAAAGTGTACGACGATGTAGTCGATGTTACCTTGCTTACAGTGGAGAAAATTTTATTCTTTCCCAATAAACGCGTTAACGCTAAAACCATGATTTCAATTGCAAACAGTTTGGAGCAGATCAGATGCCGGGTAACCCGGCGTCTGATCACGCACCAAACTGTTTGCTACTCAGCCTAACATGAATGGTCATAATTGTCTAAAGGTTGTCCATTTATGCGTATTATTGCGATGCGTTTGCGTTTAAACGGGAAAGAATAACGTTTTCTCCACCGTTACCTTAATGGTTATGAACTATTCTGCTCGTGACTCTTATCGACCTTGCGGAAACTCTCGGAAGCCGACACGAAGATTTGTTATGTAAACAAAAAGCTTATTTTTCCAACCATCTCGATAAGAAATCGGCACATTTATGTATGGTTCTTAAAGAAAGGGGGGCATGTTTCAGGCACCTGACAACGGATTTCGCTTAGTTTTAATACATAGACAATGTTCTTATATAAGAAATTGCGCGATTTAAACATACATTTGGCTGACATTCTGGCTTTAAGGTGTTTCTTCAGTGTACAGTGATATACGACGTTATTCGTTTCTATTGAACGCTTTAGGCCCCTATACTAAAATAGTAGGTCCATTACAGACAGTTTGTAGGCTTGTAGCCAGATCAGACGCCGAGAAAACCAGTGTCTGATCAAGCTCCAAACTGTTTGGCACTCAGAAAGAAATAGTTCGAAACGTTTTTTAAAATGATGTCATTTTCTACCCTTCACTACAATGCATATGCGTCTAGTTTCTCTTGAATGGGGGAAATTATAACATCTTCTCTGGATACTGTATAAACGATAAACTTTAAGCCCTCGGCACATTATGTGAGAATTTGTGAAAACTAACTTTCTAAATGAAACAGATAAATAATTCATGAGATTACAGCAGGCGACAAGATCAATGGCAGACGAACAGTTGTCTGTCGTGCTCAAGTTTAACTCTTTGCTTGCTGATCACCACTTCACCTTTACAGTGTTCCCTCCCTTCAACGACCCTCCCAACAACGATTTCCTCCTTACAACGGCCCTTGTCGCAGTTCCATAAATAGGAAAAGTAGATCTATGTCTAACGCTATATGTATTTGCTGCAATATCGTCTGATTAAAATTGACGTCTGCTGTTTTTTCTCAAAGATATATATAAGCGGACATTTTGATAGAATAAATATGATGACAGTGACAAACAGCTTGAATACAGATCAGACGCCGCGTTACGCGGCGTCTGATCTGGATTCAAGCTGTTTACAAATGTCAGCCAAGCCTTAATTTCCCCTCCCTATAACGACTCCCTCCGAACAACACGCACAATCTGTGTCTCCCATAGGATGTCGTTGTAGAAAGGGAGCACTGTATTTGCAAACAGTGTGGGCCCAGATCAGACTTCGCATTACGCAAAACTGTTTGATACTTATCTTTTGAGTTTCTATAATGAAAATTGTGTTATTCTAAATTTATACAAAAATACAGACGGCAATTTTATAGCAGACTATATAACAGCAGGATAATTGTTAAAAAGTTTGAAATAGACACTGTCAGATGATCTTTATTACACGTGATCACAAAGCTTATTATATAAAACGTCTTCCTTATTTCAACAACCTACTCGGTCCTGGAACACATTATTTCTACAAACTGTCAGGCGATTGCTTGACAGGGCTGCCATTTCTCCGGATTTGTCCGAAATCTTCTGATTGTTATCCTAGCAGATGGTAGCATAAAGCAATCTGTTTTACTTTCAACCTTCTTTAAGTAATCGCGCTTGAAAAATAGAAAAATAGAAAATCTTAGGATTTTCAAGATCAATGTATGGCAGCCCTGGCTTGATATCCCCGTAGAAACCTATGAATCGACTGTATTTAACTCTTAACTCCATGAACCTTAACCTTAACCTATAGCTCACAATACATTTTCATGCTTCTAATACCCATAATCCCTTCTGACAGGTGGTTGCTGTAAGTAGAGGAGAACAGTCTTAAAGTAGCTTTCTGCTTTACTTCGATAATACTTCCTCTTCTTCTTGATACTTTTCTCCATCAAGAATGATGATTATGAGAAGACTGTATCATAAATTAATTACAAATGTGAAAGTGATAAATATACAGTAAAAACAAAATAAAAGCAGTATAGTAGTTTATTTCAGATGTACTATAACGGGTATGGTGACACTAGTCTTGAAGTCAATAACTGTTGGTGCCATTTAGACTGTGACTGGCAATAACTAAGTTCCATTGTGGGATATTTCTAGGATAAAAAGAAAATTCATAAGGATCTTTAGATGATCTGATTGGTCCAAAGCTGTACGGAGAGTAAAATCTTGTTCTGGGGTCAGTTGGTGTAAAGAAATTTGATCCTGGATGAATGGCGACAATTTGGTGAACTATCTTATAGAACATTATCAGGCGGGGTCTTGTCCTACGAGTTTCAAGTGTTGGCCATCCTAAATTGTCTAGCATGTTAACCCTTAGCCCGCCAAATAAATTGTCGTCTGCTATATTTCTCGTCTGCTTCAAGTTTCAAAGTGCTTCAAAATTGCTCAAAATTGCTGAAAATGTTGTCCAAGTGTCAAACAGCTTGATTCCGGATGAGACGCCGAGTTACTCGGCGTCTCATCCGGATCCAAGCTGTTTGCATATGGAGCTATAGTCGTGAGTGGCAGGCTAAGGGTTAAAACAGAAAAAAAAGCTAGTGGGGGAGGCCAGTGCTTAGTTGAAGAAAGTAATATATATATTGGAGCGGTATTTTGATCCCCGTCACTGCTAAAAGCAGGACAAAACCACACAGAAAGCTTCTGAAGGGTATTTGTGCAATATTTTTAAAGTTTTATTCAATGGCCATAATACATGTATATATATTATGGCCATTGAATAAAACTTTACTTAGAACTACCAATTGACAGCCGTCGTCACCTTGTTGGCTTTTCTGCCGCATTGGGTATGTGCATTATGTTTGAATATTTGGTTTATTTGCAGATCCAATAAATTACTCTTACTTAGATGGATGAGTTGGGTTTTACAGCACAGTGACACAAAACATGCCATATAGAGCCGATGGATGATGAGAGACTATGAGATGACTCAGATGAGGATGATTTCAGAAAAACGATATCCGCTAATCCAATTTGTTGCAAAGCAGCGGATGGGATCAAAACCACTAACATGTCTTCCTTCGTGTTCTTGGCATAGAGGATAATCTCGGTCAAATAAATAGAAACATTCCCTGTGGCAATCAATCCCCAGAACCGCGACAAGGCAGGAAGGTCTCTGGGGCACACTTGTTTAGTGATAGGACATGGGACTAACAGAATACAATACAAATTGGTAGTATTTCAATTGTTTATTTCGTTTTCACTATCCTTTATTGCACTGCAGCTGACTGGATATGCCAGTATGCATAAAGTTTCATCAACATCTTCATGAAACTAGGAAAAAGAACACAGACATACAATACAAGCTTTATAAGATTACATTTAAAGTTTCAATATTACAAGCACTCAAACACAGGTTTAATTTCTGTGTTTGAGACAGACAAGAAGCTGCCTTAAGCAATATGCTTTACTGTCATCCTGCTTTAACCCATTACCCTATAGTCTGTTTCTAGTATTGGAGATAGATGACAACTTAAAGCAGGTTGAAAGTAAAGCAGAATGCGCCTTAAGGCGCATTCAGCTTTACTTTAAACCTGCTTTAAGCTACCATCTTCTAAGATATTGGAAAATATTTGTTATGATATATATTCATAACTATATAAATTGGAACTATCTTTTTAAGTAAAGGAATAACTTAAAGGTGTAAAAATACATATTTTGGGGGTAATGGGTTAAGCTATCCTCTGTTTTACACAACACAGTCAAGTCTTTCTTTCAGTGGTAGTAACTGGGAGATTATACTGTAATACGTAACATTTTCTTAACAAAGTTTGAGCAAAAAGTCTGAATTCATCGGATGTATACAGTCACAATGCCTCTCCCAGGTTTGCAGGTCAAAGTTCATTTTCAAGTGACCATGTCACACAAAAGACTTAAAGATAATACATGTATATAATCACTCAATACCATCATCATATCTCATTTTCTTTGTTATAGACAGATGGCCTGCTTTAAGCAGGAAGAGAGTAAAACAAAGCTTTTAAATGCGGTTCCTGTTTTACAGTAAAACCTCCCTATAACGGCCACGAAAACGAAGGATAATTCATAGTATAAAAGACAGGTGATAGCTTAAAGCAAGGTGACAGTGAAACAGAAAGCTCCTAAAGGAGCTTTCTGTTTCACTGTCACCTTGCTTTAAGCAGTCACCTGCCTTAAACACCTAATAATCAACAAAAAATAGTGGCCGTTATAGAGAGGTTTTACTGTAAATACAATGTATACATGTACTAACAGTTTGGATCCAGATGAGATGCTGCCTAATGCAGAGTCTGTTCAAATCCAAACTGTTTTTCCAATGTAAGATTAGTCTCCTCTAGCATAAGAAAGATTGCTAGTGTGGCTTCATTTGAGTGACTGTTAACACACATTTTACAAACAAGAGAAGAAAAGACTGGTCTGTATAGAACCCTATTAAATAATAAAAATTTAGTATTTTATCAATGCATAGCAATACCTTGGTTTAGCATTAACTGTCCATTTCTTGGCTAGTGTCATTATGCAACAGCCATAGTACACACACGCTGTAATCAGATAAAATCACAAGAATATCTGTCAAATACTTCAATCTAATACATGTATTTAAAATACTGAAATTATTTTGAGAAGTTTGTAGATGGTATGGTAAAGTTCACAATTATAACCACTTCCAAGTCTTGTGTTGGTTGTTTAAGACAGATGGTTGCTTAAAGCAAGATGGAAGTAATGCAGAAAACTCATTATTTTCATTTAGCTTTAATCTGCTACAGTGGAGAATCTGTTATTCTTTCCCGTTTAAACGCAAACGCAAAACACTAAAACGTAGAAAAGTACAACTTTTGGACAATTCTGATAATTCATGTTTATCTTGGTGGCAAACAGTTTGGAGCCTGATCAGACGCCGGGTTACCCGGCGTCTGATCTGGCTCCAAACTGTTTGCACTGCAAATAATAGTTTTAGCTTAAACGCGTTTATTGGGAAAGAATAACAGATTCTCCACTGTACCAATTTTAACCAATTACTCCATAACTTTTACACCCTTTAGTTTATTCCAACACTGAAGAAAATATTTCATTTTATACAGTCACCAATATGCACAACAATAACTGTTTACTATATCCTAGCAGATGGTTGCTTAAAGCAGACTGAAAGTAAAGTAGATTGCGCCTTAGGGTGTGTCCTGCTTTATTTTCAACCTGTTTTAAGTGGCCACCTGTCTTCAATACTAAATACAGGCTATGGGGTAATGGGTTAACATCATCATGTGTCTTATTTTAAGTGGCTGTAACAGTGGAACTCCACCGTTTGACATGTACAGTGGAGAATCTGTTATTCTTTCCTGTTTAAACGCAAACGCAAAGCACTAAAACGTAGAAAAGAACAACTTTTGGACAATTCTGATAATTCTTGTTTATCTTGGTGGCAAACAGTTTGGAGCCTGATCAGACGCCGGGTTACCCGGCGTCTGATCTGGCTCCAAACTGTTTGCACTGCAAATAAAAGTTTTAGCGTAAACGCGTTTATTGGGAAAGAATAACAGATTCTCCACTGTATTCAGTCAGCATTGTACTAAGTACGATCAGCATATAACAAACTAAGCAAATGCGATTAAACATGGTGAAAAGAAAATTAAACAAAGTGAAACGCCAAAATGCTGATACAATTTGATTTCCTATGGCATTAAGTTGGTATTGATTAACATGTATACATTGTACTTAAGTCTGTGAGACAGGTGTCAGCTAATTGTACAATAGAAGTAATGCAGAACCCTCCAAAAGTTTCTAAAGAAGCCTTCTGTACGAAACTCAGCCAGCATCAAGTAGTCATGTTTCTACTTTAACCCATTACCCAATAGCCTGTTTCTTGTATTGAAGATAGTTGACCAGTTAAAGCAGGCTGAAAGTAAAGCAGAATGCGCCTTAAGGCGTATTCTGCTTTGCTTTCAACCTGCTTTAAGCTACCATCTTCTAAAATGTAGAAATTATTTCTTATGATACATGTTTGTTACTGTTTACTTAAGAACTATTTTCTTTAGTGGATGAATAATTTAAAGGCGTAAAAAGGCATATTTATGGGGTAATGGGTTAAATGGTCTTTGAACACAACTGTGACTATACAATGATAGTCACTCTTTGGAGAATCATGAATCCCTGTAAAGACTTGCCACTTGCCTTTTGGAGCTTTCTACTTTACCTTTGTATTAAAGATTCCAATTTTGTCTTCTTTTGGGTGACTGTTTAATAAATGTTTTGACAGTAAATCAAATTACAAAATATCCTTGGAATTCATTCTAAACTGACATTTTTACACCTTGAATATACAGGTGACACCCGTGTTATACACTATTATATAATATCAAATGCATAGAGGTTTTTAATTGCAATTTGCAGCAGAGATACATGTATAACGCAACATCAGTACTGCATTTACATGAAAAACAAAATTTGCATCTAAATTCATATACATAATGAAATAATTATATACCAACTTATAGCACTATTAATATCTGTACTCCTGTAGTAGTGAGGGCGCCAACTCTCAAAAGACCCTTAATTAACAATGATTTGCAAGTGGAGATGCAGAAAATTTCTGATGGTATATTTGAATAGTATAGACCTTCCCGAGTTCGGAAAGGCCGGATGCCAAGGCTGAAAGTGGTCAGGGACATTTTTACAAGGGCGATAACTCTGACCTTCAATTATTCAATTTTGGCCACAATTATATTGCATTTTAACACTACTTGTATATTTCCTTTACCCCTTTAACTAGGGACACCAAATTTGTTGTGTGAGTACATCTTGGGATGGCGGAGTGTCACGTTCTAAATTTAGGTCACGGTGACCTTGACCTTGACCTTTGACCTCAATTTTTAAAAAAAGCTTGCCCGGAGCATATCTTCTGTACTGTATTAGTTAGGAATAGTTAATTTAGTGTGTATGAACATCATGAGAAGTTAGAGTGTTGCGTACTACTTTAAGATCACTGTGACCTTGATCTTGACCTTTTACCTCAATTGTAAAATGTGTGTATGCTTGTATATATGTAACTCATTTTGTCTTGAGTATATTTCCATTACCACATCAGCTAGGAATAGCAAATTTGTTGTGTGAGTACACTTTGGAATTGCGGAGTGTCGTGTACTACTTTAGTTTACTGTGACCTTGATCTTGACCTTTGACCTTTGACCTCAGTTCATTTTAAAAAGTTTGTCCGGAGAATATCTTTTGTACCGTATCAGCAAGGAATAGCAAATTTGGTGTGTTAATACATAATGAGATGACGGGGTGTTCAGTACTACTTTAAGGTCAATGTGACTTTGACCTTGACCTTTGACCTCAATTCCAAAATGCGTGTTTGTGCATATGTATGTAACTCATTTTTTCCGGAGTATATTACCTTTACATTGAAACTTCACACACATATTCACAGAAATCACCCCTTTTAAAATGCCATCGTAAGTATAAATAAACTGAGCGAGGGTATTCGCATCGTCTGCGATGTCTCGTTTGCTTGAGCAGGGTCCCCTTTGTTTAAGTTGAATATAAAAATTGCCAAATAGCATATGAACATTTTAAAAGATCTACACAGAACCGTCATATATAATTTTAGTGTATCGTAACGCCAGTTGAATCATGCCTCACATTAACTATTCCGAGTTTGTATGATTAAATTCAGCTGCATTACGTTAGACGTTTTTGCCGTTTTCGTATTATTTTCAAAATATGGTCACGCAGATGGACATTGTGTATTCAGCGAGTTGGTTAGAAGGCAAATCAGCAGTATATGTATCAGAGTAGTTGAGTATTAGTTATCTTTTCAAAATTTGACGTCTGCTAAAAGTTATCACTATTGATATCTAGCTACATAATTATTGTTAATATCATTCATACATGTATCTTATAGCCATGTCGCTCACATGTAACATGTATTAAGTGTACCTTTCTTTTTACTATGGTGTTCATCTGAATCGAATGACATTTCATTTTCGTCTGACTGACGCAAACTGACGTACGTTAATGAATATTTTGTGGTGTTTTATTTTTATTTTACAGTAGTTCCGTAATATCGCAACTAGTGTGTATGGTGTGAATTACCGGTTTGATGGAAATGTGCCACTCTGCCGGTCGGGCATTGGGTAATTTCTGTGCTCCCAATTCCATCATAATGGCTTGAATGTTTTGTCACATTTTTTCATAGCCTACTGGTCGTCTCCTTCACTATCTACATGAACATAACAGACCCGGTTGTCACATATATCGTCATCGCAAGCAAATGCGTGAGTGGGCTGCACATTTTCTTTTTGGCATTTGCATCACCTCGATGAGCAATAGCTTTTGCATGCGCATCTTTGAAACCAATTATTGCAGAATGTATTCTGTCATTTTAATCAGAACAAGGTGTTTATTTCAAACGGTGCCCCAACTAGCGTTAACTGAGGATGGTAGTTTTAGGTATTGCTTTGTGGCTGAATTCCAGATAAAAAAAACTGGTACGTTTGTAGTTATTTCTCTTCGTAAATTTTCATTCAGTGCATCACATGTCGGCGGGGGTTTCGCACTTGAAAAAAAACTTTCTTTGAGAACAGGTCATACCTGACACTGTCGATGTTTTCTTCTAGCATGTCGCTGTATAAACAGACACTGCCTGTGTCACAGCTTATGTTGCACGTATTGATATGTCTACTGGGTCCTCTCCAACCTCTCCATGTCCTTCAAGCAATGACACTATTCGTGATGATGGTGCTCCAACGTTCTTCCCCGTTCCATAAAATGCACTACTAGAGTCAAAACCCACAACCAATGTATGACCGGCAAACATTTGAAAATGGTCTCCAAGGTCTGATGCTTTTGTCGTGCATATGAATAAAATGTTATATTTGGCGTCTGAATATTTGATCCAATGCTATTCTTCGACAAAATTCTGCCACTTCGGAATCCACAGAACAATATTTGTAACATGGAGCTCTCTTACGACGAAATCTATATGTGGAATCATTCTAGAGTTTGCCTCCTCATGGTCAGACCGTAGTTCTTCTACACTTTCACAAGTGTTTCTCAGTACTTTTACTGCTTTATCTGTGTCTTTGAAACCGCCACATATCATCTGGTAATTGATTTTCAAACTGTTCAGTCAATTCTCTCAAAACGAAATCCGCCTTGATATTGTCGATCTTGCTGACATGATTTAACAGTAACTTTGTTATTTGCTTTGACATGAGCGTTTTCGTTGTCTGATTTCTTATTTCCTGCATCTCTACATGCCCGTGCCTCGGATAGATTTTTTCATACTAGTAGTTATCCCCAACCAGAACTGTGTATTTGAGTGCCACGCCTAAAACTACTGATGCAACTTTCTTTGAAACATCACCAAATGTTTTACAATCAGACCTTTTGGAGCATAATTATCATCCTAAGCAACATCAAGTTAATGACTAAAAGCCCGGTGTGATCTTTTATGTCAAGCTGCTTTATTTCCACCTTTCCTTCAAACCTAGACAATGTTGCGGATTTTGTAGTTTTCTTCATGTTACCATCTAGATTGAATGGTGCCAAAGGAACGGGGTCAGCTCATATGAAATTAGAAGTTTCTAATGTCGATGAAACTAAAAGTTTCTAACGTCGATTTCACGATTTTTTCCGGCTACAGTCAGCTCACTGAATAGTTAGTTATCTATGTTAACGAATTCAATCTTCTATATTGTCTTGATCTTCATTGGTTTGTTCATTTAAGAGAATGTCTTGTTGTTTGGTTTGGCATCGGAGCCATGCAATCAATACGAAAATATTCGTCGAACACCGCAGCGGTCTGCAAGTTTCCAGATCTACGGGACAGTCAAATCATTTACTCTGGCCCCAGTGATTCATAAGCCCTTTCTCCGTTAGGGTAAGTGTATAGGTAGACCTTTATTTGGTAAGGATATACTCATTGGACCTGCATCCAGAATTGCTTGAAAGTAATATTGGGTTGGCATCTTCCAATTACGTTTCAACGTGGCTCAGACATGAAGGGAACAAGTGGCTATAATAAGGCTCCGCACTGGACACAACAGGTTTAAATCACATATGTTTACCAAGATGAGGATAGCCCCATCCCCCTTGTGTACTTTTGTGGCCTTGAACAGCAAACGACTTGGCATATACTACAGAGGTGCCCAAATCTGGACGAGAAAAGGAAGCATATGTGGCCAGAGTCGATACCTGTACAGACTAAGCTATATGGACGGATTGAGGAATCTAGGACGATCACATCGTATATGTCAGAATATGGACTTGCGTTGTAGACGGTGAACGCCAGTAAGTAAGTAGCATGGCTCAGACAAAAATTTCTTGAACAACGTCACTTTAACTGTTGATAGTGTACATGTAACAGTGAATGCTTCCTCTTGGAAACATGTATGTTTGTTTAGAAAGTTTATATTTAGTTGCATTCCAACGAATGTAACCTACTCCATCACATAAATGTATGTGTTGACGTTTCTAAGTACAGCAGTTTACCATTGTCTTCCGTTAGAAATATTTCTAGGATCTTCAAAGGCATCTACTAGAGTTATCACATTCAAATGAATGAAATTATAGTGTGTTTAACCCAGGACGCTATTTATTGTTCATAAATGTCTAGTTTTGTTTTTCAAACGCCTTTATCCTTATACATGCGTTGGATTTATCACTCGGTGATCGACATATTTTAATATGTACATGATACATAATCGTTTCTCTGCGCCATATGGCCATTTGATGTCTTGCGATGCCATGAAACCAAATTCAATCAATCAATCACGAAGCTGGCACGTTTGGTGTTTAAAAAATGCCCCCATTGATTTTTACACCCACGCAATCAGCCTTTTGGTACAACGGTATGTTTCTTTTCGCGTATTTCCACATGGCGGAGGTGGATTGGCAGGTTATAAAATACTAGAAATAGTATCATATGAAGACTCATGGTAGATGTGAATCAACCGATTCTATATCAAGACTAAAATCAGCTGTGCGACAAGACTTAACAAATTGAAGAATCAGAAGATTTAGTTTATAGCAGTAATCTACATGTTGCTGATGGCACATGTTTAATCCACCCGTCAGATGACAATTAATTTTGTCTGTAACATTTTTGGAATAATAGAAATAATCTGTTTCTTGCTTGTTTCTGATGCATGCATTTTTGTTTGCAAATGTAATGGCTGCCAATGAAGGGATGAGCTCTGCCACTATTCGAGATACCACTGTTAGTGAGTGCTGGTGTCACCTTTTACAGTCTAGCCCATCTCCAGACACTCATTGCTGCGTATAATTATGTTCAGTATAGACTGCACCAAGTGTAGCAAGGGTGGAGGCCTTACCGTGTTCTGTCTGCGGATATTGCTCTTGAAGTTTCTTTTCAAACATGAAGACGATCTGATCAACTACCATACCTGGTGACTGACCTTGGTTTATGTTGTTATATTGCTTTATGGAGGACTTCAATTCCTTGCCAAACTATTGAAAAACGGTTACATGACTCAATGAACTGAGACAACATGTATGACATGGGTTGTTGAGTATTTATGCGATACTGGCAAAGTAAACAGTCCATAAAGGACCCTTTTCAACACCAAGATCTGTACATGTTTCAACAGCATGTGCCCTTCGCTTATCTAGAGAATTGTCACATGAAAGATTATGCTGGCTGTATAATCAAAGCATGACCATGAACAGCCATATAACCATAAAGATGCTGTTATGACAAATATGTTAGTACAATATGTTATTTTAACATGAAGTTATGTGACAATAATATATGTCGACACTGTTTTATCAATACCATATAGTGGCAATCGATTAGAATTAGATAATTTGACCTATCCAACACCGTCTAAAGGCAATTTTAATGTCAGCAATGAATTTATTGACCACAAATTAGCTAGAAATCATGTGTCACACCTAGTTCCAAGGCAAAAATATTTTCGGGTATTTTCAAAATGGCCGATAGAATGGCCGACGGCAGACATCTTGGATTTTTAGATGTTTTGATTTTCATTTTTCCGATGGTTTATGCAATTCCCATACACAAAAGGAAAAATTAGCATCATGATTTGAAGAGAAATTCACGTATCATGTCTACTAATAAGTTTATATACTGGGAAATAAGAAGCTGGATTTTAGTATTCAGGGGCAGATAATCAATACTAATTTTCCGAGTCATCCGGCGGCCGTTTAACTTCAAACAAGTGCCATTCTGTAGAGAATACTTGCACCTTTAACATGATATAGGTCTCATAAATTCCGGCAATTTGGGAACCTAGGGTCCAGTCAGCCCTGAAACTAGTTGACATGCTTTCCGTTTATAAGAATTAACATTGAACGTTGGTGGGTGGGGTAAGTAAAATGACTGTAGAAAAAATTCTGACCACTTTTGAAATTGGCATCCGCATAAAATCTTCATAAAAATGCATTACGAATTCGGCAATATAACTGAAAATTTTCTGCATCACCACTTGCAAAAAAAAATTTTCACTGGGCTGGGCGCCCTTACTATAGTGCGTTTTATTTAAAATCTTGTTTTTGTTTTGAACTTAACCCATTTCCCCATAAATACGCATTTTTACGCTCTTAATTAATTCCTCTACTGAAGAAAATAATTACAATTTATCCTGTCACAAATAATAATCATAAGAAATATTTTCTTTATTCTAGCAGATAATATCTTAAAGCAGGCTGAACGTAAAGTAGAATGTGCCTTAAGGCGCATTCTGCTTTACTTTCAACCTGCTTTAAGTGGTCACCTATTTTCAAAACTAGATCAGGCTATGGGGTCATGGGTTAATGCATAATAATGCCAGTGTGTCTTGTCTGAGAGCTTAAAAACTAAATTGATAAGCAAACTAGACCAAGATCAGCTGCTGTGATGACAACACTTCTAAAGCTCTAGCTAATTTACGCTATTTGGCATTGTTAATAGCACCATATTCCCAAGACACTGCTCAAGTTATAAAATCAATATAAATGCATCTAGGATTAAGCATACAAACACACATTGTTTTAAATAACTTAAATTCTGGATTACTTTGTGACAAATGACATGCTTATCCTATCTCTGCAAAAGAATTTCAAATAAATTTTATGCATTTTTCAAATTAAAGAAACGTAAAGATGAGTGTCAAACAGTTAGGATTCAGATCAGATGTCACATTATGTGACATTTGATCTGGATATAAACTGTTTGCAAATGCAAGTCAGGTCACAATAGGCAGAAAAACAGTTTAAAATACAAGACTACATTGTTTACTGTAAAACTACATGTTTTATACTTATATGAAAGTCAAGCCTGTAGTGAACAACCATCCAAAACATACATCCAGTCCCTTTCACCCTTTCCTCCCCAAAAAGCACCTTCAATATTTTCCTTCACTGAAGAAAATATTTCCAATTTATAGTCATAAACATGTAGAAAAAGAAATATTTTTTATATCCTAGCAGATGTTAGTTTAAAGCAGGCTGAAAGTAAAGCAGAATGTGCCTGAAGGCACATTCTACATTACTTTCAAACAGCTTTAAGGTCACTTTTTCTTCAAAACGATAAACATACTGTGGGGTAAAGGGTTAAGAAAATAAAATTACATCCTAAAGATGTTCAAACAGGCTTTGTGGTATGGAGAGTTCAATGCAGGATGACAGTAATGCAGCATTTGGAGCTTGCTGCATGACTTTTATCCTGCATTAAACAAATCTTTTACAAACCACCATGCCTCTTTCTTGAATGTCTACTGACCATAGGCTTGCCTACATGTTTTAGTGTATACCGGTATATACCAAACAATACTGATAGTTCAAACTGGATTTCAGAGTATGAAAGCCTACTTCTCAACAACTCAACTTGCACCCACTATTATATCTATTGAGTCATACAGTGGAGTATCTGTTATTCTTTCCCGTTTAAACGCAAACTTACGCAAACGCAAAGCACTAAAACGTAGAAAAGTACAACTTTTGGACAATTCTGATAATTCATGTTTATCTTGGTGGCAAACAGTTTGGAGCCTGATCAGACGCCGGGTTACCCGGCGTCTGATCTGGCTCCAAACTGTTTGCACTGCAAATAATAGTTTTAGCGTAAACGCGTTTATTGGGAAAGAATAACGTTTTCTCCACTGTACAGCAATTTTGGTGATCATGAAAACATACACAAAACATGCTACATTTTCTCTACCGAGTTACCCATTTATTCCATCTTTGTTGTTTTTTTTTAATCAGAAAATCTGATCAGTTTTGAGTGTTTGATGATTCCTGTTTAAAAAGAAATTTGCGTTCACTATTTGACAGCATTAATACTAAATGGTAGAGCAAACACTTTTTAACATTGCAGACCTTGGTCAGGTGGCATCTCAAGAAATGATTCTAGATCTAGGTCTACAATGTTTGCCTTCGTTTCATTTATGGAATTTTGTTCTTGTTGTAAATGGGAGAAGTAGTTTTCAGTCAACTCCAAAACATAAACCTGTTACAAAGGCGTGATGTGCCGCCTTATCAGGCTCTAAACTGTTTGACAGTTGTATTTTTAGAACAGTAGAGCAGACAACAATTTTTACAGAAGAAAAGATTACCTAGCATGCAAAGAGTTAATATAAATACTTTGGCATTGTTTGAAGTTGACTGAAAACATCTTCAGAGTACTCTACCACCTCTATTGCACACTTCTTACACAACACAACACATTGAAAACTAATAATATCACAGGCTTGCAGCCCATGTACACAACAAACTGCATCGTTACACATGTAATAAATAATCAGAGCTCCTGATAGGTATGTAAACCAAACATTCCCAACATTTCCCAACTAAACCCTATGTTTGGACAACACATTAGAATCGTCTCAGAGACAATTCTTGTTAGCTGTCGCAACATTAAGTTGGGTAAACACTTTGGAAAGTTGAAATACAATAAAACCTCCCTATTATGACTATCAAATTATGTTATTTAGATCTATTAGGATTTTTAGACAGATGACATATTAAAAGCAAGGTAAAAGTAAAACAGAGAGCTCCTTCGGGAGCTTTCTGCTTTACTTTCACCTTGCTTTTAAACTGTCACCTGTCCTTTATATACATAATATTAATGTAAAAGGCAACGTTTTGAAAATTCTGAATGTTCAAGTGGAGAATCTGTTATTCTTTCCCAATAAACGCGTTTACGCTAAAACTATTATTTGCAGTACAAACAGTTTGGAGCCAGATCAGACGCCGGGTAACCCGGTGTAGCAGTCAATTCTTTCCCCCCTCAAAAGTTTCCCCGGGGAAAGAATTGGCTAGCCAAAACCTTCCCCGGGGAAAGAATTGGCTAGCCAATTTCTTCCCCCGGGGAAAGAATTGGCTAGCCAATTCTTTCCCCCCCTAGTCAAAAACTTCCCCCCCTATAATTTCAAAAGTGGGATACTTTTAGCTAGCTAATTCTTTCCCCCCCTTAGTTGAAACTTTCCCCGGGGAAAGAATTGGCTAGCCAATTCTTTCCCCCCCTATAATTTCGCACTGTAGGATTTCTTTCTCACTATCTGGCGGAATTGTATGGTTTGACTATCTTGGAGGGGGAAAGTTTTGGCTAGCCAATTCTTTCCTCCCTTTCTGACAGTGTGCGAAATTGTATGCTTTGACTATCTCGGAGGGGGGAAAGTTTTGGCTAGCCAATTCTTTCCTCCCTTTCTGACAGTGTGCGAAATTGTATGCTTTGACTATCTCGGAGGGGGGAAAGAATTGGCTAGCCAATTCTTTCCCCGGGGAAACTTTTGACTAGGGGGGGAAAGAATTGGCTAGCCAATTCTTTCCCCGGGGAAGGTTTTGGCTAGCCAATTCTTTCCCCGGGGAAACTTTTAGCAGGGGGGAAAGAATTGGCTGTTACACCGGCGTCTGATCTGGCTCCAAACTGTTTGCCACCAAGATAAACAAGAATTATCAGAATTGTCCAAAAGTTGTTCTTTTCTACGTTTTAGTGCTTTGCGTAGCGTACGTTTGCGTTTAAACGGGAAAGAATAACAGATTCTCCACTGTAACAATAAATCAACCTTTTTAATGGTGGTAATTGACAGGTTTTACTGTAATAACCTTTTTTCTGGAACTTCGACAATAATGAGGTAATAATATATGCTTGTGACAATCTCTACAACATGATTCTTTATTTCTTATCACCCTGAAAATAAATGTTTTTAACGGAAGAAATTTAAATATAGAATAATTTGGATCGTTATAAATGCACACTTACAGGACAAAAATGAAACCGCCTTAACCAGTTCCGCATGCCTTTTTATTATTTCTACTATGTCCAGTTAAAAAGCCATAGGAATTTTTTCCTGTATCTAGAAAAGTTTGGTGTATAAAGCAGTCTGAGAATAATACAGAAAGCCTCTTTCTGCTTTATTTTCAGTCTGTTTTAAACAATCTCTTGTTTAAATACTAAGACAACAGGGGTAATGGTTAATCATGGCACCCTTACTTTGGCACATAAATGAAACACTTTTATAAAATAAGCCACAAAACCAAGTATTTTGTGGAAAGGAATGCACTCCAGTGGCTGACAATTTGTGACTTATTCTTTGTCTGATGATGGAAAACCCATTAACCCATAAATACCCCTTTTAATGCCTTTAATTTATTTCTCCACTGAAGAAAATAGTTCCCATTTATACAGTTATGAATATATATCATAAGAAATAATTTCTATTTTCTAGCAGACAATAGCTTAAAGCAGGTTGAAAGTAAAGCAGAATGTGCCTTAAGGCACATCCTGCTTTACTTTTAATCTGCTTTAAGTGGTCACCGATCTTCAATATTAGAAACAGGCTATGGGGTAATGGGTTAAAAGATACACAACAATCAATGAGCAGAAAACTTAGCTCCAGGTAAAGAGGGTATTCCAAATACATGTACTAGGTTTCCTTTATGTCTTCATCAAAACCCTTTGTTGTGACAACACATTAAAATACCTTGAAGAGAGGATGACAATTCTAATGAGTAGTCACCACATCAGATTTTGTGATGACATAAGAAAATTTGCCGGAAACAAGTTAGTTTACTCTCTCTCTCGCTGGAGCCATCAAAAAGGCATCTAAGGCAATTAAAGCACTTGGTATACAAGTACAGTACAACCTCGCTATTACGACCACTAAAACGAAGGCTAATTGAATGTATAATAGACAGGTGACAGCTTAAAGCAAGGTGACAGTGACTGTCACCTTGCTTTAAGCGGTCACCTATCGTAAACACCCTAATAATTAACATAATTTAGTGGTCGTAATAGCGAGGTTTTACTGTACATGTATGTAGATATCGACACCAATATGGCAAATTAAACTTAGCCCTTAAATTCATTCTGAAGGGACTATTTGAAACAAGGCTACAATCAAAGTGTTAAAAGGATTTTCTTACTTTGAGCTACCAGCCAAAAAATGGAGGTATCAACTATAGATTAAATGAAATATCACTAATTGTTTAACCGTTGACCCTGCATTTCTAACAAGAAATGTTAATGTGAATGTTTAATAATTGTTATCCTGCTCAGACGTTAAACAACTTGGCATCTGTTCTAGATTAACTCATTCAATGCTAAGTAACTCTTGCGGATTATAAGGTTCCATTGTGGATCCTTTTAGTTATCAAAACATGAACCAGTCTACCTGAAATTCTGGGCATTTATATAGGAGCCTATTGATCTGTGTCTACAATGTTTGCAAAAGTAATGTTTTATTTCAAATACGTCCATTGAGTTGAAAGAGTTTAAACTGTTTGCCAATGCTAGTAAAGGTGTGACTGGCAGTGACAGCGTTACTGGCTCCATTGAAATGTAAAACACATGTGACTTTGTTTCCATCATTATGTCAGTTTGAACTCAAGTTCATAGACTTTGTGATGCTGTAATTCTGGACGCTGGTTCAGTCTTCTTCAAATTCTGTATTGTTTTAGCAAGAAACCAGCTTCCATGGCCCAATACTATAAAACTATTTAGTTGAGTCTTAGATCTTTCTCAAGCATTTGATTGGTCAGACTTGAGCTTCTGCTATAACCTTGGTGCCATGTCTGAGGTTATCTCCATCTCCATAGACAGCCATTGCCATGTACGCTTTACAGACAGACAATAGGAAAGTTTGGGGAGTGGGTTCCAGCTATGGCCACCAACAGGGGCAAATCACTCCTGTCAAACCTGAAAACAAACACTCATCTGTTATTTCCCTTCTATGATTAAATGTGTGATGTCACATCAAACTATCTACAATACATTCAAATCCACTACAATCTTAAGCTTAAGCAGGCTGTAGCTTCTATCGGAGTTTTCTGTATTAATTAAACCGAATACCCAATAGTCTGTTTCTAGTATTGAAAATAGGTGACCACTTAAAGCAGCTTGAAAGTTAAGCAGAATGCCCCTTAAGGCGCATTCTGCTTTACTTTTCAGCCTTCTATAAGCTACCATCTGCTAAAATATAGAAAATATTTCTTTTAATTCATATTCATGACTGTATATAGTGAAAGTAATTTCTTCAGTGGAGGAATAAATTAAAGGCATGTTAATTAATTAATTCTGAATTATAATCTGCAGTCAATTATATCATGAATTTTCTATGCATCTTTACAAGTCATCAAACAACAATTTGAGTTAAAACGTTGTTTTTCAGCATTATTTGTTATATGATTTTATTAGTTATGATTTTATGTCGCTTTAACAATATTTAAGTCCTATGGTGATGTCCAGCTTATTACAAGTGGTGGAAGACCCAAGATACCCTCAATACACTGTTTCAGGCACAAACCTGTATTTGGGAAAACCACTGAACATACAGTGGAGAATGTGTTATTCTTTTCCAATAAACGCGTTTACGCTAAAACTATTATTTGCAGTGCAAACAGTTTGGAGCCAGATCAGACGCCGGGTAACCCGGCGTCTGATCAGGCTCCAAACTGTTTGCCACCAAGATAAACATGAAATATCAGAATTGTCCAAAAGTTGTTCTTTTCTACGTTTTAGTGTTTTGCGTTTGCGTACGTTTGCGTTTAAACGGGAAAGAATAACAGATTATCCACTGTACACAGGCCAGCAGGAAGCCTTCCCCCTATTGTGAAAATTCCTCATTTGAACTAGATATGATACTTACCCTAGCATGGTCAGTAACTCTTTTATGTTCTTGTTCTTGGTTTGAGAGAGATATTCTGCCAGCATTTTACTTTTGAAGTATATCTCCTGAAGTCTGTCCTCTAAATGCATCACACACTGAAACAGACAATGTTCAAATAGTTTCTCAATCAAGCTCTATGGTTATAAAGAGTTTGAGATCATTCTCAAGCCTTTGATTGGTCCGATTTGAGCTTTTGCTGAGCAAAAGCTCAAATCTGACCAATCAAATGCTTGAGAATGATCTCAGACTCAACTCAAACTCTTTATAATCTTTGACCCTGATTTTCAAACATTTGGAATAAATACTGTTTTAAAAACAATTATAACTATCTATGAAAGTCTAGAAAAATACAAAGTCACAGATTTACAATGATGTAAATTTTATGACACTTAAAGCGACTCGCAACCAGATGGTGCATTAAAAATAGTAATTTGTAAATATGTGTAAAACGCTTATATAAATGGTAAAGTATTAGTTTAGGATAAGAAATTCTGTTTAAAAAAATGTATTTCAATAAAAAAAAATATTGGTCTCTGGTGGGATTCGAAACCGGGGCCCTGCATTGGCGGACAGAAGGCAAAATAGGGGAAACCGCTTAGACCAATGGACCACGGAACTATCAGTTTATCTCGGATCGATTTAACGTATTTCAATGTGTAGCCATCGAAAGTGCATACAACTGCGTAATTCGGCTCGTGTTTATGTCTGAGCCCGTGTAGAGAAGCAACAACAACAACTATACCGTCTACTAGTCGGTATAGAAAAACGATGGAAAATATCTAAAAATCTAAGATTCGGTGACGATTCTTGAGACTTTTTTTGGACTGATCATATTTTTTTAATGTCAGAAGCCAAAAAATGCCACAAATTTGCTTTTATTTGAGTATTTTATTTTATTTTGACAAGTACACCATCCGGTTGCGAGTCCCTTTAAACTCAAATTTCAACCAAATATTTCTGATGACCTTTTTACCATGATAGATTATGATCAAGTATTGCCTCTGCTAAGGCAGTACAGTCAGAATCATGAACAAAAAAGACAATGATACCTTCATCCCATTATAGCCTGTTTCTAGTCTTAAAGACAGGTGACAACTTAAAGCAGATTAAAAGTAAAGCAGCTTTACTTTCAGCCTGTTTTAAGCTACTACCTGCTACAATATAGAACTTATTTTTTATGGCACATGTTCAAGACTGTATAAACTTGATCTATTTCCTTCAGTGAAGGAATAAATTAGATGAGCTAAAAGGCACTTCTATGGGTAAATGGGGATAACTTACAAATTCTGGGCTCATTTTAAGTTTGGACATGCTGACAACAGCCTCTGTGAGGTTGGAGATGAGCTGGGAAGGGAGACAGGTCTGGCCTATGGGAGGAGCCCCACTGTCAATGTGCTGACTGCTATACAGCTTCACTGTCCTGAAACAAGCACAAAATAGTAGATATAGGAAAAGCTGATAAACCAGAAATGGGTGTCAAAGCCACCTGATGCTCGCCTGTTTAAAGTTTAAGTCTAAAAAACATCTTGTATCAAAAGAAAATCAATTTTCAGTTTAGAACTATTATTAAATTAATGTTGAGTCTTAGTCTAGTTTTATTAAACTTTAAACAACCCGTGCAACCTTTAACCTGGTGATTTGTAGTCAAAACAACTAAGTCCAAATCGTGTCAAAAATTGACAAATACTAAAATTATTTTTAAATTTCAACTTCAACTTCATAACATCAATGTTTGACCCCTAATGAACCTCCATACAAAATTTCATAAGCCTAGCACAAATATTAAGCTTTAAAACAACCCGTCCAAAAAACTTTAATGTGGTGATTTGAAGTCGAAAAACCTAAGTCCAAAACATGTCGAAAATTGACATAAATTAAAATTATTTTTAAAATCCAACATCATAACATCAATGTTTAACCCCCAATGAACCTCCATACAAAATTTCATAAGCCTAGCACAAATATTAAGCTTTAAAACAACCCGTCCAAAATACTTTAACGTGGTGATTTGAAGTCGAAAAACCTAAGTCCAAAACATGTCGAAAATTGACATAAATTAAAATTATTTCTAAATTCCAACATCATAACATCAATGTTTAACCCCTAATGAACCTCCATACAAAATTTCATAAGCCTAGCACAAATATTAAGCTTTAAAACAACCCGTCCACGCTCACGCCGGGGGTATGACATTAGCTCTGCTGTTCTACGAACAGGCGAGCTAAAAATGTGGTAAAATACTGTCTTTCAGCAGATACACATTTATATAGATTTATTGAACTTTTTTCTTCATAAGCTACACCGTTCCATGTCTTTAACTTTTCCTCAAAAGATACTCACAAGTGGCAGCTTAAACCAGGTTAAAAATACCAGATAGAGTTAACACAGTCAGTTCTAGTGACAAGTATACTAAATATTGTCCTTTATAAATGATGTACCTGTGAACAGTACACTTGTCCTATGCAAACAGTGCAGACTCAGATAAGAGGGCTCCTATATGAACCCTCTGATCAGGTTCTGCTCCGTTTGTCATTTTGCAAAATATTGTAAAAACATCCTTGAAAGGCCAAACTGGACTAGACTAAATCTGGAACTGGAATTTTCCAGTAGAGGTTTCAGTAATGAATGAGTTAATCAATACGTACCACTGGTCTGTATCTGCCACTATGTACACAGCTTCTGCAATTGTCTCATCTAGGACGGAGTACTGGGTGGCCATTTTCAAGTCTCTCACTAGTTTGTCTTCAAATGTCTTGTCAGAGGTACCATGGAGTACAAAGTCTGACATGTAGTGGTCAGAGTAGTCAGCAAGCAGGGAGCGACCAAAGTTCTTGTCAAAGTCCTTCTGGCTGGTGCAGTTGTACTCACAGCCAAGGCTAAATAAAGAATGAAACTTGACTGTCATTGTTTCGGGTACAGTGGAGAATCTGTTATTCTTTCCCGTTTAAACGCAAACGCAAAGCACTAAAACGTAGAAAAGAACAACTTTTGGACATTTCTGATAATTCTTGTTTATCTTGGTGGCAAACAGTTTGGAGCCAGATCAGACGCCAGGTTACCCGGCGTCTGATCAGGCTCCAAACTGTTTGCACTGCAAATAATAGTTTTAGCGTAAACGCGTTTATTGGGAAAGAATAACAGATTCTCCACTGTAAGTAAGCCTGTTTTGAAATTCAACGTTTAGCAGGGCTCCAGATTAGTTTCAATTTTTCAACTGGTTTTCTCAGCAAAATCCTCTCGGACATCCACGCTGAGGGGTGTGTGCGGGTGTGCTATACATTGGTGCTAAGGGCGATGGTGAGGTGTTCCGGCTAGCTGACGAGTATTTCAAAAACCAAAATCTTCATTTCTGCTTTAAACCCTATGGTGTCACTAATCATTAGAATTGTCTCGAAGAGACAATTCTAATGAGTAGTAACACCATAGGATTTAGTGTGAGAAAATGTTATCTGGATCCCTGCTTTAGCATGTGAGGCAGTTTTCTTGAAAGATACCTAAGTAGTCTGACATACACAGTATCAATAGAGGTGAGAAAGTCAAACAGTCTTGATTCTTATTATATGCCTTCGTATGATATCGAGCGTTTCCGCGTGTATTTGCAGAGTAAAATACAAGAGTCTGTATCAGCCACCTTGTATCAGCCACTTTGTATTTTACTCTGACGTCGCTTTCGATTTAGCATAATGTCATTTACGTACATGTAAAAGTGCCACGTTATTCTTTGTGGCATGCAAAAAATCTTTTCTTGCTTCAAATAACTAATAAATTTTGGATAAAAAATTATTTAAACAACTATTTAGTTGTTTCTTGGGTGTATTCAAGGCATATAATAAACACATCACCAGTTGGCAGTGCGCTACAGAGTGTTGCATTTAGCTCTCGACGTTTTTGGCGGAAACAACCGATCAGACTCGCGCCAAGGTGCTCGTCAGATCGGCTATTTCCGCCAAAAACGTCTCGAGCTAAATACATCACTCTGTATCGCACTGTCAACTGGTAATGTGTATTTATCAGTCACTTAGCATCTTATCAGAAACAAAACGATTTGAAATCATTCTTCAGTCAAAATGCCTAATATCTGATTTTTAGATATAAATGGTTAAACCATTAGCCTATATAGCATGTTTCTAGATTTGGTGACAGATACAATGTATTTATGGAGTACTAGATTAAGCAGTCAATATCATGTTGGGGGTTAATTCTTTGTATGTACAGATACAGCTGAGTATGAAAAGAATGACTGACTGAATAGTGAAGCATGACTTTCCATCATTAGTAGATATTTGATGTTCACTATTGCCTTTGTGGTAAATGGTATCAGTTAAGACCAAACCATCAAATAGCCACACATAAATTATGACACTCATATGATCCTGACTATATTTAAATGTAACCACAAACATTTCTCCTACACTACAGTGATATTCAATTACTGGTTCATTACACCTAAACATGTCCCTATTCACAGTCAACAACAGTCAAACCTACAGTGGAGAATCTGTTATTCTTTCCCGTTTAAATGCAAACGTACGCAAACGCAAAGCGCTAAAACGTAGAAAAGTACAACTTTTTGACAATTCTAATAATTCATCTTTATCTTGGTGGCAAACAGTTTGGAGCCTGATCAGACGCCGGGTTACCCGGCGTCTGATCTGGCTCCAAACCGTTTGCAGTGAAAATAATAGTTTTAGCGTAAACGCGTTTATTGGGAAAGAATAACAGATTCTCCACTGTATTGGTTCATTACACCTAAACATGTCCTTATTCACAGTCAACAACAGTCAAACCTATGTTGAACAAACACTTATAAAAGAAGCTGCTCTCTGTAACCATTTACCCAATTATCTGTTTCTAGTGTTAAAGACAGGTGATCACTTAAAGAAGGTTGAAAGTAAAGCAGAATGTGACTTACTTTAAGCCTGCTTTAAGCTTCTACTTTGAAACATACTTGAAATGACATCCATAATTCATTTTCAGAATTTCCTAGCTAAGGACTACTTTTCCTTGAGTAGGAATAAGTAGAGGCTTTAACCCTTTAACCCATAGCCTGTTTCTAGTATTCAAGATATGTGACCTATTAAAGCAGGCTAAAAGTAAAGAAGAATGCGCCCTAGGGCGCATTCTGCTTTACTTTCAGCCTGCTTTAAGTTAATATCTGCTAGGATATTGAAACAAATTCTTATGATAATATTCATGACAGTATGAAATGGAACTATTTTCTTTGGCGGATGAATAAAATGAATGCACTAAAAGTCGCTTCTATAAGGGAAAGGGTTAAAACGTGTATTTATTGAGTAATATGTTAAGCTATATTTATGCTACTCAACGATTGGTAGTTGGGCACACACATTACTGTATATAAAAGTCAGAAACAAGTCAGCCGTGTCAATGGATTATCACATGATGTCTAATCATAACTACAGTGCAGAATCTGTCATTCTTTCCCGTTTAAACGCAAAAGCAAAGCAATAAAACGTAGAAAAGAACAACTTTTGGACAATTCTTATAATTCTTGTTTATCTTGGTGGCAAACAGTTTGGAGCCTGATCAGACGCCGGGTTACCCGGCGTCTGATCTGTCTCCAAACTGTTTGCACTGCAAATAATAGTTTTAGCGTAAACACGTTTATTGGGAAAGAATAACAGATTCTCCACTGTACATGTATTCTGTAATCTGTAGGTGTAGCAGTCACACCCTTGTCTCAAGCTTGAACAATTTCAGTATAATGACTCCTTATAAGTAGGAGTAAAACCCCTCTATTTCGACCACTAAATTGTGTTAATTATTAGGGGTTGAGAACAGGTGACTGCTTAAAGCAAGGTGACAGTAAAACAGAAAGCTCCTGTAGGAGCTTTCTGATTTACTATCACGTTGCTTTAAGCTGTCACCTGTCTTTTATACAAACAATTAGCCTTATTACTTATTACAAGTGGTTGCAATAGAGGGGTTTTACTGTACTTCAAAAGATTACTCATTGAATATAGCAGCAGTAATATGAAATTAAAGCTGAGAGCTCTTAGGTTTGTGATGTCTTAGTTCTATTTACAGATCAGACATTATTCTACTTACCCAGGCATTGGAAGTTCTTGACAGAAGGCCCTGGGGTCATACAGGTCAATGTCAAAACTACTGTTAGAAGACATGTGACGCCTCTTGCCCAACTCTGTTGGAGTCACTGGTCTGGAATTGAATGAGAAATTCAGTAAGATATTGATCAATTTAAATTAATGCAATCTGGCTGTATTGAGAAAAGAACATCCATTCATTCTCTTTTCCAGTCATCGGGGTATTTATGTCATACCCAACTTCTCGGTCCTACTTTAGAAAATTTGCATGTAGATTTCGGGTTTGTTTTCAAACTGAGGGATGCCGAATGAAGGGTGTATGACGTAGGACTGGAAAAGTGAATTGACTATTGTTGAAGAATAATAAAAAAATCTGTTTCTTTCAATATTTGATTTCTTCTTTTTTATCACATTTCTGGTGTAGAGACAGTAACTATAAAATGTCATATGCCTTTTGTAAGGATCTACTTTACTGTTAACTTGCACAGACTGACAGAGCAGTTTCCTTTTTTTTATGATCCCCATACTCCTGTACAGTGGAGAAAACGTTATTCTTTCCCAATAAACGTGTTTACGCTAAAACTATAATTTGCAGTGCAAACAGTTTGGAGCCAGATCAGACGCCGGGTAACCCGGCGTCTGATCAGGCTCAAAACTGTTTGCCACCAAGATAAACATGAATTATCAGAATTGTCCAAAAGTTGTACTTTTCTACGTTTAAGTGTTTTGCGTTTGCGTTTAAACGGGAAAGAATAACATGATTCTCCACTGTAACACATACAACCATAGTGATAAGTATACTCATCATTTACAAACAGTGCACACATGTGAAGAGTACATTTTGTCCTATATGTAATCAGTGCAGACCCAGATCAGGAGACTCCTAAAGGACCCTCTGATAAGCATCTGCACTATTTGTCATCTTGCAATGTATTGCAAAGACCAGCTCTAAAAAGTCATAAATGCACTAGATTAAATTGGAACTTGTAATTGTCTATTAACCCTTTACCTGATATCCTATTTCTAGTACTTAAGATATAGTCACTACTTAAAGCAGGTTGAAAGTAAAGCAGAATGCGCCTTAGGGCGCATTCTGCTTTACTTTCAACCTGCTTTAAGCTATCATGTGCTATAATATAGAAAATATTTCCTATAATACATATTCATTACTGATTAAATTGGAACTATTTTCTTCAGCGGGTGAATAAATCATATCCGCTAAAAGGCGCTTCTATTTGGGAAAGGGTTAAAAGTTCAAGGGGTGAATGAGTAAAAGAGCTGCTTTAGACAGTTGGACCAGCATCATATAGAACCATACCTGCATCTTCCAGGGGCCATGTCTGGGTTCTGTCGGGACATTGATGAGCGTCTGTGTCTGTAGGTCTGATCCAGAGATCCCACTCTACTCCTGTGTGACTTCAGCTGCTCTGTTTTAGATTGACTGGCTGACAAATCAGGTAGGGACGGTGCTTTGTTTGAGGTTTCATCAATCTGAACTCGCCTCTCAGCACTAGCTTGCTTTTTTACTGATGGCAAGTCCACTACTCTATCCTTCTCATCCACATCATCGATTGTCTTAGCTTCAACTCCGTCCGTATCAAAGTATTCATTAAACATACTATTGCTGCCTTTCTTATGGAAAATTGACTTAATCTCTTCCTTTGTCAGTACTTTACCAACATTGTCTAAATTACTTAACCCTGTCTCAGATTTCAAAGGATCACTTTGTACATCATCCCTGTTGACAATGTCTTGTATTCTACCGACATCTGATGACTTTCTAACATGCTGCACATTATAACACTTAGCATCCTCGAGAATATCAACAGCAGAAAGTTTGCATGGTTTTAAAGTACTTTCACTTTTCTCCATAGCACCTTTTAATGAGTTATTACTCTTGGGGGAGTTCAGAGATTCCTGATTTGGGATATCCAAAGTAAGTTTGAGATTTTCCTTTTTCTTTTGAATGTTTTTATTTTGTATGAAATTGTTCACTCGTTCTCCACCTCCTTCTTCCTGGACGCAGCTCTTTGGCTTATTGCAGTCTCTCAGGTGACTAGACTTATCACAGTTACACTTGCCTGAACTCTCAGGCTCCACATAGAAGACACTTTTACCCACTTTACTTCCTGTAAACTCACCAGACTTTCTGTTCATTTCACAGAGACTACATTTAGATTCTTCACCAGAACTAGCCAGAACTTTATCGTTACTATTCAAATCTTTGTTCTCACTATTATTTACATTTTTGTCCTGACCATATTTTTCAGACAACAGTGAGTCTAGTGGAAGAGGGCAGAATGAAGGCAGGGACTGGTGTGAAGTATCACATGTGTTGACAGGGGTTGGGGTTGACGGCAACATGTTTCTATCACTATCACTAGGGGTTTCTATGAAATGTAATCCATTAAGGCAAGTCTCAAGTGGACCAAATTCCCCTGTTTCCAACACATCACTACAGCGTATGAAGTAACTAAGGATATATAACAGTTTTTTCACAAGTTCAGCTTTCTTTCCAACTATCACAGTTCTTGACAACTTCAGGGGAAACCCAATAGCACCATATAAATCACTGAAAAATAAACAAAAATACATATACATTTGCTATGCAGTCTGTAGAAAAAAATTGCTGAGTAATTTCTATCTATATTAAAGACCTGTGAAAGTTTAAACCATTTCAGAATCTGTCTTAACCCATTACCCTAAAAATACGCCTTTTTACGCCTTTCAAATATTCCTCAATTGAAGAATATAGTTCCAATTTATACAGTTATGAATATATATGATAAGAACTATTTTCTATATTCTAGCAGATAGTAGCTTAAAGCAGGCTGAAAGTAAAGCAGAATGCGCCTTAAGGCGCATTCAGCTTTACTATCAACCTGCTTTAAGTTATCATCTTTCTTTAAATCTAGAAACAGGCTATAGGGTAATGGGTTAAGGTAGAACTATCACCAAGGGGCTCATTTATACTCTGTAGACATTCGACAAACATCAAGGAATCTAGTAAATCTTGACAAAGCATAATGACATTTGCAGTGGCACATGTATGTGAGCTCAATTTCAATAAAATCTATACATAAACCTGGTAGAAGAAGATGTAACAGTTTTTCTACAGACGAGCTGATTCCAGTAACTACCCCACCCCTATATACAACTTTCTGTGTTTAGTACATGTACAATATAAATGACAGCTGTTCTTGGTGTACAGTTTGCATCAGCTCTAATTGTTTTGGTGTTCGACATATCTTTTTTTTTTTTTTTTTTAACTTTTGAATCATTCATTACCAAGCTACAGATAAAGAGTGATTTGACAAGATATTTCCAATATTTCTCCTTTCTGTCTCTACTAAACCCTATGTATGAGACTCCATCTGGAGTTCTGTCATTACACTGATTAGCTTATAACCTAACCTCTACTTACCCAAGCTGGGCCCAAAGTGGGTTGTAGGGGTGAGTTTTAGCTAGTGTGTCTACCCATTTAGCTGAATGTTTATCCAGGTAGGTATTGCCTGGTGACCCACCAGCTGGCATCACCGTGGGAACCCAGGCTAGGTGGTGAGTTAAAACAGCAGTAACCAGTGTACTCATAAAACTGAAATACATAATAGTTATGTGAAAAATTAGCATCATAAATAAAGATAGTTAGATACCACATATAAACTTTGTTAAACCATTACCCCATAGCCTGTTTCTAGTATTGAAGATAGGTAACCACCAGGGGCGTAGCCAGAGATACGCACTTACGCACATGCGTAACATCAGTTTGAAAAATGAAAATTCAAACATGGCCAAAAATGGCATAAAAACCAAAGGCTAAGGGGAGTTAGACCTTAATGTCTAAAATGATGATTTCAAACACACTTCAGACCTCAACATTACAGTGAGATTTTTCTCCAGGGAGAGGCCCCCGGACCCCCACTAGCAGGAGGGTTGCCCCACTCTCGCACCCTCCCCCTGATGTGCTTAACATTCATTCAAGTCTGGCTACTCGCCTGACCACTTAAAGCAGGTTGAGAGTAGGCACATTCTGCTTTACTTTCATCCTGCTTTAAGCTATCCTCTGCTAGAATATAATACATTTCTTATAAAACATATTCATGATTATAACTTGGAACTGTTTTCTTCAGTGGAGAGAATAAATTAAAGGCCTAATAAATGCGTATCTATGGAGTAAAAGTTTAATCCCCTACTTAAGTAGATGTTGTTTAAGCCTAGTTGGAGTATATGAACATGCCTCATAGGTCATACTGAATCAAGAATATGAAGTATCTTTGCATTGTTACAAAATTACAGCCATACTTGTACATGTACTAAAGTGTAGAAAGAGTTTAAACTTGGAAGGGGTGGGGGATATCAATATGAGTATCAAATAGTTAAGATCCTGATCAGAAGCCACTTTACACTGATCTGGATTCAAACTGTTTTCAAATGTCAGTCAGTTCATTCCATGGAAAATTCCAAATTCCAAATATATTCTAGTCCATTATTGACTATTTAGGGTTGATTTTAACAATATATTTCAAAATGACAAACAGTGTAGACCCTGATCAGAGGGCTCTTTAAAGAGTCCTCTGATCAGGGTCTACACTGTTTGCATTAGACAAGTGTACTCTTCACAGGTACTCTTGTAGTAAAGGACACATATATGCGTCACTAGGGCTCAATGAGTTAAGAGAGAAGCTACTTACAAGTTAGTACTTTTACTGTCATACTTTGTAGCCAGCCATACAAATTCTCGTATGAATTTCTCACACAACATGTACTTGTAGCTACTGAATGACATCATGTTAAGCCACACTGGTTCAGACAGGCGTGGAGCAGTGTACAAGTCTGTTATATCCTTCCTGAACGATTCAAAAGCCTGTAACAATACAAAACAATACAATATCATGTGATATATATTTATGGTTACTTCCCTGTACACAGAACTAGAAATAAGACATTGTTGAACTTTGATACCTCTTAGCCATGTTGCAATTTAAAACAAAGATGCATCTGACTTAACCCTTTACTTCATAGACAGTTTCTAATTTTGAAGACAGGTGACCTTAAAGCAGGTTGAAAGTAGGGCACAATGCGCGACAAGGCACATTCTGCTTCACTTTAAGCCTGCTTTAAGTTACCATCTGCCAGTGGAGGAATAAATCCAATCCATTAAATCCAAATTGTTTGCAAATAACCATTGTACTTGGGGTAAGGCCATGAAAGAAATATTTTAGATCACCAATTTCTATCTATGATTTAATATCCCAACAAGCACATAGGAAGAGTTTGTTGCAAGATTCGTGCATAAATGAAGTAAGGTTTTTACTCCTGGAAGAAGGGTAAAGAAAAAGTTATAGTTATAACTGCTCAATGAGACTTACAGTAAAACTACTAAAAACAAGGATAGTTGATAGTGTACAGTGGAGAATCTGTTATTCTTTCCCGTTTAAACGCAAACGTACGCAACACAAAGCACTAAAACGTAGAAAAGAACAACTTTTGGACAATTCTGATAATTCTTGTTTATCTTGGTGGCAAACAGTTTGGAGCCTGATCAGACGCCGGGTTACCCGGCGTCTGATCTGGCTCCAAACTGTTTGCACTGCAAATAATAGTTTTAGCGTAAACGCGTTTATTGGGAAAGAATAACAGATTCTCCACTGTAAAAGACAGGTGGCAGCTTAAAGGAAGGTTTTTGACTGTCATCTTGCTTTACGCATCCACTTGCCCTAAACACCTTATAGATACGATTTAGCTGTCATAATAGAAAACTTTTACTGTATTTACCTCTATCATTCTAATGAGGAACTGTTTACTGTAGAAAGCCTTGTCTACACTGTTCTTCAGATGCTCAAGGTGGCCCTCCATCAGGGCAATGTGTGAGAAGAAGAAATTCTCAAACAATCTGAAACATAAAACACATATCAAATGTCCATTTCATAGCTATATCTTACAGTGGAGAACCTGTTATTCCTTCCCGTTTAAACGCAAACGCAAAGCACTAAAACGTAGAAAAGAACAAGTTCTGGACAATTCTGATAATTCTTGTTTATCTTGGTGGCAAACAGTTTGGAGCCTGATCAGACGCCGGGTTACCCGGCATCTGATCTGGCTCCAAACTGTTTGCACTGCAAATAATAGTTTTAGCGTAAACACGTTTATTGGGAAAGAATAACAGATTCTCCACTGTACCTGTATAAGTTGAGAGCTCTATTTTCTTCAGTTGAGGAATAAATTTAATGCGCTTAAAGGCACACCATGTCTGATTGTGCATTGTAAGTATCTAGACAACAGCTTGTCAAGTGTTCATTCAAATGTAGATAAATGCATTGACAGTCTTGAGAACATGTGACAACTTTATGCTGAACATAAGTTATGCAAGATATCTTGTTTGGTAATATTCTGAAGTATTTTTCTCCTACATAAATCGCTTAACTTGTGGGTTGTTATGTTCCCTTTTGGATCTTTTTAGCTACCAAAACATGAACCAGTATATTTTGAATTCTGGGTAGTTTAATAATTACTGCTCTAAATAAGTAAACAGTGTAGATGCTGATCAGAGGACTCCTATATGAGCCCTCTGATCAAGGTCCACACTTTTGGCAAATGTAATGAGTATATTCGGATCAGGTCCATGGTGTTGAAAGAGTTAAAATGTTGACTATACAGTGGAGAAAACGTTATTCTTTCCCAATAAACGCGTTTACGCTAAAACTATTATTTGCAGTGCAAACAGTTTGGAGCCAGATCAGACGCCGGGTAACCTAGCGTCTGATCTGGCTCCAAACTGTTTGCCACCAAGATAAACATGAATTATCAGAATTGTCCAAAAGTTGTACTTTTCTACGTTTTAGTGTTTTGCGTTTGCGTACGTTTGCGTTTAAACGGGATAGAATAACAGATTCTCCACTATATAAGGCAGTTACAGGTGCTTTCCTCTCAAATACTTTTTTAACTAGTATTAACCCTTTACCCCATAGATCACAATCAATTTATTCCTCCACAGAAGAAAATAGTTCCAATTTATAAAATCACGAATATTTATCATAAGAAATATTTTCTCTATGTCAAAGGGTTTAGTTATCACTAAATGAAGCAGCCTAGAGATCTTGAAATGCAGGAAAATAGGAGCTTTCTGTATTATTTTTTCTTGCATTAAGTGGTTACCTGTCATAACACCTACAAATATACCCCATTGCGATTTGTCTTGTATGTATTGTTGAATTAATTACAGTAAACCAACAGTAACATTATAACATTAATTACATCCTGACATATATTCTATATACAGATACATTCAACATTGTGTAACTGGCTTACCTGTTGGCCTCCTCACTCGAATCATCCATAGCACCAAATATAATACCAAGAGCCATTTTATGTCTCCTCGGCTTGTTGGATGAAGATGGGATAATCTGGAAAACACAGTCATCAGAAATATTTTTTAATTTCAAACACAATTATATAGGCTAAACCATATAGGCTCGCCAAACCCAGAAACCTCATTTTATCCCATCTGAGGTCCTGGTTCAGTTTGCCTCCTAATGCCACCCCCCCCCCCCCCCCCAAAAATAAATTTAAAAGGACAAGTTAGAGGCATGAAAAAGCATTAATATTGAGGTCAATGTGAAGAATTTAAACAACATTTCTATAAAAAGAAAGGATTAAGCAGCCCTTTGTTTAAAACACCAAAAACAAGGGCAACATTATATCACCCTCACCATTTTGTGGTTGGGCATAAAATTACCTTTTTGTTACGATTGGTTGTTATAGAAATACTTTATTTACGACCTCTAAATTGTGTCAAATATGGTTCGTTTCAGACAGGTGAGAGCTTTAAGCAATGTGACAGTGAAACAGAAAGATCCTACAGGAGATTTCTGTTTCACTTTAACATTGCTTTAAGCTGTCACCTGTCTTTTATACCGACAATTAGCCATCTTTTGAGTAGTCGTAATAAAGTGGTTCTACTGTATTTCACCATGAAATTGAAGTCAAAGCAATTTAACCTACATGATCACAATTGATACAATAATTGCCCTTACCTCTGTAGAGAGACTGTCCTGCATGCTTCGCCTGCGTAGACTGCCCTCTAGAGTTGTAGACTGACCTCTCTGCCAGCGCCGGTTTAAACTGTTACAGCTACTGCCAGTACTACCAGGGGATGGACATGGCTGGAAACTGCCACTTGATGTCACTGAAAGTAAACAAGGAAGTGTTTGTAAATATTTGTATTGACAAAGAACCAACATGATGTGATTTAAACCATTACCTTATAGCTTGTTTCTAGATTTGAAGACAGATGACCACTTAGAGCAGGTTGTAAGTGAAGCAGAATGCACCTTAAAGCACATTTTGCTCTACTTTCAGCCTGCTTTAAGCTACCATCTGTGAGGATATAGGAACTATTTTTTGTGGTGCATATTCATGACTGTATAAAGTATAACTATTTTTTTCAGTTGAGGAAATTGATGGTGTATTCATGAGAGAATGGTTAAAAGGACAAAAATTACACTATCTTGCCATGTTTAGAAATTCAAACATCCACCAGAACATATAATTTTCTATTGTAAAGACAGTGATTACTGCAATCTAATTTTCTATTTACCTGAGCAGTCAACCATTTAAACCTCACATAACAACAGGTTTTAAGCCTTAGGAGGACAAATAAAAATAGTGTTTTCAAATAATCACTTGCTGAAATTCTGATATTCACACGTTTTATCAAACAGGACCAACATTTAGCTGGACTTTATCTGAATTTAAACTATTTGCGAAAGACTTGAAAATCTTTTTTAAACATTCAAATGAATACTGTTCAGAAAATGGGAAAGAATAATTTTATAACACTTATGAGGTATTTGTACCAGCAGATCTATCAAAATTGAACATCATTCTTAAAAAAATTCCAATTGAAACTTAAGTTCAAAAGCTGCAAGTAGACTATGATAACAATAGAACTTACATGATGCGAGGCCACTGTCCTCGTCTATCAAATCAATGCTCCAGCTTCTTGGAGGTGAAGGCACATCTACTGGAACACTGTGGGCTGTAAAACAACAGGCACCAGATCATATGGCGTAACTACAGTAGAACCTCTCTTTTATGACCACTAAATTGTGTTAATTGTAAGGTCTTTATGACAGGTGAGCTGCAAAACATCAGGCACCAGATCATATGGTGTAACTAAAGTAGAACCACTCTAGTATGACCACTAAATTGTGTAAATTATACGGTCTTTATGACAGGTGGCTGCTTAAACCAAATTGACAGTAAAACAGAAAGCTCCTAAAGGATTTCTACTGTCACCTTGCTTTAAGCTGTCATCTGTCTTTTATACAATCAATTAGCCTTTGTTTTAGTGGTCTAATCAAGAGGTTTTTATTGTATTCAACATTTGCTCCTGTATGCACCATCATTATCATGGTACAAACTACCCATTAAAATTATCGCTTTGAGAAGATTGTAAAGAAGTCAAAACATACAGTATGATGCTTGTATTTGAAATAGTCTCGAAAACTTTGATATTTCGAACTTGCTTAAGTCAAAAATACCCATACTTTAAAGTTTAAACGTGACTAAGACATGTTTTAACTTGAAGTATGGATATGTTTGACAACTAACCCATTACCCCATAGCCTGTTTCAAGTTTTGATGACAGGTGATTACTTAAAGAAGGTTGAAAGTAAAGCAGAATGTGCCATAAGGCACATTCTGCTTTACTTTCAGCCTGCTTTAAGCTACCATCTGGAAGAATATAAAAAATATTTCTTATAATACATTTGTTTATATTAGAACTATTTCCCTCCATGGATGAATTAATCAAGTGTGTAAAAAGGCGTATTTATGGGTTAATGGGTTAAGACAAATTCAAAAGTTTTAATTCAACAATAGAAATATGAGTAATTTCGATATTTACAAGTTCCAAGATATCAAAGTTTTTCTGTATTCCATTTACTATGGCACATCTCATCTAGATCCCGACTATTTGACAACAATGACTTTGAAGAAATAGGCAATTAATCTGATCTTAGAATGAACATTTTTGGAAATTAAGCATGCTACTAGTTATACAGACATTGTCCTTTTGTGTCAACAGTAAAATGGTAACTTACAGCCTTTGTAGCTGTTGTCCAGTGAGGTTGTCCTGGGAATGGACAAGTCTGGAGCACTGTAGAAACTAGCCTCCTCACTGTCTCTGTAATATAAAATAAGTATTTCTAACACAACTCGCACACAACTCTATATAAACAAAGAAGGTACGTAGCTCTGTTTAAATTCTCAATAAAACATGCACACGCTGTAACCACTTAACGTAATATGGCTTCAATAATTCATGCCCCAAGAAATGTAGCGCCATTGCTTTGGTGCAAATTGTAGTTAAATTGAAGTGTTAGAATAGAAATAACTAGAGCTATCACTAAAGGTGATTGATACCCCCACTCCAAACTGACCTGTCACATACAGCACAATGATATGTTGAAAGAATACTACATGCATATTAAGGAACTAAATTTCAAGTTGAAAAGGGGCATAATTCTGTCAATTTTAATGTAAGCGTTGTCAAACTTAATGAAAAGTCTCACAATACAACACTTATAATGTGTACTAAGTTTGAAGACAATATCATTAATAGTTTTCAAGAAAATGGCATGTTCAAAGAAAAAAATCTCAATTAAGAGACAAAAAATAAAGTAAACAAGAGCCGCATGCACCCCTAAATCGCTCACCTGGTACCCATGTTTATGGTCACGGTAATGGACCAGTAATTATTAAATTTCCTCTATAAGCCATCACCGGAAAATTAACCCCACCCATAGGCAGCCATGTTGTTTGAACTAGGAAGATTATTTGAAGAAAACTGGCAAAGGGTCAACCATCATTACTTGTGTAAAACTATTCTTAAATCAGACCAGTAGTTTCAGAGAAGAGAATTTTAAAGATTTTCTAAACAGAAATATAAGGAAAACATGTCACACCCACTGGGGCCATGTTTTTTAAAGATGACAAAATTATTTTTTTAAAAATCTGGTAGAGAGTCATCAATGGATCATTTGTGTAAAATTATTTTCAATTTGGACAAGTAGTTTCATAGGAGAAGACTTTTTTAGTTTTTACTATACAGTATCATAAGAAATACGTGCCCCACCCACTCGTCAGTGGCAGTCATGTTTTTTAAGATATCAAAATCATTTTAAGAAATCTAGTAGAGGGTCACCAATGGATCATTTGTGTACAATTGTTTTCAATTTGGACCAGTAGTTTCACAGAAGAAGATTTTTTAAGTTTTTACTATACAGTATCATAAGGAAAACGTGCTCCACCCACTGGCGGCCATGTTTTTTTTAGATATCAAAACTATTTTAAGAAATATGGTAGAGGGTCACCCATGAATCATTTGTGTGAAATTACTTTCAAATTGGACCAGCGGTTTCAGATGAGAAGATTTTTAAAGTTTTCAATATATAGCCATATAAGGAAAATCTGCCCCACCCACTAGCGGCCATGTTTTTTAAGATATGAAAATTATTTTAAGACATCTGATAGAGGGTCATCAAAGGCACATTTGGGTAAAATTATTTTCAATTCGGACCAGTAGTTTTTGACAAAAAGATTTTTAAAGTTTTTTCAATTGGTTGCCATGGCAACCACAATTTCAATTGGATCACCTATATTTGAAGAAATCTGAGAGAGTACCCTACAAGGAACAATCCTATGAAGTTTTGATGAAATTCGCCCAGTGGTTTCCAAGAAGAAGATCTTTAAAGAAAAAGTTTGACGACGGACGGACTGACGGACGTTCTTACGGGAGGATACTTATGTGGCTATTTTCTTTTGATTTCTTTTGCGTGGCTAGCCACACAACCGACAATTTCTTTTTGCTCTAACTTGAAAAATAATGATCTGGAGGCTAACCCTACCTCTAACCCTATGTCCCACAACTGGCCAGGTTAATGTCACAAGAAATGGCCAGGTTAATGTCACAAGAGATGGCCAGGTTAATGTTTTTCAATTATGGGGCTAAGAATTTTAGCCACGTAAGTACCCTCTCGTAAGCACGGACTGACTGACGGACGGACGACGACGGATACAGGGCAATCACATTGAGTAATTATTCCGAATGGTGACATTAAGAACCAGCTTATTCCAATTATCTTATGAACTGATTTGAAGAACCATATAAAACTTCTCCATTTCTGCAACATAGACTGAACACTATACAGCAAACTGTAAATTTATATGGAGCATTACAAGGGACACAATCTTAAATAAAGTTATATCTCAGAAGGACTCTGATATTTTGCAATTTTGTTAAAACACACTGGATAGAAATCAAATTACTTACAAGAGACATGTTCTCTTTGGCTTCTCAGAAATGAACACTTTGGTAAGCATCAACTGGGGAGGTTTCCTGAAAAATAAACCTCTCATCATAATTTGGTGTTATGAGTTTTTCCATGCTTCTGAAAGGAATGGCTGATGAACACGGGTTTTGCTGCACTTATTTTGTTAAGAAGAAATCTGATTCAAGGGCTCCAGATGAGAGGGAGTAAACTGAACAAATCCAACATTTCTTCACCCATTTTAGCACTAAATCCTATGGTGTAGCTACTTATTAGGATCGTCTCGAACAGACGATTCTAATGAGTAGTAACACTATAGGGTTTAATGCAGAAATAAAGATTTTAATTTTTGAAATACTCCCCTTATCTGGAGGTCTGGAGTCAATATTCAACAGTTACCAGTCAAATACAGTTTAATATATACTTAACATTCAACTAATCAAATCAGTCTGTCTGTAATACTTTTTTTTTTTTCTTTATCAAATGTTAATTATGACTGGCCCTTCACATCCCTTACAATTACGGAGATCCATGTTAGACAGCCAGTCAGCTGTTAATACTCTAGAGCTCTATGCTGTATACAAAGACCCTTCCTCACTGGCTATTCAGAAGTGCTAAGGAGTTTAGTAAGTTATTAAAATGTATCAATAACTCTATACTGACCTGATTACATGTACTTTGAGTGATGTCCCCTTGTAGGCAAACCCCTCGGCCCCAAACATCATCTCCTCCAGCATTTTTTTCTCTGACCCTGTTCTTTGGGGCTGCAAGAGAAGACATCACATCACACATACCGTACTTTGGGAATAATTGGCGTCGTGATAATTTGGCCATTTGGTGCTAAAAGATCATTTTTTATTTTGGTTTGTTTAATTTTGGCCATTCTGAGATCCAAGGGAACAAAATTAAATGCCCATATGTATCAATGTCCCACTCATGAAACATCGTAAATATAGCGTTGATGAAACGCATTTCGATATATGGTATATAAGATCGTAAACCACCTATAGTACCGTATCGTATATATACAATATAATAAAATTTACGATTGTTTCATATCGTATATGTTGATGTAACGGGCCCCAAGTTCGTAACAGAAATACCTGGTTGATAAAATGGCTTCGAAAGTAGTACGGATGCTTAAACGGAATGACTAAAATACGCTATTTCCGAAAACCTCTGTTCGCTTCTCAGAACAAATACTCACAATAGAATGAATTTTAAGGCTATTTTACATCTGGTGAAAATCCTCGAGTACAAAAATTAGAAATTAATACAACTCCAACTTAGTTCGTAAATTGTTTCGATGCGTAAAGCGAATAATAAGGTCAGTCAGACTGGTTTACAGTATATCGCATTGACTGTATCGATTTGAACGTGCTAAAAAATAAGAACACCGTCTAAGGTAAATAGTGAATGTTTCCTGTTTAATTTGCATTCGAGAATGTTTGTTTTTCAAGGAATTAACGCTCGTGTAAATTATAGTTTGGGATGTCTGCTTACACAAATGACTTGGATAAAAGTAAATAAAGGTAAACAATGGTGTGTTTGCATATCATTCACCGTTTACCTAGCACACGTTACAGGTTAACCGACGGAGGTGTGAATCTTCAGGCCTTTGTTTGGGTTGAGTTATATGTCGCCGGCGATAATTGATATCTTTGTTGGTCAATAATAAGGATATTTTGGGGTGTTGAATTTTCGCCATTCGTATCAGGTGGCCAAACAGGCCAATTATTAACCACGACCAATTATTCCCAAAGTACGGTATGCAGCAAGAATAAACAACAACAGTAACAAATTGCTTTGATGAGCTATTGTGGTGATAAACCTACCTATGAAGTTTGAAGTAATTGGCTGAAAACTATGTGATACGATCATTTGGAATGAAGAAAATTCAAAACAAACCTTTGTATGAAATTTGAAGTAAGTCCATCAAAAACTATGTAGTTTGAAGCAAAGCCTATGAAAGAAACTAAACTGTTTTTGGTTAATATAACGTTATGAACAGAAGTTTTAATTAATATAATTGTTCTGTTGCAGTCTTGCTTATATCAGTATGTTTTAATCACAATAGTGGATACATTAGTACTTGGTTACAGTTTGACAAGATACGGGTAAGTATTGACTTTTAACAATACAATTGTACTACAGCGCTCCCTCTCTACAACGACACCCAATGGGAGACAAAAATATGATCGTTGTTCGGAGGGAGTCGTTACAGGGAGGGAATTTGGCTTAAGTTTACAAACAACTTGAATCCAGATCAGACGCCGCGTAACGCGGCGTATGATCTGGATTCAAGCTGTTTGTCACTCGTAATTAAGTGTTTTACTCTGAAATGGTCAAATATGCAACTTTTAGAAAAACAGCAGACGACATTTTGAAGCAGACGATATTTCAGAAGTAAAAGTGTTCGATATAATTGTCCTGTTTAGGGCATTGCGGCAATTGTCGTTGTAAGGAGGGAGTCGTTGTTGGGAGGGTCGTTGTAGAGAGGGAACGCTGTACATGTATATTCTTCAATAATCAGTAAATTCCAATGTACAGATGATTTAGTAATAACATCTTCAGTTAATCTAAATCATAATGAATCTAAATATTTTTAGGTATTGAGTTTTCATTTCTTATATTACTGATATCTCAAAGAGTGTAGAAGCATATGAGAAAAAATTGTTTTGATGTCATAATAAACATTTAACCCATTATCACATAGCCTGTTTATATTTTTCAAGACAAGTGACCATTTAAAGCATGTTCAAAGTAAAGCAGAATGTGCCTTAACCCATTACCCCATAAATATGCCCTTTTACACCTTTTATTTATTCCTCCACTGAAGTAAATAGATTCAATTTATACGGTCAAGAATATGTATCATCAGAAATATTCCCTATATTTTAGCAGATAATAGCTTAAAGCAGGCTGAAAGTAAAGCCGAACGCAGGGTACATAAAATATTCAATATCTTTTTTATTACTTGGCCTAACTTTATGAAAATCGGTAGATTGAAAATCTTGGCTAATGTCCACAATTTCCGTTGGATAAAATTACGCAATCTCGTTAAAGTTCGTCGTACGCGGGGAAGGTGTGAAAATGCAAAATACCCGTGTAAAATTTTGATGACGAAAAATTCAATTGTTAAAATTAGTCAATGGTGTACGTTTGAAGTTGACACATTGATTTACAGTTCAACATCTTCGAAGTATGGTACACTTAATCAAAGTTCAAAGGGAGCAAGCTATTGCACCACTATTGGTGCGTCGAGGCTAACCACAGGCTGTTGATCAGTTCAATGTGCATTTCTTGACTATAGAACGTCTTGTCAGATGCATGAGAGAGACGGAAAGCCTTGCAGACCGACCGCGAGCGGGACGTCCGTAAGTCACGAAGTACGTTAGGACAGGACTATCTACCCACCCCACATACGCAATCGCCACCGTACTGCCAGTTAAACCACTGATAACACGTTAGGCAATCATAGTCAACATATCCATGCCGACACTTTACGGAACTGGTTACGCGTCAACGGTCTGCAAGCCATACGTCTTTACGTTGGTTTGCCACTTGCCGCTCAGCGTCATGCATGCCGTAGCAGTGGTTAGCGGCACATTCGCCCAACAACTTTCCACTGATGTAGTGGAGACAGGTTCTTTGTCAATATGATCGATAATGATAAGTTGTTAACATAAAATAATCGATCTGAATATTCGATTAAATTATACCATTTAAAACTACCTTGAAAAGTTACCCTGCGTTTCTTTTTCGTCTTAGTATAGTTCATATATTATATTCATGAATGTATCAAGACTTTTCAAATGGCACTTTTTCCTTCAGAGGAGGAATAAAGGTGTAGTCATGGAGTAAATGGTTTAAGAAGTGTCCACTTGACTTTCATACTTTCCTTTTGTACAACTCTTGAACGATTTAAACTTTAACTGACCATGTAACAGTATCTATATCACACTGTTCAAGTTGCCATTGGAGGGCTTGGTGTTTATTTTACTGTAATGTTACACAGGTCACTGAGGTGATAGGTGATATAACACCTAGGTGGCAACATTTACAGGCTTGTATAAACTTACTGAAAACTCACGCTTTAAATGGACAATTCCAGTTTCCAATTAAGTCTAGTCCATTTTGGGCTATTTAACACATTTCTACAATGTACTTCAAAATGACAGTGTAGAGTCTGATTAGAAGGCTCCTTTAGGGGCCCTCTGATCTGGGTCTACACTATTTGCCTAGAATAAACATACCTTTCAGAGGTATACTGTCTGTAACAAAGGGAAAGGTAAACTTTCCCTAGGGTTCAATGTGTTAAGCAGAGCTCCAGATAAGAGGGAGTTAACAAAACACATCCCACATGTTTCAGCACAAAATCCTATGGTGTGACTACTTCGAGATGATTCTAATGAGTAGTGACACTATAGGGTTTAATGCAGAAGTAAAAATTTTAGTTTTTGAAATACTGTCCTTATCTTGAGCTCCGGTTAAGCAGCAAATAATTGAAGAAGCATAGAAATCTCTAAATAACAGGTGAATGTTTAATACAGGACTAAAGTAATGATGAAATCTCTTTTCTTCATCATTTTTATCCTGCATTAAGTAACCATCAAATTTACACAGATGCAAGGGCCTTCGAATGACTGGCTGTTTAATACAATTTAGCTATATACGGTTACCATTATACATTCAAACTTGATCAGCAGCCAATCAATGAACACTGTTGACTGCTTAACCCTTTTCCCAATAGAAGCGCCCTTTAGCGCATTTAGTTTATTCCTTCGCTGAAGAAAATGGTTCCAATTTATACCGTCATAAATATGTTTCATAAGGAATATTTTCTTTATTGTAGCAGGTGGTAGCTTAAAGCAGGCTGAAAGTAAAGCAGAATGAGCCTTAAGGCACATTCTGCTTTACTTTCATCCTGCTTTAAGTATGCACCTATTTTCAAAACTAGAAACAGGCTGTGGGGTAAAGGGTTAATGCAGGACAAAAGAAATGAAGAAGGCTTATCATTATTTTTATCCTGCATAAAGCAACAACCAATTCTAAATACTGAAAGACGGTCTTCTGATTCCACATTCAACACAAATTTAACTGCTGTTATAAGGTAGGCCACTATTACCTTTAAGCATGTGCCTATCATGTGAGATGGGGTCATTATTTGAGGTATTTGGCCTTCAGTATGAGTGTTTTATCGCATTCATTACTGGGCCAGTTTATCTCCACCACATCCATGATCCAGGGCTCCAGATAAGGGGGGTATTTTAAAAACTAAAATCTTTATTTCTGCATAAAACCCTATGGTGTCACTACTCATTAGAATCGTCTCGAAGAGACGATTCTAATGAGTAGTGACACCTGGGTTTGGTAAAGAAATGAGTGAGAAAATGTTGGATTTGTTGGGATTACTCCCTCTAATCTGGAGCCCAGCCACATCACATGATATCATGGCCTATCATACAACCACAACAATACCAACCAATCTGTACGTTTTGAAACCATACAAATTTGACTTCCCTGACCTGCTTTACCTTTAGTTCTGTATCATATGACATATGACTGGAAATACCCATCCTAGTTTATTCATATTTATGTAACAATATGTTGGTGTACAGTGAACCTTGACATTGGGTTAGGTGACCAATGAAAGTAAAGTGTATTGACTGTGTTAACCCCATTCCCCATAGCCTGCTTTCAGTACTGAAGACAGATGGTTGCTCAAAGCAGACTGAAAGTAAAGCAGAATGCTTTTTAGGCACATTCTACTTATTTTCAGACTGCTTTAATACCATCTGCTAGGATTATGGATATAGAAAACATCTTGAGGCTGCATATGCATGACTATAAAATTGAACTACTTTCTTCAGAAGGAGAATAAACTAAAGGTGTAAAATTGCTTATTCATGGAATATTTATTTATTTATTTGTTTTGATTTTACGTCGCTTTCAACAGTATTTCAGTCATATCGCGACTTCCAGCTAATTATAGGTGGAGGAAGACCCCAGAAGTCCTTTATGCACTGTTTCAGGCACAAATTGGCAACTGGGTAGAACCACCGACCTTCCGCAAGCCAGCTGGAAGGCTTCCCCACATGAAAAATCTGAACGACCCTACTGGGATTCGAACTCACAGCGGTGAGGAGCTTAGTGATGTAAGTCACAGTGACTATACCACTAGGCCACGGATGCCCCCTATTCATGGAATAATGGATTAACCCATTACCCCATAGCCTGTTTATAGTTTTGAGAATATGTGACCACTTAAAGCAGGTTAAAAGTAAAGCAGAATGCGCCTTAAGGCGCATTCTGCTTTACTTTCAGCCTACTTTAAGCTTACATCTACTAAATATAGAAAATATTTGTTATCAAACATATTTATAATGACTGTATAAATTGCAACTATTTTCTTTAATAGAGGAATGAATTAAAGGCGTAAACAGGCATGTTTATGGGGTTATGGGTTAAGCAGTCGCCTTCTTTAACCCTGTCCCCCATAGAAGCGACTTTTAGCGTATATGATTTATTCCTCCGCTGAAGAAAATAGTTCAAATTTAATCAGTCATTAATATATATTACAGAGAATATTTTCTATATTCTAGCACATAATAGCTTAAAGCAGGCTGAAAGTAAAGCAGAATGCGCCTTAAGGTGCATTCTGCTTTACTTTCAACCTGCTTTAAGTAGTTACCTATATTCAATACTAGAAATAGGATATCAGGTAAAGGGTTAAGACGTTATATTCTTTACTTTCCCTCTCATTTAACCCATTACACCTTAGCCTGTTTCTAGTTTTGAAGAAAGGTGATCACTTAAAGCAGGTTGAAAGTAAAGTAGAATGCGCCTTAAGCTATGATCTGCTAGGATATAGAAAATACTAATGATACATAGTCATGACTGTATAAAAAGGAACTATTTTTTTCAGTGGAGGAATAAATCATAGGTGTAAAAGGCGTATTTATGGGGGAACGGGTTAAGCAGAGCAGACTCCTGTTTTAAATACTGAATACCAGCTGTTGTACAGATTGGAGATGAAATATTTCAAAGACATGAAGATATTACCTCGTAGCTGTATTTGCACTTCTGGTTGGGGACGCTGGTCTGAATCTTCCCTTCTTTCAGGGCAGATAGCTTCTGTTGACCTCGGCACCATTTTCCACTCTGCAAATAATATCATGATTTATATTAATATAATTATAGCCTTTATTCAGTAGAAAAATAACAAACATGGGTTGTAGCTATTTTCTTATCTCATATTGGTGCAGCAAATTCCAAGTCCCTCAATACAAACATCTTTCTTAAAAATCCTTCACTGAAAACTTGACACACTGGAAACTGTGTAAACCTGGATCTTTACAGTTTTTACATTAACTGATATATTAATTTATTAAACAAGAGCCACATGCGGCCCTAAATCGCTCACCTGGTATCCATGATTACGGTCATGTAAATCGACCAGTTATGATTAAGTTTTCACTTATTCACCTCCACCCACTGGTGGCCATGTTGTTTGAGCTAGGAAGATTATTTGAAGAAAACTGGCAAAGGGTAACCCATGAATCATTATTTGTGTAAAATAATTCTTAAATCAGACCAATAGTTTCAGAGAATTTTTTTTGAAAGTTTTTCTATACAGAAATATAAGGAAAACTTGTCCCACCCACTGGCAGCCATGTTTTTTAAGATAACAAAATGATTTTAAGAAATCTGGTAGAGGATCATCAATTGACCATTTCTGCAAAATTATTTTTAATTTGGACCAGTAGTTTCAGAGAAGAAGATTTTGAAAGTTTTTACTATACAGTAACATAAGGAAAACTTGCCCCACCCACTGGCGGCCATGTTTTTTTTAGATAACAAAATGATTTTAAGAAATCTGGTAGAAGATCATCAATTGACCATTTGTATTAAATTATTTTTAATTTGAACCAGTAGTTTCAGAAGAAGATTTTTAAAGTTTTTACTATACATTAACATAAGGAAATTTTGCCCCACCCACTGGCGGCCATGTTTTTTTTAGATATCAAAACAATTTTAAGAAATATGGTAGAGGGTCACCCATGGATCATTTGCATAAAATTACTTTCAAATCGGACCACTAGTTTTTGACAAGAAGATTTTTTAAGTTTTCACTATATAGCCATATAAGGAAAATCTGCCCCACCCACTGGCGGCCATGTTTTTCAAGATAGGAAAATTATTTTAAGAAATCTGATAGAGGGTCACCAATGGCACATTTGGGTAAAATTATTTTCAATTCGGACCAGTAGTTTTTGACAAGAAGATTTTTAAAGTGTTTTCAATTGGTTGCCATGGCAACCACAATTTCAATTGGATTACCTATATTTGAAGAAATCTGAGAGAGTACCCTACAAGGAACAATCCTATGAAGTTTTGATGAAATTGGCCCTGTGGTTTCCAAGAAGAAGATCTTTGAACAAAAAGTTTGACGACGGACACAGGGCGATCACAATAGCTCACCTTGGCACTTCGTGCCAGGTGAGCTAAAAATAACAAATAAATTTGCAACTTTGACATAAGATTTTAATATTTTACAAGTACTTCTACCGGCGGATTTGGTCCAGTGGTAGCACACTCAACTGCGGTACCAGGGGTCATGAGTTCAATTATTATTAAAATATTACCTTTTCTTCCTCAGTTATCACAGCTTTTGAGTCAAAGATAATTCTTCTTCCTTTCACGTCAGAGTCCACAAATAGCACCAGTCTTATTGCTTTCTCATCAAACTGTGGTTTCTTCCAACTGCAAAGGAAAGTACAATTACAAATTTTACCAAGTACTCCATAAATACGCATTTTGATTTTTATTTATTACTCCACTAAAGAAAATTAATAGTTCCACTTCACAGTCATGAATATGCACAAATGACAGCAAAGCATATTTTTTATATGGTGCATTCTGCTTTACATTCAACCTGCTTTAAGTTGTCACCTGTCTTCTAGGGGAAAAAACAAAAGCCATAATAGGCTGCAGCCTAAATTCAGAAACCACACGAAGATCTTCCCCTATAAGTAGTTAATCTGTAATCTGTGATAGTAGTACAAACAGTTTTCCCCTCTACAACGATTCCCTCCTTACAACGGCGCTTGCGGCTCTTCCCCCAAACAAGACAATTATGTCCAACCTTTTCACAGCTGCAATGTCAACTGCTTAAAATTTTCGTTTGCTGTTTTTCTCAAAATTTCATAATGGACATTTTGACAGAAAAGACGTAATGACTAGTTACAAACAGCTTGAATCCAGATCAGACACCGCGTTACGCGGCGTCTGATCTCGATTCAAGCTGTTTGCAAATGTCAGCCACTTTCCCTCCCTATAACGACTCCCTTG